>CM076938.1:1812685-3184989 GCA_039566165.1 Maruca vitrata | reverse complement strand
ACACGAAAAGTAATAATAATAAAAAAAATGTTCAACTGTCGCCAACAGGTGTTTCTATTCATAGAAGTCATCTTAAATAAAGGGATCATGTCCTTATTGTTTTTGTTTATTTATATTTAATACCATCATAAATCTTCGCCTTTTTAAGAGTGGGTGCTTCGCTTTCTAAGAACTAGTTGTGTTTATTTTTCTTAAGACGTCTTTTATTAGGACCGACTGCAGACGGAGTTGTGTAAATATTGTTCCTTTATAAATAAACTGCACAAAATTGATTAACACCAAGTTGCACGAAGTTCTTACGTGCTTATGTCATTTGTGAGAATGTATCAAGTTACAGAAGGGAAATAAGGAAGAGAAAGTGCCGTAAAAATATTTTTAATTACATATTATGTTTTATGTAACGAACGAGAATCTATTTGTGACATATGTCTAATAGACATAGTTTATGTCTTATAAGACTAAGTACAGGTATAATTTAGCTTTGCAAGAAGGAAAATGTAAATTGTGCACAAGGTATAGTTACAATTCTTGTTTGTACTCGAAGAGTTGAAGATTTGAATAAGCGTAGAAAGCTGCTTTATATCTTTACCTGAATTCGTGTATTGAACCTATGTATCCCAAATAAGATCGTCAGCTGTTCAGCGCATTCCATACTATAACACACGTATATAAACTAGATTTTGTATCCTTTCAATGCAAAATAAACCTTGTATTAATAGCTAAAACTCAGTAGTAAATCTACTCGGACGAATAAGCTATTGTGTCCGCTTTGAAGTGTCGGGTATCATAAAAATGACCACGGTCAGAATTGTTGTTGATTTGACAAATGTCTGTCACGTGCTCACAATGGACAGTAAAAAAACTGCTTACCTGAGCGTTCGAACCACGTGTCAAAGTGACCATGTGTTCAGTATTCTGTTAGCAGATGGTAACCCGTTTATGTCGGCATTGTCGGTCACAGGTAGGGTTACCAGGTGGCAAATATAAAAAAAAAAAAAAAAAATATTACACAACATCACATACATTGATCTGATCCCGTGGTAAGTAGCTTAAGCACTTGTGTTACGGAAATCAGTATCAACAGTGGATACACAAATAAACTTAAATATATTTAATAATACACCCAGACACGGAACAAACATCGATGTTCGTCACACAAATATTTGTCCCGAGTGGGAATCGAACCCACGACTCTAGGAACCGTAGGTTTTGAACCTGAGTCACTAACCACTGTTCCACCGAGCCAGTCAATATAACCGGACGTTATAAGACTTTTTGATTATTTGTCCCCATACATGTTCGATCATACATGGCCTATAAATGGTATACCCCCACTTGCCATAATTTCATTTGCCCGAATTTTATTTGCCATAATATTCATATGCCCGAATTTCATTTGCCATAATTTCATTTGCCCGAATGTTATGTTTGCCATAAAATACAAATGACATAATTTTAATTGCCCGAACATCAGATTCCATAATGATTCGAATGCCATACGTATTGTTATCCATATTTTAATTGCAATAATATTATTCTCATTGTTTACTATATTAGTTACGTGTTAGAAGCTTTGTTTCCGTGCCATTACATCATTTCCCACCGAAAAAGCTTGTAAAATAGGTTAAAAGAATGATAAAAAAATAGGTTAGGTTAGGTTAGAAACATGAAAGACAAATTAAAAATATGGATAACAATACGTATGGCATTCGAATCATTATGGAATCTGAAGTTCGGGCAATTAAAATTATGTCATTTGTATTTTATGGCAAACATAACATTCGGGCAAATGAAATTATGGCAAATGAAATTCGGGCATATGAATATTATGGCATATATCTTTCGGGCAAACAATAGATAACCCCTATAAATAGATGGTGTGATGATCTGGACCAGCCATCAGAGAAGTTATTACTACTGCAGCTTTTTACCCTCCTCAAAAAGGTTTTACAAGCGACGCGCTCTTGCTTCGTTTCGGGTAAATATACAATACGTATCGAACTGTTCCCGTCGAATCACTCTTCCTATTTAAAGAAACCGTAGCAATAGATAGCCAGCGGGAACAAATTTGTGTATTAATACAGTTTTTATGTCTTCAATTATTACAAGACTACAGACAAATCCTTGATTCAGTTGGGAGTCCAGTTTATTTATTCCAATTACCGGCCATACTACTAACTAGATTGTCCGACTATTAAGTTTAGCGGCGTGGCAACCCTGGTCACGGTACAATGGCAGATCGGATGCGCCGACGTCTCGGTAAAGGTTCCGACGCTTCTTGTTACTGAGATGCTGTCGACTATCCGATGCAGCTATTGTTCGGTTACCTTGGCCAATATTCAAGTGGATGGGCGAAGTAAAAGAAAAGACAGCTATTAACTTTGCAAGTGTTTTTTTAAATCTTGCAGCCTATTGGTCATTAGGTAACATTCTTCAACTCTTGAGGCTGTTGCCAAGAGTAATACTCTTATCTCAACTTTATGTTGTTGAATGTTACTTAGTTACACTTGGAAACGTTGATCAACAAAAACTAACTGCGCTATGGATGTCCCATATAAAATCTTGGTGATTCTGCCAACGCCAAATTTCTGGAAATCTAAGTCATATCTAGTCGATGTTCTTTCAATTTGGTTAATAAAATCAAGATTAATGATTTTAATTTAAAGGACTCCGCACACTGAGTTAGGATAACATGCCTATACATTATGACGTAGAGCGGTCGTTGGGCCGGAAAAGCCTCTCTGTAATAAAGTAATACTCCATACCTTACAAGTTGTATAATAAAACTAAAAAGCAATAAACTGTACTACTATTTCCGCACAAGTACTATGTAAAATTAGTAGGCTATGTGAATGGCTCGTGGGATCGATCGGTGAGGAACAGGCCCCAGTAACTTCGTACGCATAGAGTGCTAGGTTCGCATTGTTCGTCCATATGATCTAACATACCCAGTTCTCAGGAAATAGAATTCATTGTAAGTGCTGTTATGGAGGTTTCTAGAAAAGTGAGATACTTTTGCGAAGACAAAGAAGGGAGACCCATAAATGCGGTAACGTGTAAAGATAGAAACAAAGTTGAATACAGAGATTGTTTTTTGTTTGAAGCTTTTACTTTATGCCTATTGGTTTCATTGGCTCAATCAAAAAGCAGTTTAGAGACTGCTCTGTGTCAGTGTGAGAATAACCTTTGTAATGGATTTTTTTTAAAATTAGATTAACCATTTTCCTCCTGCTAGCATTAATTATGTCCTATTCTGATTGCGTATTACCTAAGAATTGTTTCTCATACCAAATGATTAAATCATAAAGTAAACTCATTTGGTTATCATGCCCATTAATCGCTATTAACATTTCTATTAAAATGCAACGGACAATTTTCCGCTCCATTAGATGCGATACATGTACCTACACTAATTAAACAAATACAGACATCTGTTTGTACCTGCCTCGCTACGTTGTTACCTCGATGGCAATAAAATCGCGATTACCAATAAAATCAAATACGTTATTATTGCCATCGGAGGCTATCTCCGTTCTGGATTCAATTAATATCGTTGTTAAGTGTTATGCAATCGTTTATCGGTGCAACGCAGCCATTCACAGTTCTGCGTCGGCCTGTGTCGCATGCAGAATAGCTGTGTTGGTATCGTATCGATCATGATGGACTAGCTGTCGTTTTGTAATGGCTTTTACCTGGGCATTGCTTATTGAAATATCAGTGCCTACCTATGTCTAAATATGAGCTGAAACTTTCACGATCCATTTTCCTAAAATATATTAATATGTGTTTGGACTAAACCAAATATGTATTAGGACTTAAAATGTTTGGTTCTATACCTATCGCATCGCGTTAGTTAGTAACCTTTTAGTTTAAGTTACTCTTTAGTTGTCAGTCCTGACCTTAACAGATTGTCATGACATCATCCTGGAATCATATGTCTATATGAGCCGGTGTTTTACAGTATTTGGCCATAGAACTGCAACACTTAATATTTAATAAAGCATTCATCAAAATTTAAAATATGATAGTATGGATAGTCTTCCACTTCGATAAAATAAAAACGTGTGTAACTTATTTACAGTGAATTAGATGGCATTAAATGCTTCCACTTACGTCCCAAGCTAAGTCTCCTAATCGTGAGTTGAATAAATCTATTCAATTCAGACAATTACAACCTCTTAGGGGTACCTAAATGGTTTAAGTGCTTACTTGGAGATCTGGTTTCGCTCATATAAATGGAATGGGTGGTAACTCGATAGCGTGTGCTCGACGCCAAAGTACACAAATAATGGAGCATTTAACATAATGTTAACTTAAGTCTCATAAGTTTAGGCTTACTGAATTTTATCGGTCCCTCTTAATTCTTTGCGGATTAAATTGTAAAACATGTGGTGACCTGAATTTAAGTTTTTAAAATTCAATTTTATATTGTCGAACGTATCTTTTGGTGCTGTTATTTTATTGAAACTACAGTATTAAGTAGTACATAAAATACAAAAAATAAAATGTGAATTTTATTAGCGGTTTGTTATTTACTAGGTGATCTAGCCATCTAGAGCTATTCTCTAAGTTCACTTTAGCAGTAATGAATTTGTTTATAAGTAAAGTGATTACCCCCTTCTTGATAAACAAGGGTGTAGTTATGTCTATGGTGATGATAGGAAATAAGTTTGTACTTATCTATATGATGATGTCAAGATCACGAGTAAATCTTCGTCATCTATAAGTTGTTTTCTAATGTGGTTATTATATTACTAGGGTTACTGGTAGTAAAGCGAGACTCCACGAGTACTCTCTACGTACGATAGGTACGTCACGTTGCACTTTGTTCGCATCTGATAGCATGCGTTTCCATACGACTGGCTTGCTTTGGATTATTCCACTTTGCCCTACCGACTCGCCCCACTGAGGGGGCAAAAGGCATAATTATAACCGTTATATTTCAATAAACTCCCAAAAAAGTGTTAAATATTCTTAATATTTAATTTTGCTAAAAGGTAGGCAGTACAGATTGCACTAAAAAATATTGTATTTTTTTTAAAGAAAGCTTTCAGGTTCACCTCATTTCACCTGGTAGTTTGCGGTCCACATATGAAATCAACAGACACAATAGACCCTATTGAGCCTCACCGCACCGCACGCATCGCGCACTCACCCTGGCCTGCTTAGATATGCCTTTTCGTTTCACATCCTACCAGAAGCGCCCGGGATTAAAGGAGGGAGAGAAAACATGAGCTGGAAGAGAAGCTACACAAAGCTACTAAAAGCACGGGGCAGAACAGAGGAACCTCATAGGCCACAATGCCTGTCCAGCGCGTGTCGTTCGGGAGTGGAAAGAAAAGAGAGAGACTAGTAGAAATATACTCTTCAAAACATTCTCCTTTCATTCATTTTAGTTCAGAGGGTCCTTGGTGGGGCAAAGTGGAATAAACCGTTGCTGTTCATGCGGGCTAAGCCATGCGTGCGTGACAAGGAACGTTTAGATTGGTCCGATCTTTATCGTGGTGACCTTAAAGAATTTAATAATAAAAATATAGGGTAACGGATGAGTATACAGAGTTATTTGAAAGATTTTATCTACACTGATGTTTACAGTGGTGGTGCAATGGTACCTACCTTAATTAGGAAGCGGCACATCACTAGAAGTGTCCTGTCCAATAAAGAGAAAATAAATATGTTGCAACATTGAACCAATCTACACTAAAAAAATAGGTATTCAAACTCGATTAGTTATTCAGTATGGATGTACTTAGTCAAAAGACTAGTTCAATACAAAGTGTAAGATCGATCATCAAATAGAAATAGTACAATCAGCGAATCATCTTAATCTTGAAGAGCTAAGATACGTATTTCAAAACAACACATCGCTAATGTGGCAAAAAATGGATGTTACATATATTCAGTAGCAGTGTCATGCGAGGCCTACAAATTGCCGACAATGGCATTGGAGACGTCGGATCGCGGTCAAACGGTGCTTTTGCTGGCACTGCAAAAAGAAATATCGTTCAGCGATTTGTTGCACCGGCAATTTTTAACACGTTACATGAAAATCGCCACACTTTATAGCAATTTTGTTCGCGAATTAATCACCGCGGTCAAGTGCGAGTCGGACTCGTGCACAAATGGTTCCGTAATAATAAGTTAATTATATAAAAGCATTTGACACTAAATACATTATTTTTGTAAGATTTTAAACTTTCGCGTTCCATTACACTGAAATAAGTCTTTATGGGTCTTCACGCGATATTAGGAGTAGCAAAAATTACATAGCTACTTACTGCCCGACGTTTCGACTGGGTTACACCAATCGTGGGCGAGCGACCACGATTGGTGTAAATTTTTGCTACTCCTAATATCGCGTGAAGACCCATAAAGACTTATTACATTATTTTTGTGAATATTTCAGTGTACATGCTCGTATTATTGGTTAGAAAAAAAAAGGCAAAATAAAAACGCGTTTGTCTTAAGCCCAAAAAATATTAATTTTATTTTGTTTTTAGTTAATACGAGAATAAGAACGTTCTTAAAAGCGGTAGGTAACAGAAATAGGTACGTTATCTGAAACTTAAAAAAAAAGACGATATACAGATGGCTCTCACCCCTAAACTAGGGTCCCGTTTCTACCATTTAGTTACGGGACCCCGAAAGTGTTGGCGTCGTGAGTTTCTTTCTCAAATGGCACGTGACGCAGTGTATCGGAGTAATTTGTACATTATTGTTTCGCTCTAATAGGTGCCTGTAGAAATTGTTGAAAGTTCCAAGTAAAAACTAGTCATTACTGATGTGCTTGCCTGGGAGGGGGCGATGATAGTCAGCTTTATTCTTGGTTATCGAACTTTTTATGATAATATCTTGATTATGGATGATGTTTAAGTAGTCTGAACGAGTAAGCGCTGCAGCTTAACTTTTGATCGGATTTCTGTACCTACTTGTAGATGAAGACAAAAAGTGATTTGATGTAGATATCTTTTTTTAAATTAACTTTAGTGCATTTTCAATTCCGAAGTAAATTGCACTTGTGTTGCGAATATCAGAACCAATCATGATGTACACATATAATTACTTACTAAACATAGAAATAACACTCCCGAACCCGTAAAAAAACACAAATCTTTGTCCCGATTGGGAATCGAACCCAGTTCTCTTGTGTCGACAGACAGGAGCACTATCCATCGTAATAGCACGTCCTTCATCGAACCAGTCCTAATATAAAAGTAGGTTTAAGTCTGCAGATGAGCACTGTGGCACCTACTCACTCGTCGTTCATTCACGGAGCGTGACTACCAGCCGTCCGCCGTGATTAGCTTTCTGAATCATCGTTCTCCGTACACGCAATCCATTCATTCCTTAACAGCACTGGCATAGAACACAATTTAGAATGTGGGGCCAATAAACTGGTACTCGACCGTGTTATTGAGACTGGACAACGGATCGATTGATTGGATGACATCTGACAGTTTACTCATTCGGCAGACGTCGATAACGACGTGTCGGTTAACTATAATGAAGCTGGTGATGAAATGCATCTGTGTAATGTAAATAAGCATTAGTTGCAACTAGATAAATAAGAAGTCAACAAAAGCATGCAATCGTCTAATATTGTACGCAAATCTTGTGTTTCTGATCATAAGATTAAAGAGGTAAATATGTATTGGGTTCTTACTAAGGTCGTAATCCTCCTTTATTGATAACTACAAAGCTTGATTTAGGAACTAGGACCAATAATCTTATTTAAGGTGTTTTAAAATGAAATTATACCAATGAAAACAGCTCATTATACTTCAAACATTAATTCGAGCACCGCCAGTCATTAACGCCACTAACTCGCTACGTTCGTCAATTTGGCAGACAAGTGTAAAGGAGCATTAAGTAACTACCTGTTATCAAAAACATAAATGTGAAATGAGAGCCACGTTCAATATTATGATAATTGCCTTGGTTGTTGACTTCAACGACAAAAGAAGTGAGATCTAAATGGGTGCCAAGTTCAATGGTCAACCCTCAAATTTATTTATAAGTAACACTATAACATACCTATCATATCTTCTTATAACATAAGATAATGTATGGTGGTAGCCTATGAAGATCTGTCTTGGCTAGTTTCTATAAACCTACCAACGTATTATTATGTTCGCTCGCTAGTTTCTACCAACAATCCAAATTTTCGGAATTATAAAATAAATACCGACAAATACCAAACTAACCAAGACAACTAACTAGACTACTAACTAACTTAATAAAGAAAACTAGCCAAGACAGACCTTCATAGGCTACCACCATACATTATCTTATGTTATAAGAAGATATGATAGGTATGTTATAGTGTTACTTATAAATAAATTTCAGGGTTGACCATTGAACTTGGCACCCATTTAGATCTCACTTCTTTTGTCGTTGAAGTCAACAACCAAGGCAATTATCATAATATTGAACGTGGCTCTCATTTCACATTTATGTTTTTGATTGGATATCATTACTTTTTGTAGAAAAGTATATATCATCGTAACGCCGTAGGTCCTTTGAAAAGGACAAATTCAAAACTACAATTAGACTTTATAAATATAAAACAATTGAATCAGTTACTGTATTTTCCTACGTTTACGGGGTATAACCCTAAGTAATAAATATGAGAACCGACTATAAGTACCTATTCTTAATTGTAAATAAGTAAGTATGTATACCTAAATATATACTTAGTGCTCTGCCTTCCCCGGTATATAGGCGTGATTAGGCACTAATTAGGTATTTATGTTAAGCGTTCATAATAGAACCTAACCGCAGCAGTGGTCTCCTTTTTCACGGCTTTCAGGGTGAGTGCGACAGGCTCAACATGGTCTATTGTGCCTGTCGACCTCATATGTGGATCTCACTACCGCTTACCATCAGATGGAGTGAGGTCATCTTGTTAGCCTCTTATATTATAAAAAAAAAAAAAAACCTAATTATTAAAAAATTGCCAGTTTTTTATTTTTTTCTTTGTATTCATGTAATTACCTATCTGCATACCAAATTTTAACTCTCTAGGTCATTTGGAACTAGGTTAGAATTTTGATCTGTCAGTCAGTCAATGATAAAAATGAGGATTTTTGGACATTAATATCTAAATAACTGTTTGAGATAAGCTTATGAAATTAAGAACACATATTTATCTCGCAAGTCACAATATATGAGCCAAATTTGATACGTTTATGTGAAATAGTTTTTGATTTATGAGGGGTTCAAAAGTGGTTCCAAATGGTTCGTGTAATATTACACACGGTGCGGTCCGCCAATTCTGTTTCTTGAACTTGGCTTGACACGCTACCGCGTGTCTAGATAAGTACAATAAGCACACTTTGTTATATAGATAGAAGCTATACTTCTATTATCATTGGGGACAGCGGGAAAAATATGGATGACGCAACAATCAAGTACATGGATAGTTTCAAAGTTTCCATTCATGGCGTATGCTTTCATAGAGACAATAGGTTCTGCAATTTTTGTGTCGTATTAGCCGTATTGCCGACTCGTCGGCGAGCCACGAGCCGTGAACGTTGATGCAACCATTTGCGTTCGTTGTACGGACTACTCATAGTCAGGGTGACTGTGAGTTGAGGTCAAACAAGGACCCTAGGAGTTGTAGATAAAGATTCATTCAGATTTTGGGATTGATCCGTAATTGAAAGAATTCGAAATTTAGGAAATTAAATTCCTGGATATAAACACGGACAGGCACACCATTGATTTATAGAATACCCAACGAGATATTTTGATCTGGAGACTTCTACATCATACTAGTTGATTATAACCAACCAAACTGAATAATATGTTTGTTTGAAAAAATACCATATTATTTTCTTTATAAAAGTCGTTTTATTACTGCTAATTTGTGTGGGATGGAATCGTATGTGCAAGTTAGCCTAGAGGCGACTAGGAATCAAATAGTCATGTATTGGGTAAAACTGTCTAATATTAAATCACATAGGTGAAAACATCTACAATCTGCCTTAACGCATGGTCACCCCATTAACATCACGGTCTGCCGCGCCTGCAGTTATTATACTCGTCGTGTGTCCATAAAATAACCCACCTGGTCCGGACAGATGGCTGACTAGTAAGGGTATAAACAATGCCCAATTTGCTGCTCACCGTTCTTAGCTGCTTGCAGAATTACCCATTGTTTAACCCAGTCATAAACGGTAATGGATTTGTTTGAGATAAATCATTTTACTTGGTCAAGAAAGATTACGATGACGCGGTCACGCCTCGTTGAAAAGGCACAGAATTCCAAAAGGAAGCAATTACATAAGGCGTCTACATCGTGATTTTATCATTTTATTTTCCAAAAAAATAATAGTGACTACAACTTTTTGTGTAGTTTGTGAAAGCTTCTATGAAAAGGAAGTTTAGGAAGCTTTAATTGGGTTGTATTTTATAGATCTACATCCTGTTGCTCAAAGCAAGTTATGACTAAGAAGTTTTCTTCACTGTTGAATAATGTCAGAATTATACTATTTACTTAATATTTCTTCATATAAAATTCATTTCATTAAAGACTTTTACACCCAAACTCAGGAGTTTCAATCAGCCTCTTTTCCGCGCAAGAAATCGGATAACATAATCCAAAAACACTAAAGTACTTCACTATCTACAATCAAATTGAAAAATTCAGAATCCGCTCGGAATCTCCCGCGAACACTGAATTGATTCCGCTAAGCCCGCAAGCTTTCATCTCTTCGCCTTGCCGCGAGTAACGCTGACTATCTGAGTTCGTTGACTGCGGCTATACAATTTAGTTAGATAACATGATTTTACCCTGACAAAGGTCTGAAAGTGGATATCGTGATCGGTCCGATGTTTTATTATGAGTGTGTATCGCTTTTTGTTCTGTTTTTGGTGTTGCAAATCGTATTATTAATGGTGTCCGCTCACGTTCGGTAATCAGTGAAGGTTTCCTGTGAAAAAAATATAATGTTTGTTAAGTACTGTATTAAGTGTCAAACTCATAAACATTTACATGTTTACTACAGCAACCAACTTAAGTACTGCATCATTGTACTTGTACTTTTTTGTACACACGTTTTTCAAAAAAATCGTCGTCCAGAAATCAGAGACAAAAAGAACCTTGATTTTCTTGTTAACTAATTCGTTATCACACCGCTCATCAATCTAGGACTCTAGGGCATTGATCAAACAAATGAAATCTTTATTGCGCGAACTTATCTTAGCGATATCTGAGTCCATGTATTTAGCGGTTACGTTTATATAATAAACCGCGACGATTGACGTAGCAAGCAGCCCTACTGTAAATGTATATATGTGATGGAGGGATAGCATTACTAAATCATGTGGTTTATAGTTAAAACTGTTTACTTATGAGCATTTGAGTTTTTTCTAATTGATAGCATTGTCACGCTTGTCGTAACTTTGTTCATTATTTTGACATGTGTCGATTATCCCTTTGTAGCTGGATAACTAAGTCATTTTCAGTTATGAAAACTTATCGCCCAATGCAATAGCTTTATGATTCTACCACTGGTCTTGTATCAATCTGTCTTGCTTACCTATCTAAATGGCCCAGCATTCGATTCAGCATTCGATCCATCAAACTACTCTTGTTCAATTATGACCAATGTAAGGTTGCCGTCCTTGGTGTCAATTGATACTGGTACACACTCTGACAATCAATTGTCTTGACGATACTGAATACTTCGAGGTAGGTTTGTTCCACTTGCTCTTAAGTACTTAGGTCTGTTATTATTCTACAATCTACATACTCGTATATTGGACGTAGGCAATGGTATCGTTTACTTTTTAGCTAAAATTGTGTTGAAGATGTTTCCTTTTGTCATTAACTTACATAGTTAATTATGATCCCCGATCTAACATCAATCCGATTGCCGTCTCACCAAACCATGAGTGTGAGAGATCAAAGTTGTGTATTCTTGAGCACATTCCTGCACTGCTAGCTAATCTCCAATGAGATTGGCCCCTATAGCCGAAATTAAACTGCATTCACTAATTAATTATACTGTTAAGAAATAGGGGATACTGAATTGAATATTAACAGATAAAATCGCGGTCTTCAGATCCTAAGTACAAATTAATTAATGAGGACGTTCTTCCTATAATATCGGGATTGGTTCTCAGGGGCTTCCCTACGGGCCTTCGCAGTTCACCCTGTTGGTAAGGTCAAGGGCACAAGAGGCTTAAACTCTGAAGTAATCGGCTTTCTAGCCAGCAATCATTGCGATTGCGACTGGCGTGTCAAAGCTCTACGCCCGATTTCAAGGTTATATTGTAGTTACGTTTTTTCGCGGTGTTACGCATATTTCCGCGCAAAAAATTGCCAAGCCGTGATCGCAAAAGGTCTTAAATTAATATTTGACGTTATAAGACTTTCACTCATTGGGTTGTGATTAAATTAACTTGTCTGTAAACTGATTTACAGAGGCTGATGGCTCCATCCCAGCTTCGTGCGATGGACATTTACGTTTAAAAAACTTAAATGCACTTATAAATCGTCAACATAGCAGTAGTATTTGTGGTGATATACTACTACCGGCTCGGAATGCCGATTCTTCCGAGAAGACTGATGAGAAACTAGTTACATACTCTTTTCTAACTTCTTGACGTAGAGTAAAAGCAATGCAATAATTTAGCTACTTAATACATAAATCGTACCTACACACCGCGGAGTTTAAAAAATATATTAATGGAGTAGATACAGACCATTGAGGATTATTACTGTCTAAGCGATGTCTGTGGGTGCGAATTAAACGTATTCTATATTCTCCGGACCGGTTCCACGGCTTCGGTTGCACAAGTTGCCGAGGGAACTGGAAGCTGGAAAGCTCTGCAGTCGAAAATAGTCGCATTTGCTATTTATTTTATATCGCATATACTATCACACCTGCGATTATTCTACTTTGCCCCACTAAGACGTCCCATAGAGGGCGCAATAAACAAGCATATTACCGTTTATATTTTAATTGACTCTAGCTAGAGTCTAGAAAAATGCTTACATTTGACGATGCTAATAGGAAAGTAAATGCAGATTACACTAAGACATTTCTTTGTCTCTTCGGTGGGGTGGCCTGGTGGAGCAAAATCGAAATATCCCACATTTGTAAGGTCTCAAAAGGAAATCCATCGGGCGTAGTGTTGAAGCTTATATTGATTGATGTGAATGACAACGGCAATAGTAAGTACAGTATAGATAGAGGCCATCAGCGCTGAGTCTTTGCATAAGTCATAATATTTCGTTATTTCATATTCTGGCCTAGAAAGGGGTGTGCTTATATGCAAATATTTATATTTGCTATTTGTTTCAATAACTATGCAAAATTCAGTTGAAAGGCCGCGCTAACAACCCAACTTAATTTCAAAATGCGTAAATGAGTTAATTCTTCTAACTGTGCCATATGTTAAATATGTAGTTGAAACACTTTTCAGCTGAAAAATTGCGTTAGTTTTTATGTCGCGTTTGTACATTTTATGTGTAAATGACCAACACGGGATATTATACATCCCTTTTATGTTTAATATCCGTTTGCAGATTGGACTCTTATATAACAAATTTAGTTTGATGATCCCGAACAAATGCGGACCACGTTTGTATAATCAATCCCTGGAGGCTCAGTTGTCACTGGGATTAAATGGGTCAAGTTAAAATGGAGCACCGAAAACAGTTCGACGCTTATTTGTTTCAAATAGCCGTCTCATTTTACGTTGTGTAGTTTTTTAAGGGTTGCAAATTGGAAAAGATTCAGAATTCCCGAACATTACTGAGCAAGTATAAAGTAGCTATATTAATGGCGAAAGAAGATGGCCATAAAAGCTTAAAACTGACACTGTTGTTAATTCCAAGATCCACAAATCATATATCAAATATAGCTACTATCAATATAATACTATTTCGTCATACTTAATGATGAAAGACTACTATAACTAAGGAATGTCGGAATCGGAATTAATTGAATTTATTAAGTACCATGTAATTTTAGGTGTGAGAGCCATTTCTTGTGCAACTTTTTGTGATATGCCACTGGTCTCCTAATTTTGCATCGTGCCCATACATGTTTTTGTGTCTTGCGTGGTCTGGCCAATTGTACCAGATCCACAAATTTATTGGCTTCCGAGGTCAAACGGCAATCTTCCTATTGTAATAAGACTAATTGGTGAGTCACGCTCGCAGTTTTCGGTTCTAAGTGATGGTCATTTTGCAATTTGTCCAGTAATTTTGCACCAATTTAGAGACAGTCACTTACATTTAGGTATAACATTAGATGGCATATGTGAACGTCTGTAATTGACGTGAGGACGACCGCAAAACACGTTCATCTAACTGTTCAAAGGAAGTGAAGAGGTATAATCAAGAGGGATATGTAGGTATGTAGTTGTATATGCCTAAGTGCTTATTTTAGAGAACCTAAGTTACGTGGAAAAATTCTGTTACATGCCTTTAGCTCTGAAGTTTTGAATAGAAGTTTGGGAAAATATTGAAAGTGCGGAACGTAAATAAATAAATGAAAAAAAACGTAAATATCAGTAACTTTTTATGAGTTTAAGAAAGAGGTGAATAAATTATTATTGGGATTCAACGGGCGTTTCTATAAGTATAATACTTATGATCAAAACTATGTCTATAGCTTTGATATTGAAATTGTAAAATATGTCTTTTGCTTTTGAGTATTTTGTAAATGTAACTTAAACTCAGGAATAGGTTCACGTCATGGGAATAATAATAATTAAAGGAGTTGTAATAAAACAGGCCTTATTACGAGCTACGATCGCTCGTGGTTTATTTTTAGGTTTGTGTTCGGTCCAGTGTATGTAACTGACTGACTTGACTTTCCAATGTAATTTGCGACAGTTGCCGGTACTCACGATGGCTGTAACCGCTTATATTGACGTTTGCTTCCGTGTGTGGCGAAGAAACGTGAATGAATATACATGTGCGAAGGAAAACAGTAGGTTTTTTGTCTGAATAGTACGTCCGTTTGTTTTTGTCCGAGTAGGAGTAAGACAAAAAACTAGAAATTTACTACTGGTACCTACATTTTTTTTTATTCCCGATATTATGCTGTAAGTGCCTATTAAGAAAATTAACCAAAGCAGAATTACGAAACTCGTTCCATTAGGAAAAAATGTAAATTGAAGCATAGTTTTAATCATTGGGGGGTCGAAATTGTGTTGGCACCTGTAAATAGATCTAAGAATCCAAGAATTAATCAGAAGACGCCCCATTTGAGCGCTTAAGTGGGGCCGATTCCAAGACATTTTAGGCATTCCACTTTGCCCCGACACTGTGGCGCCTCGAACAAAGCGGAACAGTTCGGAATCAAACTATCGTTTGCATAACGTCTTTCAGTTACAGCTTGTAGGTACTTGCTGGGTTTCTGTGACCAATTCAATTTCATAGATATTGCGTCCGGAGTCCGGGCCGAGCTAAATCGATTCAGTGCTCCTGAACGCATCCAATAAATGCCGTAGCCAAAGTCAATATGGACACGGGGTTGATTGAGCCCCGATCAGTGACGCATATTGGCTCCAATTTGTATGTTCGGCGACCATTTTACTATGTTGTTGTTAGCGAAAGCTACCTTTGATGTACAATAATTTGGTCACGAACCCATTAGCACGTGACGAACATATTTTATTATTTATCAAATTTATTGTTGCTAGTAAAAACGTCTAATAGGACTTGTTTCGGACTTCGGTTCCTTATTTATTTATTACAAGAAATTTATAAAGTTATCGTGAAATTTAAGGAGTACCTAATAGAATTTAAAAAGATATAATTATTTGTTTACGCAATTTGATATTTTGAAACCGCAATGCGTGTATATGTGAACCATCGTTTTCAAAACATTCGATGATAAATTCTGTCTGACGAAACTTGAACAGGAATATCCTGAAAGTCTAAATATTTCTAATCTTGCCGACAATCAAAATCAATTTCCTTGACTTCACTAATTGAACGATCCAATGAACAGTAGCTAAAATAGTCCCAAGCGGAGGCAGAACGGTCCAATTGATTGCGCGCCGATGGGCCCAGGACTGGCGACCAATTTGTACGCATTAATGGCGCTAAACGAACTGCCCGGGGTCACCGACCCGAGATGTACGTCTTCCATTCAGACCTCTTTGTCAGTACAAACAACTCCGGGTGGGGAATTGTATTGATACAAAGCGTTGGGATCAAACGTGTCATTCCGTTTGTGTGTATTCTCTGATCTATTGAAACAAAGAGGTCCTACGATCGGAGGGTATTCGTTTTGATTTCTGAATACATTACGCCTTTCTTGTTTTATTGGACTACGTTTGAGTGCTTTGAGACATTTACATACATATTCTTGATGAATAGTTCAAATATCAAAAATACGTGCTTGTAGTTAATTTGTGTGGCTTCTGTCTAATGTATTTCAAGTATCTTATTGGTAGCTTTTTACTTTTTTTCAGCTATGTATTTACTACTTGTAGCATCATCATCATCAGCCCCTTTGTAGCGTATCAAAACGTTAATATGTAGTTTTTGCTAAATATGCAGACGTAACAATTTTTAATATTCATCAATCACTTCACTTCTATCTTTACTCATTGTCAGTCGCTTAATCTAGCGTCTTTCTCCACTCACGATATATCGTTCGATTCATCGATATTAAGCGAAACTTCAGAAACGATTAATCGGCAATATAAAGAAGCGTGAAAGAGTAGTTCAGCGAAACTTTTTCTACCGAGTAGGTTTCTATTGGTCATTAGATAGGTGAAGTTGGGTAGTTTGGTGGGTATCTCGATCTGTGTACTCGTGATTCATCCGAGTATTAGAACGGGATCGACAAGACAATCTGTTGCTAATGACGACCGCCTGCCGACGATCGATACCGATGTCTCTTTGCAAATAACCTCTGGCTCGGTCTGACGTCTGTCGGAGACAAGTCTGGATAGATTAATAAATGAAATCATCTCGGCTTCGTCAAAACAGTCACTTGTTTTTCAACAACTTCAGCGAATTTGTTGTCCTTGGATAAAGTCATCTTACCGGATGTTTTATTCAATGATTACTACTATATTTTAGTTTCATATTTTTATTTACATGCTTTGATTATTTATGAAAATAAACAATGTTAATAACATGTGACATAATATATCAATTAGAAAAAAATATGTAACAAATAAGCCACCATAAATGTAGAATTTTTCGGTGTTTTAGATATTTGTGGCAGCACATTCCAGTGGTATCTAAAGTAATTAGAAACGTTCGACCAAATGTGAGTTTTAATTAGTTTACCGTAACAGTCGCCTAATATGCTTAAGTAGAATAAACACCTAGACACGGAAAACTAATAATTGTGTGCCATTTTAGAACCTTTCGTAAGGGCACTGGCAAATGACACTATGAAATGAACCACTGCGTCTATCATTGAATCTATCCTAAAATATTGCCTGAGAATCGATCACTGGTACCTAATGTTAATAACAAGAAGTAACTAACGACGCTAAATGATTTCCTACCAATTTTACTACATCTGCGTTATATTAAAATTATCACGACGAATTTATAATATCTTTTTAAGCGCGCATAGGATTCCCTTTGTTCTTTGAAAACGTTTTCCTTTGTAAGTCTTTGTATTTGTAGAAGCGGATCAAGTGGTCTCTTGGCAACAAGTACACTGTAAAAGAATGACTTTGAAGCGACGTAGCCTTTTGATGCACCTACAAGACCAATACATCCATAACTATACATTGTAATAACCGCACGTATAATGTAAGATTTCACTGATTTACTTAACTTTTGATGGGAACAGGTCGAAAATGTATGAAACTAAAACATCAATACAGGGGCAATCAACAAATTATTCAGATCAATATGTTGTCTGAAATTTAGGATGGGCAATTGAAAATCGCACTCACTAGTTTCGGGGTTGGGGAGTAAGAAGTATTAGTGATAGTGCACTACAAAACATGCGTTAAAGTGAATATTCAAGTTCATTATAACGTTATTTATTGGTATCCAACAAATGCTAAGCAGTCATTATAACTTATTTCAGCTTAACTGCAAGCCTTGGTCGGCGAAGCGTGTCATAACTATCCCAATGTAGAGATATTTCGACAGCTCGACTGGTTAGAAGGCGTATGTGGGCGATTCCGACTACCCGTTTTAGACATGCGATTGTAGGCAACTCTTTATGGTATAAAGATTTATATGCCATATTTGACCTTGTCTTCTTTTTGAAAATAGTCGACTTAATTGTCTTAATTAATTATTCTATTGTAACCTCATTATAACTACTTCAGCAGTGAGTTGGCGGGTGAATTGCACAAACTTTATATCTTCCTGTCGAAAAAATAAATGTTAATTCGTAAGTTGTGTGAGCCTTCAGCCATTCAGCCTTCTACCCAGGCGATATAAAGCGATATCGTAGATCCTTGAGACTAATTAATGTGGTGTATAAATTATTCCTTGTTGCGAAGGCCCTTAACCATTCCTTTTTTTTTCTTTATGGTATACAATTTTAAAACCACATTGATCTATTCGCATACATTTTACTTCACGCAACATTGCTCTGGGTGGGTGGCACTCAAGTTAACAACAGACCGTTATAATATTCTAATCC
Source organism: Maruca vitrata (assembly GCA_039566165.1). NCBI lineage: Eukaryota > Metazoa > Arthropoda > Insecta > Lepidoptera > Crambidae > Maruca > Maruca vitrata. The sequence continues at coordinate 3,166,390 of CM076938.1, read as the reverse complement.
CATAAAATTTGACGCACACCGAACAGTTGTTATGAATTCCGCCAACTCCTATTGCGGAGACAATTTCTCTAATGCCTAGATATTCTGTTATGTTTACAAAATTGTATTTAAATGAGTCCCAGTTTCGCGCCATAAATCCGCTTAGTTATTATTCAAATGTTCCCGAACGTAGGGCTGCCATTTTGGGTAACCGACTGGTCTTTCGGAGAATATTGTAATACCTATCTATCTACGTTCGATTTCATCGTTTGGCTCCCCATTTAAGATCGGTAGTGATTTCTCAAACGCAGTTTAGTTTTTACTTTTGGATTTATTTAATACTAGATAAGGTTAATGGACCAAGAGACTAACTGTGACCATGATCTGGAGTAAATAAAGCATAATGTTAGAAGATAATTTTGACACAATCAAAATATTACCTGATTTTCATATCAAAATATGCTTACATACAAAATATTATAAACAGTACTTTTCTTTTATTAAACCATCAAAACCATCATCTAGTTGCTGCCAATCTCTTCTTTGTTCCAATAATGCTGGTCACGTGTTGACAGGCGCCTAGCCTGGAGTCAGGAAAATTTATAAGCGAAACCTGTCAACCCTATATGAATCCCTAGTACTCTGGACTGAGGCAGTGGAATGGGCAGGCTGACAGCGCATGCTGTTGCCGAACGACCGATTGAGGGAGACAGACGAGCCAGTATGTGCCAAACACATTTGTGTTGCTGCAATCTGTTATTATTCCGAGGTTAAGAGATGGTTCATCAAAGTATAATGTCACTGTTGTTTTTTAATACATAATTTTAAAGGTATTTGGTCTATTAAGTCTGAAAACAGTAATTAAAACTTTATTTATCAAAGCAGCAAACACACAATCTAATTGCTGCTAATCTTTTTGATGGTTGCTCTAATTGTAGTCCTGTCCAATTGTGGTAAATTTTTACTGTTGCAGTAATCGTGTGACGAGGTGACTGCCATTTCTTGTTTGTTCTACCGGGCTGGAGTCAGGAAAATTTATAAGCGAAGCCTGTCAACCCTGTATGAATCCCTAGTACTCTGGACAGAGGCAGTGGAATGGGCAGGCTGACAGCGCATGCTGTTGCCGAACGACCGATTGAGGGAGACAGACGAGCCAGTGTGTGCCAAACACATTTGTGTTGCTGCAATCTGTTATTATTTCGAGGTTAAGAGATGGTTCATCAAACTATAGTGTCACAGTTGTTTTAAATACATATTTTTTAGATATTCGGTCAATAACGTCGGTAATAAAAACTGTTATTAAAACGTTATTAATTAAAGCAGCAAACACATAATCTAATTGCTGCTAATCTTTTTGATGGTTGCTCTAATTGTAGTCCTGTCCAATTGCAGTAATCGTGTGATGAGGTGACTGCCATTTCTTGTTTGTTCTACCGAACTGGATGCAGGAAAATTTATAAGTCTAGCCTGTCAACCCTGTATGTATTCCTAGTACTCTGGACAGAGGCAGTGGAATGGGCAGGCTGACAGCGCATGCTGTTGCCGAACGACCGATTGAGGGAGACAGACGACCAGCCTCTGCAAGCACATTTGTGGTGCAATCTCTTATTAGTTCGAGGTTAAGTCGGTGGTTAGAGGTATGAAGGTTCTGTAAATGTGCTTTTGAGTAATGATGCCATTGGAAGCTATAAAAAATTACCTACGCAAAGAAGGTTACTGTATTGGTAGATGTTTTTGCGGTGGAGAACATAATAAATTTACTGGTTATTTTGAAGATATATTTGGTGTAATACTGACAGTGTTGTTGTAAATCGTAGATTTTTCAGTTATTTAGACAGTGAACTCGCACCTAAGAATACTAATAGGTTCTGTCTGATAGGACGAATCTGACTTAATAAGTAAATCTAGTGTCTAGATGGCAGTGAATAAATTCTGAAAAGTTACTTTCGATTTTATTGCAGGGAAAGATAAAATTAGCCTTTTTAAACAAATCCTTTGATGATAACCTGTTAATAACCAAGAGGCAATAAGAGGCTTACAATACCCCTAGCTATCTATCTATAAATTATTTTATCTTATGACAAGGCCTAATTGTTTCGCTTAAATTGTCATTGATAGTGACAAAAAAACAGTTCAACTAGACCAGACCCTCGGACCCAGATCGGTCACACCATCTGTTGGTCGGTTCGTTATAAAACACCCTCATGTGCCAAATCTGTTGTAGGGGCGAGCCATCGGCTCCCCAGCGAGTCCGTGCAGAATGACAAGGCTACTCCAAGCCAAGCCATTATCGCAGTCAGGCGCGGGGCCCGTAGCATTTGCTACTCCAGCTATATGGCGCTAATCCGGCACTGCTGCACAGTGCACATTGTACAGTCGCGTAACCGCTGCGCGCGCGCCGACCGGTTCCCACGCTCGGTGCCCATACCCCGGCGGCGACTCGTTCTAATACCCGCACACTACACTCCCAATGAGTGAGTTTAGTTTGACTCATCGATTTCGCTCTGGATGATTAGTGCGGTGCGAGTAATCCTAGGTACTAGCTTAATGGAACATCGTAAAATTGTGCTATGGTTGAGCCTCCCAGCTAGTAGGATTTTGGGTATTGGTATGCTTACCTAATAAGACCACAGAAAAATAATATAGATATCTAAATGTTGCATCAAAAATAAAACTAAATATTTAAAGATCAGATGAACAAGCTAAATAGAAGTGTTAAGGAGGAATTTCTGTGTTTCCAAGAAAAGCCAATGTAGTTGGTATTCTTATAGCGTCTATGAAGATCTAATCTCAAATCTTGCATAACAAGTGCAGTAGGTACAAGATGGTTACTATAAGGAATGGAATGCATTGTTACTGTCTCATTTTATGTAGGTATTAAGATTATTAGTGATAAACCTCAAAGACCAGCTCCGTTCAAATCTAGATAAATTCCAGTCCTATATCACTCCAAACTTCCATCTTGACGGGAATACCGAACGAAAAACTAGTTCTTCACGCGATTTGCTTACCTGCATTGAAACTTATTCCGTCCCGCTTCCGAACTTACCGTCGTGCCCCTGTTTCGAAAGTTACTCCATCTTTATACTGCACTGTAGCATTGCACCGGCTTCGTGTCACTCGATTTAATCGCGAGATAATGCAGCCGCGAGAATGGTTCTCGACTCTATTTGAATTTATTGCAATTTCATGAAATGCACTGTGGGTAGGTGTGCATGTCATATTATAATCATTAGATTGGTTGAACCTATTATAAGGTAGGTATGTTATAGTAGGTAAAAACAAAGGTCTCCTCCAAACCGGTTCTTAGCTCTCTATCTGAGGCTAGGATTTTAAAAGAATGCTTACTAAAAGTAAATAGGCTATATACGTATATAATCTAATTTTTCTTGTGATCGCTGAAAATACACGCATTTTCCAGAAATTTCCTCCTCATTTCGCGTACAAAAACACCGTGACTCGATATAAAAATCAAAATCAATCATTTAAAAAATAAACCACGACAAAATGATCCCCCTCTTTCTTCCAAGGAAGTGGTCAATCAATCAAGCTTCACTACAAGCAAGTAAGTAGGTATCGATGTCTGGTAAAATATCAAAATCATGTCACCTATATCTGTATACTTGTGTGCTACTTTTTGTAGCATACGCGATATCACGTTACACAATTGGGAATCCTTACTAGTTCATGTACTGGTTATGGAAAAGTTATTATATCAATTTTAGTTAGTTTTGGATTAAGGCTTTCTTATATGGTCGCAAAAACATTTAAATGTATTAGTGACAAAACATGATTTACTTCTTGGTCAATAGTCGAAATCATTTTTCGATATCAATGTGTCCCAGATCAAATTAATTGGATTATACGTACTTACATAAATATCAGATTATTTGGATTCATAGGCCAGTAAGTACTCTAAATGTTAAGCATTAATTTAAGGTAAGTAATTCCTTTCGTCGTGAAATCAAGAAAGTTTGAATAGAATCCAATTATATTTAGATTCCGATTCTTGTCGCCCGACGAATGTCTGTGAAAGAGCTATAAAAATATTCAAACGAAGGATATCTGTGGGGTGAGGTCGGAAACATCCGCCCGGACGAGAGCGCCTTTGATTCCTTGCCTCTTTGACATTTTCCAACGAGGAAGTTCCGCTTTGATTCCTAGCTCATAAGATTAAGTATTGCGGAGATTCTTTTCTCGCTTGCTATTTAGGGAACAATCACTTTGCGTAGAGTTCTGCAATTTATATAAATGTTTGGTAATAGTACAGGATCCGTGGTGTATTTTTTCACTTGATTACTATCAAGCTAATTTTCCGTGAGTAGCTTCATTTTGATAAGACCTGGTGATCTCCTCCCCCTCCAACTTGTATCGATAACGAGATCACCAAAAATGATTACTAACCAGCTGATTTTTATTATTTTACTTAGTTAATATTTATATAATGTAACGGTCATATTGTCCTACAAATTCCGTGGTACTTTGTCCCGGTCCTACGGTCCTAAATATTTAATCATTGCTACCTCTGTTAGCTACCACAATCAAAAATTTTCGCACAGGAATTTTTTGGGCGTCTTATCAAAATGAAGCTACTCACGGAAAATTAGCTTGATAGTAATCAAGTGAAACAATACACCACGGATCCTGTACTATAATGTGTTGATTTTGATTATTGAGCTAAGGTAATTTCTTTATTATATTTCGCATTTTCGGTTAATTGATAAATGAGTACGTAATTATTTATTATGACTGTTTTTTTGTTCTTAGAATCGAGGAATAATCAACACAAAACATTATATTACAATATCTCTATATTGGGTAGAGATTGTAATATGAGGCGTTAGACACAAAATGGCGTCCTCATAAAACAAAGTGTCTCGGTAATGAATGGTGCATGACATGCACTCTATTGCGGATTCAGTGGAGAGACGAGCGCTAAATAGGTCAAGCTGTTCACTAATTAAATGAGCGTCTTATGGAATCAACTAGGGTTGGAGGAATCTCATTCGGAATTATTCAAATAACTGCATGGCATTCAGCAGTGATTTATTTGCTACTAATAAGAGCAGCCTTTGCCTGCCTTTGTCCAGCAATGCAGATTTTTTGTATGATCTTCACAATGATCAGTCAGTGCACAGGTTAGTTATTAAAGATTATAGTCTTTCCATGTTGCGTCTGCAACAACCCTGTTCATAACATTATAATTAAGACGACTATTTGCTATAAGTCGAACAGGGGCAGCCCAAATTCACAACATGTTATGGTCTCAAATTCGAATTTATGCTTCGTAATGTAATTAGGTTCAAAAAGAAACAGGATTAGTTTTTGAATCGTAAACCGTTTCCGAAGCGTTATGAACAAGGGACACCTAGAATTTAGCGAAGCCGCTATACCTGTGGCCGTTTTAATCACTATGCTGAAGACCAGCGACACTACTTAGATAATATTACCGTGACTTTACCCCCGCTGGTAGGTACCAACTAGGGAGCTGTTTAACTAATAGCACCCTAATTAAGGCTAAGGTAACATAGGGTAAGGTGTGTACACCGATTTCGGCCATGGCGGCCGATCTCAACAGAGATAACCCACCTACATAGGACATTTCTAGAGTAGAATAGCATACTCATTATTATACTAGAATAGTTTTATTAAGCACACAGAATTATTTATTCGGTACAAATAGTTGCAGTCATAGTTGGAAGAGACGGCAATCCTACATGATCGACATATTCCTATGATTCGAGCAATACTAGAAACAAACGAAGTTTCTCAGTTAAAATCGAGTGTATAAGAACATCTAACAACCCTGAAAAACGTGCAGAGATAAATCAAGCGAGATATTAAACGGCTAGGTTTATGCGACCTAATAACGGCGGCCGTTGGCCCCCGACTTCATACGGCAAGTCACAATGAATGAATTAACTTGTATTGTACTAACTATCGCTTGTACGACGATTTGTCTTCTTACTTCTATAGTATTTATACATTAATGGTTATTTTTACGACTCCCTTTGCTTGATGTCGTTTTATGTCACGTCTCACGGGAACGGGACAATAAGTCAGTATGTATATCCTGTATATATGTATCCTATGTCCGTTTCCTATCATACAGTTCCTATGGTAACGTGTGGTAGTAATTACCATTAGTAATGGATGTTCAGGACGACCTCACTTCACCTGAAGGTAAGCGGCTGTGAGGTTCACATATGAGGTTGTAGTGAAGCTATCAAGCCTTTCGCCCTCACTCTGAAGGCCTGCATAGATGCCGTCTCACGCCCACCTATTTTGCACAAAATGAGAAGATTTTTTTTTTTTAATCAAGGAGAAGGAAGGAGTCAATCCTGTAGTTTCAGATTATTGAGCTCTCTAATAAATACGCCGCTAGCAAAGGCCTTGGTTTTCTTATATACCCAATGGTTTTTAGCAATATAGCAAGGGTAATAAACATTTTATGCTCTGGGCCTCACCCACCACCCACCAGTGCTTTCTTTGTAACAGTGTGATTTATTTAATGGCAGACGCGGCGTCAGCCTATTTTGGGGATGGGGCCATATGAAAAAAGTTTTATATAGGAAAAACCAGTGTATCATTTCTGTGGTTTAGGAATGTATCTAATGATTGATCATGATTTTTGATCACTTAGACAAATGTCTAAACTATAAAAATTAGAAGATAAAAACCAGATGTAAAAAAGTTTGAAGGAAAAAATCAATCAAGTGCAAGTCGGAAAAAACAGGTTTTTTCTATGGGAACCTCCCTGACATTCGTTTTAAGTAAGTATTTGTCGATATAGAGGCTACAGAAATACATAATTTGTGAAAGTTTGAATTGTCAACTATCGTAGTTCTTTTGGTAGATCCTGGCGTCAGACGGACGGACAGTGAAGTTTTAATAAAAGGGTCCCATTTAGGTACGGAAACCCAAAATGCCCTATTTTTATATCTCTTGGCATAATTTGTTGCCTGAACTGTAGGAGGAGGGATGGACCGAAATGAATAACTCATACTTTAGCCCGCGGCAGTGACCGCCTGGGTACTTACTGTCACAAAATGGCTATTGCGCGTCTCTCGGGAACTTTTATTTTCCGGTTTGCAATGAAGCCACCGTAATGTCATTTCTATGGTTATACTTATAATTGTCACAATGTACTTAGCTACGTACAATACGTACGTGTATTTTAAAATCATGTTTAATTAGTACGATTGTACTAGCGGTAGTTAGTTATCGTTGTATTTTGAATAAATTCTGTTATAAATTAGAATACTAATAATAATGTCCGGGATATTTACCATGTTGTTTTGTTTTAATGAGCTCCCGATATTTCGGCACTGTGCAAGCGCCATGATCATGGGTGAACGGGAGCTCACTAAAACAAAGCAACATGGTAAATATTTTTGTCTGAAAAAATAATAAACAAACATACATACTTTGATTCACTAGAATGAGCTAGCTACAGTCGTAAGTAAAACGGCTTCTATAAACGTGTGTTTGTTCGCTTTATTACTACATACTTGAACACATAGGTACAGTTATTCTGATGGTAGCCTTATCCTGTGGGTATCGTAATCATTGTCACTGGTATCTATTCTGGTATTCATTGGCCGTGCAACATGACATAAATGGAGCTAATTGTTTACGAATATGGCTGCCGTTTCCTTTTTATTTTTTATTGCCAACGTCCTTCGTAAGCTTATGCATTGAATGGATAGGTTACCGGAAAACTTCCAATGACAAATATAAAATCAGAATCTCAATTGTATTGAAATATATGATATTCTTTAAACACGCAGAGATGTTCATTAATGCGACTAGCGACCCGCCTATGCTTCGTTAGTGGTACATATATTATGGTCATCACATTTTGTAATATATATAACTTTTGAATTACTCTTCATTTTTAAAACTGCATCAAAATCCTTTACCTACTTTTAAAGATTTAAGATTTAATTTATCTACATAAATATGTATACTTAGACGCAGAGATTGCTAAAAAACCCTATGAAGATTGATTAAAGACTGTGTTTCCATTCTCATGGATGATAGATGGATATATAGATTTTGACTAAATGACATGATGTGACAGGGAAAATCCTTATTATGTAATTCCAGGGTTAATTTTAATACTATCAGACATAATAGAAAACTGAAAGTGTCCGGGATATTTACCATGTTGTTTTGTTTTAATGAGCTCCCGATATTTCGGCACTGTTGCAAGCGCCATGATCACGGGTGAACTATCCGACATATCTTCAGTAGTAGACGACATCCGGCAAACAATAGGATTCTCATCCTACTTCTAACCAAAAATAAAATTGAATACAGTTAAATTATAATGGTAATGTTGATAAATATCGTTGACCTCTATCCCATAGCCCGCCCAGACGATGTCATTTCGCAATAATCACGTCTACCTACTGTTATTATTATACTTTATTTTGTTCAAATTGTTGTAAAACACGCACTTTTTGCGTCTGCGCCCTAGATTTTTTAACATTGAAAATGATGACTTTACTTATATATTATTAATAAGTCAGCACACGTGTTTTATAATACTTAAGCCGTGTTGTGTATACTTATGTGTGTCTATATTGATCCATATTATGTATTATGATATAGGTTCTTGTGTCTGGTATACTGAAGTTAGACTTGAGTTGTGTTGTGTCATTAATTACCAATGCAGCCCATTTACAAAAGGTTTAAAAATATTAATATTTTTTAACTGAATAACGATTTTCTTTCAAGAAAGGAGGAAATTTCTTTCTCTTTAAGTAGAAGGATTAATTATGTAATTTTAATTAAATCTTAAGAAAAAATAATTTTAAAATGTGAATGTTTGGCACTTATTTTTTTTCTATTGTTACAGAACAATGGATCGTGAATAGCCGATGTGGGTTCGGTGGCATCAAGTTGTGATGAATTGAAAAGACATCATCAAATTAGCTATATTCATGTGAGTATCTATGATATCTTTTTATTTATTAAGCCTAAATAAGACGAGGGGAACGATCCTACCCTATAATAGGGTAAACAGGCCTAAGGCAACCACTGAGGCCAAGGATTGGTTTACTTCCCACACCTTAGTATTTCTTCATAGATGCGCAGGTTTCCTCTAGATGTGTTCTAATGTCAATTTAATTCGTAATTCCTTGGTAAAAAACCTAATACCTAACAACTTGTGCGTAGGACTTTCCTAGCTCACCATTGATAATTAGCTTTTGTTGAATTATTGCATTTATTGAGTTACTATGAGTAGGCAGAGGCACAGAGATAAGGCCCGCACGATTCAATGCAGTTATTAATTGCCAACAATAATAATAAACAATGCTGTTGTTATTTATGCGTTTCCGGTTTGATATTAAACACATAGGATCAGTTGTACATAGACGAGGAGCTTTAATATCAAATATTGTTGTTCCAATCAGTTACGATGATACTGAGTGGATAATATATTTTTTAGAGCTACGTGAGTGTACGTAGGTTTTTAAGTATCATAGAAAATTGGTACCCAAATGATTGGAGAAATGCTATATCAGAAATATACTTCTTTCTTTACGAGTTAAGCCACTTGAAACTCTTACTTGGAAACTTGATCATAAATACTAACTTTTAGTAGGTATCAAACAGATACTTATCTACTACTATGCACCTATACGTAAGTAACGTAAGATTTAAGACTTTCGCGTTCCATTACACTAAATATTCAACGTCGGGCAGTAAGTAGCTATGTATTTGCTACTCCTAATATCGCGTATAGACCCATAAAGACTAATATCTAGTATAGCAAGTAAGTTCCATTTCGGATAGGTATAACAATACTCTTGACCCGACCAAAAGCTGCGCGTCGCGAATGCGTCAGAAACAAAAGACAAAGAACAATAGGTGTCATTACCATCTCTCAGGCGACTGGTGTCATTACCGGAGCCGATGTGTTATCATTGCCACCCTGATGCTGATCGATGGCCGGACGTCCGTCTGACGTCGGCGACGACTGCTCGCCCAGGCATTCGCAAACATTGTAATCCACTGACTTGTGATTGTGACCCTTATTCTCAATCTTTTTGATGCTCGAATTCGAAAGATCAGTGCTCTGTGGCTGTCAATCGCTTAAGTTGAGAAAGAGAGAGCATCGTTTCCGAATTCGAATCTGTTAAAATTTGTCTTTATGGGTCTACACGCGATATGTACTCCTAAGAGTAGCTAATTAAGTCGCTAATTACTGCCCGACGTTTCGACTGGGTTACACCAATCGTGGTCGCAAGCGAACTGAGTTCGAATCTGTTTCTAAAATGTTGTGTGAAAGGCATTCCATTCAAAGTTTCCTCGGGCAGCGAGGGATGACTTACTTGGATTGGATATTATTGTTAGCAAATTAGACGTCCGTAGAGATACACGTACGGTTAGTTCTGTAATAGCACCAAAAATGCAAGTGGAGAGCAAGTTGCGAGCCGTTATTCTCTAAAATTCTGACGTTGACTAGCATTCGGAAAATCAATGCTCTGACGCTGTCAATCACTTAGGTTACGAGAAAGATAGAGCATATTACCCAAATTCAAATCCGTTTCCAACATGTTCAGAATAAGAGGACAGGTTTCCCGACCATCCGCAGCTAGTTACACGATGAATGATAAAAATTAGGACAAAAAAATGTTTTCCTTTTGATTATTACGGAGATAGAATATGGCGGCCGCCTCGGAGGATGTGTGTACAATAAATATCAACTCTGTTTGTGTACAAATATTCAAACGAGATACCTATTCACTGAATCTGGGTTCTCTACGAACACGAATTCCAATAGAACCCAGTAGGTATATTTGTATATAACAATGTATTCGATTAAAAAAGTGCAAGTTAATATCTACTGCATACTCATATTTTGACCAGTTCTTTCGCAAATAGAAGGATTTTGGTTTTTTAGGAAAATTGACTTACTATTTGCAAAATCGGTATGATTATTTTAGTTATTGTTTTTCTATTAAAACTAGTGTTAATGGTTGTTGAAGAATGAGAATTTCTAGCTCAGCTACTTACCTACACATTATCTCCATTGACAGGTATAATTAACCAGTAATGACATGTCAAGGCCTCAATTTTATTAACAATGCATAAAGGTCAAAAGTTCAATTTAATAGCGATTGATCAAGATAATATTTTACAGCTATGGCACCGCCGTGAAATTATAATTATCGCTAGGTGGAAAGCGTATCAGACTCTAATGAATATTTAATTACTGGCTATGGGTTCGCGGTCTGCGGATTAAGCAGTATCGATCCGATGATGCCGGCGACACTGATTAAAACAGCTGTGGTAATGGGGATTATATTAAAGAGATGACGTGCGTTTAATTAAACGTGGTGGTTATTTTTTGGTGTTATACTTTTAGGGTTCCGTATCCGAAGGGTAACGTCCGTCCGTCTGTCTCTTTTAAGAACGGTGACAGCTAGAGAGTTGAAATCTTCACAAATGACGCATTTCTGTTGCCGCTATAATAACAATGACTAAAATTTAAAAAAAATCATTCAAAAATTGTTTTTTTTTTCAATATAGGTACGGTACCTACCCTTCATGCGCGAGTCCGACTCACACTTGGCCGGTTTTAATTTTTATGTTGCCTATGTTAGCAATGCGTTCAATTTGTATATTATAACCTCTTTAGATACATTTCTACCGCTTTATTTTGTAACTTACTTCACATAAGTTCTAAAAACATTATTAAGTTTAATATGCTGCACCTGGCATAGATATAAATGTCCGCGTTCAAAGTCCACAAATCCAAATGCGACGACCAGGCAAGTTATATGTACGCTCATAAGTTACAGATAGAAGTGTTTAGAGGTTTTAAAGGACGAAGCTTTATAGGATTTTGGTTTCGACAAGCTACCATGGTGAAGGGTGATAAGCTTAAATCACTACTAGTCGGCATCGATCGCCAGTTTGCATAACCATGTTGGACCCCCTAATGTCGGATTTATTAATATTCAGACGTTTCGACTAGGGTACTCCAATCCTGGATACGCCATCCCAATGAATATTATAAAATCTATTCATCTATACAACTAAATAAAATTGAAGTGTCTGTTTGTAATATAAATAAACGACTTTTCACTTACTGGCTATGACTCTACACCGTGAAATTTTAGTGGTTGTTTTCCCGTGGCAGAACGATTTGCCTTTAGAAATACTATCGAATCATGCAAATTATTCCTCGAAAAAAAAAATTTTTTTTTTTCGATTTTTCAGAATAATAATTTTCCAACTCGAAAACGAGAGAAGTTATCGTTGTTTTTGAAGATGTAACGTATTCAGGTACTGCTTGCCGCATGAAATCGATGCTTAAAGCTAAAGAAGCTCTACACCCTAAGTCATAAAGCGGTTCGAAAGTGCTTTCGACTTACGGTTAAACCTTTCGTAAAACCGGCATTTATTGATTTTACCAAAAAAGAACTGCACACATCTTTTGTACTACTAAGATAGAATCATTTTACTGCGGGAAAACAACCACTAAAATTTCACGGTGTATATCGGGTACTTTTAACTGCCTCGTTGGTCTATTGGTAGCAAGCGCTACGTAAGGACCGAGAGGTCCCCGGTTCGAGTCCGGGGTCGGGCAAAATTTGTGTGAGTTTTTCTGTAATGAAATTACTCAGCCCGGAGTTAGGAAGTTGGCGGTTGAACGCCCGTGCTTCGGAAAGCACGTTAAGCCTGTGGTCCTGCGCCCGATCTCTCATCGGTCATGTCGGATTGCCGTCTCACCGAATAATGAGAGTAAGGGAATAGAGAGTGCACTTGTGTTTGTTGCGCGCACACTTGTGCACTAAAATATGTCCTGCGCACTTAGCTGATCTCAATTGAGATCGGCCGCCATGGCTGAAATCGGTACGACGCCTTATATCGGGTACTACTAACAAAAAAACAATTATAAAACATTTTGTCTGTCTGTTTGTTCTCGTTAATCTCCGAAATAGAGGAAGATCCCAGAGCCGCCAGACATCACTTATTTTCTAATGGACAAAATATATACTATTGAGTAGGGGTGGGGTGTACTATCATCATATGACTAGTTGCTACCTTGACCAGACGGCCATTTTTCAGATATCAACCAATCAAGGTACATAGAAACACTGCTCACCTCACTTAAATTCTGATGGCTGATTTTAACATATATTTCACAGAATATCATTAAAAATCAGGTTTTATTACTCCCAGACACATGCGGTCGGCGGTTTTACCTTACAGACGCTTTAAAGCTATTAAAAATTTTTACTTTTACTTAATTTTACTTATTTTGTGATGCTTGATTTTTATATATGTTATTCAAACAACTATTTTAAAACGTTTTGCAAACGGACAGACCGATCCAAGGGGCCAAACATTCACCAGACCCAACTGTTTTAGATTTTTTTTTATTATTGAATTTAGTTAAGTTTTTCTAATAAAATAGTTTGTAAGGTACAATTCTATAATTATTGCGGTCAGATGAGCACTTTTTAGTTGTTTGAATAACATATATAAAAATCAAGCATCAGAAAATAAGTAAAAGTAAAATTTTTTTCGTAGCTTTAAAGCGTCTGTAAGGTAAAACCGCCGACCGCATGTGTCTGGGAGTAATGAATCCTGATTTTTAATGATATTGTGTGAAATATATGTTAAAATCAGCCATCAGAATTTAAGTGAGGTGAGCAGTGTTTCTATGTACCTTGATTGGTTGATATCTGAAAAATGGCCGTCTGGTCAAGGTAGCAACTAGTCATATGATGATAGTACACCCCAACACTACTCAATCGTATATATTTTGTCCATTAGAAAATAAGTGATGTCTGGCAGCTCTGGGATCTTGGACCAAAACGGCTAGACCAAGGTACCTACATTATAGACTATTTAAAAAAATCATTGATGCCAAAACCATTTCCACGCGGGCAAAGTTGTGGGCAGCCGCTAGTCTTTAATATTTACCGCATTATGCTAATTTGAACGATCACAAGTTCATGAAATGTTCATGTTTATGTGTGATTATGTAATTTATTTATGTAGAAGATGGGTAGGTAAGGGAATTACAATTAGGTAATTCCCTTCAAATAAAAGGCAATCCTTTTATTTTAACCCGTAGAAATGCGATGCGCACCTTCACACTGAGAGGTTTAGTTGCCTTACCCTAATCTAAGTAACCTGCATGATAGAAAGAGGAGTTCATATAATAGAGTAATAATCTTAAGTGTCTCTGAGACCAGCAACGGAAATATTACGTGTATCGTAAGTGAGTCGTTAATAACCACTCGATGTTAGATTATGGGCTGTTATCGGTCATTGGTTGAGTTAAATCAATCGTAGACATTTAGTGGTAATAGTTTGACGTGAATAGTAAGACTTGTACGATAGGACATTATGTACTTAGTTAGTAGCTAATTGTTGTTTACAAGCACGCATTGGCGATAAATCGTTTGTTAGGTATTATAACTTGATTATGAAGTTTCTATTTAATTAACCGGCTTTCCTTTTTACTCTCTATAGTATAGATATTATACCTAATTCTATCTATCCATTTCATATCAAGTAGACTCCTCGGACTTGTCGCATATCACCTAGATTAGAAACCTATTTTAAACACGAAATTAAGAAGAAATTATAATTTCTTCTAAATCTTCAATATTATGTAATTATTGTCATATTGTTTATACTCAGTTTTCCTACAAATTTTCTCACACTCTGGTCGGGGAAATTACAAATCGAAGTAAATTATTATTACGATAACTTTTGTAAGTATCAAATTATCTGTGACGAATAATCTGATTTTTATTTCAATGACCGAAGGTAGGAATCCGTAAAAGTACACAAAAGAACAAATGTTTGACGCTATGTTAACGACCCCTGCGCGCGCGATGAATAAATAATATGCGGAGTACACTCGCGCGCATAATGCGATCGCTTGAGACGAACTACCCTCTGTGAAGATGGGTACAAAAACTCTGGCAATACTACCCCTCCAAAGACGGGGACAAGATTTTAGTAGACCAGGGCACCTACCTACCATCGACGTTTTACGTGTCACGAGGGAGGTGTGTTGTATGTAGCATTTAAGTATTTTAAACTGTTGTATTGCAATCCTATCCAAATGTTGCTTATGACTGAATTTATTATTGGATTTTAGATGGACTGAGTAATTCCGACGACAGATGTCTACTAAAGACTGTGTTTTTCAACCTCCATAAAATACTCTATCAACAGCAAAAAAAGTATCTTACGGCAACGACAGACATGATTACTATACCCTGTGTGGCTACCATGAGTTTAAAACTTACGCACTCGATATCGCCTACGTGAATATGTCTATGAAAAACTTGTACAGCGCCGCTGGTGGTTACGCGAAGAACTAAAATCGGCCGTATGAAAAAAACAACTCGATAGTTTTTTAACGTACGTAAGTTTTCGATAGCCAACTCATAAGGTAGGCTCTCTGATCCAGGGAAGAAAATTGTCCACTTTATATGACTCAAAAGACAACACATTACGTGAATTCCTTTATTACGCACAGTAATAAGGAGTGGGGCTTGCTACGTGGAGAAATCTAAGCTCTTTGTAGAAAAAACAGGATAATTTAACATCAAAACAGCCGTCACAGTAGTCTAATGATGTATACCAGCGCACAAAAGGAACCATGTTGAAACTTTGAAAGGAGTGGACGACATGAAATGGTGTACTTGTAAGGGTAATAAATAGACGATAGGCAGAGACGCACGAGCGGTGATGGTTTGAAATGGATGAATAATTATGTATTCGGATTCAGATTTTAATTCGAAAACTAAACCTAAACATTTCAGATCGTTTCTTAGTCAATTGGCGGTGACCGAGCATAGATAATCTGAATCTATTCGAGAGAGTCGTTGTAAAAAAAGGTCTGGTGTCATAACAATGCCGTAACACGGTAAGAACTTGTTACTTTCATGATTTTATGTCACTCACAAAATAGTTATACTGACTATATCTTCCTAAAGTTTGAAGCGACGAAAAAGCCTAATTTTCTCTCTCATTTCGTAGCTCTCAGCATCATTATCGACGTTAAGCTCACAAAGAGCAAATAGGTAGTAACAGAGCCAATAGTCATTGTAATCATTGTTCTGCTCACTGAGAACACGTTTCATAACCGACGTCGAAGGCTCTGTTGCTGCAATTTCGATTTACATATTTCACGAATAAGCTATTGTGTTTTGTTTTCCATAAAGCCTCGGAAAATATTGTACGACGGCGGCCATTAGTGTTCCATCTCACATAAATGCTCCCGGCGTCTCGTGTCTCCGGATATATGGGATATAATAAAGCAGTCTACGTTTATATACGGGAAAAGTGGTTTGGTATATTTTTAAAGCCAAAATATTTTCTAAAAATTTATGGTTTTGTTCCTAAATAAAGCTTATTGTGTGTATTTTCCGAAGACACCTTTATCGAAATTGTTAGATTTTGTAATTCATTTCATAAGTCGATAATATCTATAAACTTGCTGATTTTGTTCAAATTGAGTTCAACGCATAAAGTGAAGCGAAGAGAACCTTCTTTAATCTTTAGAATGGTTGTAACTCTAAGGCGAAATTAAAACAGCACACAAATTGAAATCAGTCTTCAGCCTTTTAGAGTAACCCTTATTTAAGTCACTGAAAATATTACCATTACCATGTCTATATGTTTATGAGATAGGAAAATTTGTGAGGCAAAACCGGAAGAATTTCAAATTGGCCAAAGAGGTATTTCCACGTAATACCAGAAATGGTAATAGATTAGTGTTAGATTTCATCCCAAAAACCTCACGTATAAAAAAAAATTGTTATTGCATGTGTGTAACTATTTATAATAAAATTCCACAAGAAATTAAGGATATGCCTACTTTTAGTACATTTAAAAATGCATTGAAAGAGTGGCTTATTGTTAGAGGATTTTATTCACTCCAGGAGTTCTTTAGTTTATAAAGGCTAACTAATGATGTATTTAGTTGTAAGTATTTTGCATGCTGTTGTTGACGGCTGGATAGGCGGTCATGTAAACTGTACCTATATTTCATCTTCTGTGTACCCTATTCACAAGCAAATAAACTTATTTCATTTCATTTCATTTCATAACTATGGAAAGTAGAGACTGGAAAAAATTCTTGCACGTTACCGCTCTCTTCTAGTCTCTAAAGTCTTCGCAGTCTTCGTCAAACGTTTGGGCACAGTCGGATGCATTAATGAGTTGCACCGCGCCGCCCCTTGACTCCTGACTCTGGTATGACGGCAGCTTCGTTTGGTGGCTAATTAGCATCAGAATAAAAGTCGAACGCCCCGTGGAGTGGATAGCGGGTGACATGCTACAGGAATGTGAGTAGGTATTCAAATATTTGCCTTTTGAATGTCATAGCAACTGTTACGTATGGATGTGGAATGACAGCAAGATAGAATGAATATAAAATGGGATAGCAGAAAAAATCTGAGATGTTAATCAAGGAAAATCAACCAGGAAATACACAAAGCAAACTGTCACAGTTTCCGTGAAAAAAGGATGGCGCTTAATATTTTACGCTTGGAGAGTGAAAAAAAAAGTTACTTCCGTATAGCGAATTCGTACCTAACTCAGTCTCTAGAATACTGTGTACCAAATTACATATCATCGGTCCAGAAGTTTAGGCGTGAATGCACAACAAACAGACGATAACTTTCGCATCTTTATATTAACGAGAATTACTTTTCATTTACGTATTAAAAATAGCATAAATATTAAGTAAGTTATTGAATCTGAAATTTCAATTCCTCTTCCCGATATTCCTGCAGAAATAAACGCTCTAAGCTTCGAAGTACGTCTACACTGTGGTCCGATGGCATTTGGAGCGCGCGCCGCGTCCCATCCGTGCACATAATTTATTCACACTCCCAGGAACGCCGTCCATTCCATGGTGTTTTATAAATCTCTTAACGCCAAGCCGAGGAAAACAAGACGACTAGGAAGCGAATGTCGCGGCTATTTGCGTAGCGTTCGTGTCAGCATGTGGATCGCTGTCGAGCGAGTGCACTCTGGTCCGATTTGGTCCCAAATAGCGTGTCTATACAGTTAGGATCGTATTGTTGCGGGAACGGGGTACGTTTAATTCAAGATACGCCAAAAGTCACCAAAAGACAATTAATTTATTTATCGACTAACAATTACACAATTAAACACTTAAAAAAACACAATTAAAAACACTTAATTACAACACTAAACACGGAACACTAAATTACACTAAAGCACTGAATCACACTAAAACACTGAATTTCACTGACTATTCGCAGGTAACGCACTCGATCACTTCTAGTTCGCAGGAGACTGATTCGCTTCGCTTTTCAAATCGGAACTGTCCGTCGCGTCGAACATCCCGCTTTTATACCCAGTGAGGACGCAGCTCTTCGCGTGGCCTCGAGAATCTTCTCGCGGGGATCGAAATTTCTAGAACTCGCTGGAGCTCGCTCCGACCGACCAGAGTGTGTGACGTAGTATCGTGCAAGCGAATATAGACCTTATCCATACGACGATAAGACTAATTTCGCTTGCACGGTCTCTCAAGGTCGTACTATTATTATTACTTTAGAACACTCTAGAGCTCGCTACAACCTACCAGAGTGTGTAGCGTAGTATCGTGCAAGCGAATATAGACCCTATCCATACGACGATAAGACTAATTCCGCTTGCACGGTCTCTCGTGGTCGTAACATTATCCCCCTCTTAGTCATGCTCGTCCCGAGCATCATTTGACCCATGGTAACGAGCCAATCGATCAATGTGAACAATTTTCGGTTTGCCTCTTGTCCCTTGTTTGATCCGATAGGTTAAGTCGTTCAGCCTAGTGATGATCTTGTATGGTCCTTCCCACCTTGGCTGGAACTTCGGTGATTTGCCCTTCTTCCTGAGTGGGTTGTG
The DNA here is from genome assembly GCA_039566165.1 of Maruca vitrata. Lineage (NCBI taxonomy): Eukaryota > Metazoa > Arthropoda > Insecta > Lepidoptera > Crambidae > Maruca > Maruca vitrata. Next base: position 3,147,502 of record CM076938.1, on the reverse strand, counting down.
TAACCAAACCAGACTCCCTTCATCGAAACCGTCGGTGTTGGCTTTGCGGTCGTAACGGGTTTTCATTCTTTCGCTGGATTTTAGACTGCAGTCTCTAACGAGCATGTACTTCATCCAGGCGCTTCTGTAGGTCAGCCGCATATTCGGTTACTGGTTTCGGAGCTTCTGGCGGTGTCCCAGTCAACGCGTCTACCGGAAGCCGCATTTCTCGACCGAAGTTTACCATTGCTGGGGTTGCGCTGGTGCTATCGTGGATCGCAGATCGGTAGGACAGCAAGAAAAGCGGTATGTACTGGTCCCAGTCCCGTTGATGCTCGTCCACAACTTTGGCCAAGTGGTTTTCCAACGTTTGGTTGAATCTCTCGACCATGCCATCGGATTGCGGGTGTGCTGGTGTAGTACGGGTCTTATGCATACCCAACAGTTGACAGACCTCCTGGAACAGTGCTGACTCAAAGTTTCTTCCTTGGTCTGAATGTATCTCAAGAGGCACACCAAATCGGCAAATTACCTCGTGGACTAACTTCTTGGCGACCGTCTTTGCTTCTTGATTAGGCGTAGCGAAGACTTCAGGCCACTTAGTGAAGTAATCTTGGACCACAATGATGTACTTGTTTCCCTCATCGGATTCTGGAAAGGGGCCAGCTACATCTACTGCGATTCTTTTCCCATGGAGCGCCGACGTTGTACAGCTTGAGTTTGCCCTTACTTCTGGTTTGTGGGCCCTTTACTGATGCGCAAGTCGTACATTTCTTGCACCAGTCTTCGACGTCCTCCCGACAGTGTATCCAGTAGAACCTCTGTCTCAGCTTCTCTAGGGTCTTCTTCACGCCTAAATGTCCCTCGGATACCCCTTCGTGTATGTACCTCAGTAGAGAAGCAACCTGTTTACGGGGTACAATCAGCTGTAGTGTCGTTTGATCCCCTTTTGGTGTTTCCCATTTCCTGAAGAGTACTCCATCCTTAATCTCCAAACTGTCCCATTGTGCCCAGTAACTTTTCGTGATGGGGCTTGATGATGCTACATGGCTCCAAGAAGGTTTTTGACCTACTTCTTTCCATTCAAATATTTTCCTCAGGTCACTATCCTCTTTTTGAGCCTTTTTGATAGCGTCTTCGCTCCATTCATTATCAAGTCCCTGGGTGGTAATCATCCGGACTTCTTCTTTAGTCTCCGTCTTAGAACAATGACTGCAGGCCACAGGACAAGGTCTCCTTGATAGGGCATCGGCATTCAAATGCGTTCTACCACTCCGATGTTCTGTTGTGAAGTTGTACTCCTGTAGCTGCTCTAGCCACCGCGCCACCTGTCCTTCAGGGTTCTTAAACTGCAAGAGCCATTTTAATGCAGCATGATCTGTCCGCAGGGAAAACTGTCTTCCAACGAGATACTTGTTGAAATGCTGTAGAGTCTTCACTACCGCCAACAGTTCCTTACGAGTCACACAGTAGTTCCTTTCAGGTTTTGAAAGTGACTTACTGAAATAGGCGATCACCACTTCCCGTTCACCTTGCTCTTGCGACAGCACTCCGCCTATGCCAGTATTGCTGGCATCGGTGTCCACGATAAACCTTCCTTCTCTGTTCGGGTAGCCAAGTATAGGACTGGTGCAGAGGTGTTCTTTTAATCTGACGAAGGCTTGATCACATTCCGAGTCCCAGGCGAATACCTGTTTATCTTCCGTGAGCCGATGAAGAGGTTTCGCTATATCAGAGAAGTTCTTTACAAAGCGCCGGTAGTATGCGCATAAACCCAAAAATGATCTCACGTCGGTCTTGTTAGCTGGAATAGGCCATTCTTGGACAGCTTTGATCTTCTCTGGGTCGGTCCTTACACCTTTCGATGAAATAATGTGGCCTAAATAGGCGACTTCTTCCTTGAAAAACGTGCATTTCTTTGCGCTGAGTTTTAAGTTTGCTTCTCGTATTCTAGTGAAAACCTTTCTCAGGTTACTGACATGCTCTGTGAAATTTCGACCCATGACAATGATGTCATCCAGATAGACCAGGCATGCATCACCCAGAAGTCCAACCAGTACCCTTTCCATCAACCGCTCGAATGTCGCCGGAGCGTTGCAAAGACCAAAGGGCATGACGTTGAACTGCCACAATCCATTCCTAGTTCCGGTCGTAAATGCCGTCTTCTCCTTGTCTGCTGGATGGATGTCTACTTGCCAGTACCCACTCTTAAGGTCCACTGTTGAGAACCACTTCATGCCGCTCAACATGTCCAGTGTGTCGTCTATACGGGGCAGAGGGTAGCTGTCCTTCTTCGTTGCATTATTCAACAACCGGTAGTCCACACAAAACCTGGTGCTGCCGTCCTTCTTCTTTACCAGGACTACTGGCGAAGACCACGGGCTTGTTGAAGGTTCTATGATGCGGTTCTTCTGCATCTCGGCAACCATGTCTGCTACCTCCTTCTCTTTGGCAAATGGAAGGCGTCTAGGCCGCTGCTTTATTGGTGACGCGTCTCCCGTGTCTATTCTGTGTTTAACGAGACCTGTCCTTCCCAAATCATGGTCACCCTTCGAAAATATGTCGTTGAAATCTAGCAACAACCTTTTAGCTTGCTGAAGTTCCCGCTCAGAGAGTTTGTCCTTACAATTTGCTAGAAGCGGCGTGACGTCATCTCCTTGACAGGATTCCGGTTCCCGGGTCCTTTTCAGCCTTCTGATGGATTGACCTGCATCGCACCGTCCGATGACACAGTTTCTTCGTAGCTGCACTTCATCTTCGCTAAGATTGATGACTCGCACCAGCGCTCCTTTTCCGGTCATTGCCAGAGTTCTTGCTGTGATCCAACTCGGGTGGTCGCCGCAGTTTTCTATGACGACGCTTCGCCCTTGACACGCAGTGTAAGGGAATCTAACTTTGACCAGAGTTTCAGATCTCGGCGGTAGGGTCGTATTTTGCAGGCAGTAAACTGCGCATGATCTCGCTCCCTCTAGGAATACTTCTTGTTCGGGGAAACTAAGTACTCCTTTAGCGACGTCTACCACACACTTCTGGTCTCTTAGAAAGTCTAATCCGATGATGCAGTCGTCCGTGATGTCTGCTATGAGAACGCCGTATTCAAAGGTTTGTTCTCCAATGGTTATGTTCGCCATCGTCTCACCGAAGACGGTAACTGGCTGGCCTGTTGCTGTTTGAAGCTGAACGGATGGTCTCTGATTCCACACAATAGTCCTTTTCAATAGCTCCGGACGCACTATTGTTCTTGAAGCACCGGTGTCAATAGTAAAATGACACGTTACGCTGTTCAGCTGTCCAACCACAGTAAGATTGTTCCCATTACCAATCTGTGAAACAGTGACGGTAGGGGCTCGATGTTGGCCAGCCAGCGCCCGCCCCACGGCCCTGGCTCCTGACAGCTCTTCTGCGTCCACCTGTGTAGAGGACGCTACTGTCGTTCTATGCAGCCATCTTTGCCTGGGGCAACTACTCCGAATATGACCCCTCTCGCCGCAGCCATAGCACATCGGACCCAAAGAAGGTTTTTCCTTAACCACAACCTCCCGAAGTCGTTGAGTTCTAGCGTCTTGACGCACGGCTTCCACCTCCAAAGCATGGGCTAGAGCTTCCTGTAAGGTCTGATGATGGCTCAATTTCACGGTGTGTCTGACGTCTGCATCTCTAATTCCATCACAGAAAGCTTGCGGGATCATTGATTCCACCATTGTCGGGCATGACACGTACGCACGTCTGACTAGCCTTTCGATTTCCGTTGCCCATTGCTGCAGACTCTCACCAGGCTTCTGCTGTCGGTCGCGGAGTTGTGCTCTATACGCGTGTTCTAGGTGTTTGTCGCTGTACCTGCCCTCTAGTGCTCTTTGGAGAGCACCTAAAGTTCTGTTATCCGAAGGCAGGTTTTCCAACGTGAGCAGGGCATCTCCACGAAGAGCCAGAGTCAGAGCTATCAAGGACTCTTCCTCGTTCCACCCCTTTCCTTTAGCCACCGTCTCGAACTGATACCAAAATGCTGCCCAAGACGTCGTTCCATCGAAGTGGGGTACTTCGATTTTCGGAGAATCCGACACTACCGTAGCACCCCGGGTCACCACTCTTGCCATCTTGGTATGCAGTTGTCGCATCTCAGCATCCACCTGACTCAGACGATCCTCGTGTTGGGTGAATCGGTCTTCATGTTGGATGAATCGATCTTCATGTTGGGTGAATCGATCTTCATGTTGGATGAGTCGATCTTCGTGTTGGGTGAGTCGATCTTCGTGTTGGGTCTTGACGCTTAGCACATCATCTTTGAGAGCACCAATCTGCTTTTCTAATACTTCGTGCTTCTTCTCAATAGCCCCCAACAAACTCTTGCTTAGCTCTTCCTGGCGAAGGTCTTGCTTTTCCTGGCGAAGGGCTTGTTCTTCCCTCAGTTTAGCGAATTGCTCCTCCTGGCGACGGGCTTGCTCCTCCTGGCGACGGGCTTGCTCCTCCTGGCGGCTGGCTTGTGTCTGCAGCATTTTAAATAAGTCTGCAAGCTCCACAGGCCCAATTGATGTTTGAATTGATCCCTCCGTTGAAGTGCCTTCACCCTCTTGCAAAGCCGCGGTTTGACTCCTTGTTACTCGACCCTCACTGTCTTCTCGTGGTGTAAGAGGCATCTTGAATCCCACTTCTGACACCAATTGTTGCGGGAACGGGGTACGTTTAATTCAAGATACGCCAAAAGTCACCAAAAGACAATTAATTTATTTATCGACTAACAATTACACAATTAAACACTTAAAAAAACACAATTAAAAACACTTAATTACAACACTAAACACGGAACACTAAATTACACTAAAGCACTGAATCACACTAAAACACTGAATTTCACTGACTATTCGCAGGTAACGCACTCGATCACTTCTAGTTCGCAGGAGACTGATTCGCTTCGCTTTTCAAATCGGAACTGTCCGTCGCGTCGAACATCCCGCTTTTATACCCAGTGAGGACGCAGCTCTTCGCGTGGCGTCGAGAATCTTCTCGCGGGGATCGAAATTTCTAGAACTCGCTGGAGCTCGCTCCGACCGACCAGAGTGTGTGACGTAGTATCGTGCAAGCGAATATAGACCTTATCCATACGACGATAAGACTAATTTCGCTTGCACGGTCTCTCAAGGTCGTACTATTATTATTACTTTAGAACACTCTAGAGCTCGCTACAACCTACCAGAGTGTGTAGCGTAGTATCGTGCAAGCGAATATAGACCCTATCCATACGACGATAAGACTAATTCCGCTTGCACGGTCTCTCGTGGTCGTAACAGTATTACATACTTAAGGTCACAGAAGAAAGAGGTATCTTATGGACTCGTACTCCTTTTGCGTGAACATTCACATTGTCTATTACTTTATTACCCTTTTATAGATGAATTTGCTACATCTCATCCTAGTAAACGTCGACTGCGACGGTCCTTAAACTTACAGCGAAATCAGTTAAAAAGCATATGTTCGACTATCCGACCATCATATTTAATTTAAATGGATAGGTAATACTTACGTTCGGATTTTATATTTAATAGTGAGGATTAAAAGTAACTCATTTCTATATATTCAGTTTCCTCGCATTTGCTTAATTATCCTGATTCTCACCAGTATAATGTTTTGTTGCAGTAGAAGGAACTATAAACCTACTCTACCTCATTTCACTTATAGATCTGTTATTATCTGCGTAAAATGACTTTTCTTATAGCACATCTATATCTCTCTACATTATCGCCGCCCCTAGTAAACAATATGATTTACGAGAACTTAATTGAGGTAATTACGATGCAACAATACATTAACTATTTACATGGACCCTTGATAACTCGCCGCACATACGGCGATAACGATTGAATTTACATTGAAATAAGGAAATGGTAGAAAGATATTTGGGTCAATTATTCAAACTTTTATAATTAAGATGATATAAATTATACACGAACTTTATAATGCTGAAACTTAACTTGATCTATGTGCTTTTGAAGGTTCTTTTTTTTCCTAACTGACACACGATGATGGCTTGGAGTAACATTATCATCACTCGGGAGCGGATGGCTCTCACCCCTAAAGAAATAACTCTTTCACGCGTTTTGGCATACTTGATTAAAAATTAGTTTATGTCCTATTTTGGGGCATAGACTATGTCTGTACCTAATTCCATTAATCGGTTAGTTATACATAGTTAGTTACTTATAAAAGCGAAAAAGACAGGTAGAGTTGCTTTCCTGAAGTGGTAATCGAACCCACGAATCTTGGTGCAAGAAACAACGGCACAATCCAAAGCGCCGTTGAGCCAGTCATATTTATCTACTAGCTGTGCCAGCGACGATACTGTTTGTCTTTTAAAAGTATAAAATTATTTATTTTAATATTTTTCCTAATGACGCCGCAATAAAATTAAAAAAGTGTGCAATAAAATTATTTTCGTTAGTCAAACATAAAATGCGTGATTCAGAACACAATTAAGTGTCACAGGCATCGACTTCATACCCAATAGACACCTCATGTCAATTATTCGCAATGCAAACATTTCAGTCAACTACCTGAGGTACGCGGGGGGAGGGTGCTGAATGCTAATTGGTCGCAACAAAATCACCACAAAACAAAGGGATGGGGTACATAAGTTTTCATTGAAAATAGGTTATCGATAAATTGATGCAGTTCGTAACATAATTTAAAAATATTATAAAAGAAAATTTTTGCTTGGACATGTAATTTATATTTACCTATATTTAATGGATTTGATTTGATTTAAGATATAGAATAATACTATCTGGAATACATGATTGATTTATTTATTTGTGTCTGTCTCTCACTATTTGTATCTGATAGCTAGGTGAAATTTTAAAAGATTATTTATTTCTATTGCGAGTGAATAATAATAAGCCTTTATTGCTGAAAACTAGACACTAAGTAACATCCTTACTAATATTATAAATGCGAAAGTAACTCTGTCTGTCTGTCTGTCTGTCTGTCTGTTACGCTTTCACGCATAGAGTACTGAACCGATTTAAACGAAATTTGGTACAGATATAGTCCAGATCCTAGAAAAGGTTATAGGCTACTTTTTAACCGACTGCGCTATAAAGAAGTAATGTTTTACCCGTTAAACATCTCTAACCACTGGACGGATCGAGATGAAATTTGGCATGCTGGTAGATGTTATAATGTAGGCATCCGTTAAGAAAGTATTTCCCGAAATTCCCACGGGAACGGGAATTAACGGGAAAATCCTTTTGTATGAAAAATATTAACCGCATAAGTTAGACACTTGAAATTAGGCATGCAGATACCTTAATAAATTTAAAGCTTAGTTGCAACAGTATATTATAAAATTCCCACGGGAACGGGAGTAATAGGGAAAAAACTTTTGTATGAAAAAATCTTAATCGCGTAAGATAGATGATTGAGATTTGGCATGCAGGTACCTTAATTAACGTAAAGCTTACTTCCAACGCGATATTACAAAATTCCCATGGTACGGGAGTTATTTGGAAAACAACTTCTGTATGTAAAATCCCTTATGGGGTTGAAATATATTATATAGAGATAGAGATATACCCGAAGCGAAGCGAGGGCGGGTCGCTAGTTACATAATAAAACTTAAAAACTTACACATCAGTTATCCTATTTAGTGATCAGCGTGTCCTGTGACACATAGGCCTCTTCCAGATTGCGAGTGAATAACATTAATTAAATAAGAGAATATAATTATTGTAGTTTTACGTATAACGATTTATTTAATCGTTTTTAAAATGAATTAATTTTGTAAATATTCGCCAGACTGAGGGCTTGCGATCGACGGACTTGGATAAAAATACATATTTTTGCATCACACTCATTGTCAGGTCAACGACATGATTGGTGTCTTCCGAGTGAAATTTATTTAGGTACGGAACCCTCTAATTAGTGTAAACATAATTATCTCACCAATAGTGATAAAAACAGTGAAGATATGGCAAATGTGAGGAGACGTTTTTTCATATTAATAAAGCAGTCTTGAGTAAAATGTCGAGAGCAAATTACACTATACTCTGATGGTAACCAGTGTTCCCGCCAGCTTTGATTTATTTTTCTTTCACTTCACTATCTTTGGGATACCTAAAATGATAAGTTCGCTGAAGGTGACATAACGAAAATTTTACAGTAACAGTTAAGATTTGTATGTTATACTCTTTTTCACCTAAGATGATCACAGTGACACTTCATTGTGTTCTGAATCACGCATTTTATGTTTGACAAACGAAAATAAATTTATTGCACACTTTTTCATTTTATTGCGGCGTCATTAGGAAAAATATTAAAATAAATCATTTTAAACTTTTAAAAGGGAAACAGTATCGTTTAGTTTCATTTAATGTAATAGATTTAAAAAAAATACCTATGCAGTTCGTATACGTAGAATGGAATGTAGTAAGTGCCATTCTACGTATACGAACTGCATAGGTACTTTTTTTAAATTGTCTATACATTAAATTAAACTAAACGATACTGTTTGTCATTTATAAGTATAAAAATATTTATTTTAATATTTTTTCTAATGAAGCCGCATTAAAATGAAAAAGTATACAATAAAATTATTTTCGTTTGTAAACGTAAAATGCGTGATTCAGAACACAATGAAGTGTCACAGGGATCATCTTAGCTGGAAAATACTATAGTAACAAATAGGCATCGAAAGTAATTTCTTTAAAGGGACTAGAAACTAATGGACAAAAATACTGCATTATATACGTAAATAAACAAGGGCACCTTCTCATCCATGTACTCCGCGATTTTATTCGCTTTTAAAAAATCTATACACATAATATGTCGGTTTAATTAATAATTTGTGAACTTTATCAACAATTTTTTTTCACAAATCCCCATCAGAGTCATCAATAGGGATTAGTGGACAAAAAGTTCACTTATCCCCATTGATGGGGATTCCCAATGGGGATTAGTGGAATAACCCAAACTAGGTTAGCTAGCACCTCCTAGCAACTGTTAGATTTTCTGAGATATCAGTTCGTTAGTCAGTGAATGAAGTGACATTTCGCGTTTATATATATATAGTAAATTAGAAATCCATATATCATACTGAATAAGATAATAAAATATGATAAATTAAAGTCAACTCTTATATTAGCAAAATATAATTTAGAATTATCCAATTAAAAATTTAAATCGATCGATTCTGAGTATTTGGTACGGTACAGCACTACGTACACGTGCACGGAGAACGAAAAGGATAAAGGATATAAAACTGAATGTTACAAAACGAGATGGGTGGTTGATGACGCCGACCGACCGGCCATCTAAGATGGCCTCCGGTCAATCAAAAAAATATGAGTTTTAATTGATTAAAAACACTAACCGGTGAAACTAAATGCCATCAATTTTAAAATTTGAGCTCTTGCAATCTTTTCCACACCATCTTATGCTACAAGGAGCCATGGCAACAAGGTTTTAATTTTTTCTGTAAGCGAGCGCGGAGATGTTTACGGGTCTCGGATCTGGTCGTTACTGACGAAGCATCAGTGGGCGTGGTTTAATATAAGATCTATTTATCTTATGTGTTGTCTGAAAATGCTCGTCCTTTATTAGGTGTCTATTGGGTATGAAGTCGTTGGTCACAGGTATCATCTTAGCTGAAAAAGACTATAGTATTAGTATAGATTACCAAGGTCCGTCTGTGTAATTGTAATGAATGGCGAAACGCAACAAAGTTTTGATGATTCAATTAAGCACGGTACCTATAGGTTCCGAGTGTGCCGATCCCGCACAGCTGTCGATAATGTCCCTTTATTAGTAACTGCCGCTGATAGCCATGTTAAATGCATTTGGGCCCTGACTCAATAGGGCTCTTGAGTTAGGTTGTATTTAATTGCGGTTTTGACAGAACGCGACGAACACTTTCCTTATTATAGGCTTTTTCGTAGAAGATTTATTCGATTGTTTTTTGTAAAAGGATTCAAAAGTGTCTATATGTTATTATATTTGTTCTTCTCACAAAATAAAACTAAAAAAAAAAGTTAAGGAAGTAGCAGAAAATATGAACGGAGATGTAATTATAATAATTAGCATTATCTTATTTTTAACAATAATGTTACGACCACGAGAGACCGTGCAAGCGGAATTAGTCTTATCGTCGTATGGATAAGGTCTATACTCGCTTGCACGATACTACGCTACACACTCTGGTAGGTTGTAGCGAGCTCTAGAGTATTCTAAAGTAATAATAATACTACGACCTTGAGAGACCGTGCAAGCGAAATTAGTCTTATCGTCGTATGGATAAGGTCTATATTCGCTTGCACGATACTACGTCACACACTCTGGTCGGTCGGAGCGAACTCCAGCGAGTTCTAGAAATTTCGATCCCCGCGAGAAGATTCTCGACGCCACGCGAAGAGCTGCGTCCTCACTGGGTATAAAAGCGGGATGTACGACGCGACGGGACAGTTCCGATTTGGAAAGCGAAGCGAATCAGTCTCCTGCGAACTAGAAGTGATCGAGTGCGTTACCTGCGAATAGTATCAGTGAAATTCAGTGTTTTAGTGTGATTCAGTGCTTTAGTGTAATTTAGTGTTCCGTGTTAAGTGTTGTAATTAAGTGTTTTTAATTGTGTTTTTTAAGTGTTTAATTGTGTAATTGTTAGTCGATAAATAAATCATTGTCTTTTGGTGACCTTTGGCGTATCTTGAATTTAACGTACCCCGTTCCCGCAACAATTGGTGTCAGAAGTGGGATTCAAGATGCCTCTTACACCACGAGAAGACAGTGAGGGTCGAGTAACAAGGAGTCAAACCGCGGCCCTGCAAGAGGGTGAAGGCTCTTCAACGGAGGGATCAATTCAAACATCAATTGGGCCTGTGGAGCTTGCAGACTTATTTAAAATGCTGCAGACACAAGCCCGTCGCCAGGAGGAGCAAGCCCGTGAACAAGCCCGCCGCCAGGAGGAGCAAGCCCGTGAGCAAGCACGCCGCCAGGAGGAGCTAGCCCGACTTCAGGAAGCACAATTTGCTAAGCTGAGGGAAGAACAAGCCCTTCGCCAGGAAAAGCAAGACCTTCGCCAGGAAGAGCTAAGCAAGAGTTTGTTGGGGGCTATTGAGAAGAAGCACGAAGTATTAGAAAAGCAGATTGATGCTCTCAAGGATGATGTGCTAAGCGTCAAGACCCAACACGAAGATCGACTCACCCAACACGAAGACCGACTCATCCAACATGAAGATCGATTCACCCAACATGAAGATCGATTCATCCAACATGAAGACCGATTCACCCAACAGGAGGATCGACTGAGCCAGGTGGATGCTGAGATGCGACAGCTGCATACCAAAATGGCAAGAGTGGGGACCCGGGGTGCTACGGTAGTGTCGGATTCTCCGAAAATCGAAGTACCCCACTTCGATGGAACGACGTCTTGGGCAGCATTTTGGTACCAGTTCGAGACGGTGGCTAAAGGAAAGGGGTGGAACGAGGAAGAGTCCTTGATAGCTCTGACTCTGGCTCTTCGTGGAGATGCCCTGCTCACGTTGGAAAACCTGCCTTCGGATAACAGAACTTTAGGTGCTCTCCAAAGAGCATTAGAAGGCAGGTACAGCGACAAACACCTGGAACACGCGTATAGAGCACAACTCCGCGATCGACAGCAGAAGCCTGGTGAGAGTCTGCAGCAATGGGCAACGGAAATCGAAAGGCTAGTCAGACGTGCGTACGTGTCATGCCCGACAATGGTGGAATCAATGATCCCGCAAGCTTTCTGTGATGGAATTAGAGACGCAGACGTCAGACACACCGTGAAATTGAGCCATCATCAGACCTTACAGGAAGCTCTAGCCCATGCTTTGGAGGTGGAAGCCGTGCGTCAAGACGCTAGAACTCAACGACTTCGGGAGGTTGTGGTGAAGCAAACACCTTCTTTGGGTCCGATGTGCTATGGCTGCGGCGAGAGGGGCCATATTCGGAGTAGTTGCCCCAGGCAAAGATGGCCGCATAGAACGACAGTAGCGTCCTCTACACAGGTGGACGCAGAAGAGCTGTCAGGAGCCAGGGCCGTGGGGCGGGCGCTGGCTGGCCAACATCGAGCCCCTACCGTCACTGTTTCACAGATTGGTAATGGGAACAATCTTACTGTGGTTGGACAGCTGAACAGCGTAACGTGTCATTTTACTATTGACACCGGTGCTTCAAGAACAATAGTGCGTCCGGAGCTATTGAAAAGGACTATTGTGTGGAATCAGAGACCATCCGTTCAGCTTCAAACAGCAACAGGTCAGCCAGTTACCGTCTTCGGTGAGACGATGGCGAACATAACCATTGGAGAACAAACCTTTGAATACGGCGTTCTCATAGCAGACATCACGGACGACTGCATCATCGGATTAGACTTTTTAAGAGACCAGAAGTGTGTGGTAGACGTCGCTAAAGGAGTACTTAGTTTCCCCGAACAAGAAGTATTCCTAGAGGGAGCGAGATCATGCGCAGTTTACTGCCTGCAAAATACGACCCTACCGCCGAGATCTGAAACTCTGGTCAAAGTTAGATTCCCTTACACTGCGTGTCAAGGGCGAAGCGTCGTCATAGAAAACTGCGGCGACCACCCGAGTTGGATCACAGCAAGAACTCTGGCAATGACCGGAAAAGGAGCGCTGGTGCGAGTCATCAATCTTAGCGAAGATGAAGTGCAGCTACGAAGAAACTGTGTCATCGGACGGTGCGATGCAGGTCAATCCATCAGAAGGCTGAAAAGGACCCGGGAACCGGAATCCTGTCAAGGAGATGACGTCACGCCGCTCCTAGCAAATTGTAAGGACAAACTCTCTGAGCGGGAACTTCAGCAAGCTAAAAGGTTGTTGCTAGATTTCAACGACATATTTTCGAAGGGTGACCATGATTTGGGAAGGACAGGTCTCGTTAAACACAGAATAGACACGGGAGACGCGTCACCAATAAAGCAGCGGCCTAGACGCCTTCCATTTGCCAAAGAGAAGGAGGTAGCAGACATGGTTGCCGAGATGCAGAAGAACCGCATCATAGAACCTTCAACGAGCCCGTGGTCTTCGCCAGTAGTCCTGGTTAAGAAGAAGGACGGCAGCACCAGGTTTTGTGTGGACTACCGGTTGTTGAATAATGCAACGAAGAAGGACAGCTACCCTCTGCCCCGTATAGACGACACACTGGACATGTTGAGCGGCATGAAGTGGTTCTCAACAGTGGACCTTAAGAGTGGGTACTGGCAAGTAGACATCCATCCAGCAGACAAGGAGAAGACGGCATTTACGACCGGAACTAGGAATGGATTGTGGCAGTTCAACGTCATGCCCTTTGGTCTTTGCAACGCTCCGGCGACATTCGAGCGGTTGATGGAAAGGGTACTGGTTGGACTTCTGGGTGATGCATGCCTGGTCTATCTGGATGACATCATTGTCATGGGTCGAAATTTCACAGAGCATGTCAGTAACCTGAGGAAGGTTTTCACTAGAATACGAGAAGCAAACTTAAAACTCAGCGCAAAGAAATGCACGTTTTTCAAGGAAGAAGTCGCCTATTTAGGCCACATTATTTCATCGAAAGGTGTAAGGACCGACCCAGAGAAGATCAAAGCTGTCCAAGAATGGCCTATTCCAGCTAACAAGACCGACGTGAGATCATTTTTGGGTTTATGCGCATACTACCGGCGCTTTGTAAAGAACTTCTCTGATATAGCGAAACCTCTTCATCGGCTCACGGAAGATAAACGAGTATTCGCCTGGGACTCGGAATGTGATCAAGCCTTCGTTAGATTAAAAGAACACCTCTGCACCAGTCCTATACTTGGCTACCCGAACAGAGAAGGAAGGTTTATCGTGGACACTGATGCCAGCAATACTGGCATAGGCGGAGTTCTGTCGCAAGAGCAAGGTGAACGGGAAGTCGTGATCGCCTATTTCAGTAAGTCACTTTCAAAACCTGAAAGGAACTACTGTGTGACTCGTAAGGAACTGTTGGCGGTAGTGAAGACTCTACAGCATTTCAACAAGTACCTCGTTGGAAGACAGTTTACCCTGCGGACAGATCATGCTGCGTTAAAATGGCTCTTGCAGTTTAAGAACCCTGAAGGACAAGTGGCGCGGTGGTTAAGAGCAGCTACAGGAGTACAACTTCACAACAGAACATCGGAGTGGTAGAACGCATTTGAATGCCGATGCCCTATCAAGGAGACCTTGTCCTGTGGCCTGCAGTCATTGTTCTAAGACGGAGACTAAAGAAGAAGTCCGGATGATTACCACCCAGGGACTTGATAATGAATGGAGCGAAGACGCTATCAAAAAGGCTCAAAAAGAGGATTGTGACCTGAGGAAAATATTTGAATGGAAAGAAGTAGGTCAAAACCTTCTTGGAGCCATGTAGCATCATCAAGCCCCATCACGAAAAGTTACTGGGCACAATGGGACAGTTTGGAGATTAAGGATGGAGTACTCTTCAGGAAATGGGAAACACCAAAAGGGGATCAAACGACACTACAGCTGATTGTACCCCGTAAACAGGTTGCTTCTCTACTGAGGTACATACACGATGGGGTATCCGGGGACATTTAGGCGTGAAGAAGACCCTAGAGAAGCTGAGACAGAGGTTCTACTGGATTCACTGTCGGGAGGACGTCGAAGACTGGTGCAAGAAATGTACGACTTGCGCATCAGTAAAGGGCCCACAAACCAGAAGTAAGGGCAAACTCAAGCTGTACAACGTCGGCGCTCCATGGGAAAGAATCGCAGTAGATGTAGCTGGCCCCTTTCCAGAATCCGATGAGGGAAACAAGTACATCATTGTGGTCCAAGATTACTTCACTAAGTGGCCTGAAGTCTTCGCTACGCCTAATCAAGAAGCAAAGACGGTCGCCAAGAAGTTAGTCCACGAGGTAATTTGCCGATTTGGTGTGCCTCTTGAGATACATTCTGACCAAGGAAGAAACTTTGAGTCAGCACTGTTCCAGGAGGTATGTCAACTGTTGGGTATGCATAAGACCCGTACTACACCAGCACACCCGCAATCCGATGGCATGGTCGAGAGATTCAACCAAACGTTGGAAAACCACTTGGCCAAAGTTGTGGACGAGCATCAACGAGACTGGGACCAGTACATACCGCTTTTCTTGCTGTCCTACCGATCTGCGATCCACGATAGTACCAGCGCAACCCCAGCAATGGTAAACTTCGGTAGAGAAATGCGGCTTCCGGTAGACGCGTTGACTGGGACACCGCCAGAAGCTCCGAAACCAGTAACCGAATATGCGGCTGACCTACAGAAGCGCCTGGATGAAGTACATGCTCTCGTCAGAGACTGCAGTCTAAAATCCAGCGAAAGAATGAAAACCCGTTACGACCGCAAAGCCAACACCGACGGTTTCGATGAAGGGAGTCTGGTTTGGTTACACAACCCACTCAGGAAGAAGGGCAAATCACCGAAGTTCCAGCCAAGGTGGGAAGGACCATACAAGATCATCACTAGGCTGAACGACTTAACCTATCGGATCAAACAAGGGACAAGAGGCAAGCCGAAAATTGTTCACATTGATCGATTGGCTCGTTACCATGGGTCAAATGATGCTCGGGACGAGCATGACTAAGAGGGGGATAATGTTACGACCACGAGAGACCGTGCAAGCGGAATTAGTCTTATCGTCGTATGGATAAGGTCTATACTCGCTTGCACGATACTACGCTACACACTCTGGTAGGTTGTAGCGAGCTCTAGAGTATTCTAAAGTAATAATAATACTACGACCTTGAGAGACCGTGCAAGCGAAATTAGTCTTATCGTCGTATGGATAAGGTCTATATTCGCTTGCACGATACTACGTCACACACTCTGGTCGGTCGGAGCGAACTCCAGCGAGTTCTAGAAATTTCGATCCCCGCGAGAAGATTCTCGACGCCACGCGAAGAGCTGCGTCCTCACTGGGTATAAAAGCGGGATGTACGACGCGACGGGACAGTTCCGATTTGGAAAGCGAAGCGAATCAGTCTCCTGCGAACTAGAAGTGATCGAGTGCGTTACCTGCGAATAGTATCAGTGAAATTCAGTGTTTTAGTGTGATTCAGTGCTTTAGTGTAATTTAGTGTTCCGTGTTAAGTGTTGTAATTAAGTGTTTTTAATTGTGTTTTTTAAGTGTTTAATTGTGTAATTGTTAGTCGATAAATAAATCATTGTCTTTTGGTGACCTTTGGCGTATCTTGAATTTAACGTACCCCGTTCCCGCAACAATAACAACAACATTAGAAATAAAGCGATATAAAATTTTATTGGACCTGTTTGGTTGAAAAAAGGCCGCCCTCTATTCACTCCACTTCTGCCGATCTGTGGTTAGAGATGGCCAATTTACATCTTAATTGTCGAGATCATCGCACCATATCTTTTATGTCTTCCCCTTGGCCGGCGACCGTTCGGTAGCCATTCGGTGAAAAGTTTTGCCCATGTCCCGGCGACCATTATACGTGACCCATCCAGTCCCATATATTTAAATAATTATTATATTTATGTAATTAAGCTTTGCAGTATCCCAGTGCACCAGGGCCCGGTTATCAATACGAGTAGGTGAAGGGTTATGAATAACAACAGTCCTTTTTAGCAATGTATTTATTTATAATAATCAAAAATATTGGGAGACAATCTTATGTGCTCAGAGCTCGGCTCGCGACTACGCACACATATAGAAGTTACACATACATTGACATAGGAGCTCACGACATCGCATCGTATTATTTCAACACCTCCCCTCGAAGTCGTAAGCGAGTATTGTCTAACATCTTCACATACTCTCATCCATCATACCTAGGTTACGCAGACAATCATGATGTTTTGATCCACTCAAACCTTTCGTCAAAACGTCAGCAGGCATCTCATCAGTACTTAGGTATTTCAAATCAATTACACCTTGTTCGCACAAATCTCGAATAAAGTGGTGTCTCACTGCTATGTGTTTTGTGCGAGAATGAAAATTTCTGCTCTGAGCAAGTTTTATGGCACCCTGATTATCGTTGAATAACGTCACACACTCACTTTCAATACCAATGTTACCCAAAATATCACGTAAATACATGGCTTCCTTTGTAGCTTCGGATAGTGCCATGTATTCAGCTTCGGTACTCGATAGCGCAACACTCCGTTGCTTACGTGCCTCCCAACTGATCGGAGCACCGGCTAAAATAAATGCAAATCCAGAATATGATCTACGATCTATGGCATTTGCTCCCCAGTCTGCATCGACCACACCGAACAAAGGTAGCCCGGTTCTTTCATATACTAAACCGTAGTCAGATGTACCCTTTAAATATCTCATGATGCGTTTAGCCGCCTTCCAATGCTCGACGTTATAATTAGTATTAAATTGGCTTAAATAATTTACGGCAAACGCTATGTCTGGTCTAGTCGATACAGCCAGATAAAGTAACGCTCCTATCAAACTTTGATATGGATACTGTTTCATAATGTCCTCATTCACACTTATTGGTTTTTCTAATTTAACATTAACATCAAGAGGCGTCACTGCAGGTTTACACTCACTCATATGGAATCGTTCTAACACTTTCTCTATATAAACCCGTTGATTAAGAAACACTCTGTTTTCATCATCACGACTAAATTCAATACCCAAACAATTACTTATCTTTCCCATATCTTTCATTTCAAACTCACTTGATAACTGTTTCTTTATATTTTTCATCCATACATCATCATTTCCTGCCAAAATAATGTCATCAACATAAACAGCAATCAACATCAGTCGCTCACCTTTCTGTGCTATGAATACACACGGATCTTGTGATAACGCTTCAAAACCTATTTTCATCAGCATTCTCACTAATTCCTTATGCCACTGTAACCCTGACTGACGCAAACCATACAAAGATTTCTGTAAAACACACACACTATCACTACATTCACTTAATGCTATGTTCCAGCGTTTAGCTGTTTCAATCATATTCTTATCTACGATAACTTTTCTTTGGGAACCAATCTTTTGATTTGCGAGTAATCTATTCAAAACATCGCTTAGGTGATCAGGCACTTCCATGTAAACCTCTTCATCAAGTGTACCATTTAGGTATGCAGTTACTACATCCATTTGATGGATACTTAATCCCAACTCGGCTGATACGGCAGCTATCAGTCTTATTGATGAAGATCTCACGACAGGAGACGATGTCTCATGGAAATCCTCCCCTGGCCGTTGCGAACAACCCTTTGCGACGAGACGTACTTTCTTCCCTGTAGTTTTAGTGCTAAATACAAATCTATTTCCGATCACTTTCCGTTGTTTTGGCCTTGTAACTATTTCCCATGTCTTATTCTTTATTTGTGCTAAGTACTCGTCTTCCAAGGCTCTTTTCCATGCATCAACATCATTACTCTTTTCTATTTCATGCCATGTAATCGGTTCCACAATAGTTATCCCAGCCATCATCTGCACATCAGTCTCTTCAACATCTGGTTCATTTTCACTTTCAGTATTATCTCTTACTAAATTGTACTCCTTTCTCGGTCTTCCTACTTCACCGGTACGTATTATACGTGGTCTTCCTCGTCCTCTTTTTGATGGTTCTATTAATCTTTCCCATGAGACTGTTGATTTTCTTTTTCTATGTAATAGTCCAGTTTCTCTACTCTCCCTTTCTTCCATAACAGGCCTTCGATTGTTTTCTCTCATTTCACCATTTGTAGCAGGATCATTCAATTCTATATTTACTTGTTCATAATCTTCTTCTTCTTCATCGAGTATTTCTTTGTACTCATCCTTGAATGCCGTTTCATTTATGAATTTTACATCACGAGTTACAACGATTTTTCTCGTCATAGGATCATGTATTCTATAGGCCTTCGATTGAATATCATAGCCAACAAAAACTCCTAATTGTGACCTTGAATCAAACTTGCTTTTTAGAGTTCCTTTGTCTTTATAATATGCTTTAGATCCAAACACGTGCATGTAAATTACTGTAGGCTTTTTCCCAGTCCATTGTGTATATGGTATATTGCCATTTAACGGTGTAGTTGGGCACCTGTTTCTTACATAGTTAGCAGTATTCACTGCTTCCGCCCAAAAAGAAGGAGGGCTTCCTGCTTGCCGCATCATACAACGCGCCATCTCGACCAGGGTACGGTTTTTCCTCTCTGCAGTCCCATTTTGTTGAGGCGTATAAGGCGCTGTCAATCTCCTTCTAATTCCTTCTTTTCTCAAGTAGTCGTCGAATACATTATTGACGTATTCTCGCCCATTATCTGACTGAAGATATTTTATTTTCTTCCCTGTAAAATTTTCTGCAAAGGCCTTGTACGATTTGAACACGCTTAACACGTCGCTTTTGTTAGCTATAAAGTAGACTTCGCACCATCTAGACTTGTCGTCGATAAAAGTAACAAAGTACTTCTTACCGCCATATGACTCATGTCTCATCGGACCACACACGTCCGAATGCACTATTTCTAGTAAGTCGTTTGTGCGATCTTCGCTTCCTTTAGTAAAAGGCGTGCTTGTCTGCTTCTCACTTATACAAATCTCACACTGAGACAATTTTTCACTGTCTTTGATGTTTAGCCCATGTACTAAGTCACTTTTTGCCATGGCTTTCAAATCACGCTCATTGAGATGTCCGAGACGCTGGTGCCACATATCTATAAGTGTCTCTGGGGTCGCAGCTACATTGACAGCATTTTCACTCATCCGAACATTGTACAAATTACCAACACGGTCAGCACGCATGTGAATTTTGTCATTTTTATCAATCACGATTGCGTCATTTTTTCTAAATCGAACTTCGAATCCATAATCCGTCATTTTCGACACTGATAATAAATTAGTACGCAGATCCGAAACATAGAACACTTTTTCTATATCTATTTGGCGTTCTTCACTACCCGTGTCCACTGAGATGCTGACTTTACCCGTACCCGTAATTTGTGTTTTTTCACTATTCGTGGCTAAATTAAGCTCCGAGTCTATCTGTGTGAAATTCTTAATCACTTTCTTTTGGTTGCACATATGACTAGTGCACCCGCTGTCAATACACCAAATAGGATTTATTTGGTCGCCTAACATCACCTCTTCGGTGGTGCTTAATAACATTGTTGTCTTCCGCTCATCATTGCTATTGCGTTCCAACTGTTGTGCACTCTGTTTATACTTATTGCCGCTGATATTTTTGGACCTGCACTCTCTTGCTAAATGCCCACGTCGACCACAACGGTAACACTCAATGTAATTCTTACTATCGCGGTGGTCATGATGCTTCTTCTGAAAGCTATTTTTATTGATACGTTTGACAAACATAGCCCCTTGATCAACAAATTTAGATTGACGACCCTCAAAATCTTCGATAATTTTTATCTTCAGCGTTTCCGTGGATGGCAAATCATCACGAGATTCGATTGCCGTTCTGAACATGGCGAAAGAATCCGGCAAACTATACAACAATAGTATGGCCAAAAGCTCATCAATAACGATCAATCCGATTTCTTTTAGTTTTTTGACAACATCAAAGAAATCCGCTATGTGTTTACGTAGGTCACCTTCTTCCTGCATACGAGTCAAAACCAGTTTTTTCAACAAAGATGCCTTCCTGGCGGGTCCACTCGACTGATACATACACTGTAACTTGTCCCAGATAGCCTTAGAAGTTTCTAAGCCAACCAATGCGGCTAACTCACTTGGACTAACCGCTAATAATATCGCTACCTTAACTCTCAAATGGCGTAACCGCCAATTTGGTCAAAATGACTTTTTAATGCAGTTTTATTCAGTTTTTTTTTCTCTATCGATCTGTATATTTAAAATCCTCAAATTCGCAAAAAAAAGGTTATTACGACCCAATGTTTTTTATAGATTTGAACACTTTTCATAAGGTAAACAGGTCGTAAAAGGCTTTGTCTAATTTACTTGGTGTTTACGCCCCTAGAAATTATTGTGACGTGAAAAAAATGTCAAAAAAAAGGGTGTAAGTGACATAATTTTCTGGCGTAACTCGTAAGACACGCTATTTTTCGAAATTGCAATACAAAAGAAAGGCGTTTACACCCAACATCGCTGAACACATGATTGTCATTATTATTGTTAGTATTGATGCGCGGGGGGATTAGGATTGCGGAGACATTGGCTATTTATTGCTTTTCCTTGTTTCGGCATTTTAAATCAATGTCCAAACACAAATCAGAATCAAAGACCAATAACGCGCCAAAGTCAACGTAACTGTCACAAAAAATAATAAATACACCGAGGAACGTAATCTATGCGCACAAGTACGCAAATGGCTGAATACATAGATAAATGTATGGTGAATACACATCAGCGGGGGTTTCAAATGACAAAGTTAATCGATTTAGATACGTAAAAATCTTAGTGAAGTTTCCCATATTCCAAAATTTTTCATCCAATTCTAAAAATTACGCGTTGAGTCACTATGAAAAAGTGTCAAACGGCGTAACTTTGTAAAAGCGTAATACAGAGTGAATATTTTACGTTTTCTTTTATTATTAAATGAGTTTAAAGCACAAGAAACATTTTTCTATTGGAGATACGACCTTCACCTCTAAAAAATCGTGATTTTTATGGGGCGTAAACGCCTTTTTGTAATATTTTCACAAGTCGTAACCGACTTCTAGTTTCTTAAATATAAGATTTAGGTACAAAGAGTTCCTACTGAAGCCTTTATCTCAAAATTCTAAGAAATTTGATGTATAAAACATTTTCATTGTATTAAAATTGATAAAGTTATGAATTAAAAAAACATTTTTTTTTTTGTTATTCTGCTCTCCTGAAAAGTAGTGTTTTGGTGGTTACGCCATTTGAGATTTAAAGTATCGATATATCCGATTCGGCTTTTCCGTCCATTTTAATCCATTCCGCATACTTAGGGTCCAATGATGTCGGTTTAGGTAATGATCCCGATACGTACTCCCACAAATCATTTTTCTTTAGAATAGCACGCATATGTATCTTCCAGGTATCGTAGTTATTTGCAGTTAATTGATCAATTTTAATAGATGCAGCCATTTCGAAGTTTCTTCAACTCCAAAACAATGAATTCCAATCCAACGATGTAAACAAACAATACGGAACGTAACCTCCAAGTCCGCGTCACTTTAACATGCTCACTTGCGTTAAGGCGCGTTTATTACTTTGTTTACGCAAATCAGTTATCGGTTAAAACACTGCAAATCCAACTTATTGATCACCAAATTGTTTATATTTCACTCTCTGGGCCCATAACCTGAAGGGTTATGAATAACAACAGTCCTTTTTAGCAATGTATTTATTTATAATAATCAAAAATATTGGGAGACAATGGGTGCGTTTAGCCGATAAACAGACTGGTCAGAATCTGAGAGTGCTGAACAGCATTTGACAATTCTGACTACAGTATCGGCCAGAACCATGCTGAGTGGAAATGAGAGAAGTGAAGTTAGCTGTTATTCCGCCATATGACGAATCTATCAATCAATCTGAATACCGCCACTTAGCATTCCTCAGCCGCGTCAGCCTATGCTACTCAGCAATCGCCATTTTTCTTTCTGTGCTGACAAGATTTTGTGTCGGCTAAACGCACCCAATCTTATGTGCTCAGAGCTCGGCTCGCGACTACGCACACACATAGAAGTTACACATACATTGACATAGGAGCTCACGACATCGCATCGTATTATTCCAACAGTAGGCATTAAGCATACATGTGTCTGCCACACAGCTGTTCCCGCGCGTGAGAAAGCCCGCTTTGGTTTGACCATTTTTGTTTTAATAACAAACAGAACTATTAATTATATCGGAGCCATGAATATGGACTAGAAAAAGTGATTAATTACTCTGACGAAGTATTGAGCGGTTATGAATGAGCGTTTGGACGTGGCTTAGTTTACTAAAGATTTTTTGCTATTCTAACGTTGTTATTCTGTATTGTTATATGGTGAAGTCCTGTTATTCCTCATAATGCAGGACTTTCACTAGAGAGTTATGTTTATCTATACGTAATAGCTGCGGTTCTAAATTCATGGTATATGGTTGACCTTTCCTTTTAACAAAACAGTTACTTGAATATTTTTTATGATGACGCCCTGAGAGTAAAAGGAACGTATTTCTTTATACTCTTTTGCCATTTACGTCTTCGCCGCAAAACCTACAGTTGTGGATCTATGTACTCACCTTTATTTCGTAACATTTATATTTTTTTGGTATTGAATAAATGTTTCTGGTTGTGACAACAGTGGAATCAAAATAATCAAATATAGTTCCATAGTACGATCCATAGTAGTAAGATCTTCCTTCTATAATCCCGGGCTCTTCAGATGGGGCGTAACGTCATCTAAGAAGGACTTCATGGTTATCTCGACAGACTTAAAAGGTAGACCCTTTTGAGTCTGTCGACCTGTTGTATCTGTCGACTTCATAATATGTGACCTTCAAGACCTCTTACCATCAGATGGAGAGTGGTCATCCTGTGAGATTATTTAAAAAAATACAACATGGCCCGATTTATCAATATGAGTAAGCATTAAGCAGACATAAACATGTCATTGCAAAAAAAGTTCAATCGTTACATCGGACGTCACCTCACGAACATACACTCGCCACTCGATCCAAGTCATCTCGACATAGCAGTACTAGCGTCCACAGTCTAGATGCGCGATTGGATGCGCGAGCGCATACGTTTCGCAAGGTACAGTTAGCCGCGCATGCCGCGCCAGGGAGGGACCGATTACCGGTTATTACCGGTGTTTACCGATTTAGTGGACGTTCCGATACGCTCGTTGGTTTACCGGTAACGAGGATTGGTTTAGATGCATGCAATGTGTAGACAAAACGGTCACATTTTACGCGAGTATGCTAGAATTTTATGACGTTCCTGTAATTTGTAAATTGAAATTGAAAATTATGTCGAAATTTCATACAACAAAATACTGTTTGTCATGACCACATGTTACATGGCTATTTGAACAAATCATCTAAAAAGTAAAATGTACGTTATTATACTTTTACAAAGTTCCAAGACATTTTATCTAATGAACCTCCTCATTAAAGTGTTTGAAGTCTTAATTTACCCAATTGTCTCGAAAGCTTAATAAGGCAAGTTGGAAAAGCCTCAAGCTCATTCGAATTCCGGCCGAACTTGCACGGTCCAGCGTTCGACTCCGGTAATGCAATCTACCGCAAAGTCGTTAAGTGCAATGCGGTATCAATGCAATCAGAAAATTGGCGAACGTTCGATAGCAAAGGTCGTGCTACAGCGTACCTGATTAGACTTACTTTCTGGAAGAACCTGCCTACCTATTCTTGACTAAGTAAGCACGATTGTTGAATTTGCTAGAGCCCCTAACTAACTAATGTGCGAGAAGTCGTGGGTTCAATCACTCACCTGGACAATATTGTGTGATGTGCACTTATAGGTATTTATTCGGTGTCTAGTTGTATAATTTATTATCTCTATATTACATTCTACTGTACGTGTAGGTAAGTCAATGAACATCTCCTAAACGGTAGGATCGACTTAAATGTAAAATTTTTGTATGCCTTTGGGTGGCACCCTGGAGATTTATCTATTCATCTTTAGAGCTCGTGGACACAGACAGACATGTTCCACCTCCATGGAATGCCCGGTCACAGATCTGTGGCATGGTAATATGGTTCAAGCAATTGTGATAGGTTAATTATTTTAACTTAAGTTTCGCTTTTTTTGTTACCGGTTTCTCGCTCGCAATGCCCAGCACTAACCTGCGACGTAATAGCACGCTCAATATTAACTTTGCATACATTACGTTCAAGCAGTAAACAAACGGCTATTTTTAGTGCACCACTATTTGTGGCCTAAGATGGGCGGCGTATCTGCAACGCCCAGAATTATTACTCATACAAACAAATCAATGACCTTAGAAGCTGGTAGGGACAGAGCAATTTTAACGTAATGTTGTAATATCTAAGTAATTTTGTACTTGTTCTTGTTGCTTTAAGGCCGAGTCCAAGGATATTGACCTCTTTGAAACTTATTACTTTTAAACCCTTCTACAGTTCATTTTCGTCTAAATGCAGAAACTGATAGATCGTTTCTATCTATTTTATAGGCTCCGCTATTGTAGGAGTGTTTTTCACTCTTCTCTGGGCTCTGGTAGCACCTTCAACTCCTTTATTTATTATTATTATTTTACCTGTTGAATATCGTTCTTTACGGCCTTCCTCTTCTTCCTTCTATCGATCATAAGTATTTGAAAGTGTGTCATGACGCAAGGTGCTAGACGGAGCAATGGAAATACGAAAAACAAGAGCGTCTTTGCATTGCGCAAAGTGAAATAATGATTCCTATTAAGTAATAATAAAATGCATCACAAAATTTGTATTGTAAAGGTATAAAAATATTTTGTTTTATCTTATACACCGTGAAATTTTAGTGGTTGTTTTCCCGCAGTAAAATGATTCTATCTTAGAAGCACAATAGATGTGTGCAGTTCTTTTTTGGTAAAATCAATAAATGCCGGTTTTACGAAAGGTTTAACCGTAACTCGAAAGCACGTTCGAACCGCTTTATGACTTAGGGTGTAGAGCTTCTTTAGCTTTAAGCATCGATTTCATGCGGCAAGCAGTACCTGAATACGTCACATCTTCAAAAACAACGATAGCTTCTCTCGTTTTCGAGTTGGAAAATTATTATTCTGAAAAATCGTTAAAAAAAAAATTTTTTTTTCGAGTAATAATTTGCATGATTCGATAGTATTACTAAAGGCAAATCGTTCTGCCACGGGAAAACAACCACTAAAATTTCACGGTGTATATTAATGTACCGATCTGTTTTAGCTTTAAATTTACTCTCACAAGATGACATTTGGAACATAACCTTATTTATAACTCCCTTATAATAGAGTCGATAACTTTAGCCTTCACACCCCTCGCTGAACTAGTTTCATTCAGGGTCGGACTGAGCCGCAAGGGCCCGGGTGGCAAATCACAATCCCAGGGCCCGAGTTTTCTTTTTTTTCGGAATTGACTGAGATGGCCGTCAGAGGCCTGTTCAGCTTCACCGGACTTGCTGGTGAGCGGATAGCTCATAACCCTAAGTAGCCCAGGGCCCGGGACTATATCACGGTGATGGGATACTATCTAAAAATACAGAGATACACAAATCGAGATAAACTAATAAAAATAATAAGCAGGTATTATAAATAATAATTACAGGTAAATCCTATAACAAATAATATACAGGGGTGTCCTAAAAATAGTGTCAAGCGTGTCAATGTCCTGAGTTAGTAGGTACACACACCCCATGTATGTTCCGCGATTTTTATAGCGTTCGAGTTATGGTTTTTTTCCTAAACTGTTGAGAATAATTGACATAACCGATTTAGAAAAAATCCAAAGAGAACAGAATTTCTCAAAAAAATTAAATACTTTATTTAATTTTTTTGAGAAATTCTGTTTGCAAATAAATTTTCATTAAAATTGTGATATTTTTTCATCAAAATTGATTTGCAAAAAGATTTTCTAAAAAAGTCAAATACTTTTTTTTAGAAATTTTTAATCGGTTATGTCAAATATTCTCAAAAGTTAAAAAAAAATCATAACTCAAAAACTTTAATTGGAAGTTTTCAAAATGATGGTACAAACTGAAAAATTACGTTCTCTAAATAATGTATTAAAATTTCAACTTTAAATTTTAAATATTAGAAGGTACTTAGCTGCAAAGCTCTTTAGTAACCTTAAAAACTGCACCAGACTCTCAGCTTTCATAATCATTAATAAAAACTAGTACCTAATAGGCTACTTTTGCTGAAATCGGACTTCAAAGACAGAGATGTGGAAAAATCATAAATTTGCCATTTGATTACGAAGTATTATTTTGGACATTTTATCATTTCTAAAGTTAATTAGTTTGTTAACAAAATTTAATACAGGAACACTCAGATGAAAACATTTGGATGTCATCATTTTTTTTTTAATTTAGGTTTCATTGCGTTAACACTGTTTTCGCATGACGAATCCTGTTGTTACGACGAACTTTGCTTTCTTAACGGACTTTGAGTGCGATCACTAATCTTTTTTTAATAATCAAATACACTTTTTTTTTTCCATTTAAGGTCCATTTCCAAACTTAATAAAGTATCACAAATTAAACTCTCAAATGGTTAAATCTTACCATTTCTGTAATAATTTCGATTGATAACGATCTTATTAACATTTTGAAAACTTCTATTTAAGTTATGGAGACAAATATTTTAGGCATTAAAGAAGAACTCATGAAAATTGATTTGCAAAAAGAATTTTTAAAAAAGATTTTTTTTTGAAGATTTTAATCGGTTATGTCAAATATTCTCAAAAGTTTAATAAAAATAATAACTCAAAAAATCGCGTAACATACATGGGGGTGTTTCAAAGCTCCACGGAGTGTTCTATCTCAGGAAATTCGCTTGACATAATTTTTTGGGATACCCTGTATAAACCTAGCTAGTATTTTTTTTTAAAAAGAGAAGAACTTTCAGCTTTGTACTTAATGACTTAGCCCATTACATTGAATTGTTACAATTTAATTACCGAGTATGTATTGCATTTATGAGAGAACGCAATTTTATTTTTAGAACATGTTTGTAGTGGTCATTTGGTCAATAGAACTTCAAGTATGTGGGGGCCCTTGTCCCCGGCCGCCATCTTGAAAAAGGGATGAGAAAATTTTTTTTTACTATATCTCGGAAACAATGCGTCTTTTTTGCTTTAAATAAAAAAAATAAGGGACGATCTCTTTATTTTGCTATTGACTTTTTAAATCTTTAATTTAAGATAAAAAGTAATTTTAAACGTATTTGTTGGCAAGACAATTTGCTAATAGCATAAGAAATATTTTTGTGAGAAGCATAGTTTCCGAGAAATGCGAGCGGGCGACACAGGCCTGTGGGGGGCCCGCGCAGGCTGGGGCCCGGCTGGCAAATGCCACCCTGACTGTATGGCCAGTCCGACGCTGGTTTCATTCATCTGAAGCTATCTATTTGCGAAAGGGCGAGACCTTTAGTAAACTTGGCCTATTCCCGTCGAAGGGCTGAAGTAATCCCTGTTCAAGTATAAACAGACAGTTACTATGTTCAGTAGGTACAGTCACCTTACGTCGTCCTACTCCCACGCGTGGGACGCAACGGTAATAGAGTTTGCGTGTGGTCCAATGGAATGGAAACCAAAAAAGGTGAATAGATATATCAACGTATGATTTATCAATACATAGTATAAAACAAAGTCGCTTTCGCTGTATGTCCGTATGTATGCCTTAAAACTATCTTTAAAACTACGTAACGGATTTTGATGCGGTTTTTTTTAATAGATAGAGTGATTCTTAAGGAAGGTTTTTATGTAAAATTAACCCGAAGCGAAGCAAGGGCGGGTCACTAGTATTAATATAAAGCAGCTTAGGTTTTCTTATATTCTTCTTAGTTTGCGGCCTCTAACCCCTGACATTTAAGAGAAGCCTTACGCCTTCAGGGCGTCCCTAGAAGGTTTAGTTGGTCGAAAATTTCAGTGTCTCGTTGGCTTCGAATTGGTGGCAAGCGTCACGTAAGGAGCGAGAGGTCCCTAGTTAGAATCCACTGTCGGATCAAAAATCGTGTGAATTGTTCTGTTAAGAAATTACTTCATCTGAATCTGAAAACTTGCGGTTTCACGCCCATGTCTCGGAAAGCATGGTAAGCCGGTGGTCCTGCGCCTGTTCTCTCATCTCTAATGTCAAATTGCTATCAAATCGAATTATAGCAGTATAAGAGAACATAGTGAGCTTTCGTGTTTGCGCCCACAGTTGTGTACTATTCGTCTTATACAATTGACTGAACTCTAAAAAAATCGGTCGGACTCCTCACTTACCCGCTCTCGCACCCAACTCGCGCCGCGCCGGCCAATCAGATGAGCCTAACGCCGTCCATTGATATCGATCTGGTCCATTCATTTTTCAACATCGCCTCTCGCGACCCGTTATGCGCGGCGGTTTCTTCACAGTCACGATCTCAACCAACGTGTCGGCATCGATAAATACTCAAAGTACAATAATCAACCTTATTATGTTGTAATAAGTTCAGCAATTGGAAACGGTTCTTGCTGACCGTACCTTCTAAGATGAGGTATCCGATTTGATTTATATGTGCTTTGTGCTTTTTGTATGCCTATGTACTTTTGGTAGCCGATTTGAAAGTATGCTTTATAAGATGTTTAGCAAATTAATCTATGTTTCCCAAGAAATAACATTTTCATTTATTATTATAATTATTTTGTTATAAATAAAATGGAATTATTTTGAAATAAAAACCATTAAAACTGATTAAAATCGCGTGTGATACTATCACTACTATCACTATTTTAATTTATACATGATTATATAGAGACCCGACGTATCGAGCTCTTTACTAGGCTGATGGTATAGGTAGACTGAATATGACAGTTGTATCTACTATGAAACATGATTCTTCTTCTGGGGTTCCATAGGCCACGGCATATATTCATAGCGCTAGCTTTTTATAACAGAATCAACAATGGTGTATACAATTAAACTGAAATATTTATTAAACACCCAGCCGAAAGACAAAATAATAGAGATTATTTTCCATCGTCCTAATTACTTTCCAAGTAAGTAGGTGGCTTAGATGATAGGCCGTTCTAAGACGGTATTAAGTACTTTTACTACCCCAACGAATAAATCTCAACAAGTAGGTTTATGCGAGTTCACACGCTCTGTTTCATAAAGCGGTAATAGCTATTTTCTTTCATAAACATACTTAAGTACTTGTTACCTCGATACAATTTTAACAATCTCGAATAGCTAGCATATTTTTATTTGCTAGTTAATTGTATTAATTTGCTTTCATAATGATTATAAGTGTTTTTCTATTCAATATGATTATGTAAGCGTAGATATGGAACAAATAAGTATACGGTAGATACCTTCTTACTTGCCTACTTATTCGATACCAATTTTTTTCTGAAATACTTTACTTTTTTTCCTCTAAATTAGTAAAATATTTAAGTGAGTGTTAGAAAGAATGCTTTAAGTAGAGTAGTTTTCTTCAATTGGATGGAATAAAGATGCATCAATCGATTGCATAATCTGCATTGAGTCTGCACTTATTTTTTGCCGAGAAAACCGATCAGTCATCGGAGAGAACAGGTGAGAAGACAAGTTTCTCATAAGTGTGTTGTGTCATACAAACCGAAATTGTTAGCACGAAGAGTGTCTGAGCATACAATGACAAACAATTAATGGACACGTTATTTATTCAACTTCGCGTTTTTGATAGCACATGTTATAGAACTTTGATGGACTGTGATAGAGTAAAATTTGCTATTTATTTGTTTTGTGTGTTGTATAATGTCCTTTTTAGACTTTTAGACTATATCTGTACCGAATTTCAGTAATTCAGAAATCATTTCAGTAGCATAAGTGTGATTTCGTAACACATAGACAGAAAGAGATACTTTCGCATTTATACATAATATTGAATAAGGATTGAGAAGGCTTAATATCGGGCACCTATGGATAGACGAGCGTGTATGAGTAATTATTTATTAACAATGTTCACTATTAGGTGAAACATACCCAGCTGCTATTAAAGTCTAGCTGAATAGTTCTCTATGGAAATGTAATAGTTGTTAATACATCCACAGGCGTTAACGATATTCGTGCGGACTTGTCCAAGCACACAGACTAGAAAGTGGCTGTCACTGGAAATCGAAAGTGCCCTATGTAACGCAGATCTGCTAGATTTTCCGCTCAGACTAATCGTTGCCAATACGCAATTATGACAACCGTTCAGGATGCTGTGTGGATTGTATTAGCTCTGCAAAGTGGTTTTACCGTGATCTAAGGTTTAGCAAGTCAGGTTATAGTAAAATAAGATTCTGTATTAACAAGTCATCTATTAAATAAAAGCACATTAAGAAAATACGATGTGTGTTTGTTGCGGACCGAAAAATAGTTTTTGTTCAATTCATAATGACGACTATATCTAGATTTTACTTCAAAAGTCTATCTACTTTTTAACTAGGCTCACTATGAAAAAAAATATATATCTTAACTACATATTTGAATGAGACGGGGTGCTCATTCAAATATGTAGTTAAGATATTTTTTTTTCACTGTACATGTGGATGGATTGTAAGAAAGGGGTTGTTAAATGAAACGGGTTATATTATAGCCACAGATAACATAATACTATATTATAGCCTGATGTCGACAAACTACAAACAAATATTAGACCGAGTCTGGGAAAAGAGAAAATTATTAATCTGCACTTTAGCATTATCATGAATCACATTTTAATTTATCAAAACTGCTACTATGGTCAAATGAAACAAGTATATTTATCGCTTTATATTACAAAATACTCAACAGAATCACGCATATACTTACCTGGTAATTGTGCTAGCCGAATTTGGCCGTGCAATTAATTGGAACTCGTACATTAGGCGGGCGAGATGACTAAGTACGGTTCACGGTGTTTTTTCGGCCGCCACAGTTGTGAGTAATACTTGTAGGTAGGTAAGTACTCTGATTTTATACCTATTACAAAAACACCTGTAGTTCTTATCAAACTATATAGGAAACCTGCCTTTTCTTTTGCGATATTACCTACGATGACGTGGACGTTAATTCAGCTAAATCGGCTATAAGTTCAATTTATTATTTGCAATATGTGCAGTTGCCTAAAAATTCAACTTAATACGATTTTATACACCTTGTTGTTAGTTAGCGGCTGCTTGATTTATTTATATAATACAAGTATAATATCAACAATGGCAATGACCATCATTTCTGGTAAAAACAAATTTCGTCACTTCCGTCAATGTAACAATTCGCGACGGCAAAGATTAAGCTAATCTTTTTATCGTCCCCTAACAATGCTCTCAACACATCGTGGGTACGATGAGTGAAAGTGGCAGGGCTTGTATAACAGTTCTATCAATTAGCCGATGGGAAACAAGCCTAATTCACTCGGGGAAAACTACGATAAGAATTATAATAATTAACAAACACTTCCCCACTTTATTCTGATGGCTCGACGCCATCTTTAAAGTAGACAGAGTTAAAGATAACATCTGGCTCTCACAATACGTACCTACATACATGAATTTTATTTGGAATTTCAATAAAGCTACAGAAAACGTAATGTATGTTAGGTATGTTTTATGATGATTAAGTATTAGAATAGAAAAATAACGCTGAATATCCCCCTTTTTTTTGTTGTTAAATATGGCACAAGGAAATTAAAATTTAATAATAATAACTCATAATGGATTCAGTTGTTACCACAATGCAATTGCAATCCTAAGTATTGCGCAAAACATTAGCTATATATTTGCTATATTTGCTAAAGCAAAATAAATCTTTACTTTTGCACCGTAGCAATCTATGTTATTTCACAGTTATTCCCAATGCGGAAGATCCAACAGTTCCCAGAAATGTTTTAAATAGACTAACATCTGGATAGGGTATCCTGTGCGAAATAACGACTGGCTACCGCTAACTACATTCTGTTAATCCCAAATAGAAGGAACCAAACTGAGTAGAAAACAAATACTTCGTTATTCTGTTACTTCGAAGGAGAATTGGGTTTATGAGTGTAATTAAATCGATGCTCGTTGGAATGTATTTATTGCACAAGCTATCAGATAATGTAAACGATACGTGATCAATGTCCGCTTCACTGCCTCTGCGCCGCTACAGACAGCTTAGTTGTCAACTATAGTTTATTAATATGTATCTGTTTATTATTAATAACTAATAATGTATTTTTTTACACATTTTCCACAAACAAACTCTTCAGCTTTATAATATTAGTATAGATATGCAAGAAAAATACTCGTTGGTGTTTTTTCCAGTAGTCTTGTCATCATCACCGGATTGCGGGGGAGCGTATGGCTTTCATTCCTAGTCGTTGGTCAAACAATCACGAAGTTAGGGTTTTCCTACAAGTATCTTCTGTGAATTAATAACTATTATACTACTGTCAAGATCTTAAACTGTTACATAACGCACCTAATTAAGTACTGTGTAGGAGTGGGGTCGGTCTTATGATCCTTATAGTGACGAAGCAAGCAATGTGTAGGGAGTCACAGTGAAGGCGACCAGAAATTATCTATTTCATATCTAATTACGAATTTATCTATCTTTGCAGAAAGTCCGCGAAGTGTAGTCGAGGTGGCAGCGGGTGAGCGAATGATGACCGCGCGCCGAGAGTCCGTATCCTGGCAAGATGGCCGCGCTCTCCTGCTACCAGCCCTGCCGCTCGCACCTGGCACAGCCCGCTAGGTACGACCATCACGGCTCAGGTGCAGACGAGGTGCAGCGAGTGCGCGCGTGCAAGGCTACCCTCCTGCAAGATGGCCGCGCTCTCCTGCTACCAGCCCTGCCGCTCGCACCTGGCACAGCCCGCTAGGTACGACCATCACAGCTGCTGCAGACGAGGTGCAGCGGGTGAGCGCGTGCAAGGCTACCCTCCTGCAAGATGGCCGCGCTCTCCTGCTACCAGCCCTGCCGCTCGCACCTGGCACAGCCCGCTAGGTACGACCATCACAGCTGCTGCAGACGAGGTGCAGCGGGTGAGCGCGTGCAAGGCTACCCTCCTGCAAGATGGCCGCGCTCTCCCGCTACCAGCCCTGCCGCTCGCACCTGGCACAGCCCGCTAGGTACGACCATCACGGCTCAGGTGCAGACGAGGTGCAGCGGGTGAGCGCGTGCAAGGCTACCCTCCTGCAAGATGGCCGCGCTCTCCTGCTACCAGCCCTGCCGCTCGCACCTGGCACAGCCCGCTAGGTACGACCATCACAGCTGCTGCAGACGAGGTGCAGCGGGTGAGCGCGTGCAAGGCTACCCTCCTGCAAGATGGCCGCGCTCTCCCGCTACCAGCCCTGCCGCTCGCACCTGGCACAGCCCGCTAGGTACGACCATCACAGCTCAGGTGCAGACGAGAAGCAGCGGGTGAGCGCGTGCAAGGCTACCCACCTGCAAGATGGCGCCGCTCCCCTGCTACCAGCCCTGCCGCTCGCACCAGGCACAAGCCGCTAGGTACGACCATCACGGTTCAGGGGGCTTAGACAAAGTAACAATATCGAAAAGATAACGAAGTTAGAAAAGAACAAAATGTTTGGGATTGACCACGTGATTTATTGCGTCTAATGTCAATCCCATACATTTTATTCTTTTCGAACTTCGTTATCGTTACGATATTGTTCGTTTGTCTATGGCTCCTGGTGCAGCCGAAGTGCAGCAGATGAGCGCGTGCAAGGCTACCCCCCGGCAAGATGGCCGCGCTCTCCTGCTACCACACTTACATTAACACCTTACAAACACTAAATATAAATTGTTAAATAATTGTATTTCTATTGACAAAGTAGTATTATTCAACCACATCACTACCGAGAAGATGCCAGTTGTGACTTAGAAGATGTTAGCTAGTTTGATAGAATCTGATAGAAAAAAGTCATACCATAATTTTTTTTCATTTGCGATATTTAGTAAATACCGAGCTTATTTGATAAGTTGTTGGAGTGTCTTCGTCTATGCTTTTAGATAAATAGATAGATAATACTACATTAACACAACAACTAGCTAGTTAACCGCAACATTATCCCCGGCGAAATTTCAACACAATATAAGTATTGGCTATTCCCAAACTGCCCACTGGCCACAGCCAACAAAGGTGGTTGTTTGACGCCGGGCGGGCCTGAACGCTGCCAAAATGCACATTGCACACTTTGCCTCAATATCGCCGATACGCCCATTTAGTAGCGGAATGACCTAATTACTGCAACATGCTTAATGTATGGACGAGCGAAATGAAGTTAAGTAACCATATAGAGCAGTTAAAATGCAAGCTAAGTAGCGTAAATCATTATTATTTATTGCATCTGTTGTGGCTTGATAAATAAAATAAAGAAAACAATATTCTCTACACGTATAATAAATCACATTTAATAGGCGTTACAAATGTAACAATATTATGTATGTATTGTTCTAGTTTATAGATACAGTTTTATAAACAAGAACCATGTTAAGGCAATTCAGCTTTTTATGCCTGGTTATTAAATAAAATAAAAACGGATTTATCGAACGACGAATTTATATGTACCTTGTTTAATCCATTAAATTACACATAGTAGTAGGTACACTTAACAGTTAAAATAAAGATTTTTTTCACTACCTATATTTCTAGTTATTAGAGTAACTTCCTAGCAACTGTTCAGAGTTCAGGTCACGCACGGTAGAGCTTTTGTATCATCTAGGAGAGCTACAATTTAAGCTTGTTAGGCAATCGTTTACTCGCAAGTGGTTAGGTAAAATGAATTCTTTCTTTGTTTACAAAAGTAACGATCAAAGATATAGGTTTAAAAAAATCACCTGATGTTCCTGGAACCTGGCCATGAATGCGATTTTTTTAAAATTTACATTAATCTTTAATAGCTTTAAAAACAAATCACCCGATGTTAAAACAAGATATTAGTTAGGCATGAACGAGCAAAGCAAAAAGAAATTACTGTTCCAACTGATAGTAATTTCTTTTTAGATAGGTACATAGATTTCTCATGGAACAATGGTGATAGCATCCTATAGTTAACGTAACTAAGTATTATGTAGGCGAGCGATTCAGTTTGCTGATAGCATTTATTTTTTTCAGTGTTTTTAATTAAGACAAAATTACAGCCTGCACTGTGTAGCTTGAAATTATTGGATCATGAAATAGACATGTCGGATAAAGGTCAAATAATAAGTAGTGAATGCAGTAATCTGTGAGTTAACACACCAGGTTAGGTGTTAATGAACTCGAAGTGATTGTATTGTCTCTATAGAAATGCGATTTAACCACAAATGGAGAATATTTGTAGTTGAATCACGCTCCTATTTATGAGGCTTCAGCTTTAGGGGAGTGACCCTAAAGCTGAAGGCTGATGATGACAAAGTCTACTCCAAGTTATGAAAATGAAAAATGATTATTCAGTATCTTTTTCATAGATACATAGGTCGTGGTCGGTGTCTCCTTTTAAGCATGATGCCTGTGTTTGGAGAAAAGTAATCATCGTAGTATTCGTAGTCAGTAAGGAAATCAAAAATAATTTCTGAGTGTACCCTTTATATAATATCTCCTTGTAAAGAGTCTTATTGCGGTGGAAGGCCCGAGTGGAAGAAATATACATGTTGCGCCGACCCCACTTAGCTTGGGATAAGGGCAGGAGAATGGTGAAAGAGAGTCTCGTTGTCGAAGACCTTGGACCATTAAGTAATCAAGCATTTCTTGCAGGTGTTACGACGAAGACGAGCGCCAGGCGTCCGCCACACTCTCGCTCCGGCGCCGGCAGTTCATCGAGCGGTGCCATGAACCAAGGAGCGTGCGCCACCACGACTTGATCCCTGAGGTATGCACTTGCACAATGGTTCTGTCTAGCAGGGGCGAAAAATGCTGCGTTTACCATGGACAGCACATCGAACCAACGTATCCATACTCCACCAGCTCAAGATAAGAACAAGGCTATCTTCTATATGCCTTCGAAAAATCCTGGAATATTTCGGTCACATTGCAAGGAAAGACGGTGATAACCTAGAGAAGCTCATAGTGACCGGAAAAATAGAAGGAAAAAGGCCTCGAGGACGCAGCCCCATACGTTGGTCCGACCAGATCCGCGCCACACTCGACTCCTCAATACACAACGCCCTCCACACCGCCGACGACAGGAGTAGATGGAGAAACATCTTAAAAGAGAAAGTGATGCATAATGGTGGTCACGACCCTCAGCATTGAGGAAACGACGCAAGGAGGGACCAGGGGCGAATCGCTCATTATAGGCTTTTTGGGCTGGGTCCTAAAGACGTAAAGGGGCCCCAAGTGCCGATGTTCACCCCAGTCATGAATTGGTTTGGATTGGCAATATGCGTGTACACAGCCCCCCGTTTGTTTCAGCACAGGGCACCCAGCATACTTCACAACCACAATCACAGAATTGTGATTGTGAGTAGGTATGCTGTGGAGTTTATGTGGGGATGTATTTTTTATTATCTTTTACTATAAAATACTTTATTTTCACACCCATTGGCACACAGTATTACGTAAACCTAAAATTTTATTTAGTTTTTTCTTATGTATTTGTAAATACAGGTCTGAAATCTGGCAAGAGCGATCTCTCCCACTACAGGCTTCATATTAGCTTACAGGGAGAAATCTGATAATTTCATTGTTAAACCTACATTGAAAGTAATGAATTTGTATTTGTACGATTTTTCAAAAAGTCTATCAGCTCCTTATGACGCTTTTAAGAATATCGGTGAAGCAGACCAGGGAGTCCCAGGATATAAAGAATCTGAATATTCTTAAAGGTATCGGTGAAGAAGACCAGGGAGGAGCTGGCGAAGCATGCGGCGCAAACGATCGCGGTGAACCGCCGGCTCAACGTAGAGTCGGGCTGGTCCAAGGTCGAGGAGGTGCGCAAGAAGTTCGAGGGCGCTGCCGCGTCCGCATCCTTCTCGAGGTCCTTCGAGTCGCCACCGAGGTTTGTGTAACTTGATAAAATAACGCCATTAATGCAAGTCCCTTTAGATTAGAAGCAATCGGTGCTGTGTAGCTTTTGACGCACTGCATTGTTACCACGACACCTTTGCTTTATTTACTTTCCTAACTGACGTCCTACCCTCTTCAATATTTTTGTTGACGTTCGGATTAGGAGATTCTACCGTCACATTCTATCGGTAAGGTTCAGAAAGAAGTGGAATAAAGGCGTAGAATACATTTCTGGCATGTTGTAAATTAAGGGGATGTTCTCTTGCACAGGAATCGCAAAATATATGCTTCATCACAGTCAATCGTTTAGGTTTAGGAAGAAACTAAGCATAATTTTCGAAGCATTTCTGACACTATGTGAATAAGGGAGCTGTATTCTTGCACAATTGGGCAGAACATAAACAATGAAACTCTATAAAGAATATAAGTATTTCCGTCTCGAAGAGGCTGTTCTCTCCTTCTTCTCGACTTGCACAGATGATCATAACATTGCAATTATCTTATATCAGCCTCGATTTACACAGATGCTCATAACGCTTGTTACCTCCCGTATCCCAGGCGCCGGCTAGCCGATTCCCTGTTCGCGAGCTTCAAGCTCCCGCGTCGCAAGGAAGGCATGTCGGCGGTGCGGTCGCTGGCGCCGCAGCCGCAGCAGAAGCGAAAGTCAGCTGTGGAACTGCTGGCCGAGACGAAGGCCTTCTACGTCAAGTCCGAGACCGTGCTGGATCGGAAGCAGGAGCTGCCGTTGAGGGTGAGTATCGCCGGTGCAAGGAGATGTGTCTGAAGGTGGCCCCCGTACCGCAAGGAAGTCTTATGAGCTGCTGGCCGAGATGAAGGCGTTCTACATCAAGTCAGAGACCACGCTGGATCGAAAGCAGGAGCTGCTGTTGAGGGTGAGTATCGCCAGTGCAAGGAGATGTGTCTGAAGTTGGCTCCCGTGCCGCAAGAAAGTCTGATGAGCTGCTGGCCGAGATGAAGGCGTTCTACATCAAGTCCGAGACCGCGCTGGATCGGAAGCAGGAGCTGCCGTTGAGGGTGAGTATCGCCAGTGCAAGGAGATGTATCTGAAGTTGGCTCCCGCGCCACAAGGAAGTTTGTAGAGCTGCTGGCCAAGATGAAGGCGCTTTACGTGAAGGCCGAGACCGTGCTGGATCGGAAGCAGGAGCTACCGTTGAGGGTGAGTATCGCCAGTGCAAGGAGATGTGTCTGAAGTTGGCTCCCGTGCCACAAGGAAGTTTGTAGAGCTGCTAGCCAAGATGAAGGTGTTCTACATCAAGTCCGAGACCGCGCTGGATCGAAAGCAGGAGCTGCCTTTGAGGGTAAGTACTGCCAGTGCAAGGAGATGTATCTGAAGTTGGCTCCCGCGCCACAAGGAAGTTTGTAGAAATGCTGGCTGTGACGAAAGCGTTCTACGTCACGTCCGAGAACGTGCTGGATCGGAAGCAGGAACTGCCTTTGAGGGTGAGAGATTCTGGAGTTGGTTGATCTGAAATTTAGCGTAAGGAGTTTTAGCGCGTGCTGAAATCACAAACGGGAATGCACCACTCGTATTCTGACGCTGCTATAGGCAAAGTTCTTCACGTGAAATAATATAATAATTATATTCTATTTTTTTTATTTGAAATCAGAATAGACGGTTGAGTACAATTGATTATTATTATTTTAGAAAACTGAAATAGTTTAAAAAGTAAATAATCGACATAAGCTGAAAGCTACTCTACGAAAGAGAAAAATGTATAATTTGTTTGGCCTTTTTATTACACAGGTTAGCAGTGGGCTGAGCCAAGCTATTGCCGCCGGGGGTTGCCACCTGGTCAGCTCAGGCGCTCTCAACCAAGATGCCTGCTGCAATCCTTGTGAGTAACTTTATCCTTAACACTCAAGCGTTAAAGAATTGAACCGTGAACCAATATGCGTAGAACTAGTGGATTCCCACTAGTTTACGCAGTTCTACTGCAGTAGAACTAGTACGCATGTATCCCCAAGACTAGTATTTATTTTATAGTTTTGTTCATGGGTTACTTTCCATTTTATTGTTACCCAGTCGAATTTAAATGTAACAAGCACCTGCGATTGCACCTTGCAACCATCACAGCTTCACTATTTGTCATTTGAATTATTAATCTCACAGACGCGACGACAAGAAGCGTGGGCGGCACCCGGCGGGCCGTCAGCGCGGGCGAGGGCCTCCAGAACACGCTGCGAAGGTTGCTGGAGCACTCTGATAGCAGAGAGAATGTCTATTCGCCAGCCTATGCATGTGAGTACCGTGCTGGAGACACTTGCATTTGACTTTGGTCTCTTGGTCGATTGGGAAATCTTTGCAACGATTCGTCACTATATCTGTTCATACACAGTAGGACAGTTTTTTTGAAATCTTCAAATTACATCAGAGCTCGATTTAGAAAACAAACAAATATGACCAAGAACACAGTAAAAAGCAACACGCAATTCGCACCACATGACATCGTCATAGCTGCAATGACAACTTAACACTGTAGAAATGAGACTTTCCACATAAAAAACACAAGATACCGCCTGGTGTTTTGACCGATTTAGCGAACAATGCATTAGAATTAGATGTAAGTACCTAATTTGCTTGAGTAGACCAGCCCACGATCAATCAAATATGGCGTCAGCGTCAGCCTTCGCTTTCTTCTACCTCATTGAAGGGAATATAATTCACCTTAACCGCTGCTCTAACAACACAATTGCACAATCACGAACATTTCCAGCGCACAAAATCTACGCCGAGTCGCGGCGCTTGAAGGACGCTTACGCCGACCGGGAACCCCCTGTGAGGTCCCACCAGACCTCCGGGACGTTCTCGGGGACCTCTTCGTCCGGCACGTCGGGCTCCAAGGCCCACAAGTCGGACCCTGACAAGATGAACCGGCCCCTAAGCTTCGGGGACGCGAGGGTTTTCTTCCCGGAGTCGTTCGTGATACCGAGACAGCGGCCCAGCGAGGTTTTGATTAAGAGCGCGTATTCTATACGTGAGTATTGTCTTTGTATTTTACGATAGGTAGCCATGTTTTGCAAGTCATATTTGCAAGTGTAGTAGGTCATTATCTCTACATAAAGTGAATTCAAAATCCACAATTTGAATGGAATGGATCTGCAACAAAAATAAGTAGGAAAAAAATCAAATTATTCTTCAATAGATGTAATTGAACAATAATCAGGTTTTGTTTTCTTCGACGATGATGCTTGGCCCTCAATTTCATAATATTCTAGGTTTGACGTAGACTTTACCACTTTTTGTAGAGCAGATTAAAGATTACGACCCGAGACTAGTCGAGATACAAAAAATGATAAGAGTACTTTTCTTAATAAAAATGTATTGTGATGCACCGTTATAATGAAGAAATTGGTCGATGTAAAGTCGAGTAACTGTTCGCACTATCAATTAGTTGTTCAAATGTGACGCGAATCTAAAATCTGTACGTTCAGCCAAACAGCTTCTTAAGATAATAGGTAGGGGCATTTATGAGTTAAGAGCTAGTTATAAGTCAATCCTTCTTGTTCCAGCGAGCCCGCACTCGAGCCCGGAGCACATGGAGCTGCCGGAGCCGGTGGCGAGCGGGCCGGGCTCGCCCGCGGACCCGCTCGGCGCCATCAGCCCGCCCGCGCAGTACGCGCACTCCGCGCCGCGCTACACCAGGTGAGCGAGAGGCAGCAGCCTTGCTCCGGCTCGCCCCGCTCGAGCCCGGAGCACATGGAGCTGCCGGAGCCGGTGGCGAGCGGGCCGGGCTCGCCCGCGGACCCGCTCGGCGCCATCAGCCCGCCCGCGCAGTACGCGCACTCCGCGCCGCGCTACACCAGGTGAGCGAGAGGCAGCAGCCTTGCTCCGGCTCGCCCCGCTCGAGCCCGGAGCACATGGAGCTGCCGGAGCCGGTGGCGAGCGGGCCGGGCTCGCCCGCGGACCCGCTCGGCGCCATCAGCCCGCCCGCGCAGTACGCGCACTCCGCGCCGCGCTACACCAGGTGAGCGAGAGGCAGCAGCCTTGCTCCGGCTCGCCCCGCTCGAGCCCGGAGCACATGGAGCTGCCGGAGCCGGTGGCGAGCGGGCCGGGCTCGCCCGCGGACCCGCTCGGCGCCATCAGCCCGCCCGCGCAGTACGCGCACTCCGCGCCGCGCTACACCAGGTGAGCGAGAGGCAGCAGCCTTGCTCCGGCTCGCCCCGCTCGAGCCCGGAGCACATGGAGCTGCCGGAGCCGGTGGCGAGCGGGCCGGGCTCGCCCGCGGACCCGCTCGGCGCCATCAGCCCGCCCGCGCAGTACGCGCACTCCGCGCCGCGCTACACCAGGTGAGCGAGAGGCAGCAGCCTTGCTCCGGCTCGCCCCGCTCGAGCCCGGAGCACATGGAGCTGCCGGAGCCGGTGGCGAGCGGGCCGGGCTCGCCCGCGGACCCGCTCGGCGCCATCAGCCCGCCCGCGCAGTACGCGCACTCCGCGCCGCGCTACACCAGGTGAGCGAGAGGCAGCAGCCTTGCTCCGGCTCGCCCCGCTCGAGCCCGGAGCACATGGAGCTGCCGGAGCCGGTGGCGAGCGGGCCGGGCTCGCCCGCGGACCCGCTCGGCGCCATCAGCCCGCCCGCGCAGTACGCGCACTCCGCGCCGCGCTACACCAGGTGAGCGAGAGGCAGCAGCCTTGCTCCGGCTCGCCCCGCTCGAGCCCGGAGCACATGGAGCTGCCGGAGCCGGTGGCGAGCGGGCCGGGCTCGCCCGCGGACCCGCTCGGCGCCATCAGCCCGCCCGCGCAGTACGCGCACTCCGCGCCGCGCTACACCAGGTAGGCTTGCCAAATGGTAACTTATCAAATCCGGGACAGTTCTACAAAAATAATGTTGGGTCGTGGTTACAATGGAAAGTATCTTAAATATAAAGGATTCGTATTTGTATTTGAAAGAAAAAAAATCACCCTTTTTTTTAAATACATACCTACTTTTATTAGATATAGATATGTACTACATAGATAATTAACTCCAGTTATAACTAAGATAAAACACTGTGGTAGTAAATCACACGTTAAACTTATTGAGCACTAAGCTTAATGTCCAGTGACCCAAAAAATATGCTTTCCCTCGTGTTAGGTGGTTCAAAAACAAAACAACGAGTTCCAGCCATGAAAGAGCAATTTATTAATTTGTATGAAATCTATAAGTACTATTGAGAAATCAAAACACTACCGCGATTCAGCACGAAAGTAAGTTTATACGACAGAGCGCCATCTGTTATCAACTTAAGGAACTAACTTGGATAACACAACATGACAACAAGCAGTTATCAAATCCTTTGATAGTTGATTATGTCAATAATTTAGCGCGTACAAAATAAACATTTTTAACTAAAATTATGATTAAACATACCGCCCACCATGGACGGCTCGTCCATCAATAGACAAGAAAGATAACTTAAGGTAAATCAATACAATTCAACAATTTTAACGCAAAAAGTAACAAAAATATATATACCATAACATAAAAAAAAAATAAACAATCTTATAGTACCTCGGTACATTAGGTTAGGAATATAAGTAAGATACAACATAACGATCAATCACGAAAACAAACAATCTTCAGACAATAGCGAATTTAGGTAGCCACAGGTAAAACGCACAATTTTGAAGTTGCTCGTTTAATTATTGATCCCTTGCATTTTAAACTGACTACGCGCGTAATTTTATCCAAACCTGGATGCTTTTCCGTAATTATTCCATACAACCATCGAGCTGGAGGAAGATCATCCTCTTTTACTAGAACAACATCACCTACATTGGGCTCAGGTACCTGAGCAGACCACTTGTGTCGTTGCATAAACTGTGCTAAGTATTCTTGAGACCATTTTCTCCAAAATTCTTGTAACATTTTTTGTGAATGATGCCATCGCCTGAGACTACCTATGTTTGATGATTCATAATTTGCGTCTGGAGGAAGAACTATCGGTTCTCCGATAAGGAAATGCCCTGGTGTGAGAGGAAATGCATCATTAAGCTTGTCGCTAACCTGCGAAATTGGTCTTGAATTAAGACAAGCCTCAATTTGAGCTAAAAGTGTGCTAAGTTCTTCAAAGGTTAAAGTAGAATTGCCCACAACTCTCTTTAAATGGTGTTTAGTGGATCTAATTCCAGCCTCCCATAATCCACCGAAATTAGGAGCTCGAGGAGGGATAAAATGCCATTCTGTACCGTTTGTGGAAAGCCATTCTGCAATATCTCTGCCAACCGAAGACCTTTCAACACTCAATAAAGAAGTTAATTCCCGCGATGCTCCGACAAAGTTCGTTCCATTATCGCTCCACAAATCAGAACAGTGGCCTCGCCTGGCTACGAACCTCTTGAAAGCTG
This sequence comes from Maruca vitrata, assembly GCA_039566165.1. NCBI lineage: Eukaryota > Metazoa > Arthropoda > Insecta > Lepidoptera > Crambidae > Maruca > Maruca vitrata. The sequence continues at coordinate 3,103,672 of CM076938.1, read as the reverse complement.
TAATGAATCCTTCAGACGTCAAATCACTTACAGCCTCCAAATGAATAGCTCTGGTACACATGCATACAAATAAACAAATGTAGCCTTTGCTAGATCGATGTCCTCTCCCTTTACTCATCCTAATTGAAATTGGGCCGGCATAATCAACTCCACTGTGTCGAAATGGACGACTCGGAGTTACTCGAACTGATGGTAGCTGACCCATCAGCTGGCTGGTAGGTCGTGACGAATAACGCGTACACGTGATACACTTGTGAACCATTGAATTAACAGCTCTTCTCGCATTAATGATCCAATATTTAGACCTTAAATAGTTCAACATCAGTTGAGGACCACCATGTAAGGTGCGCTCATGAGCATCAGCAATTAGCAAGTCGGTTACGTGAGATTTATAAGGCATTAAAACAGGAGCCTTTTGAATTGATGATAGTTGAGATCTTTGTAATCTGCCACCCACCTTGAGAACTCCATTATCATCAATATAAGGACATAGACTGCGTATTGGACTTTTCTTATTTACTGGATCATTATTGAGGCAGCACTGCAACTCGGAGTTAAAATAATCCCTTTGGGTTTTCTTTACTACAATCAAAGTTGTTTGCTGTAATTCCTTACTAGTAAGCCACCTTGGGAACACAATAGGAGCTTGATTATTTAATTTAGATGAAACAGCGTTTAAAAACCTCCTGCAATAAGTCAAAACACGAATTAATCGCCGAAACGAAGAAAATCTAGTGAATATGCCATCTTCAGTGGGGTTTATTACAGAGAGTACAACCTTTTTTGAGATTCTCTCTTCTATTATTGTGTCTTGATTGCAGCTGCCTAGTGGACTGTATTTTATGCACTTATCTGCCAACCAAGACGGACCATACTTCCACAGTTGTATCTCTGTAATTTTATTGGGTTGAATCCCACGTGAAGCGCAATCGGCTGGGTTTTCGTTAGAGCCAACATGACTCCACTGTGTTCTATCTGAATAAGAGAGAATATCTGAGACTCGGTTTGCTATAAAAGTTTTCCATCGACTGGGATGACTACTTAGCCAAGCTAACACAACCTGTGAGTCAGTCCAAGCGTGCACCTTTTCATTTGGGATTTCCAAATGCTATTCCTAGCTACTTCCCGCAACAATTTGACCAGTAATACGGCACCACACAGTTCTAAACGCGGTATGGAGACCACTTTTATGGGAGAAACCTTGGTTTTAGACGATACGAGATTGACATGTACCCCGCCCTGGCTATCTACTACGCGGAGGTAAACTACTGCAGCATAAGCATCCTTAGATGCGTCGCAAAACCCATGCAGTTCCAAACAATCATCGTCAATTTTTGTGTGCATCCATCTTGGAACTGAGAACTTGGAAAGTAACGCAAGTTTCTCACGATAAAAAATCCACTCCTGTAGCAAATGGTCGGGCAACGTCTCGTCCCAACCTAGTCCCGCCATCCACAGTTTCTGTATAAATATTTTACCTCCAATAATCGAAGGCGCTATCCAACCCAGAGGATCGAACAATCTTGCAATATCAGACAGAACTTTCCTCTTAGTCACAGGTAAACTAAGTTGCGGAAGTTGAACGGCGTACTCAAATTCATCCGTCGCTTTATTCCAAACTAATCCTAATATTTTCTGAACTTCCTTTCCTTCTTTTTCTATTCCTATTTTTTTTTTTTTTTTTTTTATAAAGAGGCTAACAAGATGACCTCACTCCACCTGATGGTAAGCGGTAGTGAGACCCAAATATGAGGTCGACAGGCACAATAGACCATATTGAGCCTGTCGCACTCACCCTGAAAGCCGTGAAAAAGGAGACCACAGCTGCGCTGCTGCTGCTATTTCTTTAGATTCTATATTCTCTATTTCATTTATCTTCTTCATCAACTCTTTTCTATTAGACGCCCACTTTTGTAATTCAAAACAACCTTTCTTCATGATTTCGTTAATTTCTTCATATAATTTAATACCGTCTTCAACTGTTTCACAACCGGTCATGAGATCGTCCATATAAAAATCTTTCCTAACTTTCTCAGCGGTCAACGGTAGAGACTGACCTTCGTCCTGTGCAAGTTGAAGCAAAGTCCTTACAGCAAGGTAAGGCGCACTAGCTGTTCCAAATGTGACACGCAACATCCTGTAATGATGAGTACCTACTTCGTCTTTCCACAATACTCTTTGAAAATCAGTATCTTCAGATGCTACTTTAATTTGGCGATACATTTTGACAATATCTGCAACAATTGCTACTGGGTGACGTCTCCAGCGCATGATAATATGTCTTAAGTCAAGCTGCAGCGTGGAACCTACCATTAGGTCATTGTTTAATGAAATCCCGTTAGTACCAGGACAAGATGCATCAAAAACAACACGAACCTTTGAAGTAGCCTTGTCTTCCCGCACAACAGCATGATGAGGCAAATACACAGCATCCGGTTTTGACTCCATATCTTCCGGAACTCGCTCCATATGATCCAACATAAGATATTCGTCCATAACCTGAGTGTACTGAAACTTCAAGACTGGATTTTTATTTAAACGGCTCAATAAACAATTTAGTCTCTTTTGAGCAATGCCCTGTGAATGACCATATATACACTGGGGTTCAGTAGAACGAAAGGGAAGCCTTACAACGTAACGACCTTCATCATCACGAGTAGTAGTTTTTACATAATAATCCTCGCATTCCTGTTCTTCCTGAGACATAATTTTTTTCTCAATACCAGATGGTTCTGACTCTAATTCCCAGAACCGTTTAAGAAGGCTATCGTCATCTACACGTGTATGCATGCTGATGATCGTATTGTTAAGGCACAACTGAGGGCTTTCTACTGCTTCTGACTCGACCGGTCCCGATAATATCCATCCAAGCTTCGTATTTTGAGCTATTGGAGAGCCCGGTGGACCTTTCAGTAATCCGTCTACTAATATCTGACTGAAAATGTCCGCTCCCAGAAGCACATCTATTTTATTTGGAGTATGGAAATTGGGATCAGCTAACGACAAATGTAATAACTTTTGACAGGTCGAAATCTTAATCTTCCGCAATGGGATGACTGATGTCAATTTACTTAACACGTGAGCTTTAATGGATATACAAAACGTGGGGTCATGAATTGACCGAAGCTTAAAGTTTACTGTTGCCCTGGAAACAATGGGATCACATCTATCACCAACACCTGAAATCATTGTTTCGCAGGGCACACGCTTTAAACCAAGTGACTGAACTGCGTACTCCGTAATAAAAGACGCCTGAGATCCTTGGTCTAATAACGATCTGAATATAAAGTGGTGCCCTGACTCTGACTCGGCCTTTATCATCGCTGTAGCTAACAGCACCTCGCCGTGATTGCGTGAGTGAAAGGCTACTACATTATCAATCTCACTATCATCAGGCGAAGTCGTTGTAGTCACAACTACACCTTCGTCAACTGAAGGACTTTCAACATTTATTTCAGTTGATTTGGGTTCACTGGGGTGTAAAAGAGAATGATGCTTCCTCCTACATATACGGCACCTAGAAGGTTGACGGCATACAAACACTGAATGACCCGGACACATACAATTGTAGCATAAACCATTAGATTGGATAAAATTTCGTCGTACGTCTACGATTTCTTTGGCAAATGTTTTACAGTTACCTAACCTATGATCTTCCGCGCAAAACGGACACCTGGTTGTCGCGGCGAGGTGAGCAGTTACGTTACTACGGACGGGGGCAGACTTTGATAATTTTGGAGTTAAAAATTCTAAAGATCTGAATCTGTGCTCCAAAAAAGATTTGAACTCATCCATAGTTGGATGATCATCTGATGTACTGATTTTGGCTTCCCACAACTTACGGGACTCGGCGTCCAACTTTGAGCTTATAATGAAAATAACAATAACATCCCAAGATTCAGTAGGAAGACCTAAATTCTTTAATCCGTTTAAACAATCACAAGTTGTATCGAGTAACTCTTTAATAGCCTTTGACGATTCACCTGTGATTGTAATTTGTCCCATCAAACGCTTGAATAAACAGTTACTTAAATATTTTTTGTTACTATATCTTTTATTTAGTAAAGCCCAGGCCTCATCGTAGTTCGCGTCCGTCACAGGGACATGACGCAACAACTGCTCAGCTTCACCAGTTAAATGAGCTTTAAGATAATGTAATTTATGAACTCTGTCTAAACTACTATTTTTATGTACTAGTGACTCGAAGAGATCTTTAAATGTTGTCCACTCCGTATACTTACCGCTGAAAGTAGAAATCGTTATTTTAGGCAATTTTACCTGTGGCGCCTTGGTTACATTAAAAGGTTGCATGTCTGAATTATTACTAGTAAACGAGCCTAATATATTTTTTAAACTTTCTTTTAATTCTGTCTTATAATTCCAAAACAACTCTTGTGCAGATTCAAAAACTGAATTGGAATGATAGTTTGAAGATAGATATTCTTTTTCATTTACATCTGTAATTATAGTCCTATGTGTGTCCATAAATGCCTTCCACTGATCCTCTAATGTTTCCAAACGAGTTTCAATATATGCCTGAGTGATCCTCTCCTTAGGAGACTTTTTGAAATTAATTCTACCTTTATTTATTGCATTCACTGCATCTTTTTGTAAGTTACTGAGAGCTTCCATATTTATTTTTAAGATTAACTATCGACTTGAAACACTAGGCTTAGATTAGTACAACCTAGACTTTAACTTGGCTTACAACACAGATCAGAACATACAATATTAATAACAATCTGTAGGTAAATAATACTCAATTGAACAAATAACCTAAATGCATACCTATTCAACAACACAAATATTAGAGTTCATTAATCACACCATAATACGTTAAAGTCAATAAAAATAATTTGGAAAATTTTCTAAGTGTTTTTAAAATTGTTCTAACAAAAACGAAAATCGGGCATGGATTCCCCGTCACTTCACTTTTTGCCGAAATATTCTAAGTCCAAACTTCTATTCTGTATGCCACTAACTTGTACGAAATATTTAAACTTCAAAGTCCGAATCAACACTTATTCTTCGTTAGTAAATAAAGTTTACTCACAACCTCGCTTCTGCCGTCCTTTGGTGGTCTTCTCCAAGCGCCGCTCAGGAGTCTGACGTAACCTGCCGCCAACTCCAAACAGCTATCGCAACGTCTTGCTTGCTTGTCCTCTTCAGACTTCCAACATCAGATCCACTCCCATAGGACGACACCATAAGCAGCAATCCACCGCCTCGTCGGTGTCGGAACGGTCAACTGCACAGTCTTCTAGTAGCCTATATCCGGCTAACGTAAAGGACCATAATGTCCAGTGACCCAAAAAATATGCTTTCCCTCGTGTTAGGTGGTTCAAAAATAAAACAACGAGTTCCAGCCAAGAAAGAGCAATTTATTAATTTGTATGAAATCTATAAGTACTATTGAGAAATCAAAACACTACCGCGATTCAGCACGAAAGTAAGTTTATACGACAGAGCGCCATCTGTTATCAACTTAAGGAACTAACTTGGATAACACAACATGACAACAAGCAGTTATCAAATCCTTTGATAGTTGATTATGTCAATAATTTAGCGCGTACAAAATAAACATTTTTAACTAAAATTATAATTAAACACTTAAATTACCAAATTTAAACTTTGGTAGACATTGAGTGAGAGTAAAAAATCCGGGACAATAAGCGCTATTTACTGGACATGGGACAAGAGGTAAGATTCCGGGACAATCCCGGCTTTCCCGGCGGTCTGGCAAGCCTAACACCAGGTGAGCGAGAGGCAGCAGCCTTGCTCCGGATCCAAGGACCGAAACATTTGTAAGGAGCATCGAGCAAGTTGCCACCCGTGAGAACGAGTCATGACACTAGGTACTGTGGTGTGTCTCTTATGATTCGGTCCGTATGCCGGAAAACGAGATGGACCATGGGTCCGTTCCGACACACATGAAGAGGCGAGGGGACATGGCAACACACTTGAATATTATAGATTGTTCAATCCACGAAGATGATCGCTAATGCTTTTGCGCAAGTTCCCGCGCGATGCGGTGCGGGAGGGTTTGATTAGTGATAGAGTGGAGACTGTGCAGTGCCTCCATTGCCAACTCTTAAACGCATAAATAAGGTTCTTACATCATTAAACATGGTGTGATCGTGTGGTCCGCAGGTCGAACTCCCACTCGCAGCCGTCGATGCGCGAGGAGGACGCGTGCAACAACATCAACAGCCACAAGTCGCTGCCCGACCTGCACACGCAGGCGCGCTGCTATCCTGAACAGTAAGTAATTTTTTATTTTACTATAACAACAGACTGTAATGACCGTGAGCATTTTTTTTTTATAATGTACTAACAAGATGACCTCACTCCACCTGATGTTAAGCGGTAGTGAGATCCAAATATGAGGTCGACAGGCACAATATACCATATTGAGCCTGTCGCACTCACCCTGAAAGCCGTTTCACCCCTCCCTCCCGGAACATCGATATGAGAGGGAAAGGGGGACGTGAAAGAGGAGACCACTGCTGCGGCAACAACGAGACAAGGCGTGGAGTCTCGCGTTGGTATTGAGCTGTGCGGGTCGGAGTTGTCCAGTCCGCCGAACGGAAGGCACTACCGTCTTCTACGGGTCTCCCTGGCCGGCGGGCTGACCCGCTCCGCCCGCACAATACCGCCGCTAAGACTCCACTGGTTCGGCGCTTGCCGCAGCAATGGTCCCCCCTGGCTCCGGTTCGTACAGTGCTGATCCCGGAACGCGACCTGACCGAGATAGGTCAGTCACTTGGCGGGTTTTACGCAACTGTATGGTGGTAACAGCAACCGGCCGACAAAATGGCATTTCTTTAAATATCGGTACAAAATCGTAAAACAGAAGAACAGAATTCACAAATTACAGTGCCATCTATTAATGGTATTAATTTTGTGTTACGGACCTTTGGAGAGCTGCTGATAGAGCACTGCTGTCAAAAACGGCATTCTGTTGACGATTTGAGAACTGCATTGCGCTGACTGCACTGGGAAAACAGCCCAAAGCCCCCCTTTTACGCTAACTTACCACTATCACCATGACTCTTGGTTTTATCTCATTGTAAATTGATGTTGTCGATAGGTAGGTAAAAGTAAGTAGTGACTATATTGATTGAAGAATGCAAATGTTTCAGTGCAAATGTTGGTGTTACGGAGACGATCGGCAGTATGGGACGCTCGCCGCGCCGCCGGCGGCACTCCAACCACCAGCGGACTGCCTCGTGCTCTTCCAAAGGGACTAGGTAAAAACACAACTACTTACTATCTTTTTTTTTCCTAACTGACTTACTATGTTGGCTTGGAGTAGCCTCGTCATCATCACAGGACTTGCGGGGGAGCGGATGGCTCTCACCCTGTTCCATGGCTAGAAGGCAGAACTAAATGGCAAATCCTATGATTTGATTTGATATGAGCGCGAAGAGACAAAAGTAAAGTTGGAGACACACTATAACAACCTCATTCAGGTTTAGCACCTTACCATTCAGAATATTTACAAGTTCGTGACCATTTTTGGCCTTATTGCCCCAGTTTGAGGTAGGCCTGTACCCTAGTAATGGGGACATATGTATATGATGATGATGATGACCATTTATATTTTTCAGATCTAACCACTCTTCGTTGATGTCGTCATGTGAAGCGTTCTCCGAACACCCCTCGCCGGGAGAAGACAACTACCAGTCTTACAACAGGTACTTAAATCATTTCCGTAATCTTTCAAAGTGCCGCATCTATTTCCGTAATCTTTCAAAGTGTCTCATTTATTTCCGTAATCTTTCAAAGTGTCTAATGATGGGTCTTTTATTGTACGCTGTAGTAAATAAGTGTAAAATGAATCGGATCCGAAAAAATCTACAAATGACAGATTGCGGTACGTAGCAATGGGCTGGACATATGGTCGAGGTGGCAATTGACAAGCGATCCGCAGCCTGCGTAGGAGCCCACGGGCCTGACTTACCTTTATTATTTAGGATCTCACTCCACCTTATGGTACCACGAAGTCCAGGTGTGAAGTCGACATGCGCAAACAACCTGTCACTCCTACCCTGACGGCCTGCAGAAATGCCATTTCATGTCAAGCCTAAACCCAAGATAACCCAAGATGGAAGGAGTGGAGAAACACACTAACTGAAACAGCATTCCACGACTCAATGGCAAGAAGTGGATGGCCCACCTGGCCTAATCTATCATCTATTTAATTCTATGCGTTTTTTTTCAGTCGGTGCGGATCATCGTTCGCGCGCGACTCGGGCGGTTCGAGCGGGCACTACACGCAGCGCAGCGCGCCGCCGCACACGCACCGCCGCACCGACTCCGGCTCCTCCACGCAGCATGACGTCACCAGGTGAGCGGGACTGTGACGTCACTCACACACGACTCGGGCGGTTCGAGCGGGCACTACACGCACAGCCGCACACGCACCGCCGCACCGACTCCGGCTCCTCCACGCAGCATGACGTCACCAGGTGAGCGGGACTGTGACGTCACTCACACACGACTCGGGCGGTGCGAGCGGGCACTACACGCACAGCCGCACACGCACCGCCGCACCGACTCCGGCTCCTCCATGCAGCATGACGTCACCAGGTGAGCGGGACTGTGACGTCACTCACACACGACTCGGGCGGTTCGAGCGGGCACTACACGCACAGCCGCACACGCACCGCCGCACCGACTCCGGCTCCTCCACGCAGCATGACGTCACCAGGTGAGCGGGACTGTGACGTCACTCACACACGACTCGGGCGGTGCGAGCGGGCACTACACGCACAGCCGCACACGCACCGCCGCACCGACTCCGGCTCCTCCATGCAGCATGACGTCACCAGGTGAGCGGGACTGTGACGTCACTCACACACGACTCGGGCGGTTCGAGCGGGCACTACACGCACAGCCGCACACGCACCGCCGCACCGACTCCGGCTCCTCCACGCAGCATGACGTCACCAGGTGAGCGGGACTGTGACGTCACTCACACACGACCAATAGAGGAACAGCTCGGTCGGTCAGTTTTAGATGGCGTTGGTGACGTCACGTGGGGAGACAGCTTCTTGTGTCTTCATTTTACGTCACGATTGTCGGCCACAGCCAGTCGTGTCCTTGCTTGGTCTCGCGCAAAAATTAGTATTTTTCAGCTAGAGTTCAAAACAAGTATCAAATTACTAATACTTGGCAGTGAATAGTGAAGTTAATTAAAAGCTTGTAAAAATCTTTATCTTTCTATCAGTGCGTTTACCATAAAACTAGCTTTTAGCCCGCGACTCCGTCCGCGTAGAGACGTGTAACCTTTATAGCGCAGTCGGTTAAAAAGCCTATATCCTTACTATGACTATACCTGTACCAAATTTTATTTAAATCGATTCAGTACTCGATGCGTGATTTTGTAACATACGGAGTGACTTTCGCATTTGATTGGAGAGCCCTGGTGGCGAAATTGACACCTGATCTCTCCACTTATACAATGTAATGGTAGCCTGATTGCATATTCTCAATTCCGTTCCACAGCAGCCGCTACAACTCGTACTACCCGGCGTACGCGCACGAGCTGGAGTGCTACGTGTCGGCGCCGCCGCAGTTCCAGGACGGCGCGCCCTCGCCGCCCGCGCCCGCGCCCGCCAAGCAGCCGCCGCCGCGCGTCGGGATACACTTCCAGGTACGGGGAAAGGAAGGGAGGAACTAAAAAAAAAAAAGATTGTTCCAAATGATAAAAAAATGCATGTAAGTAATTAGATAGTTGACAATTGCGATTAATAAAAACGTGCATAGTCACTCAGCATTTATGTCAAAATAGAAAAGCTGATGGTACTTGAAGTTGAAGGTGTTAGAATTTGCTGGAACCGACAAGAATAAAGCTATTTTATAATTAATTTGGATATTATAAGTATTTCGCGGGCCTAAAGACCTTCCTTAGATGCCTTACAAGTTTAATATGTGCCTAGATCATTCACTGTCATTTTGTTGACGGTTTCCTCAATTTGCATTTATTTATCTATCAAGATTGTTATCCATTTTTGTTTACAAATTCTCCATTCTTGTTCACAAATTCTCCATGTTGTTCACATATTCTCCACTCCTTCTGTCCACGGCTTCACACTCAACCGTCTCTGTTCACCGTTTCCCCGCAGGCGAGCGCCCCGCCGCCGCAGTTCCAGGACGAGCCGGTGTACGACTACGGCGACTACGAGTGCGCGTACAAGACGCCGCTCAAGTGCCTCACCGTCGGCCGGAACGACTACCACAAGCAGAGGGACTACTCCAGGTGAACAAATGGAGAATATGTCACAGTATTACAATGGAACCTTCCTTTGTATTTGTATACGTGAAATTGCAAAAACATATATGACTGCAGTTTACCTACCTAACTACCGATGCCATAGTCCATCTGTCTTCATCTAAAGTTCTGACCACTTGGACTGATTGTTCAACGGTCAAAATAATTTTATTTTTAATTTTTAGACACTTGATAAGCGAATATGAAAAGATATTAAATATGTGTTTAGTACACTAACCTAGCTAGTGTATAATGAGTAACTCAAGAATTCTTCAATTAAAATGATGCCACTGTCTGGAGACCTGATTAGACCATAGTGTTCCCTTAATTCACTGTTAATTCAATCGATAATCCCCGGCAGGTACCACGAGCCGAGCACGGAGTTGGTGAGCAAGCAGCCGCAGTACCAGCGCCCGCGCATCGATGACAAGGAGTACGTCAACACTGCGCAGGTGCGTACAATGGCTCATGTGGGTGACTAAGCCCTATATATATCGCCCTAGTTTAGGGTAAGGTTGTGCCCCTTGGTCGGGACAAATATGGACTGATAATGTAATATCCGATGACGATCACTTCAATTTGCTACATTCATAAGGGTTTTAAGAAGTTATTAAGGACTAGCTGACCCGACAGACTTCGTCCTGTCAAAAAAATTTGTAATGTGTTTTGTTCCTACCTTTTAGAAAATGTTTGTATGTGAAAAAGAAAAGGGCTGTTTTTAGGGTTTTCCCGGCAATTATTTGATTTTTTCTCGCCGTAAGAACCATCCTTGGACTTCAACGAACATTTTAAAAAAAGAATTTGCCAAATTGGTTCAGGCGTTGTTGAGTTATGCGCTTACCAACACATTTTGCGATTCATTTTTATATTATAGCTACACCAGTGGATGTTACATGAATAATGAAAATGTAACATTGATTTTAAAGCAAAACAGCTCAGGGTCAAAGTCAATAGCTATCAAAATTATTTATTTTTATTAAATTGATTTAAACCGTCGTTGCTTAGAGGTATTTGCCTAAAAACCGTCAATTGCAATGGCTTTCATATGCTGATAGTAATCTCAAGGTAGCCAGCGTTTTAGTACTAATATTACTTATCCCACACTATAAAAGCTTAGTGATTCGCCAATGTCAAGTGTACTGGTGTTGACAGATGTGTCCCCCGGAGGAGGTGACGTCCCCGCTGGGCACGTTCAAGCGGCAGCGCTGCCTGCGCTACAAGCAGCGCCGGCCCAGGCCCATCCTGCGCTCCAAGTCAGACATCTCCGATAGGTGAGGGATACATATTACAGATGGGAGACATTTTGTCGAACGGTTGCTGATACTACCATGCAGTTGCGTAAAACCCCTCTCTCGGTCAGGTCGCGTCCCGGGATCAGCACTGTACGAACCGGAGCCAGGGGGGACCATTGTTGCGGCAAGCGCTGGATCAGTGGAGTCTTAGCGGCGGTATTGTGCGGGCGGAGCGGGTCAGCCCGCCGGCCAGGGAGACCCGTAGAAACGGGGGCCCTTCCGTCCGGCGGACTGGCCAACTCCGACCCGCACAGCTCAATACCAATGTGAGACTCCACGCCTTGTCTCTTTGTTGCCGCAGCAGTAGTCTCCTCTTAAAGCGGGCTTTCAGGGTGATTGCGACAGGCTCAATATGGTCTATTGTGCCTGTCGACCTCATATTTGGATCTCACTACCGCTTACCATCAGGTGGAGTGAGGTCATCTTGTTAGCTAATTATAAAAAAAAAAGATTAAATAATAGTCTGTATAGGTCTACACGCGATATTAGGTGCCGCAAATACATAGCTACTTACTGCCCGATGTAACGGCTGGGTTACACCAATCATGGTCGCGAGCGGCCATGGTTGTAATATTGCAATATCGCGTGTAGACCCATAAAGACTAATATTTAGTGTAATGGAACGCGAAAGTCTAAAATCTTAGGGATAGATGTTGTCTAAAGAGTCAATATCATACCTACAGTTGAAAACCTGCATCATCCTACTGCTGAAGGGACGACACTGGGTAATATGATTGAATATGACAAATGATTTTTTATTAACATGTATCATCAAACCACCAAACCTATGTATCTAAGGCGACTTGCCCATTTGAAAGTTTTTATTGCGAAGTAAGTGTACATCATAGGTGTTACAGTAATATGAGCTTAATAACTTAGTTGCCATTTCACCACCCAGATACCGTCACACGGACGGCCGTGTTACAGTCGGGAATTTTGGCGGTAGTACACTTTTCAAACAGATTTCTTTAAACGCCATCAGCCCCGCCCACTAGTTATTTCCGCCAGTAGAAGAGCACTTCGACCCTTTGTTTACGAATACGTTCCAATAGTAGGAGAGCTAGCAATAATTTTTTGGTAGGTATTTGAGGCAAGCTGACATGCATAATGAAAATGTAACACTGAAATATCAAATGTTGCCGGTTCTAATATATCCACATACATACATACATACATACATACAATCACGCCTTTTTCCCAGAGGGGTAGGCAGAGATCACTTCCAGCGATCCACTTTTCACCTCCGTGAGAGATTCTGCCTTGTGCATTGTTTTAACAACAAGGTTATTGCGTTCCCACGAGTAGCAAGGATATATGACGGGGGAAGGAAAAGGGGAGGAAGGATACTATCGCCTCGGATGATTTGGACTGAGTCGATAGTAGCTCGAGGAGCCGGTGTCGCTTACCCGTATACCGTTCACCAACCACCGGACAGACAGTTGCGCCCGGTATCCCCTGACCTTAATAATAATATATATGTGTATAAGTAATATATCCACAATCACCCAGATACCGTCGCACGGACGGCCGCAGCCCGGCATCCGCTCCGTGCGAAGGCGAGGACTCCCCCGACAGCCCCTCGGAGGAGTCCGCGCGCCTCCAGCAGTTCTTCGAGCGGCTGGGCCTGGAGCCGCGCCAGTACGACTCGATAGTGCGGGACGCGCCGCCCGAGAGCCCCGTGTTCTTCTCTTCGGCTTCCACTGTGGATTCCAACCAGTTGGCGGCCGCGGCCGATTATACGGTATGTTTGTTTTGTTCACTTTTCTCTATAGCGCTACCATGAGTTTAAAAGTGATACTCGATATCGCCTATGTAAATATGTCTATGAAAAACTTGTACAGCCCCCCTAGCGGTAACGCTAAGAACTAAAATCGGTAGTATGAAAAAAACAATTCGATAGGTTTTAACGTACCTACGTAAGTTTTCGATATCTATCTCATGGTAGCGCTACTGGTCTTATTGACTGTAATTCACCTAAGACTCGTCCAAATCGCGTACATCAACATGCCGTTTCAACAGTGTATTCAACGGTTGAGTTGCAATCCCTCTTTTTGCAAATGCAAACTCGTGACAATGTTGGGACGGCTAAGTTATGCTTTTTGAGCTTTCTCATTGCTGCCTTATTAAGTACATGACTCAAAAATGTGTTTTTCCTCACGATTGTTTATAAGTACCTCTTGATAGAATATCAGCTTAGTAGCATGATAAAGATACAAAGCCGAGTTTTATTAACCCTTCATGTTTTACGCAGAAAGGTACAGTCTGTTTCGAATTAATTAAGTAGTTACCTAATGCTTTCAAAATATGTTTGTTTCACCTGATAATAATAAATTTGGTTTTGTATCATCATCATCATCCCATATACGTCCCCACTGGCTGGCTGGTGCAGGGGCCTACCCTAAACTAGGATGATAAGTCAACCACGCTGGCCAAGTACTACCTTAGTAGGTACTATTTTTTCGCAGGTGTGCAGGATTCCTCACAATGTTTTCTTTCACCTTTAAAGCGTCAAATAATCGTGCATATGAATTTCATTTCGTTTAGTTTTGTATATGAATCAGATATCGTCATTCCAGGTGCAAGGCCCCGGGGTCCAGAAGCAGATCTACCGCAACACCGAGCCCCCGAGCGTGGTGGAGCGCAACGCGCGCATCATCAAGTGGCTGTGCCAGTGCCGCAAGACGCAGCTGCAGCCGCCGCAGTGACTGCACCCCGTTGCATAAACACATCCAATCTGAGATATCTGAGGCGCCGTAACCATATAATCAAGCCTCCGCAGTGACTGCACCCGCCGCAGCGGTTGCATAAACACATCCTAAGATATCTGAGTAGTCGTACCCGTATAACCAACACCGCAACTGTTTTTTTTACGTAGAAAAAAGACTAGAGTCCCCCACTACGCCGCCACTGTTCGTAACCATATAAAAGACTTATGACTTTGATGTTACATCTGTCACAGGAAAAATAATATTATCGTTAAATAAAATCGTATCGATGTTTGAACTTCACTGCCTGAATTAGATACTTAAAAATGAAAATGAAAGTAATATGGTTTACAAATGTATGACTGATATGTGTGTGGGTCAATAAATCATCATTGACATGCATTCGATATCGGAGAGATGAGAGGCTAAACTTTACAATGTATTCGGCTAACTGGATGGACGGTATAACTAATGGACAAAAACTTCGCTGGCATGAAGGTTGGATGCTCCGCATCGTTGTGAGAACTATACACTTTTATAAAACGGTCTGAATGATAGCTATACAAAAAAGCGGTGACTAAAAGACCACAAAGACTAGTTTCCTAAGCCAATTTTTTAAAAGTAAATTAAAATTAGATAATACAGTTCTATCAATTTTAAACGTTCTAAATCTTCATATTTAAATAAGTATACTAAAATGTTCGCGACGATAATAATTATATTAACGGCAACGCCATCGACTGCTGTAATACTAAGCGATTCTAGTTCACTAGGTAGTCATACCGTAACCTAGCATTTAAGATATATTTAAGCAAGATCTGACTCTGAAACTGGTCATTTACGACATAGTGTATGCTGAACCAATCGCATCAATATGAGAATAATAAAAGTTGTATAGTCATTGCGGATTTTTATAGCATCAGATATTACGTAGAATAAAATTTCGTGCATATCTTTATTGGTTTAATTAAAATAGACAAATATTAGAGAAGACATTTTACAGATATTAAGCGCTTATTTGGACTACTATTTATTATTCTTATATTATACAAAAATCCTATTTAATTTACTTACCTCAGCCCTATTCAAACACATAGAGATTATAGTTTTTCTTGACAGGCCTTCGTAATTTGCTTAACTAATATCATTTCCGTAATGTTGCTACTCTAATCCTGGAAAACGTGACTACAATACCTGCAAGAGAAAATATATTTTTCATCTAAAATATATCATCAAAGGATAAATTAAAAATTGATATTTTTGTCTCGGCAACTATGTACAATTGAGAGCTTAGTCTAGAAGTGAAGAGACAATTATTTTCGAAAAAGATAATAAGATAGTATGACTATCTCGGTGGTTTCTACTGTAGAAAAATATACTTAGTATTACGTAATGGTGATATTTAAGAAACCAGTTATAACATGTAATGTAAGGTACATCTTATTGTGCTCAATGAACTGTCATTGCATTACCAACATTACATTATATTGTGTGTTACATTACATGTTACACTAGTCTATACGCACCTTAATCATTGCATTTTATGAAAAAATCTAGTTGAATTAAATTGACCAAATTCTTTGAATAGATTATTGTATTAGATAAAACTGTAATTATAAAATCTAATTTTTGATGGTTGTTTGTGTTATTTTGTGTGAGTATTTGTTGTTCATATTATTGATAAATAATTTACCCGATATCACTATTATCTATTATATATTCTTCTATCAATGCATTTATGTTGGAAAGTTCAGAGTTTACTTCGAATCATTGTAAATCATCATAAGTAAGATTTCGTATTACGTTAGGTTATTTATGTTTATAATGTTGCTATATATGGATCCTGTATTGTTACGTTTTAAACGCCTATCACGTTAAACACTATTAGTAGGTATCTTGAATGTGTCCTATAATAGGTATTACCTACTTATCTGCCAAACCTACTCTTTAAGTTGCTCATTACCGAAAATGTTATAAACTGTAGTGGCAGTAGAAACCATATACATGTGAGATATCACGTGAAATAAAATTAATGTTCCTGTAACGGATTTGTCACTGTTCATAGCTTCCAATATTTTCATACCTGCATCTAAGTATTAAAGTATTATTTACCTACATTTTAAGAGAGATTTCCTATTAAATAACCAGCTTTTGGATACGCTTCTTAGTGGAATTGAAATCGAAGGACCCAGTTTTATTTAAATCTTACATGAATCAATTTTTTTATTTATCTTGTCTTTTAGTCGATTGTAATTCCAAACGTGTCAACAATAACCAAGGATTAATGAATAATAATAAATTACCTCTAATAATAGCTGACATCATAACATCGTAACTGAGAGTTACGTTTCATTAGTCTCATCATTAGGAATTATGAATCTTGGTTGTTATCTGATTTGAACTGTATTAGTTGGAGGCAAGATCTACGTATCGGTGTGATTTTTTTCTGGGCCTAATTTCAGTGGCCTAATATCACTGGTATACGAATACCTACCCCTTTCAAAAACACCAAACATTTAATAAGTATCTGTTAGAAAGCTTTTAAGTATATTATTTTAAAGACAGTATATTTTGGTATTAAAACTTAGGTTCTCTGAAACCGTTGTTTAATTCAAAATATATGCATTTTTTAAATATTTAATTAAACATACTTTAAAATTAACTATTGGACATAAACTAGCAGCAAATACGTAACGTATAGGTATAGGTAATATTCATTTTAGCGTATCTTTACACATACACAGACAATATTTCCGACATGAACGAAGTACATACCTATATTTTATGTCCGAATGCATAATACCTATTTTAACTGTATAATAAGTGTAACGCAACAATTAACTTTAATCATTTAATTACCTACTAATACCATCTAAGTAAGTCTAAAACTGAATCATTAAGCTGCAATAGATCTCCCATTAAAAATTATACCTAGAAAAATACATGTAGTTATGATATTTTACTACTGGATAGTTTTGTAATGATTTTAAAAAATGTCCTTAATTTCTCAATTTATTAAATTTTATTCTGTGATAAGTATGTAAGAAGCTTTGTTGTTACATGTATGAATATGAATGATTACAGAAATATTGTTTACAATATGACCATCAAATAGTAGTGTAGAGAAAATTTTTGATGTAAGTGATTTCCCTAACTTCAAGAGTAATTTTAACTGTTATGTGACTTGATACTTTATTAATTCTAATGATCTAAAAATATGGACTTGTCGACTATGCTCAAATCGGACTTTTTATTACCTACCTATTATTGTATTTAAATAACATAAACTTACATTTGCGGTTGTCATAGATTTGCTACTTCTAGTGCATGTGTTAACGAAAAAGTATACCTATTATCGTCTCTCTGGCGTACTAACATTAGGTAAGTTCATAAGTAAGGGCATTGTCACACTGGTGGATTGTTGCAAACTGTTTCAAAGTAAAAGCGGGTCTTATGTACCCGTCAATGTGATATACCTACTTAGCCCTAAAGCTGAGGGAGGTATCTTGATTATAGAGACTCATGCAAGAAATCGATGAAAATGTGTAGTAAGTAGGTACCTAACCTACAGTATATCCACAATTTTACCCGTGCTTGTATTTATAAAGCGGTTACATTACGTGGCCGGTTAGAAAACAAAATTCCACTACTAATATAATTACAATCGAGTAGCTATGTTTTCTTTTTACGGACTTCGACCATTAATACCAAATGAAGTAATACATACCTAAATATAAGTCTGTAATCCTGAGTAAGTACTAAGTTATTATTGCCTATGTCATGAAGAACATTATCTCGTAGCTAATGAGTCGAGTTGGTTTCGTAAACAATACCTACATGTACTGTTAAGTAAATTACTTGATGAGGATTAGCGTAACAGTATTAGATCGTTTAGCATTGGATGCTTCCATTATTTGTGTAAATAAGATTTACGTAAAATTGTTAGGAGTTTATTGTGACGAATGAATTATATTGTGGTCTGAATAAACAATGTGTTTTATTTCATTATCTTGTATGGACAGCGCACACCTTATACACACATCAACCAGAGGGCCTACCATGAGTTGGCTATAGTAAACTTACGTACGTTAAAAACCTATCGAGTTGTTTTTTTCATATGGCCGATTGTAGTTCTTCGCGTAACCACCAGCCGGCGCTGTACATGTTTTTCATAGACATATTTACGTAGTCGATATCGAGCGCGTAAGTTTTAAACTCATGGTAGCCCCAATGGTCTAAGAATAATCAATTATACACCGTGAAATTTTAGTGGTTGTTTTCCCGTGGCAGAACGATTTGCAGTAATACTATCGAATCATGCAAATTATTCCTCGAAAAAAAAATTTTTTTTTCGATTTTTCAGAATAATAATTTTCCAACTCGAAAACGAGAGAAGCTATCGTTGTTTTTGAAGATGTGACGTATTCAGGTACTGCTTGCCGCATGAAATCGATGCTTAAAGCTAAAGAAGCTCTACACCCTAAGTCATAAAGCGGTACGAACGTGCTTTCGAGTTACGGTTAAACCTTTCGTAAAACCGGCATTTATTGATTTTACCAAAAAAGAACTGCACACATCTTTTGTACTTCTAAGATTGAATCATTTTACTGCGGGAAAACAACCACTAAAATTTCACGGTGTATAAACCTAACTTTTTGTTAAAATTAAATAAGGTTCATTTAAATGTGTAAGGTACATTTAAATGAACCTTATTTAATAGTAGCGTAGTCAGGCGTGGGCGAAATGGGCTAGTGGTTCTACGCTCACGGCCTCGTACGTAATGGGACCTTGCCAATGGTGCCAAGACGGACGAAGGGTTCTTAAAGTTTGATTTATACCTACTGTTACTATCAATGTATACTACTAGGGGAGGGGAGTTTAAAAAAAATCCCGTACGACTGCCCACACCTTTATTAGTCTACGCTTCGCCACTGATAGCCTTATTCAATTTGATTTGAAACTTTTAAAGTTAAATTTAAAAAATACTGAGAAGGGGAAAAACTCAGACAAAATAATTAAGGCACATTGTCCACGGACGCTTCATTCGACCAATGCATGCAGGATGCATGAATTCTTGCAGACTGCTATTGGCTATTACGGGTTATTCCACTAATCCCCATTGCAATTCCCCATCAATCCCCATCAGAGGCATCAATGGGGAATAGTGAACAAAAAGTTCTCTTTTCCCCATTGATGGGGAATTCCAATGGGGCTATTACAGTTTGCCACAGCAATAGGCCCTACTGAAAAAATTAAAAGTAAAAAAAACTTTTTAAAAACCAGCTTTTATTTAAAGTACTCGTATTTATTTGCTGCCTATTAAAATTTTCTAACTGAGGAAATACGAGTACCTACTTAAATATCGCGACAAGCTTTTATATTATATAAATTGTGTCAAATGTGTTCAATTTGAATTGACTTTATAAGTTAACAGCAAAAGTTTTAGTGTAAAAGTTTATATTTTTATTTTTAGAGCATTTAAATAAAAGCTTGTTTTTAAAAAGTTTTTTTTACTTTTAATTTTATTTTTTACTTTTTAGTATTATTCGGCATGTGACGATGCACAGCATCTGTGAGAGTGCGTCCTCTTCCGGTCAGCGATTTATGGGCGATCAAAGCGCCCTCTATATTGAAATATCTTGATTATTTTAGTAGTTGAATTCACTTACTTCCGTTTGGCGCCATTTTTAGTCACCTTAATGGGTCTCGTGCCGAGGATCCTCATAGCGTCTTCAACTTTCGTGTTAGCAATATTATAAGCAGAAACGCTGCTTAAATCGTTCCCGAAAGTTGTTTTAATTTAAATATAATCCGCTTATCCTTAATTTACTAGTAAGAAGTGTTTGTAAAACGGGAAAAAGTGAATTAAGTGATAAAAAGTGTATTGATGGTGGTCAATGAAGACCACGCCGCCACCGTCTCCCTCTAAGGAGGCACGCGATGACCTGCAGGTAGGTTCTTAAGCTGCGCAACGGTGGCACAAAAATACAAAGTAAGACTCCAAAACAAGGTATGTTCGAGTGTTGAAATTTTAACCTTCTTTTGGATATAATGAGTGATCTCTTTGAATAAAGAATGTTGTTAACAAATTGTTAATGCACGTTTTGAATAAGGTACCCCCAACCAAAAATAACGAATCGTTCACGTTCGAACATTCCGAAACTTATTTTTATTATAATTTTTTTTTTATAACTACCTTTTGCTATAAACTTAAATAACCCACAACCAAACATTGGGTAAGTTAAAATAGCATCGAAAACCTAAAATGCTCTATAAATTAAGCTAATTGGTTGGAAGAAATACAAAAGTTATATCATAAAAACTGGAAGGAGGTATGTTATTCATAAATTTGAAACCTTATGTCCACAACCAGATTTTGTGGAACATTGCATTAACGATGAACTAAGTCAGTTCATGAGAGGCAACGTCTTCATAATCTCGGCCTACCCTTTGGGGAAAAAAGGCGTGATTTTTTGTATGTCTATATATGTACGAGAGGCAACGTTTACGTAGCCGTAAGGTCACTCTCTTTGCTTTATACTTAACTATCACTTCACTTATTTTTACTTTTTTTTTTTTTTTAAATGGAGATGCCTCACTAGATAAGAGCTCTCGCATACAAACACAAATAGAATGGATCAGTGGATACAACAACACCGGTTTAACGTTCCTGTTCTCGGTGACGAGTATCTTCTAAATCTCACCAAAATGTAATTGTTAATTAATTATTATTTTTTTTTTTTTTTTTTTTTACCACTCATAAATACCTAAACCAAATCAAAATATACCTCATACCTCGAAACCCATTCCTGGAGGCTGTCTACGAGCGTATCGTGGGCAGTAGCAGGCGTATGAGGCTCCAAAGGTCAACTTGAAAATGATGTCGGGGAAGCGTCTGCCATTCACCTCCAAGCCTGTGCTTGTCTCATCAACCTACACAGAGCTATATACGGCGTTGCAGAAAAGGGGGCTGCATCTGGCTCTGAAGGCCAACCTGAAAATGATGCTGGGAAAGCGTGTGCCATTTACCTCCAAGCCTGTGCTTGTCTTACCAACACAGAGCAATCTACAGTGTTTCGGAGAGGGGGCTGCCTCCCGAGCGTATCGGAGGCAGTGGCAGGCATATCTGGCTCCGTAGGCCAACCAGAAAATGACACTGGGGATGTGTCTGCTATTTACCCCCAAGCCTGTGCTTGTCTTACAACACAGAGCTTACTACGTCTCAGGACCTGACAATGTACAGAAATGAGCGGACAAATCAAAACCCTCTTAGAACAAAAGGTTCTCGAGAAGCCCAAGGAGAATCAATGAGGTTCTTCTCATTAATGTTATCCACACAAAGAGCGATGGTTCCGAAAGACCAATATTATTAACTCCACAGTTAATACATTGTAATAAAGAAAGTCGAACTATCTTCGCATCACCAAATTCCGGAAAACCTCTAAGCAAACTATTTGATGGGAAAATTTATAGTTCCACGTGTCGATAACGAAAAGTCATCGCAGGTTTATATCAAAGACGAACCTTCTGGTGAACAGCCTACCATTTGGCCTATCCTGCGTACCAAAATCATTGCAACAGTTAATAACTGGGTAGCTCGGATACTTTGAAACGAAGGTATGAGGGTATTCATATAATACTATGTGGTCAAGTACATAATTTAATGTCAAAACGGTTCAGTTTAATCGTTAAGCAGGTGAGAACAATATTTTCATATGAATTATGTTGTGTGACTTATGTTAGTGACTTATGTTCTCCTCCTACAGCAAGTAGGTTGAACTATCGATATCGAAAAGTCCTTAATTGTTTCACCCAGGACATAAGAGTACCTAGGTGTTGTATGGAATACGGAAGGAAAGTCATAAGTTCTTCCGCAAACATACATGTGACATGACTCAGTGGACCAGTGGTTAGTGACCAGTGGTTTCAAGAGTCGTGGGTTCGATCCCCACCCGGGACAAACATTTAAGTGAGCTACATTCGAGTTTGATCGAGCGTCTGAAGTGCTGAAGGGTAAATATGCATGCACGTGTATATATGTATTCATAACTAATTGTTTAGTTTGGGGTCAGATGACCTTACGTTTAAATGTCCAATACAATTATTAAAATATGTACTCGTTTATTAGCGAGGTCCTGCCTACCTTACTAGATGCATATGCAATATCATTGTAATTGCGCCAGCAAATTCTCGCCATACAATTAGTAAATTTTGCCAGCTTTGTAACTCTGAAAGAAAAGGCTGGATTCCATATATCTCATTCTCTTGATGCGATAACAGTCTGTCAAGAATTTGCCTTAATATAAGAGATGAGTGCGCATATCAAACGGTGGCTCAAGACCGCAAGGCAAGGTCTCATAAGGAAACCTCCATACGAGATTCCTGTTTAATATTTTCTGACAAAGGACGCCTTATACGACCAACTAGACGAATCCGAAGTGTTACGAAACCAAACCCGAGACCAGACAAGCCGTCATTTCGACATAAAATCATTTCAAAAACTGCGTAAGTAATTTTTAAATCGGTCTCCCGTAACTAAGAGGGGGGAGGGGATGAATTCGAGCCATCTGCTCGAACTAATACACCTATTAGCGCCTTCTAAGCCAATGGAACATACTTCCCTCCTACAATTTTCTTAATCCGGTCACATACCTGACCGCTTCATTCAGATAGCCGACCGTCTGTTACAAGGCAAATAAGCTGCGGAATGGCGTCTGAAAAGAGAATCTGTGGTGTCCATTATTACACTGTAGAAATACGGTGACCCGGCTATATTTGCTTCTAAAATTGTCGAAATTAGTAGTATAGTAACTTGTGTACTTAAATTAGATTTGAAAATCACCTCTCGGGTTTATTGTAAAGCTTTCAGAAGAATTTGGACATTCAAGCATGGCTATTTCCACCATCGTCCATGATACTCGCTAGTGGTACTGCATTACCTTAATGCGGCATAGGACATATCTACATGTAGCACCACCAGAAAAATGAATTCTGGATTCCCGGCATATGACTTCAGCTCAGCCCATGAGCGAAAGTCCTACTTACACACGACATGAAGCTCTTCATATGGTAACTTTGTGGTGGGCAGACACCATCACAGGCTGGACAGAAGCTGAATAATCTCTTCTAAATCGAGGCTGAAGGGACTAGATTTGTACACAAGCTTGGTTGTGTTGGATTCAATGATAAAAATCTCGTAATCATAACCCTAAATACCCTGCCGGTGGTTCTTTCGCACAAAAGATATTGTGTTAAATAGTACATCTCTATTTGGTTATTTATATTTTTATTTTGTTTTTTTTTTTTTTTTAGTTTCCTGGTTTTAGTACACTCACCTATCATAAGCACACTCATAAGCTTGTTGAGGCATGAAGTAAATTGGTAGGTAATTTACTTTTAGCATCGGGTCAAATGATGCAATTTTGACTTGACACTGTTTTGAATTGATCCAAAAACTTAACACTATCTGCGTTACCTATGTACTAACTTTATCGCTCAAAAACTGTTACAGTATAGCCTGAGCAATCTATCTATTCTGGTTGCGTTAAGTATTTGAACTAAGCGAGCAGAGAAGGGCAGCTGGATGTAAAAATGCCGTTGTATATCTATTAATGGTATTCCAAAGATAGCAACTTGAACTCTTTTGCAACTGGGTAAAAGTCGTATTTATGACGCCGGCATAATGGCATTTCCAGGTAGTGTGCGCTCTGCTATAACATCATTAAATTGGTGGGATAATATGCTTATCAACCTTGCTTTTCACGAGGTTATTAGTGAAAGTACTTTCAAGATTTTATTTGAAACAAATAAAGAGAAAAGTAATGCTGATATTTCTTCAGATGCTTTATTTACCAAATTTTCTAACCAATGAATTTGAATAAACACCTATAATTATTATGCATTGTGCTTCATAAGCTTGTGATTAACAAACATTTATTAATTTATGTTGTTTAATTGACTTGGTAATAGTTGTAATGAAGATTTAATTCAACGTTTCAAGACAACATATTACAATAGTTATGTTTCAGGTTCATACTTCTATTTGATTCCTATCACATAGCGTCATCGGGTAAGTCACCAGGAGTTAATAAACACGTCTCTCACAGATGCTGTGCATCGTCACATGCCGAATAATAGTGCAAGTTTTACATAATAATAAAACTTGTATTATTTAGCAGAGACGATGCACAGCATCCAATTAAGTCTCCTGGTGAGAGACTGCTATGAGGATCCTCGGCACGAGACCCATTAAGGTGACTAAAAATGGCGCCAAACGGAAGTAAGTGAATTCAACTACTAAAATAATCAAGATATTTCAATATAGAGGGCGCTTTGATCGCCCATAAATCGCTGACCGGAAGAGGACGCACTCTCACAGATGCTGTGCATCGTCTCTGCTAAATAATACAAGTTTTATTATTATGTAAAACTTGCACTATTATATCATGCATTGTCATCCGAACTGAACGTGCATACAAAATTTTATGGATAATAGGAAGTGGTCGAAAAATCGATTACAAAAATCCACCCATACAGAAAAACTAACAGAGTGAGTCTAATAAAAGCTTGTAAAAAGGGGAGACACATCTTGTGTGCATAATAAATGTGAACCGTTATCTAAACCGATGACAAGCAACAAATAGGCGAGGGAATGCTTATGGCTAGACTGTATAGCCGTAGACCCCTTTGCCTACCCAGAATAGGTATGTAATTAAAAAATGACGTGTCAGACGTCATCTAAATGTCAGTGAACTTTGATTTTGCGTTGTTTTTATTTTTATTTGGGTACAAAATTACGAATGAAAAAATATACATAAATGAACGAAAACACAAATAATACAGATCAAAATTACGCAATCGCACTAAACTGACATCTTCATGAAGTAAGTTCCAACAAACAATTGAAATGTGTTTCACCACTCGAAATCATTGCGTCATTGTTTGGTAGTAGTAATCTGGCGTAATTCCTGTGCAATAGTGATCGTAATAAGCGTGTTTTTTGTACAGTTGACCGTGAGACCGCGGAAGCGCTGTGTGCTCCGAGAAGACGCTAAGACATTTTCATGATATTGGACGATAATTGGGACGATATGCCTCCGACGAAGCGAGGCAAGCGCGTCAGCGACGCTGACGACGAGAGCGACGACTACCGAAAGAAGAGAGACAGGAATAATGAGGTAAGTTCGAAAAACAACTGATGAAGTTATTAGGGAAAACCAAGAACTTGCCAATTGATCTAAGGTCCTGTGCAATCCTTCAATAAACCTTCTTTCACACGAATTTCACGAACTAGTTAGTTAGCTAGTTTAGGGAAATCTGTTTATGTTCTACTAATCCCAGTAAATTAACAATGGATAAGGAAGACTTACTTCTACTACTACATACTTCATTGCCCCCATCCAGACAGCCATATATAAACAAATTCAATAATATTAGTATGTTTACCACTTAAAATAAATTGATTTAATTGTGAATTTATATTGACCACATTTTTGTTTTTCAGGCAGTCAAGAAAAGCCGATTCAAGTCAAAGCAACGGACACAAGAGACATTCACCAGGGTGAACAAGCTGAAGGCAGAGAACCAAATGTTGGAGGAAAAGGTGAAGACCCTGACCAAGGAGCTCCAGTTCTTGAAAGAGCTGTTCTTGGCTCATGCATCCAACACACAGAGCGCAAAGTTTGAGGGCATTGACCTCAACAAACTTCTGGAGGATATTCCTGACGAGAAGAAGGAAGGGGGCAACAGTAAATCATAGTTTATGTTATGTTATGTACAAGTCCTAAGAACATAATTGTGCTTGTCACATAGATCTCTTTCTAAATTATAAATCTATCATATTTTGCTCCCACATTCTGAGCATGATTATTATAAGATAGTAAATTTTATACAGGAAATTCATAACACTAAGTAATTATTTTATGATTTTTTAATAGCACATCAAATCAAAAGAAGCATTATTGGTTTGCTTTGGACATTGTACATAAAATGTAGGTAACTTCTGTGAAGTTTTGATTCAAATGATTATACTAAGAAACAATATCTCTTTCAGACAGGATAAAACATTTTGACTCATGACTTAGTCATACTTGACAATGCCTGAACTTGGCAAGGCAAGCTTTTATAACTTAGAAATCATATGTTCTTCTTTTTATATTACTGTATACTCTTTGTGGCTCATTTGGTTTGTCTATATCTTTGTATCTCCTCCGTTTATTACTTAGAGGTCATCTTAGGTCATAAGGACAATAATACATTATTCAACCGAGCCACATTCTACAACTTATTTTGCGACTCATTTTATCCCACCTATTTGGCGATACATCACATGATTTACATTACTAAAATCAGTGTTCCAACTGTTGTGGCACACACAGTATAGCAGATTTTTTTTGGTAAAAGTTTCTGATTTTTATAGTTACTTGAATGTATACCAGATATGATTTTGCATGCAATATTGTTATTGACTTATAACTTCTATGTTTTATATGTGATAGTCTGATACACTAATGTTTGTTATAAATTGTAGTTGCATTTATTTACTCTCAATTAGGTATTTTTAGAAAATATTTGACTGAATTGGTCTATCAAAAGCACAATTCTATTACTTTTATTATATTATGTCTAGATATTATTTTTAAAATTTTTTAGACCTAAATCAAAATCAATGCAATTTACATTTGAAGTTATATTGGGAAGGGTGTATACATGACTCTAGGTATATGAAGGATATTTATTTATAAATAAAACAAAAAGTGTGTACAACATGTAATTTTAATAGTAAAAATAGATCCTTATGTATTATGTAACTTCAATACATACAACTAATTGTAAGAGAAATTGATATCATACAATTTGAATAAAAATACAATTTTTAATCAAGCTTCAGTCATTTTATTTCTTTAAAGAACCATTTTAATTTTTAGAAAACGATAACAAAATATAGTAAACACTATCTAACTCATAACATTTACATATAAAAACATAATGAAACAATATGCTAAGGCTTTTGATGTATATTGCACATCACCAAATACAGATAATATAATAAATTTTTCATAGGGTCCCTTCTGCTTCTTGGGAACTTACTTGCTCTTGCTATAAGGAACATAACTTAAAATTAAATACGATCACAGTGAGCAAATTATAACTACCTATTTAGTCCCATAATTATAGCCCCAACAGGGGAACGACAAAAGTTAACTAGGTACCTTTTAACAAAGGTAAGTGATACAGGGTCGGACGCATTGGATAACATGCATATGTATTAGTAATTTTACATATCAAAAGGATTACGGTTTGAGTGTAGGTTAACTATTTGATTATTCTATAGAGCATTAAGTCATGTCACAGTAGTCTAGGCCTTAGGGCCTAAGCAACGTGAATTGTATGCACTTGGCAATTTCTGTTTGTGTTGAAAGATTGTTGGTAATTATATGAGCAGCGATAACTAGCGTGTTTATTTTGTAAATCGTGGACACTGGAACATTTCTAGAAATATGTACATTCCCACTACTTCTACTGGTGTATTTTTTAGTTCTTCTAGAACTGATTAGTGGAACTAGTGAGATCGTACCCATAATATGCAAATCACTAACTATCTCGCTGCCAGACGTTGTCGTCTACGCTTATAAGTGACTGCCAGACAATTGACACCTACGTCTATAATCTGTTGCCGGACATTGAAACTTATGCTGACAGGCGTCTTCCAGACGTGTACAGTCATCGACCCTACTCTTAGTCGTTGAAACCAAGTCCTCAGGCTCAGACGCTTATTATAGGCGTTTACGGATCGACTACGTCCCAGCCAGGCAGGCGCGTAGCTTATTTCCACACGTTGTTGTCCGCGTCCGCAGACACGAGGCAGGCGCGTGGCGCTTCCGCGACCGTTATGTCGATAATGGACGCCGTGGGGTGGAACGAGCGGGACTCCACATTGATTTTGATTTGTCACCTACGCGTAGTCATCTGACAGATTTTGGTACCTACGTCTATGGATGCCACGGATGATAATTACACCTATAGGCGACTGGCTGATTTTGAAACGTACGCCGATAGGGGTCTTGTTGATTGTAACACTTACGCCTATAGGCGTCTCCCAAATTTTGTCACTTACCTACGTCTATAGGTGTCTTACAAATTTTGACACTTACGCCTATAGGTTTTTGATAATTTTTGTCAATTACGCCTATAGGCGTCTTCGGAACGACAACGACCCAGCCCGGCACGCACGTCTCTGCTCACTTCCACACATTGACGACTCCGCGACCGGGATGTCGGTGATGGGCGCCGTGTGGTGGAACGAGCGGGACACGTCAGATTTTGTCACCTACGTATCTGATAGATTTTGGTACCTACGCCTATGAATGCCACGGATGATAATTACACCTATAGGTGACTGGCTGATTTTGAAATTTACGCCTATAGGCATCTGCCAAATTTTGACACCTACGCCTATAGGCGTCTGTAATATCTTCTCCGCTCACTTCCACACGTTGATGACGCCGTCCGCGGCCGCCGACACGAGGCAGGGGCGCGGCGCCTCCGCGACCGTGATGTCGGTGATGGGCGCGGTGTGGTGGAACGAGCGGGACTCGACGCTCCGGTACACGTTGTCGTCGGCGGGCGGCGGCGCCGGCGTCGCCTTGCAGTACTCTTGGATCACTGTGGTGCCGTCGATTATGCGGCTCCTGGCATATACAAACATGGTGAGCATCCAGTGGTATTATAGAATGTATGTATATAAAACTACTAAACTAAAATACTATTTTTATTCCGTTTGAAGCTTAGCTTAGTAAATAAGATTTTTATTATGGTTTGTAGTAATATGATTTTTCATTACCAAGTAAAGTGCTAATAGCATCATACATCCAGCTAAGGACCAACTTCAGCTAAGGACTTCGCCCTCGTGATGTCAAGCGCAGTGGGTTTAAAGGCAGCATTCCTTTCTCAGTCTAGATTATATCTATACCAAATTACTGGGCCCAGTCCCTTTATTCACAACGATCAGATTCTTGATCAAATCCGAAAATTATGCAGTTTTACCTAGCGACCATTGGCAGTGTTGGAGCATGGATTTTTTGACTTCAAACGTCAAAAAAGACATTACGAATAGGAGGTAGTAATAACGGCATAACAACCTAGTTCCGCGGCCGCAGTCCTGACCTGTACCTACTTGAGCTATGTATAATGGGTAGGGCCTAGTTCCACGGAGCAAAATACCGACCTGTACTTGAGCTATGAATATGGTTTAAGAACTTTATTATTTCTCATTAAGAATTTATATAATAATTCACTTACTGAGAAAACACAAACGAATAATACAATATAATTACAAGCAAAGTAGCGAGCGTATCTATACAATGCTACGACAAATAAAAAAATAAAAAAATAAATGTGGGGTAGAAGTCGCAAAACATTGCGACGATTGCTGTTGCTAATCCGTCTATTGCACCGAGCGACCACGGATGTAAATCGCACAGAGCGTACATGCATTCTGGATGTGGCATTTGGAATAGGAAGCAAGACCTAGTTCCGTGGAGCACAGTACCGACCTGTACTTGAGCGCGTTGTGCAGCGGGTCGGCGGGCGCGTGCAGCAGCACGTACGAGTCCTCGGGGTGCTCCAGGTCCCAGTGGCGCAGGCGCTGGTCCGAGCCGCCCGTCACCAGGAAGCGAGCGCCGTCGCGCGAGCCGCAGTACGCCGCGCTGAGGTAGTGCGACGCCTGGTGCAAAGAATCATCATAAATATAAATATAAATAAGTAAATATAAATATTTCACAACATCACTTACATTGATCTGATCCCGTGGTAAGTAGCTTAAGCACTTGTGTTACGGGAATCAAAATCAACAGTGGATACACAAATATACTTAAATATATTTAATAATACACCCAGACACGGAACAAACACCGATGTTCGTCACACAAATATTTGTCCCGAGTGGGAATCGAACCCACGACTCTTGGAACCGTAGGTAGTAAACCTGGGTCTCTAACCACTGTTCCACCGAGCCAGTCATCATCATCATAAGCCCATACATCTCCTACTGCTGGAGCACGGGCCTACCCTTAACTAGGGCGATAAGTCTTTAGTCATCCACGGCAGGGATGTTGCGAATATCTGCATCCGCATCCGCATATGCGGAACATCCGCATCGATTTAGGCATCCGCATCCGCATCTGCATCCGCAAAAATCGATGCGGAGCTGATGCGGATGCGAATGTGTTGCAGGTCAGGAGTCCTGACCTGCAACACTATGCATACTTATCAGCTCCACCAGCCAGTGTTCCTAGTGAACAATTATTTAGTAGCGCTGGGTTGATATACGACCCCTTGCGAAACAGACTGGATCCCGAAAAGGCAGCCATTCTACTTTTTATCAAATACAATGCTCCCTTATTTAAATTTAATTACTAAAATGTATAATTAGTTCTTAATAGTACTTGACTTGCTTCTTTATAATTAAAATCTACACTAATATTATAAAGAGGAAAGATTTGTATTTTTGTATGTTTGTAATGAATAAACTCAAAAACTACTGGACCGATTGCAATAATAAGAAAACCATTAGAAAGCTGCATTATTCAGAAGTAACATAGGATATATTATATTTTTTTAAAAATTAGGGATCCTTACTAAAACTCCAATAATGTAACCCAAGGTGTAAAAAAATGACCTGAAAAATTACTTACGTCGCGTGCGCTGTGAATACTATTGATGCTAGAATAAAATCATTTATTACGACTTTTCAGAACTCACCATTATCTACAAAAAAGTGTCGCGACAGCATATGTCTAAATATTATAGTTATGTCACAGTAAGCGGTTTTTTATTCTAAAAAAATAATTTATATGTCGCCGCTTGAAAAGGCTCTTTATTTGTACCTTGGTATTAATCCTTATCAAAATAAATTTCTTTATATTCAAGACGGCTTCAGTACCTTTAAATAACTTTTTGAATTATTCAATTCGGACATTTCTTTCGGAAGATATCACGAACTTAAAAATGTAAGTATTAGAAAAAAGTCGCGTGGTTGCCACTTTGATTTTAACTTGAAGGAATTTTGAATTCGCTTTAAAAATCGTTTCGTAGGTAAATAAGTACCTGATAATAAATATTATATTTTAATGTAATATTTTATATAGAGATAGAGGTATACCGAAGCGAATCGAGGGCGGGTCGCTAGTAATAAATAAAGATATAAGATAATTACTGATTATTTGACTTGTCTTTTAAATTTTTCTCACAAAACTTAAGATTTTTGTAAAGATCCGCATCCGCGGATGTTTGCCCCCTGGAATCCGCATCCGCATCCTCATCCGCGGATGTGAAAAAATCAGCATCCGCAACAACCCTGATCCACGGTGTAACATTATCCATTCAGTATTGACTGGTTCGGTGGAACACTGGTTACTAATCCAGGCTCACTACCTACGGTTCCTAGAGTCGTGGGTTCAATTCTCACCCGGGACAAATATTTGTGTGACGTGATGTATTTAATTAAGTATATTTGTGTATCCACTGTTTCTGATATCCGTAACACAGTGCTTAAGCTACTTACCACGGGATCAGATCAGTGTATGTGATGTTGTGTAATCCTTACTAATATTATAAACGTGAAAGTTTGTATGTATGGATGTGTGGATGTATGGATGTATGTGTGGATGTTTGTTACTCTTTCACGCTCAAACGACTGAACCGATTTTCATGTAATTTGGTATGATGGTAGCTGGTACTCTGGAATAACATATAGGCTACTTTTTTTTTTAAATTCAGCCCCAATGGCGGTCATTGGGGGAGTGAAAATTAGTATGGGAGAACTTTTACGTGTTTATAGATTTTTATAAAACGTGGTATGGAGGTAGCTGACACTCCGGAGAGACACCAGCGCAATTTTTTTTTCGAAATTCAACCTCATTGGGGGGGTGGGTGAAAATTAGTATGGGAGAACTTTTACGTGTTTATAGATTTTCATAAAACTTGGTATGGAGGTAGCTGGCACACTTGAAAGACACCAGCGCTACTTTTTTTTCAAAATTCAACCCCCATAAAAGTTATTGGGGGGGGGGGGGGGGAAGTAGGTATTATGGGAAAACGTTGACGGAACTTTCACTATAATAACAAATTTTACAAGGCATGTAGGCTATTAAAACCCATTAATACGCGGACAAAGTCGCGGGCGGCCGCTAGTATTTTATATATTTATTTATTTAAAATTCGTCGGCGCGTCAGCGAGCGCGGTCCGGGTGGCAGAATTCTGTGCCGAACTTATCTAAAGTGTTTTTTTTGTTTTCTAACAGACTTACGATGATGACTCGGAGTAGCCTCATCATCATCGCCGGACTCGCGGGGGAGCGCACGGCTCTCACCCTTAAATGTATACCAAAATTTTGCATGTCGCGTTGTAACAAAGCATGCTGAACTATATTTATGTATACTAACGATATTATGTACCATGTTTTATGCAAAATAAACCTATTCTATTCTATTCTATTCTATTCAAAAGTGTTTTGCTATCGACACGATAAGAAGAGGTGAGACTGACCGGCTGCGCGTAGTTGAGCGGCTGGGGCGAGTTGGTGGCGGGCCACAGCGCCGCGGTGCGCTGCGTGGACTCCAGGCACCACGCGCCCGCGTCGCGGCAGCCCACCGCCCACACGCGCGACCCCCCGCCGAACCCCACGATGCGCCGCACGCGCTCCGCTGGAAGGTTAACGAGGTTAGCTCCTCTCTTCTGCCACGTGTCATTAAGGCATGGAACGCCCTTCCAGCTCAAGTTCAACTGGTAACTAACTTTTTGTTACCATTGGATTATGATGAAACGGAGGCACTACTAGCACACTCATATTAACACAAACACACACGCAAACATACGCACACACACACACACACACACACACACACACACAAACATACACACACACACACAAACACACACGCAAACATACGCACACACACACATACATACATAGTAAGAATAAGAATTAAAAAATATATGTATAATTAATAATTTAGCTATTTAACACAGGCATTATTTGCTTAAAAGGTGACTACGAACACTAATATGTAACCTTTATGCAAAATAAAAAATAAAAAAAAAATAAAAAAGGTTTTCCCTCCCTCCTATGATCATTCATTAATTAACAGGCTTCAACGACAGTACAATGGATTGCTGAAGAGGGCTGACGTCGATATTTGGTCATACAGCACTTATAAATTCAAGAAGGCTGTACTTGATTCGTTCAAGACATAGTATCTGGATATATTATTAGTTTTTAGTCACTTTTAACTAGTTTTATTTAGGTTTCTTTTTCATTTTTTCTGCTCACATTGCTTGTCGTGGCAGCCTGTAAGTGAATCTGCACTTACCTATGTTCCTATTAAGTACCTTTTGTAAACTGTTGTAAATTAGTGTAAGATTTGTTGGTTGTCCATAATAAATAAATAAATAAATAAATAAATAATCCCGGGCTCTTCAGGCGGGGCGTGAAACGGCATTTAAGCGGGCCTTCAGGGTGAGTGCGACGGGCTCGATATTATCTATCGTGCCTGTCGACCTTATATTTGGATCTCACTATCGTTTGCCATCAGGTGGAGTGAGGTCATCTTGTTAAAAAAAAGGAGGGGCTATAGGGTTACATTATTATATAATCTTTAGTATGGAGTGTATGTGTCAGTGCCATCTGTTGATTGCGCTTGGAACTCTCTCGTCAGATGACGTCACAACCGCGATACTCGCGCTTCACCGCGGTCACCCTGCTGCTTCCACGGGTGAGCGCCATCTATTAGTTGCTAGTGGAACTTACCCGTCGGCCTTCGGCCATTTGAGAGCGCCATCTGTTGGTAGCTAGTGGAACTCTCTCGTCTACCGTACTCACAGTTGGGGTGCCTCACGGAGGTGATGGGCAGCTGGAAGCGCAGGTCCCACACGCACACGGCGCCGCTGGACGTGCCCACCGCGACGTAGCCCGCGCTGTTCGCGTATAGACACGTGTACACGCCCTGCTTCAAGTCACCCTGCAGCTTCCACGCATTTCCTGATAACATAAAATAGAATAGAATAGAAAACGTTTATTGACCACATAACATAAACAAATAGGTATACAACAAATTATATCAATACACAATAACACAAAACTCAATCAAAAACACACATATATGACAGACAAAAGAATTACAAAGAATTAACACGAACAGATAAGGAGAAAATATCAATAAGAGGACTCATCGAATGAAAAGATAATCTGTCTGCCATCTGATATATTCTAAGTAACTGTCTCGTTGGTTCATTGGTAGCAAGCGCTACGTTAGGGCCGAGAGGACCCCGGTTCGAATCCGGGGTTCGGACAAAATTTGTGTGAGGTTTTCTGTAATGAAATTACTCAGCCCGGAGTTAGGAAGTTGGCGGTTGAACGCCCGTGCCTCGGAAAGCACGTTAACCGGTGGTCCTGCGCCCGATCTCTCATCGGTTATGTCAGATTACCATCTCACTGAATTATGAGAGTAGGGGAATAGAGAGTGCACTTGTGTTTGCGCGCACACTTGTGCACTATAATATGTTCTGCGCACTTGGCTGATCTCAATTGAGCCGCCAGCTCAGCCGGGACGAGCCGGGTGCAGTCTGTACCGACCTGGCGCCCGCAGGTCCCAGCCGACCACGGAGGCCAGCAGCGTGGCGTAGGAGATGACTCCGGCAGCTCAGCCGGGACGAGCCGGGTGCAGTCTGTACCGACCTGGCGCCCGCAGGTCCCAGCCGACCACGGAGGCCAGCAGCGTGGCGTAGGAGATGACCCAGCTCAGCCGGGACGAGCCGGGTGCAGTCTGTACCGACCTGGCGCCCGCAGGTCCCAGCCGACCACGGAGGCCAGCAGCGTGGCGTAGGAGATGACCCAGCTCAGCCGGGACGAGCCGGGTGCAGTCTGTACCGACCTGGCGCCCGCAGGTCCCAGCCGACCACGGAGGCCAGCAGCGTGGCGTAGGAGATGACCCAGCTCAGCCGGGACGAGCCGGGTGCAGTCTGTACCGACCTGGCGCCCGCAGGTCCCAGCCGACCACGGAGGCCAGCAGCGTGGCGTAGGAGATGACCCAGCTCAGCCGGGACGAGCCGGGTGCAGTCTGTACCGACCTGGCGCCCGCAGGTCCCAGCCGACCACGGAGGCCAGCAGCGTGGCGTAGGAGATGACTCCGGCGTGCACTCCGCCCGCGCACGCTAGCGCCACGCAGCCGCCGCCCGCGCCGCTCGCGCCCTCCACTTGCCGGCACTGCGACAGCGTCAGCCGGGACGAGCCGACGTCTAATCTGTATCAACAAACACACGAATGTCAAAATTGTAGGTACTAATACAGTAGGTAATACCTACATAGCTACTTACTGCCAGACGTAATGCCTATCATAGGCGCGATTGATGTTATTATTAAATCTAATGGATAATTATTAAAGTATGTATACCATTGCATGCTACCTTATGCAATAAAGAGTTATAAGTATGCCACCGTATGCAATAAAGAATTTATTTTGGTGTAATACAGAATTTCGAGTGTGATACAACTCCCAACTATTACTCCTCTTTATAATTGCTCCACAGTCTCATATTCATCTCACATCTTACCTCAGCACAAATATGGAGCCTTCCTGAGTAGCAGCCACTAGGGACTGCCCGGCCTCGCACGCCGCCAGCGACACCACGGGCCCGGCGCTCCGGTTGTACATGGCCTTCGACCTGCCAATACACAAGACACGTACAATCAATGTCGAACTAAAAATAGCTAGACTTTATCGACGACTTTGACTAGATCAACCGCGTGTTTGGTAGTGTTGGGTTTTATTCCCATCTAGGACCAATATCACACTCTACTAATGTCAGACTCCGTCTAACAGGACCATGGCGTTACTAAACCATCTGCGGCCGGTGGCAAATTCTTTTGATGGGGCTTTATTAAACTTAAGTGTCACTGAGACCTCCTAAGGAGTTGCTATTTCTGAACACGGGGCTTGTTGGGCCAGGTCTCCTTTATAGTTATGGGGCCCGTGGCATTTAGCCAGCTTTGCCACCTTATAGTTACGCCACTGAACACAACCGTGGTTCTAAATTGACTATACATACTTAACTTACTTCGCCTTAACGCTTCGTACCCAATCCATCCGCCCATTACTCTGTACCTATAAACAACGCCACATGTCCCGGTGTCTGTGTGTCCCACCTGTTGACGTAGGCGTGTCCCTGCAGCTTGGCGGCGTCCCAGAGGCGCACGGAGCCGTCGTCCGAGCACGAGCCGAACAGGTTGCGGTACGCCGGCATCGTCACCATCTGGTTCACTCGGGCTCTGGTAAAACAAAAAAAAAATTATACATCTAAATAAGGCGACCGACCGATTTCAGCAATGGCGGCCGATCTCAATTGAGATCAGCCAAGTGTGCAGGACATATTATAGTGCACAAGTGTGCGCGCAAACACAAGTGCAATCTCTTTTCCCTTACTCTCATAATTCGGTGAGACGGCAATCCGACATGACCGATGTGATCAGTGATCTATCAACGCACAGCCCAAACCACTGGACGGATAGGACTCAAATTTGGCATGCAGGTAGATGATACGACGGAAGCATCCGCTAAGAAAGGATTACCCGAAGCGAGGCGAGGGCGGGTCACTAGTCACATTGATTTGATCCCGTGGTAAGTAGCTTAAGCACTGAAAATAGTTTTCTGAAGTCCTAGGTTCGGCAACTTCATCACTGAGCGACATTTAGGTACTTCAGACGCGATTTGTGTGGTCTTCAGATATCGCATCTGATTTTTTTTCGGTTTGATTTCGAAAAGAAAGAGAAGAAAAAAGTCACCACGTCGCAAAAATATAAAATAATCAAAAGTCATTCAATATTTTGCTTGTTTGACTAGAATTAGACAGTTATCCTAAGACAATTCAGTGGGAGACCTACAAATTCATGTGTTTTTATTCAACATTTAAAGTCATAATTTCTTTTTTATTTAGACATTTATACATTAAGTTTAATCTCTAAATAGAATACGATTTTTTACTCAGTAAGAAGAATTAATAATAAGAATACAATAAGAATAAAAAAAGTTCATTAACCACAAACATACACAAATAAAAAAACATAAAATAATTTGAGGTCAATTAGGTCCGAGCCTCAGCATATGCCTCAACGACAAGCAGCCGCTTGGACGCTGGTAAAGATAAAGTTTAGTCAGGAACAAAGCTAAATTGAAAATTTGAAAAAGTTTTCATTCATGAGCTTTAATAGCACTAAAAACAAAAAAAAGCTGAAGTTATAATATCTCACTTGTGTTCGTGTAAGTAGGCCAGCAGCTGGTTGCCGGGGCGCCACGCGGCCGGCGGCGCCGCCTCTTCACCGCCGTCGGAGCCGTCGTCGTGAACCCTGGAAGGTGGAGGTTCGTGACACATTGGAAGAGTGTATGTGTAGGTTGGAATTTCATATAAACTCACACACTAGGGTCTTATAAAAACTGTAAGTAGGTATAAACTACATGGGTGAAAATGTTCGGGATATTAACCATGTTGTTTTGTCCCTATATTTCGGCATTTCACGGGTGATCATGGCGCTTGCAACAGTGCCTAAATATCGGGAGCTCATTAAAAAAAACAACATGGTAAATATCCCGGACATTTTCAGTTTTCTAATGTGTGTAACCATGACAGTTTAAAATTAAATATAAAATATATGCTTAATATCTTACCGCAATGATTTGTGGAACTTCTGCTGCATACGCGCCGTAAGGTTCCTCAATTCTGCTCTGCACGGAGCCATGCTGTCTGAAATGTGTTATTTCAATCTTGTACTCATGGACATATACTCAGGACAAGAAAATTAAATATTCCATAGATTCGACGCTTAAGTTCGAAATCTGTATAATCTCACTCCATTTCATAGTAATAGCGGTCTTGAGTTCTACATAATATGAGGACAATTATTATGTTTTAGTATTCCACCGTAAATTTGCAAAATTTACATACTAGCTTTCCTCAATTTTCTGGGAACGGCTTATCCGAAACCAGAAAAATATAGGCACCTCCGACCAAAGGACATTATTGTATTAATGCATTTGATTTTTAGGGGGTAGTTAGGAGGAAAGGGTAGCACAAAAGATCCCTAAGGATCGAAGTGAAGAGGACGGTCTCCGCTAAAAGATAAGACAAGAATCTACACATGCAAAGTTTATAATCATCATTATCATCCCAAACATGTCCCACTGCTGGGGCACGGGCCTCACCTAAACTAGGGCGATAAGGCCTTAGTCAACCACACTGGCCAAGTGCGGGTTGGTTGACTACACAACCTAAGAATTTCTTCGTAGGTTTGCAGGTTTCCTCACGATGTTTTCCCTCACCGTTAAAGTGTTGAATAATCGTACATATGAATTTCAAATTTGAAAAGCACTGTGCATGACAAGCAACGACCATAACCACTCGGCCATCGCCGTTCTAGAAATGCATAAAGTGCCTGTTAAGTATAGAGTGTACTCACATTGCACGTAGCTAGCGCTGTGTCCCATTTGTGAATGCGCCGGCGCCGCACCGCCTACGGTGCTCACTGATACGCCCGCCGGAGACGACTCTGCTGCTGGGCAACGAACAAACATACCGTCTTAAAATCTTATGAGATACAAGATAGATAGATAGATAAGATATTTATTAACATTCAAGTTGACACATACACAAAAAAAAAACAACATGACACACGAGAAAATTAAAATTACATAATAGAAACGGTACAATACATAACATTAAAGTTGAAAAGGCTAAAATTAATACATATAAATTTACATAGTATAAAGTGAAAATTACAAAAGTTTTTATTTAGGTTTACAATCATAACTACAGACGAATATACATAGGTAAGGTAGGTTTTATAATCAATAGCATGGTTCGCCCAATTTATGAATAACTGTGCTCTTTAGTTTCCAATTTGGTATCTTTGTGCTTCAAGCACTGTGCCTACTACAGTCCAGCAATGGTTTTCGACGGTTGAAGTGTTTTTTTCTAATTTTAAATTCTTATCTTTTGTTTTGTAAGTTACCTTTCATATTATACTGTCCGTAGTGGATGTTTAAAAACTTTTTCCATCGCCTTTCCTTTAAGAGTTTTGTTAAAGTAAATAGTTACCTCTCGACTGATGCGGGTCGTGCGACTGGCCGAACATATGCTGCCATTCTGTGTTCATGTGGGTCTCGTGCGACAGAGATGTCTTGTGCGCGCGTCTGGATAACAGAATAAAATATAAATAAATAAATATTATACATCACTTCATTGATCTGATCCCGTGGTAAGTTCCTTACGCACTTGTGTTTGTGCATGGTATGACAATTATCATCAGAATCAACGTTGGATACATAAATATACTTAAATATGTTACACGAAACATACACATCGGTGTATGTTTCGTGTAACATATTTACGAACATCGGTTCGTCACACAAATATTTGTCCCGGGTGGGAATCGAACTCACGACTCTTGGAACCGTAAGTAGTGACTCTGGGACACAACCACTGAGCCAGACAACAACAGAAATATAGTATTATCTGTTATGTTTACACTATAGCTACATTACAAATTAAAAAAAACGGTTTAAAAGTAACAGCCGTAAAGCTATTTTCATTTGATCGACTTTGGTCTGTCTATCTGTCTGTTTGTTCCCGCTAATATCCGAAACGGCTGGGCCAATTTCGACGGGACTTACTAAATAGCAAATTTTTAAGTCCCGTTGAAATTGGTCCAGCCTTTTCGGAGAGGTTTCACTAAATAGGCTATTTTAATAAATAATTGCTGCCTAAACCTTTTCCACGCGGACGTAGTCGTGGGCGGCCGCTAGTCTAAAATATATAACTGGGTGCACTGTTACGTCATCATGTAGTGTGACGTCACCTGTGCTGGTAGAGCTTGTCGCCGGCCAGCGCCGCGTCCCCGGCCGCGTCCAGCTGCACCGACCGCGAGATGCTGCAGCTGGTCAGCACCAGCCGCCCCGGGGCGTCCGTTATGTGCTGCGAATAAATAATAAATAAATATCTGAGACATCTCCACACCCGGTCTTCTGACCACAAACTAAGCAGAGCTTGTACTATGGGCGTCAAAGACTGATATACGTACATAAATGTAGGAATGGTGAATGATGAGTAAAGAATGAAAGGAACGAATGTAAGAATGATGTTTGAAGAGTGAAGAGAATGAGTAGTGTGTGTGAGAGGGAAGGAAGGATTATGGCGGATATAGAAATAAGACGAACGACGCTAAGACGGTTGTGCTGTAATTAATTAGAGAAATAGAACTGAAGATTGCGAAAAGTTTGTTTTTTATTTCCATCGCTGCCCTGCTAACTCTGCTAATATTTTCATAACTACATAAATATTTATAAATATAAACTTAAATACATAATCACATACAGACACGGAACAAACACCGATTGTTCATCACACAAATTTTTGTCCCGAGTGGGAATCGAACCCACGACTCTTGGAACCGCTAGCCAGGGTCACTAACCACTGTTCCATCGAGCCAGTCAAATTAAACATCTACATATTACATACATACATAAAATCACGCCTTTTCCCCAGAGGGGTAGGCAGAGATCACTTCCTGCTATGTGCTACGGTTAATCTAGCGAATCCAATAAGGCGTCCGATCAATTTTGGACTAGGACGCAGGACATATTATAGTGCACAAGTATGCGCGCAAACACAAGTACACTCTCTGTTCCCTTACTCTCATACATGACCGATGAGAGATTGGGCGCAGGACCACCGGCTTAACGTGCTTTCCGGGGCACGGGCGT
Organism: Maruca vitrata; assembly: GCA_039566165.1. Taxonomy (NCBI): domain Eukaryota; kingdom Metazoa; phylum Arthropoda; class Insecta; order Lepidoptera; family Crambidae; genus Maruca; species Maruca vitrata. Next base: position 3,062,591 of record CM076938.1, on the reverse strand, counting down.
GCAACCACCAACTTCCTAACTCCGGGATGAGTAATTTCTTTACAGAAAAACTCACATAAATTTTGCCCGACCCCGCACTCGAACCGGAGACCTCTCTGTCCTTACACATCGCTTGCTACCAATAAACTAACGTTAAAGTTCACTAGGAGCGAATCCAATAATTACAATAGGAATTGCTTCGTCACATCATGTCAAATGACCAGTGACGTAGCAATAGCTTAGCGAAGACGTAGACCGCAGTCAGAGATGTACACTTAAAAATCTAGTGGGAACCTTTAACGCTTAGAAAAATGCACAGTTCGTACAAAATTACGCTACGTACAATCTCCGTACTGTCTTTCCCACTCTTCCCAGTCTTTGACATAACTAAACCGCTTTATCATAAATTTTGGTAAAAAAAAAATGCAGAATTAGCAAATAGTTCAGAATCACTTAATAATAGCTTACTTGTGTTGAAGACCCTTGAATCTTTATAAGATGGGCGCTCATGGCCAGCAGCTGATTCTCAACGTGTTCTGTCATGCCTGTAATAATATTATTATCAATTTTAAGCATGTTGAAGTGATAATAAAAACTAAAGAACAATAACTCACCATCAGACGCCAACCGTCTAAACAGATTCCTAAGTTGTTGTCCCATTTCTGAGTATTGTGGAACTGTTCCTTGCTTCACCTACGAATCAAACAATTATTAATAATCAGATGTTTAAGAGCTTTTAGTAATGTTTTAAGCACACCACACTACTTTAGCAAGCAGAGTATAAATATATTTACTATTAGATCTAAACTTGGACCTTATATACTTGAAATAAGGTCCAAATACTAATGAAAAGATATCATGTTGTTATGATTACCTTTAGCCTTGTATTCCGGCGCTCCCTCAGCGTCTGTACCAATCGGTCGACGTCCCCGTGGCGAAGAACCGCGTCCAGAACCTTCCGAGGAATCGGATCCGCCAGGCTCTCTAGTAATAACTCTGCTCTTTCCACCTAATGTCAACCAATATAATAATTAATATCGCACAACACTACATAAACCAAACAAACATAAATAAAAATAAGATCAAACATGAGATTGGTCCTTCAAGCCAGATAGCATCATCCAAAATTAAATCTGTACTAATTTTTAACTTAAAATTCGGACCAGAAAACTGTTATCGTTGTGTTATACTAAGTATACAAAACGTAGGGTATCTCTAAAATAAGTAGGTATCTAAGTATGTAACTAAACTGTCTGTGTTTCTGTCTCCTAAAGCCGACCGACTGGATAATTTTATGAAGAAGATATAATTATTTAACCTAATTTTAGGCTAGTTTTGAACTCGTTTGAACAATTAAACAACGCGACTTTTAATGACGCCTCGAGCTCATTCTGTAGGTGTAAATTGAGTGGGCGGGGCTTATTTAATACGTGTTACTTTGTACGTGCTACCGAATGGGCGGCGCTTATTTTGCATGTGTAAGGCGAGTAGGCGGGGCTTATTTTGCATGTATAATGCGAGTGGGCGGGGCTTATTCATTACGTGTTAGTCGAGTAGGCGCGACTTGCTACCGACCTGTATGAGCTTGTGCTTGAGGTGCGGCCACACGAGCGGCAGCATCTTGCAGTTCACGTCGATGGGGTTCAGTAGCGTCGCCACGCACGACACCAGCCCACACACTTCGTGCCGAATCTAAGTACACATTATTAAATTATACATTTATCATAGGCTCTGTAATGTTTAATACCTTTGCTTTAATTATCCTAAGTGAAAATTTTGAGTTGACAGCATTGGTTATTTGTCATTTCGTTTTTGTTTTATCGAAAAACAAAGGAAGTACTTTTTTAGTTTCGTTTTTTGCTCTTAAATAAATTAATAAAAATCTTAGTCAGTTGCGTTGTTCTTATAATCTGATCCCACATTTTATACTAGCTAGTATTTAATTAATTTATATAATAGTAACTTGCGATAACATACCTATGTTATCGGAAATGTGGGTATAATGAATTCCAAGAAAGAAAATGATTGTGCGTCGAGTGTCTAATGCTTAAGACTAGTGCAGTCCAACCTGTGTTGGACCTGTAGGTTGTGACCTTTCTATTTATTTCATTTTCTATGTTTTTAAATTTGAAATTCTTAATGAATATGTACGTTTATTCGACGCTTTTATGGTCAAGGATAACATCGTAAGTAATCCTGCACACTTGTACTAAGTCCTAAAGTTGTGTCAAGTCGAGGCCTGACTACGGGCATATACAAGCTAAATAAAAAATTTAATGACATCTTTTTAAATTCACGGTTTTTATTAAAATACTTGTGTTTGAAAAGAAATTCTTACCCATAAGTTCGGATGTGCTAAGTACACAGCGCTCTCTGCCACCAAATCGCACAGTGCCTGCTTGGGCAGCAAGCCCAGCTCCGCCAGGCTGCTGGTGGCGCGGAGGGCCTTCGCTATGATCCACTCCGACTGGTCTGTTAGGCCCTGGAATGTTGACAAATATTAGTAAACATAAAGTACTTTTAAAACTAGGACGGCGGATCTACGCTTACCTGCCATAACGAATTGAGGTTCCATCGGAGTACGAGATAGTTCAGAGAATAGTGCAACTTTATTTGCGCTCACACATGTGCACAATAATATATCTTGCGCAGATTGTTCCACTAAGATAAGGCCATATTCATTTTTTTCATAAAGAGACTTTCAGGATGACTTCACCCCAACCAGTAGCTACAGCTACCTGGTTGTGAGCGGTCGTACTCATATGTGGCCCTTATGAGGACGACAGGCGCAATAAAAATAGGTCCTCTTTTCTGCCACTTGTCATTAAGGCACAGAATGCCATTCCAGCTCATGTTTTCCCTCCCTCCTATGATCCCGGGCTCTTCAGGAACGGCATTTAAGCAGGCCTTCAGGGTGAGTGCGACAGGCTCAATATGGTCTATCGTGCCTGTCGACCTCATATTTGGATCTCACTACCGCTTACCATCAGGTGGAGTGAGGTCATATTGTTAGCCTATTATTTAAAAAAAAGCAGTGTGTTACCTGCTGCAGTAGAGGTAGTAGGATGGGCGCGGCGTGGTGGCCGACGTAGGCCGCGACGCCGACCACGCGCTCGAAGAAGTCGCGGGCACAGCTAGTATTATACATCTAGATGTTATAGATAAGGTACAGGTCTGACGTCACTAGGTAGTACAGTTACCTGCTGCAGCAGCGGCAGCAGGATGGGCGCGGCGTGGTGTCCGACGTAGGCCGCGACGCCGACCACGCGCTCGAAGAAGTCGCGGGCACAGCTAGTATTATACATCTAGATGTTACAGATAAGGTACAGGTCTGACGTCACTAGGTAGTACAGTTACCTGCTGCAGCAGCGGCAGCAGGATGGGCGCGGCGTGGTGTCCGACGTAGGCCGCGACGCCGACCACGCGCTCGAAGAAGTCGCGGGCACAGCTAGTATTATACATCTAGATGTTACAGATAAGGTACAGGTCTGACGTCACTAGGTAGTACAGTTACCTGCTGCAGCAGCGGCAGCAGGATGGGCGCGGCGTGGTGTCCGACGTAGGCCGCGACGCCGACCACGCGCTCGAAGAAGTCGCGGGCACAGCTAGTATTATACATCTAGATGTTACAGATAAGGTACAGGTCTGACGTCACTAGGTAGTACAGTTACCTGCTGCAGTAGAGGTAGTAGAATGGGCGCAGCGTGGTGTCCGACGTAGGCCGCGACGCCGACCACGCGCTCGAAGAAGCATCCGCGCAGCGCCGCCTCCTCCTTGTCGTTGAGGAACGTCACCATGTGCGACAGGATCACGTCGTTTGCTACCATAAAAACAAGTTTTTACATAGAGCTGTCATATCGATTACGGCAACCAGGTGTAAACCCCGGATTTTAGAGTCCAGAACTCGAACAGATCAACAAATAAATATTTCACAACATCACATACACCGATCTGATCCCGTGGTAAGTAGCTTAAGCACTTGTGTTACGGATATCAACAGGATCATATTTTTGAAATAAAAAAAAAGACGTGTGGCACTCGGGGACTGCCGCGGTATAGCTATTGCATAGCATCGTCCGATTTCGGAGCAGCTCGTCTCGATTCGTGCGATTTTCGTAGAGTCGTACAAAACGTCTAACCGCGCGCACAAAAACACCGTGCCGAAGTCTACCGAACTGAAACGACGTTAGACGATTGTGAGGTTTTTTCATTACGGAATTTCTTGGTTCGGTCGCCGCGCTCAAAGCCCGCGATAAAAGATATGCAATAGCTTAATAACATTAAACTAGGAATTTCTTTTTTTTTTTTCTATATAGCATCGTCCGATTTCGGAGCAGCTCGTCTCGATTCGTGCGATTTTCGTAGAGTCGTACAAAAGGTCTAACCGCGCGCACAAAAACACCGTGCCGAAGTCTACCGAACTGAAACGACGTTAGACGATTGTGAGGTGAAAAAATTACGGAATTTCTTGGTTCGGTCGCCGCGCTCAAAGCCCGCGATAAAAGCTATGCAATAGCTTAATAACATTAAACTAGGAATTTCTTTTTTTTTTTTCTATATGTTATATATTCTATATCTTTTACACGTTATTCTTCTTTTCGAGTCAATGGTAAAATCAAATGTATTCTCTCAAATAGACACCTATTCAGTCACTCCGTGAGAAAAGTGCCGAACATTATTATTTTTAAACTATCATGGTTACACACATTAGAAAACTGAAGATGTCCGGGATATTTACCATGTTGTTTTGTTTTAATGAGCTCCCGTTATTTCTGCACTGTTGCAAGCGCTATGATCACGGGTGAGTTCACCATGTGTAACAAAATGTAACAAAAATAATAATGTTATTTTTGTTACATTGTCATTTGTAAAATATAGTTGACGTATTATTTTAGTAAAGTTATTCGATTACCTTTTTGTTTTCCAAAAAATATGCAGAGTTTTGTTATTCCGTTGTCGACCAAAGCGCGCTTGACTACCGCTTGCGAGTCCGTGAGCAGATAGGATACAGTAGATCTCACCTAAAATAAAAAAATAATGCAGTGATTTCCAAAGGAAAATTGTTTCAATAAAATTTTATGAATAATAACTTTTATTTGTACATTTCTATATAGAATGCCAAGGAAAGCTTAAATCCTTTTTTTATTTTTATTTAAAATAGTTCTTACCATTTCATGTAAAGCTGACAGTTCTGTCTCGTAATTGATGTTTGCTGCTTCTTTATCGATCATGTTTTGTGTTTGGTCGAGAAACCGAACAGCGGTTTCAGCTAGTTTTGCTGCAAGAAATATTGAATGTAAGTTAAATAAGTGTTGTTCTGTCTTCTCACCGCCAGGTGGCGAGAGAGCGGAAGTTCTCACTCGTAGGACATCAAGGGCACACACACACCCCTCTGGGAAAAAGGCGAGATTTTATGTATGCGTCGATGGCCGAGTGGTTTCGGTCGCTGCTTGCCATGCGAGAGGTCGCCAATTCAAACTTGAATTTCATATTTATGATTATTTGACGCTTTAACAGTGAAGATAAACATCGTGAGGATACCTAGGAAGAAATTCTTCGGTTGTGTAGTCAAGCCAAGCCGCACTTGGCCAGCGCGGTTGACTCGAGGCCTCATCGCCCTAGTTTAGGGTGTGTCCGTGCCCCAACCGTGGGGACGTGGGGATGTCTGCTGCAGCGGACGCCGCTCGTGCGGGCGCTTCGACTGCTCAATGCCATGGCGGAGAAATCAGACCTGTTTTGTGAGTGGCCAAGTGAGGTCGTAAGATTGGCTATTGATATAGCATCAAAAACTACATAATTGTATTAGGTTAGCCTGTAAGGATTATGTATGTATGTTTTAAATAAATAAATAAATGTCTGATGATGATATGTGAGGGTCACCTATGCTGTTGGCGTAGGCGATGCGCACGGGCACGGCGGGGTCGGTGGCGCGCGGCGCGAGCTCGGGCAGCACGTACTCGGGGAACACGTTGCAGTCCGCTTTGGGCAGCTCCCGCACTAGCGCCACGCAGCGCGCCGCCGTGCCCACCGCCGCTGCCCTCACACGGGCCACGGAGTCGTGGGAGAGGTGGATCTGGGGTAAAAAGTAGTTATTATTAGAGGGAAACAGGGCCTCCGCAGAATACCAGTGGTCGTGACAGCTCTACTTGCTGTTACGACTTTATACTGAGCGTAGACCCTTTTGGTATCTAATAATGATTTGTGTAACTTTGTTTTAGTTTTTAATTTAATATGTAATTTGATCTAGTTATTCAGTATTTCATGTATTTTAGATACCAAATACATATATTTTCTTTCTTTCTTTCTTTCTCTAAATGACGTACACTCGCCCGAGCTAAGCCCGGTCCCGGAAGGCGATATCTACGGAAGTAGAACTCGCCTACTTCGTGGTCTCTTGTGGACGCAGTGTATTGGGCGCTAGTATATCGCCGACGACGCGTATAATTTAACGCGCGTTGATTTGCCTTCCTGTAGCGTTACAATGAGTTTAAAAGTGACAGACCCGATATCGCCTATGTAAATATGACTACGAAAAACATGTACAGCGACCCTAGCGGTTACGCTAAGAACTATAATTTTTAGTATGAAAAAAACAATTCGATAGGTTTTTAACGTAAGTAAGTTTTTGATAGCTAACTCATGGTACCGCTACTGGACAGAGTGTAATGTTTCAAGTAATCACACAGAAAATACAAAAATCGTCAATGTTGTTCGTCAAGAAATATCGATGACTACAGAAGTTATATTTGTGTTTGTTTGGTGGGGAAGAAGGAAAATACAATAAATAAAAATAATAGACGTATGAAAACACCAAAAAAACGGGAGTGGCGTGGAAGACCCATGTCCAGGAGTGGACTGCGATAGGCTGATGATGATGATGATAAAAACCCAAAAGATAACGAGCGAACGTAGATCATGCTGCTATCATCATCCTTTATTAAAGAATGACATCAGATAAATCACAATAAATTAATACATACAATACAATAAATAATAAATAAAATACATACATACATACATACATAAAATCACGCATTTTTCCCGGAGGGGTAGGCAGAGATCACTTTTGCCATGTGCCACGGTCCTGGCACACCACTTTCGCTTCATCCATATTCATCAACCTCTTCATGCACGCTCGTCGATTACGGGTACTTTTAATTAGACCTTTCTTTAAGATTTGACCTATTATAATGAAATACTCACAATATACGGCAATATCCTGTCTAAAATAGTCTCCGAACTGGAATTCTCGCACAGCAACTGCAGTATCTCCAAGGTATACAACTTGGAAGTGCAATGGTGCAGGCCCCGTATGCATGACGTCACCAATGACGTAATCAGTATTAGGCCTTCGCTGTCGGGCCCTAGGGCTTTGGTCTCCGTCGGAGGCTCCTCCTCTTCGAAGTCCGCCACTTTGACTTTGACCACTTTGAAGCCGTCTTTCATTAGCGCGTCTATGTTGTCTGTTGGTTTGTTGTCTGTGGTCTCTTCCACGAGGTCCTGGGAAGGTAAATAGTAGTCTTTTTCATTGAAAACAGACATTAAGTGATTATTTCACATATATGATATAATCGCCTTCTAGGAACCAACCTATGTGCGGATATTTCTGATTATAATTCAGCGATTTATCGATCGGACGTCGTCCATCAAAATAGATTAGTTTTAACCAATGTTGCCATCGATGTTCATTGTTCATCACATAAACATCTAACAGTGGCGTAGTGTGGATATCTGCCGCACGGCAAATATTTGCATACATTGTTGCATTGTTTGTTTATTTATTAAAAACATAAGTACACAAGTTTCACTAATATTATTGCAAAAGTCCCACAAAAATATCTACATAATTTGATTATGATAACACAATCCACAATTTTAATCTTCTATGCTTTAGTGCTTATTTCATATTGTGACCCTTGCCCTGTTGCAATACATATCTTTATTAACTTTAACAACGACCCAAAAGTCCTCACCTGATAGTTCTTAGCGTCGGAGGGCTGCGTGAAGATCTTGATGATGTTCCGTATGTCCTGGTGGATGCGCAGGATCTTCTCGTCGGGCGGCAGGATGGGCTGCGCCGAGAATATCAGCATGTACGACTGCAGGAACGAGTAGAAGTACTCCGGGAACAGTCTGAGGACAAAGACATATTTTGAAACTTCATATCTTCATAAGTATAGTACATACCTGTTCATAACTGCCTCGTTGATCTATTTGTAGAAAGCACTGCATAAGGACCGAGAGAACCCTGGTTCGATTCCGGAGTCGGGCAAAATTTGCGTAAGTTTTTCTGTGATGAAATAGCCCGGAGTTAGGAAGTTGGCTGTTGAACGCCCGTGTCTCGGAAAGCACGTTAAGCCGGTGGTCCTGCGCCCGATTTGTCATTCGTGCACGAATCTGACTCGTAATTGCCGTTTATTTTGAACATATTTAGTTATGTAAGAAAATCATCAGTAGCAATAAACAATGTTTTTACAAATATTTCTTCTAATAATTAAAAATTGAAATCTCCACTTCCTTTTATTTTCTGACTACGATGATGGCTTGGAGTAGCCTGTCATCATCACCAGACTAGCGGGGGAGCGAATGGTTCTCACCCCTAAACACTCACTTGCCCCTAGCCTCGTCCAGGTACAGCTCGGCGCTCCGCTCGGTCATGGAGGTGAGCAGCGCGCGCAGCCGCGGGGCGGCGCCCGAGGGCAGCGTCATGGAGGTTGGGTGCGGTAGTTTGGATTTTCATCCGTTCCCATGGCACCACCAATGGCAGAGGCGTCACACCGCGAGTCATCTTCTCAGGAGCAGCTTGTCGGAAGTCCCAGTCTTCGGCAAGCCGGGTGTCCCACACACCACCCTGGGCAAACCTCTGCCCAGAAGTGACGGTGCATGAAGCATTTCCCCGCGTAAAAAAAAATAGGTCTAGAGCTGGGGTGCCCTCGTTCCAAAGCTCTAAGAGGGCACAGCTAAGGTGGAAATGAAGGGTTATGATATATAAATCCCCACTCACTTGCCCCTAGCCTCGTCCAGGTATAGCTCGGCGCTGCGGCGGTCCCTCGGGCTCCGCTCGGTCATGGAGGTGAGCAGCGCGCGCAGGCGCGGGTCGGCGCCCTCCGGGAGAGTCATGGAGCCCGGGCAGGTTCAGGGCTGGGGTGCGGTTGTTTGGATTTTCATCCGTTCCCATGGCACCACCAATGGCAGAGGCGTCACTCCGCGGAGTTTTAGTGGGTAGTCAGTCCCCTGAGTCACCTTCTCAGGAGCAGCTTGTCGGAAGTCCCAGTCTCCGGCAATCCGGGAGTGGCGGGGCATTAAGCATTTCTCCGCGTAAAAAAAAAATAGGTCCAGAGCTGGGGTGCCCTTGTTCCAAAGCTCTAAGAGGGCACAGCTAAGGTGGAAATGATATATAAATCCCCACTTACTTGCCCCTAGCCTCGTCCAGGTACAGCTCGGCGCTGCGGCGGTCCCGCGGGCTCCGCTCGGTCATGGAGGTGAGCAGCGCGCGCAGGCGCGGGTCGGCGCCCTCCGGGAGAGTCATGGTGGCGGGGCGCGCCTCGCCCGTGCGGTACGCGAGCAGCCCGGGCAGGTCTAGGGCTGGGGTGCCCTCGTTCCATAGTTCTAGGAGGGCACAGCTGTGGTGAAAAGAAAAAAAATGTAATCCGTTATTATTCGTGTACCTAATTAATTTTTTTTTTAAATGTTTAATGTTCCATGTATTATTTCCAATATTCCTACATGTACTGTTAGCAAAATTTAAAATTTGGAGCTGTTAAAACATTTTTACGCCAACTATGGTCCGTCAAGTCGGATGTGGAGGATATTTTTTAAAAGTTTAAGGAATTGAACCCCACTGAACTTAGTTAGTTCAGTGGGGTTCAATTCCCACTCGGGTTCAATTCTCATTAGGGAATTCAGTTTGATAAAGGTAAAACTTACCCAGCTGAAAATATATCCATACTCGGTACCAGCTCGCCTACTTTACATGGCGACTCGCTAAGCAATAAACCGCCGCTTTTGTCATCGCTCTGAAACAAAAAAACACAAGATTTGAAATATAAAAACAATTTAAATTCTGTTTTCAAATAAATATGAACTGGCTTAATGTTATATTTATACCCTACATTCTAGTCATTGCATTCAGCAAATTCTATCTAGTCATTCTAATAATCTCTATCGTTCTAGTCACTCCATTCAAACTATTTCTTCCTCAATGTGGTTTGTTTCACTAATGTCCTTCCAATACTTAGGAATACTGTCTAGGCTATGCTCAATTGTCACAACCAACCAATACGTGTAATGACAGTTTTCTGTTTGTGTACCATAATAAATAAATAAATACTCACTATAGGTCTATTGTGCGGATCAGGCGCTCTGACGAATCGCTCCGGAGCGACGTAGCACAGCCGCCGCCTCGACGTGTCGAAGAAGTAGCTGAAGTCGGCCGGGTTGTCGTCCGGCAGGAACGTCGGCTTGAACGACGCGATGTCCGTGAGGAGCACCCATAGCCATGACGTCACCATTATGTTTTCCAGCTGGGGAGAATAAGCCTTGATAAGTTATTCTCGAAAGGAAACAATGGACACAAGCAAATAAACTCATGTTAGTTTGGAATCGGCAAATCACTAAAATTCTTTAAATCTTCGATAGTGAAAGCTGGTTTAAAATCGTCTACCAAGCTTATTAGAACAGGGTCCACGAGCTATTAGCAGGGTTGCACAGTTTCAAAAATAATATCAGACAGACAAATTGACAAGGAACTATAGTTTTTATTGGTTCGCTAGTTTTTAATTGTCTATCTTAGTAGGTAGTAGTCAAATTTTTTGTTGTTCCTCTCTCGAACTTTATTATAATTCACTTCTTTTCCTTACCTTTATATCCCCATGGCAGATTCCCAGCTTGTGCATCCTATGCAGCGCATACAGCACTTGGAATGTGATCCACTTCTTCTCCAGCACGCTGAGGAACGGTCGCGTGGACATGCGGTCATATACACTGCACTTGCAGTACTCCCGCATCATCAGCCCTGCCTTGTCTGTCAGCTGGGAATGATTTTTTGCTTTGGTTTGATTAAAGTGTAGAAAATACCACCAATGCCTTTGCCGTATGGCAGGAGGTAAATGCAATCTGGCTAAACACCTTGGATTTCAGAGGTTGCTAAGCAAGTTGGCCCAAGTGGCCGCACTCACCACACACACACACACACACACACACACACACACACAAGCTGCTGGCCTTTCTCAATGATTTGAGATTGTTTGATTGATACCTACCCCACATATAATTAACAGTCTTCCAATCATGGAAACTAGATACAAATCAAATAATCTAGATAAATAAATTTTCTAAAGTTACAATACTATGAAATATCAGAATCTTTTATCATATCGAACTTTTGTGTACAAGATAGACTAAACAGGCTTCTTTATTAGTAAAAAATGCAATTTAAAAGTAAGATTTTGAAATCATTAAACTAGAATAAAACAAAGAATAGAAATAAAATATCTTACAATGACTCTCTGAAATGGCAAACAGTTGAAAGCAGATGCCAACTGTTCTTTGATCTTTAGAATCCTCTCCTTGTGCTCGGCCAATGGGAGTGAAGGATCATGGACAGCAAACACCTTCACCACCACCAGACCCTCACGGGACCGTGCTCGGGCCACCTTGAGAAACCTGGTTGACCCCAAACTAAAAACAATTTATAATTAGCAAAAATGTATGTTTGCAAATTATACTGATATTTTTGCTGGTGGCCATAGATGTAATAAAAAAAATTAAGGTTGGTTTTTATCAATGTGTATGTGTTTATTTATACATTATTTCACAACTATTTTCAGTTTCAGAAATGCAACAGCGGGCAAAAAAAATTTGGAGGAATTTTGTATCCTATCAGTTTATATGTATGTATAGAAGTAGTAAAAATAGTTACTTCACTAGAACAAAGAAGTAGACTTTCAGCCCTTTCAATATCATACCTTTGGTCGAAAGATAAATCAACATGGTCACTGAGATAGTGCTCCACAGGATAGATCTGCGATGGTGCAACGCCCACGAGTTGGTTGCCCATTTTTAATAATATTAACGTAAAAATTACATAAAATTGCGTTCAACACATTACTTTAATACAATGTAATCAATAAGTAGTACAACACTGAGATTTTATATGCATTGACTTCAGATTCTTATCAATTTCTATGCATATTAAGTTATTATTATAATTTTTTTTATAGGTAATTCCTTGTTTTGAAAACACAAGAAATGAAACAGCTGTATTGTAAATTATTTTGACATAATTTTGACAATCCATGACATTTCCTCCGTTACTATCAGCCTGTTTTTATTTACAAAGTATCGGGGTGAATTCATTTCTACCATGTTTCTACTTAGTCAGTGCACTCTAGGCTTTATTGCCCAAAGTAACAAAGACAAAACTTTTTGACAATACACCTCATCAATCGCCTGTCTTGTCATTTTTCTCTATGGTTTCTCTCTTCCCTTCAACAAACAACCATTACACCCATTTTCTTTGAAATTCATATCGTTTTCAAGGAATACTTCACAGAAATGACTTCTAAAAGTGAAAAAGATCGAGCCAAACAAATCCAGGATCGATGTCAGAACATACTATTGCAGATGCTTAAAGATGAGGACAACAAATATTGTGTTGACTGTGACGCGAAAGGTATTTGATTTTTACTATTTTCTTTTCGTGAAATAAGTTCTAAAGACTACTGTGTTTCCGTTCAACTACGTTAAAAGAATTATTTCCGTAGCTTTCTTAACCCAGAACAGGAATTCCAATGATATTCCTTAACTGTTTCTTGGAATATTGGGGTATTTCACTGAGTCATAATATCTGCTAGTAATTGTTGTATTATCAGAGACACGAACTTACTTCCACTTTCAATAGGCTGCTACTTCCTGAATAACAGTACATAACATTTTTTCTTCACATGAATAGCCCTGAGTCACACAATACAATCTGCCAGTGACTTATTTTGTATAGGTACTGAAAAAGTTATATTATTTATTAGAAGGTATATTATCAGACAGGTTAAGAATCATTCTTAGACAGCAAATATTAAGCAGTCAACAAACATCTGTTGGTAATGTTACTGTACTTGGGATTCACACAGTACACACCTTACTTGACTGAATATTAGTTTATTACACAAAATTCTAACATTTTAATTTATTTGTAAAGTATACACTACTATTTATTTTCTTTTTTTTTTTTAAATATATTACTTCTGAACTCTATGAAACACCAAATAATTTGTCTTTACATATCTAGGTTCCTTCCTGGTTATTGGTTAGATATATTTTGTTGATTACTACATGAATACTATTTTACCTGTTACATTCTCATACAATGAGTGTTTAAGAAGCAATAATGGTCTGTTGATTAGGAAACTGAAATTGTCGGGGATATTTACCATGTTGTTTTGTTTTAATGAGCTCCCGATATTTCAGCACTGTTGCAAGTGCCTGTCAGTTCACCCATGATCATAGTGCTTGCAAAAGTGCTGAAATATCGGGAGCTCATTAAAACAAAACAACATGGTAAATATCCTCGACAATTTTAGTTCAAATCAAATCAAATCAAATAATTTATTTGCTTACTAAGTGTACATCATACAGAGGTGGAATATAGATAAGGCACTTACAACTTAGTTACCAGGTAGGTATTGCAAACATGAGACTTATATTTAAGTTACATAACATAAATACTTAAGGTAGGTACATTTTAAACTTAAATCTATTTAACAACATTAGTATTTTTTTTTTTTAATTTATTTAATCTAAATATTCTTTTACTGAGTAATAGCATTTTGAAGTCAAATAAGATTTTAAAGTGTTTGAAAAGCGTTTGAAACTTTGTTCTGCCTTTATATGGTCCGGTAGTTTGTTAAATATTTTAACTGCCATGTAATATGGGCTAGTATTGAGCATTTTTATTCTAGATGAGGGCAAGTATAGTCTATTTTTATGTCTGGTATTTATGTTGTGGGTATCATGTACTTTGGTGAAATTATTTAGATGTTTGAAGGTAAATAAACAAATGTCATATATATATAAAGATGGAAGAGTTAAGATGTTTAGGTTTATGAAATAGGGTTTACAAGATTTAGTGTTGTCAATTTGAGATATTATTCTAATGCATTTTTTTTGTATTAAAAAGAGGTCATTGACATCTGAGCAATTTCCCCATAGCATTATTCCATATCTAAGGAGAGAGTAGGCATACGCATAGTATGCTGCTAGTGCTGCCTCCGTACTTGTGCTGTGGACTATTTCAAAAAGAGCATATGTAAACTTGGATAATTTAGACTTTATATGTTGGATGTGCTTTCCCCAGTTCAAGTGAGTATCTATCATTATACCTAATAAATTAAACATATCTACTGAATCTATTTTGTTATTTTCAAAAGTTAAATTAATATTAAGGGGGGTTTTATTATATGGTCTAAATTGTATTATTTTAGTTTTACTGTAATTTATGTTAAGGTTGTGGTGCAGCAGCCAAGTATTTATTAAGTGTAACGTTTCTGAAAGGGCACTATTAACTTCATCAGAGTGTTTACATTTTATTAGGATAGATATGTCATCTGCAAATAAAATTGGCAAAGTTGTGTCACTTTTTACTATCTTTGGCAAATCATTGATATAGATTAAGAATAAGACACATCCTAGGACACTTCCTTGCGGAATAGAACAAGTGAGTGCTTTATTTTGTGACCTGAAGGTGTTTACACAGTTTAATTGTGTATCATAATAGTCTATTTGTGTTTTCTGTATCCTATTTTGGAGATATGACTTAAACCATGAGTAACCAGGGCCACGTACCCCAGAGCTGTACAATTTTGTCAATAGGATGCCATAATCTACGCTTTCATAGGCTTTGGTCATGTCCAATAATAGGCCCAAGCCATATGATTTATCGTTTAGATGTTGTAAAGCTGTCTGAATATATTGATAAACTGCGAGTGTAGTGGACCTGCTTTTCCTAAAACCATTCTGGTGTTCGTCAAGAACATTATATTTTTCTAGAAATGCATAAAGACGGATGCACATGGCTTTTTCAAATATTTTAGAAAAACTTGGAAGGAGTGCTATGGGCCTATAGTTAAGAGGTGAGGTGGTGTCTCCTTTTTTGTGTATTGGTTTAATTATTGCTATTTTTAAAAGATCTGGAAAGATGCCTTCTTGGAAGCTTTGATTGATGAGAGATGTTAATGGCTCTGCTAGTTCATCACTGCATTTTTTTATTAATGCCGGTGGGATTTCATCTATACCAAAACTGTTTTTATTTTTTAATGAACTGATAATTTTTAATACTTCTTTTACATTAACTGCTTTTAGATACATTGAGCATATTGGTGACTTTAAGGCTGTATATATACTTGTATGTAAGTTAAAAATTTTATTTAAATTATTATTTGAAAATGTGTTGTTAAACAATTCACATATAGTTTCTGGACATTCTACAATTTTATTGTCTTTATATAATTTAATATTTTTAGGCGGTTTATAACATGTTTTCCCGGTTTTACTATTTATTATTTTCCACATGGTCTTATATTTATTATCAGATTTATTTATTTGGCGAGTGTACTCCAGCTTTTTTGACTTTCGAACACATTTTTTAAGAATCTGGCTATATTTTTTGTAATAGTTTCTTAATATACAGTTGTTAGTATTGTTTAGTAATTTTTTAAATAGTCTTTTATGTACACAAGACTTTTTTAACCCTGGCGTGAGCCACCCTTTTTTTGGTTTGTTTTTTATTTTTATGTTTTGGTTTGGTATATGTTTATTTAAAAGATTATTTATTATAATATGAAATGCTTTATAGTTTTCATTTATATTTTTTGATTTGTCAATCACCTGTTCCCAATCTATGTTTTTAAGTGAGTTTCGAAAACATTGTACTTTAAAGTCTGTGAAGATCCTCTTCCGGGCTATCCATGGTTTATCATTTTGTTTGGGTATATTTGTCAGATTCAATTCAGCATTTACAGATTTATGATCAGAAAGCCCATGGTCTACTACATAAGTTTTGTTGATAAGAGGTGGATAATTAGTGAAAATTAAATCTATAGCTGTTTGTGATTTATCTGTTACTCTGGTAGGTGATTTTATTAATTGCTTTAAGTTGTAAGAGCACATAAAATCAAGTAGTTCTATTTTTCTTTTATTTTTTGTCGATAATATGTCTATATTAAAATCACCTCCTATAATAATATATTTATTTTTATAGTTTTTATTTAGCTTATTCAGTAGTTTCCTCATTTGCTCATAAAAAATATTTATTGACCTTTCTGCTCTATATAATCCAACTATAATAGTATTTATTTGTGGCAATTCTATTGCGCTTAATTCTATAATAAACTCTTTTGAAAACATAACAATATCGTCTCTAACAAGGTAATCAAATTCTTCCTTAATTAAGATACAAACTCCTCCTAACCTATGATACTTTCTACAGAACAAAGATGCTATTTTATATCCTGGTATTATTATAGTATCACAAAAATCTTTATTTCTGCCAAGCTCTGAAAATGAAACTATATCAATTTGAGAGCTTGATAGCAATTGGTCAACTAAATGTAACTTATTTCCTATGCTTTGTATATTTTGGAATGACACTATACATTTACTTGCGAAATGTATTATTTTCTGGCGCTGGGGTTCTCTGTGATGGTGGTGAGTGGGGCTTGTTGTTGTTGGATATTTCTGCTTTATTCTTGTTATCTTTTATATTTATTTCTTTTCCTTCATATACCTGTCCATTGATATATAACTTGTTGTTCCTAATAATAGCATGAGATCCATTCCGTCGCGCTTCTTGTAATTTACGTGTAAGAATATTTTTTTCTTTCAGTGTTTCTCCTGACATAAATGCACTAACTGCCAAGCCAGTGTTTCTGAAGTATTGTGAATTTTCTAGTATATATTTTGTGAACCTCTTGCTGATGAATTCAATTTCAAGCGGTCTACAATTTCCTTTATTCCCAATCCTTTTAATTTCTTCTATATAGATGTTGGTATCTATACCCATAATGTCAGCAAACATGTTATTTACTCTTTCATACAGGTCATATTTATTTTCGGTTTGATGCTCTGGCAGTCCAAAAAGAACAATTTTCCGTTTTGAGACACTTAGGTCTTCTAATTGTGATTCTATATGTTTAATCTTAATGTCAATGGAGTTTATTTGTTCTTTTAGTACTTTCTGTTCGTTTAAGACATTTGAAGTTTTTACCTCCCAATCCTTATGGAGTTTCTTGATAGAATTTTCTAACTCTGTCTGTATCGTATTTCTAATATCGGAGAGGATGGATTCTTTTATTTTTTCTAACTTTATGTCCAATAGCTGGCCAAATTTGTCCAATGTGATCACATCTGCACAGGGGATTTTGTTGGGTGATATTGTACTGATGTTAAGGATTTCTGTACTTCCAGTGATGTCATCTACATCTTGTTCGGGTGACGAACTGTACACTGGTTTACGCCTTGTAGTAATATTGGAATGAAATGGAGATTCTGATCCATTATCGGCCTGATCTGGACGGACCGGTGTGTTTATGTTATTCTGTTTAGGCATTTTACAGATGCAAGCTTGACATTTCCATTTATTTCTGTGCTCAATGGTCATTAGGTTATAAAAGCGACTCTCGGATACATTTGCACAATCTAGATCATAGTATTCATTGCAAATAGAGCATATTAAGAAACGCCTTTTATCCAATATATTTCGTTTGCATCCTGCACATACTCGAGGCGCCATCTTTGAATGTTTCCAGATGCGACGCGTAGTACGTAGGTTATATTTCGTAAATATTCACTTAAATTTGTTCTGGTATTCAAATAAGTGGTAATTCACATAAATGTCACTTCACGAATATGCTGACCAGAGTTTAATCACTGTAATCACGACAGTTTATGTGTTTCTCTTTCCGCATACATCGCTTACGAATTTGACGTTTTTTTACAATGTCACTTGGTATTTATCCTTGATAACAGTTGTTAAAGTTCATAAACATAAAAGAATTGTTTTACAGGGGCACTTTTACTGTTTAATGCGTGAAATAATATTAATTTGAAGAATTAAATCAGGAGAGGTTATTGTTGTTATGACTTTTTTTTTTTTTTTTTTTTTTTTTCTTTTTTTAGTTTTCTAATGTGTGTAACCATGACCATGAGTTTAAAATTAGGTATATTTTGTTGATTAGGAGTTATAAATTGTAACATAACATTTTAGTAGTGGTCACTTCACACTGCCCAATATTTATGTAACAATCTAACATGATCTATTGTACGGTAAAAGTCCTTGATACCAATTTTTTAATTTGAGGAAACATCAAATTAAGCAGTTTGCATAACTGTTTCTGACGGAATGGATGTCAAGGTCACTAAGTAATTCATTAGCAGTTTGTCTGCACACTAAAACGAATTTTGTGTATGTAACAAGTCATTTAGAAAAGTACTTTCATAATGTTAATGTAATTATGTTGTTTTGTACTGTGTTTTCTTATTTTAAGCTTAATATTCAACAATATGTAAGGGTTTTATGAAGTTCATAAACAAATAGAAATCAAAAGAATGGAATGTAGTAAGTTCCATTCTATGTATACGAACTGCATAGGTACTTTTTTTAAATTTTCTATTACATTAAATTAAACTAATCGATACTGTTTCCCTTTTAAAAGTTTGAAATGATTTATTTTAATATTTTTCCTAATGACGCTGCATTAAAATGAAAAAAGTGTGCAATAAAATTATTTTCGTTTGTCAAACATCAAATGCGTGATTCAGAACACAATGAAGTGTACAGGGATCATCTTAGCTGAAAAAGAGTAATAAGACAAAAGAGTACATATGCATTATTTGTGGGGTTTAGGGGACATTCAAGTATTACGTAAGCAGATTTATTACAGTTATTTACCCCCCCACCCCCCTTGTCAGCAAAAGTAAGCAAAGCCCCCTCCCCCCATGCTTACGTAAACATTATTTTTTAAATTATATTTTTTTTAAATAAGAAATTAGACTTTGGATATATATTATATTTTACTGATTAGGTATTCAACATAGATTAAAGGAAAACAATATTATAATCTTAAAAACATAACAAACTTATTAAAAAAATTTGGTTCACATTGGATTGCTGCTCAGTGTTGCGAGTCACCTCGCTTTTTTCCGATTTAGGAATGTCTACGTCATTCTCATCGAGCCTTTGGTTCTCTAAATTTTGAATAATGCACACCAATTCATGAGTACGTCGAGCAGCGACTCTTACACATCTTATTTAAACATTAAAATTTGGCTAATAGAATCGACGGCAACACAAATGTTTGCTCTTGCTTGGCTATGCTTACAATATGTCTATCTACTCGCTGTATTTTCCAAATTAAACTGACAGGGGAAATTTAGTTACACAAAAGAATAGCGCACGGTAATTCCCCTACTCGGTTCTAAAACAAGTGCCTAAACGTTAGAGATTTCGATGTCGATTTATCGCAGATCGATCTTTATTAACCCGATCTTCGATTTATAACCGACTTCAAAGAAAGGAGGATGTTGAATCATTATTGATATTCTAGATACAAATGCTTAAATATCAATATTGTGTATGATGATCGTTTTTATGGAAAGCATTATAATGATTATTATCGTAATAAAAATTTACTTTCTACAGAACCATTACAAAAAATATTATCTATACATGTGGCTGAGGTAGGAGTGATGCGAGTTGGTTCATTAAAAATGTGCGATAAATTATATGATTTAAAAAGATTTATGAACCTTAGGGAGTTCAACGAATTTTCTAAAATATTTATATTAAAATCTCCACATACAATCACCTTTTTATTGCTGGCACATGCTTTTCTTAAGGCTTCCTCCATAGGGGCCTCAAATAGTAAGTAGTTAGCTAGTGGAGGCCTATATACACAAATTATAATACATAGTTCTATTTCAACACAAGACAGCTCAATTGTCCTTTCAATAGACAATGAGACAATGTCTCGACGCTCTTTATATTTAAGCGATTTTTTTAACAAAATTAGTGACCCCCCTCTAATTAAAGATTTTCTAGTAAAAGAGCTACTCAGTATGTAATCATTAATGCTAATAATTAATTCATGTTGTCTCAACCAATGTTCAGTGAGACATAACACATGGACATTCTTTTCATTTAAAAACAATTCTAATTCTAATTCTTTGCCAGATAGACCCTGAATATTTTGGTGAATAATAATAAGATTACTAGGTTTCTCCTTAGTCATGGAATGGCTAGAGACGTCCTCTATTGTCTTACAATTAAATTTAAATTATTTGGAACATATTCCAAAGTCTTAAAAAATAAATTATTTATATTATATGCTAACAATGCTGTTAGCTGTTTTTTAATTTTTGTAGGCAAATAAAAGGTTTTGCCAGTCAACAAAAACTTATTATCTATAAATTTGTTTGTGTCAAAAAACACAAATTTGTCGCTATGACTATATGATAGATTATACAATTGTGTATTCAATATGTGAATACTGTTATTTTGTTCATATGTATAACATTTTGAAAACGGAATAGCACACATAAATACCTTTTTAACATTAAGTGTCAGAAGTTTAGAAAATGCAAATAATAAGTCTTTTTTACAAAGATTTTGGCCCTGACCTATCATAAGTATAATTATGGAATTTTCATTGTAATTGGAATCCTCAATATATTTTATAATTTGTTTTAATGTATGATTGGGGTAACAATTGTTTATAACACTATTATTTAATTTATTACTTAATAATGTACCAAAACCTACCCCTAATTGGTCTGAGAAAAGCAATACACTGTCTCTTTGTTTTATTTGTTTATTAGAGACTGATGTGCATGTGGTTGTAACACTTCCATTTTCCTCACAAATAGTTGACTGGTCAGATGGACCTGAGACACAACTATTTTGGTGAATAAGCACATTTGCCGCTAATATGTGCTCATGTATTTGTGCCTGAGCAGACTTATATTTGTCCGTCAAGCTTTCAAGATTGTTTTGCAACCGTGAAATATTTGCATTTAATTCTGTTGTGTCAATCTCATACTTATATCTACATTCTTCTAATTTTTTACTATACAATTCAAGGCTATCTATTAAATCTGCCCGTTGTTTCCGCAGGACCACATTTTTTTTATGACATTTCTGACGTTTAATCAATTTGTCAGTTTTTTTAATAAAATTGTTAATTTTAATGTATTTCCTTAATTTACTCCTACTACTTAATCTAGGCACACCTATTACTGAACCTGAACAATCCGCATCAGGATGGTTACAGACTGTGTGGGCTGCCGGTGACCCAACCAACTCTTCATATAAGCTCTGTGTATGAGTGATCTCTTGACTCCGGATGTCCTCTTCATACTGCTGTATGGTCCTGTTGGCATCACGGAGATCCACCTCGAGGTCGTGGATGCGCTCCAGGGTCCGCTCATACTCGTCACTGCACTGGTCAAAGTTCCTGACCGTGCCAAGGAGCTGGTCCCGGTGATCCGCTACATCCACCAGTTGCTCATGCAGTTTTGAGAGTTCACTCTTGAGCTGTTTGTTAGAGTTGAGAATCTTTAAAGATTCCTCCTCATTGTCTTCCCGCTCCCGAAGAAGTTGTTGGTTTTCTTTTTTTAATTGTTCAATTTCTTTCAGAGCCCGTCTTAGTTTCAAGTCTAAATCTTGAGTGGTGGCCTTTCGGGTCATCATATTTGTTTCCTGTGTATCTTATCCTTTCCTGAAAATGTTTAATTTTATTTTGATACAAGCTTTGCTTAAGAATTAAATAAAATAAAAAAAAAAAATGTATACCTAAGCTATATAAGGTTAAATAAAATAAAAATTACACCAAAAGTTATGATTATTTGTAGCAAGTAACTTTAAGACTATATAATGGACTTAATTTTGAGATTAGTTGTATTGAAGTGTAGTAGGTGTTTGTGTATGGCAAGGAGTTGGTTAATCTCAACTTTTTTTGACTTTCGTCAAGTAAAGAGAGGTACAACAATGCCGGTGTCTTGATATTAAGCGAATCTCACGTATAGGCGAAAAACACAATATCACTTGTATGTAGTGTGTAGGTCTGTTATTAAACGTTGTGTATAACAGGTCTAACGGAATAAAAAACAAGTACTCCCCCGGTTTGTGTGTGTAGAAGTCCGCTGTTTGGTCACAGGATCGCCGTTAAATTTTGAACTGAGACGACGATTTCGTAAAACTTGCACTATTTCGTTGCGAACACTGTCACTTAAAAATTAACATATAATAAGTATATTTACGTCGAATTTATTAATTATTTTCTATTTAAAACAATTTATTTCAATAAATTAAAATCAGCTGTGACATTTGACGTCTACTATGGCCAGTGTTGCCAGCAAAAAAAAACTCGATCGATCTTTAAGGCACCGGTTTGAATCGATTCCTAAGATCGATCGATTTTTTTGTCACAGCTCGGCAACCGTACTAAACGTATGCATTTATTTGTAGATAATTCCCCGAAAATACGTTTTGTTTTCAAGCAAACAGAATGTGAGCCTCACATTCTGTTTGCTTCACATTGTGAGGGTTGTCATTTGTGTTAAAATGAAAATAACTATCGATGACGTAATCATCATCTAGACTCCCCCACCCCCCATGTCATCCAAAATAAGCAGAGCAAAGACCCCCCCACCCCCCCTTAGTGCTTACGTAATACTTGAACGGCCCCTTATGTGATTTTGCCTTAAATAATGTACTTTGTTGCATTAAGTTCAGATCACATTTTTTGTAACTAGCTATTTAAGGACTATTAATTTTTAGTGGGTAGTTTGATTTAGAGAGCTTTAATATGTAATCAAATATTAGTTATTGTTAATATTACCTCTAATTTAATAATTCTCCTTTATTTAATAATAATGGATAACTAAAACAAATATTGTTGAAGTATCATGTATTAAAAGGGGCATAATATGGAATCAAACTTACAAAATGCTTATAAACATTTAGGGTTTTTATAGCTTAATCAAGTGTTGAAGCATAATCGATTCTAATGAAGCGTATCGATATCAAAGGGGCTTCCAGGCCGACGCACATCGTGCCTACGAAGGGCATAGGTCACAACGTCTTTCGGCTAAGTTAACATTTTTTTAACTAATAGTGCCATACGCGGAATTAAGGGTCTATGAAATTTTTTTCCGAAAGAACTACGCCTTTTAGAACTGTATTCATTACGTTTCAAATTAAATAAACAGAGTAAGAAAATTAACTGCAGTTGGCTGAGTTGTTAAAATGATTGTACCATAGCAGGGAAAATTTAGTTATGGATAGTAAAATGACCTTTTACGCAATATCTATTAATACATATCTATAATTTTCTTTTGATCCTGGCATCAATTTATCGGTGACCTTGTTCAAATTGTCGCCAACACCAATTAAATGCGATTGGAACTTATCAAATGTAATCGATACTTGATTAAACGGTACAATGTGACGACGAGTGCTACTGGCTAAGTGAAGCTTCAAGTTCTTCTGGTCCATTGGTCGATAGATATGATTGTGATATCAGCTGGAACTCTAGCAGATTTATGAAAAGAGAAGACGAAGCTTCCTCTTCACTTCGTCGACTTCGTTGACTATAAATAAATAATTTTATAAAATTAATATCATTCTCAATCATTCACACCCGAATATAAAAACCGGCAATGTATCTTAAGATTATCATACTGTATCTGGAATCTGGATACACTAGTGTATTCCACTACTTGTAGAGGTACTTGTATTATATCTATTCATCGTACATTGACCGAAGCCGCGAGTGTAGTGACGATTCAATTTGCGTCATTACTAAATAAAAGTATCAACTAAAATTGTGCCAAAAACACAACAACACCCCCCTTCACAACATCTTTCCGACTTTCGCATTGAGATATTTCTTGCTCCGTCATCCGCTCCAGCACTGCTCCGACAATCAGTTAAGATAAATAATAATAATATCTTTATTGTTCAAATAGGTTAAGAAAGGGACCGAGAATTGTTTCCGGATTCAAATCCGTTTTCAACACGTCGCGTCGTGAATAACTCGCTATGTTTATGTCATAACAAGACATGCCTATGTCATAGGGGGTCTGTGGCGTATGATCTTATGATGTTTCTCCTTCCAGGTCCCCGCTGGGCGTCATGGAACCTGGGCATCTTCCTGTGCATCCGATGCGCGGGCATCCACCGCAACCTCGGCGTGCACATCTCCAAAGTGAAGAGTGTAAACCTCGACTCGTGGACGCCCGAGCAAGTGGTAAGTCTTTACTCTAAAATCTAGATAATTGTTCTGCCAAATCCTCATTGTCGTCTGCTATTTCCGTTTCCGAGCTACTACCATCAATGGGGAATATGCACACATATTTTTTTATTATAGAAATCAATCTTTAATATAAAAAAAAAAGAATTCTATTTTTCAATTTACTTTAACGACAAGTGAGATAGCTGTTTAAAGTTCCCGGGTGTACAGAGAGATCCGATATGGCAGATGACGTCACAATTACACTACGGCCATACGCGATCCATAAAAAACTCCGTTTTGTAAGAAAGAGATAGAAAATTAACTTTAATTCCTTATAAATCCTTCGTTTTTGAACCGATTTTCGTTTTTATTTCACATTTTAGTATATGTTTAAGCCTTTTTTCATAAGTTGTTGAAAAATTCAAGATTGCAGATTTATCCATATTCCCTATTTCGTCGTAGGACGACGGTTGGCGACGCGATTCGTGTGTCAACAAATACGAACCAACATTTGTATAGCGCGTGTATTTGCATATTGTAATAAATTAAATATAAAATAGCCTTTATTATAGGTTTTCATAATATCGCGACACACACAGACTACTGTGTGTGTCTATATAATCAAAACCAATCATGGTTATGAATGTGGCAACTTCTGCCAAACGAGTTCCAAGGCCAACCAACAGATGGCTTTATTTGACAGTTTTCATACTAAAAGCAGAACAAATACCCAAAACTGGATCGCGCTAGCAAAATTATCACGGACAAGTTTACATAGCCTGAAACTGCATCTGTTAGGTGCGGTTGGAAATTGCTTTCCTGTCCTCGGCGTATCCACAATCTTATTTAGGAAGTAGTGATGGGAGCGTGGCTGCGTAACGCTATTTGTATTACTTTTGAAACTTGCATGACGTACGTCCCCAAGATAAAGCAGCAGACTATCACTACGTTCACAACGCCATCTCTTGGTGCCGGTTGGAACTAACTTGCAGCCACAACACAGCCGTTCACCAGCATGCATCTTCTCCGCAGGTTTCCCTTCAGCAGATGGGCAACTCTCGCGCCCGAGCGGTGTATGAAGCGAACCTGCCGGACTCGTTCCGGCGGCCGCAGAACGACTCGTCTCTCGAGGCGTTCATACGCGCCAAGTACGAGCAGAAGAAGTACATAGCGAAGGAGTGGGTGCCGCCGCCCACGCCTAAGGTTAACTGGTTAGTATGAGTGTAATGTCCTGCATCTTGTATTGTACCAATGTTTAAATACACCTAAGATCTCGAAGAAGCTCGGCAGCGCATCATTCATAACCGGTTCGGCCGGTGGTCAGACGCTGACTGCCCGTCCCCGTTCTGCTGCGTGAATATACGTGCCGTATGGACTTCAGACAGTTCAGCACTAGTCAGTACACTATAATCTGTATTATGTATGTCATCCCATGTGGGTAGACTTCTCGCGAACAAGAAGGGAAAAAAAGCTATTGAAATCAGTAATATTAAATAAATAAATAAAATAAAAAAACGTTTATTGCTTCATAAATTGTACATACTGTCTTACAATACTAAAATGAAGGTGAGCAAAAGGAAACATCTCAGCATGGCTTATCTAGTAAACCAGATAATGCTGTTTTTCAGATGTTCCTATTCTTCTATATTATATATATTATATGAAGTAAACTAAGTAGATATTCAAAACTCTTTTTTCATTAGTAGCTTATACTTATGAAAAAAGAGTTTTGAAGTACTGATTTTTAAATAGCTTTTTTCTTGCCAGCACTTATGCCGAGTCTGCCAAGAAAACTCCTATACAAACTCTGTAGTAACTCTTTTTAACTTCGTTTAAATTACATACTGGTAAATGCAAATCCACCAATCATATGCCAAGAAAAGATGCATCTATGTAATTATGCGTTTTTAAATCCCAACCATAAAATATTTTATTGGCTCTGTTGATAACGTTGATGAACACAGCTTAAAAATAACTACTGCTAATGTATTTTAACCGACGGTAACCATTTATAAAATTGACAATTTGACGATTGTAATATTGCAATTTAACAGTGTCACTTCGACAGTTCACAATCTCGCGAGATAGATAGCAAATTAGCGTTATTTTCAATTTTACGGTGACATATTCACTTCAATAAGTGTTCATTGAAAATTACAGGGATAAAGAGATAGACGAAGAGATGGAAAGACAGAAACGGAAAAAGAAGACCACCACCTCCGGCCTGGGCCCGCTGCCCGCGCCCGCGCTCTCCGACAAGAAATACAATGTAAGTGCTTTATCTATATACTAATATTATGAAGCTGAAGAGTTCGTGTGTTTGTTGGAACGTGCTAATCTCAGGAACTACTGGTTCGAATTGAAAAAATATTTTGTGTTGGATAGACCTTTTATCTAGGAAGGCTTCAGGCTATATATATCTCTCTCTTCAGTCGTTCACTCTTGACAGAGTGGTCGTGGTTGTATGTTGAGACGTATCTAATGTGGATAATGCAGCTCCCGCAATGCGCCTCCACTATACCATATAACACCACGATATGACTAATAGTAGCAAAGAAACAGTAAACACGGACGAAGTCGCTGGCTCAGCTAGTGTGAAATATAATCTTAAAGCTTCCTCTCCATCGCACAGGAGTGGGTGAGAACCATCCGCCCCCGCTTGTCCGGTGATGATGACAATGCTATTCCAAGCTTACATCATAGTCAGTTAGGCGAAAAAAAGGCTGCAGAGAGGAAACAGTAAGAAATAGTGACTAATAGGAGACAAATCTGAGATATGGTGAAAACTTATTGGTTATTTGCCCCCTTTTCTCCGCTCCGCTGCCTTGCTTCGTATCGATGGACAGGCAGCCCAATGCTTAGGCTAGCTTCCACCGCTCAGCATCAACCGCATCCCAACAAACCTTTTATACCAATACCCCTTCGAATGGTAATTGGGAATAATAGGCAGTAAAACGCCACCTAACAGTTTCCAGTGGAACGCAACAAACACCGATGTTATTCACATAAATATTTGTCCCGAGAAGGAATCGAACCCATGACTTGTGGCGTAAGAGACAGGGGCATTATTCAGAGCGCCATCGAGCCAGTCACTGGGTATAAAAGCATTAAACTCATAGTAGCATTCTGCATTGTCACCAGATGCGTCCACTCACACGCATCAGAGAATAGACGTTCGTACAAACTCTGATTTGTGAAATGTTGATATGTGCCTTATCTGAAATACAACGCGAGTTGTAATGTGGATTTAATTACTACGAGATAAGATCGAGAGAAAAACGATCTAGTTACATAAACTTGCACAATGTGAAGTCATAAAAGTCTGTCTGCGCAGTATATTCAATTGCCTTATAAATCTTGTCTTTTTTATCATGTACAGCTAATATATCTCGAGTTTTTTTATTCAGTTTTCTTATTGGTTTAGAACATATTCACGAACCGCATTTTCTAATTGGTATTTGTGATTGGTTGGTAATAAATAGGGTGCTGAAGTTAAAAATATTTTGTGTCGCTTTTTTTTTATATATTACTATATGTACTATATTACTCCACCTGATGGTAAGCGGTAGTGAGATCCAAATATGAGGTCGACAGGCACAATATACCATATTGAGCCTGTCGCACTCACCCTGAAAGCCCGCTTAGAGAAGAGACCACTGCTGCGGCAACAACGCTTTCGGAAGTTGGCTAAGAAAAATCAGTAAGAATAGTATTACAGAAATTTCAATTTCATTCCAGAAATCGGACGTCATACCGAGCCTGCCGAAGCCGAAGTCGTCAGTCAGCCCCAAGCTGGGCCGGAGTACGCCCACCATCCAGCCGGAGAGCAGCAAGCCGTCCAACGGGGCCGCCGACCTGCTCGGCCTCGACTCCGCCGTGCCCAAGCCCGAGCCCAAACCGACCAACAACGACGACATATTCTCCAGCTTCTTCTCAGCCCCCCAGGAACCGCCCGCCGAACCGAAACCGGAAGAAACGAAACCCGATCTCAAGACCGAGGAAGAAAACTTCTTCAAACAAGCAGCGCCCACGGAGAAAGAGAAATCGAAGCTGACCAAAGACAGCATACTGGCGCTGTACAGCCAAACGCCGGCCACGAACTTAGGTAACCAATTCAACCCTGTCCAGCCTTCGCAGCCTTCGTACTTCGGCTCGTTCCAGACGCCTCAGTACAACAGTATGCCGGCGCAGAACGGTATGCAGCAGTTCAACCAGTTCCAACCTATGAATAGTCAATTCCAGGGCTTCGGAGCGCCCGCGCCCCCGCAGCAGATGCCGACGGGCCAGTTCCCTCAGAACAACCAGTTCTTCAACCAGCCTCAGCCGCAGTTAGCTCAGCAGTTCGGAGGGCTGAACCTAGGACAGAGTTTCCCCAATACGTTCGCGCAGACGAATAGCAATGTGGCCAGTAACACGACTTGGCAGTAAGCCGGAGCGTTTGAGTTAGGTTTTTTTACTTGAGGCAGATGTTGTGTTTGTTGATATGTTTGTTTGCAGTGCCAAGTGTCTTTTCGTCTTAATGATGTAATACCATGTGTACGATCGTGGCACTATGTCAGTAAGTCTCAATTCGGCTCTTTAATCTTACTCTTTTCTTTACTAGGCCTATACTTTACTAGATGGCTTTTCCTAAGAAGGAAGAAGCTCTTAATGAGTGATTCCATCGATGTGAGACAATATTTCTGTAATGCTACAGTACAATATCTCACTTTTACGTTGACAGGCGAATTCCTCTAATTATGAAGAAGTAGTATGGTACTTACAACAATTATTCCATTGTTACATGGCTTTTGTACTTAGATACATACATGAAATACTTAACCGATACGCATCGTTTGTGCCCGTATCGTGTTCCCACGGTTTTCTTTACATGTAATCGGAGATGTCATTACTTTATCCTATACAAACGTGTTATATGACGTAACACTTCTGCATTTACGATCCTTATTATCTCGGCAATAATAAGCGGCGCTGCAAACGAACATAGACTTTAAACACACGCAAGTAAAGGTTATTTTTCATTTAGTGGTACGCCTTGTAGATAATATTTTTGATTCGTAATGTTATTTTTACATTTACATTCGTTCCTAATCGAATCTAAATAGGTGTCATCAGATGATCGCATTGCGATTGTTTTACGAGTTATGCATGCATATAAGGTATCGTATGCGTAAGTTTTACGTTATGTGAATTCCAGAAAATATATGGAGTGTGGTTTATCGAAGTCAAAACGGATCGAACTTGTCATTTACAGTATTTCTCAACTTATGTTAATGATATTTACCCTCGGCTACTATTTGGGAGTGTACCTAATTCAAAAGTTATAGCATACAGTATTTTTGTAAAAAAAAAACAATGTCCACGAAATATAGGAAACCTTATTCAATGGTCTTGGTACAAATCCGGCCCTGGAAGAGTAAACTCAAGATATGTTTTATCTCAGTTTATTTGAATTTCATACATGATATGGAATTATGTATTCCTCTTTATCCATTCAAAATCCATTGAAATTTAAATTTCAAAAACTATTCTCTACCTTTTCTTCAACTGAACATTGACTTCTGTAACTTCTAATGAAAAGGGCCTTTTGGGTGATTTTCCGTTTAGCCTCTATGATCCGAAGCCTTTATATACGAGTCTATTATTTTAATACCACTTGCCTATGTCTTTGTGCATGTGGTATGCTGTCATAAATATATGGACTTAAAATTAGAAATATTTTTATGCAACTTTCTTAGAACAAAGTTTAGCATTTCGTGTTATTTTTTTTTGTGCAATGTCATCTTATTTTATATTAAAATTTGAATTCTTTATTATTTTGTATTAACCTTATATTCATATTATTGTGTAAAGTGTATTCGCCGTTTACACAGTATTCAAAAGTTCCCAGCACTCACACGGTTCGATATTCTTGCGCACATAATGTGTTTATTAATAAATCTTTGTCCTAAGTAGATAATTTTATTTTTATTTAATTTTAACTTTATATGTCAGCTTATAGGCTTTTAATTTTACTAATTTGTAATTTAATGTGATTTAATTTTGAAATAAATTGTATGCTTTAATGATACTGGTGCAAACAAAATGTATATCAACAGATAAGGGTAATCAATATTGAACGATCTTTGAGTGCCAGGTCTTGGCAACGGAAGTGTTGTTGACGCTATTTTCTTTCTTTAAATCCCCTCTGAGGCAACGAGTGTTGTGACGCTTCGACATCTGTTGGCCGATTGGAGTACTCAGGAACTGGTACCATTAAGGAAGGAGGTACAGTCAGCATCCTATTTGCTAATAAAACTATAAGGTTAATAATTTCTTTCTGCTTTTTACATCACACTCAAGCAGAAGAAATTACACAAAATAGATAGAAAACTTGTATTGGCCATCAATTTACTTCAACCCTCACCAGAACACATAACAAGTCGGTTTAGAATTTGATTACCCTGTATTTATAACAAATAAGAGTCGAAAATTATAATATACAATATTAATACGAATTTACATACACATACCAGATATAAAATAATTGTTTTAAGTTTTATTTATAAAAAATATATGGTCATCCAGCCTGAACTCAATACGATTCTGATATTTTATAAATTTAATAATTCCCAATTTATTTGACTATATTATGGATATGGATTTAAAATTATTGTTCTAAATTGTATTTGAACATTTGAACTAAAATCTATTTATTTTTATGTTTTCCTATCGCTGTTGAAATTATTTGGTGTCAACTTAAGTATAAAAAAAAAAGACTTGAACGGTCGCGAGCAAAGAAAGAGGCAAAGTGGTCTTTGAATACAATTTATGTATGGGAAAATCAACATGTGTTTTTGGAAGACTGATTGACCTGAAGGTATTGTTTTGATTTATTTATCTTATCCAGCTTTGTTTTATTAGTGCGGTTTTTTTAAAATATATTTTCAAATTGAATTGAACACCAAGGCAATTTAGTAATATGTATAGTGGATATAAATTGTTCAAGTAATTTACTATGTATGTTTTAGAATTTGTATAATGTGGATTTGAATATTAGTCAGTGAACCTATATTTGGAAAGGAAATAGGAATAATATGTATTAATTTCAATAGTTGTTGGACACTCATCTTCGTTATTTATATGTTAATGAAATGTAAAGAATGGAAAAATATGATATGTATGTTCAAGTCAACACCATGCTTTATCAAAAATGTTTGGTAATGTAATGATGTTGGCGACAAGAAATTAAAAATGAGCTCTATTCATAAATGATTCACTTTTTGATGTATTCAGTTCATCTATATTATTATCTATTAAATGTGATTTATTAAGTTAATAGCATTGTATAAAAGATTACATAGAATTAATGTAAGGATGGTCAGTCATATTGGCTAGCCTCCTTGATTGAGCCTGTATTTCGTTTACACAAATAAATATAATGCCGATGAATTCTTTGTCATTATTCCATGAACCCATTTCATAAACTACTTCTTATATAATAAGGTAGGTTTTTTAAGCTCATTCCGAAACATTCACCGACGTCCCATAACAAGAGAAGTCTGCTCAAAATATAGCTTCTGGTTCAAATTAACAAAAAGGATTTGAAGAAGGAATGTAGACACCACAGGAACAAGTTAAAAGGGGTAAAACCGCAAATCGGGCTAGTTTTCTCTCGGATATACCTTGAAATTACACTGAATGAGAGACTAAGAGGAAGTTGAGTGAAATACATTTTATAAAGTAATATGTACTTGCAAAGCAATAATCTAAATGTCCATTCCCATTTTTTCGTCAGGCCAGTTCGTAGGAATAGTTTCCGATTATGTCAGATAGTGTGTAACGGGCCTTATAGAAAAGCGTTTCGTTAATTTTACGTTTAAAATGAAAAATGGTCACACGCTACATTGTAATGACAATTTTTAAACCTTTTACTTTAGTTCATAGACATTGTGTTTATTACACATTATCTTAATTTCTATTTCATAATTAAAGGTGAATGGGTAAATTATTGTATATAAATATTTAAAAAACTGTGTCGAAAACGGTTGTTAGTTTGCTAAAAGTGTTATTGTTGATAAAACAAAACGCATTAAAAGTTAATGGGACAGCACAGTGTATCAAAATTAAAATTCAGGTTTTATTTAAAATTTTCCTAGATATTGAAAGATTTTTTGTGTTATTTAATTAAAATGGATATTGGGTAAGTTATATATTTAATATTTCCTTATAATAGGTATCGATTTTAAGTAACAAATCGTGCAACATGTAGCCTAACTTTTGTTTTGGCGGGTGCGGCCATATTTGACAGAACAGCTGTTATGGGTTGCGTGCTCTTGGTTGTTTTTATAAATTTTGTCACAAAAAAATGTTTCTCAACGCAGTTTTTCAGTGTAAATAGTGTTTACTCAGTGAGAAATTAGTGTTTGAAACAAAGACAATGTGTGAAACGCATCCGGAATGAGTGTTCGACGATTATCAGCCATGGCTTGTGGAGTTCAAAATTACGAAGACATTCCCGTTCCCACGGAAGAAGCTGAATACTTAGCGAAATGGGGGAAGTTCGCAGATTGGTTGCATTGTATTTGTGTGGTGACTTTTGACTTGGAACTGGGCCAGGCGATGGAAAGCGTGTATCCGCCTGGCGTGAAGTTGTCGGACCAAGAGAAGTGCAATATATGTTACTTAGCGTTCCCTGACTCGAACTCGGGCTGCATGGGGGACACGCAGTTCCACGTGCGGCTGCGGTCGCGCGCGCCGCTGTCCGGCCAGCAGCTCGCGTACAACGACGACGCCGTGCCCACACTCCGCGCGGACTCCTCGCACTACTGGGGCTTCGTGTATTTTCGCCAGGTCAAGGACCCGTCTCTACCCCGTGGTTATTTTCAGAAGAGCATTATCTTGCTCACAAGGCTTCCATTTATAAACTTATTTTATAAAGTCATCCAGCTCATAGCACCAAAGCATTTCGAGGAGGGCGAGAGCAGTCTAGAGGCTGCTTGCCATGATATTAATAGATGGCCATTGTTAGATGCCGGCCAGAATGTACTTCTACCAGTTTTGGGGTCTGTATTCCAGTCTTATATTCCTAACCAGCAAACAGGGAAGATTACTCGGTCAGATATAGCTAAACAAGTTCATTCTCCAAATGTACCACACATACTAGCATCCATACAAGATGTCAATGTGTTTGATGCACTGTCCAGTTTGATATCTCATTTACATTTGCTATGGGAGCTGGTATTGACAGCTGAACCCATTGTTGTTATGGCCAGTTCTCCAACAGAATGTTCTGCATTAGTTCAAGCACTGACAAATTTAATTCAGCCCCTCCCATATTCAGCTGAATACAGACCATATTTCACAATACATGATAGTGAATTCAAAGAGTTCACCAGAAAGCAATACAACCCACCTTGTGTAATACTAGGTGTGACCAATCCATTCTTTACAAAAACATTACAACATTGGCCACACACTATCAAGCTGGGTGATTCTGCTTCAATAAAAACGAAATTACGAAAAGTTGGCAATTTGAAATTGTTAGATACAGCCCCTGGTGTTTATACACAATACAAGGCATTTTTAGAAAAAGATAAAGCAATTATTAAAAAATTGCATAATGGGATTAGGACGGACCGTCCCTCTGAAGTTCAGACAGCAATGGTGAAGCGGCATTTATTGGAGCTGACACAAAGTTTTATGATACCATTGGAAAGGTATATGGCCTCTTTGATGCCTTTGCAAAAGAATATCTCTCCATTCCGGGCACCCCCTGTACCAAATCCATTTAACCCGGAAGATTTCTTCGCTTCCCTACAGCAGTCTGGACCTCAACTCACAACAGGTATCAAGGGTGATTGGATAGGGTTGTACAGAAATTTCTTCAGGACACCAAACTTTAGCGCATGGTTCCACCAAAGACATAGTAACTTGACCAATAAGCTGCATGCATTACAATTAGAAGCATTGGCCGAGAGTGATTTAAAGAAATGGTCAATTGGGAAGAAAGAAGTTGAAATTGTTGATATGGTGCTCAAACTCCGAGAGGTGTTGAAGAGCAATCCTCCAGTAGCTGATAATACTCGTACATTATTATCGCGACGATTAGATGATCTGAATTGTATCCTTCCTGATGATATGAAGACTATACTGAATGCAGCCTCGTGACGAACACACTGCTGCACCTCGGAACAGAGGGGTTGCAGCGAAGACTGCAAAATTCAAGTCAAATTTGATTGCAGATCAATTGCATGTGTTTAAGACGGAGGCCAAATTAAAATGATGATAGTTAAACTAGGCAATATTTCTTATGTTATCATCAGTAGCAGTCATTTATCTTATCTCGGCACCAACATTATCTGTATTGGCTTAATCCTGCTGAATTTATTATTTTCCAGACACTATGATTGTCAGTTAAGTAAATAGAGATTAATAATAACTTTGATGAATATCATATTTAGTTGAGTTTTGTGAATGGACATTGATGCAATTATGTTAGACTCCTTAAAAACTGTCTGTGACATGAAGACTCAACATAGTTGAAGAGCTAGTTTAGTTTGATAAACAATAGTACTAATTAATGACATTAGCTTCACAATCACTTAAATATCCTTGTACACTTCCAACAGGACTTGCTTAAGTTTCTCTATAGTTACTACTTTGGATAATCTACAAAGACATTATTAGGTTACAAGCGATTGTGAATCTTCCTAATTAGTTATAAACATTTTTTACAAACTGTTAAATTCATGTATAATGTTCAGCTACATGTTTTGACTGTTATACTTAAATAATAATGTATCATACTTAACTGAGAAGTGTTGAATTTATAGGAACAATTTGTGTCCAACTGAACCGCAACTAATTAGGTAATTTGGCATAATAACCTTGTAAATGATGTTTATGTAAATGTGTGAATTTATATAAGGCACCTACTCTGATATTAAGAAATGTATTATTATTGTAATAGTTTTAATTTCGTAGACATTTGTAAGAATAAGAGTTATAATAGTTTAATAATATGTTATGACTATCAGAAGAGACATCATTATTTTTATAACATTTTTTTTGCATTTGAATTGAATACAATAATACTTCAAGTATTATCATGTATGATAAATCATGTATTTGCATGGAATCTCTATTCTCGAAAGTCAATTTTGTATGGAGCACATTTTCTGTAGTTAATTAATATTCCTATTGATGCTACACAGTTCATGAAAGTCTTATAAGCATTTTTATTTTTTATGTGCTGTAGGTACCATTTTTTAATAAATCCATCCAAACTGTAGGAAAATATTGTAATTTTGTATATTATAGGTAAATGATATAGTTAGTACAATATCATTTAACTAGGAGCCTATGACCTATTATAATAAATGTCATTACATACATACAACATATAAACTAGGTTGAGGGCATTAAAATGTTTATCAACTCCTTTATAAACATATTGTATGATGAGAATACTTATGGATATTATGATAAACTTCTTTCAAATAATATTATGTTGATTTTGTGAGCCTTTTGATGACTCAAGCAATTTTCAGATTTGTGTCAAGTCTTTATGTGGCACTAAAACAGCAAACATACTATTATGTTTTTGAATTTTATAATAATATGTACATAATTAAAACAACATGAATGTTATTGTCATTAAAATGAGTTATATTATAATGTACATAATGAAATTTCTAGCCCTTAAGCTTCCTTTAATCATGTTAGTGTTTTTTCATCATGGAGTTGCATTCAAGTGCTGGAAGCTAACAACATGATGTGTGTAGAGAATCCGTATGACGCGATGCTACATAGGCATATTATAGCTTTAGTTTTAGCTTAAAGTATGTGTTATGGATAACATATTATGAAAATTATCTTTATTTCATTTCTAATCTGTAGGTGCCAAATGTTTTTATTCTTATGTTTTGCATTGATACTATGTAAATCAAATTCCAATTGCCTCTTTGCTCAATGTTGTGTGGTCACTGCTGAATTGTTTAAGTACCATATCCCAGCGGTTCATCTTGTTATGTACAGCAATTTACTAATAAAATGAGGGTAGAAATTGACCTAAAAGTCAATTATGTAAAAGTTCATGGTCTGCTAACTTACTATTTTATTAGTAAGTGCTATTTTTAGTTTTGTGTTGTGAATGAGCATTGTACAAATAAACTAGTAACTAGTTACTATAATGTTAAATGGAAATAAAATAACAATTATAATTTTTCAAACAATTGGTTTTATTTTAAGGCTTATGCATATTTTGTGCTGCTCCGATACGGGGTAATGATCGATAGGCAGGCTGCCTCGCATAACAATCTGAGATGGCCACAGACATGGTCAAAATAAGTCTGCTTGTGCGCTTTCAGATCCTTTGGTGCCCTCACGCTTGTTCGATTGCCGACGAGTTGAGCAAGTTGTCATTAGGAACATATTTCTCTCTCTTGGAAAGACAACATGAGTAATAATAACTGAGAGGGAATAATATTATTTTCCTCAAACAATTCAATAACTTTTTACACCAAGTGTAGTGCACATATTATAATTTTCATGAGCACTATAGAATTATGATTCATAGAAGGGATCTAAAAAAGAATGTTTTCTCTGATAGACAACACTGTGGTTATTTCTTTTAAAACTAACTCCACAGCAGTGATAATTACATCTCCAAAGAAGAATTTCTGTTTACATGAATCCCCTCATGTCCACAGAGTGAATTAAAATAAATATAATAAAAGACTAGAATGATATGGATAATTTTCGGCTATGGGGTATAACAATTTCTATGCATAACTGTCGGCAATAAAACAAATGCGTTATAATAACATAAAACAACTAAAATAACAGTCTATTAAATATTTACATTCCTAAGGTAGGCGGTATTAGAATCACAATCGGTTGTATCTTGCTTTGCTCCATATATTGTCGTTGTCGGTAACTAGGGTGTATACTCCGGCGAGGGTGAGGCCCACGGCGACGCCCAGGCCCATGGACCGCAGGCCTGCGGTGCTCTTGTATATGGCTCCGGTCGTGGCGGCCGCGATAAACGTATTCGCAGTGTCTTCTTTATCGCGGACCCAGGTCACGCCGAGGGCGATACATGAGTAGAAGGAAGCAATAATTCCAAGAGTGCAGCCAGTTGTTGTTCCTGTGAATAATAAAAAATTATTTTGTTTATTCAAAATCCACAGCTCTTAAATAAAAATTACAGATTATCTTCTAAATCATAAGGCAAATGACGTATTTCATATACACAGTTTATAATTATATTAAGTATAGGCAGTATCAAGAAAATTGAACACAACTATAATAATTTACTGGTTTAGCCATTGCTATTTTCAGTGAACATTTATAATATTTTCCTAGCCAACATGGTTCCTATCCTTTTTATTTATTTTAGCAGATAGTTAGTTCCGACTGAGATAATATATTTAGTAGTGTAACATTTTAAATACATATTTCTTTATCTAACACTTGCTTGTGTACACAATGAATTATTGTTCTAATTTATTAAGATTTAATACTACTATAATATTTAAAAGATTTGGTCCAGCTATCAAGGAATTGGTAAGCCCAAGCCTTAAATACAGAGCTGTCTGTGACAGGATTGGAGGAGACCTTTGCCCAGCTATGGGATGACACAGGTTAATAAAAAAATTATTTGCTTCAAATTTGGGCTGGGTTTGTTAAAATAACCTAATATATAATAAATTTATATAAATTTCTTAATGAACATTTGTTTCTAAGTGCCTAAGTTTTTACAACCACATCTGTTTAATGGAACACTACAAAAAATTAACAATTCTTACCTTGTTTCATTATATAATTTACAATCTGGGTTCGTCTGACTTTCCCAGTTTGTCCTGCTAGAGTGGTCGCTCTTAGGCCCTTGTATAGTCCTGTCATACCACCCAAACCTGAAATAGAAAATGCATAGAAAATTTAATAATGGGAAGTTTTTTTTTGTAAATAGATACATATGCTTCCTACTATGACAGACAAGATTTCGAAAATCAACTTTTAACATACTTAACAAACTATAATGCTTGCACATTTGATTGCTCCTGCCCCGGCAAAACCAGCTTCCAATTTATGAGAAAAATTGTATTCTAACAACAAAACATTGTCTAGTTAACATTTAATATGCAATGTTGGCTGTCCTAATAATAAATAATTTCGAATACAACTGCACATTATTAAGCTACTTATCTCAGAATCAATAAATTGTAACTTCTTATTATAAGTACATCTAACCAATCTAAAATAATAATGGTGCACCTACCAGCACCCAATTTCTTTATTTTTTGATTGATAAAGTTCGTCATTCACTTCTACTCAATATTTCTATACATTTCAAAGTCATAACTCGATTGATAGTTGTCAGCTGTAGCCAGTACGTTATGTAAAATTATATCATTATCACTTTGAGGTTATTAAATTCATCACAACACAAATTACCTGATCCTGTCATGAAGGACATCCCAATGATGGGCAAGGCCACGTTTGACCTTCGCGCAGTGGACGCCATGTGTCTATCATCGGGATAAAGGAATTCTGGCTGCATTTTCGGGATGTAGTGTGGGTCGAAGTTGAGGTACGGAGAGAGGCTCGCGCCGGCCTGGTTCGTCTTCTCTTCATTTTTAGGGAGCAGATCACCGAAAAGAGACATTTTCGTTTTTTTTGTGTTACATTAAAAATTATTTCTAAACTAAAATCGTGATTTGAAAAATCACGCACGGAATTTTCGAAGATTGATCGAACTGACAAATGTCAATGTCAGAATTGAAAAACCATAGACACTTTTTCTTATTAACGATGTTGCTAGTTATGCGTTTAATTTCCAATTAGGTAATGATTTTGTTTTTTATGTTTTTAATTTTTTTGTATTTAATTGTTTTAGGGAGACAAGAACACCCGAGGATGCTCGAAAGATTATCAAAACTGCTAAACTCAATGAATCTGAACTAACAGACATCACACAAGTGTTGCGATTTCCTGATGCCAATAACCAAAACGATAATTTAAGGCTCATGTTATTGGATGCAAATCTGTTAAAAGAAATCGAAGAGGGGAATGACATATTATTTAAGGGTAATTTGTATATACATAGTTAAGCTCTTCATGGTGGAGCGATTTCCACTCTTACTTGGACACTGCAGGTTGGGTTTTTTAAAATATCTATCTGTATTTTTTACAGGTGATCCCGATGAAAACATAGTACTTTGTACTAGAAATAAAACTTATGATGTCAAGGAAGCCGAAACGTCCAATAGCTTGCTTTTGGTTCCACAATTACTCTTTGCAGCATCAACTGGGCTCGACGAAACTATAAAAAATAATTCAATGGAATGTGACTCCGATACTTCCCTGGACAAGTCCAATGCTAGTTTAAATAAATCTACAGATTCCGATGAAGGTACAAAGCCTCCAAGGAAAATCGAGCATAAGGATATTGTTAATACGTTTTTCACTTATTACGAATTAAAGCCCTGTAAGCCTAGACTTTCTAAGCTTAGAAAACTTTTAGAAGCAACTCGATATCAAGGTGTAGAATTAGAATATGCTGTAGATAAAACTAAGCTGTTGAATTATGAATCTCTATTCGACAAAGTACAAGCGTCTCGAGTCGAATTGGATGAAGAGTTAGAAAAAATACAAGCTATTGAAATAGATGGTTACTACAGATTATTAGAATTTGATTATGAGTTTCGTGTCCTTTCATACATGCTAGATTTAATTGAAGAAAATTCTTGGCCTCTGGATAAAATTTCAAAAGAGGTCACGTTGGATAGTTTGAAAGATCTAGTCCCTAATACAATTCTTGAAGCTATGTTTCGATTTTATACTACTGAATCGAATATAGAAGACGGGATTCAATATTACCAATATAAACAAGACAAAGTCTGTAGTTACCTTGCTAAAGTCTTGTTGAAGAGTGCCGGAAAATTTAATTTGGCTGAATTTCTACAAGCTTGGGGTGATTCTGTTCCGGAGGGTATGGTTACAGATGTAAGTTTACTTGATTAACATTGATCGAGTCATATTATACATTATTGAGAAGTATGTATGAATTTTTTTTTTATTCTTTACAGGAGTCTTTATTATCAGGCATAGCGTTGATTGACAAGACTAGCACTCCAAAAGTTATATGGGGTTTCTCTGAAAATGATTTGCCTGAAGAAATAAATCAAAGATTTAAAATCCTATTTCAGACAAAAACTAAATGGACAGTAGATGAAATATCTCCTTATATTCAGTAAGTTTCAAGTTATAGTTTTAGTTTTAGATATAAATATGATGAACTTCGAACTCATTATTAAACATTAAAATTTTCTTTCAGATGTTATGCTACAGAGAAGTTAAATGTTAATGCCATATTGACAAAATACGCTCGAGCTTCTACTCAAGATGGCGTTAGAGTGTTTTCAGCTAAACATATGAAATAGGTAGGGGACTTCGTTACCAAAATCTCTGTCGTGAATCACGACTTTTATACTAAATTCAAGTCCTGATATAGGTATAGGCTATTGATGTAATCAATGAAAAAATATTATAAGTATTTTTAGATTATTTATTATTTCATTTACTCTTATCCTAAAACATTTCATTATATACATCTTAGAAATTAATTAACACAGCCATCGTATTCTTCTAATACAACTGTCATGATGCTATCGATCATTCATCATCGAAGTCAGTACAAAGTAATAATATCAACGCTCGAATCATAGTATACGATTAGCATTAAAGTCTAATTATAACTATGGTTAAGGTATTCGCGGAATGTAATATTATGTTAGGTTCCTTAAAATTAATCAATCTTTGGTACAATTTAAATTTATGTGCGCTGCATGTTTTTCCTGAGTGTTTCAAGCTGCTCCCACATCTCTTTGGGAAGGTCATCGCCAACTTCTTCTTTGAAATATTTCTCGATCGCGTCCGCCTGTAAGAAATAATAATTATTATTAGAAAATTATTCAAAAGAGGTGACGTTATCTTTTTCACTGAATGTTCTTTAATTTTGCTGTTCATTCTAGAAATCTCTATTTTATGCAGGTTTAATGCATAATGTGCAGTAAGAAGTCCAAATACGATTATGCAACATTATTCTTTATCGACTCTGTATGTATACGAGTACCTAATAAATAATTTTGCATCATTTAATAAAATAAAAGTGCATTTCATTAATATTAAAAAAAGATTACCTCCTGGAGCCAGAAGTCCTTGGGCATGCTAAAGAGTGTTTTCATGTCGATGTCTCCCAATCCTTGAGTGTTAAGATCCTCTTCTTTGGGAATGAATCCGAGGGGTGTTTCTTGATGGCATGGCTCGTCATCACAACGGCGTAGCACCCAATCCAATACTCGAGAGTTCTCACCGAAGCCAGGCCAGAGGAATTTACCCTGTGTAACATAATAGAAATGGTAATTAGTAAACTATAGAAGTAAAAATAAATAAAACAGTCAAACAATTCGCCTAAATCAAAACTTTCCCTGGTTTGGTCAGTCTTGGTAGTGTGAGAAAATTTGTTATTTTACATTTTTTAATCGAATGTTTTATAAATAGTGGCTTAGGTACCTGCTCATTCTTGCGGAACCAGTTGACATGGAAGATCTTAGGCATTTTGCGTCCGCCTTGCGGCATCGAAAGCCAATGCTTGAGGTACTCTCCGAAGTTGTATCCGAAGAATGGTCGCATTGCGAACGGATCGTGCATAACGACTTTTCCCTGTAAACAAAAAAAGTTAAAATGTATAGGGCTTTATAGCAACTTAAACGAAAAGTATATCTTCACTGATATTACAAATGCGGAAGTAACTGTCTATATATTTATCGCGCTTTCTCACCAAAATCACTTAACTGATTGAAAAAATACTCACAGCATGCTCAGCAGCAGCAGTAGCTTCGGACCTCATGGTAGCTCCCATGAAAACTCCATGATTCCAATCTCTAGATTCCACCACCAGCGGTACGCCGGCCGGTCGTCGACCGCCCAACAGGATAGCTGAGATTGGGACTCCTTCGGCGCTCTCCCAGTCTCCATCGATTATTGGACATTGCTCAGCGGGAGTGCAGAATCTATAATAAAACAAATATTGCTATGTTAGCAGTATTGAAAATCTAAAATCACCAACAATAGGAGGTAAACATTATATTATGGCAACACACTTATACCATAGACTGCTAGCGATAACTTTTAATTTTTGGTATTTGGAACTTGGACTTTGAACTTTTTTTCATAAAATTATACAAACCTTTTTTTTTTTTTCGCGGTGAAATGCTTTACGCACCGTCACTGGGAGAGGGGGATTCTCTCCCGGTGATGTGTCGGACTCCCCGGCGACTGGCGATAAGATGGTAAATGCCAGCCGCTGCTCCTGGGCGGAGTGCAATGCCCAGGGGTTCTACCGACTAAAACACCGCGGTATACCTCATCGCCTTGACGGAGTCGTGGTTCTCTGGCTTAGCCCTTAACCCACAACGCCGCCGGCGCTTAGCCCTTAACCCACAACGCCGC
Source organism: Maruca vitrata (assembly GCA_039566165.1). Classification (NCBI taxonomy): domain Eukaryota; kingdom Metazoa; phylum Arthropoda; class Insecta; order Lepidoptera; family Crambidae; genus Maruca; species Maruca vitrata. The sequence goes on along the minus strand of CM076938.1, from coordinate 3,019,833 downwards.
CGGCAAAATTATACAAACCTTGAATTAGGATGAGCGGCTGGTGTCTTCATGGTTGTGTCCCACGGCTGGCCCTTCCAGTCGGTAAGCTTTCCGGGCTCGGTGTCCATGCCTTCCCACCACACTCCGCCATCTTGCGTCTCTGCGACATTCGTGAAGACTGTGTTGCTGAATATCGTCGACATCGCAATCGGGTTTGTGGCTGCCGATGTGCCTGTGGAAGTAATATTACAAATTAAGATTCATAAAAATAATGTTATTATATTATAAAGTCGCAATATTTTTCCATATTTTAAAACTGGCAAAGCACTAAGTATAATTTCCAGACTTGCCATACATAAGTATCTTTTCACTATAGTTATGGATGGAATACCCCTCCATCCTCATTCATCAACCTCTTATTATAGGCTTCCGCTGTAGAACATGCACTTCGGTCCTGCGTCAGTATTCTATGTCGCCTATCACCAAATGGGCTTTCTAAATTTAAATTACCTGGAGCAACTCCAAAGAACCCGTTCTCAGGGTTGATGGCCCTCAGAACCCCGTTGCTGTCGAACTTCATCCAGGCGATGTCGTCGCCCACGCACTCGACCTTGTAGCCGGGCAGCGTCGGGGTCATCATGGCCAGGTTGGTCTTCCCGCAGGCCGAGGGGAACGCGGCCGCGATGTAGCGCTTGCGCCCGTTGGGGTCTGTGATGCCCAGGATCTGGGGGGTTACACGTCGGTTAATTACGTGCACTTGATGTTTGATACTCATAGGTAGTCGCACTTTGATATTATACGAAGTTTTAGATTGGAAGACAGCTAAATCACTTTATTACCTGAGTAAGTAAACCCTAATGAATGAAAAAATTATATTAATGCGACTTAATACATTACTGTAGCGGTACCATGAGTTTGCTATCGAAAACTTACGTACGTTAAAAACCTATCGAATTGTTTTTTCATACTACCGATTTTAGTTCTTAGCGTAACCGCTAGGGGCGCTGTACAAGTTTTTCATAGACATATTTACATAAGCTATATCGAGTCTGTCACTTTTAAACTCATGGTAGCGCTAGTGGTCACCTGTTACGCCATTGAATTTGTGGCAGTAATGTGAAGATGAATGTGATATTCCAAACTCCGAGGGATCAGTAGTTATACACGATATTATTACTACTGATCCTTCGGAGTGCTAAGAGCTGGTACACTTACTAGCATGTGCTCCGCCAGCCAGCCTTCGCGGCGCGCTAGGACTGAGCCAAGCCGAAGCGCGAAGCACTTCTTGCCGAGCAGGCTGTTGCCGCCGTAGCCACTACCTGCCGACGAAAAATCATACATTAGCAATTTTACTACAGTGGGTTCACTCCTTGTATCAGTTTACAGAACAAAACATAAATTATTTAATTGCTGCTCGTAATTTACATAAATATACCTAGTAGTGGAAATTAAATTCTTAGGTATGTATCTGGCCGCAAATTCTGCAACGCGGGCTAAATGGGCTTTGGCTAAAAATATTTATTTTCGTAAACGATCTTAGCAAAGATATATTAATTCGAATGGTACCTACAGTATTACTACTAGGTACGGGATGATTCTAACGTTTATAATCGTATGACCTAGATTAATTTAACAGATTTCCTACCGACCCAAAGCCGTGAAACAAGAATTTAAAAAATTAAAAACGCGCGTGAATTCATTTTTGAAATTCCAACCAACCGTAGCTGATGATCTCGTTGTCCGCGGGCCGATGCAGGATGATGGTCCGCGGCGGGTCGCACGGCCAGCCGGGCACGCCGCCCGCGCCCACCGCGTGCAGGCAGCGCACGAACGACTCGTCCTGCCTCAGGACTTCCAGCACTTTGTTGCCTGTTGACAAGATGTAGGTTAGGCCATTAATTAAAAAAAAATCATTGGGCGTGGATTAAAAATAAAAGAAACGAAATCTAAAAAAATAATATATATGTACATACATTTCCAAGAATATTAATATTTTAAGCATAGATCTCCTTTGCTTAGCCTGACAAAACATTTAATCGAAGCGAAGCGAGGCGCTTAGTTATAAATAATCGTCTCTGACTGATCTCATCATCATCATCATCAGCCCATATACGTCCCCACTGCTGGGGCATGGGCCTACCCTAAACTAGAGCGATAAGGCCTTAGTCGACCACGCTGGCCAAGTGCGGGTTGGTCGACTACACAACCTTAGAATTTCTTCTTAGGTGTGCAGGTTTCCTCACGATGTTTTCCTTCGCCGTTAAAGCGTCTCTGACTGATCTGTATCTTACATAATATTTTTTGGCGCCATACTTAATTTTTGTTCATAAGTAGGTACCTCATTAACTCTTGACGGTGTATTAAAATATTTTACATGTTGCTCAATGTAAAATAAGAATAAATTAGGAGGTCAAGAACAAGAACATTTGTCAATTTTTCGAGCTCATTTTTATGAGGGCAGCGCTCATAAGGTTGAAGGTCGGCAAAACGTTTCTTTAGAAAAGAAAATGGCGCACCCACTTCCTTGCGCAGAAAATAACATTCAGAGGAAATGAGCTACGAACTCGACCTATCTACCTACATCAATGCTTTCTACTGTTTCCAAAACATCTTTACAAACATGATTTTCACAGTATTTATTAAGCTCCGGAATAATGTTAAAGACATTACCTACGTTCGCTATACCTATATAAACTCAGTGTTATATTAACCCGTTTGTGCTACATACTTTTAATAGTCATGTTTCTTTCGTCTTAATAATGCATATAAATAAACCTTCTATCAGTCTATCTAGTTACAAAGCCTACAAAAGGTTATCTGATCTCTCCTGGTGACTTACCAATTCGAGTCATGGTCCTCATGGAGTAGACGACGTAGGGCGAGTCGGTGATCTCCACGCCGATCTTGGACAGCGGGGAGCCCACGGGACCCATGGAGAACGGGATCACGTACATCGTGCGACCTGACAACATAGAAATAGACTAAGTTAACTACCTTTTTCTCTATGTCGAGCTTCCCTGGCTTATCTAAGAACAGCGCAAATATTAAGTATGCGCACGTGGTTGGTAATTTATTTTAACAAATTGTTTGTTGTAATACATATTTTTAATTAACAGGTACTTAAGCATTTGGTTGTCAGATATTTTTATATTACTAAATATATTTTTAAATAATGTAATGTAGTAGGTAACGAACGGTAGTGTATATTAAAATGACACAAAAATTGTCTTGTACTGTTATGTGGGTTAATTGATCCAATTTAGAGAAGCAAATATGTTCAATCAATAGGTACACCGCACTAGTTTTATTTGCAACCTATTGATTGACCTTTTAAATAAAGTGCGTAATTTATGATTATTCATTGAAGAAGAAATCTGAGCTATCAACACGCACGCAATTTAACCCAAGCTATAAGGTACCTAGTTTTTGTTGAGTCGCCTTTTGCCTAATTACTAGTCGAGCCATAAAAAATACATTTAAGCGCTAATTTAGGAAGCAAATGACTAGTTCTGAAGTTTTAATAATGTTATTAGGAGCACTACCATACACTCTAAATTTGCAGTATCTTCAAACCTGTGGTCACTTTGCGGCACTTAAAAAAATACCTAGTGTGTAGTGTGTGTGTGTAGTGTGTGTGTGTGCCCGCAAGTTTCTTTGTGCACGATTCCTGCACGCAAACTGAGCTGATGGGCGCGTCATCAAGCGCGGTCCGGGTGGCGGAATTCTGGGTCGAACTTTTTAAAGTGTTTTTCCAGCAACACGAAAAGAAGAAGTGTTGGATTGTCTTTTGTCTCACCTCTCATGCACCCCGGAAACCTGTCAGCCACAGCCTTCTCGTAGTCAGCGGGCGCGATGTAGTTGCCCAGCGCTGACTTCTGGCCGAGCCTGGCCGCGGGGATGACGTCTCGCTCTTGCTCCGAGCAGATGAAGGTGCGGGACTCCACGCGAGCCACGTCTGCTGGGTCGGTGCGGGCCAGCCAGCTAAGGAGAAGGTTCAGTTGTCAAATTGGTCTTCGCAATGCTCTCGCGTTGCATACACGAGAGTACGGGCCAATCATAAGACTTAGTTTGTAGACTTAGGTAGTCTGGCTTACTTGGCCTGTGTATAGCAAAGGCTCAGCGAATCGATGCATTGGGCTCTCCTCTCCAATTTCACTACGGCGACTATCAAAGAAACTCAGAACCTAGATGAACATTTAACTACAATGACAGGATATTTATTTAAGTAATGACTCAGAGTAGAATATACGTACGGGCACAAAAGGGGCCCCCAAAAACGAGATATGAGACACAAATTGAATACAGACTAGTAGGCAATATTTAGGTATTACACCCGTGACTAAGACCCATGAACCTTTGTAGTTACGTAGTAGACATTGCCAGTCTAAATGTTCTCTACCGTTTCCAAAATGGGGAATAGTTTAAAGCAAAACCAGGGCTCCATAACGTAGAATTTGGGTTGTAGTTCTCTATGGTATTTAGGGGTGAGAGCCATCCGCTCCCTCGCATTAGGAGTGAGAGGCATGCGCTTCCCGCAAGTCCGGTGATGATGACGAGGCTACCCCAAGCCATAATCGTAATTCGCTACCCCAAGCCATAATCGTAAGTCAGTTAGGAAAAAAACAATTCTATAGTACTCACCAGTTGTCATACTTGGGCAGCTGCCGCAGGGTGCCCTGGCGCGCCATCAGCGCGAGCAGCGCCTGCGCCTCGGCCGTGGAGCCGTCGCACACGTGCAGCGCGTCTGGCTGGCACAGCGCCGCGCTGCGCTCCACGAACGCGCGCACCTGCCAACCAATGGTTAGGTTGAAACCGGGGCTGTATTTGCTATTGGGACCGTGCGAAGTGGGTGGAAGGAGAAATGGCGCTGATTGTCAAAAACGCAGGTAATCTTATGAGATGTCCGTTGATATTGCTAGCGGCGGCCGTTGGTACTAATTTCACTCCATAAGATTTGACGAAAGAAACGCCACCAAAATGAGGGCAGCACCGTCGTGCACGCCCAAAAGCGACGAGCTAGTGCCATCCGCCTGGGTAGCTCAGTGGTAAGAGCAACCGACGCGATATCCGGAGGTCCGGTAGTTCAAGTCCCCGTTCAGGCGAGGTCATGATTGCGATTTACATTGAACTTTAATTGCATAAAAAACTGGGAAATTCCTATTACATATTTTGATCAGCAGAGGCAAGAACCCTACAATTCCACACACCCCTGTTTATACATATAGGCCAATCGTCTTTCCTCACCTTAGGTGTGAGAGCAGCCAACACAGGGCTGGTCTTGGTGGCGCCCCGGAGTGCTGTTTGATGCGCCGCGCGGCTGCAGCCGATCGCCACTTGGGCGCATCTGGTGGACAAGAGAACATTGGGGTTAAATAGTGATGGACAGATGAACATTTACCTACGCTACCAGGTAACTGCGTAGAACTTAGGCGACGGAGATGCCGCCTAGTGTGGCGCTAGCCTTAGTCTTGAGTACTATGCTAATCATGACCTGCATTAGCGTATATATCATGGTTGTAATGGTTAGAAATGAAAAAAAAAACGATATGAATAACTTCGTACATAACTAATAGCATAACGCAAAGTCGCAAATGTATGCTTAAATCTTTAAAACTACACAACGGATATTGATGCGTTTTTTTTAATAGAATAAGAATACATTTGAGAGGAAAGAAGAGTGGGTCACTAGTGTATTTATAAAATTAGGGACCCATGTATTTAAGTGAATAAAAATTAGAGAAGGAAATATCAGATGCGCGCCGGTTGTCCATTTTAATTGGGTTGTTTTGCAGAACACCTAGAATCAATATGAATCAATGTTGTGTCTCCAAGCCGGACAATGCGTCTTTGTTAGTTCCATGCACTGTGAAATGTAAACAGATCTTTGTATCCATGTTAGGATGAGGAATTTACAGTACCTACCATCATGAATATGGAATTATTCTAGGTAAATATAAGTAGTATACCTAGTAGCTATCTTGTTGGACTTTACATACAAAGCAAACTCTAATGATTATTGGGAATAAAGATATCTACTTGTTGATTCATATTCAAATGACTCAATGTACATAGACAACAAAGTATATCTTGATACTGCGCTAATAAGTACTAAACCTAAAACGACTTTTTGGAAACTATAATTAAGTAAGTAAGGTAAAGTAAATAGCTTGTTACTATACTAATATTTCTTTTAGAATTGAGTTGCTGTCTGTACATGAACTTAAGTGTTTCTTGGACTTGCATCCAGCTACTTATTACCTTTTTGTATTTTTAGTCATTCGTAATGAAAGCCAATTTCTACATAATTGGTTGATTTCAAAATTACAAAGTACTTTCCATCAATGTAGTGCTGGGCATGTGTACGGCCTCACGAATTAATTTGCAACGATTGAATCGATTTTGAAGATTGGTCCCGAGCGAGTGAGTAAGGTCTTATCAACAATGTCATTCAACTTAAAATATAACGCTCTATCTTCTAGGTATAGGTGACTACATACCACGTCTTCATGGTTTAGACAATCTTATTAGAATGAAGATATGCTATGCTATGCTATGATACACTTTTATTTTAGCTTATTGCTGCTTTGATGGAAATAAAAACCAAGATTTGGAATAGAGCCGAAACCGCAGCGAAATTTTGAAACCAAATGTTTAGGTTTTAAAAGATAAAGACTTTGTTTCTACAATATCAACATTTTACAACAGTCACATTGCACAACATCCTGTGATTCAATGTTATTCGATATTCAACTAGGAACATGTTATACTCATTTAGCTACCTATTTATTTTATTAGGCAATGTTTAAATAGCATTAATTATTGTCTATTGTTTGCACGAACACTAGACATTTGTAATACATGTGGTTACGGGAGACCCTTTACCACTTGGATCTCTACTAAATATGCATAGTTTAAATATTACGTATACATCTCGACGGTCCCTACGTATATAAGGACATGTAAAAAAAGTGTTTTTTTTTTTATTGCATTTTTCGCAATGATTTATCTTTACGCATACGCCCATATATAATTTTTTTTCTAAATATTAATACTTTTGCCAATTTAAGGAACGTATAAGAGAACAAGTGTGATAATTACAAAGAAGCAATGTCGTAGATGCGGATATCTATACATATCCTTTTGTACTCTGTTTTAAAATGCGCGCCAAATCTAGCGAGCGCGGTCATGTCAAACATAACGTTATTTACGGGAGATTCCCCAAAAAACGTGTCGATTCGTGTTCATGTGGTAAAAGATACAAGTTCTGATAAAATTTTTTGGAATAAAATAAGAGAAGTAAAAATTGAAGGGGCTCACCCAGACATTGTTAAATTTAAATACAACTTCTCCGAAGAAAGCTATAGAACTCTAAACTGCGAACATAACATAAAAAATACTAGGGGAGTATAGAAGAAGGAAAATCTGATTCTAGAGAAATTATACAAAGAGGCAATTCCTATCACTGAAGTAAAATACAAAGACTTAAAACATTTATGTGATACAATGATTATTCCAAAAAAGTATCATATTTTCTATAAGAATCTTAATCATGGTAAAGAAGAGAAAGGTCAGGCAGGATGAAGAAGATTAGAAATTGATTACCTCTATGTGCTTTATTTATAAAAATTGTGTTCCTTTTAGAACAACACTACATACAATTAGTAGAATAAACCTGTGATTCTTTTTTGTTACACATACTGAAATTACTTAATAATTGTTAATGATAAGAGAGTCTTACAATTATTGTCTCATCGTGAACCTGCTTTGTTTCAACATATAAAATCAAAGTTGAAGATATGGAGATTGAAAAGGTCCAAAAATATGTGTATCTGGGTCAAGAAATAGTGACAGGGAAAGGAAACCAGACCAATGAAATCAACAGGCGAATAAGACTAGCTTGGGCAGCCTATTCAAAAATTGATTATGTGTTCAAAATGAAACTAACACAAGAACAAAAAGCTCGCATACACGACCAATGTATCCTACCTGTCCTCACTTATGGAGCCGAAACTTGGGTTTTTACAAAGGAAATCCTAGAAAAACTGCGAGTAACTCAAAGAGGTATCGAGAGGAAACTTGTAGGTGTATCGCTCAGAGACCGAAAAACAAATGAGTGGCTCAGAAGACACAGCAAAGTCACCGATGTTATAGAGCGTATTGCGAAGCTTAAGTGGCAATGGGCTGGCCATGTCGCCAGAAAGAAAAGTTCATGGTGCAAAGCTCTGGTGGAGTGGAGACCGTGGGGTGAAAAACGCCCACAAGGAAGACCACAAATGCGCTGGTCCGACGACATCAAGAGAACTGCAGGAGTGAAGTGGATGGAAATTGCCCAAGACCGACAGAAATGGCAAAACCTGAAGGAGGCCTACACCCTCGCGGTTGAAAAAGGCTAGAGAGAGAGAGAGAGAGAATGATAAGAGAAACTGTGGTTCACGATGAGACAATAATTGTAAGAATAATAATCATCTTTATTATTATTATTATAGTCTGAATAAATACATACATACATACATAAAATCACGCCTTTTTCCCAGAGGGGTAGGCAGAGATCACTTCCTGCCATGTGCTACGGTCCTGGCACACCACTTTCGCTTCTTTCACATCTATCAATCTCTTCATGCATGCTTGTAGATTACGGGTACTTGACCCTTCTTCAAACTTTGGCCTATTTGGTCATGGAAGGTCTTTCTTGACCTTCGACATTTCCATTTATGCTTCTTCTATGTTTGCCTTTCGTTAATCGTCTCTCATTCATCCTCTCAACATGACCAAACCATCTTAGCATACCTTTCTCAACCTTAGTCACTACATCTTCTTTCACACCACAACGTTCTCTGATTATTTCATTTCTAATTCTATCACTCAGTTTCACTCCTAGCATACTTCTAAGTGCTCGCATCTCCACTGCGTTTATCCTACTGTCGTGCTTCTTCTGCCATACCCAACTTCCGCTTGTACATTAGTGTCGGGATCAACACTCCCCTTGAACCGCCAGATGTGCCTTTTTGGACCCTTTCTGACAGTTCACAAAGGTGTGCAGCGCTCCGTCTGAATAAAGCTGTGATTATTTTTTGTTTCACATACTGAAATTACTTAATAATTATTAATGATAAGAGGAACTGAAATTTACGATGAGACTACAAATAAATATAAAAAAAGTTAATTTGTTAGATGATTTTCACTTAAAAAAATAACTCTTTAATATAAAAACTTGTACTTTAAATAATTAATTAATACTGAGACTAAAATAAGATTTTATTTATAAACCGGTGTCTCAGTATTAATTTTATTATGGACTTGTCTTTTGATACGTTTGTCTCTATACTTGTGCCGTATTAAACACTAGCAACGTAAAAACAGACATGTGTCCATTAATGTATAGTTTATACTTAAGGATAGCTATCTAAAGATTTTTAAGGTATGGTTTTGAAAATAATGACAGTAATTTATATTTTCATTAAACATTGACTTGAAAAATAATTTAATTTATTGAGTTGGTATTACCCAAGTATATACAGATATCTTAGATTTGTCTTGTATTTTTTCATTTTGATAACAAAGTAAAAACGGTCAACTGTCAGTTTTATCAAGAAAATCGATAAAAATTAAATATGTACCAATACCGTTACAAACTTCCTCAAACTAATAAAACTTTGGAGTAAAAATATTATTAAAATTGTTCATACCAAAATTTGTAGAGAGATTTGAACCTTTATCACGCTCTCCTGTAAACCTATGTTTTTGACATGTCGCTTTATACGTAGGGACCGTCGATCTATACGTAGGTTCGGTTATTTTACTTACTAAACAGGTGTGTAAATGTATTTGTTGTAATTAGTTAGATACTTAGGTAGGTACTTGTGAAGCCAAGGTTTCCTAAGAGAATGGATACTGTAGCTCAAATATTTTAGTCATTATTACTTGAACAAGAATTTTAATTAGGAACATTAGAGAAGACTCTTTCGATAGGTGTTAAAACTCAAAAAAGTTGGGGTGTTAGCAAAGTTCCTGGTTGAAAAAAAATCGTTTAAGAGGCAGCCGTTATGGATTAAAGGAATATGATGTATATCTCTAAGGCTAGGAGCAGATATGGACATGGAGAGGTTTGATAATGAATCACAATACTCACTGTACAGTCTTCCTCACGTAGTCTTCGGGAACCGTCTTAAAGTGCAACATGTTTACAAAATAATACAAATATCTTCAAAACTGGGAAATTGTTTAACGGAGAATTAAAAAAATACTGTCTGATTTGTTAATGCTAAGTTAATTTGTCAGCTACTAAATTTTGTCAAAATTACTGAAGCTGAACAAGTATATTAGCCACCTATAATACCCGATTATATTGAATCTATCACCCATTTAATAATTAGATGCGTTTGTCAAGGAACCCAAACGGCGAATGTTACGTCGATATGCGTACGCGCACTATATACCGGAGGAGTGTTCCCGCGGCGCGCTCCGATTGGCCGAGCGCGCGGGCGGGTCAGCTACGTAGGCCACCGTAATCATCATCATGACTCCGTTCGATATCTTGTTTTCGACGCGACCTTACCGAGAAAATAAAGTAAAAACAAATGCATGCGCGGGAGTTGGAGCTTGAAATCGATCGGCCATGTTTCGTCAGCGCCAGATGTGTCAAAGCTCAAGGGAATTGCATCAGCTTGTAGGACCGCGGACTCAGCGCCAAACACATTTCTAATGTGTGTTGTAATGTTTTGATTGCATTCTCTTCACTTTGATTTTGTTTTTCGGAATACCTTCAATAACATGTGATTTAAATAACGGTTTTTCAACATTAGGTAAGTCAAAGTGAGTAGGTCCAGCCTATTAAAGAAGTTACTTAGTACCTGATAAAATTAAAACTGTGTTAATAATAACACCACTTGAATTTTATAAATAATCCACAAGAAAAATCATCTAACAGATAGTTTCCCTGGCTGCAAAAGCTTATAGGTACCTACTACTTACACGACATTCGTAATTTCATTAAAAAATATCCGAAAATATTTGTAGAAGTACGTTATTATCAGTATTGCTTATCTGTCAATACCTACTTAATAGGTATAATGGAACGACCGGTCATCAGATATCTTAGAACAAAACACTTCTTGAATACTGCGACCAAAGTACATATTAACTAATTTTAACACTGGATACAAGTAGAGTAGAAGTAAGTACTCGTAGATACTCGTAGCTAAGCTTTTCTTCAACCCAAGGACTTCAACGCGCTCGAAGAGCACAATGACCTACTTAAAATAAATGAACCAACAAGTTGGTAAACAAACTGCGTTACAGATTAGAGTTAAACCTTCATACAACGACTAGGTACTTATCTAGATATCATATAAATATATCGCGTGGGTATGGAAGTCCGGTAATCACGACAAACCATCACCGTAGTCAGTTAGGAAAAAAAAAACCATTGAATTCAATTGGCAGAACCGAGCTGTAGATATGGTTAGCCTACGAAACCAGACAAAGACCAAAGATGATTAGATGTATATTTAACTAGCGGCCGCCCGCGACTTTGTCCGCGTATTAATGGGTTTTAGTAGCAATGATGTATTAAAATAGCCTACATGCCTTGTAAAATTTGTTATTTATTAGTGAAAGTTCCGTCAACGTTCTCCCATAGTACGTTCCCCATACTAATTTTCATTCCCCTAATGACCGCCATTGGAGCTAAATTAAAAAAATAAATTCGCTGGTGTCTCTCCGGAGTGCCAGCTACCTCCATACCAAGTTTTATAAAAATCGACAAACACGTAAAAATTCTCCCATACTAATTTTCACCCCCCCCCCAATTAACCACATGGGGGTTGAATTAAAAAAAAAGTAGCCTATATGTTATTCCAGAGTGCCAGCTACCATCATACCAAATTTCAAAATCGTTTCAGAAGTTTGAGCGTGAAAGAGTAACAAACATACATACATCCATACATACAAACTTTCACCTTTATAATATTAGTAAAGATGAGATATAGCTGCTTTTATGGAATTGTTTTATTGGTCATATGTAAACCACACGTGATTTCACCAATGTCAAAGTTTTAGATGTATGTATTAATATTAAAACTGGAAAATTAATACAACTTTGAGTATTTCACAATGTTTTGCCACAAGTATGCAATAATGTTTAAATGTGCTATTCATTAGGGAGACAAAGTAATAATAATGATGTTGTCCAGCCAATTTCGATATACATATTTGGAGAGAGCTATGGAGATCAGCCAACCGCGCTGTGGACGAGTGTATCCAAGACAGGTGTACTCTCTATCTTCTTATTCTTTAAGTCGGCGAGACTGTGCTAATAAGAGATCACGATTAGACACTTAACGTGATTTGATTGACCTTAGTTGAAATTAATACTCAATTTTCAAATGCATTCTATTTTCACCGACAAATGACTCTACATTTAGTGAGAGAGGGAGCAAGTATGAAAATTATTCTTGGAATAGAGTAGGTACCATTTCACACGTACAATACAAGTTCCCCCGGAATCATTAAGGCGCGAGTCCGACTCGCACTTAACCGGCGTTTTATCTTGGTCGGATTTATTTTGACTTAACATGGGCGTAGCCCCTGGTCCTTGGCATTCAATTTCCAGTAACACAAGTTTTCAATGATACGGACGGGTCAAGAAGTTTTATGGAACTAGTCTTCATGGAATCGTACGTTATTTTAGTAGTATTATTATTTAAGTGGGTGTGGCACTAATATTTTGGAGTAGGTTTAATACTAACTAATTATCGAATGCTTAATTTAATATAATTGTATCATTGGTTAATTAATGGTAACTGATGACGCGATCTATACAGATATAATTTTCCTAATTGCCTACAGTGATGGCTTGGAGTAGCCTTGTTATCACCGAAATTGTGGGAGAGTAGGGCTTGACTAAATATTTAAGCTACAATTGCCTGAGATGGCCCCTAACGGGTCTATAGGACCTTGGCTCAGGGCGTCAGTGCAACGTGCTTCATAACCCCGTATGTTTAGGGAGAAAAATTACCCGGCACGTACCGGTATCGAGTAGTTAAGAGTGATGCGGAAGTTAAGGGACGGTTACGCGTAAGGCAAAGCCGGTCGGGGTAAGAATATCATCGGGTTATTTATAACCTAACCCGGTCAGGAATTTGAAAAAAAAATGATATTATTAATTTATTTGGTCAGGATTGTTTCGGAATAAATATTACGACCGGGTTAATTTTTCGGGTGTTAAATTCGGAATCGTTCGACAAACATGGAGTGAATTGGGGGAGGCCTTTGCCCAGCAGTGGGACATCACGGGCTAGATAAAAAAAAAAAAAAAAAAAAAATTCGGAATAAACATTTTTTTTTTCAAATTACTGTTGACCAACGGACTAGATTAGGTTTTCGAGTCAGATTCAGAATACTGAACGGTTTAGCGGGATAGAGACATATGGCTCAGGCGCAGACTACGAAAAACATACATAAAATAAATGACGATAGATATACGTAGCAGTTGCACAAAATTGCTACACACTTTGTATTTAGTTTTAACTATTTACGATGTTACATACTTTATCACTAATTGTCTATTCCAATTACGGGAATTCTGATAAGAAGTCATGCATTTGATAATTGTGCTAAGTAATCAAAACTAATGAACCATCTTGATGGTATTGCGTTAATTTTTTTTTCTTTGTGACTGAGCGTTGTCTCTGGTGCCTATCTAAGTTGAATAAAACCTATTGTGTAGATACGATGTATCTGACCGGTCACAGACTCCCCAGCTCTGGACTTTGCAGCTTGTGTGGACCCTGCACCAGATTCATTTATCTTGTTTATTAAATGCTAATTGCCGGTATCTATTGCAATTAGGGCGGTAGATAGAGCTGGGTCATGCGATAGTTCGCTATCGAATCGGGCTTGTGTACCCAGTACATGTGTCTTAATGGTGTAGGTATAGAAGTTTAGGTATTTATTCTTGACTAGCTTTCCGCCCGCCACTCCACCCGCAAGTAGTTTATCGCATCGCATTAATTATAACAACAATAAAAAATACATATCCATTGTACAAGTATATTCGCATTGATTTTTTTTTATTTATATTAGTAGTGTTTAAAACACTACTAATAGTATAAATAACTACTAATAATATAGTAAAATAGTGTTTACTAAACACTACAGTGTGGATAAGGAACCGTATTCCAATAATCCGTGCCATCGACAGAGATTCTAAATGATGTTATGTCCTATTCCAGTCAAATAAATAAAAAAATACACAGGGCCTTTATTATAGTCCACAAGTGTGTTGCAAACACAGGTGCAGGTTTCCCTATTAGTTCGGTGAGGCGACAATCCGACATGACCCATGATGATTGGCTCCCACTCACATAACAGGCAACACAGAAAAAACGGTATTTACTTTTAAAAACTATAGTTTGAATTTAGGAGTACAGGTAACAAACGGATGTTGGAAGATAATATAGGAAAAAACATTAGAAATGTATTAAACCAAAGATATAAAAAAATATAACGAGGTGTCATGCACACATACAATAATGAATATTATAAATATTACCTCAGACTAAACAAGTCGTTTTGATTATGCACAATTTGTTGTTTGTAAATAAAACAGCACCTAATTAATTATTGATAGAATAGAATTGTGACGCACGATATCTATGTAAGCAGATAATGAACATCTATTGTAGATTATTATGTGTATCTATATAATAGGAATGTTTTATTACATCATGCTGCAGTTAAGATCTGGTGCAAATCTTTCGATGTGCAATTTCAAAACAAACAGAAATACCTATCGGGTTTTATAATAAAATCATCTGATCACTGTAGTACACATGACGTCAGAGTCAAAGTAAACTTGCTAAATGATACGTCAGTCTGACGCGAATGGGAGAACAAATTGATTTATTGTGGAGCTCTCTGCGATACATATACCTACCTATTACTGACGATAGTTGCATAGACAAAAAACAAAACATTATTGCGGTTCATGTATGTTTGTTTGCCATTTCTGTATGATTACAAATAATGACAAGTACTTAATAACTTATCGTCAATATGCTTTAGGAAACTACATACATAGGTAATTACCCAATAGACATTAATGACGTCTACTATCTAGTCTCTGTACCAGCAGAGAGAGCAGAGATTGAACTTGAATCGATTATGTAACCTAACATTTTCTTAATTCTAATTAATTATCAAATTAATTTCCAGTATCAAACACTCATGTATTTAATAGGCGTAAAAAAACATTGGTTGGCACACTATCAATGGTTTAAGAAAGTAGAAAAATAAATTTATTAAGAGCATCAACAAATGCTACAAAACAAAGGCAGACAATCAGCAAAATATAATGCCAGTGAAATAGACGCCACTCAGTTTAACCATGGCGCTGATTTTCAGTGTATAAACTCGTGAAGCTCTACTTACAAGAACTACACACAACAAATGTAGAAATCTTTATCTTTTGACTGGCTCGGTGGAACGGTGGTTAACGACCCTGGCTGGCGGTTCCAAGAGTCGTAGGTTCGATTCCCGAGTCGGGACAAATATTTGTGTGATGAACATCGGTGTTTGTCCGTGTCTGGGTGTGAATATGTATCTATAAATATCTATGTATGTAAATCAGTCTCTGACGCTCAAAGTACAAGCTCTACTTAGTTTGGGGTCAGCTAGACCGTGTGTGGAAATATTCCAGATATCTTTTTATTCTGACAAAATATTGTCTCTTAGCTGTTAAGCTAAGAGACAATATTTTGTCAGAAAAGTCAGAAAAGTGTGTTAAGTATGGTGTTAAGTGTTACACTTAACACCATACTTAAACCTTACTCTATGTATTAAATTAATAGCGTGTTCAATATTAAACAGGTGTTTGACGCAAGTCATGATAGAGAGAAATAGTACAAGCTTCCTGGTCGCATAAACCTGCGCAGGAGTGGAGCGACCTTGAAGGGACAAAGAAACCAGAAGGACCGATATGTACCTACCTTGTTTACCGACGTATAAGTAGTATATAATGCTACTACTTAGCTTTGTAAATATTTTTGTATGTTTATAGCAAGCTAAGTATTTTTTCCTATCTGACATATAGGAAAAATGATGGCTTGGAGTAGCGTTGTCATCATCACCCGATCTGCGGGGGAGCGGATGGCTCACCACTAAATAAATTTAAACGACGTTTGCCTGAGGGTGCCCCCCAACGGGGCTCGACTTCGACTCGGCGTCGTTAGGCGGGCGACGGGTGTCCCTAATGCAGACGTAAAGTTTAGGGAGAGTAACGAGTAAGTAAGCTATGTATTTGCTTCTTATCTGCCTTTATCGTGTTCAGACCCAAAGTGAACTAAGCTAAACATGGTATTCATTACATTAGAATTGATTACAGAAAAGATAGGAAATTCACATTTAACATCAAACAATCATATTCGCATAAGTAAGAAATTGTTTACAAACAACGCACCAACGTTTCCTTGAAGTTTACAAGGAAATCGAATCAGACATCAAATACGCAATATATCAATCACATTGACTCTAATTAGTGGAGGGTCACAGAGTCATCAGATTACGTCCAAAACATTCACACTTTATTGGTGCAAAATTATTGCGGAATCCGGGAGCCTAAGATTGCTCTGACCTGATGATATTGTGAATATCAAACGAACTTGGGCTGTAAAGAATGTCGTTGATAAACCTAAAAAGATAAATAATTTGGGATACAACAAGATGACATGAGATTATTCTAATTGGTACTTATTTATACTATTTATTTACGATAAGTTTTGTTATAGTTACGGATATCCATTGCGAGGCTGGTTTGTTCAGGTAGGATGTATGTACTTAGGTACAAAATATTTATTGCCGGTATCACAGACATAAAGATTAAGATACGTAATATAAAAAAGTTTAAAAAGTTTTGAATATCGTAAATATGCCTTCTGATTTATCGGAAAATTATTTTTTAGAATATTTCTTAGTTGGATTTTTTTATTGTTTACTTATATTTAATTGTCTTGTAAATAATCACTTCGAACGAACCAAGGCGTAACACAAACTATAGTAATAATAAATATGTGTAGGTACAAAGAGTGGAATCTGCCGCGCCGTCCCGACCTCTGTCTTCGGGCTAGCCTGATTAAAAACGTTTATGGAATAACTACATAGTTTGGATACAATAACAATAATGAACAGTATAAGTTTAGTAGAGTTCGGTTTTCCGTGTCTCATGGTCAGGGATTAACGATATTTTTTGGGCGTTTTGAGTAGAAACTACTGGGGGCCTAAGTAATACTCTTAAAAACCATTTATCTTCACGTATCCATATTATATAGATATTAGTTACAAATGAAAGATGCTGGTTAAAGGTATATTATATAGCCAAGCATATTTATGTTATAGACATCATAATGACATATAATTTTCCGAGTATTCGCTATTCAAGTTTCATTTGATATGGGTAATATACTAAAAACGTGCAATGAACGTGATTAAGGTATCGTATCGTGTAACATAAAAATTTATTACCATGAGTTGTCGTGTGTAGTCATAATCACAATTTTACGATGTAGACGTTGCCCAATATAATAATTAGGTTGTGTATTCAAATATAGACGAAGGAAAAGTTCTTAAATCAAAATATTATTGAAAGTCACACATTTGGAAGTTGGTAAAGCAAATAAAGACACACCCCATCTTTATTATACATTAGAACATGATCTTAAATGCAAAGTATATTAGCGTTACAAGTTCCACCCCTGAAAAGTGCTGTATAAAGTAATTAAAGTAACAAAACCTGCTTTTATTAAGCTGGCCTATAAATTAATCAAAAATATATCGCTAATAAAATCACTCCAATTGCACTTTTAACCCCGACTGTGTATAATATGTCTTCTTTTGTGCAATAAGGAATACGAATATGTACCTCTATCTATAATATCACGCTCTATCATAGATAATTTAGCAAAGTTACAACATGTATAATCAAATATTTTTAATTTCAATACTGACTTAGATTACGAGGAACAAAGCATTGTCTGTATATTTATCTAGGAATAGGACTTAACAATATTCTAGTAGAGCCTAAGTACCTACTCAATTAAGTTTTTACTACGTGTACGCTGAAAGTTTATATAGCTACTAAATTAACAACTTCCTATTATGACTCTACATTCTAATTCGCAAGGATAAAGGATAGTTATTGTAAGTTCTACGCATTTAATAACTTAATTAAAATATCTAGCTTCATAAATTATATAATAAATGGATAAATGGTTCAATATGTTAATTTTATCACCAATATATGCCGTGAAGTATGTTCGATTAGACTAGGATCAATATCTTGAATAATAACATGTTTAGGGTCATTTTGTCCCTTTAAAGATGTTAGAGGGTTTTAGTTTGGTAGATCAAAAGGTTGTGTTAAGCTTGGACTATTTGCTTGTTTGTTTATTCAAAATATTGCACATGTGACAGCTCAGCGGAGGTGTGGTCGACCTTTGTACCACTAGATTATTGATAAAGAAAAGATGTCACAAGTTGGTACCGGTCCGATTACTATAAATGAAAAGAATAATAAGGTTTTATTTTATGAAGCCGGATCTACTGAGATCCTATTTATATTTGTTATCAATTGCGAATTATAAAAACAAATTGATAAGTATATACTAGTATGTAGTATCTCTCTACCTACGTTAGTCACTAAGGCAAAAAAAATGATAGGCTCGATCAAGTGATAATAATAACGAAATAATAAACAATGGGTGTGTCCCTTTAGTGAGTATTAGGTGAGATCTAGATATATGCGAAATAAAAAAAACGTATTATAAAACTAAAGAAGATATTGACAGATGTTTTAATACTAACTGAATTTTGTTAACCACAATGCTATGATGACGAGGCTGATGTTATTCGTTTCATATAAAAGTAGACGTTCGACTACGCGCTAAATCATTTATGTAATTGAAACATGATCACTTACAATCTTCTATTATCTATTGATGATGGTGATTTAGAAACATACTTATTTTAACTTGAATTGACCAAACACCGAAAATATGTACACCTCAAATCCCGTTCCAAACGGAAAACTTTAAACGATAGTTGCTACGTCGAAATAGCAAAACAAGTTATAATCTATTCTCTGGTTGTGTTTAGCGATTCTATAATCATGTCGGTATGCCGATAGCGATGATGAAATGGGCGGGTGGCCGTGCCTCCAGCCGGGCACCTTTGGCATGCGATAACCGGATTGATAATAACAAGAGTGTTTGCAAACTGAAATGATGATAAGTTGGAGCTCGTTGCAGTAATGCCGTAGAGATTGGTTCAAGAAGCGATGTAATGGGGGTTTGAATAACAATGACTTTTATGTTATTACTTTTTCGGCATATTATTATGTTTAGGCCAATACCGCGCGAGTTCTGTGGGAATACGAAAAAAGTTAATATATATGTACATAGAAAGAACAAAAGTTTACTGACCTTTTAGTTACTCTTTTCAAGAAGAACACCATATTTGTACGAATCCTTCGAAGTCTGCAACAAAGAATATACTTAAGTAATTTTACCTATATTAAACATTAATTTTAAACAAATTATGTGGAAGTTATCTTTCAAAATCTCATGTTGATATTTAAATACTTACTCTTACGATTAGGCGTTAAGTTCTTTATATATATAATGTGAAGAAAATCAAAATAATGTTACAAGTGTGGGGGAGGGCCCAGGCCCCTCTTTCCCACTGGGCACTATGGGCACGTGCCCAGGGCCCCGCGATCGAATGGGGCCCCATAGTTCCTGCCAGATTACCAAATGACCGGTATTTAGGTATTTCCGAAAAACATTAATTTGGAAATTTCTGATGATGTAACTAAATAGTGTTTTTTCAAGGTCATAGGGGCTCCATGATCCTAATGTGCCCAGGGCCTTAAATAGTTAGAAGACGGCCCTGGGAGGGCCTTACTTACAAACTCATACCTCAAGAATACATCAAAAAACATGTTTTACTATATGTTCTACTGCATAGGGTATAGATTAAGAGAGCGGTCTCTCCTAACACAAGCAAATATTTGCTTAAAAGAAGTTTCCAACACATTGAAATATTACGCATACCTAAATGAAATAAATTATTTGTAATTTGTGAAATGCTCCTAGAATTTTTCTAATAACAAAGTAAACGACACGGGCCTGCTCAAATTTGCACAGGACATTAAAAGACGGGGTTGCTCCCTCTTCTTTGATGATTTTCATTGACATTTGCACATCAAAAATTTAAATATCAAAATTATTTGATAAACAACAGACGAGGTACATAATAAGTAAGTACTTCTTACAAGGGTGAATGGAGGAGTTATTTCAATATTGGTTTTATCTTTAAGTTGGTAATTTCTTCGAATTTCGCGTTATAGCTTTATAGGAACTTATTTAAACAAGAACATTTACAAATGTCCAAACCGTCAATCAACTACATGAAAACGTACGTGATTACGTACGTGATTACTCGTGGGAACGCAATGATCTTGTTAAAACAATGCACAAGGCAGAATGGCGGCGACGTGGTCCACAACCCGTCACGTCACGTTTCCCACAGAGGTGCAAAAGTGAATCGCTGGAAGTGATCTCTGCCTACCCCTCTGGGAAAGAGGCGTGATTTTATGTATGTATGTTAATTAAGGATAATGCATAAGTATATTGTACCTGAATCAGAGTTCTAAGCACACAAACAGTGTGCAACCATTTATAATACGTCAGACATAAACTTATAACGTGATTGATTAATTTTCTCTAATTGCACGGATACGTTAATGTTTTTGTTTTTGAGTAAACTCGCGTGTATTAATACTAATACTAAACACATTATTTAGAGACCCGACGTTTCGAGCTCTTTTTGCGCTCGTGGTCACGGGGCACGCACGGGCTTGCCCGTAGGTATGTTTAGAATCGTTATACACGCAAGTTTATTCTGTTATTTTTGTTTTATTTCAAATGATTGATTTACTACCATTACCACGCTGGGATATAAATAAACTAATCTTAATAATATAAAGATACTGAATTAATGTGTATTGTTTTCTGTTTTATTTCCCAAAAAATTAAAAGTTTCTTCAGCATGACAAAGTAAAGTTCATTGCAAAAACAAAATCAAGGCTGAAATGTCAGGACACACACTCAATGTTTAAGAAAACAAAAGATAACCGGAAAATGATACCGAGATACCGTTATGCCGCGGCTACACAAGCGGGCTAAGGAGAATATTCGTTACAAAACGTATATAGATATTGTTCGTCTATTCGTATTTCGTAACATACGCGTTCCTCGTAAAGACCAAGATGGTCCTGCCTGAGTTTTGACCCCGGGTTAGGGCAAAAATTTGTGTGAATATTTCTGTGTTTAAATTACTTAGTTCGAGTTAGAAAACGGCGGATGCACGCCCATGCTTCAGAGAGCAGCACGCACAAGATCTGTCATCGGTCATGTCGGATTAAAATTTCCTTGTCTTCTTATAAATAACAGAATTAGTAACATCTTTCATTATGAAAACATATCCATAAACGCAACTTTTGATGAACCTGCCGAACAAACTTCCTAGGCGCTGCATACAAAGAACTAGCGTAGTGACGTTACACGCCAGGGGCCGTTTGTATGGAGCGTTTTTGAGCTCGTCCAAATAATGTGCAATAAAAATTGTAATATCTCGTCGAGCTATTGAGATATCAAAATGATACTTTCACCAGTGTCTTTGTGTTCGAGTGGTCCATCCAACCATATCAAAATAAAAAAATAGTCAAATACCCTATTGTGCACTGTAGTCCTGTGCCGGCTGGTTTCCATAGAGATCGGCCGCCATGGCCGAAATCGGCCGGATATATCTAGACCAAGACGTCAACTGACAGACACAAAAATAAAACGATTTCACGAAAATGTAGCTTTAGAAATAGTTGTTGATTTTTTCAATAAAAATTATATTAATTTAAATTCGCTTATTTTCACTTACCACTACACTTAATTTTCATTGCAACACTGAGATTATCTAAAGGCAACGTAGTAACGTGTGACTGGAGCCTTGTAGATTTATTACATATTACTCTTTGTAGTATTAAGTATTTAATGTGACTTTAATTCGGAAAAATAAAGACTGGCAGCAGCGATAGGAAAAGATCGTAATCGCTATTGATAGCGACAATTTGGCAGAGCATGTGAATTGTTATCTGTGTTTTTATTGTTTACTAAATTGCCTGCCGTTTTGTTAGTAGCAAATACGCTAGTAGCTAAGTACTTACTTTGTAGGCGCTTAAATTGAAACGTTGTACAATTCCATGTTATTGGCAAGAGGATTTAAAAAAAATGTCTTCTCAATCCTTCTGTCCTTCTCTCACTCTCCGGACCAATAGTTTTATTTAATAAGACCTTTCCACCATTACTTTGTAAGTTACTGTGAAACCACCAAATACTTACTGTTAAAAATCTTGCCCAACCCGAGTTTCAAACCTCGCACTCGAATCTCTAAAGAATACATACTTGATAACATTGAATCAATTTAGTTCACTATAACATAAGAGTATTTGAGATTTTAATAATATATCGCAAGCGAGCCTTATCAGAGCAGCTATCGTTGCCTGAACCGACCCACCGTCTTGCATCATTCACTTTCCTTCAGCATTGTGCAATATGCAGGCACCTTCAGACACAATGGATTCCTAACTTACATTACAAAGAATACTGTGGATGTCAGTGGTTCCTAACAAATGGAATTTTTTGACATACATTTTTCGTAGTCGAATAAATATTACAGGTTACTCTATATAGTTATCATGAAAAAGCAATAAATGTAGTAAAACTGAACAAATTTTGCTCGACCCCGGATTCGAACCAGGGACTTCTTGGTGCATACGCAGCGCTTGCGGGGCAGTCAATTATTTTGTGCATATATACTATAAGGACGAAACATGTATGAAATAATTAAATTTGATACGAATAAAGGGTGTGTTTGCGTGTCAGCGCGTAGCTGCAACGTCACACGCGTCGCCTGCGCGCGCGCAGTTACATCAGGCGCGATAACCGGGTGAGCCCCTCGTATCGACCGGCTATTTATAGCGCTCAATTCGACGGAAAGTTCTTGCAAAATAATGACAATTAAAAAAACAAAAAACAACCTGGGTGTTTTATCTCCTACGAAATTAAATGAAAAAATATTTACTTGGTGCCTACAATTAAGTATAAGTACATACACACCAAATACGAGTACATTCGTAAGCAAATTTAGTCATCTAAAAAGGACCTAAACACGAATATACCTTTGAGTATTGATAGCGTATGTTAAAGGAAGTGCTTTTACATTTATTTTGTTATCATTCTTATACAGTTTAAATTAAGACTAGAATTAGACGTCACAAGTTAAATAAAGAATAATTTTAGGCATACTCCTCAGGTTGTGGTTTTATTGGCATTTATGCACAAACAGTTTACCAAAATATTTAACAGCACTGCCGTTATAGCCTTATGTTTTATTTAAACTTTAGTATTAAATATTAACTAAGGAAGAAGTTCCTTTGTTCGTCAAAACATATAGAGATTTGATTAAACAGCATTATTTTGCAATTTGTTTCCCTAAATTATAAAATTGTTATGCAGGCACGGACATTGATTAAATACAGTATTATTTGAGCCTTTTAATGAATTTAATAGCCGTACCTACATGTATACGAGTATGAAAAAAATTAGTATTGCATAGCATAATTTATGCTGCTAAATACCACCTGTCTATATTTATTAAATCTGTTGATAGCATAGTTAATAAGACGAACTATAAGATACTTATTAATATTTAGCTAATATTTTCCAGTTTGAAAGAGCTAAGTTCATCGCGGGAACTTGTTTAAATAATGTCAATGGAATTATTATACATATGTAATAACACCTAAGGAAAGTGAATAAATATTAAAGTAAGAATAACGACTGAAAGTGCAACGACGACGAAAGATACAAATATTCTTCATACCTAATACATTGCAAGTTCCGATATTTTATGTAGAGTAGAGTTTAGGTATTACGAATACGCCTATCGATTGTTTAGCGCATCCCTGGTACCTATAAATCTAGAACTGACTTCCCCAAATACTAAAATCCGATGAAATACTATGGTAACTAGCTGCGCCAGTGACTTCGTTCGCGTTTCCCTCCGTTATTTACACATTTTCTATTGTTTCCTTGCTACTATTGGTCTCAGCGTGATGTTATGTAGACTAAAGCCTTCGTCGATAAATGGTCTATTAATTTTTTTTTAAATTCGAACCAGTTTTTCCTAAAATTAGCGCGTTCAAACTAACAAACGAACTCATCTGCTGTATAATATTCGTATAGATTCGTTTTATTTATTAAACTTTCATTAAGTTTACTTAAAATTATTATTCGCAGCTCCTATTGGTCTATGTTTTTATTTTCAGATTTCAGTACCCAATGAAGGAAGACCCCACAAATTTTAAGGATTGCAATGTTCATTATTTACAAACAAACATAATTCAATTCTCGTTACTTCCGTAACTAATTGAATTATATCAAAGAATTCCTTGAATGCCGTTTTGAATTTAGTCTATTCTCACATCGCCCACGTAATGAAGTTACAATCCGTTTGTTTATTAATTACATAAAAAACAATGATTGTGACCGGCCTTCATTCGTTCTGTCACTCTTCGTTCACTCTCAAAAGTCCATAAATTGAGAGGTTCAACTTTCGTTCAGTCAGTCCGATTAGACGTTGCGAACCGTTAATAGCCGATACAATTTAATCTAATTGCTAATGATGCAACACTCACCGTGGCAGCCAATGAATTCTCGATTGTAGCGGAACGCTCACGCTTGGCCACACATGTGTTATGGACTGGAGCTGATAATTTTTTTTCTGTTGTTTTTTTTTAAGTGTTCGCGGTAAACGTGCTTCGGGGCTTCGGTCTGCGGCCGCACTGTGCGACGGTAAACAATGAATGCTCTCATCAGCTATCTGTGTCAATAGCAAGATATCGCTCGATGCCAAAGAGTTGGGTGAGGTTAAGATCTGAAGTGGGTATGTCCTTGGATCGATCGATTGCGAGGGATTGAGAGTAGGTATGTAACATAATTATGCTCCTGAATGGGTCAATAACTCTCTCTGGACTGCTTTAGAACTAGGTGTCCACCGGACGGTATCACAAGCATATCATCAAATCAAATGGATGGATGAAGCCATACAAGAACAATATAAATGTAGTACGAATATATACGAATAGTCTACATATACAGAGGAAGTTCGTTTTATCTTCGATACGTACGATGCGTCCGATGCGTGGGATGAGAATAGTTTAAAATGGTTGCATTCACTACACACATAGTATATAACAAAGTCGCTCTCGCTGCATGCCTGTCTCTACGTATGTTTACATCTTTCGAACTACGGATATCTGACCAACGGATTTTGGTGCGGTTTTTAATTTAAGAGGAAGGTTTTTGTGCATCTGAAATGTAAGTGTAGGTACTACGTACTTGTATATCTGTTACGGTCAATGTGAGCAATCGGTAATTATCTATAATCACCGGTAAATATAGATAATTCCCGACGCACATGGTAAATGTAGTGAATTATTCAAATTTACCGGTAATTATATAAAACTCTCGCTCGACTGTGGTAAATGTTGACATTGCTGACAAATATCACAAGTACTCTGCAATTCCAAATGTCACAAATCTCAAATCTGCAAAAATATATTGACGAGAAAGAATTTTAAGAGTTCCACTGAAAATTCCCTGCCATTGTGTTAATTTTATTTAACTTTATTTTCAAATTCAAATTCAAATTCAAAATATTTATTGCGTTTCACACGTTATTACATAGTTGTTATATAAGGTACAGTCCGTTATGTGACGCCCCGTAGGGGCACAGTAACATTTACAGAGCGCTAGTAATACATATTTAGTTATATGATATATAAATATTCATAATCACAAGTTTAATCAATTCTTCTTCTATTCTATTCTAAAGTATACAATTTTATTGCCATAACAAATTATGTTTTTATTATTTATTTAAATGTGTCGTTGAAGTATTCTTCAATCGTATAATAAGCTTTATCTATTAAAAGTGTCTTCAAATGTTCTACAAAAATTGATTGTTTTTCTATGGTTCTTATATTATCTGGAAGATGGTTGAAGATTTTTATTACCATGACATGGGGGCTTGAGGAGAATATTTTTCTGCGGGAGAATGGAACGTTATATTTACTTAGGTATCTATTATTTCGTCGATTCATGTTGATTGGGGAGTACAGTTGGGGGTACTTTTTTAGAAATTTGCATGACTCTAAGATATAAATAGAAATTACCGTTAATATTCCATGTTCTTTAAATAATGGTTTGCAGGAATACATTTGGTCAACATTTACAAGTATTCGTATACATTTCTTTTGCAGAATCAGTATATCATTAATACTTGTACTATTGCCCCATAATATTATGCCGTAAGTAATTCTAGAGTGAGCGTACGCGTAGTAGGCTGTTAGGGCTGATTCAAAATCAGTTACGCGTTTCAGGTGACGGAGCGCATATATAAATGATGATGATGATGATGATGATTTTTATAAGATAATATTTTTTTATAAACCAAACATGAAGTTTGGTTTCGAAATACTTGACTGGTTTATTTTATAACTAGCTGTGCCCGTGACTTCGTTCGCGTGGACTACAGAATTTTACATACAAAAGTTTTTACCTTACGAATTTTGCAATATCGCATCGCAAGTAAGTCTATTAGGGTGCATGCCAAATTTCAATTTATCTATCTGATGCGGTTTAAATATTTTCAGAAAAGTTATTTATAAATACATACTTAACTACATAATCACACCTAGACACGGAACAAACACCGATATTTATCACACAAATGTTAGTCCCGAGTGGGATTCGAACCCACGACTCTTGGAATCGCCAGCCTGGGTCACTCACTAACAAAACAATTGTTTCACCGAGCCAGTCAAGTCAGTTTTATTTTATTATTTACCACATTTACACAAAGGGTATGGTAATTTTTTATAATTACCGGTAAATGTGATTAATTCGATAGTTTTCACCACCTTTACCACGAACAGTAGTATTTATGCATAGTTACCGGTGATTATACATAATAACCACTCTATCCACTTTTACCGTAACATATCAACTGAGATGACTGATCTAAATATAAAAATACCTACATTTATTTATTTACCGCTTTACTACCGCTTACCATCATTCACTACCGCTTACCATCAGGTGGAGTGAGGTCATCTAGTTAGCCTAATATAAAAAATCATAAATACCATATTCACAGCTAATACCTAAATTAGTAGGTAGAGTAGGTGCACAAATATGCTGATAGGTACCTGACAGTGGCGGATTCAGAAAGTTGTTTACTACCGACAAGAATGTTGGCACTCGCTGATCTTGAGACAAGTTAGATTTTTATTACGGTGCACTGTTCTGGTATTATTAACGTACTGTTTAGAAAAACTTGAATAAAAATGCAGCGCGTTTTCAACCTTGGGGGCAACTCTAAAAATTAATCCATTTTTAAACGGTTTTATTTCCCTTCGTCACAGCATCCGTATGAACGGCTGAATTTTCGCTAATTCTTTTTTTGTTGTGCTTGCTATTGTCAGGTGAAGGTTTTTATGGAAAAAGAAATAAAAAAAAATGCACGGACATTTAGAAATAAAGGGAAATGCCGGGGGAAGTTCCGAGACTATTTAGGTACTATTTACTAGTAATTTGTAATTTCTCTTTTTCTCTTCTATCGTCTCTTTTTTACATTATTACCTACTACTATTTTTTTTTTCATTACCTACGTTTTGTTATAAGAGCCAGTACCTAAGTAAGAGCTCAATGTTATCAAAGAGCAAAAGGTCTTATTAAATCAGGCTATATAAAAAACCTTTTAAAATCAGATCTTATTACAACACTAGCTGTGCCAGCGACTTCGTTCGCGTTTCCCCCGTTTTTTACACATTTTCCATTGTATCTTAGCTCCTATTTGTCGCAGCGTGATATTATATAGCCTAAAGCCTTCCTCGATAAATGGTCTATACAACGCAAAAAGATTATTTCAAATCTAACCAGTAATTTCTGAGATTAGCGCGTTCAAACAAACAAACAACAAACAAACTCTTCAGCTTTATAATATTAGTAAAGATAAATGTTCATACTTAGGTACTACTGGTAGGAAAATTGGTAAAGGTGACAACAAGTACATATGCAGTGCTTTCAAAGAGATATTATTGTGCAGGTGTCTTCGTGGGATTTAAGGCTAACAAATACCTAAATCTTGGAAGAGTCCGGGAACGGCCAGCGCAGGTTCGCCAGACTTGAAACGCGCTCTACCTACTCTTACTGCGCGTTTTAATCTTTTTATCTATCCACCGTGTGGGTTGTATATTATAATATTTTCACATATCCCATTGAGGCTTTGAGGGCTTACGCCCTTTGTGCCCGTGGGAGCCGCCAGGTGGCGCTGCGCTCAATGCTTTATTTACGGCGGTGTCCGACTGTCGCTCTTTTACATGTCGCACAAAGAGCGAGCCTCTAATAATTTATGTTATTCATAAAGAACCGATCTCCAGCTATTCTGTATTCTGTAAGTTATAACCCGTAACACTACGTCGTTGGACTATTGGTGACAAGCGTTACGAGAGGTCCCAGGTTCGAGGCCCGATATTGTATGAGCTTTTCTTTTTTTGAGAAATTACTCAGCTGAAGTCAAGAAGTTGGCAGATGCACGCCCGTGGCACGGAAAGCACTTTAAGATAGGCGGTGGTCCCGCACCTGATCTCTCATCGATCACATCAGGTTGCATTCTCACCGAACTATGAGAATAAGGGAAGAGTAAGACTTACCAAATTATTAGTTGGCTATATCGTATCAGTAGCATAGCAATAGCATGCACTTTATCCTAAACACTATTAGGAACGCAAACCAAGCGGTAAAACTAATGTAAAACCTAAATAATGAACTATCTTTTCCTGCTGACCCTAGCTTAGAATGTATTGAAAGAAAGAAAAATCCATCCTTTGTGTATTTACATTATATTTTTCTTACGCTACCTTGATGAAATTGATTACGCATGCATATGTAATGCGTCACGCTGTGTGGTAAGTATATTATAGGTAAAGTGTGATAACGCTAGGCGTGTCTCAGGGCGATCGGTTGCACTACAGCAATGCAACTACGACATAGTAACATTGTGTATTAATATTAATAGTTTACTAGTGATGAACAATTCATTAATCAATCATCACACAATTTTCTGGGGGCACTACCACATTACAAAATGATTCATCGAATATTTCGCGGGTTTTTACTAGTAAAAAGTCTTATAATTACTTTTTCTTAACTGTCATACGATGATGGCTCGGAGTAGCCTTGTCATCATCACCACTTGAGGGGGAGCGGAAGGCTCTCACCCCTGACAAGCTTTACAAGAGCACCAAAGTCTATTCTATTGTCTTTATGTAAAAATACAAACTTAGATAGGATTTTAAAGACGATGACGATGAACGAACCGCATCTGCTTTTAACACTAGATTACTAGACGATAGCGCTCTCCATTCATTCCAGAAAAATGTTTAAGTTAGTTAAGACTTTGCAAAAGGCCAATTCCGGGTAGAATAGGTGTGTAAAATGTTAAGAATTGTTTTCCTGAGAGAACTACGAACTCGTTTGTGTACCTCGTTCAATCAAGAAAACTCTTTCATCGTTGGAATAATTTCATTTCGTGCTGTTTGCCTATGTTTTATCTTTACGTATAAGTATTTTAAACCATCTAGGTATTACCGAATACAGATAAAAATTCCGAGTAAGGAATGCATGATTTCAGAGAACAGTTCATACATAGTAAGGTATGTTATACGAGTTTTTTTTTTATTGGATTATTAGATTGATCATATACATATAATACAAGTAAGTATACACTTAATAAATTGACAATATAATTTATACAACCCTGCGTCCAAACTCTTACTATATGTATAGGTAAGTATAGGTACTATACTTAGGTAGGTATCTAACTATATTACCTAATAGATTTAACTATATTCAACCGAACCCAGATAGAAACGATTAACTGCAAACATTACACCATAAATTGAATTCAACGGTATTGTTTTGACTTAAATAGAGGCCGATCACAGCCGGGATTGAACCCGTGATCCTCGAAGCCTGCCGCCGTAACTTACGTTACGACATTGTTATCAAATTCACAACCCTCCTCGCCAAAATCTCTAAGGGACGATATATAATTAATTTAAGGCCTAGAATATTTAATAACTAAAGGCCGCTAGTAAATTTCATGATATTACATTTACATGAGAAAATTATGAACATAGTATGGTATGTTGGCTGTTAAGTAGAAAAATTTTACGAGTAGAATGAGAATTAGTCGACCCTATGATCATATTATCACATCACTAATTTGGAAATATAAATAATCAAAATATTGTGTGTGTAGGTTACGAGTATAGTGGACAAGTATATACAAAGGTTCATTTCATTCTTATAATTCGGTAGGACGGCTATGTAACTTGCATGATGATAAGGGGTGAGCGCCTTCCGCTCCCCCGCAAGTCCGGTGATGACGACGAGGTTACTTACTCCAAGCCATCATCATAGTCAACTGACGATCCTAACTAGGAAAAAAAAGCATGATAACTGAGACTGTTTAACGTGCTTTCCAAGGCACGGGAGTGCATCACTGCCAACTAAAGCCTATTTACTTCATAAGAAGAGAAAACCAAAACATTTTGATCCGACCGGGACCCGGGACCTCTAGATCTTTATTATGCAGCACTTGCCTTCAATGCACCTAATATTGCATTCAAACGGTGTATAGGTAATGCTCCTCATACTGAATAAAGAATAGCTTCATACTAAGGTTTTTCAATAACAGTTATTTTCCATATGTGTAAAATTATTCAACTTTCGATACATTTAAGCTATCCTTATGAAAATTGGAGCATTGTAAAGTTATCTATTTACCAAACTGTGACAGATGTGTAGACATTTACCAAGTTTTTACACTGTACGAATTATAATGTTATTGGATACTATAGCAAACAATATATACTAGCAATATTAGTTGGTAGCTAGATATACCATAATATATAGCTACTAGGTAGGTATACCTCCAAGAATCTTGTCAGTGCACTTAATGAAAATACCTATATTTTTTATAGTTTACTGGCCAGATATGCTAAATCGGATGCAAATTCTTGCATTATCACATTTTTATTACAAAATGTAAAAGTAAAACGTCTTAGTTTACGTTTCTTCATTTTATTCACTAGTTTAAGTATTTCGCTATGTCAGACGTAGATAATAATATACCTATGTATTGTAAATTAATTTGTAATCGTGTATTATTTTGCTTAAACAGTAAAAATTATATAGTAAATCATAACTTCACTATAGTAAAGTAACGCAAAGATAGTATTGCTTTTATATTATAAACCGATTTTCTTTCTCCACAAATAATATCTCTGTTATATTATTATGCTTATTGCTTGTGCGAACTATCACTTTAATAAGGTGATATTAGTTCACACATTTACTAATGTATTGCATAACATTACAGGTGTTGAAAATATAAAGCTTCCCAGACTGCAATATTTACCAAAATTCTGCCTTAGATACATGGAGAATACCACGACAATGCCAAGTAATACATAGTCTTAATCTTTGCGCCATAAAATCCATATTCAATTGCATGTACCGAGTGGTGGGTGTCGGGCATATTGCGTCGCTCCCGCGGGAAGTATAAATAGGGGGTTGAAGATGTCCCTGGTCACTTCTGTCCAGGTAGCACGGAGGGGCACATGTACCGGTGGCTATTAGTGCAGTGACATGGATTCTGTGAGGTGTAGGTGAGTTGCATGTTGATCAATTGTAGTGGAATAATAGGATAGAACTTTTTCTAAGTGGCCAAAAAGTTAAGAGAAACTTTTCGATGAGAATTTAATAGAAAATTGAACAAGTTAGTACCTTTTGCAAGTGTAGATAGATATAATTAGGTGTGATAGCCATCCGCTCCCCCGCATGATCCATGCTCCGGTGATGATGACGAGGCTTCTCCAAGCCATCATTGTAGTAAATATGAATAATTAGATTGTTCCTATTAATCTCTATTATGTTAATACGACGCAAAAGACGATTTGACTCGTTTTATGTACCCAACTTCTGTAAAAATCAACGTAAACAAGAAGCTTAAACTATCCTTAAGGTTTAAGATTTAAACCTAAGGCATATGTTAAAACTTATATTTGATGCATTTTTATGTAGATAAATTGAAGTGTCTTACTTAATTATATAAATACAAAATCCAGAAGATGTTTGATAAACTGATTTAAACATTAGGTAACATAATTTGTACGTAACTGTTTACTTAACCATACAAAGACATAATAATATATAATAATAAACATGTCGTGTATATCTTTTATCTCGTGTACATGGAATACATTGTTTATGTGTTGTATTAATTATAGAAACATAGATAATATTGTCTTGTAAATACAAGGAGTGTTATCTGGTTATTTACATATGAGTAGGTATTTACAAATTAAGAGGTATTCCTCGAAGCCTTTTGCAACTAAAAGGAAAGCCAAAAGAAAAAGAAAACCTCATTATTCTGTTTATAATTTGTTTTATCTGAGGGCACGGTAGTGCAGCCAACGACCCGTGTGGCGGGGCCAAGTCAGCAAAGCGCAAGGACACTACAGACTTTTCTCGAAACGTTTCGAAATTTTGAACTTCCATAACTTTATATAATTTTATACTGTCATGACACATCACACACATTACAAAACTGAAAATTTCCATACATAAAATTCCGTACGTTTTCAGTTTTCTCCCATAACTTTGATTTGGCTAATAGTAAATAGTTAAAAATATCAAAATAAAATAACACGTACCAGTTTCATAGTTCGGCGTGACGGCAATTCGACTTGAGTGATCGGGCGCATGACCACCGGCTTAACGTGCTTTCCGAGGTACGGGCCAAAGAGAATATAATCACTACGTTTTACGGGCATGCAACCGCCGATTTCCTAACTTCAAGCTGAGTAATTCCTTCACAGAAAACGTCACAAATTTTGCCCGACCCGGGACTGGAACCGGGGTCCTCTCGGTCCAGACACAAGGTTTGCTAAAAATAGACCAACGAGGCAGTAAAATATCGTAGCTACGATATTCGAGCTTTGTTTGTTTAATGATGTATGCTTTAGATTTTATTAATGTCTAAAAGCCCCGATTTTGTCATTGATTCACTCACTGATCGTCCAAATTCAAGTGGCCCCTAGACTTGACCAAAAATGTCCAATAACTAACTTATGTATAAAAAATGCCTGAAGTTAGGAAGTTGGCGGTTAAAGGCCCGTGCCTCGGCTTGGAAAGCACGTTAAGCCGGTGGTCCTGCGCCCGATCTCTCATCGGTCATGTCGGATTGCCGTCTCACCGAATTATGAGAGTAGGGGAATAGAGAGTGCACTTGTGGTTGCGCGCTTATAAATAATGTGAAATGTTGACAAGACAAGTCTACATAGGTACTGCAAAAGTGATCAGATCTCATGTAGAGCCAAGATTGACATGCCTACTACATTTTAGGCAAAACGTGAAAACAATAATTATCTACTCCATATTTGACGTTTTAAAAAATTAAAAAATCTAAAAGTAAATTTATGGCCAGAACCAGAGTATCAGTGTTTCAAAAAATACCAAACATTACCTTTATTTTAGAACGCCTAGATATTTTATTGATTAAACATACGAGTATAATAATTATTTTTAATTATAGGTACACGAACTTATTCAATGCGTTTTCTTCAACTCTTCCAATTTACAAAAATCTCTTACTAATAATCTAAAGCTTGCTAGACACAAGAAAGCTCTAATTACAGTTACACGTGCTTTTATTTTCATTTGTCGTGGAAACATCGACGGCTTACAAAAGTCAAAAGTTTACGCACGTAGCGCATTATGAAGCTATAACTTTCTGTGGTCAGATATTTAATTAAGGCCAATGTCTAATAAATGTCATGTTGCTAATTTATCGGGGCACCGTTAGGTAAAATTATAGTGGGAGTACACGATATTAAATGTCTGATGTTACATTAAAACTTTTAAGACGGAATAAATGTAAGCAGGATGAGTAGTAAACAGTTTATTGTTCTTATGATTTACCGCGAGTTTAAGGGTTTAGTCGTTAGTAGATGGGAAGTTATGTAAAATTACCTTTAACCATTTAGTAATTAGATGACTTAGACTGGACCGAGATAGATCTAGCAGTATGTACTTATGCCGTTCAGTAGTCAGTTTAGTTAAAATAGGCATTTTAAAAAGTTTTATTTAGTTGATGTTTGGTTGTTCACATTTAGTGTCCTTTTTTTGTTTTAACGCCAGTGACTTTATGCAATCATGATCGGCAAGGATGGAATTCACTTGCATTTATGCACGGATATACCTCAAGGTATCTTATTGTTGTTAGATTTTCTTTATCTGACATAGGACTCACAAATGACAGTCATACTTATATAGTTACATCCAAATAGAAGTCTCTCAGACTTACTACCTACATATGCTAAGCATATTAAATTATACGCATATAATGCCGAACTTATAAATTTTTATGTGCCACTAAATAAAAACTTTGTTAAATATTCTATAGGTAATATAGGAGTCGTTGATTTTTGTTATAATTAGGCACAATTGGTTATGTTGTATTTAATATGTAAACTACCTAATAATATGTAAACTGCGATATAATGACACCGTGAGTCCGGTTAACCAATAAACGCGAGGTTGCATTGCCCAGGGGCGTGAGCGTAATGCTGGTGATGGGACTGGTGACGGCGCTGGTCTCCGCGCAGATCACCTTCAGCCGGGACTGGACCGGCGGCAAGCGCGCTGCGCCGCTCGCCATCGACTGCCAGCAGTTCACCAGGCTCTGCAGGCATTTTGTGGTATGATTCTCATGCTACGTTCAGTCTAGAACGGTTGCTGGCGAGATTAAATGTCTCACAAGCAGTAACAGTAGGTTCTTGACTCCAGCTTGGTAAACAACGACCAGTTCTGAAGATCTATCACTGTCGATCGTTGAGGATAAAGACGGGACAACTTCTCATGTAAGTTTGCAAGTAGTTCATGTATGGTGCGTGATAGCATACTCCGCGTGGACTCAGACTGGTAGCCTAGCCAAGGCAGCTTCAGCTTCGAATGGATGTTCGTGAGATATCTACTATCATCAGTACCTAAGTAGGTACCTACCTTACCGTCATCATGACGCGCTTGACAGCGTAGGTAGCCTAGGTAGGTATCAATCAAGTTATCCAACCAGACCATTTGTGAGCATCCTATGTTGTTCCTTTGTAACGATTACAATCAATTGCATTCACTAAATTGCCTGCATCTTAATCATCTGTAAGATTTAAGATCCTACTTACTTAGAAGGATCTGAATGAGCGATGTCGATTATAGTTTAGAAAGCATGTGAATATTTTTGTTTTTTCCGTGAAAGTGATAGTAAAACGTAAATTTATGCCGTGATTACAATTTTATCACCACCAGCGGCCGACAACAGTCACGAGTAGAGATTTGTTATCGTATAAAAGAGACAGGTACTTACTAAGGTAGGTATTTAGTTCTTGATAAATTTACCTGTATAGATTTATGAAAGATGAGCAAATCAGGTATAAGCTTGAGTCTGATACAGATACATGATACAGCTCTTAGCAAAATACTCGCAAACTATACTTCTTTATATACGTACATAAATGCTTGGTTCCTGTACGTAGTGGTGCGAACTTTTTGCTCCTCCGCTAGTCCTGTGATGATGACAAGCCTACTACACCAAGCCGTCATCGGCGGCAATCAGTAGGAAAAAATGTTTCTGCAGGATTATCTCAAGAAGTTGTTTTTTTTTCCTTACTGACTTACGATGATGGTTAGGAGTAGCCTCGTCATCATCACCGGACTTGGGGGGAAGCAGATGGCACTCACCCCTAAATCAAGAAGTTATGTGTTCGCAGCATGAACTTAAGCAAGCGATGTCATCTGAGGTGACCACCAAGCGCCGGCGGGAGGACGACGCGGCCCCGCTCATCTACGACGAAGACAACTGAGCCTCCACGACCCCGGCCTATCCATGAAGTAGTCTCGACAAATCAACACTTTACTGCCCGATAGGTCACGACTATAACTCTTTATCGGTCCATCTATTATCGTTATGCCTTTTGTCACTCTTACTATTAGGCCTTTTGACGTTCATGCAAGATCTCATTAACGTCTTGAATTTTCTCATATTTAGAACATGAATACGTCACTATACATGTTCGACAAACTGGCGTCAATTACAAAATTATGAGTTTCAAACGAAATTATCCATATAAGTTATTTTTGTTGCGGACCTCTTATCAGATTTATCATTACAGATTGAAAAGTGCTGGAGCTATGTATGTATGCTAGGTAGTACATTCTGTAGTACATTCCGCTCACATGACAAACCTTTACTAAACAATATTTGCTACCTCAGAACGAGGTATCTATTCTTGCGGAAGATAGATAAAACGCTTCAATCATCATCAAAACACTTCAAAAAGGCCCCCCAATGTACGTAGATAAGCAGCTTATGTGATCATAACACTTAACAGTGAGATAAAGATCAACAATATTTAGTTTACTTAACGTTTCTAGTCATATTATAATATTAGATAGGTATATGAATGTAATTTAATTATAATAAGTACCTATACTATTATGTAAGAGTCAATTGAATGCGCCGCGACTTCCACCCCAAAATGAATGTAAATGAATATGTGCATCGTGTATTTTGGCTTTGTATAAAGGAAGATGTAATTATTATATCAATTAAACAAAGCATTTGAAAACAAAGTTGTTTCGTTTTATTATTGAACGAGTTTTATGTAAGTTATATGGGATCATATTACACAAACCACTTGAATTTGGATTTGGAGATATAAATATTTTAATCTATATTTTCTCAGGATAAGATAATAAAACAAAAGTATACCTTATATTAATTTATTTTTCAAATAAATTGATTTTATATACATGGTAAAATATAATTATAATATTGCAATAGTATTTATTTCAAACCATACATAATGAATCAAGTGTACTAAATATTTATTGAAAGTATTGAATGTAAGTAAGATTCATATTTCAGTTACATACGTAATTAATTATATATATGGCTAGATATGGGTATACATGTCAATAACTAAAAAGGACCATCTACTTTCCTATCTTTAAATCAATCTAAGTAAAAAACCGATACCATATAAAATGAACGACATCTAAAACTAAATGTAGGTACTTGGACATAAGTAAAAGCTTATTATATGTGTTAATTGGTGGTAAGTATAGCCTTAGAAATAATTTACATGATAGATAAGAAAAAAATCCGTTACAAATAGCTTTACAGGCTAATATCCTAAATAACAAAAGCGGGCACGTTTGTAATTTGTGATGAATTTCTAAAAAATGTGAACCTAATTTCATGAAAGCTTAGTCATAACCCGCTGTTGCGCAAGTGAAGTTTTTCCACATCCTAAAGAAACTAAGAAGAAAACGTAATATGTAGTTAAAGCTAACTAACTAGGTAATTCAGTCAAACATAGAATAATCATGACATAATTTGTTTTGTACTTTATAATATTGAAATTTTCATGGCTCGCATTAAAAAATGGATAACTTTAATATTTTTTAATATACATATAAAAGTTATCTATTCGAAATATGCATTCTTACAATAATTTCGTTGTCTCTTGTACAAAGAGAAAAAAAACGTGCAATGTTCTGTATTAGAACCATGTCAAATAGGCGGTAAAATAAGTAAAATCGTAAAATACTACACAAGGGTTAATATTGGTCCCAATAATCATACTAGGCATTAAATACAATACGTAATACCACAAAAGTCAATATAATTATCGCTAAGTTGAATTGTAATTTTACAAGCGCCTGGCCTTTAACTCAACATACATTGTTGCATCATTACTGTGTACTTGCGAAAAATATTTTTGTTTGCGTGAAATTTTATCGCTATATTTATATCTAAATGGCAGTGAATTGCTGAAACCTGCACGACACACCGACGCCGATGGTATACCTAACAGGACCTTATAAAACAAATGCTACTCTATTTCCGAATTATGTCAATATAAAAATTACATCGAAATAGGTCCATTCGTTTAAGACCTATGGTGCCACAGACACACATAGCAGTCAAACTCATTAACACATCCATGATCACCACCTTTCTTTTTTATTGAACAGCAGCCAACTCAACCTAATCATCATCAGTAGTACAACACCGCACATACTCCAGGGCCCTATTCAGGCACTCCAACCACACATCCCTGTCTTTGGGCGTGTCCGCTGCCAACAGGTGTCTCCGGACGACCGTACCGTCCGGCCGCTTGACGTACACGAGGGACCCTGAGTCCGGCACGATGAGTCCGGCCGGGATGGACGACTCTAGCAGGATGGTGTTAGGGCGGGCGCAGAGGTCGCGGGGGGCTTTCACTACCTTCTCTGATACTACCGTGTTGAGGTCGATGTCGCCGATCGGGAGCTGGAAATGATATTCAAAGTTATTTTGTGATCCAAATAAAGTAATATTAGATAATAATATATTTTAAATAAATTGAAAACATGAATGTTTGCGAACCAAGCACGGAACCGTATTTGGTACTTTTAAAACGCAATTTAGTTAATAACCAGATTTCCTATATGTAAGCGAAGCTCATTTCTTCTAAAACCGTCTTCAATGAAGGCTTGCAATAGTATGTTATCAGCACCGGATTTGTAGGTGATCGGGTGTCCCTCACGCCACAAGCGATCTCCCTACGCACATTTTAACTAGTTACATAATATTTATTAAGCAATTTGACACTTAGATATTTTGGATATGAAAATTGTGCAGGCTATGATGCACACTTATTCTTATCGAGTCAATGGCAAAATCAAACGTAATCTGCCCGGTATTCGACTGCACGACTTACGATGATTGCTCAGAGTAGCCTCGTCATCATCACCGGACTTGCAGGAGAGCGGATGGTTCTCACCCCTCACGAATCTCGTTATCCGAGGCGCACTATTGTTCAGTACATAAAATCCGTCATTTGCTGTATGATTTAGGCAAGAATTTGTAATTTTTGTTCAAGAGCTGTGTATGTTTAATAAGCAAAATAAATATACCTTCTTCTGCACATCGTCGGGGTACTTCCAGTAGGCGAGCGTGGGCGCGTGCAGGCGGAACCAGCGCCGGTGCCAGGCGCCGAGCCCCGACACGTCGTCGAAGGCCGTGAGGAAGGCGGCGTGCGCGTCGGGCGCGGGCACGCGCAGGCGCGCCTTGATGTCCAGGTTCACCGAGCCCTCCAGCGGACTGCCCATTGGGACCTGATAATACCAAGGGAATTTTCACATAACCATAGTCCGTTGTAATTTTGAACAGGACATGTTGGTCTTAGTAATGGTGCAACGGGCTGATATCCGCAACTCGACGTCAAGATGCCTATTTTGCGTGTTTTTTTACATGTTGGTCTTATGTCATGTGATTAAGGTTTTAATTATGGTGGTAAGATGATGAACAGTCTCATGACTGTTCACTAGGTAGCAGTAGAGTGTAAGTCACACAAAAAATAAATAAATATTACATAACATCACATACATTGATCTGTTCCCGTGGTAAGTAGCTTTAGCACTTGTAGACAGAAACGTTAAAATGAAAATAAAAGACACTATAACTCAATACGAATGACACTACCACTAGACTATCTATCACTACTTTCATAAAAAACAGCTTCCAAATCAAAAATACTGACTGAATAATATCTACGTAGGTAATAGTGGCGCCATCTAACAATCAGTTATAACGATTCTAAGTTTAAAAGTCGCAATCTCACAAACAACAAATCGAATCTACCTTGTTGAGCGTGAAGGTCTTCCTGCTGGCCTGAGGCAGCGCGAATATGCAGTACCCGTGCGGCGCGAACTGCGGACTGCGGACCGACAGCGGGCCGGCCGGGCTCTGCACGCGCGGCGCCTTCAGCGACGACGCCTTCGACTTCGGCGTCAGCAGCTTGGAGCTCGACTGGGGGGGAAGCATGCGAAATTGCGAACATTAGAAGTTAGTTCCGCTGCGCGCCGGGAGATGGCGCTGGCTGGTTGGTGGTTTTAATATAGCTACTAAGCAGAAATGAGTTCTGCTTCTGAACTTATTTATATTTTAGTTCCTTTTAGTTGAGATTGCGCAGTTTTTAGATTTGAACATACCACCAAGAAGGTAATAAGAGTTAAAAGATGTAATATTTTATTTACCTTTTTATTTGTGATGTGGTATTTGACTTCGTGGGGTAGTATTTCTTTTGATGCCTGAAGTAAATATACTTCAACTGTCACCTGGAACAAATAATTACCATCTTTATAATTGTTTATTGAAGCTTCCTATTGGCGTGAATGTTTATTAAAATCATCAGTCGAGATGTCGCCTTACACTAAACTTACAAAAAAAAAACATCTTGACGTTCTAGCCTCTTTACTGGATAATTTAATCTGAACTAATCATTTTTTTTTAACTTGGATGGTAATCCAAGGACTTAAGTATTCAGCCACATACCTTGAAGTCGCTCGTGAGTCCGTCCATACGAATCTCGTCGGGGAAGTGCAGCAGCGAGGTCGTTGGCTGCGTGAGCTGCATGCTGGTGGCCAGCACTCGGTCGCGGCACTTCAGCAGGCACACCGCGTGGTGACCCACCGCGCCATCTATGCAACGAGCTTATGTTTAGTGACAGAGACATTAGACAAGCAAGTTCCAAATGCCAACAACAGATGGCGCTTTTAGAAAATTATTGATAAACGGGTGAACCCGTGATCATGGCGCTTGCAACAGTGCCAAAATAACGGGAACTCGATAAAGCAGTAAAACATGGTAATTATCCCGAACATTTTGAAAGAAAAAAAAAATATTTGGTATGAAATTAAAATTAACAACTGAGTGAACTTAAATTAAAATAGAGATCAAAACAAAACAGATTTTAATAAAATGTTAAATTCATTACAAAAACTTAGTATAAGGCAAACATGACATGTTTATTTTCTAATGTGAAGATTACAGTTCAGGATCGACGAGGGATCAGGCTCAGGAGCACCGGGTTAATAGTACTGACCGGCGTTGAGCTGGTGTCCCGGCGCAGGGGTACGCCGAGGTTGTGTATGTGCAGCGAGGCCATGCAAGATTACAGTTCTTTTAGGGAACATTGTAACCATCTCCATACACAAAGTATTATTGTCAGATTTTGCCAAGATTTCAAAAATCATCAGCTAGTTTAGGTGTTCAGGATCAATGAGGGATCAGGCTCAGGAGCACCGAGTTAAGAGAGTACTGACCGGCGTTGAGCTGGCGCACGTAGTCGCGGCGCAGGGGCACGCTGAGGCTGTGGATGTGCAGCGAGGCCATGCCCGCCTGGCGCCGGTGCGCTGGGGAGGAGGGAGAGGTTAATGGTACTGACCGGCGTTGAGCTGGCGCACGTAGTCGCGGCGCAGGGGCACGCTGAGGCTGTGGATGTGCAGCGAGGCCATGCCCGCCTGGCGCCGGTGCGCTGGGGAGGAGGGAGAGGTTAATGGTACTGACCGGCGTTGAGCTGGCGCACGTAGTCGCGGCGCAGGGGCACGCTGAGGCTGTGGATGTGCAGCGAGGCCATGCCCGCCTGGCGCCGGTGCGCTGGGGAGGAGGGAGAGGTTAATGGTACTGACCGGCGTTGAGCTGGCGCACGTAGTCGCGGCGCAGGGGCACGCTGAGGCTGTGGATGTGCAGCGAGGCCATGCCCGCCTGGCGCCGGTGCGCTGGGGAGGAGGGAGAGGGTAATGGTACTGACCGGCGTTGAGCTGGCGCACGTAGTCGCGGCGCAGGGGCACGCTGAGGCTGTGGATGTGCAGCGAGGCCATGCCCGCCTGGCGCCGGTGCGCTGGGGAGGAGGGAGAGGTTAATGGTACTGACCGGCGTTGAGCTGGCGCACGTAGTCGCGGCGCAGGGGCACGCTGAGGCTGTGGATGTGCAGCGAGGCCATGCCCGCCTGGCGCCGGTGCGCTGGGGAGGAGGGAGAGGTTAATGGTACTGACCGGCGTTGAGCTGGCGCACGTAGTCGCGGCGCAGGGGCACGCTGAGGCTGTGGATGTGC
Organism: Maruca vitrata; assembly: GCA_039566165.1. NCBI lineage: Eukaryota > Metazoa > Arthropoda > Insecta > Lepidoptera > Crambidae > Maruca > Maruca vitrata. The sequence continues at coordinate 2,977,619 of CM076938.1, read as the reverse complement.
AGCGAGGCCATGCCCGCGGTGCCCGCCGCGCCCGCGCCCTCCACCTGCAGCCGCTGCGCCTCGTGCAGGCACGCCTGGCGCCGGTGCGCTGCGGACCGCGGACAGGTTAATGGTGACAATTGCACAGGTAAACGAACTAGGCGCCGAATTAAACGAGTGAAGCAGTTTAAAAAATATTTTATTTAAACTGTATTGTTTGTAAGATTTTAGTCCTTCACGTTCCATTAAACTAAATATTAGTCTTTATGGGTCTACACACACATACACAAACAGCTATGTAATTGCTACTCCTAATATCGCGTAAAGACCCATAAAGACTAATATTTAGCGTATTGTTTGTAGCCTAAATGAAGACGGATTCATAAGCGATCATCAGCCCATAATACGTCTCCACTGCTGGGGCACGGGCTTACCCTAATTTAAGGCGATAAGGCCTTAGTCAACCACCCAAACTGAGACCATCGCAAACTAAAATTAAGAATGTTTCGTAAGCAAATTTAAGCTAAGTAACCTAATCAAACCCGATGAAGGATTTAGTTTACATTATAATATCACACTTACTTGCTAGCAGGAGTAATCTCTCGCCTTCGGCTTGTTCGGTGGACCCGCTGAATTCAATAGTAGCCGCGCATAGATTCAACGCTTGGCTAGCCTGAAAAAAAAAGTTAGTAAAACTCAGTATTTATCCGACAAAGATCAGTTATTTATTACCCTTAAAGAACTACAAACTTAATAATAAATAGCTTGAGTGATATGGGCGTTGTTAGCGCTAGCAGAATATACCTGCGATATTATAACAGTCTGCTGCTTGTCGATCTCCGCCTGCAGCCCCTTGTGACGACGCGCAACAGCGTCGTGGGTGTTTTTTTTTTTTTTTTTATAAAGAGGCTAACAAGATGACCTCACTCCACCTGATGGTAAGCGGTAGTGAGATCCAAATATGAGGTCGACAGGCACAATAGACCATATTGAGCCTGTCGCACTCACCCTGAAAGCCGTGAAAAAGGAGACCACTGCTGCGGCAACAACGAGACAAAGCGTGGAGTCTCGCATTGGTATTGAGCTGTGCGGGTCGGAGTTGGCCAGTCCGCCGGACGGAAGGGCCCCCGTGTCTACGGGTCTCCCTGGCCGGCGGGCTGACCCGCTCCGCCCGCACAATACCGCCGCCAAGACTCCACTGGTCCGGCGCTTGCCGCACCAATGGTCCCCCCTGGCTCCGGTTCGTACAGTGCTGATCCCGGAACGCGACCTGACCGAGAGAGGTCAGAGTCACTTGGCGGGTTTTACACAACTGTATGGTGGTAACAGCAACCGGTCGACACAATGTCTCCCACCTGAAAAACGGTGTTTACCCAAGATATAGGCAGTTGCGTCTTATTCTGATGTTATGGTTTTTTTTTCTAACTGACTTACGATGATAACTTGGAGTAGCCTCGTCATCATCACCGGACTCGCGGGGGAGCGGATGGCTCTCACCCCTAAAATATATTGTAACCTCACCTGTGATATGACGGTCTGCTGCTTGGCGATCTCCACCTGCAGCTCCTTGATGCGCTGGCGCACGGTGGTGACGGGCGCGGGCGGCGCGTCGGGCGTGGGCGGGATGTCGCGCTCCGGCGACGTGTGGCGGACCACGCGCAACGGCGTCGTCGGCGTAGATGACTGCAAAATATTATAAAAATAGTTTTTATTCCATTTCAATACGGGATCCGTAAAAGTTAATCAAGTCTGGGTTCATTGGTCCTTGTTTTTATCTTGCTTGTCATTAGTCATTATTATCATCATGATAATGGGTTCATATTTGAAAATTAAGATACTATTTATTTATAAAGAAAAGTTAATGTCATTAGACAAGGACTCGGGAGAAGAGCTCTAAAACGGCAATCTATAAATTTCTTGACTTTTTGATTCACTGGTCCCATTTTTTGACCAACCCTCTCCCCTGCTACCTAGTATGTCAAAGTGCGTGTTTCAACAACTTTAAAAAAAAATGGCGGCACGACAACTACGCTCCCTTCCACCTTGTCTCAACAAGTCACACTTCGTCGAACCCCTTTACTTGTGACATAATTTAATTAGACCCTTCCGCTTTTAATATAGACAAATGACTATCCTTACTAATATTATAAATGTGAAAGTTTGTAAGTATGGATGTATGGATGTATGTATGTATGGATGTTTGTTACTCTTTCACGCTCAAACTTCTGAACCGATTTTCATGAAATTTGGTATGATGGTAGCTGGCACTCTGGAATAACATATAGGCTACTTTTTTACTTTGTGAAAATTAGTATGGGAGAACTTTTACGTTAATAATGTGGTATGGAGGTAGCTGGCTATTTTAATACATCATTTCTACTAAAACCCATTAATACGCGGACAAAGTCGCGGGCGGCCGCTAGTCTATTCATATCCCGCTCACCGCGCTCTGCATCCGGCGGTAGAAGCTGACGCTGTGCACCAGCTCGCTGCCGCGGTCGAGGGCGCGGCGCGGCGTGGCGGCCGCCGGCGCCGGCTTCTGCGGCGACTTGAACTGCGCGCGCTCCTGGTACACGAAGCTGCTGGAGGACGTCAGGCTGTCCTGCTGCGATCGATATTGGACCTTATTCACTTGTTTTACAGTTTATAAGAGCATTTTTAAAAATTGAAAACTGGCCTCCATATTCACAACACAACGAAATCGGATTGGAATTAGAAAACTATGCTGTGTCTTTTCCTAAATCATGATAAGTAACTGATCATAGATTTGCTGAATATATGTACACATCAGACTGACTTTGTGAATAAACGTTTCTGATAAAATGATAAAATCTTGTTATTGTTAATTTAAATTATGAAACAAATTTGTAACTGATTCGTAATAAAATAAACTATCGTAACTAGCCTATGTTGTTACTCGTTATAGTCCGTCTGTCTCCCAAACCACCTCCCGGCAGCTTGTGTGTCTATCGCGTCGCGGCTGAGCACCTCGTCCAGCATGTCGTCCAGCTGCTTGTCTAAGACACCCTCTGTCGTCCGAGTCGGTCTCACGGACCGCCCGGTAGCTAGTGTGCCCGTGTGGCTGCTTCAGTACGGCGGTACCTTATTGACCTTGGGCGGCGTGGGTCCCTCGCGGCCGAGCGCCTCGTCAGCATGTCGTCCAGCTGCTTGTCTAAGACACCCTCTGTCGTCCGAGTCGGTCTCACGGACCGCCCGGTAGCTAGTGTGCCCGTGTGGCTGCTTCAGTACGGCGGTACCTTATTGACCTTGGGCGGCGTGGGTCCCTCGCGGCCGAGCGCCTCGTCAGCATGTCGTCCAGCTGCTTGTCTAAGACACCCTCTGTCGTCCGAGTCGGTCTCACGGACCGCCCGGTAGCTAGTGTGCCCGTGTGGCTGCTTCAGTACGGCGGTACCTTATTGACCTTGGGCGGCGTGGGTCCCTCGCGGCCGAGCGCCTCGTCAGCATGTCGTCCAGCTGCTTGTCTAAGACACCCTCTGTCGTCCGAGTCGGTCTCACGGACCGCCCGGTAGCTAGTGTGCCCGTGTGGCTGCTTCAGTACGGCGGTACCTTATTGACCTTGGGCGGCGTGGGTCCCTCGCGGCCGAGCGCCTCGTCAGCATGTCGTCCAGCTGCTTGTCTAAGACACACTCTGTCGTCCGAGTCGGTCTCACGGACCGCCCGGTAGCTAGTGTGCCCGTGTGGCTGCTTCAGTACGGCGGTACCTTATTGACCTTGGGCGTGGGTCCCTCGGGGCCGAGCGCCTCATCCAGCATGTTCTTTGGCTGCTTGTCTAAGACACCCTCTGTCGCCCGAGTCGGTCTCACGGACCGCCCGGTAGCTAGTGTGCCCGTGTGGCTGCTTCAGTACGGCGGTACCTTATTGACCTTGGGCGGCGTGGGTCCCTCGCGGCCGAGCGCCTCGTCAGCATGTCGTCCAGCTGCTTGTCTAAGACACCCTCTGTCGTCCGAGTCGGTCTCACGGACCGCCCGGTAGCTAGTGTGCCCGTGTGGCTGCTTCAGTACGGCGGTACCTTATTGACCTTGGGCGGCGTGGGTCCCTCGCGGCCGAGCGCCTCGTCAGCATGTTGTCCAGCTCCTTGTCTAAGACACCCTCTGCCGTCCGAGTCGGTCTCACGGACCGCCCGGTAGCTAGAGTGTCCGTGTGGCTGCTTCAGTACGGCGGTACCTTATTGACCTTGGGCGGCGTGGGTCCCTCGCGGCCGAGCGCCTCGTCCAGCATGTCGTCCAGCTCGCTGTCGCAGGCGCCCTCCGCCTCGCTGTCCTCCGAGTCGGTCTCACGGACCGCCTTCTGGTAGCTGGAGTTGTTTTTCTTCACCACCTAAGTAGAAACGGCTTTACAATTTAACTGCCACCTTTAGCGTTCAAGAGCCTTCATAAACAATGCTTTGCTCCTTGAATATACAATTAGCATTTAAGAACGTTGCTAAAAGGCTTACATTCATAACTTCTCTTCCGAATGAAGTCTCTGCCCAGTTGTCCGATTTGTTCATTTTGTCATTTAAATTGTCGTCGGTGCTGAAAAAAAAGAAAGAAAAGGTTTTGAATGAAATTTTATTTTCTTAGGCAGTTTTAAATTTAAACTCAGCTGTTCGTTATAATAAATTAATAAATAGTTCATTAGTAGTTAAAGCGTCGATGGCCGAGTGGTTAAGGTCGTTGCTTGCCATGCGAGAGGTCGCCAGTTCAAACCCCGCCAGGTACCAATGTGTTTTTCAAATTTGAAATTCATATGTACCATCATTCGTCGCTTTAACGGTGAAGGAAAACATCGTGAGGAAACCAGCACTCCTGAGAGATTTCTCAGCGGTGTGTGAAACCATGTCAGAGGCCTACGGGCGGTTTAAAAAACTCTGACACCAGGTTGTTCATCAACCATACGATAAGAAGAAGAAGAATAGTTCATTCATCCTTATTTGCTGTATTTGAAGCATATTTTTATATCCCAGTGTAATTGCCATCCACAAGTATAGTTTTGTAGTCTGCAAAGGTGATTTATTCATATTAGCTACTAGATTTAAGTATGCGTTTTAATGAGAGAACTTATTTTGTGCCAACGATATAATACAGTTGAGTATAATTACGTCCTAATAAAAGCTTTACATAGAATATGCACGCACATGGTACAGCTGTGACTACTGTTTTATCGATTGTACTAGTTGTGATTACAGCATTAAAATACGAGGATACTGATTTGACTAAGCTATTCAAGAACTAGATATTCTAGTTTAGGGTACTAGTACTACTTAGTCTAGTTCAGGGTAGGCCTGTGCCCCAGCAGTGAGAACGTATATGGGCTAATGATGTTACTGATTCGACGATTTTCCTAAAATATCTAAATAATTTAACAGACGAATAATTTGAATATACTATTTATGTACTGTTACTAAGTCAGCATACCATGTTTTTCGAGACCATGGTCAATCGTCATCTTCATCAATATTTTGTAGATCTGGTTTAAATTTTTCAAACAAGATATTTTTTGCTAGCAGACCGAAATGCCACTACCTATATCTATAAATAAACACTATTATAATAAAATATCTATTTGTGCGAAATATACAGCATTTAGGTGTGACTCTAATTATATATACTAGTTTAATTCTACAGCCAGCACTCAAAGTGACAACATAATATGGCTAGAATTTATGTAGCTTTCCTTGTGGTTATTTGGGACAAATATAGTATGTATCTATATGGGCAATACAGAAAAACAACGATTTCGAATAATCGATTGCAGTCCTCCAGAAATCGTAGCTTACAATTTTGAATTTGTATTATTCAAATCGACTGTGACAAAAATAATAGTTAGAGTATTAAATTAGAGTATATTTGGAGAGGCCTATGTCCAGCGGTGGACAGGAATGGGCTGATAATGATGATGATGATGATGAAGAGTATATTTATACTACCCTGAATAAATCCAGCTGAAATTAATAGATTCGAACCACCTCAATCTAGACATCTTTAATACAGTTTCTTTTTCGAAGGTCTTTGCATATCTTTCATACCTAACCAGTTATCGGTCTATACGGGTCTGTATATGTGTCAACCTGACCTAAACATGCATGTGTTATCGTCTAGCATTGGCGTAACGAAATAAATCTAATAGGTTTACCAATATATAAGGTATTTTCAATAGTTTTAAAAAATATTTAGAACAACAGAAACATGTAATTCGGGAAAAATTTTATGGCTACGGCAATACATAGCTTTGGTGTGATGGTAATGCACGTCTGAGCGCGATTCCTAGAAGGACGGGTGCTTGAGTCCCCGGGCTGCGGTGAGGCAGTTGATTTTTTTCCGTTTTTATAAATATTAATATAGCTAGTGCAAGCTTTATCACTAAAAAAAAATTATGAGATAGTAAATTTTATCAAGTTACCAAGAATGTTCATATTGCAACGTACTACTTTATGATCTGAACCACACTGACTTGAGAATTGAATTTTATTAATAAAAATGTCTGAAGTATTAATGTATACTTATTATACTATGACAAACAGGCATTGACTAAGACCTGATAGCCCTATTTCAGAGTAGGCTCGAGCCCCTCGGTGACTAAATAAAAAAAGTCTACTGGATACTTCTAAATATACTATTAGCAATCAAGCTCTGATCTGTAGTTTATTTATTCTATTTGAAGTGAGATAAATTGCAACTTTTTTACAGGGCACTGTCGATATAACGTGTATCAAGAAGATACACATCACGCACGTACCTTATGTCAAGTGATCTTGATCATTTAAAACATTGCAATTCATATAAATATAAATTTAAACATATTTGAAAATATGGATCGCTGGAAGTGATCTCTGCCTACCCCTCTGTGAAAAAGGCGTGATTTTATGTATGTATGAAAATATTTTTCCATTTTGATGGGTAATTAGAGGAGAAAAAAATTTGCCATGCTTTAGGCATATTACTGCATATAAATCTATTGTATTTACTGCTTTTTTCAACGGTTCAAAGATCAAAAGTAGTTCGTAAATAGGTATTCTTTACTTCACAATAAGAAAACAAAAATCACCTTAGTTATTATTCATAAGTATGACTTCATACAGTGTGCAACCTCGTGACAAGGTAAATGTGGATTTCTCGTATATTAACGTAGGATTTGTTATGTACTTGTGATTCATTTATCTAGCGACTAATCGGAATTTAATAAATGGTATAGGTACCTCTTTTAAACAATACAGTTTAAAACCTGACCGCAGTGACGGGATAGCATATTAGATGTTGACACATTTTGTTTTTTTTAAGTTAAAAAAGTTGTAAAAACCTCGAAACGTGAGGTCTCAAAATGTGTTTAGAATGAAAATACACGTGAGTTTAATCCGTAAAATTTACTTTATTACAATTTTTCTAGTTTACCTTAATCCGCGCATGACTGGCTTGTTTAAGAACTACGATTTTAGGGAAGGCAATGTAAAACTGGGATAATCATCAAAAGAACACAGCAAATAAGGAGAATGAAAATACCAAATCAGTTTACAACGCTTTATTTTACAAAAAAAAAAACTCTAGGAAAAAAATCCTATTATCACAGACTCAAAACTTAAATAAAATACGACGGCGATCTGAAAAATTACTAAGAAGATTTGTTATTATAGGACTGAGCTGTTGAACTATTGTTTATTTACATTACGTTGATATAAGATTTAAATACAATATTTTAAACATGTAAGAATTAAAATGTAAATAAAAAAGTGTTTAACAGCTGTAGCTATGTTACTAATTAATACTAGGAATACATTATTGAAGTTCTACGAATGGTCACAGTTTTGTCTCGTTCTGAACAATAAAATAAATAAGATATTCGCCCAAGTTCTATAATGTATCCCAGTCTTTCAGTTTTGCTGTTAATTTACATTTAATTAATATTTTAGTATATTTACACATACTTATGCATTGAGTTACTATTGAACTTAATATGACAAAAGGGTTTTATTTTGCAAGGCAATACATAAAAGTATATTTTGGACGTAAATATGTATATTTTATATTGTATTTATACTATTTAACTATTACAGTAATGTGTGCTAAGAGCCGTAAGCTAACTTTTTATACAAATAAATAATAAATAACGGTTAAGTAGGCTAGCTTAAGATTTTTTTTTGCATTTTATTGTTGTAACAAAATAACGAGTGCATAGACATTGTACTTTATTCTGTACTTAAATCTTATAATAAAAAAATATGATAACTAACATAATTTTAAACCATTTCTGTCAATTAAATGAATAACTAATGCATCAGATTGTATTCAAAAGCAACAACTTTAGGATACAAGTTTTAAATTTTCTATTGTTATTTTATTATAATAATTGCATTTCATAATATTTAATGTTATGTTAATATTTTTTTATGAACAGTATCTCCTAAATGCAAGATTCGAAGAGTTGGTCATGGATTCCATGCTGACATTTGTAGTGAGTGTGCAAAACATAACCAAAAAATCCTATCTAAAATTTTGTTTACACAATTGAAGTCAGTAATTCAGACAGGCAACTTACAGTCTTATATAAGTATAAATGACAAATAGTTATTTCAATCTATTAAGTCACATTGACATAATTGTTATAGCTTTATTCCTATGTTCTTTATCAGTCCGATATAATTCAACACTGTACACCGACACATTTCAAGGATGTATCTGTTGTTACGCTTAGTTATTACAGGTCTTTATGCATTCGTTCAATTAAATAAGGCAAAGATTTTACTTAAAATGTTATGTACCCCTGGTTGTATTAACTACAAGTACTTAATGTTAACCATCCTAATTTGGGAATGCGTTACCGTGCTCTCATAAGTTTAACAGTATCAATATCAACAGTAACATCACAAACTTAAGTACATTTGATGGAACCAGAATGATTTTAAACCATGTTATGTAGATACTTATTTAAATACTTTATGTCATTATTTATTTCTATTACACGTCAATAGACGTCGTATCGTATGAGGCGTTGTATGAGAGCACAGTAAGCAAATGTTCAAGAAAACAACCACTTATCATAAATAATAATTAATGGACTTTATAAGTAATACATTCTTGTACTATTAAAATAATAAGGCTTGAGGGAAACAACATTTAAGTCACGAGTAAACGATCTATGCGGGTAACGAACAATAGGTAAAATAATGCAGTAGTATTGTAAGACTGGATAAATCTATTATGCAAATCGTGATTATGTTAATCCCTAGTTATTGGACTGGCGAAACAGGCTATACCTGCGGATCGCAGGTTTTGCGCTAGGAAATATAGTATAATGTTTTCCTGACCAACCGGTCGACAACATTAACTTTGGCCTACTAGCTAACTATGCCATTGCCAAGATATGCATTTATATATGTAAATAGAAGGCGATAATGCAATTATACGATTTAAGCATTATTTGACTGGTTGACACAATTATGAGTTAACCACTAATTAGGTCAACTAAGAGGTGTCGGTCGAAGCAGTTCTGGCCTCTGACTTGACCACACATCCACATTTGTTGATAAGAGATATGAAATATCCGATGAAATACTGTTTACTTTAGAAATAACAAATTGAAATAATATTTATTAATGGAACCAATATTATATGATGTGAGCATAAGTTATTATAATAATGGTGGGATCCAATAACAAAATATCAACAATATTGTACGTCGTCAACGACGTGTTTGCTAGAAACAATTAGCGTATACCAAAACGCATTATATTTTAATCGATTGTCACTAGTTAATTTAAATTCCTAATTGAAAAACTCTTCCATTGTCATTAGGAATCAAATGTTGATGAAGACATTTATTTAAAATATAAATGTATCAAAATTGTTATACATATAGTCAGCACTCAGTCTTGAATCTAATTAGGCACTAGACGATATTTTAATTTGACACTACGATATTAAATGGAAAATTCAGTACATGTTCAGTAAACCTGAGTAGTTAGGGTTTAATAATAATACGTAATAATATGTTTTTTAGATAAGCCGCACCTTGAAACGCATGGCGCGTTCAATGCGATCGTCACAATCCAAACCTGATTGCCCGCATCCAGCACAATAGTTCAATAAAACTCGGCACATTTCAATGCCGGCGCATACCGGCCGTACGCTAGGCCGCCGATATGGCAAGAACTGGTCGGTAACCTTAACTTCTAATAATCTATCGTATCGAGCAAAATCCCTTTATACTTCTAGAAACGTCGAGTGCAACATTAATTTCTGCCTTGAGTTTCCTATTAGTGTACAGTAAGACTAATACATCAGCGTATAAAATTTTATATCTAACGCGTGTACGTCAAATTGGCAAATAATTTGCTAGCGTCAAATTCGACTGCATAACATTAAACTTGCATTACAAAATTTGCCCTTTACATAAAATTAGATACAACAACGCACTTCACAACTTATAATATTGCATCTTCTTAAACATATCCCATTTCTAGATAAATGCAAAACGTAGCAGCAGTGAAATCTTGCGTCCTCTACAACGGTATCTCCACAACTCGGCTTGTGTAGTTGTCATTAAAATCCTCCTGAAAGACCTGAAAAATTCAAATGCACAGGAAGAAGAATATGCACTCTAAGGTATAGTGGCCACACCTTGATCCGCCACAGTCGGAGAACTCCTCCTGGGTGTTCGAGGTGTCGGTCTCGATGTCAGAGAGGTGTGGGTACAGGCTAGGCTGCTGTGTTATGGTCAGGTTGGTCAGTGGCTCCTTCTTATTGTTGTTCACTTTTATCCTCTTAACGTCCTCTAATACTGACAGTACTACTGGGGAGTCTTGGGAACCTGAAAAAGATGAGAGAAGTCATATTAATATCTTCAATACTATTCTGTATCATATCTTATCATCATATGTGACATATCGTAAGTGTGGATATACCTAGGTATTATATTCACTCATAACTTTTAAAACCCATTTTAATCGACTTTAATTATAGAATATTAAAACTATTGCCCCGTGTCTACCTACTGCAATAGCCACACAAACCGTTTATGATATTGCATCGTAACAAGAGAAAAAAGGAGTCCATAAATTTCATACATCCCGTACTATCTATGCCAAGCTATTATAATCCCATTATACGTAAAGACCTAATTATTACGGTTTATATTTAGATCTAATTCGTTTGTACAATTATTGCACAATAATTATTTATGCAGGCATCAGCATTCAGGGAATTAGGTGAGCGCGGCCAATGCGGGTACTTCACAGAATACTGTACCAAACGGAACTACATATAATAAACTCTTTAAAATACCGAACAGACTGCGTCTCTGACTCACGATTTTAGTGCAAGCCTTCACATTGTAGAGAAAGATATGTAAATTTGCACGGCAATAAACAAGACACCTGGCGCAATACTTCAAGGCTGTAAGTCCCGGCAGAGCTTTAGGGCAAAGACCCAGGCCGCATGGCGACAACTGCTTTTTGTACAAAGTTTACTACTTCAATCTCTGAGATGGAGTAACAAAATGGATCTTTAATCCGATTGCCTGTCTAATAAGGATTATATTTTTTACCATGGCAATCTATATTTTTTTTTATGTTTGTAAAGTGTTTCTTAAGTCAGTACGAATAGGCATGCTAACGGATTTCCCTACGTAGTGACTTAGTATTTTACACCTACGTGATACGTCAAGCTTTCAATTGAATTTAGTCAAAAACTAGACCGCATATCTTTGGTTATTCATATATATTCGTCATACTCACTTCTTCTCTTCACCGGCTGGGAGCCAACCACTTTGTCTTTGCTGTCCGCCTCCCTGTCGTCATTCCTGGCCTTATCGTCGAAAGTGACTTTAGGCACATTGGCAATAATCTCTGGTTTCTTGGGAACAGCGGCGAGGTTCACTGAACTGCCCATTAATGGCGCTTTCTCCGAGGGATCGTTGTCACTCTGATCGTCGTCCGATTCATTGTTTTGCTGATCCGGACGGTCGTGTTTAGGCTGAAAACAAATTCAAATTTACTATGGGTATTAGACGCTAAGCACATGATTAAGAGTAGTAGTTAGTACACGTAATGGTCTAACGTCATTGAGGAAAATAAGTTAGTGATTTAACCTAATTAATCGATTGGATTTTTTTCTAAAACAATGAAATGGATGAATGCTGCAGCTACTTAGGTTTTCCAACTATGTATAATGGGTTTTTTCTAATCCTTCACTCACATCAGATCAAGCGAACCGACATTTGATAAAGACTTTCTGAATTCCAAGACGCAAGTATGTACATTGTGCAAATCCTATCATTCCACAAAAGTAACTTTAATATACGATACAAAAGAGTGAGAGCGAATCGACAGTTTTTAGTTTTCACTTTCCATTCCGAACTCGCGTAGACGATATTGTGTGTGACACATCGAGGCGAGACTGTTTCGCAACAATAATGCTTATTAGGAAACACCGTATCAAGATAAAGTCGCGCTTTGAAGTTTCGTAAAAAGTTATCACCTCGTACATGGCCACATGGGTCATTCTTACGAGGTACGTGACCAAAACAAACATACCAAACCGAGGAATCACTGTCGGTTCGCACATCTTGCGTATGATCGACCTACACCCTTAAAGTGTTAACGAGATATTCACTCAGAAAAAAATACAAGTAATTTCGTCGGTTTGTAGATATTGCAGAATAAACAAACTGAGAATGGAGTGGTTAAAACAAAACCAACGCGAGCAAAAGCTGCGACGGGAATAACTCGCATAGGGTTGGTAAATATAAACACGTTTTCGGAAGACACACGCATATATACAGAACTTAGTTTGGAAATGGTACCTCCTACAAACCAGTCGGCTTTCTCCACATTAACGATTATAGGATAATTTCTCCATATATTTGAAATTAATAACGTCATCCCGACGAATAACGTCTAAAATTATTTACGAGTGACTATAAACACTTTGCAGTTTCTGTAATTATATTTTACGTACCGACGTAAATCCTCCGCTGCTAAACGCATCGCTTAACTTATCTTTTAATTCCTGTTGGGTCTGCCATAAAATATTTTTCTTCAAGGTGGTAAGTGCCTCGTTTATGTGTATCTGTTGCTTTGAAATGTTATTTGGCGCGTTTTGTATAACATTGGCAATTGTCAAGGATCGTTTTCGAGAAGCTTTCAGCCAAACCATCTTTAGATGTTCTGACCTCAATTCAACCTGTATGGTTCCTTTTGCATCTATCTTTGCTGCTATTCTTCTAACATTGATCACATCTTCGACAGATTGCTTCAGCTTCAGAGCAACCTTCTTAGCAATCACGTAAACGTCTTCATTGTCCAATTCAGGCACGTTGGATATTTCGATACACTTTGATAGATTCTGTTGTTCGATCTCCTGCAGACGTTGCTCTAGTTCTTTCACCATTGCTTCAAGATGGGCATTCTTATTAGATATATCGGAATTCCGTTTCTCAAGATCTTCTATCGTCCTTTGCATAGACTCCATTGTTCCAAACTTTTGCGCCAATATACCACGGAATACTATTTAAAGTCAATCCAAATTGTTATACACAAACTAGACCTTCCGATGGGCCTTTTATCACTCATTCACTTCAAGTTATTAGTTATTCAACTGTGCGTGCTTCCCTTTTGGAGGTTTGACCACGAATGCGATGCGAAGATTTGATTTACGTAAGGAAACCAACAGGAAAATCGCGACACGCGTGTGTTTTAAAAGTTGTCTTCAGCCAACCAGTATAAAGTTATGCACACATTTTATTCGCGAGGAAAAACCAATCGTTTCTTGAGGCATTTACTACCATTTACGATTACGCTTACAAACGCACGATGTTATACTGTGTTAATGATTTTGTATTTTCCTTAAATAAATTGTTACAGATACGATCAGATTTTTTATCTACGGATATGAGCATTGAATCATAACTACAATTAAAGTACCTCTTATTCAGGGTCAGAAAGTCTTCATCAGATTGAATTACATACTTGATACATTAACCTACTTATTCTTGAAGCAGCCTATGGTGGAATTGTTTAACAATTGTAAATAGAAATTAAATAATCAAATGCACAGAAAATATCATTCTATAGGTACTGAAAATATGCGTTAATTAATAAACTCTCACCTTATAATGGAATCTATTCTGCAGCATCTCCATTTCTTTCTCTCTTTCCTGCTTGAACTTATTAGCTATCGTCGTCTCGCTTATCGTCTGCTCCTTGCTGAACAGAGCCGCCAGTTTCCCCTTGATGCCTCCCACAGAGGTCTGGCTGACGTTGTCCTCGGCTAGGTTGTCCTTCGAGTTGGTCCTGGAGCTACTCGCCGACCCACTGTTTGACTTCGTGGGCGTCGACTTTGCACTCGCGCCCCGAGATGGCTTATTGTCGGCTGAAAGTGTAAAAGCATCGTTAAATATAGACAGAGGTCGGCGGGTTCATGTCATGTACGAGTATGCACAGTGCCAACTGTGAAGGTGTACGTTTAAATATTATACTAAATAGGTGTGCCCATTTGTTTTCTCATGGTTGTGCTGGTATTGATAATACGAGTATAGTTAGAATTTCTGACGAGTTATTCACAAAAAAAAAACATCGACTTATTCCATTATGGCCGGGTCGTAAAAACGAGATTATTATAAATAAAACTTTGTACTAATTTATGATTATAGCTAATGATCTGATTATTTATACTTTTAACTTTAGCAGATAAAATCCATGAACAGTGCAAACTAGGTTATTTAATGGGAATTTATTAGCTACAGCCCGTATAACAAAAGCATAATTAATTAGAAATTGATTGGTTTCAGGCCGTTGTATTAAATACTTTTTAATAATAGACGGCAGTTATTAGTAAGAGAAACAATCGAATGCTTGATTTTTATTATCTATTGAGCAGTGGTAAGGATAATAAAATGAGCTAAATTAATTGTTGGTATTAATTTTTAAAGACACTTTTCATATAATAATATTTAACTATCGAATCGTTCTTTACCGTTTTACGCAAAGGATGTATTTGTTACCGGCCAAACCCGATTTCAGGACAAACTAGTTTAGCCTAGGCCAAACTAGTTTGTCCTAAGCCTGTCAGGATAAACCGGTATAGCCTAGTCCAAACTAGTTTGTCCTAAGCCCGTTAGGATAAACCAGTTTAGACTAGGCCAAACTAGGTGATCTTGATATAGATACGCATTATCTAGGATATACTGGTATGGCCTTTTCCATACATTGTAATATGTCAAGAAAGTCAAAATAAATAGATTATCCAAATAAAATCCTCCGCAATAGGAAAAATAATAATTTTTATTATACTATAATCTTATTTCTTGTTTCTTATAAAGATAGGATAAACCGGTATGGCCTTCTGTTTACAAAAATTTAATTTAAAAATTGTGATAGCATGAAAATTAAAGGAGTTATAGTCAAAACATATTTTATTTTTCTCTACTCCGTAACTGAAAATTTCAGCATGTGATTATTTGGAGCAATGTGAGAGTACGCAGTATAATACAGAGACCCAAAACTATTGTATTGTGTATAAATATACATAACTATCTGTGCCCGCTACTTCGTTCGCGTGGACTATGAGATTTTACATCCAAAAGTTTTTGCCCAATAACTCCCGTTCCCGTGCGAATTTTGCAATATCGCGTTGCAAGTAAACTTAGAAAAAAAATTCAGGGTTTCAAGGGTTGAAAGGGGGTTAAAACTTGAAAATTATTATAGAAAATATAAAATATTACTTACTCAATATTTACACACTAATGTATTTCTTTGTGTTTTTTTCAATTTAGGGGTTGTTTGCAAGGGTTGTAAGATTTTCAAGGGTTGAAATTATTTTAATTGTGTTAGAAAACACTTCACGACTTCATCACTCACTATTAGACATGTTTTTTATAGATTAAAGTTTTTCGATTAAGGTTTTGTTTACACCCTTTAAAAATAATAGGCGCAGTTCAGATCATTTTCACTTTTGAAGTTATGGGGTACATAATACTCATATGATTATTTCTTTTTATTATTATTTGTTAAAGTATAATTGTTTGTATTATCATTTATTATCCACTAGCGGCCGCCCGCGACTTTGTCCGCGTATTAATGGGTTTAAGTAGCAATGATGTATTAAAATAGCCAGCTACCTCCATACCACGTTTTATAAAAATCTATAAACGTTAAAGTTTTCCCATACTAATTTTCACCTCTTCACACTCTTCGGAGTGTCAGCTACCTCTATACCAAGTTTTATAATATTGACAAACACGTAAAAATTCAATTTCCCCCCCCCCCCCCCCCCCAATGAACCACATGGGGATTGAATTTTAAAAAAAGTAGCCTATATGTTATTCCAGAGTGTCAGCCACCAGCATACCAAATTTCATGAAAATCGGTTCAGAAGTTTGAGCGTGAAAGAGTAACAAACATCCACACATACATCCACACATCCATACATCCATACTTACAAACTTTCACGTTTATAATATTAGTAAGGATAATTTTTAACGACATAATAATTGTAATAAATAAGACATTATTGCTTCTATTAAAAAAAACATTTATTTCTTGCCAAATATTTTAATTTAACGACGAATTATAAGAAGTAAGAAATAAGATTATAATATAATAAAAATTATTATTTTTCCAATTACGGAGGATTTTATTTGGATAATCTATTTATTTTGACTTTCTTGACATATTACAATATGTCTGGAAAAGGCCATACCAGTTTATTCTAGATAATTCGTATCTATGTCAAGATCACCTAGTTTGGCCTAGTCTAAACTGGTTTATCCTAACGGGCTTAGGACAAACTAGTTTGGACTAGGCTATACCGGTTTATCCTAACGGGCTTAGGACAAACTAGTTTGGCCTAGGCTAAACTAGTTTGTCCTGAAATCGGGTTTGGCCGGTAACATATTCATTTTAGGTCTTGAATTCTTATTTACCAAATACTTAGACTAACATAAAAAAGGTTGGTCAATAAAGTTAATAAGTTTATCAATAGTTAGAACGAAAGCTGATGATCACGAAACTGTGTTATGGCAGGGTAACCAGAGGCACCGTCTGGCGCGGCCCAGCTGTGCAATCGGTCTAGATTCGGCAGCTCGTTACATTGTTAATTGACGACCTCGACTCCATAAACCACTTGTATTTGACCCGATATTGCCTATTTACACTTCACGTTTAGAGAGGTGTCAGTGAAAGTAGTGGGATTCTTCTCGGACGTAATGTGTTAAATTGTTAATGATTTGCTATGAGACTCGTATTGAATTCGTGATAATTTTGGTATTGAAAAAATATCTTTATTTATGCAAGCCGTTGCTCAGGTACGAGACCTGAGAAACGGCTTGCATAAATAAAGATATTTTTTTGTCATATTATTTTACGAGGATTAATGCACTTGTTACTAAAATGTCATTAACCAATTTAAACGGAAACGGCAAATGCATGTTTCGCAACTTGCAACAATACTCAATTACTAAGAAGGCTTGATTTGTTTGAAAAAGCTAACTGGCGAAAGTCAATTCCATCCGGTGTTGATATGAAAAGTAGTAATATTGTGTTCTGCATAGTATACATTTTAAATATTGGATCGTTTTAAATACAAGCATTACGAATTTGTACATATGAATTTCCATATAGTTTTCATCTATGTCATAAAATATAAGCTCGTCATTAAAGCTTGACGGCATATAACTTTAAAATTCTGCAAAGAGTCCACTACTGCGCAATCACAGAAGTATTTTACCCTGATGTGCAAAAAATGAGGTGCGAGCATGCTGCCTTTACGGACTCCTTCTAGACATGGAAACTAGACTCGGCTTGGCTATGTTAGAGAAAATTATTGCAACGGAATGGCGTTCGCTTGACAACAACTTCGGTACCAGTTATGTTTCCTCGTTGCTCAGCAAAAGGTCATCTTGGGTCCTACATCTGAGCCAGGAAATTTGATAAGCTCATTTGCGATGCTAGGAAAGGAACTATAACGTATAGTTTAACTAGCAGATAGAAACGATTTTAGTATTTATCTCATTTATTACTACGGGATATTGGTCAAGTCCTAGGAAATATGTAGTTAAGTATATACCTAAGGTTAAGGACCGGCGATCGAAGTGTAAACTAGTTTTATATCATTAGTATTTTGTTAATGTTACGTTTTATCAATAAATCTACTGTGCAACTTGTCATTTTGGTCCGTGCGAACGATCTATCACAACCGTTTTTGTAATTTACATATTCCGATAGGTAAGAGCGGTGGAGCGCAAAAACGATTTTGGTATGGATTTTTTTAAAGGCTAATAAAGGCTTTGAAGAATATGTAAGATATTACACTTTACGTTTTACATAGCAAGAGTTTTTTTTCTTATCTCTAAACTTTAGCACGAAAATAGGTAACAATGGATTCCTATTAGCAATCCTAACAAGTATACCAAGGTAATCTATAATATCTACAATATCTGTGAGGATGTTAGCCATCTTCATAAGATTTAAGTTATACCTATCTCAGGACTGGAGATCTTGTAATCCACCAACCGCATGATTGCCGCATTGTTCAGCACAGATTGACACTCACATTTAGTGTAAAAACAATGCCTTATTATCTTACGTAGTACAAGTATACAATTGTAAAATAAACAATTGAACTAACAAATAGCAAGAAACGTGTGTTGACAAAAAACTAAGACAATTAACATAGTATTTTTCATTGTGTCAAAGATAATGTAAAGATTTTCATCTCTAGCAGATGAATACATATTGTATTCGCATTCACGGTAAATAATATTTCTAACTACTTAATTTTCCTACCACATAAAATATGATTAAAATATAATGCCAAAAATCACTCACACCACCCAAAAAGCAAATCCAAAGATCCAACACTATCGATAGGTATTTTTGTCACAAAAATCCAATGAAGTGTGAACTCACGATCACCGAACGCATCGATACTATTAGACGAAAAAAAAACCAAACTAGATCCGATAGCACAACAGTTTGTTGCGCGCGCGCATTGCCGAATGGATGGCGCGGATGGTGGAGGTGGTCCACCTGAGTCGGCGCTTCCGAGTCCCACGCGGCAGAAGTCGCGAACCTTTTGTCGCGCGTCACCGGCGCTAACAGCTGTTCAAGTCTGTTCGACGGTTCACTGGCTGTGACGCCCGTTGTATATTATTTAAAAATAATGATTTGACTGCACAACAGTTTGAAGTGCGCGCGTGAATTGTCGAAAGCATGGGGCGCGTATGGCTACCACCACCCAAGCTTCCGAGTCTCACGCGGCAGACGTCGCGAACCTTTTGTCGCGCGTCACGCGTCAGCGACGCTACCAGCTGTTTGTCAAGTCTCAATTCAACGGTTCACTGGATACGACCGTTGTAAATATTCCAGAGGTTTTAACTTCTCGCATAACTATTAGATACATATGATTCAGGAATTCGCGTTTCGTCAGATTTAATAATATCATAAATTTGAATAAGATACAGTGTCAATCTGAAAAATTTCGGGTCTGAGTTTATGAAGGATTTGATTACACTGGGCAACAAAACCAATGTGTTTTTATGCCACAAGAACCAAAGTAAGGTTTTTTGAATGACTTCGGTGCGATAAACATGGTCCTCTTAAACAACTTTTCTCTATTAGCTCAGATTTTTGAGATATCCCAGCTTAAAAATCGACAAAACGCGTTTTCGGGTCTCTTTCTTGGACATGTAGCCAATATATTTTTTGATAAACTTTTACAACCGTGTCAATTTATTAAACGTAACGTACCACTAAACATACCTACCGTTGGATTTGCTCAGATATCAGTTTTTTACTTCAAGATATTTATTTGTGAAATTTTAGAATTTAGCCCCATACAAACAGTAAGATTATAGAAGTATGGAGTAAAATGAAGAAATTTCAAAATTGAATGTCTTGAAAATATAAAGTTATATCAGAGTGAACACAGCGGTATTTTTAAGAGCAAGAGGTACACTGTATTGACTCGTTTGTAAATGTTTGTCAAAAGTGTATGAAATTTTACAACATGTCTCAGAAAGTGACCCGAAAACGCTTTTTTTCCATTTTTAGGCTGGGATATCTCAATAATATGAGCTAATACAGAAAATTCTTCAAGATATCCATGTTTAGCGCATATAAAACTTTCAAAAAACATTACTTTGCTTCAAGTGGCAAAATCTCTGTCGACCAGTGTTATCGATTCATACCTAGCCGCAAGTAAAATTGGGTTAGATGGCAGCCTGGTATTGCTATCCCAACTCACCAATTAGTCACCCCTAACAACAACTTCATCACAGAAAATCAACAATAAAAATTTTGTCACAATCACACGCCATTATCGTACATACACCCTAAGCACTCAGCTTTTCATTATTGAACTTATCAGGGACAATTTATCTATGAACATTTTCAATACCATCAATCGCGTACCAATATTAGTTTTTTGCTGTATCCAAGTCACGAATACGAGTTTTGTGATTTATTTTTTCCGTTCTAAAGCGTGTAGTTACAAAAACGGCGAGTCGTATAAGCATTGTAAAGGGCGCGACAAAAACCCTTATAAGTAGCTCGTCGAGAGCCAAGGTTGACGGCTCCTGCCCGCTAGCCTTGATAGCTGTACGTTTAATGATGTCATTTTACTTAATTTCGGTACTACGGCAGCTGCTACTCACTACAGGTACAATGTCCGGTACTTATTTTGGGAATACGGTAGGTAGCTTGTTTGTTTTCTTATCACTGCCATGTAATGCAAAGTTGATCGTAAGATGTATTCTGAAATAGAAACCTTTATATCTAACTATTTACCAAAATAATGGTCAAATAAAAATATGCATAATTGACGTATAAAATTAAAATTAACCTTAAGTTTCCCACAAATGTATCAAGTTTTTAATACGACATTAATGCATTTTG
Source organism: Maruca vitrata (assembly GCA_039566165.1). Lineage (NCBI taxonomy): Eukaryota > Metazoa > Arthropoda > Insecta > Lepidoptera > Crambidae > Maruca > Maruca vitrata. The sequence goes on along the minus strand of CM076938.1, from coordinate 2,956,756 downwards.
AATATAATGGATAACGTCATTGATACATAGTTTTCGTTTCGAGAACTAATTATTCATATAATTAAGCTCTGTAATTCTAAATTACTTATGCAATATAATACATTCGTCTAATGGTCTAATTTAGGGAACGCCAAGATAAAGACCAGATGTTTAACATTAATTTCACAACTCGTATGAATGGAGCATATGTTTCAATTACATATATGTCACAACAGGAGAAACCTAATTCCGCTAATGACAATGGACACAAGACGGTAGCAGTGCAGTAATGACGGGTCATCGAGGTGAAACGCTCGTAATGATCGGGCGAGCAAAGCGGAATCGCTCGTTACCCCAAACTCGTGAATGGAACACACGGAATGGAAGCCGAAGTTCTGAAATAATGACATATTAAGTACATACACGTCATTTGGTGGATTCGTAGGACAATCTCGATTTCGAATTGGGAAGATACGAGTGAGTCCATCGGTGCATATTATCTTTCAAAGCCTTGAAATTAATGGCACAAATACGCTAAACAACCATAATAAATATTTAAATGTCGCGAAAAAGTATATATGTAACATGTTTTTCTGTTCCTTCTATATAGGTTTATTTATTATTATGACCCCATTATTTTGAATATTGTATGCAATTTCATTGTTATCACGTAAACGCATTTAGCGATAAAACCGTGAGGTAAACCTTTACCAACATTTAATATAATACGTATTAGCTGATAAGCTTTCGTGTATGAGACGGCAATGAACTAAATAAAAATAAGTGTAGAAAAACATACGAGAACTTAGTCGCGGAAGAAAACTACAAAGTATACAATTCGTTCACCTGAGAAGCGTTTAAAAGGATGCAGAGGAAGCTATAATTACGTAGTTTTTTACGAGTGAGCAAGACAAGGAGTAATTTAGTTTCATTCACCTGTCACTATGTCATCGCACAGGTGCCGCACACACTGCATAATTACCGCAAAACCCATGTTTTTACTGCATTCAAAGGTACACACTCGGCAATTTCGCACACGTGTTGGTTGGCCGGGAAAATGTTAGAGCATAAATAAATATTACATACAAAACTGTTATGGTGTAATTAGTTTTTAAGTTCAATGCTACTAATCGCTAATAATTTAGTTTAATGATATAGTGCGGATGTTTTGTGTGCCCACGGCCATATAAAATACGATCTCATTTGCAATGTTTACATCTGCTAGTGGCGTATGCACGAACAATAGACGTATATGACAAAATTGACACAGAAGTTATAGTGAGAAGTGCAGATGTTCGATGATCCTATTTCCTTTGATATAGTAATTCGTAGTTGGCTCCAAATCGATTAGTTATTTGAAGCTTCCTCGAGCTTTAAAACAATATTTGAATAGTAGACAGCCGAGCTTTCTCTTAATAATAACCAATAGATAAGGTTGTAAGGGCGAAGAAAGGTAACGATATCCAAACTAAAACAGCATGACCAATTTCCTGTGGCTCAAAAACAGGTCGCCGACAATGAATCTTTTTTACTACGTCACTTTCTCCAGTCAGATCTCAACGCGTTCGAACGATGGCCGAAGATTCGTTCCGTTACTGAGACCTGGTTTCGGCAAATACTTGCTTGCAGTTTAGAAAGCGCATTATGCAAGCAAGCCCTAGCGACGAACCATAATCGTTCCCCGTGAAGACAATGGGAGGCTGGGTTATTTACAGCTTGAGCTATGGCCCGATTAAGAGCATATTGTTTTGCAAATGAGTAGTGGGTACTCACTATAGGTTCGACTTATCGTTACAAGTACCGTTACAACACGCCATCTGTCATGTCGCGAATGACAGTTTAAATATTAACGACACAAATAGAGCTCAAATTAAAATTAATTGCGACATTATAAACTCGAAGCGACATTATAAAAGAAACGGGTCAATAGACATTTAGAAATGGGTGTCAATATATTCCTATAATTGTTTCTATTCAATTTTAAACCCAATATGAACTCATCTTTATAGAAAAGTTGCAAGTACATTTGTACAAATTTTCCAATGCAACAGTGATATGCAGAACAAAGCAATGTCTTTGAAACCGCAGACAGAAAGGAGAAATGAATGTGTGTCAGATTACTCACCAAAACACCGAAAATGTCATTATTATCCCGACCAGGTAACCCACATTTTAGCTAAACATATTTGCAATCTTCACAAACATCGGTACATTTGTATACCGTTATCACTGTGACATATCCTTTATAAGGATTGCGTTAATTTCTTTTACAAATAAGAAAATGCTACACTCAATGACTACCCCAAATAACTGGTGAAATTGATATTATTTTAAACTATCTTCTGAAGAAAGTAGGGTAAACACAATTAATAAGGTAAAAGTTTCAGGATCTTTTTAGATTAGAATCCTCTTCTAACAATTCACCACATTTCTTCGAACAAAACTACACGTACACAGTTTAATTCGATGCATGGCAAATGCAAGAATCTTTGTTTTACAATATTTTTATAAGCATCAATATTTAAACTCTTATCATTATTTAGACTCCGGGAGCCTTCCAGGCACATGCTCTAATTATATTGGAACTTATAACCTGATATAAAAATAAAGGCTTGGAAAACAAATGAAACCGTAACACATATTTATGAACATAACTAACGATTTTTTGAGATCGTGACCTATAATTAGAAGATTTCTACGAATCTGCAGTTATAGTACCTATATGAACAATAGAGTTGAAGCTAATTGTTGTCAATTACACCTAAAATGTAACAACACGCCATTGCGTTTGCGGTTCCCTTGAGCAATTAGCAATGCAACTGCTGGTGGTAGGTACTTCGCCAATGCACTGCTGACGTGTATTTGGATGTCATATGAAAATGAAATGAGAAAATGATAAAATAATGAGTTCCGAGTTTCTGAAAATATTTTTTAGGAAGGCTACAAATGCATCATTGTTAGCATTGGATTAACAAGATGAAATATATATATGTTACGGCTAATACCCGAAGTGCGGCTACACCTAGGTTTAGCCGGCTAGAACTAGGTGTAGCCACTTACTCTTGGCTAAACCTAGGTGTAGCCGATTGTTTTCGGCTAAAACTAGGTCTAGCCTTCATCATGCCGGCTACAACTAGGTCCAGCCATTCCATGTCGGCTAATACTAGGTTCAGAGAATCCCTGTTGGATAAAACTTAGATGCGAGTCCCGCCAAGCCTTCCGTCCTTCCCCGCGTCACACTCAGGACTCACAGCATCTGCAGCAGCCGCGGGGTGGAGGGCGTAGCGAGACACGCGCCTCTGCAGGTTGTGAGCACCAAGTGCTGCTGATCTACTGCAGGTCTACTAGCGAGTGTGACTCATAGTGTCTGTACATAGTTGTAACTGCCTCGTTGGTCTATTGGCAGCAAGCGCTGCGTAAGGACCGAGAGGTCCCCGGTTCGAGTCTGCGGTCGGTGAACATTTGTGTGAGTTTTTCTGTAATGAAATTACTTAGCCCGGAGTTAGGAAGTTGGCGGTTGAACGCCCGTGCCTCGGAAAGCACGTTAAGCCGGTGGTCCTGCGCCCGATCTCTCATCGGTCATGTCGGATTGCCGACTCACCAAATTATGAGAGTAGGGGAAAAGAGAGTGCACTTGTGTTTGCGCGCACACTTGTGCACTATAATATGTCCTGCGCACTTGGCTGATCTCAATTGAGATCGGCTGCCATGACTGAAATCGGTCGGACGCCTTATCTTACATAGTTATAGCCGGCATGCTATCGGCAGAGCTTTTTTAGATATTACAAAAACATCCATTAATTAGAAAACATGCAACTACAAAACCAAATGTGGCAACGTAAAGTGCCTCTGCAAAGCTGTTGGTATTATGTGCAACTCAAAATGTCACTCAAGTATAGATTGTTCTAAATAGTTTATGTTACTTTATAAACCTGTGATTTATAATTATATTCTTTAAAATTATAATATGCAACTATTGTCTGTTGTTAAAAAAAAATGTTCCTGATTGTTCCTATTGTACTTAACAATTTACTCCTAACAATATGTGTTATTTATGACAATTTGATTTAAAAGAATGAAAAACTACCTTGGTTTCTAATTATTGGATGTTTTTGTAATATCTAAAAAAGCTCTGCCGAAAGCATGCCGGCTATAACTAAGTATGTAAGATAAGGCGTCCGACCGATTTCAGCCATGGCAGCCGATCTCAATTAAGATCAGCCAAGTGCGTAGGTCATATTATAGTGCACAAGTGTGCGCGCAAACACAAGTGCACTCTCTTTTCCCCTACTCTCATAATTTGGTGAGTCGGCAATCCGACATGACCGATGAGAGATCGGGCGATGGACCACCGGCTTAACGTGCTTTCCGAGGCACGGGCGTTCAACCGCCAACTTCCTAACTCCGGGCTAAGTAATTTCATTACAGAAAAACTCACACAAATTTTCACCGACCGCAGACTCGAACCGGGGACCTCTCGGTCCTTACGCAGCGCTTGCTGCCAATAGACCAACGAGGCAGTTACAACTATGTACAGACACTATGAGTCACACTCGCTAGTAGACCTGCAGTAGATCAGCAGCACTTGGTGCTCACAACCTGCAGAGGCGCGTGTCTCGCTACGCCCTCCACCCCGCGCTGCTGCTGCAGATGCTGTGAGTCCTGAGTGTGACGCGGGGAAGGACGGAAGGCTTGGCGGGACTCGCATCTAAGTTTTATCCAACAGGGATTCTCTGAACCTAGTATTAGCCGACATGGAATGGCTGGACCTAGTTGTAGCCGGCATGATGAAGGCTAGACCTAGTTTTAGCCGAAAACAATCGGCTACACCTAGGTTTAGCCAAGAGTAAGTGGCTACACCTAGTTCTAGCCGGCTAAACCTAGGTGTAGCCGCACTTCGGGTATTAGCCGTAACATATATAAGAAATGAACCAATAAAAATAGTCAACTATGGCAAAACATGTTTTGTTCGTAGCATTATTGCATCGATGAACGCAACAGGCTTTACATAAGAGTTCGGAGTGATTGTAAAAACTAAATCAATCTAAGTAAACCGCTATCATCGCCTTGTGTATAGAATTTTAAAATAATTTATTTTAGCAGACGTCTAATAGGATAACTTTGCTAATAGAACCAACTCAAGTTACAATAGAAGTACACATTTAAAAACTAATAAAATTGTCGTAACTGTCTTATAAGTTATTGTTGTACGTCGATGATAAAATATAATCATAAACAATTGATATTTAGCACAATGAATACATCTGCCTACTAAACATGTATACAATACAGTACAGTTCAATCTATAGTATGTTTGGTTGAAGGTGTATGATTAACTTAATAACAGTTTATAGTGCCCAAATTGGCACACGTATTCGGCTCCTCGCACATAAACGTATCACAATCAATATAATCCAATCAATTTGCATAGTTCGAATTGCCGTTACGACCTCATACATAATGAATGTCTGAGAATGTACGTCGGCCACAAAAAATAATAATGATGATATCCCAGAACCAGATTTGTGATTGCATCTAACAATTGCTACAGCATAAGGTTGAGAATCGCCTGACAGATTTTGAGACCTAAGTCTCCGTTTAGCTTCTAAACGTGGACTGGAGGAATGCCGGATCGTGACTGGTTTGAAGCAATAATTTCTAGATGACCTTTTGTAATAATTAAATATTTGATATTTGATACTTGCATCTGTAAAGTTTAATGTAAGCTCGAGATCGTGTGTGCGTCCTAATAATATATGCGCATAAAAAGCTGTCAAATTCATCAATATAAACAAAAAACCTTGAAGATGCTAATTAAAGTTAGAGGATTAGAGACTAGCAGATAAAGATAAAGCTCTAGAAAAAAAAAGTTGAAAACGAGTTTGATTGTCATTGACGACTTCAAACCTGAGCGTCAATGGAACTGTAAGTTAGATCAGGTTTATTGATCATCTGAAAGAAAGTAGCAAATTCCGCTTTTAAGTACAATAAATACCTCGTACGATCTTTGAATACAATAAGGAATCTATCACAAGTTTGAGGAAGCAAGTAGTAGTCCCCACCCGCCCCCATTATGCCGTGGAATCTACATTCATTTATTTACATTGGCCGACTACTTACAGTGTAATGAAATCGTTAACTAGCATTCCATATTGTATCCGTAAACATTTAGCAACAGCGCTGATATCTCGTAACCTGCCCGTTTCCGGTCCAATAGAGATCATTGCGTAGTAGTAATCTGACAACGGTACTAGTTCAGATGTATAAACTAGTCGCTAGAACCGATATACACATACATACATGAATGCAATCAAAAAATTACTAAACCACAATATTTTTGCTTATTCGGACAATAAGACTTGACACATTTCATGAAACTATTTGTGGTTCCTAACACCGTAATTTTTTGTGGGCATAATGAAAAATATGGATACATGTAAAAATACCTGTTTTAAATTGATCCAACGCGAGACGACGTTTAGTATGTGGGTAAAGGATGACGATTCCTAAAATAACATTTTAAATCCTTACGCGTGAGGATGTCAACGAACTGCAAGAGTATCATGTATAGATTCAAAACTCTTAGATAAATTAGAGCTTATACATACATGTAAGTAGAATGTATTGACCTGCCGCGGTTGCAAGAATTTACACAGATCAATGAGCACCTGCTATTTCTATCTGCAGCGCAAATCGTGTAAGTAACTTGATGTAAATGCAATCTTTAATAGGCACAGTCCCACTAAATCAAACCGCAAATTTTGTCGACGTTAATGACTACTAGACGTGAGTTGCGGTCATGAATACGATTGACGAATTACGTTTTAACTACATTTAGCTTTCAACAACTGAGAATAATTTGTTGCGTTTATTGTAGCATGTATGCTACTGTGGAATGAACACAAGAGTGCAGTCATTGGAAGAATTTTTAACACGCGTTTTATTACATTTGATATAAAAACCATTGGTGTAAACTTAATTACTCAGCACTGAATAAAATAGAAAATATGAAAAAACAAATGTTTTGGTCACAGACCATAAACTGATCATAATGGTACACAATGTGTGCACAACATAATAACCGGAGTTACCCGAATGCATTCATTTTCGTTTCACAGCTGGCACAAAAGGTAGGAATAAAACAAAACGGAACTTACCTTTATTATCGCCGTGCAAGGTTTTGACCGAGGGGGCCATTCCGAAGGGCGCCTTGGGCACAATCGCTGCGCCTTTATTCTTCTCGAAGAGGGCCTTGCGCTCGCGGAGCGACATCTCGGCCGGGTCCTTGTTGCGCGGGCTGCCCGCCTCGAACATCGCCGCCTTGGACAGCACGGAACTCCGGTCCACATTCCCGTTCAGCTTCGGCACCAGCCTCTTCACCACGGGCGAGCCCTTCTCCGCCGGCCTCTGCTCAGCCGGCTCCGGCTTTGTTTGTATACAATCGCTTGCGTCATTGCCGTTCTCTTCGGTCTGAATGACATTATTCTCCTTATCCTTATCACGGTCCGAGTCTTCGTCGAGCTCCTTGTGGGGCGGCGTGGGAGCCTTGTATTTCTTGAGCGAGGGTTTTTTTGTAACCGTCGGGTTCGCGGGCGGCGCGCTGGCTACCATTGTCGCCATGTTGGGGGCTGGAGCGGCACTGGGGGTTGCCGACGGTCGCCTCGGCTCCTGTCGGGCGCGATCGGCGCGTTTCGTCGCGGTAAAGTCGTATACGAGCCGCGATTTGCTGGCCGAGACTCGCCGGTAGCCCTCGCCCTCCTACGATTGGACAAAGGCGGTGACAGGCGCGGGGTGAGCACGTGCGTGCATTCCGTTTATCGACACGGTGCAGCGCGGTGCGCCGGCGGGGTCGCGGGTTAGCGTCGGGAGGGTTCGCGGCGGAGTTGCATCATATTATGTCGGTTTCGTAACACTGTGCTGTGGGATGAGGGGAGTATTGAATGGTTGTGGGAATGACGTGAGCGTTGTCTCGCGTGTGGGGTGGCCCGTTAGCGCGCGCAGCACGTGAGCCGCGGCTGGCGGCGTCCAAACTACTGGCGGGATCGCCTCACACGTGCGGGAACCAGCGCGTACATAATTATATTTTGACTCGCGATCGTGTGTCGTCACAATGTTTTGCAACAACACCACGATAATTACGATCATCGACCATTAGATGACTTGCCGAGATTTAAATGCGACAGACCTACTATACGGAACAACTGCCTTCAAAAGCCATAATAGGAAAACTAAAGCGAGTCGTATTACGGTTATTGAAAACGAAAGTAGACCGTAGTGCTCTGTACCCGTTAATAATAAACAATGAAGAATGAAAGAAACTATGAAGGGAAACAATAGGCCGTATTTAGTCATAGTAATATAGGTGAAAAACATTTATTTGACGCTGCTAATCCAAGTTATCAAGCTATTTACGGTAGTTTTAAAACAAAGCGACCTTCTAAGTATTTTTACACGTCAATCATCAACACGTATGTTTTGTAATTAATCTTAATGCGCCCGCGCCGGTCTTTGTCTGGCCTGGGGGTAATTAACGCATCCTCGCGATGTCAATAAATAGTAATAACCGCCGAATACACTTGCAAATTACCTCGACCTTGAAGGTCACGAGGGTAATCACATCATGCAATCGATATAATACACTCGTTATTTTTTAAAGATTCATTATAATCATCATGAAACTCTGTGAACTCTAACAATGGAGATAATGTAGTACCTATTCCACCGTGACCCATGGAATATGATTATTAGTAGTAATAGTAATATTAGATTATTACTTTCTAATGTTTTTTACACTACCAAAAATATCTATTGCAAAATCCTTGGGATTTTTAACATCCTAATCCAAGTTTTATTATCAAATTATGATTATTTACAATTAACTTAATTCGATTTTTTAAACCAACGTTAAACAATGATTTCATTATTATTGCAATACCCAAATTTGTTAGAGGCCTTTGCCCTGACGTGGGGCAGCGACCTTTTACGGTCACAAAACCAGCAAATTAAGAACAATAGGTATTATTTTCACACGAATTGATTATAATTTAAATCAATACATGAGTATGAAAATTATTACGGAGACACGAACCCTTGTAAACATTATAAATACCCTCATTGTTTGTATAAATAAGTAATTGAATTGAATTAAGCCTATTAACCAATTCTCTCTACTTAAAACTTTGGAGCAGACACGAAATTGTGATAGACATACCCCTTCACGGTGTCATTGACTTCATAATCCTTCAAATTATTTGAAATCTTGCCTACAACCAGCAACTTTACGGGTCACGTCCTAAAAACGTCTTAGGGCTGATCAAATGTGATGCCTTTAGCCATTAAAGAACATAAATTGGTTTACATTATTATGGGTTACATTTTGTTTGATAATAGAATTCGCCGCAAGTCGGCTTAGTCGATCCAGTATTTACCTTCCCCTTATTTTACCACGAATCTTTAGTTGGATGAGGTCATTGTTTACAATTAACATGTAAAGTACTAAAGTCGGTACTTATTTTGCATGTAATTAGGACAATGTTCACGATCGTACATTCGAACAAAGTACAAAAACTTTTGAGCAAAATTTAAGCATCCCAAAAGGTTTATGTGGTCTGTGTTATTATTTTTTACCAGTACTTAGTACTATTACGGCGTTTACTGGTCTAATGACATTATAATAGTAAAAATAGTATATTTTGAAAACGTAAATTGTACAAGTACATTTAGTACAAGTACATTTAGTACATGTACATTGAAATCGTACAATTATATTAAGATTACCTACATACATTAAAGAAAGAGATAAATAACTAGGATTTTGTAAATCTTTTAGATGTCCGAAAAATACTTTGTTTTAATATCAATATATCTTATTGAAAAAACGATAGTAACCATATTTAAGTATTAATAAGGATATTTTAGGATTATGAAAATACGAAACTGAGTAATATGTATAAGATTCAGTTTCGTAAGGTAATCATCAAAGTTGAAACTTAAGTGGAGTTCACAGCAAGTGACCGTACTGTCGATAGTATCTAAGTCTAAGTGGGCCCATGCGCGAGTCACAAGTTATCTACTTTGCCTGTAATGAAATGATACAATCATTACGCAAAGGTAATGTATAAAAACCTCTATCTCTAGCATGACGAATGCATTTCTTAACAAGCGTAATACCTACTTACGGATTTTTTACACTTTTTATTATACAGTCGTTAGTCTCAATTATTTGCTCTAGTAAAAGAAACGATGAATATGCAATTTTCCGATTCCCTGCTAACGTTTATGGACGACAGATTTAAAATAATAATTAAATTAGCCAATTATATAGAACCACCCGAGCGTACCATCTAGCAAGTAGATAAAGCATTTATGATTTATGAGGATTACTCGGTTGATCTCGTTACAGTAGTTTATGACCGTCTCGCTAAACTAAATAAGCCTGATGACAGCTGTGAAATCATAATTTCGTTGACAAGCACGATAGTTATACTTATTTAATATACCGGACTACATAACGTAAATTATGACGTGTTTGATACTACCACCACAACAGATTCCCAGATTCACAGATAAGTATCATCTAGAGGTGTATGTATAATGCGGGCAAATCACTCAGTGGGACGTGGCTACTTTAAGTTCGATGCACTCCACAATCGGGTCGATCAATCTCCGCCATTTGACCGGATAAAAACTCTGGATGGAGATACTTATGAACCGGTAACTGGTGCGAAAAAACGAGGTTCAACAAACTATAACCACGGCGGTTTGAGAAGCGCGAGGTGGTGACGTTTACAAGCAGTCGTGCCTAAGGACAATGGACTGCGCATTGCAGACAGAATTTGGAACCTGGAGATCAAGTAACAAATTCTAGAGAGTTTTATTATTAATAGATACGCGAATAGATTACAGTAAATTTCATAGCCTCGAAATTAATACATACAGTATTTTGAATGACCTTGTATTTTAATTATGGATGATTCAGATAAGATGGGGAAATAGCTGAGGGGTTTGAGAATAAAACTCATTGTATTGTGGTGAACAGTGCAAGGTGCAAAAGAGAAGGACGTACTCTGAAATGATGGGACTCTTCGTCGTAATCTTTTAGATGATAAATTTGATCTACAACATCACATAGGAATAAAAAAGATGGAAGTTCTCTGAAATTTAATGGGACTCTCGTTATCGTCATCTTTTAGATGACAAAGATATTCTTATCGACCATGGACGAAATGACAATGGAATCTCCATTGTGTGTCGTCTGAGCTTCCTGTAGGACGCCGGGCCACCATTCCACAGCCAATGACCATCAACAACCAAACGATTATTACAAAACAACTAAGATGACGTCTTCTAAATGAGGTCGGTTTATACTGAAGTCGTGATGGTGTTGTAACTGTGACGCAATTATAAAGGCAGCGGAGGCGGAGGCGGGGATCCGTGACGACGCAAAAACTGATAAATCGACACCGTTTAGACGCGCATGTTTACAATACACGAGAGATATCTCGGTAGCTGACCCAATAATATTGTTGAGGCATAATTCTGTAAATTGAGATTCTGGGGCACTGCGAGCGATAAACTAATCGTGACTAAATATATCATACAATAAAACATGATTGACTATAATCTTATTATCGTCAATACCTTTTAACCCGTAGACAGTTGCACGACCTGACATTTCTTTATAAAGTACTAAGAAGCGAATTTGATTGTCCACCCTTACTACGAATTTTTAACTTAAGAGTTCCACGTCGTGTGCCTCGGCGTGCACTCGGTCTCCTGCATCAACCAACAGCTCGCACCAACTTAAAATTATTCGCCCCTGTATGCAGACTGCCGAAGGCCTTTAACGCTATAGGTGAAGGGTTGGATATCTTTAAAGATAGTCTGGCTAGTTTTCAGAGGGCAGCCTTGCTGTTGTTGAGGTCTAGATCTTGATTAAGACAAATTGTGAGGTAATTTTTTCTGTTATTGTATTTTGTTTGTTCTTTTTTTGTGTATAACGATAATTAAATAAGATTTTAGATTTAGTTATTTTAAGTATTATGTGTTACTTTTAGGTGCTTGTTGTGACACCTTAAAATGTTGTACATTTATCTTAGTTATAAAAGCAATATTGTGATAATTATTTAATGTAACAACCATTGGATGTCCTTATAATAATAAATAAATAAATACGTTTAAAAATCGTCACTTATGTAATAAATGCGGAAGTAATTATGTCTATCACTTTTTCACGTCAAAACCACCTATACGAGTTAATTAAATTCGATACACACTAATACACAGGTAGTCTACAACCTGATGAAAAACATATTCTACATTGTAACCAACGTCATGTTTTACGCAATAAATAAACGACTTCAGACGGACGTCTTCTTCTATTTCGCAGGCAGAAGTACCAGTACTTAATGCATGAGGAAGGAAGGTTTTTATTATAACGCCGGTAAAGTCTTTAGTTTTTGTTAAAGTATTCAAAACAAGTGCTTTACTTTATTAAGGCTATCATTGAGAGACTGGAGCGACCGGAGCGTGATGGCGCAGTGAAACTGGACACTTCGTAAACATTCGGATCGCGGGGATCGAGTTACCCTGTTTGGTTGCAGCTTACGCGGACTTTAGTACCTGTCCTTTGATGTGGGTTAGGCTAATTCTATCGTTTTGGTGGGTTTTAAACATACATATATAGTTTACATACCTACATCCATACAATAGATTACAGACATTCGAGATCAAACATTTCGAGCAGACAAACTGCTGTTACTAAAATTGGTGATAAAGTTGAACATGTTAGATGTACACCGAAAACAAACACAACAATAAAAAGGATCCTAAAAGTGTTAAAAATTAATGACATCTCCTTTAATTTATCAGTGAAACGGCCGAATATTGAAACTTTAATTAGATATTGAGCGGCGATTTGCCGATTTAATTTAGGTGACGAATTCAAAACTCCCAAAATAATTTCGTGTTCAAGCATTTTTTTTTTTCAACTTTACCAGACAAGGCTGAATTCAAACGTCACTCCGTCAAATACAGGATTTTGTTTTCATTATTCGGCCGAGAGGCTGTTATCGCGATGTAAATCTCTACAACAAAGCTCTACGATAGAGCCAACTTGTGTTACGATTTCGCGGAAGCGCGGCGACAGCTGATGACATTTTAACCGGCGCGCGCGCACGCGAGATACAGTTTTAGATCGCACCCGGAACCGTACCTGGGACACACGACCGCCCTCACAAATAGATTTAATGGTGCATTGCTTAAACGACATGCTACTAGGAATTTAGGTTATTATAAGGAATACATCAATTATAAAGAGCCGTGGACTCGATTCCTATCCGGGAAAAATACTTGTTTAATGTAAGTATGACAGTTCTAGAGCTACTTATCACAGATTAATGAACATGAAATTATCTGATTTACTTATTTATTTATTATTAAAACAGAATGTGTTACAGACATCTATTAATACAATCTGACCCACAGTTTATTTTTTTTATAAACTGACAGCAATGTACTTATGACTAAAGTCTACAACTTTCTACGCAATTGCATAAGAAGATTTAGGTCCCATGTGATGTAATGTAGGTACAAGAACTGTACCTTACGCCTGTTACACAGTGAACGATAGAATGAAGTAAACTCCGTAGAAATGTATAGGTATTAGGTAGACATTCTGTCGTCTACAGTCGACACTTAAATATAACAAAAAACATGATATTTTAACATCTTGATAAAGAACTGATGGAATACAAAAGATATTCGGTCTTTTTTTCGTATTACCGTTGACCTTTGAAAAGCCTATTTGTGCGCAAACATTGGAAAGCTAACAGTCTGCCTAGATACGCTATTCATACATTCCCATACAACGAGCACAGATTGTAGGTATGACAATCAAATCTTCATACAATGACGTCGTAATAACGCGGTGACGGCACGCCTATGTTTATTTTGTAAGCAGCATTTGTAGTGTTGACTTGTTTACACGGCTTAAAAAGTTTATTATGTCCCTTACAAAGGTGGGTGGCCTATCAGCGGGGACTTCCTACCTACAATGGATGCTAATCCAGAGAATAACATAGAGAATAAATCAATCTTGTCAATCAGTTCAGACGTTAAAGTGTACTATGTGTGTAAGTGTATATTTACTTATTTTATCTTGTAATCACTGAATTAGCTGCGTAGTAGCAATTTTAAATTTCAACATGTTTGTGTTAAAGTTTTAACGAACCTACTCCGACAGTTAAAATTCAGTTCACTTAAAAAAGTCGTTTCCTAAATTGCCTTCAACAATAAGTCAATGAAAAGCTATGTAAGTCATAATTATTGGTTTTAAGCCCTTACGCCTTTTGTTCCGCGCTCTTAAACTCTTTGTGTCTTACATACAATACGAACCAGAAAATAAAAGTCTCATGAAAGCATTTTTTTCGGTAATTCAAAACAAAGAGACACTCGAGCGCATACCTAATACGACGTTATAACGTGAAATGTACAGGGTTGGCACTTACGCACAAACTATGCAAATATATTGTAATTTTCTTTTTGTGCAATAAGCATTATATTTATTATTATTATTATATTTTAAGCGAATTAATTATCAAACACGTCTTAATAATTGTACTGAATATTAGATTTTTATTTTACTAAATATTACCCTCATATCTGTAGCCACTAGAAATTAAAATAATATTTTGCGAAGGGGCAGTTTCCCAATTGTACTAAATAGAGATTTTTTGGAATCTACCGCTATGGAATACAATTAGAATCATTACCCATTTTCTTCTATGGCGGTAGACTAAGGGAAAAGTAGTCTTATTTTGTCCAAACACGTTCCATTGACCAAATTGGAACTGTTACGATCACACGCCAAGTCACAGAACTGAGGTGCTCTAGACAACCCTACGGTGCACGGGGAATGCGCCCGCGCCGATTTACGATTCGGCCTTGGGGCACGAATTTCGAGACGAAACGCTTCGCAGCGACCGCGACCACCCAAACTCGGCACTAAACCCGCCGTTAAACCGCGGCCGGTCGTAAAAGGGATCGTCGCCATCTTTCTTTACGTGTAAGACAAAGGTGCTTCACGGTAAGGGAAGTAATAAGTCACAGATCAAATGTTTATTACGAAAGAGACGGTGGGATGCACTGTGCCTATCCCAATTTGTTGTCGAATGTTTCATTAGTGATTCAATGTTAAGCAATTTTTACTACTACATATTCCTTATCTCGTTGTTAAAAATACAGATCATTAAGCAACTACAACTAGCTTCGTAATAAAGACTTTCTACTCTTTTCGGCAGATAGGCACGTTATAATACCGTACAGGAATTCATTTTTTCTATTACTCTACTAATACAGCGTAATTCAATTTGAACTATCAAATAAACCTCACTACAATTCCACCCAATTACCCAAACCCAATCAACACCCAAAAAATAAATAGCAAAGTGTTCTTCCGTCTAATTGATTCTGAACTCCTTCGCAATGCATGTATGATAATTTTTCAATTACATTATCTTACATTTGTTTAGGCTTACATCATTACAATAATTATCGGGAGTCTGGTCTGAGTGTATGTGTACGCAACCTTTTATTTGACACCTGTCCTTTGGAAAGACGACGAGTCCTCGCCTGCCCTACAACGCATTTGCATACGACATTGACTCACTAGTACGGGTACCGATCGCATCGGCGAGGGAAAACCCGCACAAAACTCACTGCCAAATCCGGCTTTCTCATCGAGATAGATATATGCGAATACGGCATGAATCACTTTCAAAAGGCAGAAACTCAAAAGTGCACTTGGACGGTATCCAAATATAAATATTTAAAAAAAACTATAACCAAGTAAAGTTATTCCCTAGCTCTACCCTACATGTGGTACCCGAATAAAATTGTATTTTAAATGTGTCTGTAAGAACTGACGAATAAAAAAAAATCTATAGAACACAATTGATAAAAGTTCGATAGCACATAGTAATGTAAAAATAAGAACATTACACTACCTAATTAACATTACTGATTATATGATCAGTAACTAGCATCACGTAAGCAAAATTTACTTATTTAACAACAATAAGTAAATTTTATTTGTATATTATTTTATATCGAAAATAAAAGCCTTCCCTTTCAACATATCAACCAGATCAGTGGTTAAACCGCAGACTGATCACCGTAGGCCAGTAGAGCGCCGGACATGCAAATCGTAGTAGTCCGGCGCTTAGTATGCGGCGCGGGCGCAGGCGAATCAATCACATTCGCTGCCGTGGCTCTAATCCGTGATTAGGAACAGGGAACACTATTGAGTATTGCACGTGTATTATATTTGTAATAAACGCCGAAAATTCTAATCTATTCTACAAAATTTTAAAGTATTATGTATTTTATAAAACAAGTGCAAACAAAACTTAACCCTTACATTTTTCGTTTTTTTAATGTAACGGAAGAAATTTAAATAAGGTACAAGGAAATTCTATTAATTAATGATAACTACTTTCTCCCAAATAACGCCCGTAACTTTACTTAGTCATAATGAGTTATCTCAGACGAAATTATCCCTGTTCTCTCAAGTTCTACTCGTAAAGGTAGAAATCATATAATTATGAGTTTTTTTAACGAAAATATAGAAGAGGTTTTAGTGTGAACTACTGGTTGGTCATCGAAATACGAATTTCGATTAGTGAGTTTAGGCCTTTAACTACGAGGTCTAGCGGCATTTTAAGGCCGTGCCCCCACTGACTTATACCGCTTGTTCGCCTTCCTCTACAGTTTGATTATATTTAGGTACAATTCCAAAACTTAGTTTCCAGTGCATGCAACGGCCATGCCTAAGATTACTATCTCGTCCATGTTTGAAAAAAAAATGCATACACACAACTCTATAGCACGGCCGGAATAACAATCGTCGCAAACGCACGGGCCATGCGTAAATTCGACCACTCCGGGCTGCCGAGGGCGACCTACAAAGTTTTGGTAACGGTGACATAAGAATGATACGACGCATTTGAATACGAAGCCGTATAATATATATTAGGTACATACATATATACTTGTTGGTACGTACGCGGGCGCAATAAGGAAGTTATGGAAGATCTACTGAGATTCAGCAAGGATTATTTGACGAGGGCTATGAAATCATACGCATGATACATTTAAATGTAGCTTGTTATTTTTTTTTAAATTTTGTACTGCTTCGTTAATAATAGACAAAGGAATTTTAACATTGCAAGTTTGTTTTACTACTTCATTATACCTTCGATATGTTACGGTAATATTTGGATCGGTAGGGTACCGACAAAATAGAGTAAAATATTGCTGATCCCACAGTGAAACGACAGACAAACGTTCATTATACCTTCGATAAGTCACGGTAATATTTGGATCGGTAGAGTACCGACAAAATAGGGTAAAATATTGCTGATCCCACAGTGAAACGGCAGACAAACGTTGAATTCTTTAAAATGACACAAAAAGGTTTAATAAAATCACCATTGCTTAAAATACTAAGATATGAATTTTAAGCATTGGTAATTTTGACAGTTACACTTTGTCGATCAATTTAATACCGATGATGCAACTCCGCCTTAGAAGTAAAACATGCTCAAGAAAACAGGCAAATTTTGATAGCACCCACACCTTTGAACCAATCATAGGAAAACGAGGGACCATGGGAGCTTACTCACTAATGGATGGGATCGTAATAATAAGGGTCATATTATGGAAACCAATTGGGAGACTCCATTAAATGATAATTTAATACAGAAATAAAGCAAAATTTACTCACCATCATAAGTCATATTTTTTAAATTTCAAATCATTCAAAAAGATAATAAATCATTATAGCCAAGTAAGTCTTGATGTTGGCTTTTGTCAAATGAAGAAATTTTTCTTTCTTTTGCACTTAAGAAATGTTTCACACATTTTTTTCTTGAAGAACAAAAGCTGAAAACAAATGACTGTATGTCGGGCGATGAAGGCTTACATTCTAGGTACTTACCAGTTCTGCTACTATTTCTCTGTTCAGCCTCTGGCACTCGTTGACTGACGGTTTGGCGGAAGGCCGAAGGTTTGAGGATTTTGAAGGCTAAAACAAGAAAAAAATTACTTTCATTGTTGTTTTAAGAGCATTGGGTTTCTGGGCATTTTGGCCCGTAACTGTATCTGCTAGCTCCATTCAATGTTTTTTAGTAACAAAACAATACAGGTTCTCTCGCCAGAAGAAAAATGTTCAAAAGAAATAGTTCAGTAACTGAAGGTGAGAGCGCCACTCGTGACTTATGGGTAACGATGGAACTATTCACATAATTTTGAAAATGTTACCTTCCTGCTATGAAGTTTAAATGTTTAAATTAGCAGCATAAATTGTTTAATTAAAATCCCTGTTTGGTTTTGTCTATTTCTAACTTATACTAGAACACGATAAGTAAAGTAAAGCATTGATACCTGTGATGATTTAGTAGCACTCTTCTGCAGAGCTTTGTTTATGTCATTGATGGAGTGTATTGAGACGTCAAGTGTGGATGAATCCAGCTTTTCTTGTTTGGAATTTGCTTTAGTGTTTTTCTTAACAGGTTCTGGGTTCTGCTGAAATCAAATAATAAACAAAATAAGGAGGCATTTCCTTTATTTTTTTATTGTAACTAATGTTATAAATATGAAAGAGTATTTGTGGATATATTTTGAAAGATTAATATTATTATTAATTTCTGTATTAAAATAAAATAATACACCAAATAAGGAGACCCAATTTTTATATATTTTTTTAATAATATTGTTAGATATCTTACTAACACAGGGTGTGTGAAGTAGTACATGTCTCTCAACTGCCTCGTTGCTCTATTGGTAGCAAGTGCTGCGTTAGGACCGAGAGGTCCCTGGTTCGAGTCCGGGCAAAATTTGTGTGAGTTTTTCTGTAATGAAATTACTCAGCCCGGAGTAAGGAAGTTGGCGGTTGAGCGCTCGTGTCACGGAAAGCACGTTAAGATGGTGGTCCTGCGCCCGATCTCTCATCGGTCATGTCGGATTGCCGTCTCACCGAATTATGAGAGTAAGGGAATAGAGAGTGCACTTGTGTTTGCGCGAACACTTGTGCACTATAATTGTATGTCCTGCGCACTTGGATGATCTCAATTGAGATCGGCCGCCATGGCTGAAATTGGTCGGACGCATTACATAGTTTGGTGAGACGGCAATCCAACATGAGAGATTGGGTGCAGGACCACCGGCTTAACGTGATTTCCGAGGCATGGGCGTTCAACCGCCAACTTCCTAACTCCAGGCTGAGTAATTTCTTTACAGAAAAACTCACACAAAGTTTGCCCTAAACTGAACCTGAACTGGGGACCTCTCAGTCCTTATGCAGCGTTTGCTACCAATAGGCCAACGAGGCAGTTAAGTTAGTCACATGTACACAGATGTGAGTGGAAGCTAGTAATCTATAATTGCTAAATCTATGATTTTCAATCACAGACAAACTGTGTTCTTAAACAATTCCAGTTTGAATCTAAAAAGAAATCATTAACTTGATTCTTACATAAGCATGATGTGACAGGTCATCCTCCCAGTTGTTGATCTGGTCCGCGAGCGCGGCGAGCCGGCCGAACTTCCTCTTGCCCTCCGGGGGCTTCGGCCGCTCCTGGCGCTCCCGCTCCGTCGGGGGCGTCGCCGCGGAGAACGCCTGCTCCGTTCGGTGGATCGGCGAGGACAGCGGCTTGTCTGGAATGTTTACATAAGTTGGTTAGTTTGGTTACCATCGGCAATTGGTATAGTTGAATGGACAAATAGGATTGATAATGAAATAAATCCTTGAGCATTAGAGAAAATTAATATAGAAAAAAAACACCAGTTTGTACAAAGCATAAGAGAAAGTCTAAATAGAAAGAAAAAGCAGTTTTACTATGTTTCCTTCTTTCTTTATTTTCAAGAAATTAACGGGATTATTCATGGTAAGTAAATTCTATGTCATATTCTACCACAGGTTATGATTGCTCCACATACATTTAAAGAATTGCAAAAAGAATTGTCATAAAATAATCACATCTGAAGAAAGACCTAAGCTGTAAAAATAAAATTATCATTTTAAATGAAGTGGCACAAAATTTAAGCAGCTGTTCCATTTAATACTGAATAGTTTTTATCTAATCTCATATCCTGTTCAGTTCTATGCTGCTGCTTGAATGCCCTTAAGCGTGACAAAAGTTTTATTGTAATAAGTGAGTAAATAAATCTCCTGGTAACTTCACAATCTTTCAAAAGAATAGCTTTTTAAAAAAGTAAATTTTTACCTGAATATAAATTTCCAAGTCTATCAAGTCGTGATTTGAAATTATTCCGTACACCTCCTCTGTCTCCCTTGTAGTCCGATGTCTCTTCAGGCTTGTCCAAGTTCATCTTGGATGAGTCTTCTGTAAAAAAGCATTACCAGATTTAATATTTTAACCCACCAACACAGATTACCTCTCAAAGAAAGTTTTAAAACACACCACAAAATCACATTAATTTCCTAAGCTTTCATCAACACATCAAACAAGTTTCTCTGCAAAAATAAACTAGAGCTTTGTAAAACTAAAAACAAACAAACTCATTACTTAACCTTTGAACAAATATTGCAGTTCATAAACAAATTTATTTCCTAGTAGAAGACAGGCTGTGGTAATGAACAGAACTCATTTGCTAATGGATTTTGAGAATTTTATCTAAGGTTACTCATCCTATCCCAACATAGCACCAATTGGTTTGTTTAGGGAAAACAATGCTTATGACGTCCCAATAATACATACTACCAAAAATTATATGTATGTATTTGATAGTTAGCTATTAGCTATGCAGTGGCAACTGATGGGTATACTTTGAATAGATAACGGTTCAAAAATGCATGCAATATTAAGCTTAATGTTTTGATGTTGACTACATTGAAACTTATAATAGAGGACTTCCTATTAGAATTGCCTGCAACCTATGAACATTAATGTGTTCGAAATTCTAGCTATGAATATTAGAGTAAGTAAAGACTCACCTTCAATCTCTTGGATAACTACATTATTGTCAGTATCACCATCTGTGTTATAAACTACAGTTATTGGAGCATCATATTCCTCAATCTGAACATCAACTTTGATATCATTCCGGTGTGTGATATTAATCTCCAAGGACACATCAGAATTTCGTCTACCAATGCTACCTCTAGGACTTCCAAACTCTTTCTTCGTCACTACGACATCATTTCTCGACTTTTGAGGGGAAGACACTGGCACATTTTGATCCTTCTGGATGCTAGATCGTCTTGTTCCAATTTTAGCAGGCGTTTCAGACTTTAAAGACTTTCTAGGCGACGCAACGTCCTTGCCTTTGCTGGGAGACCTGACAGGACTGCCACATTTGCTTACGGCTATATTCTCAGTGAGCGGTCTCCTCTTTGCGACGCTCTGACCTGAACTTGCCAATTTTTGATCGATTTTCTCCTGTCTAGCACGCGCTCTCTCCAACATTCGCTGAAAATTATTTTATTAACATGATTTATACCGCAATTCACTTGAAAAATCCGTTAAAATAACTCCCAATGCCGAACTTACCTGGGTAAACTGATCCATTATAAATGATTGTTATAACACCGTAATTTTACCACTTTTCACTCCACTAACACATTTCAGTTTGTAAAATCTTTGAAATTCACTTGTATAAAGTAAAACTTTCAAATCACAGGAGATAAACAGTTGATTCAATTTACAATCCGTTGAATGTTTGACATTTGTAAATGCAAACTGAAATTTTTAAATTTAGTACCAACTAACGATGTTAGATGTCGCTCTGACTTATCGTTCGGAAACACAACGATACTGAAATAAATGCGTACCATTCAGCAGTAGATCCCCATACATATCATTAGTCATCACATAGGAAATAATTAAGCACTGCATTTATAAATATATATATCAATGCATAAAATGCGCAAATGTAAGAGCTGTGTATATTCATGGACGATCATAGCACAAAACGCGTTTTTTTAGGGGGTAAAAATACCCGTTTTGGTCTTTTTAGGTCTTTTTAGGGGGTCAAAATACTTCAATCATATTTATACTCTATTCCAATTATGAAGTCCTTTTTGACAGATGTCAATAGTTCAGTACTAGGGAAGTACCCTTAGAAATCGATATTCAGCGGCAACGATTCTCGATTTGTAACAAATTTAAATCGAACTAACTTTCAAAAACTAAGGTTAATAAAAATTATCGAAAGAACAATTTTAGACATGCAAAAATTCCAAACTTATTTTTTGTCGGAAAAAGAAAAACACGATTGGATGTTTAGTTTAATAATCTATACTAATATTATAAAGAGGAAAGATTTGTATTTTTGTATTTTTGTATGTTTGTAATGAATAAACTCAAAAACTACTGGACCGATTGCAATAATTTTTCACCATTAGAAAGCTGCATTATTCAGAAGTTACATAGGCTATATTATATTTTTAAAAAAATTAGGGATCCTTACTAAAACTCCAATAATGTAACTCAAGGTGTAAAAAATAGACTTGAAAAATTCCTTACGTCGCCTGCGCTGCGAAAACTATTGAAGATAGAACAAAACCATTTTCTAAGACTTTGCAGAACTCATCATTATCTACAAAAAGTGTCGCGACAGCATATGTCTAAATATTATAGTTATGTCACAGCAAGCGGTTTTTTATTCTAAAAATTTAATTTATATGCCGCCGCTTGAAAGGGCTCTTTATTTGCACCTTGGTATTAATCCTTATCAAAATAAGTTACTTTATATTCAAGACGGCTTCAATACCTTTTTATTACTTTTTGAATTATTCAATTCGGACATTTAATTCGGAAGATATCACGAGTTTAAAAATGCAAGTATTAGAAAAAAGTCGCCTGGTTGCCGCCACCGCGCTCAGCTAGCCAGCATGCGATGTAGGCTCCATGTAAGCGGCACTGGGGTACGGGGGAGTCAATTTAATATGTAATATAATAATATTATAAAGAGGAAAGGTTTGATTTTTTGTTTGTTTGTTTCGAATAGGCTCCGAAACAACTGTACCGATTTGAAAAAATCTTTCACTGTTGGAAAGCTACACTATCCCTGAGTGTCATAGGCTTTTTTTAGATAAAAAAAATAGATTTCTCTTACGGGGTTAAAATATATTACATAGAGATAGAGATATCCCCGAAGCGAAGCGAGGGCGGGTCGCTAGTAATGAATAATGATAGTTAAGTTATTTAAAATTTACACTGAGTTTAAATGATCATAACAGTTATAGGCTCGTGTCAAAGACTCGTTAATTAATGGCACCGAATGTTTGACACCGTTGGCTGCCAGGAGTGTTTGCACCGAGTACCTATAGTTTCAACACTAAATTAGTTATACGAATTTTATCGCGTAATGGAGTACCTCAACAGTTAATATGAGCATCAGATTAAAATAAAAACAAACAATTCATTTAAGTTTTTATATTTGTTTTTATAGTTATTAATCATCACTGCTTGATTTATTAATTTATTTTGTTATTTAATCAGTTTACATATCACCTGCAAAGGACTGCACTAATTATTACGTTTTATTGTAAAATGCATTAAAGGTATAAGCAGTCCCATTGCCGCTAGATTCATTTTCATTCGCGAATAATCGGTTTAACTAACCGAATACTTGAGGCACGTCACTATGTTTAAAAGTAAAACATAAACCATAGTACGTAACTGCATACGCGCAAAACAATATTATTTTATTTTGAAGTTCAGATATAGAAACAATAGTTAGATCAAAAACAATAAGTTAATTTTGCTTGTAAATTAATTGTAGGGTGTTTTTGCATAATTGTATATTTTTTAAATAACGATTTCCTACTAAACACAAAAAGTGATATTAAATTGGATTTATTTGAAACGTGCAGAGTTACGTTCTTCGAAATGTCAAAAAGGACTTCATAAATGGAATGGAGTATAGGTGTTTTATAAGGTATGCAATGTCACTTATAACACCCCAAAAATACTTAACTATTTTAAATTATGGACATTAAAAGTACCTCAAGTACATTGACAAATAATACCAAGTTGATGTCATAGATGGCGCTGATCGAAGAGTTTAATCATTTAAAATTTTAAATCATTTTCTCACATTACATTGCAAATTCATTACCAGTCTAGCGAAAGCTCGAACAAAAAAATTTTACTATGGAGTTTGAGCGGCAAATAATGGCGGATATATCTGTCCTGCTCACTCACTACGATTTCTCTTTCATTCATTTTCAGATCCATAGTGATTATATTCTCTTTGGTCGGAGAATGATTATTTTCTCTTTGGGTCGGATCTGTCATTTTATTATGAATGTTGAACGACATTTTGTTTGCTTAGATTTCAATATAATTTATAAGCAGATTCCGGTATTATTGCATTAATTGCATAAAATGGCACCAAAGAAGCGGTCTCTTACTTGTGAAATTTGTGGAGATCGTGCTCAACGTATAGACTGCGAAAAAAGGAAGTTCATGGCAAAATTTCCTTTGGATGAGTCCTGGTAAGCATAGAATCAAATACATTTTACCTTCTGATAATTAATTACTCGATAAGCAAGCCAAATACAAACATATTATGCTAAAATAGATTTTCATTCGTATTGTGTACTAATGTTGTACTGTTATGATAACTTGTAAGAATAAGTAAAGATCACATTAAATCTAAGGGAGCACTTTGTTGCATGAGGCCCGACCACACTGGCCTGGGGGCATAGAAAAATAAAAACTATATTAATAAGAAGAAATAATGAAAAATGTGTGAAAACCAAGGGGAAAAAAGTTTAGTAAGTACATTAATAAATCTTTTAACTTATTTTCAGATGCCGACAGTGGGTGAGTTAGTGGGAAAGGAAGACTTAATATATGTGCCCATAGAAAATCAATCACCAGACCAGAATCAAGTGTGTACCAAATTTCAGATCAGATCGTACGGGGCGAGCTAAATAAACCGTTTAATAAATCCGGATTATAAAAAAACAGTGTTCATAGTGTTTTATTTTGTGTCCACATTATTTTCAACCTTGTATTATTAATACATTAATATTACAATACATCCTTTTTTTTTTTAAAGCGTCTAAAGCTTTTTTTTTTAAATGAAAACGTACTGATATTCTCTTTGGTATACTGTAGCACTATTTGGTCCGTCATATTGGCACTACTGCCATTTGACATTTAAATGTTTTATGTTGGTATTGAAATGCCATCTAAACTGATTCTATTGGCTAGTACGTGAGTCCCGACTCTTAAAACGTAGTTATTATATTCTCTTTGATTCATTACATTCCAACTTTCTTGACCATTATGTAAGAGCTGTAGCGAAGAAGAATATAAACCGTCAGTTTTTGTTCTTGGTAAATTCTTGACCTCTAGTCTGGAATGTCTAATAAAAATTGGGGAACGATCTCAATCATATAAAGTGAATAATAGAGGTTTATCAGTAGGTAGGCAAGTAGCTACCTATGTAGCAATATAACAGACCAAAACTACGCAAATTCCGTATAAAATAGTAAAAAATACCTAAACTGCATAAAATTTTGAAGGAGTCACAAAAAAAATTAACTTTACGTCTTAAGTACTAGGTATATCCCATTTTTCTAGGAAAAAAAGACCAGAATTTACTTAGGTTGGTTTATGTATGTACACACACATAAACTTTGCCAACATTATTTAAAAGGTAAAAGCCTTCAAATTTAAAAGTTTAAATGACTATTTTGTTATCTGGTGAAAATATTATTGTGGATAGGTATATTAACGAAATGCATACTTAGGTACATAATATTACCTATATAACCCAACCCAACTGTGATCGTAGGTACCTACTTAGGTAATCGTTATTTCAATGGATTTAAACTGCAAATGACAGAGGATGTCCGTTTAGGGATTGATCATAAAGATAAGGCGGTTAAATTACACAGGATACCTCTCAAGTGTCAGTGTGGAAGGGAATGAACCGGTTTTAAGGCCTGTTATAATGTGATACTTTCTCATAGAAAAACGTTTACAAAACTAAGCTAGCAGTTACCTGCTATAAATGATAAGATATGATGAAGGGTTTTGAAAGTACTTCTATGGATGCATTGGCTTGGCCATGAACTTATG
Source organism: Maruca vitrata (assembly GCA_039566165.1). NCBI lineage: Eukaryota > Metazoa > Arthropoda > Insecta > Lepidoptera > Crambidae > Maruca > Maruca vitrata. The sequence continues at coordinate 2,930,660 of CM076938.1, read as the reverse complement.
TTAGTAATGATACCTACTGGAAATGTTAATTCAGTAAGATTTACTTACAATGAGCTTGGTGCTTACTGTTGGGTCTTGTATTGGAGTAATGAAAAAAAAAGTATCTAAATGATAAATTGATGGGATCATGGTTTCCGCATTTACTTGAGTATAAATAATATAATTACATATAATAATATATTATGTTATATTCCTGATCACAATCACAAGTTTACAATAAATGTTACCAAGTGATACATGATACATAAATAGGTACTTTTTTGCTGGTGACCATCTCATAACAAATTAACCGCTGGGTAGCTTTAAACCTATATGTTTAATATTTCTAATTACCTATGCCTACGGAAATTTATTGAGTAAATAGTTAGGGTAAGTTAAATAACATAAAGTCATGAAAAGATAACGCCTGCCTATGTAAGGTACTAAACAATATTTAGGAATCCAAAAACACTCATTACCTAACACGGTGACTGGTGCAGGAAAACCACAATGTTATTATGTCTTTAAGTGACTAAAAAGTTACGTAGTTACAACGGTACTTACAGGTAATATATATTTTTTTCAGTATTATTTAATGGATGATCCCATAGCGATTTTATAGGATACAAATGTGACAAATCATGTCTATTACATATACATGACTGGCTCGGTGGGTTCGATTCCCACTCGGGACCAATATTTGTGTGATGAACATCGGTGTTTGTTCCGTGTCTGGGTGTGATTATGTATTTAAGTATGTATTTATAAATATATATGTATGTTTATCAGTCTTTTACGGCCATAGTACAAGCTCAGCTTAGTTTGGGGTCAGGTGACCGTGTCTGGAAATGTCCCAGACATTTATTTTATTTATTTACTAACGTTATTTTGCTAAACAAGCAAATTTGTTAGTTGCCTATATATTTCCCATAACAATCAATTATCATCAGCCCATATACGTCCCACTGCTGGGGCACGGGCCTACCCTCCCTAAACTAAGGCGATAAGGCTTGAGTCAACCACCCTGGCCAAACGAGGTTGGGTTTTTTTTTTATTTTTTGGTAAGTAGCTTAAGCACTTGTGTTACAGATACCAGAATCAACAGTGGATACACAAATATACTTAATACACACCCAGACACGGAACAAACACCGATGTTCGTCACACAAATATTTGTCCCGAGTGGGAATCGAACCCACGACTCTTGGAACCGTAGGTAGTGAACCTGGGTCACTAACCACTGTTCCACCGAGCCAGTCAGGTTAACTACTGAACCTAAGAATTTCTTCGTAGGTGTGCAGGTTTCCTCAGGATGTTTTCCTTCACCGTTAAAGCATCGCACTAGCGTACATATGAATTTCAAATTTGAAAAACACAGTGGTACGTGGCGGGGTTTGAACAGTCCATTTCTCATGGCAAGCAACGACCTAAACCACTTGGCTATCGACGCTTTTTTCCCCATATACTCTTACTTATTACACAAGTAGGTACACAACAGATAAACTTTCCATCGCCCGCACCGGACTCATCAGGTTTGGCACTTATCAAAACTGGTCAGATAAAACGATTAAAAATACGTTTAACAATGTTTTCTTAACATTATGTCCGGTGTGGTTAAGTGCGCGTGCACCTAAACACCTACTCAAGTACGTGTTTTAATATCCAGACGCACAAAGGAGTCATTATCCTGCATTTACCTTGATATACGAATACCTATTCTAGCCGTTACCTGTTTGTTCCAAGTCATTACTCAGGCCGCATGTTATTGGATTACACAAGTCTCTAGTTAATAAGATTCAAGAACCAGTCGGGAGACGGCATTCAAATTGGTTAGTCGATCGTTCGGTTTCTCGAGACATCCACACAGATTACGAAATGGGTGAGTGATGTTTATTTCTTCAAGGTTCATCAGTTCTCTGCCAAATACCACTGTGGCCTTTTGTATAATGTTTACCTACACAAAACTTAGGCTTTAGCAGGATATAAATTAAACATTACATAGGTAATTGTAAACGTATACTTTCCTCGTTTAAAAAACTTTTCTGTATCCTCCACGCGAAGTTAAGAGCCGTAGTTTTCCATATAACCGGGTATTATTTTGGCAAACTTTCGGGCTAGTGAGTACACAGGACTTCGCGTACATAGGGATGGTAGTTAAAAATTGGTTAGAAATAATTACTTCTAATATAATTAATTATTTTTATTCCTACTTGTTATATACGTGTATTCATGTAGATAGATTTATTTATTGAGCGTCTACATAGCTAGCTGCTATGTAGACGCTCCATTTTAAAATAATTTAAGTTTATTTACTTAATTACTATCTCGTTTCATACTTAGTGCTTCAGATTTATTATCAATCGCATCGCATGAGACATTCATGTAAACAAAATAATTTACGGAAGATAACTGCGTAGATGCAAAGTTATAAACGCATTTATGAGAACAACAGAAAACCAGAATATGTTTGTTGACAATAATATACGTAACATATTAACGGAAAATTATTATCTTACTTTCCGATTGGCCTACATAAGACCTAGTCATTAAAATAACAAACAATTAAGACTTTGATATACTCCTCGTGTCTACACTCGTCATAAATTATGACTAAGTTTCTATCATAGTAGATACTGAGTAATTCATACAATTATGTAGAACATACACCCATTTATATAAAAAATACCCGTAGGTAGTGATTAAAAGCATAAATACACGTTGATGCAAATTAAAAAGTTGCCTATCGTTTATTTTTAACAACTCGTTTGTAGAAACTTAGTGGGGCATATCTGCCTCAGAATTTCAGGGTAATAGATTTTGTAAAGCTGTAAATGTTGTCTCTTAGCAACGCATTTTATTTGCGTATTTTAAAACTCTGCGTGGCTCGTTAATTTAATTTTCTCATTAAAAAAATACATCAACGACTGTTAAAAATTATGTGAAGGAACTTTATTTTACGCAAAAGCACTCTTATCAAGGAATGACTTATTCGTCATCTGGCCCGATCGGACGATTCGGCAAAGTTGTTAACTCGCCTGATCGGGCGAGATGACGAAATACTCCAAGGGAAGTCCCTTTAGTTCCGAATGACACAAAGGCCAATAGTAGGTAGGTACTTGGGTATGTACATTACAATGTTAGATAGGTAACCTATTAGGTGCTAGGTATGAAATAATTGTCTCACTGTATTATTTATTTACCAACGAAGTAAAAAACAACCCACACCCAAAAAGCCGCATAAATCTGTTTTTTCCTTTTTTTTTTTAAATGTTTTTTTGAAAGCGATGAAACTTATGAAATTAGAACCTTTAACTATAAATGACGTATGAGTTATAGTTAAGACAAAAAAAATATTGCATCGTCTTGAAGCTAGATAAATAAGACCTCGTGTTATGTTTTGCTAGTCCTTACATTTATCAATTAATTTACAAAGTATATCTCGCAATATTAACGATCACGACTTTCTGAGGTCAAGGCGTGCGGGATGCATATTAAGGACCGAACTAGTTGATACAAAATATATAATGAATTCGCTATACGATATAATATTTTATAGCATACAATATTTATTATAGCGAAGGTTGACCTTTAGTAAAAACTGGATTTGCGTTTTTCCTCTTGGACAACTAGTCCAGTCAAATTAGGTAAAAATCTCGGAATTCGAGATACCCAGCTGTAAGTCTGTAAATACTTGTATATTGAGGTCCTAAAAGTTGTCTCAAAACCTACATATTGTAGGGTGTACGCAACTATTATTTTTTCAAGGTCAAATGTCACAAATATCAGTTTTATGAACTTTTGAGCGAAACGGGAAGTTTTATCATAAAAGTGTGTAGGAGAAAATTACTTATCTTCTATTTATCTATAAAAATTGTCTGTACGTTTTATTCCTAAGATTCACCATTTCAGAGATACAGCGATGCAAATAGTTGAAAAAGTTGTATTTTCAAAAGCTTCCAGGCCCACGTGCGATGGTGCTAGACAGTTAAAATTTTCACGAATGATGTATTTTAGTAGCCTCTATAACATCTAATACTAGAAAAAGCTTAAAACCAATGTTTAAGTGGGTTCTCATACAAAAACTATGGTTTTTTTTTTCTCACACTTGGCCGGTTTTTAACGTGGTTACCCCAGTAAACCTATTCCAGACGACACCTTTTATACATGAAGAACACGTTGTTTATAAGGAAGCCTAGTTAAATAATTGTTTTGTGTTGTTTTCAGTATTCAGAAGATTCAAGATTTCTGCGTTTCATTAAATTAAATTTGATTAATATGGATCTTCACGTTCATAATAGAGTTAGATGGCCAGTTAACATTTTTAAAATGTATTTTCGTTCAGTTATACTTCAAACAGAAATTCCAATAATTGGTTATTTCGTACTTTTTGACCCATAATAAGCAGTTTAAATGTACTGAAACGTATATGTATAGTACTAAAAACCACATAAAACAATTATTTAACTAGGCTTTCATATAAACAACGTGTTCTTCACGTATAATAGGTGTCGTCTAGAATAGGTTTACTGGGGTAACCACGTTAAAAACCGGCCAAGTGTGAGAGAAAAAAAAACATAGTTTTTGTATGAGAACCCACTTAAACATTGGTTTTAGGCTTTTTCTAGTATTAGATGTTATAGAGGCTACTAAAATACATCATTCGTGAAAATTTTAACTGTCTAGCACAATCGCACGTGGGCCTGGAAGCTTTTGAAAATACAACTTTTTCAACTATTTGCATCGCTGTATCTCTGAAATGGTGAATCTTAGGAATAAAACGTACAGAAAATTTTTATAGATAAATAAAAGATAAGTAATTTTCTCCTACACACTTTTATGATAAAACTTCCCGTTTCGCTCAAAAGTTCATAAAACTGATATTTGTGACATTTGACTTTGAAAAAAAAATAGTTGCGTACACCCTACAATATGTAGGTTTTGAGACAACTTTTAGGACGTCAATATACAAGTATTTACAGAGTTACAGCTGGGTATCTCGAATTCCGAGATTCTTACCTAATTTAAGCTTAAATGACTGGACTAAACCACTTGGCCAAAGTTTGTACAGTCATGGTATTTGCGAAAACAAGTGGGTACCTAGCTAGATATGTAAATTTACTTCAAACAAGCATATTTAATAACTAGCTGTGCCCGCGACTTCGTTCGCGTAGACTACAGGATTTAAATTCAATTTTTTTTAGATTTTGGCAATTGAATTCACAATAAATATTCATAAAATATGTGAACAAAATTGTCAACATCTTAAATATACTATTATTATAATAAAAAGTTAATACACATTTTTTTTACTATCATAAATGTGAATCGATCTGAAACGATAACCATATACCTACTTTCGTTACTACTTTCGTAGATTGTATTATATTCGTAATAAAACAATGAGATAATAACGTAAAGCGCAATAAAATATAACTTATGAATTACTTTTTGTATTTGAAACAATATTGCGAAATAATAGAGCATAGTGACATCTCTTTAACTAACCAAGAATAATAATAATAATAATAATAATTTATTTATTTCTCAAAACCTTAAAACTAATACACAGTGATATCATACGGCCGCCACACTAAGCATTGGCTTGTCTCGCAGCGGCCATTAGCTTTACAATATTGTGTACGTCAGGGCGTCCGGTGCACATAAAGCATTTTAAAAACAACAAAAAATATATATTCTAGAAAATAAAATTTAATTGAAAACAAAATGTTACCTTTAATTCAATAAAATAGTTTTACTAAACACTCATCACATCATATCAAATCTGACAGCATTTGACATGTCTTGCCAGCTAAAAACGTGATAGTTGGGGAGCCCAACAGGAGTTTTTGGAGTATTGATCAGACTCAGACTCTGTCTTGTAAGATTATTAAATGGGAGACTCCTTGCACCCTTTCATGTACCTCTGCCGTGTATGTACACTTCATACGGGAGGGAAGGGGTGCGTGATCTTAAATAGGATAGCTGCTAATGCTAATTACAAAGACACTGTTAAAAGAATTGGGCAGGATTATGAAGAACTAATAATCTCTGATGGTTTCCATGGGGCGATGACCGTAGAATCACGCCTTTAACAACAATTACTAAAACCTTTGACCCAATAAAGATCCAAGGGGCACTTGACCAGTTTTCTAATGATCTATGTGATTTTATTTGTTACGATCTTTATATACGATAACTTTCTTTAATTTTATAATGTCCAACATTTTTACGTGAATGTTTATAAATTTCCCTTTATTTGCTTTGAATAGCGATATCCCTCTATGTATATAAACATTCAGATAATATCGAACAGTCTATCAATTGGAACAACACAACCCACCAATGTAAGCCAGCAAGCAAATATTGGACAACTGACCACCTCCATACCGAAAACCAGGTAATAGAGAAATGTAGCGATTTCAATAAACCTTTGAACCTGGCCTTTGTGGATTATTCAAAGGTCTTCGACGGTATCACCCACATCAACCCATTTAGCTTTCTCTTCTTCAGCAAAACGTCGAACCCACATATAGAAAAACTTCTCCAAATCATTTACCAACAAAGCACAGCCGATATCAAACTGCACACTGAAGGCCTGACATTCAAAATACAAAAAAGAGTTAAACAGGGTGACTCCCTATCACCAAAGCTTTCAGTAGCCAAGAAGTCTTCAGGTCACTATGATATTCTTTGATATTCTTAGGAAACAAAAGAAATTGGTGTAGAGGATAGGCGACTGATAAACTTTCGCTTTGCAGATGACATTTTCCTAGTCGAAATACGTATACATCGACAGAACTTGAGTTGATGCTCGAACAACTGAGCGCATAAAGCGCTGACGTTAGACTGACGATGAATAGATCCAAAACCAAGGTCATGACCAACAGCACCACTGATTTGGTGGATTGCAGTCAACAGGCAGGTGAAGCAATATGTAGAGGAGCATACTTGGGCTAGGCAGTCTCCTTCGAAAACAGGCAGGATACGATACGATACGATACGACACACCACACCCAGCGATGGCATTATGCCACGAGTCCGGTCCAACCGGCAAACCAGGGGGCGCAAATTTTTGTAAGGCAAGATGCATGCTTTAGGATGAGGTAGGAAGATCGGCAAGCCGAAGCCGGCCGACCGTAACCAGGCCGGTATTCACCGTAGCAACCAGTATAGGTAATTGGATTAAGGAGGTTGTTAGCTAAATATATACGTATTTTTATAATAATGATTATTAGTCAGGTTGTATAAAATAGATAAATAATAGAAATAATCCGTAGAGCAAACAACGCCTGGAAAAGCTTCTGGTCCATGAATGGGTATATGAAGGGTGATCTTCTTATTTCACTGAACCTATCCCAACTCATGGGGCACAATCTTGGTCCCCCGCCAAAAATCAGAAGTCCAAACTCAAGGTTTTTCAAAAAGCTATGAAGCGGAGTATCATAGGTATATATATATATATTATGTTAAAAGAAAAAATAAAATATACCACCATAAGAAGACCTAAGAAAAGGTGGTATGACGACCTGGTCCATGTATCAAAGAACTGGCAAGTCCTAGCATTGGACAGAGAGCAGTAGATGAGTTTGAAGGATACTTTGCCCAGCAGGGAGGTGATACAGGTTAAGAAAAAGAAATTACAGTTTATTATACAGCAGGACTTCGATATCACCTTGAACCTCCTGCATAAAAATGTAACGCGCTGAAGTATCTCAAGATTTTGAACAGACACAAAGATTAATTATAACTTTGTGGTCCAAATCGGTACAATGACACTTTTTAGGGATTATTCAACATGCATTTTGAATGACTGACACGGTCAAATAACTTTTTTCTTTCAACAGCTTGTTTATCCTCCTGTATCAATCGCTGTCCCCCCACTTATAAAGAAATTGTAATAAACTTTTTTCTTGTTTAGCGTAATCTTTCTACCGATTCCATGTCGTTCGAGTAACTGCAAATCTAGCTATTTGCCTCCCCTACTATGATGTTTTGCTCAATAAAGTAGTCCGTATAGTCCTAATCAGAAGGTTCATTTTGGTCGATATACTTTTACTACTTTTGTACATGATCTAATAAAGTTACATTTTTAACTATCCTACAGGTATTTCTGTGACTAAAAGTATTTGAGATCTTGACCGGGGATGTATGGTACCACCATGCAAAATTTCATTGAAATTGGTTTAATAGTTTCAGAGATCAGTCATTTATTTAGGTTTTTTGAATATCCCACGGGAACCAGTTAACTGTCAGTGATTTCAAGTATCCTATGTATTTTTCCGGAATTTAAATTACCTTCGTGTAAACTTTCATTTAAATTGGTTCAGCCGTTTAGGAGGTCAGTCGAAACAAACAAACAAACAGTGTTCTACTACTCTCAAAACATATCCCTGGCTCGTTTTTTTCCGTTTCTAAGAAAAGTACAAGAATTTTTGCCTCTACGTTTTTATTATAGTATAGATACTCGTACATAGTGTAAACTGTCTCGTTGGTATACTTTTTGTGGCAGTGAGTTTCGTAAGGATTATGAGGTTTGAATTATGGGTCTCTGGGTTAATATGAGAAGTGTTAAATTTTCTCTTATCTACTCTGCCTGGAGTCAGGAAGGCGGTTGTGCGCCCGTGACTCGCAAATAACCTAAGCCAATGATCCTGCGTTTGAACTTACATCGGTCATGCCGGATTGCTACTGAACTATGAGAGTGAGGGAACAGAGCACTTTTGTTTGATAATAAATATGTCCTCGATCTCCATTGAGGTGCCGTCGTGGTCGAAATCGGTCAGACATTTTACTCTTTAGTATATTATACTTTTATTTTTCAGGTTCAATTACTATCTTCCTATCCGTGGCTGCGGTCGTCCTGATGTTAGCGAGCTGTGAAGCTGGTACGTAACAGTAAAAATACTAGCGTAGGTACTTAAGTTAGTTTGCAATACAAGTGCGGATTAGTGGACGCACTTGTATGCGTTTCTAATTTCTATACAAGTAATACCAACGTAGACGATCTCATGCGCCATGTCTAGGATTCAGAGTAAATGATATTATAAATCCTTTATTCTGCAACTTTTGCGATTATCTAACCCATGCTAACTGTACCAGCTACTTTGTGTGGAAAAGAGACTTTAGGCAGCATTTTTGAATATATCTGAGCCTACAAACGCCCAGCAAGCGCTGAATGGCGCGTGATCACGAAATGAAAACGGTTCTTGTGAGTTTTTTAGATCAGTCAGACTTTTTCAGATCATATAAAGAGGAATAATTTTCCCCATTTTTCACACATTTTCCACTGTTTCTTCGCTACTATTTGTCGCAGCCTGATGTTATATTTAAAGCTTTTCTGAATAAATGGTCTATGCAACACAAAAAAAAATCGATTAAAACCCGTAGTCGTTCCTGAGATTAGAGAATTCAAACAACTCTCCAACTTTATAATATTAGTAAGTATAGATAACGTGCTAACGTACTGTATGGAACATTGTTAAACATAGAAAGCTGATTTTTTAAAATCATACCGAATTATTCATAAATCATAATAAAATCATACGCAAATCTTTTTTTCTGTCACCAGCTGGCAACTGCCCCCTCCCCTCCAAAGTGTACAGCTGCAGCCCGAAGTGCGTGCAAGACTACGAGTGCAGCCACGGCAAGGTGTGCTGCACCAACGGCTGCAATGCCAAGTCGTGCGTCGAGCCCGCGGCCTACGGCGGCGCCGGCGGCTCCGGCGGCTCCTCTAAACACGGTCAGTTGTTATGTGTCCGGGGAGGGCAGGACTACCTAGCCAAGGCCAGGTGTGCTGCACCAACGGCTACAACGCCAAGTCGTGCGTGGAGCCTGCGGCCTACGGCGGCGCCGGCGGCTCCTCTAAACACGGTCAGTTGTTATGTGTCCGGGGAGGGCAGGACTACCTAGCCAAGGCCAGGTGTGCTGCAACAACGGCTGCAACGTCAAGTCGTGCGTCGAGCCCGCGGCCTACGGCGGCGCCGGCGGTACCTCTAAACACGGTCAGTTGTTATGTGTCCGGAGAGGGCAGGACTACTTAGCCAAGGCCAGGTGTGCTGCACCAAGGGCTGCAACGCCAAGTCGTGCGTCGAGCCCGCGGCCTACGGCGGCGCCGGCGGCTCCTCTAAACACGGTCAGTTGTTATGTGTCCGGACAGGGCAGGACTACTTAGCCAAGGCCAGGTGTGCTGCACCAAGGGCTGCAACGCCAAGTCGTGCGTGGAGCCTGCGGCCTACGGCGGCGCCGGCGGCTCCGGCGGCTCCTCTAAACACGGTCAGTTGTTATGTGTCTTGGGGAGGCAGGACTGCGGTGAAGCCACGGCCAGGTGTGCTGCACCTATGGCTGCAACGCCAAGTCGTGGGTTGAGCCCGCGGCCTACGGCGGCGCCGGCGGCTCCGGTGGCTCCGCTAAACACGGTCAGTTGTTATGTGTCCTGGGGAGGCCGGACTGCGGTGAAGCCATGGCCAGGTGTGCTGCACCTACGGCTGCAACGCCAAGTCATAAACTTTGTCCCCTTAATTAAAAATAAGCAAGTTCTCCTTAAGTAGTCCCAAGTAGAGGAACATGCGACAGTCTAAAATTAGCACAGAAAAAATAAGCAAAATTAATTTATAAACGTACCTCTAGTCTTTCGCATGAAATGAAGTGCTGGGTCTCGCTAAAACTCGAAAAAATCTAGTCCAATGTACCCTATTGCTTTGAACTATTTGTGAACCTCCAGTGCATTCGTGATAGTTTTGAAAATAATGTTAATCTTTATCACTTATTCAACGTTTTTTTAAATTCACTTTGCAGCGACGGGCACGGGCGTGTACTGCGACAACGTGAAATGCAACTCGGGCGAGGTGTGCAAGCAGGACAAGTCCACCAAGCGCATGAAGTGCGGCCGAGCTTAGGATCTTACAAATTACCTTCCTTATTGTTAAGGGAACCAGAACCAGAGTGACCCAAGTGACATGAGCGTGGCCGTAATAGCGTGGCCCGAGTATTGAATCAAAATCGATTGTTTATTAAAAAAAATAACCTTTGAACCATTCTGGCTATTATCTGAATGGGGACATTTCCATAGTTAACTAAAAAAATGCAACTTGTGGTTTGAGCCTATCTGGTTCTGGAGGCCTCATAATGATGATGAATTTATTAATTTAATATATTGAATATGAAAAAGTAAAATAAATATTAAGTAATTTTAATAGAGCTGAGTTTTATTTGTGTGCTTGCATTTTATTTACTTACTTTGTCGGCGTGGAAAATAAATTTTAGGCAGCATTTTTTAATATACCTGCGCCCGTCCAAACGGCCGTCTTGTTCGACGTGATTCTTTAAATAAGCATTACTTTTTCACACTATAGTTTAAATAGAGCTTACTACAATAATACCGCTTTTAGATTGAACAAGCTGTTTCTGAGATTACCGTGCACAAACACACAGACAAACTAAGTGCCTTGACATTAACATGCGTGGAGTCGTCATACGTCAACATCCGATGAACATCGTGGTGTTTTGTACGATTATTAAGAGTGAAAGATTGTGATTTGAAAAGTGGATCGCTGGAAGTGATCTCTGCCTACCCCTCTGGGAAATAGGCGTGATTTTATGTATGATATATGAACATACATACATATACATACCTATGTATAACTGGCTCGGTGGAACAGTGGTTAGTGACCCAGGTTCACTACCTACGGTTCCAAGAGTCGTGGGTTCGATTCCCACTCGGGTGAAATATTTGTGTGACGAACATCGGTGTTTGTTCCATGTCTGGGTGTGTTATTAAATATATTTAAGTATATTTGTGTATCCACTGTCGTTTCTGATTTCCGTAACACAAGTGCTTAACCTACTTACCACGGGTTCAGATCGATGTATGTGATGTTGTGGAATATTAATTTTTATTTATGTAAATTTGATTGATTTTTTCCTATGTTAGTATTATGCACTAGCTTTCCGCCTGCTATTGTCGTTATCGGTCGTTCAACTTAGTTGCGTAAAGTCGTTTGTCGCGTGAAAGATTACCCAACTTAGGTACAGGGAAGATGAATTTATAAACAGTACATTGTCCTTTTTCGGTCCCTAGCCTACCTGTATACTAAATTTCATTTTAATCGGTTCAGTGGTTTTGGCGTGAAAGCTCGATACAGGTAGTACTTACCACTAAGTTCTAATAGTAACCAAGAGGTGGCGTTGACTAACATTTCTACCGGTCCGGACAGAAAGCAATGACAGTCATACATTTTACAGGAAAGAACAGATAACTAATACCTAGCTTAGTACTATTACATACGTACCTATAAATCATTTTAATTTCACAGGCATTCAGATTGCACCATACTAGGCAATAAAACGAGGGGATTACCCAGGTTTAACTTATAAGGAGAAGCAATGACTTATGAAAGTTGCGACATACAAACAATAGTCAATCATATCTTGGTTAGGTGCGGCCCCGTCGTTCATTCTAGTACGTTACGTAGTCCAATTTCAAAGTGCAGGCGAAGGGATTTTACTACTTTGCACAAACAAGTGTCATAGTAAATCATCTTTGGTTTACTACGCAACCTTAGCATATCAAAATTCAAAATATAGGTAAATATTATAAATGCATAAATACTAGAAACTCGTCTGCCTTACTGTCGCGCTTTCACGGCAAAACGACTAAACCGATATAAATTATTTAAGACACCGGACTCTTTACGGCAGTAGGATGTTTTAAGGCGGACAAAGTCGCCAGTATGATATTCGTCCGAAAGTATTCCTTTCCATTCTACCAAGTGGAAAAACGATATCTAAATCAATCAAAGTCAATGAGACTGAAGCGTCGGCCCTAGAACATATCAAAATATCAGATAGACGATTCCAGAACGAAACGAAACGAATACATTTATGCTTTTGTGAAATAATAAATTTTGGCGCAAGTAACGTAAGCTACTTAAACTAGTAGTAGTAGTAACTAGTACACACTTTTAGCTTTTTCTGCTAACAAAAAAGTTTTTTAAGACGCCATGCACCTAAATACATTTGCCAAAATTGTATGATCACAGCTAAAACGTAGTTACAAATATAAGATCTTCACCAGGTCTTGAATTCGATACAGCAAAAAAAATAACGAAATTTAGGTTTTAGGTAGGTACAGGTATTCGTTCCTACACTTAGATACACAAAATTTATTTTACAGGGCTGCTCAACGTGAACGATTTACACACTGAGTTGAATCACAAACGGAAATTAAATATTTACGACCAGAACTAATTATACTAAGTCATAATACCTACTTTCATTATTATTTACGAAGACAGCTCATCTCGAAAAGCTACCTAGGTTGGAACTATGTTAATAATTGTGGTTTCTTTATAAACAACAGCTATATGGTCCACTGACCAATATTCATTCAGAATTGCTTGTGAGTGGTTGTGTGTTCAGAATTGCTTGTGTTTCTACAGCATTGAGAAATGGGTAAGTAAACATATTAAAATTAAGGAAAATATAGTACTTTACTAGCTATATAACAGAACAATCGTTTTCATTGTGTCGCATCACTTGTTTGCATAAAGCAGGTGTTTTATTGTCTCGATTAGCCAGACACACAATTTGATTGTTGATTTGGACCTGTTCTATCGGTTTTAAATTTTATTCATAACTTTTCTTAGGTTTTGCAACACTATTTCCTGTTCCTAAAAAAGCACTTGGTTCGAGTGAGTTTTAAATTAATTAATAGAAAAAAAAACCGCTTTAGAAATTAAATCACATCGATTTCACATAAAATAAGTACGCATTTTCTCCCGCGACTCCGTCAACAAAATGACTCTCTCATATCAAAATCGGTGTTATACAGCGATTGATCTTTCTCAGGCCTTAGACCATAGGTAATATGACGTTTATACTGTAAACTAACTGGGTTTCAAATTTCAATTAATTCAGTTCAGCTCTTAGCATGAAAACGAAAGAAAGGTAGAGTCACTTTTGCATTTATCTCTTCATCTCTAGTTACTTGATTTGATACCAAATAGCAATAGAATTTACCGCACATAAAAACATAACATATATTTTTGAAAGATTTATTAAAGCAAGTAGGTATCTTGAAAATAACTTAGCAATCCTTTGCTCTTACTAAGTTGTTACGTACCTATTTACAATAAATAAGAAGCTAGCTTTTTTTACCTTGCCTTACCACTTTTACACAATTTTTAAGTATCTAAGGAAAATGGATAATAACTTAACAATCTTGTACTAGCATCTAGATAAGTACGTACGTGCCTATTTACAGCACAGCAGACAAGTAGCTAGGTGTTTCCCTCGTGATTGTACCTAGTACCTACTTTTGTCAGGCACAATGCGTTTGACAATTTTCCCAGGCCGTCATGCGTGTTTGCGACTTGCGTAGACCTGTATAGTTCAATGGCAAACAGGAAAATGCCTAATTACATACGTGCATTGGAAGTCTAATCGGTGAGAGTCCTCTGTCACTTGAGGAAATGTCCTCATGTCATTATTTCAACAAGAACCAAGATTATTTCATATGAAATATTTCCTACTGCTGTATAAGGAGACAAGAACTTTGTAATCTCTCTCCTCACCTAGATTTTTAGTTACCAAAATATTTGGTGTATGTTATGCCACGGCGGCCGATCTCCTTTATGATGAAAACTGCACAATAAGTTTTACTAAAGTCGCAAAGGAGAAATCCCATTATTATGAACGCAGCACATTCGAACTTAAAGTTTAAAAAAGGTTAAACCACTACAGATTATGGTATTTCAATTAAAAATAACAAATAAGCTTCGTAATAACCTGAGATAAAGTCGATTAACCAATAACTTTTATGTATTTACAGGTTCCTTCCGGCTTCTGCTGTGTGCTGCGGTGCTAATTGCGGCTTATGTTGAGATGTGTAAGTTTAACAAAAGTCCATCCAAAGAAACTTTCCTCCATAGAGTTTAAGTACGAACCAACTGACCCACCATACGTTTATTTTTCAAATCCATCAGAATACAACTTAGTAAACATTTTCTCGAAGATAAATTTCCCTGATATGGAAATTGTTTGATATTTGTGACGCAAATTAATTAGTTTTTAGATCAACATCATCAACATCATACATGAAGATTATACAATAAATACTATTTCGATATCCACGCAGTGGTTAAGGATTCAGTTGATTCAATTGTAACTCTACCATCATCATGATCATTATCAGTCCACATATGTCCCATGTCCCCACAGGTGTATCACAGGCCTACAAACTAGGGAGATTAGGTCTTAGTTTAACCACGCTGGCCAAGTGCGGGTTGGTCGACTACACGACCTTAGAATTCACTATTCACTAAAATCATCTACCTATGTGTGATTGGAAATGTTCCTCATTTAAGTAGATCTTATTGCTAATTCTCACACGTGTCTTGGCCGTGATATACCATGGTTGTGCGAACCTATAACCAGTGATGCATCATAGCTGACTCAACGGGAGCGAGGCCGTTATTAATATCAACCTTGTCTCGAACTCTGACTTTAAAAAAATAAATGTCATAATCATACATACAACTACTAATCAACCTTGTCTCAAACTCTGTCTGACTTTAGCAAAGCACTAATCACATGGATGAGATGCATTTGACCTTTAAGAAACACTTCTGGGTTTATTATATGTCTTAGGTTGCAACAGTGCCGAAATATCGGGAGCTCATTAAAACAAAACAATATGGTAAATATCCCGGACAGTTTCAGTTTTCTAAGTCTTAGGTTGCCCGCCCTCGTCCGACTTTTTGTAGAGCCGGTCGGGCCAATTTTCTTCCGATGATTTTGTATGATATATTCGACTGACGTTGTTAGGACGTGTGCGTTGATCTATTGCAATAAGTACGTTCCATTATTCTCCGACAAAAAATCGACCACCGATTATTTATTGGACGAGGGCAGGCAGCCGTTCAACTTGTAGTTGCTACGTCATGCTGTTCATATGTTTAGTGTCAATTCCAGGATTGTAACATTGACCATACTTCACACGCGGATGTGGGTGATTTTGGCCCAGGATTTCGGTTTTGTTGCTGGCCTTTGTGATTTTTTTTTTCTAACTAGCCATAATATTTTTTTTACTACAAAATGGGTTGAAATCTCAAAATTCGAATTAAACTTGTTTCATATGACTAATTAACATACACACATGACTCTCAACAGCTTCGGCGGCTGGTGGATGCCCACCCCCGTCCAAGATCTACGACTACACCAAGAAGGAGACCTGCCGCAGCGACGGGGAATGCAGGGGGGGCAAGATCTGCTGCTTGAACCCGGCGCGCGTCCGCTCCTGCACCATCCCTGACCCGCACGGGGGCTCCGACAAGGGATCCCGTAAGTATCCACGCTTTGTCTAGAGTGAGCAGCAAGATGTCGAAGAGTCGAGATGTGCTGCACGAACCCGGTGCGGATTAACGGGACACACTGAGAGTTTGAGAAGTAGAGCGTAGAGTTTTTTTTTATCCTAACTTACAACTATGATGTCTTGGAATGCCTTGCCATATGACATTGTCTTAACTTAATTTAGATTAGTTTCAGTTGTGTTATGTGATCAATATTTTTTTTCTTAAACACCTGTTTCAGAGTCCAGTTCAGCTGTGATCTGCGAGAATGTAAAATGTCAGCCCTACGAGGTGTGCAAGCCAGACCCCGCCAACCCGCGCAGGAAGAAGTGTCAGCGACCTTAGATTACATAACCAGATCATTAACATTTCCTTCGCATTAGATAACTTTCGTAAGCCGTTACTGGCAGTTAGAGTTTAGAGACAGAGAAACTGCAGACGTTAATCGTAATTAGTTCTTACAAGCTTACTGACTACCCATTTTTAACAGCCAACAAGTGAAGTATGTAGCTTAACTTACCTGAGAGTAATGATTACTCTTAATAGGTATTTTGTTTTTTAAAAGTTGATCGTACAGCCTGATAGCTATGTAACTTTTTGGTTCGTGTAATATTTTAAGTAAAATAAGTATAACACAAATATTTGTATATTATTCTTTGACTAATCTAAAAATACGGAATAGGTAAGCATAATATCCTACACACGTGTTCTGATTATAAACAAAATTAGTTTTGCTTAGTACCTTTGTTTACACATACGATCCGACACATTCGCTTCTAGACTGAACCGGTATCCCTGTCGTGACAAAGCCACGGTTGTGGGTGAACTGGGCTGATCTTCGAATTGGATACCTACATATCTCGCTTACACGCTAAGCTTGTATAGTCGATACGTACTACACTAGTTCACCGCCAACCCCCGGCCTGCCCAGTAGGCTCGCGCGGCTCCTTCAACAATCGTAATATCGAAAGTGAACTAAACTTTTCAATGCGGTCCGATGCGCGATGTTCGAATTTTAAAGCGAAATACATTTTGTAGTTTTTTTTGTGAGAATGTTACTCTTGGTACCTAATGTTGAATTAATCTGGTAAAAAACCGAGTAAACTTAACTGATTAAAACAAAATAATCTGAAGAAAGTAGAAGGGTCAAATAAGAGACCTTTTTATTGAATTAAGAATGAATAATACATCTCACAGTCCAAAAAATAAATTAGTATGTATTAAAAATAGAGCGTGAGGGAAAAATAAACTAACGAGTATTTATAGTGAACTTTAAATAAACTGGTGATATATTAACATTAAGTTTACTTCTCAGTGAATATTTTAAAATTGTGATTTACATAAATCACAATTTTAAATAACCATTATTATAATAAAAGCAACGTCGCGAATTGCAAATGTCGCGTGAAGATTTTCAAGGTTGTAGCCAGGCACATGTAGGTCAAAGGATTGATCAAACATTCTACACACGGTTCCTGTAACATTTCGCAGTGATTTACATATTTACGCATAAATACTATCTTGATATAAAATTACTTTTAGGAATTAAACTCGTATGTATTGTTATTCTAAAAATATTATTTAGAGACGCGATGTTTCGAACTCTTTACAGCGCTTGTGGTCACGGGCAAGACTAAAGATGACAGTTGTCTTAATAAGAAAGTTACTACTAAACTACCGCCATTTTGTTAAGATATTTTGTGAGTTCCGGTTCACGCACACAGAACTCACAACATCCAGCAATATGTTGTTGTTTTACGGGCCTGGGATATAATGGTCTTCATGATAGAATCCTAAGCTAGCTATCTTCCCTATTGAAATTAGGATGTTTTCAATCTCAATATGCTAAGAGAAGCCTCTGAACATCCTAGGGATAAAACGTTGCTCTTTCACGAGGATTTGAATACTAATTTTAACAATTCTTTAAAATTTTTTTTTATGCAATTTAAATGTATCACGTTTTATATGACGTGTTATATGACGAGTTTCAGTTTCCATTTCAATGTAACAACGGGTAGCTCCAAGTTATTTTTAAAATCCCCACAAATAGTTGAAGTTTCAAGCGTCAAACGCGGGTCATAAAATATGCGAGAACTCTTGACAGCCGCCCACAAGTTTCGGATCAACACCGATCGAAATGCATCAATTATTCACTGCCAATGCACCGTGCACGTTCAAGGCTTAATTACCTGATAGGAGCGATACGCGATATTCGTTCGACAACCACTTACATGTAATCAACAGCTATTTTAATAAGTAGGTAGGGGTGAAAATATGTAAACTGTGAAGTCTTTAAAAGTTTGCGTGAAAATACTCATAACTATTTTTTATATTCGCTCTAGAATTGAAGCTTCGACAATAAGGTACCTAACTTTTATGATTGTAATTTGATTGAAATTAATAATGTTAATATGAATTTGTTTTAGTATTCACTACAATAAACTTACAAGACCTACAATAATGTACTTTTTATGTATAATACACTTACATTACACGAACACAATTTCGTACCGATAGCTTTCGGTATATAGCATCTATACTCGTAGATCTATACTTAATACGTATATGTATCTCTGAAATCAATCACCTTGATGGTACTAAATGGATTTCTAGACATGATAATAGCCTAGGCTACGCCTTTAATGAATTATCCAAAATATTTATAATGGATTTTTTTAACTTTTCATCGGACTATGACAGATCCAATGTGTGAGTAACCTTGAGCAGGGACCAAAAGAATTTAATAAATAATAAATGTTATATTGCCATCAGCTCTTGTTTAAAAAAATATACACAAACCAGAGTGTTTTAAATTATTACACTCTGGTTTGTGTATATATATATATATATTTTTATTACCTGTGACTTATAATCACCGAGTATATGACCTGTAACTTTCTAGGAATGTCAAAAGCTTGGAGGAATGTCACCTTCGATGAAGGCTGTTTTTTATTCGAAAAGTAAACATAATAACGCATGTTTTAAAAATTATACGGCCCTTACTGGCCAAACATAAACAGAAAATAGAGCTGACAAAAGGCTTGGACATAAGTCTGATAAAAAAACATAAACAAAAGATAGTGCAACTGGCATAACACATTCGCTGTACTTAAACAAAAATAAGAGACAATTCGACAATTTGAAAATAGAAAGAAGGAGGTGCAATGTCTCCTGAGACTAGTGCAGACTCGCAGGAGCCGCTGGAGGCTCCGCGGCGCCCCCTATGGGAGCGGCTGGGCTGCGCGCGCGGCGTTTGCGCGCGGATCTGCCGCCGCCGGATGCGGAGACGGATCGCACCGGAAAACGTCAACGGGAAGACTTCGAACAGGTTCGTCCTACTAATGTCCTACCGGGTAAGAAAGATGTGCAACCGATTTCAGCCATGGCGACTGATCTCAATGTCTGAGCAGCCAACTGTGCGTGTATAGTGCAAAAGTATGCTCGCAAACACAAACACTCGATCAAAATCAAAAGTTTTTAAGCTATTGCATAGCTTTTATCGCGGGCTTTGAGCGCGGCGACCGAACCAAGAAATTCCGTAACGAAAAAAACCTCACAATCGTCTAACGTCGTTTAAGTTCGGTAGAATTCGGCACGGTGTTTGTGTGCGTATCTCTACGAAAATCGCACGAATCCAGGCGAGCTGCTCCGAAATCGGACGATGCTATGCAATAGCTTTACCGCGGCAGTCCCCGAGTGCCACTCGTCTTTTTTTTTACTTAAATATGAAAGTACATAATAAAATAAGATGTAGGATAAACACTGCGGTAGTTTATAACAACTGTAGTGCAGGTGCTAACGCCCTTCCATGTTCCTTAATTTTAATTATTATATTTCAGTGACGCGAATAAAGGAAATTTACGACCGTCATTCAATTATTAATGATGAATAGATCAAACCCGTCCAGTAAGTTTTGAAAAAGCATTAGCGATAATTTACTATGATTTGTAATTGCATTAGTTATTCTATAAATACTTTATTCGTGTTCAATCAAAACTCGCATGGTCCTAAAACACGCGCAGTCTTGCATTATAAAGAACGCCTACGCTAGTGATGTACTCAAGCACATTATCAAGAAAATACGATAGGTATTTTGAATTTTCTATTTAATAGCAATTTGATATATTGAATACAACATATCGTGGTCTCGAGACTCACGGATAACTGTGCGATCATCATTATATAAATAATTATGTAAACCCTCAAAACGTTACTTCATAACCGAAAAAATAGTTGCGATCCGAAGGCGGTGCCGTTTATATTTCATACAGACAAGCACAGAGTGCTTTATTTTCCTCAAAATTTTGATTGGCACCGCCTTCAACAACATATAAAATTCATACCCAGATGATTATTATAAATGTTCGTATTATATTATTTTGTAATTTTTAGTAAGTCGGGTTTTTGAAGGCGGTTTTTTTTTGTTTACAATTTTTTTTCATACTTTTTAGTGTTACATTTTTTTTTTCACCCTATCAGTTCAGCTCACCTGTAATACTACTGATATTATAACTAGTAGTCTTAATATGTATACAGTATTGAAAGAATTATCCTTTTACTCCAAACAATTAAGGAGTTGACCTTCCATCATCAGCTCAGCATCATAACATTATGATTGCAAGAAGCAATGCCAATATAACTTTAGAAAATATGTAAAACGCGGTACATGTGCCTATAAAATTTGAGGGTTGCCCTCGATTTCTCCTGGATCCCATCATCAGATCCTAGACTGGTCAACCTAATAGTTTAGCTCACCTGTAATGCTACTGATATTATAACTAGTAGTCTTAATAATGTATACAGTATTGAAATAATTATTCTTTTACTCATAACTATTAAGGAGTTGACCTTCCATCATCAGCTCAGCATCATAAGATTATGATAGCCAGAAGCAAATGCCAATATGATTTCAGATAATATGCAAAACGCGGTACATGTCCCTATAAAATTTGAGGGTTGCCCTCGATTTCTCCTGGATCCCATCATCAGATCCGAGACTGGTGAAAATGGGACCACCTCGGAAGTGAACTCTATCCAATAAAAAAAAAATTTTTGAAATCCGTCTATAATTGACGAAAATATCGGTGAACATACATAAAAAAAAAAAAAAAAAAAAAAAATATTATACATACACACGAATTGAGAACCTCCTCCTTTTTTTGAAGTCTTTTAAAAATCGACGCGCTTTGCTTATGAAAGTATAATATCCGGAATTATACACACGTATTAATATAGTAATTCGATTAAAATAAACATAGTTCGACAATCATACGACCGAATCATTAATAATACTTTCACTAAGTGTATTCGTTATATTGAAGGTCCTTTATCGAGATATAATCAATCGATATGAGCGCAACACTAGTACGCAGGTGGTTGCGTGACATTGGTTACAGTTGCGTTTCACCCTATACTACGCTTTATTGGACAGACTCGGAATGAGAGCCCTTTTTTCGTTTGAAAAACTGTATTTATCTTCAAAAGTTTTCGTGAAATACAAGTAATTTTTTGGACACAACTTACAAATCATCGTAACTAAGTGAATTTCTGTTATAGAGGTCAGCAGCTCTGGGATCTTTCCCAGAGCTGCCAGACATCACTTATTTTCTAATGGACAAAATATATACGATTGAGTAGTGGTGGGGTGTACTATCATCATATGACTAGTTGCTACCTTGACCAGACGGCCATTTTTCAGATATCAACCAATCAAGGTACATAGAAACACTGCTCACCTCACTTAAATCCTGATGGCTGATTTAAACATATATTTCACACAATATCATTAAAAATCAGGATTCATTACTCCCAGACACATGCGGTCGGCGGTTTTACCTTACAGACGCTTTAAAGCTATGAAAAAAATTATTAAGGTCACTTATTTTCTGATGCTTGATTTTTGTATATGTTATTCAAACTACTCAATCGTATATATTTTGTCCATTAGAAAATAAGTGATGTCTGGCAGCTTTGGGATCTTGGACCATTAATGTTATGGTCATCCGAGTGGTTCGGAAAACAGGTATAACACAAATACAGAGCTGTTAAAAAGCCTCTATTATAGTATGTAAAAGGTGTCCAAACAAAATATCAAAAAAGCTTTTCCGGAGCACCACGTAGCAACGTTATGGTTCACCGAGTGGTTCGGAAAACAGTGGGGCTACCATGAGTTTAAAACTTACGCGCTCGATATCGACTACGTAAATATGTCTATGAAAAACATGTACAGCGCCGGCTGGTGGTTACGCGAAGAACTACAATCGGCCATATGAAAAAAACAACTCGATAGGTTTTTAACGTACGTAAGTTTACGATAGCCAACTCATGGTAGGCCCTCAGGTAATACACAAATACAGAGCTGACAAAAAGCCTCTATTATAGTATGTAAAAGGTGTCCAAACAAAATATCAAAAAAGATTTTCCGGAGCACCACGTAGCAACGTAGCGTCTACGTTGGCTACGATCATGCTACGAGTACCGTAGAGCCCTTGCTACAACCCTGCTCATACAATTATTATTTTAAGTTCAACTTGCACGTAATTCTTTTACTAGGAATATAGGTCGCGTTCATTTCATAGGAGGGCTGAGAAATTATTATTACCAATACCTACTTTACTAAATAAATGATATTTGGATGTTGTTTACATTTGACCATTTTGTAAAGTTCTTTTGCATAAAAAATAACTGCTGGGCAAAAGGTAATTTTCAACGAAAAAAAAATTAACAAAAAAAACCGCCTTCAAAACCCGACTCAAACCCGACGAAAATTACAAAATAATAAATATACTATATTATTTTGTAATTTTTAGTGAGTCGGGGTCGGTATTTCAAAATAAAAGTTCTTTTTTTTTTAAATACCGACATAATTAGTCATTAAAATGTAAATAAATCAAAAAGAAATAAAATCCTTTGATCAGAAAGCACTACCTTAATTTCGAAATATTTAAATAATAATATTTAACACATAAACTATTCAAAAGGTAAGGGTGCATAAATTGTCAACTTCGTCATAAGCTTAATGAATTATGGCTTTGAGTGGAATGAAGTAAAGAACTACGTAATAAACTGAATGTTTTACATTTAGTTTACGTCACATCCATTATAATATTCTATATTTATGCCTTGATTATAAATTCTTGGCACTTTCACGTAACCTCCTATTGTTATTATTCAGATAAAATCAAACACAAGAATAGTTCCATGTTCCATTATTTCCATTGACCAAAATTGTTACAAAATACACACATCATAAAATTAAGATAATTACTACATATGGATATAACATTAATGATATCAAACAAATACAATTTTAAACACATTTTAAATATTGCAACTATATTGAAACCTTAAAAACGAATATTAAAATAAAATACTAAGCAATATATAACTTTAAAAAAAACTTTGACTACATCCAAAACCAACAATAACAAACAAAAACCTGGTCTCATAACTTCATTTGTTTTTGACAAAAAGGGCTATTACTTCTCAAGGCTAACCCTGGACCTTCCCAGAGAAATCACGAAAACGCAATAAATTAGCAATTAATGATTTGTGAGGTGATTTAACGTATTTTACGACATGCTAGGCCGTGCGTGCCCGCCGCCACACAAACATTCATTATAGGGTGACCAGCATTTGGTAGCTACTTGACCTAATTATGCTAACGTGTTTCTTTCACAAAGGTTGCTTATTATTCATAATTTTACTTTCTTGTGATTGGTGTGGTTAAATATTTTTTACACATTTTTTGTAATGGCGATAACATCGTCCAAATTACAGGCACTTAAAATTTAACTCATACCACTTCCTTACCCATTTGTCTCTTCTATACAATTAACCCATATTATTACTACATATCTGATATTTGTAACTTATTTTAAAATAATGTGTTGTAAAAATTAGGTCAGATGCTTCACATTTTATATTTTCCAATCACTTTATGGATCCACTCTAAAATTCAAACAAACAAAATAATGATGATTACCAGCAGTCATTGATACGCAGTAATTACTTTCAACATTAATTCTTATTTTATGTATTTTTCCTCAACATTAATAACGTGTGTGAAGTTCTTATGCGTGTACGTACCTATCTCTATCAATCATACTATGCGACTTGACGATTGCAGTGTTTTTCATTAATCATTCTAGTAGGTATGAGTATATGTAAAATTCACAGGTTTTTCCAGACCACCCTTTTCGATTGAAACATTCTGCTAAAAACGCCCCGACACGAAAAAAAACGAGGTCAGCTATTCAGCTTAAAGCTCTTTCCTTTAGAATCCAACCGTTCAACAAATGACTTCAATTGCAATGACAAGTATCAAGTTTCATGAAACAGAGTAGCTGCTAATATCAATAAAGTGGCGTGTCTGGTTGTTTGTTCTCACATGTCCGAGGCGTAAACTGTCCCTCAACGATGGCATGGACCGACAGAAAATAAAGGAATAATATTTTGTGACTACTTTCATTATTATGATAATGAGGCACCTAAGTGCCGTGGGGCATTGACATATTTAAAAAAAACACATTTTCCTTTGTGTCGACGAAAATAGGTTAAGTACCTGTCTATTATCGTATTTTTTTAGGTTTCTTTAGGTTTTTTAATCAGACTTTCACACATCTATCCACAAACTTACGATTCCGGAACTAATGTTTTCCATCGATTAAACGAGTATATCAAGGTAATCAATGTAATACACGTGTCAAAAATTCACATTAAGAATAAATAGGAACACATATACGAATAGGTACATTGGTACACAACCGTGTAGAAATTGGCCCCTCAATTGATATACACATGGCATTCAGTAATTTATCAATGGCAAGCAAGTTCATATCAATCTGCTTAATAGATAATTTTTTGGGTATGTCTATTTGAATATTATTGGTACGAATTGGAAAACAGTTCCAGTTAGTTTATTTTTTTAAGTACAAAATTAAAAATGTAAGGTGGTGGGGAGGTACATTTTACTGTATATAGTAGTCCAGTCATTTAAGCTTAAATTAGGTAAGAATCTCGGAATTCGAGATACCCAGCTGTAAGTCTGTAAATATTTAGATATTGACACCCTAAAAGTGGTCTCAAAACCTACATATGGTAGGGTGTACGCAACTATAAAATTTTCAATGTCAAATGTCACAAATATCAGTTTTATGAACTTTTGAGCGAAACGGCAAGTTTTATCATCAAAGTGTGTAGGAGAAAATTGCTTATCATCTTATTATCTATAAAATTTGTCTGTACGTTTTATTCCTAAGATTCACCATTTCAGAGATACAGCGATGCAAATAGTTGAAAAAGTTGTATTTTCAAAAGCTTCCAGACCCCCGTGCGATTGTGCTAGACAGTTAAAATTATCACAACTGATGTATTTCAGTAGCCTCTATAACATCTAATACTAGAAAAAGCTTAAAACCTAAATGTTTAAGTGGGTTCTTATACAAAACTATGGTTTTTTTTTCTCACACTTGGCCGGTTTTTAACGTGGTTACCCCAGTAAACCTATTCTAGACGACACCTTTTATACGTGAAGAACACGTTGTTTATATGGAAGCCTAGTTAAATAATTGTTTTATGTTGTTTTTAGTACTATACATATACGTTTCAGTACATTTAAACTGCTTATTATGGGTCAAAAAGTACGAAATAACCAATTATTAGAATTTCTGTTTGAAGTATAACCGAAAAAAAATACATTTTAAAAATGTTAACTGTCCATCTAACTCGATTATGAACGTGAAGATCCATATTAACCAAATTTAATTTAATGAAACGCAGAAATCTTAAATCTTCTGAATACTGAAAACAACACAAAACAATTATTTAACTAGGCTTCTTATAAACAACGTGTTCTTCATGTATAAAAGGTGTCGTCTGGAATAGGTTTACTGGGGTAACCACGTTAAAAACCGGCCAAGTGTAAGAAAAAAAAACCATAGTTTTTGTATGAGAACCCACTAAAACATTGGTTTTAAGCTTTTTCTAGTATTAGATGTTATAGAGGCTACTAAAATACATCATTCGTGAAAATTTTAACTGTCTAGCACAAACGCACGTGGGCCTGGAAGCTTTTGAAAATACAACTTTTTCAACTATTTGCATCGCTGTATCTCTGAAATGGTGAATCTTAGAAATAAAACGTACAGACAATTTTTATAGATAAATAGAAGATAAGTAATTTTCTCCTACACACTTTTATGATAAAACTTCCCGTTTCGCTCAAAAGTTCATAAAACTGATATTTGTGACATTTGACCTTGAAAATTTAATAGTTGCGTACACCCTACAATATGTAGGTTTTGAGAACACTTTTAGGGTGTCAATATCTAAGTATTTACAGACTTACAGCTGGGTATCTCGAATTCCGAGATTTTTTCCTAATTTGACTGGACTATAGTGGAATTTTGAAGCAAAAGTTTACTTGTGATATTCCTCCTCCTCCTTGCGTCGTTTCCTCAATGCTGAGGGTCGTGACCACCATTATGCATCACTTTCTCCCTTATGATGTTTCTCCATCTACTCCTGTCGTCGGCGGTGTGGAGGGCGTTGTGTATTGAGGAGTCGAGTGTGGCGCGGATCTGGTCGGACCAACGTATGGGGCTGCGTCCTCGAGGCCTTTTTCCTTCTATTTTTCCGGTCACTATGAGCTTCTCTAGGTTATCACCGTCTTTCCTTGCAATGTGACCGAAATACTCCAGGATTTTTTGAAGGCATATAGAAGATAGCCTTGTTCTTATCTTGAGCTGGTGGAGTATGGATACGTTGGTTCGATGTGCTGTCCATGGTATACGCAGCATTTTTCTCCAGCACCACATCTCAAAAGCGTCAATGCGTTTGCGGTCTGCTGCTTTTATGGTCCAAGTCTCAGCGCCATACGAGAAGATCGAAAACACTAAAGTCCGCACCAGATTAACTTGTGATATTAAGTGTCACTAATAAACAACGTTGAACCTAACTTCCGATGCTTTTAGAATTGCGAAATACCATCTCACAAGGCGGATGATTAAGTACACTATATCTTTTGTGCGTATATAACTACCATACATACGAGTATTTAACACTACATAGCAAAAAGCAAAGTCGCTTTCCGCGTCTGTCTAACATCTTTAAAACTATGATTTTGATGGTTTTTTTTAATTGATAGAGGGATTCAAGAGGAAGGTTTTTATATACCCGAAGCGTAGCAAGGCCGGGCCACTGGTCTCACGGACTTCGTCAGAGTGGAAAATATAATTTAAGCAGCGTCTTTGAATACAGCCGCGGCTACAAACGTTGTTCGACATGATTCTTTAAACTCTGCAACTTCACAAGTAAACACGTTAAAATTATTCATATTTGAAGCATACTTCTGCTGTCGGTACAAAACTCCGAATTTACTTAGCAAGCTCGCATTGCTCGCCCACCACATTATCAAGTATACAGTGCGGAGGGACCAACAAGGGTGTCGCCATGGCTAAGCTCATGTTCCTCAAGGACCGGCGCAAGTCCAGCGTCAACTTCATCAACTTCCACAGGTTTCACTTTCTCGATAGGTATTCTGAATATTCTAGAAGACTCACTTCATAAATTTTCAGGATTGTCAACTGTTTTAGAAATTTACTCACCTACCTACCTGACATAAGTATTCCATTAGCTTACGCAATGTACTCGTAGATCTCCAGATACTCTTCGGAATTCAGTGACAATAATTTTTGGTTGAAATGATAGAGACAATGTTCATTACTTCATTGCAATGTTGACTGTATATATGCAATGTCGGTACTTACAGATTCGGTCAATTGTGACTGTTTTAACAAATCAACATGCAATCATTACTTAATGGTTAAATGGAGTTTTCTTTTTTTTTCTTTTGAAGCAAAACATGACTACTAATTTAAAAATATTTACATTTTTTTATCAAGAAATTTTGACTAGCTCGGTGAAATAGTGGTTAGTGACCCTGGCAAGCGGTTTCAAGAGTCGTGGGTTCGATTTCCACTTGGGATAAATATTTGTGTGATGAACATAGGTATTTGTTCCGTGTCTGTAATTGTGATTATATATTTAAAAGTATAAATGTATGTATATCAGTCTCTGACGTGGACGTACTATGGGAGTACAAGCTCTGCAGGGTCAGATGACCGGGTGTGGAAGTGTTCGAGATAAGTATTCGAATTTATGTATCTAATTAATGCCACAGGGGAAGACCAAGAAAGACCTTTCATGACCAAATAGGTCAAATCTTAAAGAAATGTCAAATCAAAAGTACCCGTAATCGACGAGCGTGCATGAAGAGGTTGATGAATGTGGATGAAGCGAAAGTGGTGTGCCAGGACCGTAGCACTTGGCAGGAAGAGATCTCTGCCTACCCCTCTGGGAAAAACGCGTGATTTTATGTATGTATGTATGTATGTATGTATTAATGCCACAGGAGCCGGGAGTCCCGGAGACGCATCAACCACCCGCCGGCGGCGCTGTACAGCGCGCTGGGCGAGCGGCTGCGCACGAGCACCCCCTCCGCGCTGCAGTGCGCGCTGTTCTGCGGCGGCGCGCGCTGCCAGTACGAGGCGCAGACAAGGCAGCGCGCCACCGCCATACAGGGCCTGTACTCCGACTGGTGAGTGGCTGGGCGAGCGACTGCGCACGAGCACCCCCTCCGCGCTGCAGTGCGCGCTGTTCTGCGGCGGCGCGCGCTGCCAGTACGAGGCGCAGACAAGGCAGCGCGCCACCGCCATACAGGGACTGTACTCCGACTGGTGAGTGGCTGGGCGAGCGACTGCGCACGAGCACCCCCTCCGCGCTGCAGTGCGCGCTGTTCTGCGGCGGCGCGCGCTGCCAGTACGAGGCGCAGACAAGGCAGCGCGCCACCGCCATACAGGGCCTGTACTCGGACTGGTGAGTGGCTGGGCGAGCGACTGCGCACGAGCACCCCCTCCGCGATGCAGTGCGCGCTGTTCTGTTCGGTTCTGCCAGTACGAGGCCCAGACAAGGCAGCGCGCCACCGCCATACAGGGACTGTACTCGGACTGGTGAGTGGCTGGGCGAGCGACTGCGCACGAGCACCCCCTCCGCGATGCAGTGCGCGCTGTTCTGTTCGGTTCTGCCAGTACGAGGCCCAGACAAGGCAGCGCGCCACCGCCATACAGGGACTGTACTCGGACTGGTGAGTGGCTGGGCGAGCGACTGCGCACGAGCACCCCCTCCGCGATGCAGTGCGCGCTGTTCTGTTCGGTTCTGCCAGTACGAGGCCCAGACAAGGCAGCGTGCCACCGCCATATAGGGCTTGTGCTCCGACTGGTGAGTCGCCCCGCAGTGTATACAGGGCCTGTACTCCGACTGGTGAGTCGCCCCGCAGTGTATACAGGGCCTGTACTCCGACTGGTGAGTCGCCCCGCAGTGTATACAGGGCCTGTACTCTGACTGGTGAGTCGCCCCGAGCACGGTCTGCAGCGTATAAAGGGCATGTAGTCCAACTGGTGAGTCGCACCGCAGCGTATACAGGGCCTGTACTCCGACTGGTGAGTCGCTTCGGAGCGCGCTCTGCTGCGGCGCGATATTCATTAATCTGGTACTCCACACATAAAAGTCCTTTGAATGGATATTTTAGTAACGTAACATTGGTATTCGTTTGTACAGTAGGTAAGTATTTAAAAATATACCAGTATTAAAGAGAACTTGTACCCAGGCCACGTAAGCTTTGACAAGCAGCCACTACGAGTAAAAAAGTTACAAGCCTACAGCCTAGTTTTGTTTCGAAAGCGAAATTCCGAAGTTCAGGGTTTGTCTATAAACATGAACATTTGCGTAACGGGCGGCGCTCGTGAGCTTCATAATAAAAAAGGTCAGCATCACCAATTCACAGTGAAACGACTTTTTCGCGTGATACGAGACTCGTACTGCTTAAAATTCATAACCGAACTTATGGATCGCGGAGTCGGCGACGAAGAACCCGCTAAAAATACGTCAAGTCATATTTATTATGTGCCGGCTAATCCGCGGTAAAAAAAGTTCCAGTTGTGTCCTGCAAAACTTTGCAGACACCGCTAACTAAGCATGAGTTGAGTATGTGAAGAAACTTGGTAAATTGTGCAAAAGTTTGCTCGCGCCACTTGTTTCATATTAATCAATCATATTTCAATATACTTACATTTCGTTACAAAAATCACAATCAGTGTCTTTCAAAACGCCCTGCAATGATCCCCAAGTAAATAGGTAAAAATAGTTATCACTATAAGATCCTTTTTTTGACCTGAGTAATGTTTAAAATATTAGTCCAGGTAGAATAAATCTAGTTTTTGAACCTTGATATTTTCCTATACAGAACCATTAAGCCAAGGAATTATACCGCAATTTAATTCAATCACACATTAGTATGTCCTTCAGAGCTTTTTATTGTGAATGCTAAAAACTTGTGACCTTTTCAAGTATATTAAAACCACGTAAAATCTTTATGTCGAGTTCCACGTTCATATATATTCCGTTTTCTCGTGATAAAGCAAGATCCTTGGGCAGCAGGCTACCAGCGATGTCCACTAGCCTTGCGTGACTTCCGCGAACAAACATTATAATAATTACGATATTTTCTTTTCGCCCTCTGACGTAGGACGGCCTACAACAGTATTTCAAGTGTTGCAGTACAAATATTTAAACGCTGCGGTGACAACAAAAAAGGTTAATGTGCAGTTATGTTGCAGTTAAAACTAACCGTTTTCATGCAGTATAGAACATTCCTTCCAGTAATTGCACCACTTACTTGATATTAGCCCAATTTCAAAATTTAATCAGTTTATTAAATAAATAAATACTGACGACTCAACCTAGCATTAATTTGGGTATAATTAAAGAATAATTTAATATAATTACAACTTTTTCAAGAAACCGCATAAAATCCGATGAGTAGTTCAAAAAGTTTACGCTAGATTTAGAGAAAGAGAGACATACGTCTTTGTTTTTTATTATGTAGTGATAGTCAAAGCCTAGATAGCTAAAACCTAATCAACGTAGGTAAGCATAAGAAAACTTATTGCGAATTGTATATCGTCACTCTTCGATTGAATTAAGCTTTAAAAGTTGAAGCACTACTGTACGTTTATGTACTTATTGCATAAAACAAAACGACGCGACGTCTAATAGTTACTGCGTTCCGCTGGCTTGACTGTCCCTGCAGGTCGTCTACTCTAGAGGTTAGGGTTACTTTGAAAATCACTCGATTAAGTTGCCCCAGTCATGGACATTAAAATCGATATAAGTGTACGACATCGACGGTTTGTCGATCGGCCGTGACACTTGGCACGTGGCAATCAGCTGCACCGATAAGAACGGATGTCATTGGAAATGCGTGGAACTTTTTTGAGTTTGTATTTGTACCTAATTAGATAAATTAATTTTATTCTGGATAGGTACTTCAAACGACTCGCCGATATGCATTTTGCAAGCCACCACTATCTTCGTCTGTAAGCATTTTACTGAGAATCGTTAAGTGTCTATAAGCTGCCAGCTTGATCGTAGGTATCGTAAGCGAAACTACCAAGACACGGAAAGAAAGTTGCAGCTGGTGTAGAGCTGTCAGGATACACGAAGCCGAATAATGCTTACAGGTCCATCCGTGTTCTTGAATTGGTTTGTTAGCTATCTAGTCGGCCAAAAAAGTACCCAAAAATCGTTTCTTCTTGGTTGTCCACCGCGGGTGGATAGCAACACAAATATTTTAAAAACCTCTCGTTGTCCAGCCCTCGGGGACAGCGAGAATTTATATAAAACTATTTTCGCTGGCCACCCCGGGTGGACAAAGCCATGAGTTTTATATTACTTCTGTCGATATCCAAAGCGGTGGACAAAGCCACTGTTTAAATAAAGATTCTCGATGTCCACCATTGCTGGAATTGGGTGGCGGTAGAAAAGCGACGAAGCATGGATTCTGAATTCGAACCGATATTGACTCGTTGTGTATTTATGATCAGCTGACCGGGTTTTATTTGTAACTTGTTGATTGCTCTGTTGTGCAGGATCACCGATGACATCCTGGCGATGGCCCGTCCCAGCACGGCGGGCATTGCCGCTCGGAATATCATACAACAGTTCCACAGGTAAACTGAGTGAGGTAAACTTACTAACTCTTACTCTGTCTGCGGCTATCACGCAAATCAACCAAGGCAAAATTATTACACAGTATCATAATGTCTTTTCAGGTTCAGTGGCGTAACTATACCCGTTGAAGTCCGTGGCAAAATTCATCGGTTGGGGCCCTGTGCACCGACCGTTCTTTTATTTAAACTGTGTATGTGGGTTGGCAGATGAGACTCTCCTATGACCAGGGACCCCTTTCGGCTGGGGCCCCCTGCCGGGTGGGGGCATCCGTGGCATTTTGCCGACTTGCCACCCTGTAGTTACGCCACTGTTCAGGTTGGAGTTACGTAAGAGTATCTTGGCATTACAAAAAGGGTACATTAGTACCCTTTTATGTGGTCTACAGTTACAACTGGAACTTAGTACAAATTTGTATCTAATACCTGCTTGTCATTTAATTTATCCCGCGCTATCTTAGGTTACTAAATACTTTTTAACACTTATTTATTTTATACAAAGGGTTCGAATTCAATTAACATTAAAACCATACCAAAGTTTTTTAAATCAAGCCAGTAAGAGGCGCAAGTAAGTTGATGGTGCAAATTGGAACCACCCCAATTATTTAATCCAAATCGTTGTGCATCGCTCTAGCTGGGGCATCCGCACGGTGATCAACCTGCAAACTCCAGGCGAGCACGCCAGCTGCGGGCCGCCGCTCACGCGCTCCGGGTTCACCTACGACCCCGCCGTCTTCATGGCCAACGACAGTGAGTACACATACGCTGACACTTACTTTGAAAGCTCTTAGAACAAACTCTACATTACGCGGGCTACCCTCGTGATGGGCAAATTCAGCCAGCAGATTGAAACATCGCAAACTGCGTAAAATAAGCACTCAATTAAAATTCTAATGGAGGCAAACTGAAAACAAACTGTTAGCCGACTCAAAAATTCCTCGTAATAGATGAATTTTGCCAGCGGATTGAAACGTCGAAAACTGCGTAGGTACATTACCCATGCATTTAAAATGCTTATGGAGGAAAACTGAAAACAAACTGTCAGCTGCCTCAGTCCACCTATATGTATAATATGCTCTGAGACTCCAAAGCGTATTGTAGATCAATAGATTTTACTTCACAATGGAGTACACTGTCTGTAGGGTCCTGGACTATACAAATGATGTGCCGCTGTACTTAACATCTACCTACTAGATTATACAGAAGTCGGTCAGGAGGAATCTGGCAAATTTACAGTGCTGTAACGATTTATAGTAATCTGGATGCTATAATGGAGCTAATCGTTAAAGAGAGGAAGGAATACAACATTATTATGATCGCATACTATAATCGAATGTATTCCTTCCTTTCTTTACAGACCTGATAGTATGAATAGAACAATAACGTAAGTATGGTGTCGGTTTCAGTCTACTACTACAACTTCGCGTGGCCGGACTACGGCGAGGCGAGCCTCAGCGGGCTGCTGGACATGGCCAAGGTGCTCTCCTTCGCGCTGCAGGAGGGCCGCGTCGCCATACACTGCCATGCAGGTTTATAGACCAACTCACTAGGATGGTGCATCAACCCAAAGTTACCCTTGGCTTCCGACAATAAGAGTTTGCACTCAGATCTTTGATGCGCCGATTCTCGCCATTTGATGAGGATGATAAAGTAGAAAATTAATAAATTAATAAATGAATAGAAAAAGTTCATAAGGTTTTCCGAACACCAAATATAAAAGTTAATAACACCAAACCAATCAAAGGAACCAAATTGTTCAAGATCTATTTAAAATATGAAGATTTATACCAGATAAATTAGAACTAGACAGCACTACTTTACACTTGGAATAATACATCGCAGTTTATGACCGATCTTTGGTGTACAACGATTAAATGCTGGCAAAAAATGGTTGCCTCATCGTCATTTTAAATGACACACTTTCCACTCCTGAGACACAGTGAAGGTCTGTTCCAAATTCCAAATTCATCGCTATAAATAACAAATGAG
Organism: Maruca vitrata; assembly: GCA_039566165.1. Classification (NCBI taxonomy): domain Eukaryota; kingdom Metazoa; phylum Arthropoda; class Insecta; order Lepidoptera; family Crambidae; genus Maruca; species Maruca vitrata. The sequence goes on along the minus strand of CM076938.1, from coordinate 2,896,282 downwards.
ATCTGTTTCTTCTCTTCTTCCAGGTCTCGGGCGCACCGGCGTCCTGATAGCATGCTACCTGGTCTACTCTCTGCGCGTGCGCGCGAACGACGCCATCCGCCTCGTGCGGAAGAAGCGGCCGCGCTCGGTGCAGACGTCCGGGCAAATCCTGTGCGTGCAGCAGTTCGAGCACTACCTGCTACCACAGACTGTTGTGTTCAGCTCCAAGTAGGTACATCCACGATAGACTGTCAACCGACAGACATACTCCGCACTAGCGTGCCCATAACGTGCTACCTGGTGTACTCTTTGTCGTATTCAACTCCAAGTGGGTATTAAAGGTGATCTACTCCAATCAGGATGCTGATCATGCAATATAATATGCATAATGATCCTAAACAAAAGCAACTTCAAATAAAAATAGCCTGTAAACACTATAATCACCCATAAGAGAGAGCATTGGACCATAGCGGTATACTATCATAACCAGCCCATACACGTGGTGACGTGCTCTACTCCTAGGCGGTGGTCTAGGAGTTCTAGTCTTCTTCTAGTCGTTCTAGTCTATCCTAAACCAGAGCGATGAGGCCTTAGTCAACTATAAACACTCAATCTCTACCACTTGTGTTGTCAGAGAGCCACTGATGCTGACGAAAGACCGCAAGACAGCAGAGTTCACGCTGCGCCAGTACCTGCACCGGCAACGTGCTACACTGCACGGCCTCGACGAACGAGCCTTCAAGGAACTGCCTAAGGTACCCACTTCAAAACATCCCAGAACTCCGGTGCATGGCTCAGTCAGCCGCCAATAGTTTTAGTGGGTCGGGTCTGCCTAGGACCCCACACCGCTCATTTAATACACATACAAATCCAAACCCGACGACGAGTCACATGACATTCCAGTTTAGTCAGGTAAGAGGTTTTTGGGAACATTACTCTATATACGACTGACTTATACTTCCATCGACATTGTTATTCCACTTGTTCGATATTTCAGTAAATGCGTAATCATGGTATCTACCTCTATACGATATCATCATCAGCCCTTATACGTCCCCACTGCTGGGGCACGGGCATATCCTAAACATCTTTTATTGATCTGGCCTTAGTGCATATATGCACCCATACCATAATTTGGTAATGAAGAAAACTCCTTATCTTTCAGATAGTATACTGCCTCTGCGAGCGTCTGCTGAAGCTGTGCGGATGCCACCAGAGCGTGGGGCTGGACTTCCGCGTGAGGAACCGGCCCTTCTACCGGAGCTTCCTCGCGCACCGCCTGCGGAAGACCAAGCCGCCCGACCCCACCACGCCTGATGAGGTGGCAGCGCCAGGTTTGTGATTAAACGGATTGTTTTTAACCCCTGATGCACAGGGCCCCCCTGTGCATCATCACAAAATGCCCCCCTGTGCATCAGGGGCAATTTTTTTTATGTGCTCCAAAATTATTTGTCCTGCAGGTTGGATTTGTTATGGTATTTTGAACATTGTTATCTTGGCTCTTTCTTTTGATTTAAATTATTTATTTTTTTTTATTTAGTTATTTTAAATAGTAGTAAATAAAGTATATGGTACCCTTTACTATGGCACACCCAGACTGTATGACTTGGCTCATTTACAATGTATAACATGTTTAAAAAGAGCGACTATCGAGTTTCTTGCCGGAGTCTTCTCGATAGATACGGCTTTCTGAACCGGTGGTAGAATCTTATTATTACTAATGTGACGATTTATAAGTGCATGCAAATTGCCTATATGAATAAAGACATTTTGATTTTGATTTTTTGATTTTGATTAGCAGAAACTGAAGACGAATTGGTGTTTAGGAGGGTGGTTAGGTTTCCAATGAAATCCCGATACAAATAAACGATTATTTTATTGTAAGGTAGTGACCTACTCTCGCTTCTCATTGGGTATATTATACATAAAAACCATCCTCCTAAATCCCTCTACCTATTAAAAATAACCGCATCAAAATCCGTTCTGTACTTTTGAAGATTTAATCATACAGAACGACAGATAGACGCAGGAAGCGACTTTGCTTTATACTATGTAGTGATAATGTATTCCAGACCACGTTCCCGTACTGCCGATGGTGGACTGGCGGGACCCCGTGGAGGAAGATATCGAGAGGAACCTGGAGTGCGTCAGCAGGATCACCGGCGGCTCCTCCAACGGACACATGCCCGCGCTGCGGGTGCACGAAGTAAGCAAGAGTACTGGCGATCGGGAGAGATAGTCTAGAACCTGAAAATGGACTGAATATTAGGGGTGAAGGATCGTCTAGAAATTGAAAATGGACATAGGACATACCCCTAATAAAGGGCTGAGAGCCATCCGCTCCCCCCGCAAGTCCCGTGATGATGACAAGGCTACTCCTAGCCATCATCATAAGTCAGTTAGGAAAAAAAAATAACAAAGGTTAATTTTTTTATTTATTTATTTTAATTGGAAGACCAGGATTTACATTTTTAACATCTGATAATAATAATAACAATTAAGAAATCACTTATAGATCCTCACAGATAAAAATTTAGTACATAAAAATAACAACAGTTAAGAGCACATTCAACGTCACATTGTAATTTTTTTTTGCCTTTACATAACAAAAATAAAAATAAATAAAATCCGATTATGATTATTGAGATACAAAGAACCGCTTGCCCATAACCCGTCCAACCGTTGGTACGCTAGTGTTGAAGAGATCTAGGTCGAGTTCTTTACTAAGTCTGTTAAACCTATCGCACACACGCCATAAATAATTATTCTGCCTATAATTGGTGTTCGCCTTCGGGAGGAAAATTAGTGGATTATATCACAGAGGCTTATTAGGTGTCCTAAATGCTAGGCTGGCGAGAAGTTGGTTTACGCGATAAACTCGGGCAGAAGCAAGTTTGTAAATTATGTCTTTTTGTATTTTTACAGGCATTTGTAGTCGATCACCACAGTCTTCCAGAAGACAGACAAAGATACCTCAAGCAACTAAGAAACGATATAAACCAAAGAAGAGAAGCTATTAGTAAAATTGACGAAGAGGTAAATTTATATCATTAATTGCAGTAGACGTATGTGGCAACTTTAAACTGAAGGCATAAATTCACAATTACAGCCTAGTTTGTGTTATTGTATAGTGAACATTTTAATTTGAATATCTACTACTTATTACCGAGCACAATATCACAAGTATTCCTCTCGTATGCAATATCTTGCATCATAAAAATCTCACAACATCGCACAAATAGGCTGTAAAAGTGGGGAAAGTAAATGAGTGGACTGCACTTTTATAGGGGAACAAGTACAATTGAAACTTAGGTAGGGAAGAGTGCAGAGGTTGTGAGGCTGGGACGCGAGTGTCACGTAACCCGCCGATCGCAATGTGACGGTCGGCGCGCTCGATGCGTCGCATGGCATTATAGACCGAAGTAGGAATCGAACTCACGACTCTCGACGTAAGAGGCATGCACGAGAGGCATTATCCAATCCAATGGAGTTAGCCGACCGAGCCGGAACAAGCCGATTTACATAAGAATAAAAATAAGAATATCTTGAACCGAGCTCGTTGGTGCAGGAGGACCCGGCGATGCTGTCGGGGTTGCTGTGCGAGTGGCTGGAGGGGCTGAAGCAGCCGGTGCTGGACCGCGAGGACCTCTCCGTCATCGTGGGCCGCGCGCACAACGTAGAGTCCTGCGTACTCACCTTACCGATGGTAATTTAACACCCACTATTCGTTTTTCTTTTTCATTATATGGCTTTCAAGGTCGATAAGCTCAATAGGGTCTATTGTGCAAAGACATTAATTACCTAGGCTATTCCACTGAAAGCAAACCATAATATTGGTAATAATATATTCAGCAACGGCAGCTTGAGGTCGATATGTCGGTTACTATCATCAAATAATTTTGCGCCTTGGTGGACTGGTGGAGCAAAGTGAAATAACCCCCCCCCCCCCACCCCCTAAATAAGTCAATCAAGTGCCAAAAGTCTCAGGTTTAGGACAATAAAGTTACTGAAAATTCCTTCCACAATTTAAAGCGGCCTTACCGTCTTAATTTTTTTTTTATTATTATTTTAATCAATAAATTTTTATCCGCAGGAAGACGTCATGTTAATAGAATACCTGCTCCGCTTCGTCACTCGCCTCCGCCCGCTCGCAGCTGCCAAAAAAGTCGACATCATAAAGCGCCTCCTCGCCGCTTTGACGCATCAAACTGTCAATGTGACAGGCCGATGTTTACCCACCCGCAGGGACTTCTCTCGACTCAGGGACGGGACGTGCACACAAGCCGTCAACTTCATGCTACGCATGATTGTGGAGATCCAAAGGGACATGTTGAAAGCTGGAAAGGATGACTCAGACGTTGTGGTGCCGTCCAGACGATTAAGAATAAAGGCTTGGAAATGAACATTGTTTTTATGCTCTCTTCCCTAACGATCTCTGTAAAACTTATTTTGTCATCAATAATTATTAGGCTTAATTAATAGTTAGTATATAAATAAAGTCGCTTTCTCCGACCCTATAACCTATGCACGGTTTAATCTTTAAAACTACGCATCGGATTTTGATGCAGTTTTTTAAAAGATAGAGTTAGTCAAGAAGGTTTTTATGTCAAATGCTCCCTATTGCCGTAAAAAGCGTACCGAAGTTTTACATAAACGGGACTTGCACAAAGAATAAAGGATAAAAAATTCATTGCTAAGTTCTTACATACATTGAACCAAGATCAGTCGCAAAATTTTATTATTAGATTTAGCTGTACAGGAAGCCTTTCATGATCCATGATGATCATGATAAAAATTATCCCTTATACTTACTAGTTTACGTACCTACTACCAATAATAAATATAGTAGAGTAAGATCCCAGAGCCGCCAGACATCACTTATTTTCTAATGGACAAAATATATACGATTGAGTAGTGGTGGGGTGTACTATCATCATATGACTAGTTGCTACCTTGACCAGACGGCCATTTTTCAGATATCAACCAATCAAGGTACATAGAAACACTGCTCACCTCACTTAAATTCTGATGGCTGATTTTAACATATATTTCACACAATATCATTAAAAATCAGGTTTTATTACTCCCAGACACATGCGGTCGGCGGTTTTACCTTACAGACGCTTTAAAGCTATGAAAAAAAATTTACTTTTACTTCATTTTACTTATTTTCTGATGCTTGATTTTTATATATGTTATTCAAACAACTATTTTAAAACGTTTTGCAAACGGACAGACCGTTCCAAGGGGCCAAACATTCACCAGACCCAACTTTTTTAGATTTTTTTAAAAATTGAATTTAGTTAAGTTTTTCTAATAAAATAGTTTGTAAGGTACAATTCTATAATTATTGCGGTCAGATGAACACTTTTTAGCTGTTTGAATAACATATATAAAAATCAAGCATCAGAAAATAAGTAAAAGTAAAATTTTTTTCATAGCTTTAAAGCGTCTGTAAGGTAAAACCGCCGACCGCATGTGTCTGGGAGTAATGAATCCTGATTTTTAATGATATTGTGTGAAATATATGTTAAAATTAGCCATCAGAATTTAAGTGAGGTGAGCAGTGTTTCTATGTACCTTGTTTGGTTGATATCTGAAAAATGGCCGTCTGGTCAAGGTAGCAACTAGTCATATGATGATAGTACACCCCAACACTACTCAATCGTATATATTTTGTCCATTAGAAAATAAGTGATGTCTGGCAGCTCTGGGATCTTGGACCATAGCCTGAGACACATGCCTGATTTCAAAACATTATGATGTACAAATAGGTATTTTAAAAATCAGAAAAATAATCAACAGATCTATTGCGAAAGAGAAATTAGTTTTTTGAAATTTTAATTATGAATTTGTGCAAGGAAAAAATTTAGAAGTTTTTCAATTTACCCGCCACTGGACCGCACAGTGATATCACTTGATATTTTCAATAAATACCTATTACAATATCCGCTACTTTATTTAAAGTGACAACACACCTATGTAAAAACACTTGAATTTTTTATGTAGTCTGTGCTTTGTACCTCCAATTTGACACTTACTGTGCCTGTGTCATCGTTTCTACTTACACGTCGTCGTTTTTCGTATTTTTACACAGCAATCTTATCAGATTTACCGACATTGGTGCATTTTGGAATTAATAACAACAAAACTATGTCGTCTAACGAGGATACCGCCCAACTCAAAGCGGGACACCCACCGGCAGGTAATGTTTTGTCTAGTTAAAAGTTCTTTGTTTACATGAATAAAAAGTCTGATTTTATGATGTAAATTGTATACAAGCTACATCTACATAGTAATCTGACCACCATATGGGAACATGCGCAGTTGTTTGTCCACTTTAAATCGTTAAGAGATGCCTTAATGAATTATTCTTTATTTATTAAATGTTCCATAAAACTTGATTTTTTAAAAGAAAATGTAGTTTTGGGACCTTGAAACTAGCAACGACCTCAGATTTGTGATTAAACAAAGGAATTATAGGTATCAAGGTCAAGATATCAATACAACAAACATGCTTAAAATGAATCATGTTAATTATACTTGATACTTGGTGATTGCATTTATTGTGCAATTATTTTGTATTATAATCAGATAGGTAATGTTTTATGGATACAATCGACGTCATACACGTAATATATAAGTATCACTAATAGATAGAAAGATTTTTTTTTTTCTTCAAAAATTACTTGATGATCTTTCAGTGAAAGCTGGTGGTATGAGAATCACTCAGCACAAAACTCCTCACCCCAAAGACACCAAGGAGACAACCAACGAAGACTTCACCGGCCTCTCTGGGCCCTCGCCAGTGCCTTCCAACCCGGTGTCCATTTCTGGGGCCCCTAACAAAGGCAATGCTGACTTCACTCCGGAAGCTGCGCAGGTCGCTCACAGTCCAAAGCCTCCGGCGCACATCAACGCTAGGCCTAACCCACATATCCAACAGCCAAGGAAGTAGACATTTACAGAATGTCACATCAGATATCAGTTTACATTGGGTATTCAAGATGGTAAACCCATATCATTGTTTGCTTATCAAAAATACATGTCAAAAAATATCAAATGTTTAGACAATGATCAGGACTTGCAAATATTTCTTACATTTTTAAGAATATTGGCAAACTAAAGGGGTGTGTATTAAATTAATAGTAGTGGAACATATTAAAATTTCCTAATATGAATTGATAAGAACTATCTCTCTAAAGTTCAATGACTTGTATTGAATCAACCTAAATAAATTGAACAGTGCTTGTGATAACACCTGTTTAAATATCTATTTGAAAATGTTGCAAGTCCTAATAGAAAAAGTACAAATACAAAGTTGGTTACAATTTATTTACAAATGTTGATTATCATTACTATCATTAAATTTGATAAATCCTCTATCACTTATCAATACTTAGGGTACCTAATGTAAACTGTACAATGCCTAGTGATTAGATTGGTATAATGAGAGAATTTGTATTACAAAATAAGTTCAGAATTTATTTATTGTAAGTGAATTCATGTGTAACATACTTCATGTGACATCTTGCTATAACAACCTAATCTTTCAACAATTTTGCGATTTTATTATGTTTGTGGAAAGAGATAATGACTTTCATATTATGATGCAGTCTTTTAACTGCAGTAAAGTGACAATTAACTTTAATTCAAAGTTAAATGTTTCTTTTGTATTCTACATCCGTGTATCATAGTTATTAATATTTTCTAGATACATACAAAATTTTTTATTTAGCTTTATGAAAAAGCTAAACAGTTTTGAAATTAAATTTTATGGTTCTTTAGTCATTATTCTGTAACATTAAAATCTGATTGAATATTGTTTATTAATATCCTAATAGGGTTCGGAATAATGTTTTAACCAAGAAAACAAGTTCTTGGATTTGTTGAGTGTGCTTTTTTAAATTGCATTTTTGTTGCACAAAAACATGTATGTTGCAATATTCCAGAAATTATTATTTAACTATTGTTATGATTAAGTGTGAAACATAATTAATTAGTGTAACAAAAATACTTCAAAATTATCAATGGTAATTGTTTTAGTCATTGTGTATAATCAATATTTTTATGATTTGTTTTGGATTTTAAATACATACAAACCTTGTTTTATTTGGTGCTAAAATTTTGTCAAATTTAGTTATTCGATTGCATTTTATCTACATTCCTCCAATAAAAGAGTTTATTATTATGTAACAAGTACAGAGTTAACGTTTCTTAACTATTTTAAAACATGGTCTCGCAAACTTACGCGATTAATTTGTACGGCCATATCTTTTTTATAGTTAGTTTTTATTTTTTCTTAATTTTAAATAAATATATAAAACACAAAAATGTTTTTTAATCAGTCCCAAATATGTATGTAACTCAATGTGGTCGTGGCTCGCGACAGTACCTAAGATGGCGTTGTTAAAACTGCTGTCACTGAAGATATTTGTATTGTTACTTACTGCGACGTACGGCCAGAATGTTACCAAGACCAAGCTCAGAGGCGTTTCGGTCGAAAACATCACGTTCGATGACCCCAGCCGGCCATCGCTGGAGTACCCCACATCGTTGAGCTTCCTATTCATATTCACCACGATACTTATCGGTGTGGTAGTGAGGGCCATTTTACTGTCGACTAACATGTGCATTCCCTACAGGGTAATCATGTTCTCTCTGGGCGGGCTGGCCGGCTTCTGTGCCAACCGCTACGCAGCCTTCAGGCCGTTCGTCCAGGTCTGCTACGTAGATATAGACGTCATTCTATTAACATTCCTGCCTATTATCATATTCAACACGTCTTATAACGTAGATTCCCACTCCTTTTGGAGATGTTTCCCCCAGATACTTTTAGTCGGAGTCCCAGGAGCCCTTTTGACTGCTCTCATGGCAGCGTTCATGGCTTATTACCTCATAGAACCTTCGTGGAGCTTCGCCACCTCTTTGCTATTCGGTGTCATCTGTTCTCCGATATACCCAATGGAAGTAGTGAGACAGCTCAAGGAGATGACGAAAGGCAAATACATAAGTGTTCTGTTGCTTGGAGAGGGGCTGATAGGGGATGCGACTGTTATGATAGCGTTTACGGCTGCCTTCGGGTACTTAGCCACGGCGGTGACGGACGCGTCTCAGATCACTTTGATGCTGTTGAGATACGCAGGTGGAGGGATTTTGTTAGGTATAGTGATGGGGAAGTTATCAGGGACGTTGTTGTCTCTGACTTACAACGACTTGTTCTGTGCGGTGACTGTGACGTTGTCTAGTGCGTACCTGACGTATTACATTGGTGAGAAATTCTTCTACGTGTCGGGGCTGTTGGGGACGGTGATAGCGGGGGTGCTGGTGAGCTACAGGAAGTCTGCGGTGGCGGGGGAGGTGGAGCAGGTGGTGTCGCACTTCTGGGGCGTGCTGGCGCACTCGGCCAACACGCTGCTGTTCGCGATGGTGGGCGTGGTGATCTTCGACAAGATGACGTACGTGCTGACCATGCGCCAGGTGGCGCTCGTGTTTGTGACCTACAGCACCGTGTATACTTCGAGGTAAATTATAATCCTGCTTCTATGTAGGTAGGTAACTTTGGTATTTGTAAATGTTTATTCGGTTAAGCCAGAAATGAGCGACCCCTTTCTTGACCGACTCTGCTTTACCTATTTAACTAACAAAACGAGTGCAATTTTTATAATCTTGTATAATCCAAATCTCCTGCTACTACCTACTTACCTGTATATCGCGGTATAGGTGTAAGAGTGTGAGTAGTTACATATGTAAGAACATAATATTACCTACCTAAGTACCTAAAAGTAGATCGATGGCTAGATTCTAAACCTAAATTTATGAACACTGCCTAACTCGGTCTAGTTTATCAGGGTTGAAATCCTCCCCCCTGCAAGTCCGGTAATGATGGCAAAGTCTCAGGCCATCATCCCGGTCAGTTAGGAACACATGTCCTTCAGACTGCTGGTGTACGTGTGCATGATGCCGCTGCTGCGGCGCGTGGGCTACGGGCTGTCGTGGCAGCAGGGTCTGGCGGGCGCCTGGGGCGGGCTGCGCGGGCCGCTCTCACTGTGCCTGGCGCTCATCGTGCTGCAGGCGGGCGTCGCTGATGCTGGAGAGGTGAGGACCAAGACTTGGGTCAAGTTCGTAGTTAGAGAACATTATGTTCAAGCCTAGCGTCATGCCAATTTACCCTCAAAATGGCCGACATGACAAATATTTTCGGAAAGACTAAGAATGAAATAGCATAATTTCTGAATTCGAATCCGAAACCACACATTGTGATCTCAATCTACAAGCCTCGATTTTATCATTATTTTCAGTCAAGCCAAGCTTGTGCAGCAGTTTGACATCTCCTTGACCTCCTCACTTCCCTTCTTCAACCCTAAAAAAATACACACCTACCTGCAGATCTTCATAATCCAAACGGCTGGGCTGGTCCTCCTTTCACTGCTCATCAACGCGACCACCATGAACAAGGTACTGAAGATGCTGGGGCTGGCGGAGATCTCGCTCGCCAAGAAGGCCAACATGACGAACTGCGTCAAGCGCGTCATGATGACGCGCGACCGCTGCGTGTCTATGCTGAAGATGGACAAGTTTCTTGCTGACGCTAACTGGGATTTGGTTCAAGAAGGTGTCCGTTGTATTACCTATGCTTCTAGACTCATGTTAAGAACTTGTGGGTAATCAAAACAATCTATCCATTTATACTTCCTTCCTACGTATTACAAGAATTATGGTATACTCGTAACATTAACCGTCTACGTGGAAGTCAGTATGTAGTACACCTTTTCGTCTTCAGCCATTAGTTACCAGCTACCAGTTAGAGTAAGGTAACATTAGGCCCAGCCTAAAGCTAAAGCGCAGTAGTTTCTGCCTCAGATCCCCAGTTTTTGGTAGCCTAACAACTTTTACGAGAAAATATCTTCAACGATATCTCCTGGTTATCAGGCACAACGATAAAGCACCCGTACCAGCTGCAGCTCTCGGGGCGAGACGAGGAGAGCGAGGACGACGCGTATATGGGCTACCACTACTCCACGTGCCCGGACTGCGAGCGAGAGATACCAAACGAGCCCACCAAGAAGGAGTTCGCTGAGATGACCAGGTGATAGAAATCCTTGAACAAATGAAACCTCTTTTCCTACAATCTCCTACGGATTCATGGCACTGCACCCCTATCCTATCAAGGTTTTGCCCTGGTTTTAAGTAATCGTAGATCCAGGCAGGGCCGCGCCGCCCCTGTGTGCGAAGTGTGCGGCGCACACAGGCGCCAAGACATTAGCTTATTGAACAAGTCTCTCAATATTTAATGTTTATTATTATTCACATTTATGGTTTCATTTTACGTTTAGGGTTTTAGTTTACATTCCTTACGAGCTCAACGTTAAAACGGCGGCAGTTCTTTGAACCAGAGAAAAAGTACTACATAGTTATTTTAAACCGTAGAGGCGCCGAGTTTGTATGAGTATGAGTGAGTTTCAGAACGCAACCCGATGCGATGCGAGCGATTAACAATTAAAAATATTCATTCAAAAATTAAATTCGTTTTTTATGATGATTCGTGTAAAAAGAGGCGCTTCATAGGATTCGCACACAGGCGCTGCCGGGGGTCGGCGCGGCCCTGGATCCAGTGCTGCTGCTTATGATTGCAATAGTCCTTTAGTAGCGTCACAGATAACGTCTCTATTTTACCTAAATACTTGAAAATTCTACATTGGGATAAAAATAAAACATAGCTTAAGTTTTCACCTTTGATAGGTTGATGAACCACAGTTTATTTACATCCTTAAAGGGCTTACATATCTAACGATTTCATATGCCAGAGAGGCGAACCAACGAGTCCTGAAAGCAATGAAAATCTCATACTGGCGGCAGTACGAGCACGGCAAGATCAGCAAGGACGGCGTCCGCACTCTGGTGCAGGCTGTCGAGGTAGCCGCCGACACCGAGGATGGCAGAGTCAACCTCGACCAGCTGGGTACTCTGTGGAAGCCCAAGGTTCGAAAATAATGAGCTTAACGATGGCTTTGAAAGATCAACGCCATCTATTGTCGAAATATTGGAACTATACGTGTAACTAGATACGGTCGACCAAGTCTACCAATTTTGACTTTAAAGGATAAGGCTAAAGGGAGATTTGTCTTGCGAAAATCAACTTTCTTGTTCTATGATGGGAGTGCTCACCTAAGTCTAACGAAACGAGTTTTAAATAGTTTTATCAACGCCATCTGTTGCCGAGTAGAAAAAGCGTTACACTTCTCTTTTGGACGATAGATGGCGATAACTGAAATAGTTTTACTAATTTTAGGCACCCGCTGTCTGGCTCCGACACAAGCTGGTAAACGTCATGACCCCAGAGGCAGCCAACGCCCAAGTGCCCCACACTTCCTGGCGACAGCGCTGCTACCGGCTCGTGAACAACGTGTGGTTTGAGGGCTTCATTTATGTAACAATCCTGTGTAACACACCTGTGATATTATGTGAGGTGGCGCTAAGGCCACCTGTATCTCCCACGCTCACTTACGTCATCAAGGGACTGAATTTGTAAGTAAAGAATGATGATAAGTACTCTTGTTCGAAATTTATAAATATGCATTTATTTCAGTAATAAAACACTCTTAATTTCAGGTTATTCTTCGTGATATACGTTTTGGAAATGGTTATAAAGATGTTAGCTCTGGGATTTTTCGGATACTTCAAGTCGCATTGGAATAAACTAGACTTTTTTATCATCGTTATGGCTACAGGCGGTAAGCGTATATAAATTTTCCCATATTTCTCAGAAAAAGTAGGAAATTCTCATATAGCGCCATCTGTACGCAGCAAACTTAAACGCAATTAAAGTACTTTTCAATGTCATTTAAAGAAAATATATTAACTGTGAATTTCCTATATCTAGTGAATCTGTGTCTTCCTAAACGTACCTACTTAAATACTTAACTGGTACCCTAAAAAACGTGAGTGACCAATCACGGAAGACTACAAAAGCGAGCGAAATTTTAAATTAATTTAATCATACAGTTAGCGTAATATATGTATTTAGTTTTAAATAGACGTTCTTAAAATTCCTTTTTAGACTTGGTATTAGACGTAATTGATGCACTAACCCCGTGGGACAAATGGAATAACTTCAACTCCAGTGTGCTAACTGCCACAAAGTTGCTGAGGATGTTGCGATTCCTAAGGCTTTGTAAACTAGCCAGGTATATATTCAAAAATTACATAAAGAAGAAGTCCTAATTATCGTAAATAAAATGTAAAGTGCTCATTTAGCTTAATATTTTAGGGTTTCAGTCCCAAAAATAATGGCATACATAGACAGAATGATTGATATCCAGTTAGCATTTGGTTACGATGTGGGAAAGGTAAAGATAATTTACCTAATATCATTAGTTTATTTTTTAAAGGATAAATAGTGCCACTGCTTACATAAGTAGGTACCTACACCATTTAACTTCTTAAACCATTACCTTCTCATCTTCTTATTACAAAGCTTAAAGCTATAAGTATTTTCTATTTCGCTCAACTGTAGGTACAAAGCTTGTACTTAACTACTTACATACTTAAAAATCCCTGCGATCGCAGTGTGTGGCAACCTAGCTTACTTTTGTACGTAAGGATAGATATCTCACTAGATAACTAAACTTTCTGTAACTTAGGACGATCACACCACATTAGATTTATTCAAGCACAATAGCGTAGCTGTAAGTGAGGCGTCCGACCGAATTTAGCCATGGCGGCTAATCTCAATTGAGAAAACCCAAGTGCGCAGGACATATTAAGTATAGTGCACAAGTATGCGCGCAGACACAAGAGCACTCTCTATTCCCTTACTCTCGTAATTCGGTGAAACGGCAATACGACATGACCGACGAGAGATCGGGCGCAGGACCACTGGCTTAACGTGCTTCCCAAGGCAACGGGCGTTCAACCGCCAGCTTCCTAACTCTGGGCTAAGTAATTTCATTACAGAAAAACTCACACAATTTTGCCCGAACCGGGGACCTCTCTCGCTCCTTACGCAGCGCTTGCTACCAATAGACAAACGAGGCAGCAGTGGCGTAACTACAGGGTGGCAAGTCGGCAAAATGCCACGGGCCCCCACCCGGTAGGGGGCCCCAGCCGAAAGGGGTCCCCGGTCATAGAAGAATCTCGTCTGCCAACTCACATACACATTAAGATAAAAAAAAAGAAGGGGGGGTGCACGGGGCCCCAACCGATGAATTTTGCCACGGACTTCAACAGGTATAGTTACGCCACTGCGAGGCAGTTAAAGATAAGTAATCACGTATGGTGTTAGGGCTTCGTGACGGGCGAACAGGAGGTGTGCAGCCTGCTGCCGCAGCTCGTCGACAACCAGCTGATACAGGAGACGCTCAGCGCCAAGCTGGAGGCGGACCGGTAAAATAAAATAAACATTATTTTACAGCAATTTTATAAACTAGCGTCGATGGCCGAGTGGTTAAGGTCGTTGCTTGCTATGCGAGAGGTCGCCAGTTCAAACCCCGCCAGGTACCAATGTGTTTTTCAAATTTGAAGTTCATATGTACCATTATTCGACGCTTTAACGGTGAAGGAAAACATCGTGAGGAAACCAGCACACCTGAGAGATTTTTCAACGGTGTGTAAAGCCATGTCAGAGGCCGACGGGCGGCTTAAACTCTGACACCAGGTTGTTCATCAACCACACGATAAGAAGAAGAAGAATTTTATAAACTGTGGTACAGACTTTACAGTAACGTTCATGTTATTTTCACATCCGTCTGGACCATTGGTACCTAGGACGCCTTCTTCACCCTGTTCGCGTCATTGGAAGTCCTAATTTTGTGCTACTTCTTACTATGGCTACCAAAACTGTAGTCCTTTAATCCCTTCAGCTCATGTAATGTGAATTATTTATGATGTAGCTCGATGGTTGATGGTAACAACAACGTACTACGCATGTTGCATAATCAGACAATCAGTGTTTAAAACAAATATAATATGTATAACGGATCGTTAACAGAATACCATCTTTGATTTCTCCTAACACTACCTAAATACGTCTGTTGTCTATGCGTGCTCTTTAGCTTAGCGGTGACCCGTCAGCTAGGTCTGCTGCAGCGCGACCGGCCGTGGACCGCCATCACGGTGAAGACGCGCCAGGCCACCACCTCCACGCTCAACATCATGCTACTGGATGCCATGCAGCTCAAGGAAGAGGGTCTGACTCATACCACTGCATCTCACTCACTACACGACCTATAACTCTGCTTATAAGTTCAGAGAAGGTTCTACATACATACCGTCACGCCTTCCTCCCAGGACCTAAGTTCATAGAAGAGGTTCTACATACATACAGTTAGGTACGCCTTTTTCCCTGAGGGGTTGAGACCAGTTCCTGCCATGTGCTACGGTCCTGGCACACCACTTTCGCTTCTTCCACATCCATCAACGTCTTCATGCATGTTCGTCGATTACGGGTAGTTTTGCTTTAAACTTTTATAAAGATTTGACTTTAATATAAAATAACGTTCAATCACTAACCCACATAATAATGTCAAATGGTACTTCCGCAAACGTGCGATGTCTCTACTGATAGTTATTCATAAACTTTTAGGTTACACGTTACATTAGTGAGACCGTAGACTCAAACTCACTGTCTTTAGCCGCAGCACTCTACCACAAGTAACATAATACTACACTCTACTAACCGGTTGAGCTAATTACACAATTTTAGTTAGTTGTGTGGGCGCCCCTAACCACAACTATATAGGATACCTAAACACGTCTCGGTCACCCAAATCGGTCTCTGTATACGTGTTTTTACAATTTATGAATTTACCTATACATTACCTACAGTTCCATTACCACTTAAAAGTGAAGTATAAAAAATACCCAGGACCTTCTGACAATATTATAACTTATTTTAAAGCCAGAAAACCAGTGTAAGGATATTGGGCCTTACGAGGTTAATAGATATAAGCCAGCTTATTCTATCTTTTTTGACATATTACTCTGCAGGTTTTCTAGACGAGATGGAATACCGTTTGCTAGTGAATGCGATCCAGGAAAAGATTCAGATGTGCCGCCATAAAGGCAGCCTGGTGGCGCCTTCTTCGCCTGAGGTTAAATAATTTATACAAATAGATAGTTACGTATTATTTTAATATTATGATATTTAGTGAAATAGATAGTTATAGGCGAAAAAAGTAAATTTGTAAGTAGCAAGTCTCCCTTGAAGCCATTGTATTTTTAAATTTTATAAACTTAGTAGAAAAACGTACTTTATCATGACAGACCCAACTGCGCGCCGTGTCGTGGCTGCAGGGGCACGAGCGAGTGGCGGACTTCTTTCTGGAGAATTCTGAAATACTCAATTTCAACTACAATGACATACTAATTTCCAGGGGTAGGTAAACACAATACACGAGCCTATTTTATTACATATTGTAAGGGAAAATCCTGGCAGCGTGTAGGAGCTGCTGCCGCTGCTGGCCTTCTCAATGAGCTGAGACTGTTTATGTAATTCCCACTCCACCCCACGCAAAATGGGCCCACTTTCGTCAAATCACAGGAACCCCAGCCCCTTATATCAAATTATTATCAATAACTCAATATCAATAATTAAAGTCAATAACAATAATAGATCCTAAAAATTGTTTGAAACCAAAATGTCAACTCCCTAGTCGTTTCTTCATTGCTGAAAGTCCTATCTGGTCTCAAGTTATCGCTCGATGCATTAAGCTTTACCACATTGGCTTGGCCGTCTTAATAGCTTAGTTACTTCATTCCTCTGCGGTCTTTACCTACCTTAGTTACCTACAGTTAAAGTTAAGTAATCCTACTCAATGTGTGAGTGTGAATAGTGAATAGTATAAATATTGCAGTATAATCAAATACGTATGTGAGCTAAATCTAATAATGATACTCAAATTCCCTACATACCTACTAGGCGAATCTTATAAAAAATATAATTTCAAGGAGGCAACTGCCCTCCACTGCTATCTCATTAAGTAGCCAAAAGAGAGTCATTCTCCCACACAGGCGACGAGCCCAAAGGCCTATACATCCTAGTCTCCGGGCTGCTGGAGGCATCTTACGAGCCTCCCGACGCGGAACTGGATGAGGCCATCCCCAACTACGAGTTCCTCACCGACCTGAAGTTCGGAGAGCCCAGCCAGGACTACATCGTGTCCGGGAACGCTGTTGGAGTCCTTGGGGTAAGGTATTAACGGCCCACTGGCTTAGAAGTAGACACAACAGAAAATCAATTTTTACATTAGAAAACTGTAACTGTCCGGGATATTTACCATGTTGTTTTGTTTTAATGAGCTCCCGATATTTCGGCACTGTTGCAAGGGCCATGATCACGGGTGAACTGATGGTGATTAAAACAAAACAACATGGTAAATATCCCGGACGGTCAATTGTCACAGACCGTATCAGGGCTATGGGATTGTGAACATGTTAATGTTTTTGGACATTATACATCTGAAAATTTAAACTTGACTCCCGAATCCGTCTAACTATGTAGTAGGTATTTGTCATGACCAAGACTAGATAGGATATTTATCTGCAGATAATTTGATCATGGGATCAGACATGACGGAACTGAACAGGACATAACAGAACAGATGAAGACCTAGTGCAAATGAGACATCTTCGCATGATGGCGAGCAAAAAGAGAAGCCAAAAATGAATTGAATCAGCCACGGGCTCTTTTAAGCCTAGGTACGCCACTGTGCTGGGGTGACTTACTAATATTCGTCAGCTTACAATGCATGATTGTAAGCTGACAAGACAAGTGGCCCATAAGTTGCTTCTTAACCCGTCGACCCAGGTGCTGACCAACCGGCCGTACAACTACACCGTGCGCTGCGACTCGGCCGTGCAGGCCTACTACATAACGAAGGAAGTCATCAAGGAGGCTTTCAATCTAGCGCCTCATCCCGTTATGGGGTAAGTATGAGCCTGCATTATTTGTATAGTAATAAGTCAGGGTCAGACCGATTTTAGGAAGTTGGTGGTAGGTAATATAAGTACTTCCGTAGATACCTCATAAGATTGCGCAAAATATACTTCTAGGAGTATGTATGTAAATCAAGTAAAACATAGGTATTGTGGCAGACCATTCACAATGGTTGGACGACATCGGCCGGATCGCATGGCCTGTCCCTCACATGATGATTAAATTACAGGAGATAAGTATCCTAAAAATCATCTTACTGAGTGCGACCCCCTAGCATTTAGGTTCATTGGTAACGGTTCATTATAGGTTGTACCAGCTTGCGATGCGTGATGTAGGCTTGCATACTAGTTTAGATAGTTGTATAGAAATAACCTTACAACGCCATCTGTTGGTGGCAGCGGGAAGTAGTTCGCATGTATCAACAAAGAGACATTCAGCGAACCAGTATCATGTCGACTACAGGCTGGAATCCGGCATGTGGAGAGAGATCGGCATCAAGCTAGCGCTCCTGGTCCTAGGGGGAGCGCCCACACACGGGGCCTGGTCCGCCGAGCGGCTCAGCCTGCGTCTTGAGCGAGCCTTCGTGCCGTGCCTGAGGGCGTTCAAGGTGACGAACATTTTCAGTACCGAGTCGTATCAGTAAATTACCCATCAGAAGAAACATCGACTGTTCTTGCTCACCGGCCTCTAAGTATTGAATCTACCATCAGCCACGACTAATCTTATAAATGAAGTATCAAGCTCTTTGTTTATTTAAAACAAAAGTATACTCATGTAGATAAACCCGTAAACTACTACCTCCTAGCAGTTGTCGAACTTAACAGCTTCAATCATGATGACTGAAAAAATGTGCAGTTTTTAGTGACTCACCCTCATTCATGAATGTTGTAGACCATTATAGCAACACAACATTTGTTTGTTATTCGAACAGAAATATAATTAAGAATGAAATAAATTATTGATTTATGATCGAAGGTTTTCGTAGTCAACGAGCTGATGGAAGATATAATCCTCATCGACGGGATCTGCCAGGACATGGCCACGAGAGAGGTGTTCCAGCCACCCTGCTACATACCCAGGTATGTAGAAACAACAGTAAATATCTACAACAAAAGTTAAGTTTAGTTTATAACCGACATTATTTCTTTTCACAGCATTAGATCTATGCAAAGTTCATCCTTCACAACAGCTGCGGTTTACCAAAAGAGGCAGATTATATTTTCCGTCTAGAAATTGCTTTTTAACATATTTCTAAATATGTAGTAAGCACCTACCTACAGCTTACTATGTATCTGGGCAGCTATACCAACTCGTTTATCTAGGTAGCAATATGATTCTCGTGTAATCGTCATAATTAGTATCTCTGACTGAATCTTCTACCTTAGGGGTGAGAGCCACCCGCTCCCCTGCCAGCCTGGTGATGATGACAAGGCTACTCCAAGCCATCATCGTAGGAATAAAAATGATTCTTCTACCTCATTTCTCAAAACGCCAAGTGCTGATGGTATATCTACTAAGGCCTTACCGCCCTAGTTTAGAGTACCTAAGCCCGTGCCCCAGCAGTGGGGACGTATATACGCTGATGATGCTGGCATATCTACAGAACCGCCCACCGGCTCGTGTTTCCCACATCGTCACAGTTGATGGTGACGGCCGCGTGTCCGGAGACCAAGCTACTCATCGTGCCCGCCAAGGACACGGAAGAACTGGACATCATGGAGGACGAGATCGACGACTTGCAGTGCGAGCTGGTCAGTGATGCACTTACCCACCTTAGGGCCGACATACAACACGGACAGCTTCAAGCAGTCAAGACACTGCTTGAAGCTGTGACTGCATAGTAAACTACAGATTAGGGGCCTTAGGGGTGAGAGCCATCCGCTCCCCCGCAAGTCCGGTGATGATGACGAGGCTACTCCAAGCCATCATCGTAGTTATTTAGGAACAAAAAACTTACCCACTAGATATAAAAGTCAAATCTTTTATATCTAGTGGGTAAAAAAAATCACTAGATATAAAAGTCAAATCTTTTATATCTAGTGGGTAAGTTTTCAGGTGAATAGGTGCAACAAGATGAACAGATTCTGCGGTACGGAGAAACTAGTAATCGTGCTTCTCGAGCTACGAGGTTAACACCACCAACTCTATGATCCAAACCTGATGGAAAACTTTATTTAATTAAAAGAAAAAAAACACACATACTATCTTCGAAATAACAGTAGAGATTGCCTACCTACTTACATCTATGTTTGCACGCACACTTAATGTACAACGAAGTTTGGTGAATTATTTACTAATTAATGACCCGCCCTCGCTTCGCTTTGTGTATATTGTACAAACCTTCTACTTAAATCCCTGTATCTATAGAAATAAAAACCGCATCAAATTTCGTTTTGTTTTAAAGATTTAAGCATACATAGGGGCAGACAGACGCGGGAAGCGACTTTGCTTTATACTATGTCGTAATTTCCTGAGTAGTTATCGTCTGGCCGCTATATCCGCGATCAGTGGGGCTACCATGAGTTTAAAAGCGCCGCTGGTGGTTACGCAAAGAACTAAAATCGGCCGTATGAAATAAACAACTCGATAGGTATTTAACGTACGTAAGTTTTCGATAACCAACTCATGGTAGGGCCAACATATGTGGGCCCTCTGTGGGCCTATCATGAGCTATCGAAAACTTACTTCGCGTAACCGCCAGGGGCGCTGTACAAGTTTTTCATAGACATATTCACGTAGGCGATATCGAGTGCGTAAGTTTTAAACTCATGGTAGCCACACAGGTCCCTCACATTCCCCGTGCTCGGCCAGGTATCGAACGCGTCGTCGCGCTGCCTGTACCACCGCGCCGTGCGCCGCCTCTCCAGCGAGTCCCGCGGCGCGCGGCGCGGCCGGCGGCGACGGCGCCCCGCACGACGCGTCAACTACCGGGAGTCCGTGTGGGGCAAGCAGATCTGTGAGTACGAGAGGGGGACTACCTCACCATCATAAAAGAACAAAGCCTCAGAGGGGAATAGTATTGCTGAGCGTAACTACGTATAGGGTGGCAGAGCTAGCAATCGGCCATCGATGCTTTTACCTACTGCTATCATAATAGCACAAAGCCTCTGAGGGGAAAGGTATGACTGATCGTAACTAGGAATAGGTATAGGGTGGCAGAGCTGGTAATATGCCACGGGCCCTCGACCTATGAAGGAGTCACAAGGCACCAGAGTTCACATGCTCAGAAATGGCAACTCCTTATATCCTAGAATTACAAATTTTTAAAGCCCCGTTTAAAGAATTTGTCACGGGCCCCGTATGTTATAGTTACGCCACTGGCTGACCAGCTGGAACCTCCTTAAGTTATGAATATAAGCTATAAAGAAAACTAATCTAAAGGCTACCATGTTGCTAAAGAGTTCGCTACTAAGGCAGCTTATCCAGTAGCAGAAGGATCCCGTACCAAGCACTTCTTTATTCGTGTCACATTACGTGTATCACGTATGAGTTCACTACTAGGGACTATATTGCACATGCTGTAGTCCCTGAAAGGGCAATTTCAATGTTTGCCTGTTGATTAAGTACTCTTGTTTATGTCTTGTCAAAACATCTTGTTTGCCTCTTTTAATACCTAAATGCTACATTATGTAAACAGCCACACCAGCTATTGGGCCAGAGCAGAGTGAGAAAGAGCTAAGTTCGAAGTACTACAAGCCTAGCATCAATGATATGGTGAGTGGTAGCTCAACTATAAAACCTGTCTTTTTGTAGGTAAAGGAGAATTATCATAGATATTAAGTTACTTTAACTTTTAGAATAGTATAAAATGTTATCAAGTACATAATATGCAGCGAAAATAACCAAATAAAAAAGTGGCATTTATAAATTAATTCCCAACTACTATTCACATTCTCACTTATGAACTTAAGTCTCAATTATAATCTTTACATGTTACAGCAAGCTGAAAAGCTAGATACTTCAAGAAACAAAAGTGAGTATGACAGATTGTTTCAATCAGAATATTATAATCGTTGATTTTTCGTATATTTGAACTTATTCCGTGACTTACCTAGTACCTAACATAGTCATCAACAGTTTTGAACATTTGAAAGACTTTTTAACTGTTATTTATTATATTACAGGCGAGGTGCGAATAATGACCGAAGCCCCGTCGGGTCAGCCGGCTGTTTCGGTGGCGCTAAATCCGTCAGAAGAAGAGGTAATACTCGATGGTTACGCTATCTTTAAACCTAGACTACTTTTAAACATTTTGTCACATATTAGAATTACAGAATAGCAATGCTGTTGTTACTGATACTGATAATTGTTGACTGGCTCGGTGGAACAGTGGTTAGTGACCCTGGCTGGCGGTTCCAAGAGTCGTGGGTTCGATTCCCACTCGGGACAAATATTTGTGTGATGAACATCGGTGTTTGTTCCGTGTCTGGGTGTGATTATGTATTTAAGTATGTATTTATAAATATATATGTATGTATATCAGTCTCTGACGCCCATAGTACAAGCTCTGCTTAGTTTGGGGTCAGATGACCGTGTGTGGAAATGTCCCAGATATTTATTATTTATGATACTGATAATATATATGTTAATTTGGCGTCTTTTCAGATTTACACCACTCTTCTGTCGAAGCACAAGAAAAGTTCAATCGAAAAGAGATAGACAAGATAAGAAGTCACATTTGGACATGGCTTAGATAACAAGAGAATATTTTAATAACTTTATTATATGTAGATCATGTTCGAATTTTAGATAATTGTACCTATTTTTTATGTTTGTCAATCTTTCATTATAAAAAATATATTATGGCTACTGCATTTACTTTGTGATATTATTGAAGTGATTTGGAAAAATCGTTTATGAGAACTCTACATGCTTGTATTTTACACAGACTACTAAATGTTTACAAAACTACACCTCTTAAAACTCTTATATTGAAATGAAAGCAGGTCTGCACACTTTGAAATACAATATATTCCATAAAAATAATTACAAGTTGTCTAGTTAAGGCATGTCAGTCTTAAATAATTAAAATACATTTGCATGCACATCACCTACATACATTAACCTAAAAATACGAATTAAGTTCATCAGCAGAATGGATCCAGCATTCTGCAGGATTATTTCTACTTTATTACACTGCATTTTATTCTTATGAATAAGGCTGATAGTTTAGCTGATAGAAATCATGAAACATGAATATACTCTTTGCCACATAGAATTGTACCTGCTTGCTTTATTAATATTAAATAGTTTTAAAATAGATACAAAGGTGCAGAATATACAAAAAGATGGAATTCACTGGTTCAAAAACTGAAAACATGAAATAATAAGTGCTATGTATTAGTGTATTTTATGTGTACCTATAAAGAACAGTGGTAAAGTTATAATGTATAACCAAATTAATTAAACATATTTCTAATCAACAGTCAAGTCTTTGGAGCTAATTCTACAATACTCAGCATAACTTCATAATGTCAATAGTTCATAATGCATGCAAAAACGATAAAATGAACTACATACTTCATATTAAAATGATGGAAATAACAATCTCACCCCACCCTTTTTTATGGGACTTTTGTATGGAGAGAACTTCTGTGGCGTCTTCCTAGGAGATCTCCTAGGAGTTTTCTCTTGGCTCATAGGAGCTTTCGACTTTTCCTCAATCTTTAGTAACTCTAGCTCTTTGTAAGCTGCTGCCAATATCCGCTGCTTCCAGTCTTCATATGGCTCAATTTTTGGCTCTGGTAGCTCAATGAGCTTCACCGGAATGTCCACCTCCATCTTATCTTCATCAACTCCTGATGAGAAAAAGTACACATAGATCAGCTTCACATATAAAGAAATCCTGACATATTCTTAAAAATTATACTTATTAAGACATACCATCTTGTGTGTCAACCTTCTTTGGAGGCCTTCCTCTTTTCTTTTTGGCCACAGCAAAGTTTAGGTCAACAAATTTTGTCCAGTCCGCATCCAATTTTGCCCACTGTGCTGGCTTCAATCGCGACTTTTCAATTATTTTGCTCTTTGAAACTTTTACTTTATTGACCCTGCAAAAAAATACTTGTAAGAATACCTATTTATATTATAACATGACACAAGTGTACAGACTACTGAACCATGGAATCAACATTGTGTAATATTAAATTAAACAAATAATCACCTGCAAGCTTGGTACACTGCCATACATACATACTGAGGAAGATTTAAGTCTAACTCCTGTAATAAAATACAAAACAATTATAAACACTATGTTATAAACTACATAGGCCATAGAGTAAGATATATCTTGAAAATCAGTCAATTGCATTATGCATAGTGCCTGAAAAAATGTGTAAATAAATAGTGAATTTTCACAAACCATTTTGGCTTGTTTTTGATACTCCTCCAGTATCCTGTCAGCCAACTCCTGGACTCCGCTGCACTGCAGAGTGTTGCAAACAATCAGTGTTGTGAGCTTCTCATTGTTCATTTCGAGCAGATTGAGCACCATCTTGCGGCAGTTGCCGTACATGGCTGGTTTGAGGCCTGAGTACTTTATTGCAGTTTTCTGTAATATTGTAAAGAGAGACATTAGATATAACAAAAAGGATAGAAAAAGTTTTTAACCTTTCAAATTATTTTATTCAATTCACATAATATATATTATGAAGGAAAATAATACTAAGTAAGTTAATAAGTACAAATTGAAACTTAGTGAAAGATTTTTCTACACTCAATGAGTCGAGCTTTGCCTACAATTTATTTAATGGTTCTGTTGTTGAATCGATCCCCGAGGGGTTAATTACTTATTACATGTTGACAAATAATGCATAACAATGTTATTATCATTCTGTGCAACATACCATGTCTAAATCAGCTCCCAAGAGGCCCGCAGCCAGATCCAAACATATAATAGATCTGCTCATGTCCGTCATGTTGCTGCCTGCTGTCTGCTTCGTCTGCAGGAGGCGTTCGAATTCTGCAGCTTTGCTAAAACATTTTAGATATTATGCTTAATTAATGAAGAGGTTATGGCTTCACATCAAAGGCTCCACTAGCCTTAAACATCCAGGATTATCAATAACATAGAAACACGATGTTTATCTAGTTCTTTATAACATTGGCCTTAATAGATATTTGAATAGTATACAAAACATTAACCAGATAAGTATAAACTAAAGCTTACTGTATAACGTTTTCTTCATCGCGAAGACCAAGTTTTGTAGCCAAAACAACGAGGGTTTTGTTGTGAGTCGCCATGGTGTGTTGGCACTGTATTACTGGATAAACTGTTCCCGATTATTTAGTCACAAAATAGGATCCGTATTTTTATTGAATGAAAATGCCGCCAATTCGCCAGCCAACCAACACAAAAACGAAACGAACAAATCAGTCAGCTGAGTAATTGTCAACGTGACAGTGACAAATTAACCTTTTATAGAGTCTTAGCTCTGGCTACACGATTTAATTTTCGAACCACAGACAAATCATTCAACCAGCAATTGAATAAGTGTTCAATTGCTTAATTTTATTACAGATTTATTTTATATTCAAAATATTTTTTTCTTACTTAAATGAAAACAAATAAGTATCAAGAAGAAATGAAATAAAATAAAATGGATGTAAAAAGGGTTTTGTACACGACAGTAAAGTTTAAATCATAAATAAAACTTTACCTTGTGAGGGTACTAAAAAGTTTTAGCAAATATATTATTCAGGGTTTGAATCAACTCATGCTAACCTGTACAAAAAGTATTCAACGAAATATTTTGATAAATCAAAAAGAAAACAATTTAATTTGGTGGAAATTTATTTTTAACCATGATAAATAAAGCCTTAAATATATTTAAAATAATTAAAAAACTTATAAGTGATATAGATAGAACTTATGAAATATACAATAAAACAAAATAATCTAATAAAATATATTTTTTCTGATTATAATAGAAAATTGAACTTAACCCTGACAAGCTGTATGAAAAATTTATCTCGATTTACTTTTGACCACGCCCCTTTATCTCGATTTAGCTGAACTTCCAATGATAAAACACCTTTCGTATCACAGAAGGCGACATGTTGATTTTTTTCTAGGTTCTGTGAAGCCGATACGAGATCGCTGTCATTTCTACAAAATGTCTTTGTAGTTATCAGGGTGTAGGTCATTTAATTGTAGTCTTAATAACTAAATTGTGCTAATTTTCGTATGATAAACGGATTATAAACATAAAGAAGAGGATCCGCTCCACCCGAAATAGGGGTGTGTATGTAGTGATACACCGATATAGATTTGTATCAAAATAATCCGAAGCTATTTATAAATATTATTTTCTCAGCTTTTACTTATGTTCAAACGTTAATAGTAACGTCTGGTCTATAATTAACCCGTGAAAGTTTATAAATATTACAGTATTCTATGGTGGACTTGTGTGTTGAGTTGGTCATTACTGGCGAAGGTTGCCATTTTTCAGTGGGAATATTGAGTGTGTGGTGATAGCGGGGCGTGATCCGAGCCCCGCGGGGTGGGCGCCGAGCGAGCGCCAGCAGGGGCGGAGGCGGCAGGCGCGTGTGTAATACTGGTGTGGTGGTTTCAGGTTTGACATGCAACTAGTGTCAGTGAGATCGAGGTAATAAAAGTGGCAGTGAGTGCGGAGTGTGAGGATGCGGGCGCTGTGAGCGGGCAGAGCGTCACCACGGCTTCGTCTGTGGCGGGGGGCGCGCGGGGAGCGGAGTCTCCTTCGCAGGCCAACCAGGACACCGTGGATAACGCCACTCCCACCTGCTGGTGAGTCCTGTGCATCTCTCTTTCGCCTGCTGCTCATATGAATCGCCAAATCTTTGTGTCTCTGTCAGTTTGCATGCCTATGGTGTTTCAATAGACATAAACATAATTGTGGCAGTGCTTATTGTATGCTATACCTATCCATAGTGTGATCCTTGGTGCGTACTCCAATTGGAATACAGATGTTCATCTTGTTGTAATCTTAGGAGTGGCAATGCTAACAGTTGTTGTCTTGCATCTTTGTTGTCAATGCCATTGAGATCAGTGTCATTCAAAGACCATTGTGTCGGCAAGGTTATGGTTTTGTCTATATGGTTCACAAAATTATTACAATATTTGTGGTTATTATTACTCAATAATATAATCATTAAAATTTGTTGTTTCTGTAAACCGCAAGTTATATGTCACATAATGTGACCATTTTATTAGCGAGCAGTTGATTGAGCATCTTTATAATGACACAGTAGTATGATATTCATACACAAGAATCAGAATAATTTCTCATCTTAATGAGACAAGTATTATCTCATTTTGTAGGCTACCAAGGATTTCAGCCATCACCTGTGGTGTCAAAAATTAAAGTTTAAAATAAACTTTGATAAAAGACTTTTGAATTATTATCAATTTGGAACATGGGAGGTCTATAAGCCACGGCAATCACAATCATGTGTACTGTTACCCAAGCATGTTACGCCAAATCACACATCAATTGGTAGAAGTCCTGGCATGCTGATAATGTTTTATGGTTCAATCTATTTAATTTGAATATAAACAAGACTTAATACATTGAGTAAGAAGTAGCAAATTTAAAGTGACATACTGCTTAAACCTTTACTTAGTAACCATGTAGGTATGTAATAAAATAAAATTTTGGGTATTATAAGAAATGTCCTTATCTTGTGTTTTAAATGACTTGTTCCTTCATTCAAGGGTTTTATGTTTTATTAGATCAGAACATAATTCAGGCTTTTGTAATGTGGGAACATTTAATATTTTAAAAAAATATGTAATGTTTTTATTGATTTCAATTTACAAATGTCATTCATCAAATAATGTCAGTGAAGTCTGAATGTACTTATAATTATGATTGTATAGTATGATGCATTCAAATTCCCCAATATTCAATACCAATATTATGTTCTCATCCATATTGTTGGGGTACACTTTAGAATACAATTTACTTGAAATAAATTATCAGTAAGTAATTCAGTTTCATCATCATCATTCTGATATCTACCATTTGAATGAATTACTGATTTTATTTTCTGGTTATGGTAGGTTTATTAATAGGGTGAACCTCCTGTTTTCTTGACTTTGTTTCCAAGAATGAACATGCATTATGCATGTTCCAAAGGTACCAAAGATAGCTTTTTGCTTCATTAACATGGAATTAGCCATTTCATGCCGAATTAATAAGAAATGCTGTTAATTTATTGTTATTGTTAATAACATGAAAGTAATTTTAGCCACAATTCGTTTCATTGTAGGAATATTGTCCATTTGAATTCAATGCTATTCATTAGTCATATGTTCAAATTTAACAAAAAAAGTTAGCAGTGAAAGATAACATAAATTTTATGACAAGTATCAACAGCTATCTTATTTATTTATTAACAGAGATAATTATTGCAATACATTGAACTTTTTGCATAGGAATATTATTCTTGACTAGCTTTCCGCCTGCGACTCCATCCGCATAGAGATGTTTAACGGGTAAAACATTACTTCTTTATAGCACAGTCGGTTAAAAAGTAGCCTATATCCTTTTCTAGGCTGTGGACTATATCAGTACCTAATTTCGTTTAAATTGGTTCAGTACTCTATGCGTGAAAGCCTAACAGACAGAGTTACTATTAATGTTAATCACCAATGATTCTTTTTAACATGCACATAAATATTCAAAATTAAATCACCCAGAAACGATCCCTTGCCAAAAATAAAATTGGGTGGTATGAATCAGTAATCATATAGAGAATGTGACCAACCCATTATCTACATCAGGGCTGTATCTCATCAAAAAAAAATATGGTGACGCAAAATTTACTTAAATAAGAATAAAATACAGGTATATTAGGTATCATAAAGTAATGATACCTATTATACCTGTATTCTTCTTATAATCCAAAAATTAAAATATGGGTAAATATAGACTACATCAAATCAAGCTATGGTTTAGACAGCCCTGATCCACATAATAGAAGATCTATAATCTACCGTTTTCTCGTATCATGGAAATCCTAGATCATCATGGAAAATTTCATAAGGCTTCTGACCGATTTCAGCCATGTTGGCCGATATCAATTGAGATCAGTCAAGTGCACAGGACATATTATAGTGCACAAGTGTACAACACAAATACACAGTCCCTTACCCTATTTTATTGTATTTGTATTCCCTTACTCTCATAATTCCGACATGATGATTTGATGAGAGACCGGGCGCAAGACTACCGGCTTAACGTGCTTTCCGAGGCACGCGCGTCCAACCGCCAACTTCCTAACTCCTGACTGAGTCATTTCATTGCAGAAAAACTCACACAAATTTTGCCCTACTCCGGACTCGAACCAGACCTCTCCTACCAATAAATGTGGCAGTTAATTTCATGATCAAAATAATTATTCAAATGTAACCATAAACCCAGAGTCTTGGTTGAGATAATATTTTGTATGTGGGTTGTCTGAGTTCCTAATCAAATAACTAAGTTGTGGTTAAGATTCTAAGTAGCAAGTAAAATATTGATAGGTTCATGCAATATCTAGGGTGTTTTTATTATTTATCTTTATAATAAAAAACACCCAAGTAATGTGTTAGGCTATTAGTTTACATATCCTAATATTGACATTAAAACATGAAAGCAACAGAAATAGCCATAAGAATATTACAACCTAGTTAATATACAAATTTCTCTAAATGAGAATAAAGCTTGACAATTTATAAGGTGGTTTAAGTCTTGATTTAGTGGTTAGTCCATTGTGCCTATTTGATTTTATCAAATAGTTTATTAGGTGAATCCCAAAGTTGCGTCGACCTTGCATTATTATCATTTATCAGTGTGTTTACACTACAGAAATAGCTGCAATGTATTAAAATTATGTGGTATATTTAACATCATTTCAATTATAAAACGCCCAATCATTTACTTGTCTAGGTGTATATTCTATAGTTATTTAAGATAACTTTACATGCATTCTTTAGGAGATCCTATTGTGGTACTTAAGAAGGAGTGGGGAGAGCAGAATATTTAATGGCCTTCATTCGGCCGAAATAAAAATGGGTTCGATGGAAAATGATAACGGTGACAGTGGCTGCCTTGCCCATCTTGTCGTCACATCGCCACATCTCCACGGCTATAGTAGCACACCACACCACCTAATACACCATTAGACACCTGTTACTAGGAATTCAAATGCAAGGAACCGATTGCGCCCGCACGATTCCTTTACGAAACTATGTTCTGGTGAATTTTCAATTTAAAAAAAACTACAGTTGTTTATCTGACTCTAGCTGTCTTTGAGCCAAAATATCTTATTGTATATAACCGACTTCAAAAGAAGGAGGAAGTTTTCAGTTCATCACCATCATCAGCCTATCGCAGTCCTCTCCTGGACATAGGCCTCCCCAAAGTTTTCACTTAATTCATAGTAATATTTTTGTGCACGTTCAGTACATAATAATGTAAAATTGTAAATTCGACGAGTATATTATCCAAAACGTGTAAACATATTTTTTTATTCTTCAAATTAAATGATAAGTTGCTATGTTATGTCAATAACCTACATTTCCTACATATTGGATCGGGAGGAAATCTATTCCGAGAAAAAATCGGCATAAAAGTCAGTCGTATACCATTTGATAATGATTCTTGATTCTATCTTTCAGGATAGACAACATAGAGTACTGATACAATACTCTGAAATAAATCCGATATCGCGTGAATGAGATGGCTTACTGCTTAAGTTCAAGGGACAACGCGTTAATACTTTTACCATTATTTTCGCCAAACCATTTCTTAAGATGAAGTCGCTTGCAAGTAAGAAGTTCAGTGTGACTAACTTCACTGCATAGGCGTCGCTGTAATTTTGTAGAATGAGCTAGGGATAAGCATTATCGGTATTCAATACGGACGACCGTAAAGTCAATTCACTTAATAAAATGCCCCGGCTCCATAACATAGATACATACATAGTCTGACACCCTGTAATCCCTAAGGGGATCCTTGGAGCTCCTTGATCCACATTCAATTGAAAATCAATGTTGTTTTTTTTCTAACTGAGAACAATGTTGGCCTTATCATCATCACCGGACTTGCGGGGAAGCGAATGACTCTCACCCCTAAGTTATGTTGAACCATAAAGGAAGACGTTGACTGACTGACTGACGTACCAACACAAATAAATAAATAAATATTACACAGCATCACATACATTCAGGGTTTAAACTATATGTTACATAGAGGTGCACTTCTTCTTCTTCTTCTTCTTATCGTATGGTTGATGAACAACCTGGTGTCAGAGTTTAAACCGCCCGTAGGCCTCTGACATGGCTTAGAGGTGCACTAAGAAAGGTTTATTGAAAAGTCACCTAATGGGTTAAACGGGTTCCAACCCTAGTAAGCCTGTTAAGAAGTTATTCGAATGTGATTCAGTACAATAGTTCGTCATTGAAAGTCATGAAACATGTGTAAAATAATTTTCAAAAATCTTCCATAGGGAAGTAAAAAAACTTAATATCAACCAACGACTGCTTGAGCAGACGGAGTTGCGGGCAGAAAGTCACATAATATTTAAGACACTGTTGTTAATCGTATGCGAGAGGCATATCAATAATAAATAATTAATGCTATAAATGCATTACTACATCACCCCAGAGAATTTTTGGGTCAGAAATAAAACAATTGATCAGAAAAGTAACAGCTTATGTATTTCGAGATCAAGTTGAAGGTTGATCTCTCCAAAATCGCTCCCGATCGGATCAGCTGGAGTGAACAACCGTTCCCTCGACCGGGGCCAACAATACTTTCTTATTTATGACATTCAGTGCTTGTGTCACATTCTTGTCCCAATATTGTGGAAGGGTAATGACTGGCGGGATTCGGCTCAAGGTGAACATTATGACGCCGCCCGTGCCGACTACAGATCTCCGGGATATTATTTATTTATCCGTGATACACATGTATGGAGTATTGTGAGTGTGTCTCGTAATTTTACGAGGTACGGCGCTTTGTAAACGGAGCCACTAAAGCGAATACAAACGTTAGTGTCTTACATTAACACTGGGCTTATTATTTTGCATCTTTGCGTGCCGTGCTTTGTGTTTACGTTGAGGCGATGAAATGTTACGACCAGCTCAGACTTGCTGCAGCAAATCTGAGCTGGTCGTAACATTTCATGGAATTCAAGGGATGCATCCCTGAAAATCTTTTTTATACAATTTTAACTGAAATCAATTCTAGACATCGGGTATGTACAGTCTCTCTACCTGTCACAAATTCTTATTTTGAAATCATAAGTTGCAATGTATTTAGCCATATTGTTACAGGTGTCTATTTTTTTACCTGTGTGTATATGTACCTTGAAATAGACGACGCGACGACGTATATCAGTTATTAAACACATAAATGCAGTTTAATATCATGTCTTCCTAAAGAATAATCGTAATTATACATCATCTGTTCATAGATTTGTAGAGTGACTAATACGACCGAATCCTAAAAAGAAAATCAAAGTATTCGATATCGATTAGGAAAATCTTTGATTTCATGTGTGGATTTGAAATAGGCCTATTGAATATGGAAGGGAATTATGTAGGGCCTTGATAAAACCACTAGCCTTGTGTCTGTGCTAGTGTTTATTACAATCATCGTGGCGAATCGATATGTATTCACATTCTACCCGTGCCTGGGAGCTTAGCTTAATTCACAGTGCAGTCACAAACACATTCATAATGCTTGTCAAAAAGTTACCTTTGTTATCCCAATCGACAAATAAATATCAGACATCACTTTCAGTGGTCTGATGCGATAAAACTTAACCACTCGTGTTATCTAACGGGTACCAAATGGGGTTAAAAATACTGAAATGTACCTTGTGAAGTACCGTAGACAATCTTTGTCAATCGAAGTTTATGTTACGCTACCGGAGTCGAGCTTTCTTTATAAACAAATTTTAACATAAAGGCAACTTAGTAATGTCCGAGTTTATTAAATGCAAATACATATTCATCATCAGCCCATATACGTCCCAACCGCTGGGGACGGGCCTACCCTATATAAGGGCGATAAGGCTCTAGTAAACCACGCTGGCCAATTGCGGGTTGGTTGACCACACAACCTTAGAATTTCTTCATAGGTGTGCAGGTTTCCTCACAATGTTTTCCTTCACCGTTAAAGCGGCGAATAATCGTACATATTAATTCAAATTTAATAAACACAGTGGTACGTGGCGGGGTTTGAACTGGCGACCTCTCGCCACCAAATAAAGACCTCAACCACTCAGCCATCGACGCTTATTTCAAAATTACGGTCAAGTTACAATAAATGTAGCTAACAAGCTCGCATGGCAAGTGACTGTTCTTCAGTCGCTACTGTTTCTTTAGGCTTGCTTGTTGCTATTTTAGTCTGTAAAAATGCACGCTATCTATTTTTAAAGTTACTTTTATGTATTGATTGTTATTGATTTCTTTAAGACTCAGGTTTTTATTCGAGTCTCACATGCGAGATTTAAGGGAATCCAGAACTATTTGTGCTTCATTTGTTAATTACTCTTTATGACTCCTGTTTTGTACAGATGTCCTCGCATTTGATTTCTTCCCTGCTTCGAACTAAAAGAAAATCATTCGTTTATTCAGTTACAAACACAAAAAGAGTATTAGCATAATTAATAGAACTTAACTATTTGTGTAATGGCAAAAAATTATAACGGATTTAACCACCAAGAAAATTTATCTGAAATTTTAACCGTAGTCCTTGGGAGGTATATACTCTATCTCTGATCTAATTTTCTAGTAACTGGTCGCTTAACACCACGGAGTTTTAAGACCGACAAATACGATTGGATGACTGGACCACAACCCCGTTAGTGGTCCGTGTTAGCACCTCGTGTGGTCGTGATGACACCTCTAAACGGCCGGTGAAAGTGTGGTCTCGTAGCTTTTCAGTGGTCCCGTTTACATACTATTGTTGTCAGCGTGTTACCGTTTTTTTACTTTACGACTTGAGACTAGGATACGAGTGTGAATGCATTGTTGAATCGCTGCCACAGCGTCACATAACACATTCTAGATTGTTTTTGAAATTTATATTAAAAAGTTTCTTTCCACAAACTCCACTCGAATTTCGTATCGGATGGTTTGATCAACCTGCCCATCAGATCTTTAGAACATCAATCGCCGCATTACTTAATATACGAATTGTAATTAGACTACACACACATATCTTTTTCAGAACTTACCTATGCAGTATCAATTATTTATTTTTCCTAACGATATACCATCGAAGTCACCTTTTAATAGGTATTGAATTAAACTAGTATTTCTCTACGGATCGATGTTGCATGATTATTTGAAGCTGACCTGACCGTGGGGTTATTATAAAAATGTTATCATTGGATCAATCGATGAATCGTAAAGGTGTGTTCCAATTTTAACCTGGGGTTGAAGATATACTTAGTATCTATAATAAATATAATCGTACCCTGTATCCTGACAACCCTTCTGTGGCCGTCTCACCCGCTCACGCATAAACCGTAGAGCGTTTTCTCCTTTAATAAACTATTATAACCTATCCTACGGTTTTCTTGATAAACTTCAATTTTCACGGGAATGTTATAGTTTACCCAAGACTCATAATATTGAAATTGTTCAGTCTTTCTTGAACTCTTGACTCAATTACCAAATCACTCTGATAAAAGTAAGCCTACCCTATTTTAGTTATGAGTGTGTGATCAACACTCATGAATTTAGGTTTCCATTATGATTAAATGAGTTGTCTCTGCAATCTATTCTCGATATTGTAGATCGAGCCGTCAGTTCGAGAGTGATTCGCTACGGACAGTTTATTATAATTTCCCAGCTAATTCAGCACTAACACATTTGTCTCGCGCGTCTGAACCTAAGATAATTAGTCGGAAAGCTGAAATTAATGATTCTATATTTAGACGCTAGGGCTGCTACCGCTCTGCAAAGCAAGATTTATCGTGAAGTATACAAACTTTGATGTTCAAGCAAATGTTGTAGAGAAGCTGAAATTGTTCTCTTCGTAAACTCAAACACAAAATATGGTTGAATGCAAAGTTACTGTAATCAAACACTACATTGTATCATATTTTTCTTAGCTCCTGACATCTCAACGCCATTTCATTTTAGCTTAATGCTATTTATTATTAATAAAAATCAAGACATTACAGGACATAGGGACATTAAGAATACACCGTCGGGTGTAAGTCCATCTTACTTTTCTCATTTCAAACACTGTAGGAAAACCACAAAACTCGGCATCAATCACAACCATTAGGTTCATAGTAACTAAGAACATTTTATTGTTAATAAAAGAAATACATGTAACGTAGTGTGAAATATGTACAACAACAGCTTCAATTTCATCTAAAACTAGGGACCCGCCCTCGTTTCGCTCCGGGTGAATTTTACATAAAAACATTCCTCTCGAATCCCTCTATCTATTAAAGCAAACCGTATCTAAATCAGTTGCGTAGTTTTGAATATTTAAAGATAAATAGGGATATAGGGACTGTTTTATACTATGTAGTAATTTATTGGTCTCGTCTTCGTCAGAAAGCTAGTTAGAAGATACGTCGCTACTGCTGTACCTGTAAAACTAAAAGCATCCATTCATTGTTTGTATGTTTAATTGAATCACCTGCAACAGTTTCAAAGTGTCGCAGTAGCCCTGCGCAGCTCATTTTCCCACGGCATTGTTAGTTTTTGCGGACGCTCGGCAATCGGTCTCGTTTAACAGGATAATACGGGTAAGCTGATTGCGACTCCGGCGGAGGCGATTCGCGGGCGCGTTGATGTAAACTCTATTAGCTCCATTAGCGATATAATTTTAATGGACACAAGTGGCCGTGCCGGATGATGCCTCGAGGGGATTACTTTTGATGCCGTTTTTAGGGTTCCGTAGCCAAAATGGCAAAAACGGAACCCTTAT
The DNA here is from genome assembly GCA_039566165.1 of Maruca vitrata. Lineage (NCBI taxonomy): Eukaryota > Metazoa > Arthropoda > Insecta > Lepidoptera > Crambidae > Maruca > Maruca vitrata. Next base: position 2,860,444 of record CM076938.1, on the reverse strand, counting down.
AGTTTCGTCATGTCCGTCTGTCCGTCTGTCCGTCTGTCACAGCCGATTTACTCGGAAACTATAAGTACTACAGTGATGAAATTTGATGGGAATATGTGTTGTATGAACCGCTACAAAAATATGACACTAAATAGTAAAAAGAATTGGGGTGGGGCCCCCCATACATGTAACTGAGGGATGAAATTTTTTTTTTCGATGTACATACGCGTGTGGGGTATCAATGGAAAGGTCTTTTAAAATGATATAAAGTTTTCTAAAAAACATTTTTCTTAAAGTGAACGGTTTTTGAGATATCAGCTCTCAAAGTCGTAAAAAGTATGTCCCCCCCCCTCTATTTTTATAACTACGGGGTATAAAATTCTAAAAAAAATAGAGGTGATGCATGCTAATTAACTCTTTCAACGATTTTTGGTTTGATCAAAGTATCTCTTATAGTTTTTGAGATAGGTTGATTTAACTGTAATTTTGGTTAAGTTATTGTGCTTACACTGAAAACGATGGCTGAACCTTATAAGATAGATCTGACATAATAAGTTTATTATATTTGCTGCTACGGAACCCTTTGTGCGCGAGCCCGACTCGCACTTGGCCGGTTTTTTTCTTCGCTTTATTAGTCTCTGTGTCAGCAAGTAGCAGTCTTAGCTAATATACCAAGCAGCGTACTGATGGATGTTTGGACTGCACCATCCATTCTTAGTTTCGTTAGGCTGACATTGATTGAAATCGTCTGCTGAGGCATACGCAACCCAATTGAAATCGACCGTACTTTGCTATGTATTTTGCATAATCTAACTTACATAACATAATCATGTTTTCTTGCAAGTCTAATAGCTACGATCGAATTTGGTTATTTCTCTATCATCTTTCCATTCCCAGCCTTATTTAAAACACCTATTTATCAACTAATAGGAGCGATTAAATTAAAGGAAATATCACCACCCCTGTGCATACAATCGTGAGGCTATCGTTAGCGCGGGTCCGACTGAGCGAATAGCGATACTATCGCATAATCGATGGTTAGCTCAAATATGACCTCACAACATTAACTAACGAATCCTTATTTCTTTTCCGTGCCATAAACAATATCTAGATCTATATTTTGTCAGGAAAAACTACCACATTCAACAAAATCTTGCCTATATTGTTACACAGAGTTCAAATTATTATTATTATTATTTTTTATAAAAGGCTAACAAGATGACCTCACTCCACCTGATGGTAAGCGGTAGTGAGATCCAAATAAAAGGAGGATATAAATAATGTTTTTAATACTTAGACAAATCGTAGGCAATATAACTATTGGCCAAAGGGGACGTTAGTCACTTAACTGGCATTGGACTACTTCCGGGTCGGTGACAAGGAAGCAAAACACCGCTGATGACATTTCATTAAGTAATTAAGGATTGATCAAACCAATTTAAATTCTATTAAAAGTAACCCCAAAGATATGGTGCGTCGTTGGGAAGTTTGCCTCAGTTCGAGAATAAATTGGAATCGCGAAACTAAGCCAGGATGCAAGTCAATAGTAAATTGCAGTTAGGGTTAAGTTTTGACTGGGGATCGAATTTCTTGCAGTTGGGATGCAAAAGTTGTAGGTACAGGTAGTTTAATTGCAAAGGGAAACTGGTATTTAGATTTTTTTTATCATACTGTTGCGGGAACGGGGTACGTTAAATTCAAGATACGCCAAAAGTCACAAAAAGACAATTAATTTATTTATCGACTAACAATTACACAATTAAACACTTAAAAACACAATTAAAAACACTTAATTACAACACTAAATACGGAACACTAAATTACACTAAAACACTGAATCACACTAAAACACTGAATTTCACTGACTATTCGCAGGTAACGCACTCGATCACTCTTAGTTCGCAGGAGACTGATTCGCTTCGCTTTCCAAATCGGAACTGTCCCGTCGCGTCGTACATCCCGCTTTTATACACAGTGAGGACGCAGCTCTTCGCGTGGCGTCGAGAATCTTCTCGCGGGGATCGAAATTTCTAGAACTCGCTGGAGCTCGCTCCGACCGACCAGAGTGTGTGACGTAGTATCGTGCAAGCGAATATAGACCTTATCCATACGACGATAAGACTAATTTCGCTTGCACGGTCTCTCAAGGTCGTACTATTATTATTACTTTAGAACACTCTAGAGCTCGCTACAACCTACCAGAGTGTGTAGCGTAGTATCGTGCAAGCGAATATAGACCTTATCCATACGACGATAAGACTAATTCCGCTTGCACGGTCTCTCGTGGTCGTAACATTATCCCCCTCTTAGTCATGCTCGTCCCGAGCATCATTTGACCCATGGTAACGAGCCAATCGATCAATGTGAACAATTTTCGGCTTGCCTCTTGTCCCTTGTTTGATCCGATAGGTTAAGTCGTTCAGCCTAGTGATGATCTTGTATGGTCCTTCCCACCTTGGCTGGAACTTCGGTGATTTGCCCTTCTTCCTGAGTGGGTTGTGTAACCAAACCAGACTCCCTTCATCGAAACCGTCGGTGTTGGCTTTGCGGTCGTAACGGGTTTTCATTCTTTCGCTGGATTTTAGACTGCAGTCTCTAACGAGAGCATGTACTTCATCCAGGCGCTTCTGTAGGTCAGCCGCATATTCGGTTACTGGTTTCGGAGCTTCTGGCGGTGTCCCAGTCAACGCGTCTACCGGAAGCCGCATTTCTCGACCGAAGTTTACCATTGCTGGGGTTGCGCTGGTGCTATCGTGGATCGCAGATCGGTAGGACAGCAAGAAAAGCGGTATGTACTGGTCCCAGTCTCGTTGATGCTCGTCCACAACTTTGGCCAAGTGGTTTTCCAACGTTTGGTTGAATCTCTCGACCATGCCATCGGATTGCGGGTGTGCTGGTGTAGTACGGGTCTTATGCATACCCAATAGTTGACAGACCTCCTGGAACAGTGCTGAATCAAAGTTTCTTCCTTGGTCAGAATGTATCTCAAGAGGCACACCAAATCGGCAAATCACCTCGTGGACTAACTTCTTGGCGACCGTCTTTGCTTCTTGATTAGGCGTAGCGAAGACTTCAGGCCACTTAGTGAAGTAATCTTGGACCACAATGATGTACTTGTTTCCCTCATCGGATTCTGGAAAGGGGCCAGCTACATCTACTGCGATTCTTTCCCATGGAGCGCCGACGTTGTACAGCTTGAGTTTGCCCTTACTTCTGGTTTGTGGGCCCTTTACTGATGCGCAAGTCGTACATTTCTTGCACCAGTCTTCGACGTCCTCCCGACAGTGAATCCAGTAGAACCTCTGTCTCAGCTTCTCTAGGGTCTTCTTCACGCCTAAATGTCCCCGGATACCCCATCGTGTATGTACCTCAGTAGAGAAGCAACCTGTTTACGGGGTACAATCAGCTGTAGTGTCGTTTGATCCCCTTTTGGTGTTTCCCATTTCCTGAAGAGTACTCCATCCTTAATCTCCAAACTGTCCCATTGTGCCCAGTAACTTTTCGTGATGGGGCTTGATGATGCTACATGGCTCCAAGAAGGGTTTTGACCTACTTCTTTCCATTCAAATATTTTCCTCAGGTCACAATCCTCTTTTTGAGCCTTTTTGATAGCGTCTTCGCTCCATTCATTATCAAGTCCCTGGGTGGTAATCATCCGGACTTCTTCTTTAGTCTCCGTCTTAGAACAATGACTGCAGGCCACAGGACAAGGTCTCCTTGATAGGGCATCGGCATTCAAATGCGTTCTACCACTCCGATGTTCTGTTGTGAAGTTGTACTCCTGTAGCTGCTCTAACCACCGCGCCACTTGTCCTTCAGGGTTCTTAAACTGCAAGAGCCATTTTAACGCAGCATGATCTGTCCGCAGGGTAAACTGTCTTCCAACGAGGTACTTGTTGAAATGCTGTAGAGTCTTCACTACCGCCAACAGTTCCTTACGAGTCACACAGTAGTTCCTTTCAGGTTTTGAAAGTGACTTACTGAAATAGGCGATCACGACTTCCCGTTCACCTTGCTCTTGCGACAGAACTCCGCCTATGCCAGTATTGCTGGCATCAGTGTCCACGATAAACCTTCCTTCTCTGTTCGGGTAGCCAAGTATAGGACTGGTGCAGAGGTGTTCTTTTAATCTGACGAAGGCTTGATCACATTCCGAGTCCCAGGCGAATACTCGTTTATCTTCCGTGAGCCGATGAAGAGGTTTCGCTATATCAGAGAAGTTCTTTACAAAGCGCCGGTAGTATGCGCATAAACCCAAAAATGATCTCACGTCGGTCTTGTTAGCTGGAATAGGCCATTCTTGGACAGCTTTGATCTTCTCTGGGTCGGTCCTTACACCTTTCGATGAAATAATGTGGCCTAAATAGGCGACTTCTTCCTTGAAAAACGTGCATTTCTTTGCGCTGAGTTTTAAGTTTGCTTCTCGTATTCTAGTGAAAACCTTCCTCAGGTTACTGACATGCTCTGTGAAATTTCGACCCATGACAATGATGTCATCCAGATAGACCAGGCATGCATCACCCAGAAGTCCAACCAGTACCCTTTCCATCAACCGCTCGAATGTCGCCGGAGCGTTGCAAAGACCAAAGGGCATGACGTTGAACTGCCACAATCCATTCCTAGTTCCGGTCGTAAATGCCGTCTTCTCCTTGTCTGCTGGATGGATGTCTACTTGCCAGTACCCACTCTTAAGGTCCACTGTTGAGAACCACTTCATGCCGCTCAACATGTCCAGTGTGTCGTCTATACGGGGCAGAGGGTAGCTGTCCTTCTTCGTTGCATTATTCAACAACCGGTAGTCCACACAAAACCTGGTGCTGCCGTCCTTCTTCTTTACTAGGACTACTGGCGAAGACCACGGGCTTGTGGAAGGTTCTATGATGCGGTTCTTCTGCATCTCGGCAACCATGTCTGCTACCTCCTTCTCTTTGGCAAATGGAAGGCGTCTAGGCCGCTGCTTGATTGGTGGCGCGTCTCCCGTGTCTATTCTGTGTTTAACGAGACCTGTCCTTCCCAAATCATGGTCACCCTTCGAAAATATGTCGTTGAAATCCAGCAACAACCTTTTAGCTTGCTGAAGTTCCCGCTCAGATAGCTTGTCCTTACAATTTGCTAGGAGCGGCGTGACGTCATCTTGTTGACAGGATTCCGGTTCCCGGGCCCTTTTCAGCCTTCTGATGGATTGACCTGCATCGCACCGTCCGATGACACAGTTTCTTCGTAGCTGCACTTCATCTCCGCTAAGATTGATGACTCGCACCAGCGCTCCTTTTCCGGTCATTGACAGAGTTCTTGCTGTGATCCAACTCGGATGGTCGCCGCAGTTTTCTATGACGACGCTTCGCCCTTGACACGCAGTGTAAGGGAATCTAACTTTGACCAGAGTTTCAGATCTCGGCGGTAGGGTCGTATTTTTCAGGCAGTAAACTGCGCATGATCTCGCTCCCTCTAGGAATACTTCTTGTTCGGGGAAACTAAGTACTCCTTTAGCGACGTCTACAACACACTTCTGGTCTCTTAAAAAGTCCAATCCGATGATGCAATCGTCCGTGATGTCTGCTACGAGTACACCGTATTCAAAGGTCTGTTCTCCAATGGTTATTTTCGCCATCGTCTCACCGAAGACGGTAACTGGCTGGCCTGTTGCTGTTTGAAGCTGAACGGATGGTCTCTGATTCCACATAATAGTCCTTTTCAATAGCTCCGGACGCACTATTGTTCTTGAGGCACCGGTGTCAATAGTAAAATGACACGTTACGCTGTTCAGCTGTCCAACCACTGTAAGGTTGTTCCCATTACCAATCTGTGAAACAGTGACGGTAGGGGCTCGATGTTGACCAGCCAGCGCCCGCCCCACGGCCCTGGCTTCTTCTAGTTTAACGACAGCTCTTCTGCGTCCACCTGTGTAGAGGACGCTACTGTCGTTCTACGTGGCCATCTTCGCTTGGGGCAACTACTCCGAATATGGCCCCTCTCGCCGCAGCTATAGCACATCGGACCCAAAGAAGGTTTTTCCTTCACCACAACCTCCCGAAGTCGTTGAGTTCTAGCGTCTTGACGCACGGCTTCCACCTCCAAAGCATGGGCTAGGGCTTCCTGTAAGGTCTGATGATGGCTCAATTTCACGGTGTGTCTGACGTCTGCGTCTCTAATTCCATCACAGAAAGCTTGCGGGATCATTGATTCCACCATTGTCGGGCATGACACGTATGCACGTCTGACAAGCCTTCGATTTCGATTTCCGTTGCTTGCTGCAGACTCTCACCAGGCTTCTGCTGTCGATCGCGGAGTTGTGCTCTATATGCGTGTTCTAGGTGTTTGTCGCTGTACCTGCCCTCTAGTGCTCTTTGGAGAGCACCTAAAGTTCTGTTATCCGAAGGCAGGTTTTCCAACGTGAGCAGGGCATCTCCACGAAGAGCCAGAGTCAGAGCTATCAAGGACTCTTCCTCGTTCCACCCCTTTCCTTTAGCCACCGTCTCGAACTGGTACCAAAATGCTGCCCAAGACGTCGTTCCATCGAAGTGGGGTACTTCGATTTTCGGAGTATCCGACACTATCGTAGCACCCCGGGTCCCCACTCTTGCCATCTTGGTATGCAGCTGTCGCATCTCAGCATCTACCTGGCTCAGTCGATCCTCGTGTTGGGTGAATCGATCTTCATATTGGGTGAATCGATCTTCATGTTGGGTGAATCGATCTTCATGTTCGGTGAATCGATCTTCATGTTGGGTGAGTCGATCTTCGTGTTGGGTGAGTCGATCTTCGTGTTGGGTCTTGACGCTTAGCACATCATCCTTGAGAGCATCAATCTGCTTTTCTAATACTTCGTGCTTCTTCTCAATAGCCCCCAACAAACTCTTGCTCATCTCCTCCAGATGGCGGGCTTGCTCCTCCTGGCGAAGGTCTTGCTTTTCCTGGCGAAGGGCTTGTTCTTCCCTCAGCTTAGCAAATTGTGCTTCCTGAAGTCGGGCTAGCTCCTCCTGACGGCTGGCTTGTGTCTTCAGCATTTTAAATAAATCTGCAAGCTCCACAGACCCAATCGGTGTTTGAATCGATCCCTCCGTTGAAGTACCTTCACCCTCTTGCAGGGCCGCGGTTTGACTCCTTGTAACTCGACCCTCACTGTCTTCTCGTGGTGTAAGAGGCATCTTGAATCCCACTTCTGACACCAATTGTTGCGGGAACGGGGTACGTTAAATTCAAGATACGCCAAAAGTCACAAAAAGACAATTAATTTATTTATCGACTAACAATTACACAATTAAACACTTAAAAACACAATTAAAAACACTTAATTACAACACTAAATACGGAACACTAAATTACACTAAAACACTGAATCACACTAAAACACTGAATTTCACTGACTATTCGCAGGTAACGCACTCGATCACTCTTAGTTCGCAGGAGACTGATTCGCTTCGCTTTCCAAATCGGAACTGTCCCGTCGCGTCGTACATCCCGCTTTTATACACAGTGAGGACGCAGCTCTTCGCGTGGCGTCGAGAATCTTCTCGCGGGGATCGAAATTTCTAGAACTCGCTGGAGCTCGCTCCGACCGACCAGAGTGTGTGACGTAGTATCGTGCAAGCGAATATAGACCTTATCCATACGACGATAAGACTAATTTCGCTTGCACGGTCTCTCAAGGTCGTACTATTATTATTACTTTAGAACACTCTAGAGCTCGCTACAACCTACCAGAGTGTGTAGCGTAGTATCGTGCAAGCGAATATAGACCTTATCCATACGACGATAAGACTAATTCCGCTTGCACGGTCTCTCGTGGTCGTAACAATACGAATTTATGAACTTCTAAATACAGTTATAATAAGTAATGGTGAGATGTGGGATGTGAAAGATGGTGCTTGTACATTGGACCATTGATAGTTTACATTTTTGTATTATAACGATTATAAGTTTCCATGGTAGAAACTCAAAAATAACAGTAAAGGAGATCTTTGCCCAGACGTGGAAACTGGGTTATAGAAAAATAAAATGAATCATAAAATGAATCATCAGGCCATGAAACATACTCGTTTATGTTTCCTTACATGAGTTCGGTTTCTATATCGTCACCTTACTTTAAAACAGGACAGCGTATAATGATGTTTTCACAATTTGTACTTGCTTAATTTCCAATTCACAATAGATGTAACTTTCGATCATCAGATAGCAATCGTACAAGGAAAACGCTGGAACATTCTGCCGCGAAGTCCGCACATTGGTAATTCACCGGTCGATGGTGAAAATTCAAATTGCTTTCAATACGCAATTAGAGACGGCGTGTGTACTTTAGGGATTTGAGAAATCTTCATTTGGAGCAATGATGTTGTGAATGGCGGTTAATAAGATAAATAAATATTCTCCTAAGAGCATACAAAAGATATTAGTTTTGAGAATTGTAATGTGTTAATCGATTTTTATTAATAGTTGCAGACTAGATAGCTTATTATTTTACGTGGACTTATGATAATGTTGATGATAATAATTTCCGGTGCCATCAACAGATAATATTAATACTTATAATATATCTGTTCCTTTAAATAAATATTTTATCTCACCCCCCATAAAATTCAACATGCCATAATATGACGCCATATCCTTACTAATATTATAAATGCGAAAGTAACTCTGTCTGTCTGTTACGCTTTCATGGATAGAGTACTAAACCGATTTAAACGAAATTTGGTACAGATATAGTCCAGAGCCTAGAAAAGGATATAGACTTTTTAGCCGACTGCGCTATAAAAAAGTAATGTTTTACCCGTTAAACGTCTCTACGCGGACGAAGTCGCGGGTGGAAAGCTAGTATTTAAATAAATCTTCTGTGCAATCGTATTATGACACAACAAAAAGGTATTAATCTGCTCTATCGCGTCTGAACCATCGAAGCACCGTCAGCAAAATCATCTGTAATCACACTCACATGTATTCAGTCGGTACGCCCGGCGTTTACGGTTTCACCGAACTTTGTCTTAGATCGAATCGGTTACCGAAAACACTTTGCATACGTCCGCGACACCGACAAAAGTCTCGGCATAATGAGCCATTAGCATATTTGTTGCATTACACGCGAGAACAATTGCGAGCAGAATGGCCCTAACGTCTAGTGTGGCCGTGTCAAGACGATTGTCGATATCGATAGTTTGCTTTCAATTAGAGTTTCTCTATTTGAAATATCAGCTATTGAAGATGGCGTTTAAGCATTATAATGTTAGTGATTTAACATGACTCTAGGCTAAACTTTATTCCGGCATATTTAAATATAATAGGTTTTTTCAATTAGGAAGTTGTTATTCTCCTTGTTATGTAATAGTATTATGGGCTAATGTAGCGCTAGCGATAGTGATATTATGTAAGTTGGGGAAAGAAAAGCATTTTATGTAAGTAAATAGTTTAAAATCTCGTGTTTGTGGAAGTCACCAACGTCGAATCATATTTTTTATGGGATATTAAACAACGATATTACTTAAAGACATGCTCACGTTAGTTAACGTTCACACTTAAAAACATAAACAAGCTTGCACAGATTCAACACCTCTACAATATGTATTATGGAATCTTAACTCCTAACGATATTCGCGTACATAGCGATGTCTAGACGCAAAGTATCATTCAAAGCAGGTATCAGGTTTATCGATAAACGACATCGATACGTTACCGATACGGGCGTCACCGGCGGCTCGGACATGTGAGGTCGTGAAGATGCTCGGTATTTTATGTAGTGCCAGATCGCCGCCCGTCGTACATGAATGGCCAATATGAATATAATAGGTGAGTTTTGACGCGTACTCATATAATATAACGTTTTATAAGCGCACTAACCTTTGGTGATGTGTTGAATGTTCCTTAAGCTTCTGTGATAAGTGTTTTGTAAGGATTTGGCGATGACGTAGCAGGTTTTGTTTTTTGTGGGTTTGTGTTTGCTACTATCGGTACGTGACGCGATTTGAGAACTTAAAACAACAGCGTTTGTACCATTTTTTCAGGAACTAGAAATTGTATTTTTGATCACATGTCCTCGAATCATGTTTTTTTTCTTCTGGTAGTGTAAAATTGAAATACAGTAGTTTCTATATTTGTTTTATTGTAATTGAGGGCTGTTTACATTCTACACAATGCATACTACTAAGGTTACTCATAAGTGCCATTTTTTTAAAATTGCAATTCAAATCAAAACTGTTAATTACTGGAATAGTTTTAATTTGTGTTGTGTAAATAATCAAAAAATACTTCTAAAAAACAATTTTAAGTAGAATGTTGACTGCTTCTTTGCCTAGCCTCCCGATTTATTCATTCCCCATTATCTCCAATTCCAAACCGATGAAGTTGGTAGTAGTCCTGTAGTTTCTATAGATAAGCTTTATCTACGTCAGTAATTGTCAATGTGTTTGATATTGTTTACAGGTGGGCGGCGTGGTCGGCAATGGGGTGCTTCGGCTCACCGGGCGGCAAGAGCGGCGGCCACAGCGATGACCTCAAGTCGCAGAAGCGCCGCAGCGACGCCATCACGCGACAGCTACAGAAGGACAAGCAGGTAGGAGCCCACTGTCGCGTAGCTACGGGCGGGGGCAAGGCAAGAGCGGCGGCGATAGTGACGCCATCATGCGACAGCTACAGAAGGACAAGCAGGTAGGAGCTCACGGTCGCAATAGTACGTGCGGGAGCAAGGCCAGAGTGGAGACACCATTGTAGCAGTCGACATCCACTTCTGGAAATGCCTTCTTCCTTGCCATCCACAGCGATCGGTCTTGAGACGATGGCATCCAGGGTTGACCAGATAGCAGAAGTCTTCTTTTGTTGCGTCTTCCGATCCATAGACGCCACTCTAGAACCTTGCGTCGTCAGTCATCGTTTCTCCGGTCAGAATTATTCATTGAAATGCTGTTCTCTGATTACAGACAACCTTAGATTGATAAAATTTCTTGGTCGACCGTACAAGTTGATGTAAAATAAATACTTGAAGTTAAAGCTAATAATGAAATTTGCGATATCACTTTTAGTAATAATAGTGGTCACTGTTGATAGTTACTTGATTTTATGTCACTTTTTTTTTGCAAGCAAGCGTGAAAAGGCTCTTACACAGCCAATATCCCCCACAATGTTTACATATTGAATGTATGTCCGTCCGTCCCCCCCAGCTATACCGCGCGACGCACCGCCTGCTGCTGCTGGGCGCAGGCGAGTCGGGCAAGTCCACTATCGTGAAGCAGATGCGCATTCTGCACGTCAACGGGTTCTCGGACAAGGAGCGCCGCGAGAAGATCGAGGACATCAAGAAGAACATACGAGACGCGATACTTGTAAGTGTTAGGGGTGAGAGCCATCCGCTCCCCCGCAAGTCCCGGTGATGATGACGAGGCTACTCCAAGCTATCGTCGTATGTCAGTTAGGAGAAAAAAACTTGTTAGTATTTGTCTTGTTGTACTGGTTTTGCCGCAATAAGTTTATTTTCTTGTTTGGAAATCTGTTTTTATTCTGCGCATCCACCAAGGTGCATTTGCATTTTTCATTTCATACTGGTCCAAGATCCCAGAGCTGCCAGACATCACTTATTTTCTAATGGACAAAATATATACGATTGAGTAGTGGTGGGGTGTACTATCATCATATGACTAGTTGCTACCTTGACCAGACGGCCATTTTTCAGATATCAACCAATCAAGGTACTTACATAGAAACACTGCTCGTCTCACTTAAATTCTGATGGCTGATTTTAACATATATTTCATACAATATCATTAAAAATCAGGATTCATTACTCCTAGACACATGCGGTCGGCGGTTTTACCTTACCGACGCTTTAAAGCTATGAAAAAAAAAAATTAAGGTCACTTATTTTCTGATGTTTGATTTTTATATATGTTATTCAAACAACTGAAAAGTGCTCATCTGACCGCAATAATTATAGAATTGTACCTTACAAACTATTTTATTAGAAAAACTTAACTAAATTCAATTTTAAAAAAAAATCTAAAACTGGGTCTGGTGAAGGTTTGGTCCCTTGGATTGGTCTGTCCGTTTGCAAAACGTTTTAAAATAGTTGTTTGAATAACATATATAAACATCAAGCATCAGAAAATAAGTAACCTTAATAATTTTTTCAAAGCTTTAAAGCGTCTGTAAGGTAAAACCGCCGACCGCATGTGTCTGGGAGTAATGAATCCTGATTTTTAATGATATTGTGTGAAATATATGTTAAAATCAGCCATCAGAATTTAAGTGAGGTGAGCAGTGTTTCTATGTACCTTGATTGGTTGATATCTGAAAAATGGCCGTCTGGTCAAGGTAGCAACTAGTCATATGATGATAGCACACCCCACCACTACTCAATCGTATATATTTTGTCCATTAGAAAATAAGTGATGTCTGGCAGCTCTGGGATCTTCCTCTATGCCAGAGCCGCTCTAAGTTGACTGATTTGACACATGTCAGACTGACTGCACCAGTGAGGAACAACGGTAAAATTGCCGAAGTATATAAGTAACAGTTATTTCCACTTTATAACCAAGCAAGGTCTAATTATAACAATTTTTTATTAAAAACATTATTCACATCCAGAAGATTGAATTGAAGTTGATTGAATTGAAAATATATTTATTTTTAATATACAATACTTATTAAATCCTTCATCCTATTTAAAAAAAATACCTGGTGAGTATTACCCACTACGTCACTATGTAATACGTGTCAAACGGCGTAACCTTGTAAAAGCGTAATACAGAGTGGAAATTATACGTTTTCTTTTTGTAATTCAATTATTTTAGGTAATATTAGACAAATAATTAGGTAATTAGGTGCATTTGACATTTTGAAATAACGTGTTATTTTTAAGAGTTGTTCTTTATGATTCGCTAAATATGTTCCTCTTAACAAGGATAAATGCAAAATATAAAATAAAAAGTGTCAAATCAGTCATCTAAGAGCGGCTCCGGTATAACAGGGATAGTACATAAAACCGTTTTACTAATCATAGATTTTATTTTTTTTTAATTTTTTTTTATCCTATGTTGTCCCACTGCTGGGCAATGGCCCGTCAGTTATGACAATATATTCTAATCAGCCAATTAGTATCGGCAGCCATATTTAATTAAAAAAAATATAGGGTACATAATGAGTTCTATTATTGTCAAAACCAATGATGCCAATCGGAAAATAGCTTTAGGGCCCTGCTATATGAATGTACATAGATTCTCTAGTAAAGTTATTTCTGACGGTGTCGCTTATTCGTCCGCAGACAATCACGGGCGCGATGAGCACCCTCACGCCGCCCATCCCGCTCGAGAAGCCCGAGAACAAGGCGCGCGTCGATTATATACAGGTATGTAACCCCTTATATAAAGATTTGACACTGTTATTTATTGGCAGGAAGTGATCTCTGCCTACCCCTCTGGGAAAAGGCCGTGATTTTATGTATGTACGTATTTATTGATCGTATTTGGTGGGTTGTAATAAGGTTTAAGTTACTGAATAGTCAGTCACGTCAAATCAAAAGTACCCGTACTCGACGAGCATGTATGAAGAGATTGATGGATGTGAAAGAAGCGAAAGTGACCTTAGCACATGACAGGAAGAGATCTCTGCCTACACCTCTGGGGAAAAGGCGTTATGTATGCATGTATGCAGTCCCGTTAGAAAAATCCACTGCCTTTAACTGTCATTAGATGTATAAAATGTGTGGTTGTTGGTCCTTCGAGCTGGATAAACTCAGTATGGTTGACATATCACATGTCGACAAGGTCTAATTTCCGAAAATGACAAGATATCCTTAACTGAAGAGTTTGAGCAACTGTGTAAGGCTTCTTCGTAACTTTGTCTTGTATTAACACTTTATATTTATAACAACTATATTGCAACCATAATTTAAACCTTATTGTGTTGCTTTGTCCAATATATTATTTTAAACTGTCATGGTTACACACATTAGAAACTGAAAATTTATACATACATACATACATAAAATCACGCCTTTTTCCTAGAGGGGTAGACAGAGATCACTTTCAGCGAACACTTTTCATCTCTGTGGGAAACGTGACGTGACGGGTTGTGGACCACGTCGCCGCCATTCTGTCTTGTGCATTGTTTTAACAAGGTCATTGCGTTCCCACGAGTAGCAAGGATAAATGACGGGGGAAGGAAAAGGGGAGGAAGGATACTATCGCCTCGGATGATTTGGACTGAGTCGATAGTAGCTCGAGGAGCCGGGGTCGCTTACCCGTATACCGTTCACCAACCACCGGATAGATAGTTGTGACTGGTATCCCCTGACTGTATTATTTATATTTATTACTAGTGGTCCCGACGAATTTCATACCGCCAATACTGATTATTTTTCCCTGGACAACGACGAACATTTTAAAACCAAAATTACCTAAATCGGTCCGGGCGTTCTCGAGTTTTAGTCAGACTAACGAACAGCAATTCATTTTTATTTATAAGAAGATTTATAATCTATCCTGATGATGTGGTCTTCCAGGACGTAGCGTCGCAGCCGGACTTCGACTACCCGATGGAGTTCTACGAGCACACGGAGCAGCTGTGGAAGGACCTGGGCGTGCAGCGCACCTACGAGCGCAGCAACGAGTACCAGCTCATCGACTGCGCCAAGTAGTCAGTATCACTCCGATGGGGATGGGTCGGGCGCGGGACCGAAGGGTTAACGTGCTTTCAGAGGAAAAAGAGTGTATCGGTTACTTCTTGATAGCCTCTGCTTCTTTATTTGCCGCAAGTGGCACCACCCACCGGCAGTCACAGACAATACTGCATTGGTCACTTAGTCATCTAATCGGTAAATAACTTGTGCGCTCGTGTTCCACGTTGATTTGATAAGTATTATTAGGAATACTCTTCTTTCCTTCTAGTTGTAGAATTTTAATGGAAACTAAAGAGCAAGGGTTGGGACCCACAAAAGAGCGAAATTGGTCGCAGAACGCAGCACAGCACCTTCCCTCCCACTTCGTCTTTAGTTAGTCGATCCATCGAAACGTCGTGCGCGACGTACGACGTACGACGGAAGGTCCGGTGGTTCAAGTCCCCGTTCAGGCGGGGTCATGGATTTTTTTCAAATTTTAAATTTAATACGACATACCGTTGTTACAGTTTCCTGGACCAGGTGCACATAATAAAGCAGCCGGAGTACACGCCGACGGAGCAGGACATCCTGCGCTGCCGCGTGCTCACGTCCGGCATCTTCGAGACGCAGTTCGTCGTCGACAAAGTCAATTTCCAGTGAGTAAAAATAAAATAAAGGCGTCCGACCGATTTCAGCCATGGCGGCCGATCTCAATTGAGATCAGCCAAGTGCGCAGGACATATTATAGTGCACAAGTGTGCGCGCAAGCACAAGTGCACTCTCTATTCCCTTACTCTCATAATTCGGTGAGACGGCAATCCGACATGACCGATGAGAGATCGGGCGCAGGACCACCGGCTTAACGTGCTTTCCGAGGCACGGGCGTTCAACTGCCAACTTCCTAACTCCGGGCTGAGTAATTTCATTACAGAAAAACTCACATAAATTTTGCCCGACCCCGGATTCGAACCCGGGACCTCTCGGTCCTAACGCAGCACTTGCTACCAATAGACCAACGAGGCAGTGAGTACGCAGTGTGTAGGGCCTTTGGGGACTTACTGAGGAAGGCTTTATTGGCACATTTATGTAATAACTAGTTACCCGCTCTTACTTCGCTTCGGGTATAATATACATAAAAACCTTCCTCTTATATCCGTCTATCTATTTAAAAAAATCGCATTAAAATCCGTTGTGTGGTTTAAAGATTTAAGCATACATAAGGACAGATAGACATTGCTTGCTTTGAAATATTTTGTAACAAAATAATTTTATTAAAACTAAATATATGTGCTAAATAGGCTCTCAACTCAGCATTCTCATGCCTTACGTAAAGTGATTGAAGTCACTTTGGTGGGGCCTTCTAAAGGCAGAGTCTTTTCAAGGAGTATTTTCCTCAATAATAAGTATCGAGCGAGTCGATGTTACACTGTCGAGAGAAAACGAGCCGAAACCCTACCACATACTAATGTGTTTTCATGTTTAAAATTCATATGGACCTTTATTCGACTCTCATGGTAAAGGAAAGAAGAATCTGCACATCTGTGAATAAAATTCAAAGGTTGTGTGAAGCCGACCATCCCGCACTTGATCAGCATGGTTGACTTAAGAATTGATCACCCTAATATTGGGTAGGCCCTCGGTGATGTCATATAGGCTGATGATAATGGATTGTAAGTGTTACAAAGAAAGACGGTATGAGCACCCATCAAATTGTAAATAAATCAGTTTTT
This sequence comes from Maruca vitrata, assembly GCA_039566165.1. Lineage (NCBI taxonomy): Eukaryota > Metazoa > Arthropoda > Insecta > Lepidoptera > Crambidae > Maruca > Maruca vitrata. Next base: position 2,844,160 of record CM076938.1, on the reverse strand, counting down.
TCCCTAGACCAAGTTTATCCGGGCCACACGCCCAGACTTCCCTTCTCTACCTTCGCTACGCTACTACTACTATTTCAACAGGAAGCAGTGAGCTCCTTGAACAATTTTTACATTTATATTTTCAAGTTTGAATTCAATGTTAATATGCTTCAATGTGAAAATATTGGGACAAAAGTGATAAGCTGCTATCCGAAATCAGTTGTCAATAATCAGCAACGTAAAATTAATAATAATCCTACATCAAAGCACATGTATTTATACTAAGACTGAAAAGAAATTATACTAATCAACATTGAAAGTTATGCTACTACGAGTAATATGGACTACCACTAAATATTAGTCTTTTTGGGTCTACTCGCTATATTAGGAGTAGCAAATACATAGCTACTACTTACTGCGCGACGTAACCCATAATGACTAATATTTAGTGTAATGGAACGCGAAAGTGAAAATGACTGGCTCGGTGGAACAGTGGTTAGTGTCTGGCTGGCGATTCCAAGAGTCGTGGGTTCGATTCCCACTCGGGACAAATATTTGAGTGATGAACGTCGGTGTTTGTTCCGTGTGATTATGTATTTAAGTATGTATTTATAAATATCTATGTATGTATATCAGTCTCTGACGCCCATAGTACAAGCTCTGCTTAGTTTGGGGTCAGGTGACCGTGTGTGAAAATGTCCCAGATTTAAAGTCCAAAAATCATATGGACTACCGATATGGACTGCATTGGTGGGGTAAGATCAGTTTTTTTACCTCGCCACTTATTCAGCTGGCTCGCTCACCTCTGGCGAAAGAAACCCTGTAGTTCTAAATAACATACTCCCCTCTTCTTCCAGTATGTTCGACGTGGGCGGGCAGCGCGACGAGCGGCGCAAGTGGATCCAGTGCTTCAACGACGTGACGGCGATCATCTTCGTGACGGCGTGCTCCTCGTACAACATGGTGCTGCGCGAGGACCCCACGCAGAACCGGCTGCGGGAGTCGCTCGACCTGTTCAAGAGCATATGGAACAACAGGTTACCATTTTTTTTTAACCCGCTGAAATGCGTTGCGCACCTTCACCCTGAGAGGGGGTTCCGGTTTATGTGTTGGACTCCCCAGCGACTGGCGAAGAGATGGTAAATGCCAGCTGAGACTCCTGGGCGTTGCAGTCCGCCCAGGGGGTATGCCGACTAAAACACCGGGGTGTAACTCATCGTCATCAGCCTCCACGGGCTCCACTCAAGCTCTCCCAGTCGAGGGGGGCGACGGAGCAACCCGATACACAGGGCCGCTTCCGTCCTTCATACAACAGGTTACCTTCCAGACTGATGATGATGATTAATACCATACTCGGTTGCTTGTACTTATATGTATCTGGCGACCTCTTCGACACCTAAACCAATCTACTCTGATGCGCGTGACGAATGACGAAGCGACTCGCATAGTCAATCTTCGAGTCAGGTGTTCGCTAGTTAGCTTTTATCATGATGATTAATTACACAAAAAAAATCTGTAAACGTTAGGGAAAAAAGATGAAATAGGAAAACCAATGTTGAAATGTAAACGGAAAATTTTTAAATATATTTTAACTCCTAAACGCTGAACATACATGGGGGTTATTTGGATACCCCAAAGCATAGAGCTTAAAAGTTTTCTTTTTGACGTCTATAGATGTGCCACCGTGTATAACATCATGCTGCGACCAATAGGAGCAACAAAAAAAAAACAGAGTAAAACGCGGATGAAGTGGCTGGCTCAGCTATTTTATAATATTGTTTGTCGTCCCCAGATGGCTGCGCACGATATCGGTGATACTGTTCCTGAACAAGCAGGACCTGCTCGCGGAGAAGGTGCTGGCGGGCAAGTCCCGGCTGGAGGAGTACTTCGCGGAGTTCGCGCGCTACCAGACGCCGCCCGACGCCGCGCCCGACGCGCGCGACCACCCCGAGGTCGCGCGCGCCAAGTACTTCATACGCGACGAGTTCCTGGTGAGTCATAGATGAAACAATGGTTTGTTTTGGAGTAGTTGACTGCCTCGTTGGTGTATTAGTAGCGAGTGCTGCGTTAGGACCGAGATGTCCCCGGTTCGAGTCAAAATTTGTGTGAGTTTTTCTGTTAAGAAATTACTCCGGAGTCAGGAAGTTGACAGTTGCACGCCCGTGCCTCGTTGCCGTGATCTCATTGGAAAACGTCTGATTGGGCATGTCATAAAATATATGGCCTCGGTCTTAGTGGAAGTTAATGAGTTTGACAAACTCATTCAAGAGCCGAGTATGCGAACGAAGCTAATGGCGACTCGGGTTGTGTTCTACGCATCGTATTCTTATCAGACTATGCATGTGTGTGACGACGCGTAATCACAAACCAGGGCTAAAAGATGGAGCCCTCGGAGTGATAACGCGCTATTCAGCGTTTGTATGCACGGGTATATTCAAAAAGGCTGCCTAAGGTATCTTCCACGCGTTCGAAATCGCCGGCTAGTATACCATGACGTCACTAATATCAGTTTCCGTCCCGCAGCGCATCAGCACGGCGAGCGGCGACGGCAAGCACTACTGCTACCCGCACTTCACCTGCGCCGTCGACACCGAGAACATCAAGCGCGTGTTCAACGACTGCCGCGACATCATCCAGCGGATGCACCTGCGCCAGTACGAGCTGCTCTAACCGACGCACCCCCCACCGGTCAGTTACACTGACACTTACCTTGCAGTCACCTGACTGATACTATCTACTGCTACCCGCACTTCACCTGCGCCGTCGACACCGAGAACATCAAGCGCGTGTTCAACGACTGCCGCGACATCATCCAGCGGATGCACCTGCGCCAGTACGAGCTGCTCTAACCGACGCACCCCCCACCGGTCAGTTACACTGACACTTACCTTGCAGTCACCTGACTGATACTATCTACTGCTACCCGCACTTCACCTGCGCCGTCGACACCGAGAACATCAAGCGCGTGTTCAACGACTGCCGCGACATCATCCAGCGGATGCACCTGCGCCAGTACGAGCTGCTCTAACCGACGCACCCCCACCGGTCAGTTACACTGACACTTACCTTGCAGTCACCTGACTGATACTATCTACTGCTACCCGCACTTCACCTGCGCCGTCGACACCGAGAACATCAAGCGCGTGTTCAACGACTGCCGCGACATCATCCAGCGGATGCACCTGCGCCAGTACGAGCTGCTCTAACCGACGCACCCCCCACCGGTCAGTTACACTGACACTTACCTTGCAGTCACCTGACTGATACTATCTACTGCTACCCGCACTTCACCTGCGCCGTCGACACCGAGAACATCAAGCGCGTGTTCAACGACTGCCGCGACATCATCCAGCGGATGCACCTGCGCCAGTACGAGCTGCTCTAACCGACGCACCCCCACCGGTCAGTTACACTGACACTTACCTTGCAGTCACCTGACTGATACTATCTACTGCTACCCGCACTTCACCTGCGCCGTCGACACCGAGAACATCAAGCGCGTGTTCAACGACTGCCGCGACATCATCCAGCGGATGCACCTGCGCCAGTACGAGCTGCTCTAACCGACGCACCCCCACCGGTCAGTTACACTGACACTTACCTTGCAGTCACCTGACTGATACTATCTACTGCTACCCGCACTTCACCTGCGCCGTCGACACCGAGAACATCAAGCGCGTGTTCAACGACTGCCGCGACATCATCCAGCGGATGCACCTGCGCCAGTACGAGCTGCTCTAACCGACGCACCCCCACCGGTCAGTTACACTGACACTTACCTTGCAGTCACCTGACTGATACTATCTACTGCTACCCGCACTTCACCTGCGCCGTCGACACCGAGAACATCAAGCGCGTGTTCAACGACTGCCGCGACATCATCCAGCGGATGCACCTGCGCCAGTACGAGCTGCTCTAACCGACGCACCCCCACCGGTCAGTTACACTGACACTTACCTTGCAGTCACCTGACTGATACTATCTACTGCTACCCGCACTTCACCTGCGCCGTCGACACCGAGAACATCAAGCGCGTGTTCAACGACTGCCGCGACATCATCCAGCGGATGCACCTGCGCCAGTACGAGCTGCTCTAACCGACGCACCCCCACCGGTCAGTTACACTGACACTTACCTTGCAGTCACCTGACTGATACTATCTACTGCTACCCGCACTTCACCTGCGCCGTCGACACCGAGAACATCAAGCGCGTGTTCAACGACTGCCGCGACATCATCCAGCGGATGCACCTGCGCCAGTACGAGCTGCTCTAACCGACGCACCCCCACCGGTCAGTTACACTGACACTTACCTTGCAGTCACCTGACTGATACTATCTACTGCTACCCGCACTTCACCTGCGCCGTCGACACCGAGAACATCAAGCGCGTGTTCAACGACTGCCGCGACATCATCCAGCGGATGCACCTGCGCCAGTACGAGCTGCTCTAACCGACGCACCCCACCGGTCAGTTACACTGACACTTACCTTGCAGTCACCTGACTGATACTATCTACTGCTACCCGCACTTCACCTGCGCCGTCGACACCGAGAACATCAAGCGCGTGTTCAACGACTGCCGCGACATCATCCAGCGGATGCACCTGCGCCAGTACGAGCTGCTCTAACCGACGCACCCCCCACCGGTCAGTTACACTGACACTTACCTTGCAGTCACCTGACTGATACTATCTACTGCTACCCGCACTTCACCTGCGCCGTCGACACCGAGAACATCAAGCGCGTGTTCAACGACTGCCGCGACATCATCCAGCGGATGCACCTGCGCCAGTACGAGCTGCTCTAACCGACGCACCCCCCACCGGTCAGTTACACTGACACTTACATACATACATAAAATCACGCCTTTTTCCCAGAGGGGTAGGCAGAGATCACTCCCAGCGATCCACTTTTCACCTCGTGGGAAACGTGACGTGACGGGTTGTGGACCACGTCGCCGCCATTCTGTCTTGTGCATTGTTTTAACAAGGTAATTGTTTTCCCACGAGTAGCAAGGATATATGACGAGGGAAGGAAAAGGGGAGGAAGGATACTATCGCTTCGGATGATTTGGACTGAGTCGATAGTAGCTCGAGGAGCCGGGGTCGCTTACCCGTATACCGTTCACCAACCACCGGACAGATAGTTGTGACTGGTATCCCCTGACACTTAATTTTTTTTATTTTTTCATTTATTGGCTAACAAGGTCATCTTGGTCGTGGTGTCTATGGTGTGTATCCACCTGATGGTAAGCGTATCAACGTATCTGTGGTGTGTATCACTCCACCTGATGGTAAGCGGTGTTGAGATCGACATATGAGGACGACAGCCACAATAGATCTTAATGAGCCTGTCGCACTCACCCTGAAGGCCTTAAATAACGTTTTACGCCCCGCCTGAAGAGCCCAGGTTCATAGGACGGATGGAAAGCTTAGCTGGAGGGGCATTCCATGCCTTAATGACACGTGGCAGAAAAGAAGAACTAAAGCTGTTGGTCCGAGCCACCAGCGCCTGCATTGTATGTGGATCGCAGCGCTGTCCAGCACGTGTCGTTCGGAAGTGGAAAGGGGAGGGAGGGATTAGCTGAAATAGCTCTTCAGAGCATTCACCATTTTAGAGACGGTAGAGAACACTTAGACCGACAATGTCTCTATGTAGTTGTAGAGGCTCCAGGGTTTGGACACATCTTGTCTTATCTTGTAAGTAGGAACCGTCTGAACGGTTCACTTCGACCCTTAAGGATCTTTTGTGTTATCCCTAACTCTATACACCTACTCAAGTACATTAGTGCGATAATGTTCCTAGGTTTGAGGTGCCTGTATTCTTCTGGTTTCGGATAGGCCACTCCAAGAAGTCTGAGCATATGTTTGGCCAGTGAGTGACATTCGCATAGGAGATGTTTCATGTCTTCCATTTCTTCCTTGCATTCTACATTCGCTATTTGATGAAAGTCTCATTTTCATCAGCGGTCAGTTGCAGAGATAGTTGTCTTCAGCGCCTTAGCTGCGACACTAATGCTGCCCGTCAAATATTACCGACCTACCAGTCGTGTTTACTGAACTGCCCTACCCAGAGTTTGAAAGTTATTGGTGGTATAACTCTGAGAGCACGTTAAATTGATGTATCAGATCTCACCACTCTCATGCTGAAATGCCGTCTCACCGGACCATGACCTCTAGACGCACATTTATGCATTATTATGTGTATTGAACTGTTGATTAATGCCACATTTTTATATATATGATGTACTTTACATACCTTGTCGTGAATTCGTGACCTTATCTTTATATCACATCTAAAACATCCAATTTCGAATTACAGATAAAATTGTATCAGCGCGCATCAGGTCCCCGCCCGACGCCCGCCGCGCGCCCGCGCCTGCGACCCCGCTGTGGTACACTAACGGTCTGCCCTCTCACTCGCACTAGTAGCCTCCGCGAACCAACACCATCGCTCCGTCTCTGTCACTCGACACAGAACGCTACTTCTGTCTTCAGGGGTAAGTTGCGTATCCAAAGAGCTACACTACTACGGAACAAGTCTCATATCCATTGCTGCTATAAGATACGCAACATGGAATACGTAGCTGCCGTAGCAGCAATGGATGCGTCGTAGCACGATTGTCGTAGCAATTAACACTAAGGCTACGGTGCCAGAGTGAGGGGGTAGCGAGACTACGAGATTGTCCGTAGACTAAGCTGCGTAGTTTCGTAGCACGGTGTGTTACGTTATTGTACCATAGATAATACAATGTAGACATTTTGCGTCCTGGCGTTTAGGCCGGCGAACCCGCGATACATCATTTATGTCTCTGGTTTATTTTTCTGTGATATTTAAATCACAGCCTCTAATATCACACTCTTTACGATAATGCATTATTTATATTGTATTTACGTAACTGGCGTTGTAATTTACAACAATGGGTATGATATTACAATTATGTTACGTACATTATTTTACCTAGACATAGGGTGTATCGTGGTTGCGCCGGCCGGCCTCGCGGGCCCGCCAGCCGAGCGGTCGCTGCGATCTTTTCTAAGTAGAAAGGTGTCGTTTACATTCGTAGTCGCGATGTATATTTGCAATTCCTATTATATAAACGTAACAGATTTTGGACCTTAGCTAACATACATAAGGTCAAATATTCATTTATATTCTCCAGGTCTTGTTTTATTAACAAAACGACACTTTAAACCCGGTGTGATATTTTCATTTAAACCCGGGCCAATGAATTGTATACTATACAATTTTGTACGAATCTGTTTGTACATTGTAAAAATAGGAATAATAAATGAACATCTATTTAGACATTAGACTTATGAATATCTACAACGCAATAATTGAGAATACCTTGTATGGAGTATGTAAGAGCCTTAGCTACGTTAAGACGAAGCGTTAGATTCTATGAAACGTATCATTCTAATATAAACTTTATTGCTATGCAATAGACTTTAACTTTATTATTGTTATTTATGTGAGTCGTCGAGATTACAAGTTATTATATTCCTCAGGCGATAAGGTTTATTTTGGTATGATGCTTTTTGCATTAGACTGCGTCGTCTTCACGTGCACTTAACGAATCCTAACGGCACCTTCCCACTGCCCTTAATTATCTTGCAATGGTGTTTCCGAACGTTCTCGCCTTTACCGATGCTGGCAACCATTCGTCTTTTAAAAAACCATAATACGTTCCTTTTGGTGGCTATTAATTGGCTGAAAAGAAATTACCGAGCCCTTAACTTATTTTAAAAAGGTAACTTATTTTTTATCTGTTGACATTTGACGTTGTTTTTTTTTCTGTTGTATTGTTATTTATATGACCAAAGGAATTATTTATACAGGTGCTAGTTAAATCGTAATCGATTATTATTTTTCAGTGTTGGTATTCTCGCCAAATAAAAGTGACGTTTTTGAAAATATCGGTGTATGGGTTCTGACGATTGCGTTCGATTGTATCGGTTGGTGCAAATCGCGAATACCGATTATTTAGTCAAACAATTGTCGTATCAAATATCCAATTTGAATTTGTGCGGCGAAATATCTCGAGTCGCTGAGATGAAGGAGGCTCGAAAGTCTTGTTTATATTAAAATATACGCTTCTCTATGGTTCAACGGTAATCCACAGAGTAAAGATTTAGTCTCTTTACCAATAGACGTTAATATAATAGTGTTCGTTGTAAATTATCTATTGTCTCGTTTTTGCAAGGCATGTCTGGGGTCCGAAAGAACAAGTCAGAACATGATTGAATCTGCAATGTAAAAAGGGCACATGTTATGATAGTATTATGCAAGATCCACACTACTGTCATACAGCGCCATTTTGAAAGTTGTATCATTACAATGTAACTAGTTAAAATATTTTATTCTTTGTTATGAGGGTAGTTGGAATTATTTGAAGAAAAGTCTTTCATCGATTGTAGGAAAATTTATGGGAAAGAAACGTTCTCTCGCCGCTGTGATGTCGTTTCCACCAATGAGCGAAATCTGTCAAAATAATGAGGCCTCATAAATTTTTAAGCGTGCGTCTCTTTCTGATTTGACTAAAGAGTGAGCCACATTCGTAGTCATATTATTTTTGAAAATGTTAGGTCGTCGGGTCAAATATAAGTAGGAAATAAACTAGTGAGGTCTAAGACGAGTAATCTGAAATGTATGTATGCCAACATTTTTAATATACTCACAAAGTTGATCGTAGTAACACCAATCCGATAACGTTGTAAGGCACTCCGACTACCATTCGCTCGTTGTTCGTCTGTCTTCATCGAGTGATTAGTTCTGTGCTAGAGTTCCTACATGGAAAACAATATAATTAATTTTCCCAAGAATGAACCTATAATTTTCCATTTACCTACTTATATTTGACACACAACATAATCCACGCGTGCTGGGCATACCGTGAGACATGTGGTTGTACCCAAATAGGCAGCTTTAGAAATCAATCTATGGTCGCAAGCGAGAAAGGTTCAGACATAGGCCACTTATATTCGTCTCTTTCTGAACAGTATGATTAGAAAATAGATGTTTGCAGTAGTGACGGTCCCATTGGCAGTGAATACATTTATTTTTATAGTTTTACTATATTTACAATTTTTGTAACACATGTTTTTTGTTAATATACAATCTGGTTTTTTTATGTTATGAAATATTTATACAAATCTGCGACCCGTAGATGTATGAGACAGCCCTGATAATTATTATTATCATGTTAATCGGGTTAACAAGTTTGATTCGCGTTACGTTTATACTAAGTTCTTTACAAAAGTGCAAGTTGCATACTAGTCGATGAAGCCGGTAAAAGTAATGTAGTAGGTGTAATCACTGTCAATGGTGGGAGCTACCGGGAGATAATCATGTTATATTAAGGATCATTTGTCCGCTACAGTCATTTCGAGCTTACTCTTCCTATTTCAATCTTCGATAGAAAACTCCTGTAATTGTATATGTTTGTTCCTCCATACATGACGCCGTTGACGTGAATTAAGATACAATTAGTAGTCTCCTCATTTAAGTAATTCAGTAATGTTCACACTGTATTTGTATCAGCAATCAATCATTAACAATAACTTAAGTTATGGTGTAAGAATACGCTAAAAACGTATTTGTATGTTTTCCGACACATTTTACAGCTGTATTTATATTTAGACAAACTTACAGTCATACAGTGATTGCACAAACATGAAACGGCACAAATAGTGAGCGCGCGTGGTGTATGGGGGAAGCATGTCGTTCATATCACAAAGTGTGGTCGAAAGGCGCGCTCCGGCCAAGTCGTCGGCCGACGCTAGACAATTTTACAATCGTGTATAGCTTTTATGTTTAAATCTAATCCCGACTTATCAAATTGTTATGTCTGTATATTTTTGATTGCTTTTCTATTTTTAGTTTTTACAATATATATTATTTTTATAATTTTAGTTTGTGATTAATAACTTGGTGTCGCTATTTTGAGTTGAATATACTTGTTTAAGTTTATTTTAGTTTATATGAATTGTATGTCTTCCAATCAACCTACAGTTTAATAGTTTGTTTTACGCATTGACTTAGTTCTAGCAGCTATCGTTTAATTTTAGCACAATTTTTGACTAAAATGAAAATATATGAAACGGCGAGAGCTTTGCTACATAGCTTAGGTTTAACTTAGGTTATTTATATTTTTTAATATTCAGAGCTTTTAGTGTAATGATAAGGTCCAAAGATAGTGGAGACAGGCCGCCGTATTTGATACGGACCGAATATCGTTAGCAGTATTTGATTTGAATGGTTCAAAGAATATTCGGAGCATAGTTATATGAATAATATATGTTTTTTCTTCGTTTTTAAGATGGACACAAGCTATAGCCCTAAGTACAAAGTGTTACTAACGAAAATACCTAACGTAATTTTTAATGAATGAATAATATAATTATTATTATTTATGGAATTGGTTATGTACTTACCCTTACGCTGTTAGAGAATATTCCTAATATAAATTCTATCCTACTTCTCTTTGATCAATTGAAATGAATCTGAAGATCTATTTACAACTGTGGGCGAGTCGTCCGCTATGTGTTGGGCGGGCCTGTTTGGGTATTATGCTATAATATTGTATTAGTAGTTATTTTTCACTGCGAGAGTCGAGATATCGCCTGCTCAACATATAGTTGTAGAAAATTTTATGAATCAAATCCTATTTTTTATTTTAGACGGAAAATAAATGTTTAATAAATTGTTATTAATTATTTAGCTTTACCCATAATATGGTCCTTAATATAAGAATGTTTAAGCTGGAATTTTGTGTAATGTGCCATAATGAAGTGTTGCCAGCGGAAACACCATACCCTAATGTTACCATGTTGAAGATATCGTGTTAACAACACTGAGCAAAACTGAGAATTCCTTCCTATCTTGTAAAGTAACAAATCGCTATTTTTTGCTTTTTAATCTTAACACTTATCGTTATTTTTTGAAATATAACTATTGAAATTGTATTTTTCTTTTTTTTTTGTTAGTTAAGTTTCACTTTGAATGTAAGTAGGAAAGAAAATATAACGTACATTATAATATAATTGAAGTATGTTAATTCATACAGGTGCCACGTCCGGAGGCCGCCCTTTTATTTTGGGTAGCTTGTCGTCAATTAGACTCGACTCAACACTGCACTCAACATAAGCTTGATTCTCTATTCTATTGTAGGATGCATCTGTCGTGGGGATAAGTTATATGTTGCATAGTCGAGAGTCTTGCAATATTATGATAATATAATGTGTTTATAAGTATAATACTTAGGTATTCTAAGATTGCATCACAAATAAATGTAATTATCTCTAAAGGAGAATAAGATGAGATGTTTCAAGCTGATGTGTATCCAGATTACCTCGCTCAACGAACCTCCCAGGCTCAGGTCAGTAATCCTCCGGAGCGTGCAGGACGGCGGCCTCCGAACGGGCCCGATCAACCCATTATAGAATCATTGTGTAATTAAACTAAACACGGCATCTTACACTTATTGTATATGTAACTTAAAAAGTAAAACTATTTGGTAGCTATTTTAAGTAAATTCTAGTGTATTGCAATTGATATGGAATGCAAAAGTAACAAAAAAAGATTAAATATAATAATAATTGTAGACTGCTAAAAGTTGTGACGGTTTCCCCTTGCAGATCTACTCTTCAGTCGGATGCAATGCTATTTACTTGGGCCCGCTAATTTTTGAATTTGTCCATATTTTTGTGTTCTCATTATTTATAAGAAAATAGAGAAAGTCTTAAAGTATATAGTCAGTCTTCACTTTCATATTGAATTATACTTGTGGTGTATTTGGAGCGTGTGATTATTAAATACTGAGAATACAACAGAAGAGCACTTCTCAATTTATTTCCAAGTGATTGATAAGGTTGGTTCAAAAATTAATGGATTGGCCCATAGGAACATACTGCCTCGTAGGTGACAAGCAGGCGATATACCGCTACCACGAAAGATAACGCAATAAAAGCTATATAGTAAGATTCTTTCAAAAAAGCTTTCATGTTCAAAAAGTTTTATCATTATAATTAAAAACAACTTAGTTGGAACTGGTTCCATATTTTAATGATGTTACACAAGGATTTTAAATTTGAAATTTATTTAATCTATTTACAGAATGTGATATGTCAATTTTGTTGTTGATCAATTGAAATCATTATTACCTATATTTCTCCAAAGGTTAAAGAAGATATAACTTTTAATGCGCTATCTATTAGATGTCACAATGATTCATAGGGATGAAATATTTTTTACTAATTTATAACAAAACACTATTTTAGTTGAAATTAGCTATTTCACGTTTCTAATAGATTCAACGTTGCCTTTTTTAATTTCCATTGCAATTTTAGAATAACAGCTCACAGACGTTTTGAGTTACGTAGTTCTAAAGTAAGGATAAGACGTAAATCATTTTGTGATTGGCTTCTATAAAACGTGACATATCGAATTCATATAGTTCGTGTATTGGCAGTTTGGAGAAATTTCGTAATTCACCAGTTATTGTTTGTATTATTAACAAAATATTCAATGAGGGTTTTCGCGTATAAGAACTTCACTAGATGGCAATACGTGGGCGTGAGGTCCAACTGCAGCATGATTGGTTATTTTTGACGTGACATTGACAGACATGTCAATATTCACCAATCACGAAGCAGTTAGACCTAATATCTACGTCTTGCCATCTAGTGGATATCTTATACGCGAACACCCTCATTAGAAAATTGACCTGTTGCTATTGGGTATATGCTATTTTTAAATCTCTACTGAGATCATGAGTTGTCAAAAGTTATATAAATTTAAAATCCGCTACTAGGATGAGTAACATTCTTAAGCAACATTGATATATTACATCTAATCATATTTCATATGACATATGTATTTCTAAATGCTGGCAATATATTTTCTGTATGAGTGCGGTAGCTTTCACGTTAACTAAACAGTTCCATAGCGGTCATTCACGCGAATCTCACTCAATCCTCGAACTAACAACGTCGTGTGTTCGCCATGCCTCACCAAACTGTTCATAGTTTATGTAATAACTTTACATAGCCCATATACCACATAACAACGTATCATACGTAGCTTGCAGTAAGCTTTCATAACAGCGTAATCTAACTCAAAACGCTAGGCGAGTTACCATGCACAAATGTCAGAACAAGTTTCATAACTCAAATGAATACTTATTGTCTACTTCACTAAATTACAGCTGGGATCATGCGTGAAATACTTAATGTCGAAAATCCTTTAACTAATTGTTGGCATGATGTTGTCAGGTGATTGATTTTTGTACGGAATATGATACGTAATTTACGGATGTGTGCATGACGAGACTCTTATTCTTATTGTCCTTGAACTTGGAACGATGTATTCAGTACAGACACCTACTAGTGTGCATTTTGCAATGGATCCATGTGGCGGATAAAGCGTGGAAGTAACCATTTCGCGTGTATCGAGGCATCTGTTAGATAAACGAGGAACATTCACTTATGTAAGGTCTCATTAGGTAGTGTACAATACGTTTCCCTTCCGACGTCGCTCGGCCCGACCGCCGCGGCCGGCCCTAGTTGCGAGTCCGAGCGATAGTACCTAGACCTACCTACATTGCTGCCCCCAGCCCTCTTCGTACAATTAAGAAAACGCAATAACAAGTGAGTCATGTAATATGTATAAAGTAGTATATAGCATATTTTCTATGTTTTTCGATATTTAGATGAAATACTGCCAGTGTCGATGTCAAGTAAATGGAACGTAACTAAGATGTAAAAGATTTTAGATATTTCTCTCGGTTTTCGGTGTACGGGAGCGTTTTGATTATAATAGAGCGGCGATGCGTCGGCGTCCGGGCCGTCGTCCGGCGCTCGGCCCGAGTAGTGTAATGGTACTTTAAATTGTTTTGCGTGAACAGGTCCCCGACTAGTAGGTAATGTAACGTCCGTTGCCAATAACCAAATAGTATTGAACGATTCCTCCTTTTTTAATATATCTTCATAGTAGGTAAGTGAATGTACTTGCGCACAATGTATGAGAGGACAGACCCTTTTGTTTGACAAAGTGCAGTCGTGGCCTGCAAAATATTTTTTGGTAATGTTTTACCTGTCGTAGGGAGCCGCGCTGTCCGCATGCCCTCTAGATCTGTCTCGATGTAGATATTAAAATGATGGCATTTAAAACTAGTGCTCATAGATTTTTTTCCATTGTAGCACAAAAAAATATTTTTCTCTCAATTTTTCTGTAGAAGTTTCTTTAATAGATATATTTTGTAGACTAGCTCAAACACTCGTTCAGAGGAATCGCCGCAGCCCGACGGCTGCCCTCGTGACGTCACGGTGTATTTACTCTTACTACCTACGTTTAAATATATAACTGAAAATCTATATTTTTAACAAATTTTAATTTTAAAATATATACCTACTTAATGAAATTCCTAAAGATTAAAAAATGAAATTTTTAATATTTATGTGTATAGTAGTGTGTACTGCGAGGTGATTATTAAATAACAAACGCTTATAATTTTTGTCTCCACAGATTTGTGCAAAGAGAATATATAATTTACTGTCCATGAAATTAATAATAACACTGGTCGACAGGATTTTGTAAAAGATACCAATTTACTTTATTCTGAAGGTTTTTGATGTGCTAAATATAATTCTCTTTAGTAGTATAGTTCTACCACATCAGGTTTTCGAATATCATGACCCTAAAAATCCTAAAAATGCGTTTTCGGGTCACTTTCTGTGAAGTGTAGGAAACCTAATATATTTTCTGACATACATTTACAAAGATAGACATTTAAATATAACTCTTGAGCCTTCAGATACCGGTGAGTTTGCTCAGATATCATTTTTCTACTACAAGATATACAACTTTCAAATTTGTGATTTTTTTTCCATACAATTATGATCGTCCTTTTTGTAAGGGGCGAAATTCAAAAATTTCAAAATTGAATATCTTGATTTAGATAAAAGGTATCTAAGCAAACCCAACGGTATTTATTGGAGCAATATTTATTCTTAAATGACATGTTTGTAAATGTTAGTTAATAAATATATTAGGTTTGCTACAAGTACCAGAAAGTGACCCAAAAACACATTTTTTGGATTTTTAGGATGAGATTTCTTATAAACTTGACGTGATAGAGAAAACTTGTATAAGAAAACAGTGTTTGGCGCATCGAAAACTTTCGAAAAACTTTACTTTGGTTCCAGAGATGAAAAAAAAGTCGAAATTTGTCGACCAGTGTAATCTATACCTAACTGATGTGTACAAAAATCAGTATGTTTCAGGCATTTTGAATCCGACTTAATGTATGTAAAAATAAATGTTGTTTTAAAATTGTGCTATTTCATTTTGTAGTCCCTTACACATCAAACTTCTCCAATGAAACACAATACTTAAGAAAATTAGTTTTATTTAAAATTAAATTGGCACACAATCGTGTTTCTTAAAAATACATCCAAAAGTAAAACATACATACTTTCCAAAAGTCTAAATTTTAAAATTATCGGCGTGGAAATATAGCAAACTATTCTGCAGAACCTCATCGAATAACAAGAATATCGTACAAAAATAAATTAATATGTACAAAACTATGGCAATATGTAAGGTACGAAATATCTTTGGACTTGCCACTAAACCATACATAGTATATCAAGCAAATAAAGACATAGCAAAATACAATAAGCTATATTGTAGCAAACAGGTGTTGCTAAACAATAATTAGGTAGTTTGAGACAAAGAAATTCAGGATAAAATTGTTGGGCATTATTTACATAGAAAAGAAATCGCCAATACATATTAAGCAAACTTACAAGATATTGTGAAAAGTCCAAATTGGAAATATTCGAGTTATTATTTTGAGCAGCACTTTCATACAAATTGAACAGTATTAAACATGTCACTGTTTTTATTACAACAAACAACGTAGTAGTAGTAGTATAATTAGTCCAGTCAAATTAGCATCTAAATTATGGGTAAGGTTGCATTAATTCCCAACAAGCTGGATTTTTGTGCAGGCCTTGAATACGTCATTACAAATGATATGTCAAAAGTCCCCATCGATCCGACGTGTGCAAAAAAAAATATTCATGGTCAAATGTCACAAATATCAGTTTTATGCACTTTTGAGCGAAACGGTAAGTTTTATCATAAAAGTATGTATGACAAAATTACTTATCACCTAATTATCTATAAAAATTGTCTTACGCTTTATTCCTAAGATTCACCATTTCAGAGATAAAGCGATGCACAAAGTTGAAAAAGTTGTATTTTCAAATGCTGCCAGGCCCCCGTGCGATTGTGCTAGACAGTTAAAATTTTCACGAATGATGTATTTCAGTTGGCTCTATAACATCTAATACTAAATACAACATTAAACTATCACTCAAGGTGGGCTCTTTTCTTTTCTCTACGAAAGCTTTTTTTATTTGCTCGCACTTGGCCGGTTTTAACGTGGTAACCACGTTAAGCCATGGTCACCACGTTAATGTGGAATAGGTTTACTAGGGTAACCACGATAAAAACCGTCCAAGTGCGAGCAAATAAAAAAAAGCGTTAGTATGAGAGCCCACCTTAAGTGATGGTTTTATGTTGTATTTAGTATTAGCGATAATAGAGGCAACTGAAATCCATCATTCGTAAACATTTTATCTGTCTAGCACAATAGCACGGGGGCCTGGAAGCATTTGAAAATACAACATTTCAACTTTGTGCATCGCTGTATCTCTGAAATGGTGAATCTTAGGAACAAAGTGTAAAGACAATTTTTATAGATAATTAGATGATAAGTAATTTTGTCATACATATTTTTATGATAAAACTTACCGTTTTGCTAAAAATCGCGAAAAACTCATTTTTTTTACCTTTGACCTTGAATAACATTTTTTCCTTACAGGGGAAAGATGGGGAACTTTCAAATTTTGTTTTTAATGATATTTTAAGCAATATTACCGATTTTCAGCTTGGTGGGAATTTATGTAACTTCGAATGTCTAAATTGACCGGACTAAATGTCTAGACTCGTTAATATTAACCTATTCTACACACGATTGTTCCAAAACATGCTCTTTTGGTCAATCAGACAGCAAGCGTAAACGTTGGCTTAACTTTTAGGTAAATCTTAAGTACACTATCTTAAAATAAGCGTATCAATGACTTTGAAACTTACTCTGCTGGCGTATGGTAGAGAGCATGACCTAAAATACCATAATTACTTTTTGGTACACAAAAATGTAATTTGGTTACAGAGGTGTGTGTTTGTAATTAATAATAAATAATTTACATATTCTACAACTACATATGCCCTTGACTGCGGAGATGAACAATTTGTCACATGTTGTGTCGCTCATTCATTCCGGTATGTCCGCATTGAGTAAACCGGTTATATTCAAACACAATTATATTGTTAGCAGACTTATGTCTTTTGGCTAGCAAGATTCACAACACAATTGCAACTACTGCTTGGTTATGGACGCATCCATATAACAAACAAAAGTCAATATAAATAAATATACTTAATCTCAAAATAGTTTCACTGAGAAATATCATCAAATATCAAACTTACCTAACTTATAAATAACAGGCACTTGAACTAAATCTATCAACATAATGGAATAGTTAAAAGATTCTTCACAGGATTGTTAGACAAACTAAAAAAAAGAATATTGTACGAAACAGCTGACCTTGTATTAACTAATATTAGTGTAACTAATATTCTATTATATGTCGCAGAATATAAATATGTACTTAAATCTTCATTGAGATTAAGACTGACTAGTGAGAATAAATCGATATCTAGAATTTACATGACAATGTAATAATCTGAATAAAATAATATGTTTTTTTTTGTGTCCAGTATATTCCGCATTTGTTTTATGCTATATCTAACAATCCTGCTCAAACAACTTACCAATCACTAAACTTAATTACCTAAAGGCACATCGTAATTTTAATCAGTTATATAACCATAAAAATGACTCAAAAAACTTACATTTATAAAGGTAGCATTGGTCCCAAAACATATTATCAAAAATACGTACAATAAAAAAATGCAACATTTAAATGTACTCAAAAAATAGTCAATTCTAATAAAATCACATGATACCGTCCATTCACATAAGTTTCCGCTGGTTCGGCCTTTTTCTCAATGGGACGCCGTGTGTACTAAATGCGGATGATCCATTACACCGGGATATCTGTTAAGAATATAAGATATTGGGCATTAGGTTTTTTATCGTCGTTAGGTTATTTACAACTGTTCGAGATGCAGCTTTACAGTTTCATTGTGCTACATCAGTAATAACTCGTGCCATATAGTCTTTTAAAATTAGAAATGTATATGTTAGTCTATTCAAATATCTTACTGTGGAGGTAAACATCATAAGGAAACCTGTGAGGAAGTCCGTCGGACTACCCAGGTATGTTCTCTTTATGGTCTGATCCGACTGTATGAAACGTCGGATCTCTAATAAATTATGTTTAGATTAACAATACACGAGAGTTTAATCCGTAAAATTTGTGTTATTTCAAAAAGGTTCAAGTAAACGAACTAACCTAGAAGCTGTCTTCCTAGTCTAAGTAGACGTAGAAATTCCTCGACACACAGTACTTACTCCTGGCGGGCGTGGGCGAGCTGAAGGCGAGGTGTTCGCCATTTTGCCATCGAAAGAAGAAGAGCGAACTAACCTTGAAGGTGGCTGGAGTCTAGTCTAAGTAGACGTAGAAGTTCCTGGTCCCGCAGTAGGAGGCTGCTAGCTTGTTCCCGGCCGGCGCGGGCGAGCTGAAAGCGAGGTGTTCGCCATTTTGCCATCGAAAGAAGAGCGAACTAACCTTGAAGGTGGCTGGAGTCTAGTCTAAGTAGACGTAGAAGTTCCTCGACCCACAACAGTAGGAAGTCGCCAGCTTACTCCCGGCGGGCGTGGGCGAGCTGAAGGCGAGGTGTTCGCCATTTTGCCATCGAAAGAAGAAGAGGAGCGAACTAACCTTGAAGGTGGCTGGAGTCTAGTCTAAGTAGACGTAGAAGTTCCTCGACCCACAACAGTAGGAAGTCGCCAGCTTACTCCCGGCGGGCGTGGGCGAGCTGAAGGCGAGGTGTTCGCCATTTTGCCATCGAAAGAAGAAGAGGAGCGAACTAACCTTGAAGGTGGCTGGAGTCTAGTCTAAGTAGACGTAGAAGTTCCTCGACCCACAACAGTAGGAAGTCGCCAGCTTACTCCCGGCGGGCGTGGGCGAGCTGAAGGCGAGGTGTTCGCCATTTTGCCATCGAAAGAAGAAGAGGAGCGAACTAACCTTGAAGGTGGCTGGAGTCTAGTCTAAGTAGACGTAGAAGTTCCTGGTCCCGCAGTAGGAGGCCGCCAGCTTGGTCCCGGCGGGCGTGGGCGAGCTGAAGGCGAGTTGGTCGCGTGTGAGAGTATCCCCGTAGGCGAACCCTGCGCGCGCGCACTCCAGCATGCGCCGCGCCACGCCGCGCCGCCGGTGGGCCGAGTGCACCCATACGCGGGACACGCCGCATCTGACCAAAATACACATTTATATAAGAAAACTGAATATGTCTGGGACATTTACCGTGTTGTTTTGTTTTAATGAGCTTTCGGTATTTCGACATTTTTACAATCGCCATGATCACGGGTGTGTAACCATGACATGAGTTTAAACTTTAAAGTTATACATTCATAGTGAGTATACATATTTATAATAGAATTTGCCTCTATTGACCTCCGTCCTCTCAAAATTATCAGACTTTTTTTTATTGATATGAAACAATCATCTCCTCCAAGACAATGATGCCACAAATGAGTTGTGCCACACATTTATTTGATTAATTATTGTATGAATTTGGCTAAGACTACTCCTTCCATAAAGTCCTAATGATACATGGAAATCAAGATATTGTACTTCAATAATCACAGATCATTAACATTATATTATTTCTTCTGAGCAAGCATATCCCATACTGCAAATCAACACCCGAAAACTTATTACAAAGTAAATAATATAAATTTCACAAACATTGAATACTCACTTGACCGGGTAATCCTCTACGCTGCAGCAGTCCGGGTCGCCGGGGATCATCTTGTAGGCCCGCATCTTGGGCTCCACCACCAGGCAGCCGATGATCTGCTTCTTCTCAATGTAAAGATACGCCTGAAAAAAATTAAAACACATTACAGTCAGTATTGTATTTTAAAAATTGTGGGTTATATGAGTGGTACTGGGCATAAGAGTTGAAGATGTTAAGCGTTCGACTGGCATCGGATATATCGCCTCAAATGAATTGTAGTTTTTTTTACGAGATGAGCTACTCAAAAGTAACATTTATTTGCACATCACTCAATCGATCGAATCGAATTTACGAAAATATGTACATACGTTAGTATATATTTTCATAGTATTTTTCGAAAGATGATAATTTTTTTGCTATTTTTCAGAGACACATAATATCTATTCACACTTAATTAGTATGGGAGAATTTTTACGTGTTTGTCGATTTTTATAAAACTTGGTATGGAGGTAGCTGGCACTCCGGAGAGACACCAGCGCATTTTTTTTTTAATTCAGCCCCGTTAGTATGGGAGAACTTTTACGTGTTTAGGTATAGATTTTTATAAAACGTGGTATGGAGGTAGCTGACACTCCGGAGAGACACCAGCGCAATTTTTTTTTAATTCAACCCCCACGGGGTTCATTGGGGTGGGGGGGGGGTGATTGAAAATTAGTATAAGAGAATTTTTACGTGTTTATCGATTTTTATAAAACTTGGTATGGAGGTAGCTGACACTCCGGAGAGACACCAGTGCATTATTTTTTTTTAATTCAACCTCATTACGGGGTGGGCGGGGGTGAAAATTAGTTATGGGAGAACTTTTACGTTTATAGATTTTCATAAAATTTTCAAAAAAAAAAGACACCCGCGCTACTTTTTTTTCAAAATCCGACCCGATGGAAGTTATTGGGGGGTGGGGGGGGGGGGACGTACTATGGGAGAACGCTGACGGAATTTTCACTAATAAATAACAAATTTTACAAGGCATGTAGGCTATTTTAATACATCCTTGCTACTAAAACCCATTAATACGCGGACAAAGTCGCGAGCGGCCGCTAGTAAACTACATATTTTACAAGTGGCTTTTCGTTCCTCCTCGTTTAGTATACATTTTCAATTATTTCTTTGCTCTTGTTGGTCGCAGCGTGTATATGTATAGCCTTCCTCGATAAATAGTCTATCCAACAAAAAAAATAATTTTCCAATTCGAACCAGTGGCTTCCGAAACAAACACTTCTGCTTTATAATATTAGTATCCTACTAATAATATAAACGTGAAAGTTTGTACGTGTGGATGGATGTTTGTTACTCTTTCAAGCAAATACTACTGAACCGATAACTATGAAAGGAGAACCACCATTTTGGGCCCACCGTTACAGGATTAAATTATATATCAAAAAATCGGTCTATTTTTGTAAGTTAACTTATAGAAATCTTAGCCAAAACAGCAATGGCCAACGGGGAAAAAAGCAGTTTTTTTTATTTCCTTATGTTACTGGTTTTGTAAACGTTCATTTATATTATTTATTAATAACTTAGCTATCTTCGCAAACGTGATACAGAAATCTATCCATAGAGTATAGTAAACAGAATCTACTTATGACATTGATCGATTTGATTGATGTCGATTAATAATTAAAATGTTTTATTATTTATCATATTTATTTAGATCATATCCGAAATACTATCATTCGGAGACGTACCGGAGTCACGGACATTACATCGATTGTGACGAAGTTGAAGTGGAGATGGGCCGGACATAATGTGCAGAAGAGAGGATGGCAGATAGGCACGCAGAATTGCCGAATGTAGACCTAGACCCGGACGGAGAAACGTTGGGAAACCACCTATGCGCTGGGCCGACGATATCACAAAAATATTGGACAAGACCTTGATGCGAGCAGCAAAAGACCGGGTCAAATGGAAAGCACATGAAGAGGCCTATAGCCAACAATGGGTGATACAGGGCTGAAGAAGAAGAAGAAGACGCACAGTTTTTAGATGCTATTCTTTTTAGATGTATTATGATGATAAGGATGAATAAAATAATTTATTATTATTTTGTAATGACCTGCTTTTGTTACATTTATTTTTTTATACTGAACTGCTCTGTCCAGCCATTAGCAAATATGCATTTAGAGTTACCTAGTTCATTATTCACTTTTATGAAATATCTAATAAATTGGTTTTATAGTTGACTGGCTCGATGGAGCAGTTGCTAGTGAATTCTGGCTTCTAAACCAAGGGTCATGGGTTCGAATCCCACCCAGGATAAATGAGGAGGAGACTGACACCCAGGAGAATGTCTAAGACATAAGACTTTGACTTCATAAGTCGAATGATTGCAATATCCAATCCATAGATTTATTCTCATTACCTACTATGTAGCGTGCTTGCGTGTGTGCGCGGTGCAGTGGGGCGCAGGGTTGACCGGGCATTGCGCCGTCAACGACGCTTGGGAATATATGACTTGTTAATATTCTGTTATTAATATTCAGAATTACCCAACAACTTAACAAATCACAAAATCATATTTCACGGACACATGCAAGGTTCCCTGACCAATATAGATGACATATAGCCTATGTCTTGATACCATTTTACCACTTTATCTGTACTGTTGGATAGCTTGTATACAATCTGTAATGCAAAACTTAAAAAAGAAACACCCTACAAGCTTTCTTTCATAATAGAAAATCAGATAACCTCAAAAATATTCACTGTATTTTTAGTGATTTGGCCATTGCGGATCAACATGAATATTCGTCTCATGGAAACCTTTTATATGCTTAGTCTGATGGCCAACTTTCAGCTTTGTAACGTTGGGCCCAAGTTTGTATGGAATCGGGTGTTCTCCTTTGGTATGTAGGTACCTGAAGACCCAGAATAACACATAGGCTACTTTTTATCCCGGAGTTTCCGCGGGAATAGGGTTTTCACGCGGACAAATTCGCGGGCACAGCTAGTAGATAATAATTTCACAGTAAAAGCATGTCAGGCTGACAATTTCAAATCAAATCAAATAGTTTTTGATTGCAATCGTAGGTAAGCATACAGGTATGGATCTTAAACTAAGGATTGTACTGCCACAACTTGCCAGGTGGGTAGCTTGCCAAGTTCATCATCATCATCTCCGCGTTTTCCCGGTTGCATCCTTACGGAGCCCGGGGTCCGCTTTCCTACTTCTATCTCTCCACTTCGCACGGTCTTCGGCATCCTTCACGGAGAGTTTGTTGGCACGCATGTCATCTACTACGGATGGGTAGCTTGCCAAGTAATCGTTACAAAAGTCCAACTTACAGTGTAGGAGTGGATACTGTGCTCGGGCAGGTCTGCGGCGAGCCCTAGCTGCGGGTTGACGACCCGGGCCAGCAGCGCCTGCACGCGGCGCCAGCCCGCGCCGCCGCCGCGCGCCTGCACGATGCGGCCCGACGACCAGCGCTCCACTACGCACTCGTCCTTCCAGCCCTACGGATAAAAAAGGGATATTATTGTTTATTTATTTATTCATACATCTTACATGCTAACAGATATAATCCAAAACGCTAGATAAGATTCATTAAAAGCAAGTAAATTTGAAAATAAAAATGCAAAAAATGAATTTGCGACGACCACTACAGTGCTCTTCTTTATGTTTATTTATGGACATCGCTGTGGTTATGCAATTAACTTATATGTATGTAATTACAATTTTTTGTTTCTTATGTAATGTATGACTGTTTGTTGTTCCTAATAAAATAAAATATATGGAGATCGGCCGAGGGCAAACACAAGTGCGCCATCTATTCCCTAATTATCATAATTTTGTGAGATGACGATCCGCCGTGACCGATGAGATCGGACGCAGGACCACCGGCTTAACGTGCTTTCTGAGAGCTAAGAGTAATTTCATTACAGAAAAACTCAAACCGGGGATCTCTCGGTCCTTACGCAGCGCTCGCTAACCAATAGGCCAACGAGGCTGTTAAATTCTAATATCATAAAACGCAATACACACTGAGCTCGCATTTTAGAGGTGAGAGCCATCCGCTCTCCCGCAAGTCCGGCGATGACGACGAGGCTACTCCAAGCCATCACCGCCGAGTTCGCCGACACGACCCTATTTACGCAACCTATGTGGCCTATTATGAAAAGACAACTGCCTCGTTGATCTATTGGTAGTAAATAGTATAGCAAGCGCTGCGAAAGGACCGAGAGGTCCCCGGTTCGAGTCCGGGGTCAGGAAAAATTTGTGTGAGTTTTCCTGTGATGAAATTACATACTCAGCCCAGAGTTAGGAAGTTGATGGTTGAACGCCCGTGTCTCGGAAAGCACGTTAAGCCGGTGGTCCTGCGCCCGATCTCTCATCGGTCATGTCGGATTGCCGTCTCACCGAGTTATGAGAGTAAGGGAATAGAGAGTGCACTTGTGTTTGGGCACATTTGTGCACTATAATATGTCCTGTGCACTTGGCTGATCTCAATTGAGATCGGCCGCCATGGCTGAAATCGGTCGGACACGCTTTATTATGAAAAGAAGTCAAGTCAGAAGCTACCGCCTGCCGGCCTTGGTGTATAGCACTTAAAAGATACTCTCATAAGTCCCTGTATGGCAGTTTATAAAAACATAATCCCATAAGTTGTCTTGTGTAGACAGATGAGTAAAATTTACTTTACGGTCCATATAAACTTTTTTAAACCTCTGTAGTTGAAATAACCAGCACTTGATGAGTCTATACTACAATG
Source organism: Maruca vitrata (assembly GCA_039566165.1). Taxonomy (NCBI): domain Eukaryota; kingdom Metazoa; phylum Arthropoda; class Insecta; order Lepidoptera; family Crambidae; genus Maruca; species Maruca vitrata. The sequence goes on along the minus strand of CM076938.1, from coordinate 2,819,418 downwards.
CTAGTAAAATAAGTAAGAGACAGCTTTAGTTATTGTGCACTATGATTATTTACTAGATCCTGATTGTCAGCATGTTAACATCGTCAATAGACGTGGCCTAATAATCTGTCGTAGTGACTGCGAAAGAAGGGAGTGAAACAAATATTTCTTATTAGAAATATCGATTTACAGCTAATTTAGTAACTAAGATTTGAGTTAAAAGGACTCACATTGAACTTGAGAACATCTGTCGCATTATGATACACCATATGATCATGCTCGTCCTGAGGATCCCCAATCTGAAACAAAGATATCACATATAAAACAGAAATTCTAAAAAAAAAAAACTTCTACAGAACAACTGATTCCACTGTAGGCCACACTTTAGGGAATTAGGCCCGATTCCACATGTAGGTCCACATGGAACTACCTGGTAGTAGAATCAAACTCAATATTTTTTGCTAGGGGTGAGAGCCATCCACTTCCCCGCAAGTCCGGTTATGATGACGAGCGGGGCTACTCCAAGCAATCATCGTAATTCAATTACGAAAGTCATTTTTGGCATTTACATTACAAGGTTCAGTTCCTCATTTTCTGCCCTGTGCCATTAAGGCGGGGCGTGAAACGGCATCTTATCAGGCCTTCAGGGTGAGGTCGATAGGCACAATAGACCCTATTGGGTCATAAGTGGACCTCACGACTGTATACCATCAGGTGGAGTGAGGTCACCCTGAGTCTTTTATATAAGAAAAGACATTATTTACCTGGTAGATGGCGCCGCACTCGCCGCACTCGGTGGCTCCGAACTTCTTCTGCCCAGCATCGATTACGTACTGGTCGGTGCCAGTCTTCAACAGCTTGCGGTTGATTTTGTCTCCACCTAGATGAATCATAAATAATAATACATATTAATATGGAATTGTGTCGCATGTTCACCTGTAAACTATAGATCTTATGGAACTACGTTCACAGTAATTTGCGTGTGCCATGCAATATTTTGACACTTTACTCACAAATGAAACAGAAGATTCGAAAATGAAAAAGGCAGAGTAGCTATATAAAAGTTGTGTTTGCACCACGATTCGCTTTCACAAAAGCTTTGCCCAAAGGTTCTTTTGCTTTTTAGGATTCCGACTCTACAACAATATATATATATATATCAATACTGCCCTTAGCATTTACCCCCTACCTATTCACGCCTGCAAGATAAAAGTGACGGACTGGCTCCAGAAATTGAACTATGCTGAAACTGAAAGAATGTTGATTGTGATTAAATAAATGAAAGTACTCAATCCCGTTCACACACAAACTCACACTCGCACGCACACGCTTACAACACACACTCACACGCACACACGCGCACACACACACACACGCACACACGCGCACACACACACGCGCACACACACACACGCGCACACACGCGCACACACACACACACGCGCACACACACACACGCGCACACACACACACACATATAGATATATATATATATATATAAATTGTAGTTATATAAGTAATGCTATGTTTTAATTTAAGTAAACTTAATTCGAAAGTCATAGGTTATCCAAGCCTTATGTTTGTAATTTTGTTAAGTTAGCTTGGTCACAGCAATAAATAATAGATCCTAAGCAGTCCGAGTTGGTGGGAGCCTGATGACCTGTAATACAGATATAATATTATATCTAGCATAGGCATCAGTCTCACACAAAAATACCATGTAATCTACGCCTATTGTATCTTTATTATTGTATTGTTGTTTTTGTGTTGAGAAATAAACTTCATTCATTCATTCATAAAAGTGCCCGAAAATTAGTATGTCCTATGTGTGGATATAATGTAAACTACCATATAGTTAGGAGCAATCCTTAAAGGGAAGATCAACCACTTAGTTCTGTTTCTTAAATATTTTCAACTAATAATTTCACATATTGTAAGAAATATAACTTTAATTTACCTTTAGAAGAAGGAGTGCTTGTGCCAGACTTGGGGTTGCTGAAGATAGAGAAAAGTTTCTGTGGCTTGTCCGGCGTGGACACAGGCGTCACATCTGTAGAAAATGCATAATATAAATTAGCTGACAATAAAATACATAAAAATCAAAAATATTATTTAAAAAGCATTATCTAATAACTTGAGATTGTTAGATGATACAATATATATTTTATTATGTAGAGTAGATATTGTATGTTGGACTCACAATAAAAAATAAAAATTATTTTAAACTATCATACTTACATACACACAATAGAAAAATTAAGACCCAAAAAATTTTTTCTGTCTAGTTTACCACATATAATATGTGACATAGCTGATAAGCTGTTGACTATGCAAGAGCAGTCTGTGCGTGTTGATCACTGGCTAACTGCTCGAGCGGTCCGTGTAGCCGGGCCTTAGACTGGTAGTTCACTCACCGGCTGACGCGAGGGGCGCACTTCCAGACTCGGCGGGGGCTCCGCCAGGGCCGGACTCGGTGGAGGCGAGCACGGCGCGCGCGTCGATGTTATTGCAGCGTGCCATGTTCAGGATCTGCTCGTCCAGCATCTTCAGCTCGCGCTCGATCTCGTCCAAGTCTGGGAGCTCCTCTTGCGCGCCTAAGAGGCAAACACATGAAGGCTTACTAAAGGATCATGACTGACATGACGCTCATGACCGTGACTAACATCTATGTATTTGTTACCTACTCTTTTTATAGTGTGTTGTAAAATGTATAGTAATGGAACGAGTTTACTCAAAAGGTAAAAATACAAAAATAAATTCTAAGCTCACTGTTGAAATGTCTAAAGACATCATGTTAAGAGATAGTTAAACAGTATTATAATGAAAAGTTTTAGCTAAAATTTTATTATCATCACATAAAAAAGTACAGATTTCAGAAATGATAAATTAAAGTTAACATGACAGAATTTTATTATTAGAAAATTTATTTCTGGAAAATTGACTGAACTGATCAAAGGATTTACAATTGGCACTAACCTGAAGTAGCATTATCATCCACGAATATGTAGCCACCTTCCACTGGCAAGAACTGGGCATTCTTTGACAAATCTCCATGGCTATCAGCATGTCCTTCATGGTCCATCATCACCACATCATGAGATGTGGCTGACTCGCTTCCAGTACTACTGATAGGTAAATCTGTCAAAACCGGTGGTGTTTGGGCACCCAGCTCTACGATAACGGCTCCTTCGACTTGTGGAATGGTCTGAACGGGCACAGGAATGGCAGTCACTGGCTGGAATATGGCGTTGGTCTCTTCAATGACAGTGCTGTTGAAGCAAGGCACATCTGGCTTGGCTTTGGAGAAGGATAACTCGGATTCTGGAACTTCCTCTTCAGTCCACTGGCTGAGGAGCGCTTCTATTGTCTGCTTCTCTTGATCAAAGGGGTCTGCTTTGTCTTTGAAAGAAAATACTTGGTTAGATATTTGATTGCAAGTACATAAAATCAATACTGCACACATGACATTGAATACTGTCATATGAACCAAAAAAAAGAAATAGTTAATAATTTAAGTTCATTACTGGACATAAAAGTTGTGGGTTAAAGTTATAAGAGAATAAGAAATGCATGTTAAGTGATACATAGTTAGTTTTATTGTTATCATTTGAAATAAGTATCACTTACCAATTCCTAAGTCCTGTGAAGAATTTTGACTCTTCATTGTGGTATCATTAGCACTAGTATTCGTCAGTGTGCTGTTATTGAGTACAGTTGTATTAGCTGTACTGTTGAACGACGAATTGTTTTTGATATTCATCTTATTCGGGATCTTGGGCTTCCTTATCTTATGTCTTACACCGGAGTTGATCTGGCCAGGCCTCCTCTTGCGCCGGTGCGAGTGAGAATGGGAGAACGGGCGTCGGTTCTGTGCATGTGTCACTTCAATAGCATTGGATATCTTAGCTGCTATACTAGGGTTAATCTCAGGATTGCTTTTTCCATAGAAAGACTTAGCTGAAAGTATTTCTTTCAATCTATCACTATTGAAAAGGGAGAGTCTGGCTTTAGGAACAGTATTGTCCAACCTGGGATACTTTGGGTTCGGACCGGTCTCAGTTATGCTATCGTTCCGAAGCCTTTTGTGGCTCTTCTCGCTATCACATGCAGATTCAGGGCTTTCTTCTATTTCTAGCACAGACCGGCGGTTGTGGCTTAATTTTGGAGGAGAAAGGTTGCTCTCAGTAGTATTATGAGGAGTTTTCAGCATTTGTGTAGGAGAAATAATGCTATTCATGTCCATTTTAGTAAGGCAGACCACAGCTGTCTTCATTGGCGATGTAATATTCATCTTCTGTTCCATTAAGATCCCTTTAAAGTTATGTAGTTTGCGGGTTGATCTACGGACAGATTTCGATGGCGTGTTTTCCTTCGAATCTGTTCCAGAGTCAGTGTCAAAGTTGAGGTCTTTCAGAGAGCTGCTACAGCTCTCTGTGTCAGCGATGAGGCTCGCGAGGCTCTTCCTGGCGCGGGAAGAGGTAGATGATGTGGTGTGCACACTGGTGCAAGAGTGAGTGGATGACGGGGTGCCAGGGTGGTTGTGGAAGTGAGGTGTGGCGGGCGTGGACAGAGAGCCGGAGCATTTTGAGTCAGGGCAAGAATACCTGGTCTGGTACTTCTTTAGTGTGAATGGAGATTTAATAAAATTCTTCAGATCTTGTGTTTCTTTAAGCAGCTTCTTAGTCTGGCTTCTTGTTTCAGCTGCAACAAATAAAATATTTAAAATTTTAAACAAAATCTTTTGATAAAATATTTGAACAGTTTACTTCTAGGATGCCCTGATAAAGACAAAAGATTTACTGTTTGAATACAATTTTTTTTATTTAGTTTCTATTGTTATGATATCTGCTTGTTATATCAAATTACATTATTAAATCAAAGTAGTCAGTAAGTTAACATAAAACATTTTTTTCTACAATTCTCACATGTATCTATTTAAGTAGAACATAGAACAAGAGAAGATTGAAAGAATTGAAAATTTAAAGCTTTACATATTAAATCGAAAACCTAACATAATAATAAAACAGCTAGGAGTAATTTGAAACATTTCATAAATTAAATTAATGTCATAACTTTATTTATTTCGTAATCAATAAGTTAACATTTTATATCAAGAAGACAATGAGTTCTGAGAGTCAACCAGGTCATTGGCCTAGGAATTGATGCCAATAAAACAATGTTATTGTGACCCCATTTCATACATGTCAAAATAACTATGTGTCTAAGTTTTGGTCAATTGGACAAATCATAAAATTAATAAATGTTTAAATGTATTGATTGAAGGATAGAGACTTAAAGAGCAGATAAATGAAAACAAAATCACTTTGACCCTGAACAACAAGAATACAAAGAGAGAAAGTCTACACATATTACAATCTACTAATAATTTCTTCTTGAACCTGGACTATAAATAGATAATTGAATTTTAAAAATCTTTACCAATACATATGTCTATAATCATTATCAATGACCCAAAGCAGAATCTTTGAGCAGACAAAATACATGAATAGGTTATGTACTTGTGCACTCAAAATACACACTGAGATGCAATTTTTATCTTTTAGAACTTAGACTTTAGGAAGAAAAAAATAAAAACAATTCGCCTTGCAGTGAATATATAGATCACCAATGAAGAAAAACACTAAAAGAGTGATAAAAAACAAAGCTTACGCCAGAGGCTTCTGTTAGGTTTCTTCGGCGTTGCATGGTCGTTTTCGTCACCAGAGCTGGAATCCAAGGTGCTGATGATGCCCAGATCGCATTCTTCGCTGTCGCTCTCGCTATCCACCACGGGCAGGTGTCTATGTGTCGTCAAGGACTCCCGGGTGGGCTCCGCATCAACTTGAAATAGACTCTTCTTCCTTTCAGACATTTTTGGCGTGTGAGTGTGCGGAAGCCGCGTAGAACGCCTCGGAGTGGTCGCAGCCATACTTATATTAGAAATTATTGATGAGAGAACCAATAAACGGAGTAATCACACCAGTCAAGCTGCATCCGACCGATGTGCTAACGCAACTACTTTGCACGGCTTGTGACGAATGATGTCAACCAAATATGATACATTTTGTGTCTAATACACTAATTGTAATTAATAAATCGTTTTTACTATGAACAATTAGTAATAACTTGGTATAAAGTATCAAAAAATACACAGGGAATGCTCTATCAAACGTTAACCAGCAACCATTGTTGTTTGGCGCGTAAACATCTGTCACGTAAGTAACGGTGTTGGCAGATAAAAAAAATAAGCCCGCATAGTTTTAATATGGAAACACTCTTAACTCATGTTCCTTTGCCGTACATTTTATGTAATTAGTAAAAACAAAACATTAATCCTGTAAAAGTAGGAGGCATATTATAGAAAACTTTAAAATCATACGTAATATCGAAAAATGTCTTAACCCTTTGACGTAAATGGGACACCACTGTCCCTAAAATTAAATTTGTCTTTATTTCGAAACAAAGCATTATTGGGAACTAAACTCAACACATACTTATTGTATACGAACGTATTTTGTTTTTTTTCATTGGTTGGTGAACATGAGCGCGAAAAAACAAAGAAGAAACGTCACATTACTTTTGAGTAGTTTGCCGCGCTTCTTTGATTTTTTTCAGAAGTGAATAATATTACATTTTTGCTGCACCCAGTGACTAATATGTGAATAATTTATGAGAATGGTAAGTAATAATCATGTTGATATCATTATTTGTCGTAATTAGTAACATTTTTGTAACGAAAATATGAAATTATAAGTATGGGACGCCATTGTCCCAATATGCGTAAAAGGTAAATTTTAAAAATATTTTACTGTAACGTTTTATTGCATATTTTGTGATTTTACACACGATATAAAAACTAAATTTATTTGTTTTAGGCGCGCAAAGGAAATAGGGTTTTCCGTTTGGCTGATTGCGAAGTCGAGGAATATCTCATGGCTGAAACAAGTGACACTGAGATGCACTCACTTGGGATGACGAAGACCAGTCATTTTTATTAGAGGACACGCAAGCTGGATTTTCTGAAACTGTAATTGAGCCACCTCGACCATCACAATCTACTCAAAATCCAGGTTCTCTTCAGACTCTTCGTCTACTATGCCCACTTATTCATTATATCGTGATCCGGTTCCCGAGTTCAAGTGGAAAAATAATATCTATAACCCGTATATTTTTGTGATGCCAAGTTCCTGGAGTATAGACACGTTGGTGCGAAATTCTGTCCACGAATTGCCGAGCATCTTCCTCCAGCACCACCAGTGCTGGAGAAAGATGCAAGAACTATTGACCATAATACAGACGCGCACCCTGCAGTACTTTGGCCATGTCTCTAGACGTGATAACAACTCCATAGAACGGCTAGTCATACAAGGAAAAGTAGAGGGAACCAGATCACGCGGTAGATCACCTATGCGCTGGACTGATCAAGTAAATCCGCCGTAGGAAACCACGTGTCAGACTGCGCCAGACAGTCTGCAAACAGAGAAAGATGGCGGGAGATCGTGAAGAAAGCTGTGTCCGCCCCTAACACTAACATTATGGGCGCCTCGACGTGACCACGACCGCTCTGCCAAGAGCGAAGCGACAGAGAAGAAGTATATTTTTCGCTGACACCGTTTATGAATTTGGTATCTTTGGAATTTAGGTATCAATGTACCTATAGGTATATTTGAGGCAGTAACAAATATTAGATTATTGATTGAGGGATGGCAAATACCAGAGACTTTACGTTATGCTCATCAAAACGGCTCGGTGTTCACTACCGATCTCCAAGAAATAATAGCATTCAATGGTATGAATTATGTCATGGTCTACTATGTATTACACACCTGAGAAGCTACTGGTCCACTGAACCTGACATGGATGTGCCTAATATAGCTCAATTAATGCCTTTATGAAGAAAATAGAAGAACCTGCAACCTGAGTTGAAAATCGTACCACCAATATTATGTGACATTTTTAATGTAAATATATGTTTCATAGCAACAAAAAATTGTTTTGCAGGAATGAATATATTAATAAAGTTGTAATTTTTTTACTGAATTTGGTTTTTATTATCAAAAAAAATCTTGATTTTGCTATAATAGTAAGTACCTCACAAAATAATAAATGACGCCCTTTATCGCATATTGGGACACATTTGTCCCAAGTAATTTCCAAAAATCTATTGGTTTTTTTTTAATTTTTAATAAACACATATTTAAATTACCTTGTAAGAGACTAAATAACGTAGTCATAAATATAAAAACTTACGTATACTTGTTTTATGCGTCAAAGGGTTAAGTCAGACCAAATACGAAAAAACATTGTGGCGCCAATTTCAAAATTATTTTGAGTAGGTTTATTTGTTTAGTTTTATTTACTTCGACCATATTTTATATTTTAAAGTTAATTATTTGTAATAAGTTGCAGCAAGGAAGCAACTTTAAACTTAACATAACATTACCCATCATTAACTACAACGAGACAAAATAAATTGTATGATAATAAAACAATGTATCTGCAAACTTAAAGTAATTGAATCGAACTTATAAATAGGTAAATTCTACATTTGCTAATTTGAAATTATAATGCCCTATCAACACAGAAAGCGCAAACATTAGATCGCAATTCCATTCCGTCCGTTCCCAGTACTCATTGCAATTGCCGGGCAAAAAATGCGATATACGTGGCGCACGCCAGGCGTGTCGGGAAGGGCGGACGACCGGTTGGGTCATGCATCGCCGAAATGGTGATTCTGTTATTTTCGTGTTATTAAATGCACCACAGCTCTAATTAAAATTTATGCTCGTTACAGTGGTTACCATTTACGATCACTTCCGACTGTATTGTGAGGTTGAGGATTTCATATACACATTGTTACTTTTTGATTAGTTATTAGGCATTATTAGCTCGCTTGTAGTAAGCTATATAGATACGGAGTAAATTAATTCTTATGTTTGTCAAGCAGACATTGCAGAGATTTCAGTGCGCTGAAAGTGTGTGACATGGAATAACGACAGGAACTGAAGTGTCTCCTACATGTACCTACCTATTTATACTACATACTTGAATACCTCTCAGTCCTAAAGTCGTAACTAAGTTTGTATGTATGGATGTATGGATGCATGTTTGTTACTCTTTCACGCTCAAACGACTGAACCGATTTTCATGAAATTTGGTATGATGGTAGCTGGCACTCTGGAATAACATATAGGCTATATAATTTTTACGTGTTTGTCGATTTTTATAAAACTAGGTATGGAGGTAGCTGGCATTCCGGAGAGACACAAGCGCAATTTTTTTTTTTAATTCAACGCCCATGGCGGTCATTGGGGGGCTGAAATTATACTCGGATTTGTAATTCAAGATCAAAAAAGCTACGACAGATACGTCACTGTCAAAAGTGGTAAAGTCACTTATGTCACTCTCAAGTGATGATTTCAGGTTTCGACAACCTTTTCGTAATATAATTCTTTATTTCATTTAATGCCAACATTACTTATTGATAATTAAGGCGTATAAAATAATAATTTCTTAAAGTAAAAGGGTTCAAACTATATCTAATAATTAAATGCATTATTTAGATATAAATTATACGTTCTCAAAATTGTATTGAGCCTGACTATTACTTACGTATTATAACTTCTAGTAAAAAACTTATAAATAACTCTTGTCTAATTAATTTTAAGAAGACATAATGTTGAGCAATAGTGGAGGAGTCGGGAAGATAAATAAAATATTTTCTTTGTTACGGATTTAAAAAACAAAAACTTAACACAAAACATAAACTTAAAACAAAACAAAATCACCACGGAGCAAAAAACATTCGAACACTCGAACATTTACGCATTATTTCCCGATTAGTTATGACGTTGTAATATATTAAGTAGTTAGCGAGTATGTTCTTAACTTAGCTTGTAGTTTATTGCACCAAATGTTATTAATCCCTGAAGTGTTACAAGTACAATACCATGTTTGTTACCAAAAATTACCGATGTTGAAGTTTTTATTAAGTCGTCTTGCATTTATGGAAATTGAAATAACTGGAATTACTGATGAAAATCATAGGATTAATATTACCAATAAATTTGTTGTATATGGTTGTTTTTTGCAAAAAAATGAATTTACTATTGTAAAAATATTTTATTGCAGTGGCAACCTTGTAGTAGTTTTTTTGATCTTGAATTACAAATCCGAGTATAGTATGGGAGAACTTTAACGTGTTTATAGATTTTTATAAAACTTGGTATGGAGGTAAATGGCTCTCCGGAGAGACACTAGCGATACTTTTTTTTTTTTTTCTTCAAATTCGACCCCATCATGGTAGTTATTGGGGGGGGGGGGGGGGGGGGGGAACGTAGTATGGGAGAACTTATAAGTGTTTATGGATTTTTATAGGTATGAAGGTAGCTGGCACTCTGGAATAACATATAGGCTACTTTTTTTTTTTGTTTTTTATTATTTAAACCCCCATTGGCTTCATTTGGGTGAAAAGTAGTATGGGAAAACTTTTACGTGTTTATAGATTTTCATAAAACTTGGCATGGAGGTAGCTGGCACACTGGAAAAACACCAGCGCTACTTTTTTTTTTTTTTCAAAATTCGACCTGGGTGGGGGGGACGTACTATGGGAGAACGTTGACGGAACTTTCACTAATAAATAACAAATTTTACAAGGAATGTAGGCTGTTTTAATACAACATTGCCACTAAAACCCATTAATACGCGGACAAAGTCGCGGGCGGCCGCTAGTAGGTACATATATCTCTGTATGGGAGTGGCAAGCATTTAGGAAGGTCTATGTCTAGCAGTTGACTGCAATAGGCTAATGATGATGAATATATGTACCTTATCTATACTTAGTAATACTATAATATAAAGCTGAAGAGTTTGTTTGTTTGTTTGTTTGAATGCGCAAACCTCCGGAACCACTGGTTCGAATTGAAAAAATATTTTTGTGTTGGATAAACCATTTATCGAGGAAAGCTTTGGGCTATATAACATCACGCTGCGTCCAATAGGAGTATTGGAAAAGGTGTTTAAAACGGGTAGAAACGCGCATGGAGTCGCTGGTACAGCTCTCTTTAATACTTACCATGCCATATCATAAGCCCACATCTGTGCACTCCGAGGGGTTTGAGCCCTAAACTAGAAAGACATGATTTTAATAGATTGATCAACTTCACACAACCGTAGGATTTCTTCATTGGTGTGCAGGCTTTCATTCTTTCAGCAGTTGCGACGAATAGACGACTTTCAAATTTGAATACCTTAACTATTATCTATTAGTAGTACCTACCTTTCTGTCGGGAATTGAACTGGCTACTTCCTGGAACTGGAAACCAATAGCCATTACCACAAACCGTCGAATGCTAACTCATGAAAGCTTCAAAAGGTTTGTGAATTAAGTATTTTTCTCATTGCAACTTTTTTTTCGGGAGGACTTAGTTGTTATCCTCAGACTCAGAAGGCTTTTGCAGGGAGAGGGGGGGAGTGGAAGGTATAGAGTTCTCATTGCAACGTCGCAACTCTTGACTATGTAATATTTATTTATTTCTTTGTTGTTAACTTGAACTTTGCTATCTTCTTATTTTATGGGGGTAGTTGTATTGTTATGTAACACCTACGTGAGATAAGACTTAAGTTTGCTTCTTATGATTACGAAATTCTACTAACCGGACAAATGAGTATCGGACTGGCACAAATGGTTCCTTATTTTAACTGTACCTACCGTAGAATATTGTATAACGTACCTACCTAATAAGGTGCCGTTTTTGCCCTTTGGACACGGAACGGTGGCTACAAACCTGAGCTTGTAAAACAATACTGATATTGTTTTGTGGAGTGGGTCATAAAAGACAAAAAGCTTACAATCTAAAAGTTAAGTAAGTACCTACCTGCCTAGGAAGGCGATTTCAAAAAAGATGTAGGTAGATAGACCTGGTTTGCTTACCTACATCTTTTTTTAAATTGCCTTAAGTAATTAACTATCATTAACAATCCCTACTAATATTATAAAAGCGAAAGTAACTCCGAAAGGAACCGATTGAAATGAAATTTGGTAGGCAGATATAGTCCAGTCCAGAGCCTGCTACTTCTTAACCGACTACGAATGAAGTAATGTTTTAATCGTTAAACGTCTGTACTAGGACGGAGTCGCGTTGTCTTTTATAAAGTGGTTTAGTAGTAGGTGATAGGTACTAGTTCGGTGATACTACCTACTTACAACTATAAATATAAGTTAAAAGAAGTGATTAATATTATACAGATGTTCTAAATAAAATAAATCTTAATGTACCTACGCGTAATGTATTTTTAAATAACAGTAAGTAAATTATTTTGTGCATTAAGTTCTTTTTCAAAATTGGTTTTATCTGGACGGATTTGAATTTTAAAAAATCATCAGATCAGTTGTTATGTCTTATTCCTATTTATTGCCTACTATTTACCTAACGACGTTAATGTATTCATAAATGGGTCCATAGCAGTCGCTCGAAGTCACACGTGGCAGTAATTTGAGATGTGGCCGTCCATCTTGGAAGTCGCACCAATCAGAGAGCGCGGCGCGCGGGGGCGGCGCGTGCTCACAGGAACAGATTTCAGCTACAATAACAATCTTCATGGCCGTAAAGATTTTATATCGGTACCTATTATTTTTTACTCCATTGATGTGAAATTGTACAGATAATAATAAAAAAATGATAAAAAGGTAATAATAAATGGATAGAAGAAACATAAGATAAAAGAGTTGTTAACCACAATCATTATTCTCCAATTAGAAACGATCATTCGAATTAAATCTTTACCGTGAATAAAAATGGGCTGATAAGATATTTTTAAAAGTCATCCAGTACCTACATCTGTACAGTTTGTGCATCAATAATAGGTATTTATTATTTTTACACATTCACCTCTTTTGTGCTTTGGCTTAACTCTTAAGAAGACTGCTGTTGCCGAAGAGTCGTTTAGAAATAAGAAATATCTATTTATTTAGATAATTAATAAACTTATCGTTTCTTCGTAATAACGGAGCCGTTTTCACCTTTCCTAAACGTACAGTACCTAATGACGTAATCATTCTACTTCATTTACAACTGAAGAACGTTTCTCGATTGTATACGAATATGACCCTGCTGACCCGGGCGAAGTCGACACAATGGCGCAACCAGTGAGTTACCAATATTCTTGTAAGTTTTAAAAAAACAAGCTTTTGTTTAAATGTCCTAAGTTCTAAGCTTTTCATCATCAACTCGATGTTTCCCCCAAAGAGTATGTAATCACTACCGTTTTAGTTTCCCCCGGCCGGCATTTAGTGCTAGATGCCGACGCGACGCTAGAATTGGCTCACATTCTAAGATTCTAACTAGGTAGGCACCTACCCTGCTTATTACAGTTATTGATAAATCAATTCTGATCAACATCTCTACAGGAGGGCCTCACCAAACTCATTTTCCTTACCTTACATAGGTAAATGTATGAAGAATACAACGTTTAGCCCTTTGCTGTGCTTTTCACTTTATATTAATCAGTACCTAAATACCTCCAATCAATGACAGTGGTATTTCCTCTATGGTTTCCACCACTTTAAATATTAGTTTGTTAGTAAAGCTAGGCGTACCTTCGCCTTCACTTATTTACTTACTTATAAAAACGTCAGCTCTAGTTGGTAACAGGTGATTTTACCTGTGAAACCACACCATTTATTTTTATTACATCTGTTAAGGCATTAATGTTTGTTAATTATTTGTCGACCTTCAAGGATAATTAGTTCTGGATATTATTAAAATTTTATAATGGCGAGAATAACTTTTTTATCATTCACTTACTTAGTTGTGTTACATTAGGTAATAGGTACTAATAATATTAATAGGATGTGTCGATTTTACTTAGGTAAGAGAATAATGTAATTTGCACTTGTCGCCAATGCAGGTAGGCGAGGCGACTAAGTAAGAGTCCGTAATTTGAGTGATTTTTATTTAGATACTTTTCCTAAGTGGGTAGATATCGTTTAATCTATCTAAATAGGTAGGTACCTGCCGTAAACTACTGCAGGTGTATTCAGGAGTGTATAACACAGTCGCCTAGCTAAATATTGTTTTATTTATGTCCATATTCCAAAATTCTAAATACCTACAATCCTACAAAAAAGAGCGAAATCAAACACTCGTAAAATGCGACAGGGACCTCACAAACACGATTCTTTTAAATTTGCGTGATTCATTGACCGTTCTGAACGATGTATTTTATTGTAAAATAGAAGGGGACAAGTGTATTATATCGTTTCCAGCGATGCGTGAACGGTGAAGCGAGTGGTAGGAGCAGCAACTATCTCATCATTGATAATAGTCGGTTTGGCAACGTCGCGCGCGGCTCACCTGGCGACGCCTGGCGTTTACCTGCGCAGTGTCAACAGGGGGGCGCGCGAGCGAGCGGCAGTCGATCCTCCGATCCGACGGACACGCTCGTCTATCGAGCACATTTTTTTTAATTTAAAATATTCCATCAGACTATTGAATTCGGAATTCAAACGTGATAACTACAAAACGTGACAATTAGAACGTGCAGTGCAAACGTTTAGTGTGGAACTCGAAGACTCGGAATCGTTTTCGAAAGGACCCGAGAAACGCAAGTCACCGGACAGCCTCGTCAGAATTTCGTCTACCTATGTGATGTTGGTTAATTCTAGATTTTCACCTGCAGCGGAAACGGCTTACGTAGACGGCTAGCGGTAAAACGCCGTCCGCGCCGCACGCGAGTTCTTGCCCATGTTGAGTAACCGTCAGGTTTCTAAAAAGTGCTTTCGACGCGTTTAAGAACACAACAACAACTCGGAACGTCGAAATTCGGCCGATACCTACACGCGTTCGGTGACGGCGACCGCCTACGGAATTGGCGTTGTAAGGTTTTGTTGATACCGACTTGGTAGTATCCCGTTAGAAAGTTAATCGCGTAAAGGAGGTACATTGGGACTGAATTGTCAGATTATTAGTTTGTAAACATAAATGGTCCGTGAGTGAGTTGGGAGCGTTGACATCGGCGTCGGAAGGTGTTGTTCCTTGCGTGTGCGCAGTGCATGGCGCGATGATTAGCGGAGGCTGGGTGTGCGCACTTCACGTGCGCACGGCGGGGCTCAGCGGCGCCGCCCTGGGCTCTGACGAGGAGGAGGTGGTCTACCTCGCCTACATCGTCCTAGACGTGCACACCAACCAGGTAAGTCGAGCCTACTATCATCCTATACCTACTATCGTCCATACATACTACTTTGTACGTACGTACGTAAGTTACGTAGAATTGCAGCAACTGTCATTAGAATAAAGACAGTTCTAAACAAAATATCCTCAAATTGGGATAGGATTCAGTTAGACTGTAGGTAGGTACTACTTAGTTTTTTGTTCTAAAACCACAACAAAAACATGAAACTTGTTGGTGAAGTAGGTAATAGCAGGTTGTGCTCCTAGATGAGTTGCAGTAATTATATTACTCGCACGGAATCACCAATCGGATGTTGCAATTGAAAATGCCTTTACCTACCTACCGACACGTAAATAAAACTATGTAGGTACTACGTACCCATCGAACGAAGGTAACTAATTACAAAGACTTTGTTTATTATTATGATGAGGTATGCTGATGTAAGAAAAGATGATTAAGTACAAACTTATTATTATAGGAACAAAGAATGTTTTTTTTTATCATTTAGGTACTACAATTTATATTCCCTAGTGGTAATTTATGAAAATGATTCATTTGAAAATTAAATATAAACTATTGTTTACAGATATAAATCTCTTGCTGTAGCTAACCAATCTTGAGTAGGTATTTCTAATCTGACATTGAAACTGGTTTTATCATTCTGATTAGAACACAGATATTAAGTGAATGCTAATTACCTTACCATACCTACCTATGTACAAAATAACCAATGACCAAAAATCGTCTGATGTTTCTTAATGAGTTGTTTCCAGAATGAATCCTTCATTCAAGAATTCAAGTGTACATAATTGAAGACATGTCTTATAGTCATCGTTGATGTGTCTTCTCAATAAAAACCATTTGGACACACGCAGATCGTGATCCCAACAATTTCCGTCATAATCGAAATCCTCCCCTTCAATGGTGGTCACTGTGGTGTCTGCTTTGTTGGTCTATTGGTGGCAGCGCTGCGGACCAAGGAGTCCCCATTTCGAGTTATGCACATTGCAAATACCATATTTAAAGCTGGAAGATTGTTGAACCGACAAAGTCTACGAATAAAAATAGCGACATCTTATTTAGGAATCGACATTTCACCTACCTTGGGAATGGTGTTAAAAGCACTGTGAACTGATAAGCAGATAAGGAATGAACTGATAACGAAGATTACTAATATCGCTATTTGCCATAAAAATATATTATAAAACATGCAGCCAGCAACATTGGTGCACAGCTAATATTAATTTTAGGACAGGTGTGTTGTTCACATCAACGCCAATCAAATAAAGCTATACAAATCTATGTACCAATTTTGATGACTTTGGTTTCTCACAATTGGTTGATCCATTCGGAAGTTACGACATCACAGACTGACACACAAAGGCACGTTAAAATAACACCCTATTTTTACAATAAGGGTTAAAAATGACAACAGGTCATCATTACGTAGAGTATGCAGTTACCTAAATACTTACTTACGACATGAGTGTAGAAATGACAAGTTTACCTACGTGTTCCAAAATGGCTTTTCGCCATATTTGAGCAACGTGCGAACCCACTTTCACCCATTAAGTGAATTCTTAAGCGTCATTCAAAACACGCGACAAAATTTAATGGCTACCCAGTAGTACCTACATACTAGTTCCGAATACATAAATGTTTATTTGGATATAGACTTAAACATTATCTAGGATAGACGATACACATTGTCTACTTGAACTGTGGACTGGAAATATCTAATTTGTTAAGGTAATACGTATGTTCTACCTACCAGTCGGCGTATTTTGCATACAGGTGTTATAATCCTTATTTAATAATTAAACAATTGACAGTCCCTTATCCACAAAGTGTCGAATACGGATTCGAATTGGGAAACTGCTCGCCTCGGTCCGTATTAACTTGAAAGGATTAATCTTATTTAGAAAAAAAAATAGAATATAAATAACTACGAGCAGTTATCTCAGTAATAGCGGCGTAAAGCTTGATAAGATAACAACTTCGTCAAAAGGTTTCCGTGTATGTTGTGTTTCTCTTGATTTATCGCTATTTCACAGACATGTCGCACGCGGTTCATGAAATACTCAGTTAGTTAAATGAAGAATTTTAATTAACAGATCGAAGTTATTAAAAGCTTTTACAATCCTTTTAAAAGAAGCTGGAACCTATTTATTTAAATAAATAAATAAATAAAAATCACTTTATTGCTCCAAGAATAAAATTTTGCAAATTTACCATTTATGATTCTAGAATTAAATGTTTTAGGAACGTGCATTCCATTACCATAGCAGCTATGGTAATATTGGTAATGGCAAGTAGGGTTATGATAGGTTTTCACCTCTATCTATTTACGGCATTGACTGATACCAAAGCTTAGGTGACTAGTGTAACTATTTATCTACTAACGTTCTATGAAAAGCTTATAGACCGACCAATTATATTAGCGATCAGTGAAGATTTTAATAGTCACCGTGAATGAGTCGTTCTGCCACCGAGTCTCGATTACCTACACGCATTAAATGATTAGCTTTATTACTTACTGATAATCGCCTACCGATGTTAGGAATGCCGGTATTGCTTATAATTACGTGGCTACTCGCATAAGTTCGGATAGTTATGTATAATGATGGGCTGACTGTCTTTATGGGCATTGATACTGCGTAATTAGCATAACAACTTTCTCCACATTCGGGGCGGATGCCAGGGCCCTACCACGTGCGAGAAGCCAAATGCATGTCGGGTGGCTGTTGATTTGCAGAACATTGTGTTAAGCTTAGAACGGTTAGAGAATTCTCCATAAAACTCCTGTGTGCTAGTAGTGCAAATAAGAAAAATGTGTATGCTTTACAATAAGTTAGATTTACTTTAAAAATTTACATTAACTTTTAATGATTTAGTCCTACTATACCTACTTGGTCACTGACCCGATTTTCCACAATAAGTTTAATGGAAGTTATTTTTAAGATGAACAAATCAAATTAACATATAATGTTTCATATTGTTTGTGCAATACCTATCTATGCTTAGATACATAATATCCGCATGCAGCTGAACAACAAGTGTACAATTCTTATATTCCTATCCTTGGTGCGGTCACCATTGTAAAAAACAACACCCATGTAACAAAAAGATCACACCGAAATATTTGTGCACAAAAGTGATTTTTAGATCCACTCCTAAACTAGTGTGAGACGAAATAATAATAAAATAACCGCATAAAATTATCAAACTTGCGTCAAGGACGGAAGACGAGGGGTCGACGAACTATGATGAGCATCTGAGCTACTCCCGGCTATGCGAGAAGCGTGCTAGGCAAGGTACCAAACGCGGTGGTCGCCTATTGGTCCCTACACTCGGCGCCAAATCACGGCCTTCAAGGACAATGCTTTCAAATGGATTTTTGAAAACAGAATTATCGCCGTGGCGTGCAACTTTTTTTATTACAGTCTGACTGACTGACGGTGATGGGTTGGAGAAGCATTGTTAGCACCAGGGATCTTACTTCACGTCTGGCATACGTACCATACCATAGTCGGAAGTGTTGGAACTGAAATAATAATATATTAGTACTTTATAATACCCATTAGGCATACCAACACAATAACAACAATTGTTCATGTACACAAATGGTATATTTTATCTCTCCAATCGCTGGATTGTAGATCTTAAAGTGTTGTGTACAACCTACTTAGTTAAATATCTTAGTTTATTTTATTGGAAAATCAATAGATCGTCATCATTCTTACTTTCTTACTATTCTTACTAATATTATAAATCCGAAAGTAACTCTGTCTGTCTGTTACGCTTTCACGCATAGAGTACTGGATCGATTTAAATGAAATTTGGTACAGATATAGTCCAGAGCCTAGGAAAGGTTATAGGCTACTTTTTAACCGACTGCGCTATAAGGAAGTAATGTTTTACCCGTTAAACGTCTCTCCGCGGACGAAGTTCCGGGCGGAAAGCTAGTTATGCATAAAGAATAATTTGTAAAAAATAACTTTTTCATTCCCGTTAAAATGCGGGAATGGGTATTACTTACCTTTGTAAAGAAGACTTTTATATTTCGTCTTCCCTGTTCGTAACAGAAAGGTCAATTTTTTATGACATTTCCGCTTCCGCTTGATTCTATTCATTTTTTTTTTCAATTAAAACCTAAGCCTGTTAGGTATGGACAATGTTTTGAGCCGTTGCATGTAATAAAAAAAAAAACAGTTAAGTATACATATACTTATAATAATTCATCATTGACTGTTCATAATATTGATATTCGTTATTTAAATGCTATCTGTGGTAAACTCATAAAAAGTAAAAATCAAATCATTTGTTTACAATACGCCAACTTGAGGAAATTTTGCAACGGAACTGGAAAGGAAAAGAATTTAATGACGCATAGCTTCCAGTCTAGACCTTTTATACTCGTGTCTAGGATTAAAATGAACAAATAACTGCATAGAAGGTGGTGTTATTTGTGAAAAATTTTAAATCTAATTTTAAACTGTCATGGTTACACACATTAGAAAACTGTAACTGTCCGGGATATTTACCATGTTGTTCCGTCATTCTTGCAGTCCTACAGTTCACCCGTGATCATGCCGCCCGCTTGCAACAGTGCCGAAATATCGGGAGCTCATTAAAACAAAACAACATGGTAAATATCCCGGACAGTTACAGTTTATTAATTTTAAAATCACCTAGGTATTACATTTAATAGTTACAAACTCATTGATCCGTTAGAAATTCGGTGAAAAAAATGACTATAATTGCGTTCAAATACCAAGCAGAACTGCCAGGTGGGCGGACGTTTTACCTATAAGAAATAGCGGGAAACGTCTTAATGGCACGGCCTATGTGGATAGCGGTACCACGACTTCACATGAAGAGATGGGAGTCTAGTTCTTGTAATAGGACGTCTGAAGGCTCACCCGAGACTATAAGATTCAATGATTACATGCAAAGGTGGCAAGAAACATAATTGTGATCTACGTCATATGTTCAGCTACTGTACAATCAGCATTAGTTGGAAATTGACAGTTTATTAACTGTATCATCAATTTCGTACAGTATTTATGTCTAATAACTTCTATCTGGGCATATTATGAAATCATACTGTTGTAATTGTCTAATTGAAAGTGGTGGTAACTACCTAACTTTAGCATAATATCGAGACTGAATTATACGGAAACATGTTATAATATATACAAAATGTAACTATGCGTTTAAAATGCGGTACATCTTAATAAATATTGGCAAAATGAACGCTTAAATGGTACAAAAATGCATTTGTCATTCTAACTTTATGTTTGTTTTAGGTTAGTAGTTCAGTTAAGAGAAATAATGCTTACTTAGCAAAAAGCATTAATTTTGTAATGATGACACTTCATTATAACATTGTATCATAATCATTGTATTTTATTAATTCTTCTATCTATTTGGATCTTACAGAGAAAAGTTTACTTAATATCAATTGTCGATACATTGATACACGCGCACACACACAGGGTCCATAATTGAATCTTACTTTTTAAGCAACATCTTTTATACATTATGAAAAAGCAATAAATATTTTGCGTTAAGAGTTCTACAAAACAATGTAAGGTGAAGAAGATTAACTAATTATACTCAGTGTAAGTCCGTCATAATTCTATATTATTTACCGCAATATGAATAGTTATTGCGTCTTCTTTCATTTCTTAGAGGACCTTACTTAATCTATCCGTCGTCAATAATTAATTTGTTATTGAAATAACTCGCGGTCTTAATTTACGTCATAAATAATTTACACTTCTATAAATAAATCTGTCTATTGGTTTGTTTTTTCTTAATTTTGATGGCCTCCTACATAAAACTTATACATAATAATAAGTTTTTGGTATCTGTCCCATATTAACAGTTGTGAATTTGATTGTTGTTATTCCATAGATATTAGAAATAGACGGTTCAGGACTGGACGATGTCCAGTTCTATAAAATTGTATTACTCAGTGTTGTTCAAATGAGTTCAGGTTATATCCCACTAACCTGTTATAAAAAGTCAAATCACTATCACGGACAATTCCCACCAATAGGTATATGAAGTTGTGTGTTTATGAGAACGTAAAGTTCATGTTGAGTCGATTTAACTTTGCCTGCTATGATGATAAAAACCGGCTATGTGAATTGGCCTCTAGCACAAAGGTTCCGTAGCAAATGAGTAATTACTTTATCGTGGGTCTTAGTGGTGCGAGCCATCCGCTCCCCCGCAAGTCCGATGATGATAAGCCATCATCGTATGTCAGTTAGGAAAAAAAAATTGCCGATATTTTTTGTTAAATAAAATTTTGTTTCAAGGATTCCGCCTATCCGATTTTTAAGTTATTTTAACAATAAATCGGCAACAAAAACATCTACAATCTACTCGTATGAGGCGGTTCATGATATCCAGCCAGACAAACAACACAAAAAAATCAACTGTTCCATCGCGGCTCGGCGATTTTCGTAGAAGCAGTTGAAATTTTTCTGTTTTTCTTTTCTAAATATTTAAAACAACTTGTGCAAGTTTTGACACTTAATTTAAAAAATATATAAAATTAAATGAATTTATGAATAGTTTGTGTACACGGATCTTACGCGTGGTAGATTATTATGAACTATAATATCTCTTCAAAATTATATATAGCACGCGATTCACAGTTCATTTACGCAAGCCCTTGCTAGTTCTTATAACTATTGTTATTATTTAAAAACGGAACTAAGATATTTAATAAAATCCTTATTTGATTTCATGTTTTCAGCCCAAAATGTATTTTTTTTTGGTAACTGTCAGGCTTGGCCATGTTATTAAAACATGATTCCACTTAAACTTTTTTTCCAAGCGTGGGTTTCGCCCACGCTTCTTTAGAGGTCAGAAGTTATGGAATCATAGCCTTTAATGTTTATACACATTGGACGGTATTGTTTGCACTAAGTTAGTAACTACTTCTATGTAAATGTATAAAAAAATTTAACCAAATATCTTTTTATATGATCAAATTACTTAAACTATCTTCAAATTATTATTTACAGCGGTGAAGGTACATAAATGTTACCAAACCACCTTATCTTTAATCTGGTTGCCAAATTTTATTTATTTGACAAAATCTTTTCTATCCTTGCAGGCTAACTTAACCTTATGCGATAGAAAAGACTATACCTAGTATTTATAAAAAATACAATACTTATTAATTAACTACAATTCTGTACCCTCCGTGAACAGTGATATAAGTCAACTTATATCACTTATCATTTTATTGCATCATTGTAAAGAGAAAAATATGGGCTATTTTTCTGTCCAATCGGTGTAGCTCTAGCCCTAATAGAACGGGAGATAAGTTTTGTGACTCATGATACAACTGTGTTTTTGAGATACATCCAATGGTTTCATAAATGTATAGTGATTTAACTTCACTTATATTAAAATACATTTACTTTTTTTTATTTTACAAAAGTGTATAATGATACAATTAGCATGTAGATCTTTTGGCAATAAAATATTTTAAATGCAATTGTGTGTATAATGATATAATTTAAGATGTATTGGTAGTCACAAAGGTCTTGTGATTCATACGATTTGTGAAAATTGATATAACTGCAATCGTATCATTTGACACCTATCACAAATTTAAAAATATTCGTGTATTTTGATATAATTTCAGGTATATCAAAATTTATATTTATTTTTTACAATTTCAAATTCGTGTAAAGTAATACAACTTAAGTTAAAGCAAAATTATATAGCCAAAGGCGACCGTACAAAATACTTCCGCATTGTGTAAAATGATACAAGTAGAAATCCTCACCTCCCAAAATCTTTATACCTTTGTCTAATAACGCATGATAGTAGTGAATCCTTTGTTTAAGAAGGACTTCTGAATCTCCATTTTTATAGGCTGCTGCAGAAGCACGAGCTTTTTTTTATTTTGAAAAATTTTGTTGAAGCTAAAGAACATTGCTTAGACACAGAAACCTGTGTTTATCCTACTATTCTGCGTTTAACATGGTAAATATTTCAGTTTTCTAACATAAAGATGAAAAAAAAGAAAAGTCTGATTTAATAGATAAAAGGAAAGATGATGTATAATGAAGATGGAAATAAAGTAAAGAAAAATGCAAATACAGATGACATATACCGTCTTAAGATCGAATAGCACCATGAAAATGAAGCAAACTTTGAAGTTAACTCAAAAAAATAAGTCAACCAAAACGCGATTACATCGCAGAATAAGAACATATTAGTATAACAGATAAACAAACCAATTAAATAAATGTTTGAGAAGAATGTTATGAAAACTTTAGTGGAAGAAAGGGTCACAAATACGACAAACGCTGATTTGGAAGTTTATATGATTCCTACATATGAAATTGGCATTTTTGTATGTTAGGAGCAAAAAAATCGAATATTTTTAAACATAATATTTTTAATTAATCAAAGTTTGAACCATTGTTTTCTATGCACTTTTGCCATATCATAGGAAGTTCGTTGAGCACTTTACTAAAAAACTAGTCGGACGGGAATTAATAAAATCTTCGAAAGCGATTTGGACTGCCCCATCAGAGTTGAATTTTTTCATTATTGTACCCTTTCAGTAATGTAACGCGTTTGCCGGTTTGCTTCAGTCAATTCGTGAAGTACTCACCTTTTAAGCTTTTTAATCTGCCTTATTTGCTTTAAGTGAATTAAAACCGTTATATCACTAACATCGGAGCCTCGGACATGGTTTGCGTCGGATCCGCTTCCACGATAGCCTTCAATTCTTCATGATCAACTTGGGTCTCTGGCCCTGCACGGGCTTGTTCTGCAGGTCAGTATTTTCAGAATGAAAATGTTGGAACCAAAAACGAACTGTGTTTTCTTTTGCAACACGACCGCCATACATATTATTCACCCCTCGATTCGTTACCGCAGCACTAATGCCTCGTACTCGTAAATAATCCTAAATTTTTAGTTTTCCATCTTGTGAATTAATGACGCAGACAAAAAAAAACAGAAAAAACAAACAAATGCCAGTCATCAAAGGTCAAATACATGATTAAATAGCTGTACAAATTTAAATTTGCAATTCCTTACCCAAGTCGAGAAAATCGTGACTAAAGTGGCCAGTACGAAAACCGCCAATTTCATATATAAGAACCTAATATTAACTACGATATATTCTAATACTAGTGCCCCGCACTCGCTTCACTTCGGGTAAATTTTACATAAAAACCTTCCTCTTGAATTACTCTATCTATTGAAAAAAACCGCATCAAAATCCGTTGCGTAGTTCTAAAGATTTTAGCGCACATAGGGATATAGGGACAGAAAAGGCAACTTTGTTTTATACTATATAGTGATATGATAAAAGGAAAATAACAATGCGAATGACTTAAAATTAATAGAAAACGAAAAATATTGTAACGGTTTAGATATGGATGAAAGTACGGTAATAAAAGTATTGATGAAGAATGTGAAACAGATATAATAATGGAAGATAAAAACAATTTAGAAACTGAAGCCAAACAATTTTTACTAACATGCAGTTGGAGGTTGCAAAGGAAATAGTATTTATTTCCTTAAGATAATAAAAAAATAAACGGTAAGAACAAAACAGAAGACCATTAAATGCTGAACCCAATATTATTAACGAAAAGCCCATAACAATGGGAAGCGATTCATCTGATGCACCAAATACATACCTACAAAATGTGTAGTTATATTACTTTACACGTATATTTATGTGATATATGTTAACATGAATCATTATACACATCTTTATTTGCGTATAACTGCGGTGTATTTTAATATAAGTATTTTAAAACACATATTTTTTTAAAATAGATTGGGGTACTGCAACCAGGACATTTCAATGGTAATATTTTGTTCTGGACTTTTTTTGTTTCATTCTTTCTACTACTTTTAATCAAGTAAATAAAGAATATGTATCATTAAACACATTTGCGATACAAATTGTGTATAGTAATGTAAATTAACTTATATCATTTTACACAATTCACTTGTTTTGTGGTCATTGATACAAATTATAGTTTATTATTATTTTTTAAATATGTAAACAAATTAATAAGAAAAAAACATGTTTTTAGATAATTATTTTTATAATATAATAAAAATGCTTTTATTAGGAACTCTACATTTGATAAGGAGACGACAGTAATTTTTCAAAATTTCTAAAACTTTGAAGTCGATTTTCTCAAAACATGATTTTTTGACTTATATCACTTTTCACGGAGGGTACAGAATTATATAATGTTAGAATAAGTTTAATATTATAAAACATTACAACTTATAATAAATAACATTACGTATAACTAATAAAATATAATGCACATATTGCGAAAATTAAGGGCATAGAAGAAAAGGCGTAACGTGGTTTCCAACGCAGGGAGGGAACACCACCGTTTTCCAGGCTAACTAATTTCTTAACAAAAAAACTCATTAACTTAGCTCGAAACAGAATTTGCGTCACCAATAGACTGACGAGGCAATCAATACATATTTAACTTTAAGATAATAGAAACATTAGAAACACACAAAGAATATGTCCGGGATATTTAGCATTAACGGACCCGTGATCATGGCGTTTGCAACAGTGGCGAAATATTAGGAACTCGATAATTTATGCAAGCAAACAAAGCTTTTTAATCATTGACTAATTACCGATATTTCATCAATCAGGATTTTCGTTTCTTTTTTACAACCCGGATTCTACTTGTTAATAGGCAAAAGCCACGTCAACTTGTTTTTTTTTGTGTACCTAAAGCATGTAAAAGCTCATTATTTTAATTGTAATTTTATGCATAAATTTGTAACCTTAAGTGTTTGTTTTTTCGATAATCGTATTTGTACATTTGAGAGTTATCTAACAAATGGTAAGGAGTATAGAAAATAAATGTCTGATCCGATAAATAGTCAATTTGCAGACGAAATGCATTAATACGTACAAGTTTGTAATCAGTAACTTACAGGAACTCAACCTTGGTAATTTGATGCCAGAAACTGTGGTAATATCTTTTTAATTGCTCTTAGAATTAACTTAAATTGACAGTAAATTATCCAATTCCAATAAAAGGTTACGGTATTATAATTACGGTATTATAATTTGTATAACCTCATTGTTATTTATTTCCTGTTTAATTATTAATTTACCTTTTAGAACTAGATTCTTATTGATTGAAATATAAAATGATATATATCATATATGATTCTATAACCACAGCATACAAAGAAGATTATTATGTAGGTAGTTGTTTTATATACCAGTCTGTAACGTATATCTTTCCCTTCTAATAACTAAGTTAATTATTGATCATCTATGTTTAATGACAAAATAATCTAAGCAATACTTCTCATAGCCCTTAATTCCTAGTATCCATAACGTCAATTTAACTTAGCATGGTCGAAACGAGGTTGACTTGTCTTGATATTGATAATATTTTAGTTCGACAATAAATAAGGCGATTCACAAACGTGGGTAGATTTTAATGACAAAAACATTTAAACAGTAAATTTTATTTCAAACTAGTGGTCCCGGCGAATTTATATATTTTCTCATCGAAACCTTCCCTGGACTACAACGAACATTTCAAAACCAAAATTACCTTAATCGGTCCGGGCGTTCTCGAGTTTTAGTCAGAAAAACGAACAGCAACTCATTTTTATTTATAAGAGATTTTAAATTTACTACAGTAAGTTCTTAAAAAAAGATATCACTTGTTGTGTCCAGTACCAGTAATGCAATATTCGTTGTGGTCAGAATTGCATTATACAAAGAAATTGAAATTAATCTATTTGATTTTTTTGTTTTGAGTTATTTACACCGAACGCGTGCCAAGCAGTTCAAGATTAATATTATTATCCCTAACTGACATACGATGATGGCTTGTAGTAGCCTCGTCATCATCACCGGACTTGCGGGGGAGCGGATGGATCTCACCCCTAATCCAAGATAAGGCTTGTGTGTAGTATTCTGGATGTAATTGGACAAAAACTATTCATCAATGGCCACGTAGGTCTCTGTAAGTTGAGAATACAATAAAAATATAAGGCGCCTTTTTTTTCTAGCAAACAATTTCACTGAAAGCTTTGCTGTACTGTAGCTTACTGAATACTAGACACATTTAAGACCGCGCTTAACTGGCTTCTACCGCAGCCAGACAGGCATAAAATTAGATTGTGAGTGTGACTGTCACATTAAATGTATGCATTTAGTGCAGTATCAAGGCTCCGGTCCGGCGATGGGGTTATCCAATAACTTGATTAATATAACCCAATCGAAAATATATAGTCTAGAAGCCAGAGTGTATATGTGGCGTAAGGATGGAACCCAATGAGTCCAGTAATAAAAACGTAATTCCCTTTTTTCCACTTTACTATGCTGGTAGTTTACTACAGGAACTCGAGGGTTATGATGTGAGCGAAGATCTGAAGAGTTTCCACCGAAACTTATTATCATTGTTGTCAAAAAACCAAACCACATTAGATCTGTTATTACTGACTTGACTTCTATAACGAAGCGCAAAGAAGTATTAAGTACGCTGACTAATACCATGCTTCTTTTCAATTTGGTTTCTTCGACTTGGCGAAGGACATGCAGCCGTCGATACTTAACGATAGGTTAGACCGTAAACTGTCTACGATGATTGCTCCCCCGCAAGTCCGGTGACGATGACGAGGCTACTCCAAGCCATCATCGTATGTCAGTAAGAAAAAAATAAAACTTGGAGACGCAGTGTACTGGGTGGGTTGAGTGTACTGGGTGGGTTGGAATTTGCCGACATGGACAGGGTCTTAGAGCAGCCTTTCATCATTACCGGACTAGCGGGGGGAGGATAGCTCTCACGACCGTAGCGTTAGTCGGCTGTCTCTGTCGGTGCAAACCGTCACCTTAAACACGGGAAACCTTGGGCCGGTCACTGCTGGCAGCCCTAGCCCTACATCCTGCGAAGGTTTGCACGATCAGCCCATATTTCGCGTCCGTGTCACCGAGTCACGTAATGACGGTCTTTAGCCGCTCCAGCTGATTATTTTACAGCATTATACGAGCGGAAACGGTAAATTATTATAAAGTCGATCTATTTAAGTACGCATTTGAGGCGACAAAGTTGTTGCTGATTTAATTCTGGAAGGTGCCTGAAGCTAATATTATATGTTGTGCTAAATTGGCCCTGTAAATCATGATTAGTAGGTATTAGAGATACGAGTACTCGTACATTGTTTTATGATTTATTACATTTTATTTACATTATCACTAATAAACGGACGCATGTCTGATCGAAATAGGATATTTTGGTTTGTAAATAACTTATTTCTAAGTCAAGATGGACTAAGTACGGAAATTGGTACCTACGTGAAAACATCAGGGGTGAGAGCCATCCGCTCCCCCGCAAGTCCGATGATGATGACGAGGCTTCTTCAAGCCATCATCGTATGTCTGATAGAAAAAAAAGGTACGTGAAAACTTAAAAATGGTGCATTAAAATTTAATTATTATTATATCTTACGATAATTTATATTTCCAATCCCTCGAAAGAAAATCAACCTAAAGTAAAGTAGGCAATAAATACTATGACTAATGCTGGGGCTACATTAGCGGGCTACTTCTTGTAGAACAGGATACTCGTGTCGCATGAACGTAGACCACTAATGTAGCCACAGCATAAGAATGTGTTCAAAACCATGATCGTCATACTCAAACCAACGTCGTCACACTGTTTCGACCACGAAGATAAACTTGATTTGCTAGATGATCTGTTAAAACTTGTTACTGTAAATCAGAATCATGTTGAAATAACCAGTTTTAAACTCAGAAACTAATTAAAAGTCGTTGATATAGGTAGATAAAACTTTTTATTTTATAAATAGCTGTTGTAAGATTAAATTTTACGCCAATTTGCCACATAGAGGTGCTTTTTACACTGAAATATACTTGTATTACGTCATGACATTAAGCAGATGATGCTATTGTCTAGTTTTATGGAAGATGTAATTTAACACCTACACGCGTTTTTAATTATCTATACATTATGTTTTATTTACAACGCTGTTTTAAACCTTTTTTTTAGAGACAACTAACTATCAACTTTGTTTTTTTCTTTTACTGTCTTTTTACTGGAAACAAAGGTATCCTATATCCACAAGCACTGTAGAGAGCTCGATATCTTAGCTATATAATAATGCTTAAGTATAACAATATCTTAAGCAGTTTCAATCGTAAAATTAGTTTGTTTTAATGTCAGTGTTGTCTATGATTTAAAAGACAATACTTACTGAACATAGGTATGTTTAGTGTGTTCAATATTATAATACGAGTATGTCCGATGATTGCGCTTCTGCTTAAATAGTAGATCTTTTACCGATGGTTAAAAATTATGTTTAGTATTAAAATCTACCTATAATAAAACTTTAAATGCCAATATGTCAAGGTTGTATTTGATTTCCATTTTTATAAGCTTTAAATTTTTTATCCCCGTATTAAATTGTGACTGTAAAGAAATTAATGTAATTGCACAATATCATTAAATTATTTAGTACACTTAGGTTACTTGTTATGATTTATAATTTCAAGGTTGTCGAATTGTGTATAGATTAGGGATCAGTTCAAGATTAAACGTCACAGATTTTTCTCGAAGATACCAATTTGTACCTTATCTACCTATATGTATAAACCTTACCTAATTGTCGTATAATATTCGTATTAGGTTAGGCCTTTAATTTTTTACTTGTCAACTTCTCTTTTAGTAGGTACTAAGGTAGGGCCACCATTGCGACATCGCTGCTCAATTACGTAGATCATCCGAAAAACGCACTTCAAAAGTGACCCAACCAGTTTGCGACGGACCCAATTCGGGTACGATTTCACGTGACAAGTTCCACTCGTGCGCACGTAAAGCTTTCAAGCGAAGCTGTGGCCATATTATCATTATTTGACTGACTAACTTTGACTGGTTAACTGAGTCGTTGGTCTATTGGTAGCAAGCCCTGCGTAAGGACCGAGAGGTCCCCAGTTCGAGTCCGGGGTCGGGGAAAATTTGTGTGAGTTTTTCTGTAATGAAATTACTCCGCCCGGAGTTAGGAAGTTGCCTCGGAAAGTAGGCTAAGCCGGTGGTCCTGCGCCTGATCTCTCATCGGTCATGTCGGATTGCCGTCTTACCGTATTATGAGAGTAAGGGAATAGAGCGTGCACTTGTGTTTGCGCGCACACTTCTGCACTATAATATGTCCATATATCCTGCGCACTTGGCTGATCTCAATCGAGTTTGGCCGCCATGGCTGAAATTGGTCGGACGCCTTATTTGACTGAGTCGATGGCGCGGCGATAGGGCCCCTGTCTCTTGCGCTATAGTCGTGGGTTCGATACCCACTCGGGACAAATATTTGTGTGATGAACATCGTCAATGAAAACAGACATCAATGTTTGTTTCGTGTCTGGGTGTGTTATTTTTTATTAATTTGGGTGTTTTTGTGCATGTAGAAAAATAAATAGTAATTTTCCTCTGCTTATGTAAGACTGTAAAGAAAATAAATAGCGATATATAGCGATAAATTTTATGTACGTAAAATCCGTATTGTATTGTGTGTATTTTTTTGACATTAATTGCGGTTGAGTAATTATTTTGCACATATTTCTCTGTCTTCTTTAATGTGTCTACTTCACATTTAGTGAATCTACGTTACACTGTTACTTTTAACAAAGCAAACTTACGTAATTGGAAATTATTAGCTTATCTCTAAGCGTAAAGGTAAAAGAAAGACGTACTTGTATATAATTAGATACACTTTTTCCAAAACTTAAGAATAGCTGAACCTATTTGGTTGAAAATTTATGGGGTAGCTTAGAATCAGGAGATGGAGTTAGACAATTTTTTAATCCTTTCCTATTATGTTACACCTATAAATGTATTTAAACTAAGTAATTTACTTCCACGACTGTTTGTAATTGTGATCAAACTGTTAAGTTAATTAGAGTACCTATTTAATGTTTTTCTTTTGTTAGGACACATTATCGCAAACTTGAACCATGACAATGATGACGAAAGGACGTCATTTTACCAAGCAAAGGGAAATAGCACTTGGAAATTCCGTACATAAGTTGGAAAGGGAAATTGTAGACAACTTCCCTTTCCATGCTTCCAACTTAGAAGTTGTAAGTAATGTGTGCTACCGGCCTCTTGCAAGTACTGCCTATCGTAGGTAATGGAACAAGCACTTGGTGCTGCTTGTACCTTATCTGACACTTGATTAAAGTGGTCCTTGTGCCTCGGCCATGCGATCCAGCTCTTGGTAAATACGTTGTTTAAATACAGGCAAAGCCAACGTAGTTGTGAAATTGTAGAAATCTTCATGCTCAGCAGCCATTGTTAAACATTATGCCGGCCGGAGTGAACCTGATTTTTTAAATTTTAAATAGGTATTAACTGGAACGAAACGTAGATTCCATAGAGGATTGTCTCGATTCCAACATTCGATACAAAGCGGTATGGTTATTCAAATAAAAACAAAACCTAAGAAAAGATAATATGGCTAATATTATTATTACTAGATTCAAGGATTAGTACTAAGTACTACTTGGGGCTCACTACATGTAGTATTCTAAACAAACATCCCAGGTCATTCCTAGAAGCCGTGGGGCAACATAGTCAACGAAACATGCAAACGGTATTTACAAATAATTCAGATCTATTTATTTACCGATCATCGGGATATTGACAGAGCATTATTGTAAGTGTACAAGAAGCGGCAAATATGCATAATGATGTAACTAGCACTTTGCACCGGCCGTGACGTCAGAGCGTGAGGTCACGCCTAAACTGCGTGCTTCGAAAAAAGGTTGTAAACAAATAATCAATCAAGCGGACGTACGTAAGTCCGGTGGCGTGTTTTGAGTGCAGATACTTATTTCGTATTAATGTTAACACAATATTAATTTACATATTATATCGGCGACGTTAACACATTAATTTGTAAATAATCGAATTAACCGAAAATTAAATTTGTCATAAGATTTACAAACCTCAAGAAAACCTCGGTCCTCTGTTATGAATTACGAGTACATCCTTCTATTTCGCATAATAAAGGACAAAACCTCGCTCAAAATGCTGTACAAAACGGATGTTCTTTATCTAAACTTCTGGTCTAATTATAACAACCCTCGTACAGTTTATTACACGTCTAAGATTGAATCATTATAAATAATAAAGTAATTGATAATTACCTGTAATATTGCAGCGACCCCGCCGACCTCACTGCATTAATTCTTACTGGTAACCCTATATTACACGATGATTTGCAACTCTACGATTAACATGCCTCGTAGAGCTATAGTTTAACTGTTATGAAAAAAAAAGACGACTAAATAACGTTATTATTATAATTTGTTTAATAATAATATAATAATTGTGTTTCACATAGTTATCGGCGCGCGTTCGTGTCTAATATAACGCAATTTTTTTAATGGTTTAGATTTATCTTCGGAGATTGCGTGGCCTACGAAATGGATGAGTAATTTTCGGATGCATTTTTTTTTTGCTATTACGGATATAAAGGGTAAATTGCAAAATACCTTTTTTTAAATATTTAATTAGGGAACTAACAGACACACGCAAATAGCAGGGTGCTAACTAGTAAATGTTAATATTTTATGTTCAACACGTATTTTATTTCAAATTACATTAGTATGACCAAATCCTTCGTATGACCTATTTGGACGTAATAGTTTTAAGATTATTATTGCGGAATTGTATTGGAATATTTCGCATTTTCTCGTGTAAACCACATAAATGAGACGCACGTAGTGGTAATATTGTTACATTGTGGATTTAACACAACATTTCATACTCGAGTGCAAATGTTTATTAAAATTACAATAATGTCACACATAGCCAGTCATATGCATGCAAAACAAAGGTTGTTTTTGTTTAAGAAATCCCCGCGTCAAAGAGATTTGTTAATAATTTTAATATCTGCTCAAAACTTTTTAACACGCTTTAGTAGTTTTTAAATAGGCTGTGATTGGCTGAGTCTTGGTTTCCTAGTACAGGCGGTATGAAAGATCATGTCTAACTTATTTTTTCAAGTGAAATCCTATCGACTTAGATTCCTACTGACTAAAATATCCGAATGTTTCTCCTCAACCCTTGTGGAAAAACACCCAGTTTGTTTTGTACTTGGTTACTTTGTAGACAATTTATGAATTTAACCCCCTACTGACTAGTGCCATAGGTATCTAGCTACTGCTACCTATTTGTTGAATAATCATCAATAGGCTAGTTACGCACTATGCAGTTCACCTGAATGGTAATTGATTTCATTGTTGGCTTGTTTTCAAAAAGCGATCTAATCTTCTCATATTTTTTTTATAGATTGAGATTTTAACTAATGTGTACTAGAATTTAATGCAAGGAATGCTATAATTAAAAAAAATATCTTTCCTAGATTTACTGTTGGTGTCTCATATTGGGTGGTTAAACCTTGAGGTTTAACCACCCAATATGAGACAACCCTATTTGTGTCATGGCCGAGTCATAATCACTCATAAATTGACAAAATTAAACATATTAACTTAACAGCTTAAGGCACTTTGTACATAATTGTCACCGCAGTAACGCCGTGGGAAAGTAAAAATAACAATTACGTACTTCAAATAGCCTATTTAATGTCTTGGTCTGAAGGTCACATCATTATGCTTGGGACTTCCTTATTAAACAATCATGTTTTTGAAGGATTTATTACTCAGTCAATCCTGTGCATGAGTAGTCTTTTGCAATGTCTTGGACCGCTCGTTAGCATTGGTCTTGGGATTCTTGGTCCTGATTTCCAAATTTCTATGCTATCAACAAACCTTTTAAACGACTTGTATAAAAACAAAATCGCTTAATAATATACGCCCAAATTTTGACGTTTACTGTCAAAACTAACCAATAACAAACGCGTTCCTCCCGCCATCTCGTGTTTACTTCTATCTTAAATACTTATTGCTCGTGTAACCTACAGCTGATTATACGCAATAGTGTTTAAAAGTATCATTATTACAGTGTACAATGCAATGGCTTGATAATGGTGCAGTTTCATTCGCTTCGCCCCGACACGCTGACTCTGGCCTCGACCTTACGGCTTTTGCCTTTGATCATATAACTACTGAATGTTTACTAATATTGTTGCTTAATTATGAAGTACAGGGTTATGCTGTGGCTACATTATTAAATGAGTTTTTATTTTTGTCTGTAGAGCTGCGGGACAGTTGCACGAATATTCGCCGTAGACTTGTAGTTGCAGCTTTACCAGAAATGAAGGGAAGGCATCCATGGAGTTTGTTTAGAATTTAATCCAATTCAATCGGTTATAAACTAGATTGATTTATTTATTGCTTATTATTTATTTTTTATTTATTGCTCCATAATTATGTGATAAGGGTTACATAGAAATTAAAGATCTTTATCGTAACTGAACGGGGAAAATTAAAGACATACTTTTATGTATTGCTAGTGTATAATATACATAAAAACCTTCCTCTTAAATCCCTCTGTCTATTAAAAAACCCCATCCAAATCCGTTGCGTAGTTTTGAAGATTTAAGCATATAGACAGATGCGGGAAGAGCGATTTTGCTTTATACTATGTAGTGAAGTGCTAAGCTTGCACTAGCTATATTATATGTTTCCAACTTTCCTCCTTTTATAAACTATCAAAATACATAAGTTTATAATTAATTAAAAATCACCTGAGGTCGAATTAAATTACCATCGTCGTAAGCTTTTAATTCTGAGCCCAAAAGCGCGCGTTCCAACGCTATGAATAATTTATTACGTTTTCTTAAAACTTATTTGTCCCTGTTTACGTGAGCTGAGAAATGGTTCCATCTCGTCACCAGACCGGTGCTGTTATGCAACCGTATCAAAGTCCGTTCTCTGAATACAAGCAGGTTTATTATACAGAAGGGCTATTATTTTTTGACCGTTTTCTAAAATGTAGTAGTAGTAAGTAGCTTTTGGCATAATTAACTTATTAGGTATTCGTAATTTCATGTATGAATTAAGATAGTAAATGTGGGTTTATTTTAAAATGATTGATAAAAAACCTATAAGAAACCAATATGGCACCAGTATGCAGCATGTTTGATTATGCAAATACGTGAATACTAAATTTATTCACTCGTCTTACAACTTATTTTTTTCTATTTGTGATGTTCTGAATACCCTTGCTGTATGTAAGGGCATTAAAAAAATGCAGTCTATTTGTTCTCACGAATAGGTCACATGTAATGGTTTACAGTCCTCCAAAAGTTAAAAAGTGCGCCTATGCTAGACTATTACAGTACCAGTATTTGTTGGTAAAGTCAAAATAATTTATAAGAAGCAGTAGTAGTAATGAAGTAATAAATGAAGCAATAATGAAAAATAAGCTGCATTTTTGTAACAGTCAAAGACTTCATTACAAACATCAAATTGTTTGGTACTAATCTTATAATCGTAAATTGGATAAATCATACCACGACCATTACTATATTAATTACTATAACAAACAAAATATCTTCATGGAATAAAGTGGGCTCCTGATCTATGCTACTATGTGTAAGGGTGCATTTACATTAAACGAGCGAATGCTCATTCTATCCCCACTACATCAAATTCTCTACGCCTACGCCTGTTTACAGTAGGAGAATTTGATTGATGTTTGATGTAAATGCACCCTAAGAGAGGGTAATACGGAATCGAGCCAATCAAAACAGAATGCATTCACCCCTCTGCACCATCATATTCTGCGGCCCAAATGTGCTCGTCACAGCTTGTGGTTTTCCTAGTTATTAAGAGCTGGTCCAAAGCACGTCTCCATTACGCTAAAGATGCTAATCGAGACTTTTAACCCGTAATGGGTGTTTTGAGCGCGCCACAATGGCAGATTAGTGTAATGTTTCATATAATAAATGGTCGTATTGATAGCTGACGCAGTGTTCAAACGGGGCCATTCGTTGTCGCTTAGTTGCGGATACTTGTTAATGGCTATTATGTATTTCGTATCGTTAATTTGAGAACATGTAATCTTTTATTGCTTACTTATTGAACATTGTACATCTTATAAAATATGAAAATAACGTGTTAATAAATTATTAACTGGAAATTAACAAATGAAAGTCAAATAAATTCTTTCTTTAAATTCTTTAAATTCTTTAAGGAAATTCTTTTACTGACATTTGACCGAAATCCTTGCCAGCGTTGATTTTTGGTCACTTCAATGTTTTCATAGCTACTAGGAAATGAGGGCTACCGATATAGTTATTTGTCATAAAAATATACACCAAAACCATTACAGACAATAAACCTTTAGATTTTGTTGCACTAAAGTAAATCAAAGATCACAATAATTGCGTGTGCATGTGACGGCATTGCGATCTCTCTCAATCTCTACCTTGTTATAGAAAATCTTAGTAAATTTATTAAAGTGAGAAGGGTGTGCAAGAAAGGGACCATTATAAATGTATCTACCCCAAATTCAGTGACTCAAGCTTCATTGATATCTTCTATAACTGGAATAATAACTCTTACACGCAGGGAGTTCTGTTAAACACACAAACCGGATGCCTAGTATTATTACGGCATTTATTACTCCCGTAATTCATTGATTAACAACCCGCAGCAATGCAATTTTACTACCTATTCAGTGGAGTATAATAGAACCTCAGAGGTGAACTCGTAATTAGTTTTGGATTGCAACGAAGGAACGCAAAATTACGTTACATATTATATTTAATATTATGAGAACAAGGAAATGAAAGCTTGT
Source organism: Maruca vitrata (assembly GCA_039566165.1). Classification (NCBI taxonomy): domain Eukaryota; kingdom Metazoa; phylum Arthropoda; class Insecta; order Lepidoptera; family Crambidae; genus Maruca; species Maruca vitrata. Next base: position 2,782,486 of record CM076938.1, on the reverse strand, counting down.
TTTATAATTTTACCTCAAATACATGCTACATAATTTGTGCGGTCAGTTGAGAGATGACATGACCGGGTTGACGTTGCAAGCACATTTTATAAAATACTAGCTGTGCCAGCGACTTCGTTCGCGTTTCCCCCGTTTTATACACAGTTTTTATTGTATCTTTGCTCCTATTGGTCGCAGCGTGATTTATTTATTTATTTATTTATATATTTATTTAAGGATAGCCAACAAAGCATACACTATTACAATGAGATCTTAGTAGTATAAAATACATTTTGAAGTGCTGCCTTAATTAAAGGCTACCACGGCATGCAAACAGTTGAAGTTATACATTAGAAAGCAATCAAAAAAAGAAATGAGAACAACGCATGTGTGCTGCGGTTAGTAGAAAAAATAGGAGTGTTGACAGATCCTAGGAAAATGCGACCTCAGGACCTGCCAACCCACCCAAACTATACTAGTATATGAAGCTTACTAAACAGGCAAACTACGTTGGGCTGGCAGCTAATGCTACCAGTTTAGATTTAAATTTAGGTAGCGAATAGGACACATCGACATCAGCATCAGACAAACGTGACAATTGACTGAACTGGGACTGAATTCTATTCATGGTTGAAAAATGACCCAAATTTGTCCTAAATCTTTTCGGTTTAAATGGAAGATATCTTGAGTTTCTAGCTAGTTTGAAGGGAGCGCTGTAATTCACATGTTTTAGTAGATCTGGACAATCAATAAGACCGTTAACTATCTTATAAAAGAACAGGCTGTCCAATAGCCTTCTACGTTTCTCTAGACTTGCAAGTTTAAAATATTTTAACCGTGAGTTATAAGAAGGTAGTTTCCTAGCCATCCCATTTTGGAATGAAAGGTGCCAAAGGAATCTTTTTTGTATTGACTCTAGGCGATTTTTGTGTATCTCATAGAAAGGTGTCCAAGCAACGCAGCAATATTCCAAGGAAGAACGTACAAGTGAACAATAAACTGCTATTTTGCTCGAGTAATGTTTAAAATCACGACAATTACGAATTACAAAACCCAAAAGCTTAAAACATTTGGTAGCTGTTTTATCAACGTGTACATGGAAGCGTAGTGTGTTATCTACATAAACTCCAAGATCCTTGACTACATTCAATTCTCTGATCGTGTTGTCCCTAATCTTGTATGAATTGAAATAAGGTTTTTTGTTGCGGGAAAAATGTACGAAGTTACATTTATCAGCGTTCAATTTCATTAGGTTTAAATTACACCAGTTGGAAAATCGGTCCAAATCCTCTTGAAGTAGTCTCCAGTCGGTGTCACTATCTATACGTTTAGTGACTTTTAGGTCGTCAGCGTACAGATAAATGTCAGAGTGCATAAAACAAGACTTAACATCATTGATGAAGACGTTGAAAAATAACGGGCCTAAGTGCGATCCCTGTGGCACTCCAGAAGACGCCGCGAACCCCGAGGAGGCAAAACCATCGATGACCACAACCGAAGACCTACCGGCCAGGTAAGATCCACACCAATTTAGCAAGTTGCCCATGATGCCACAGTGATATAGCTTGTTAACCAAGATCTGGTGGTCCACTTTGTCGAAGGCCTTGCTAAAGTCCGTGTAGACGGCGTCAACTGCAGCGCCACGATCCAAAGCATCAACAACGTCAGTCATGAAACTGACCAAATTAGTGGAGGTCGATCTGGCCTTAATGAAGCCGTGTTGTTGAGGGATAAGGACCTGTTTGAGATGCCACGACAGTATTGGGTAAACTAGTGACTCGAAGACCTTGCCAAAAACAGAAAGAATCGATACCGGTCTGTAATTTTCAATGGATGACCTGACGCCTGACTTAAATATTGGAGTAATTAACGCTTTTTTCCAATCTAACGGAAAGCAGCCGGTCGCTAGTGAATGATTGTAAAGTATAGTCAGTGGTTCTGAAATCACTTTACAACATCTAATTGCGAAAATTGAGGGTAGGCCATCCGACCCAGGGCCTTTGTAAGGATCAAGTCTTTTTAAAGCTGTTTCGACAACCTCTTTCGTAAAAAGTATACTACTTAAATTATGTGAATAGGGATTCTCAGGAATAGTTGGTTCAAAAGAAGACGGCAACTGAGGAGTGGAAGAACTGTTCTTAATATTATTATTATCATAAACCGAAGAAAAACAAGCGGCAAAAAGATTACAAACTTCCGGCCTATTTGAAGCAACCTCTCCTCCGTAATTCATACTAGATGGGTATGAACTCGCACCGTGACGTTTTTGTTTTAAAAAAGACCAAAATAATTTGGGATTGGAGGTGAGAGAAGATTCAATAGAAGAAATATATGTTTTGTAATTATTCTGCAATAGTATGATACTCCTTTCTTTGAGTACACGGAACGTGATGTTATCTAAAGGGTTTTTGTATTTTGAATAAAGTATACGATATTTATTTTTTTCACGCAATAAATTAATGAGAGACTTGCTATACCATGTGGGATATTTATTTGACTTGGTTTTAGATTTAGGTACATGTTTAATTATAATACTATTAATTATCTCGTAAAACTTAGAGACCATTGTATTTATATTTAGGTTTGTAGAAAGTGAATGTTATATAGCCTAAAGCCTTCCTCGATAAATGGTCTATACAACGCAAAAAACTTTTTCAAATCGAACCAGTAGTTCCTGAGATAAGCGCGTTCAAACAAACAAACAAACTCTTCAGCTTTATAATATTAGTATAGATTTGTGTTCTGTGTCTAAATGTTTTTCATATAAACTTTTAGTTTATTCATTCATATCACTGTTGGTAGATATGATATCCGTAACAAAAGTTTTCAAACAACTAAGCACGGAATCCAAATAATGTACGTTATGTTAACGGATTAGAATTATATACCTACCCGTACCCATTTTACTAGAATACTTTTACTGGGTATAGAGGCATAACGGAACGCATAATGTAATTTCAATGGTTAACAAAAATCACGAAAACGTGTATAAAAAAAAGAGAACCTCAATTAATTGTTTTCCTAGTAATCGCAAAACCATTGCTGGCTTTCGTGGCGAATCTTTGATTGTCCCTTTCCTCTGCGGGAAAGACGTTTGTGAGAACTTCTGGAATTATTAACCACGTTGTTCCGAATTTATCGATTTTAAAAGCCTTTTATCATTTGAAATAAATCAAATTTTAGTGATTAAACTCGCGTGTATTCTAAAATTATTTAGAGACTAGACGTTTCGAGCTTTTTACAGCGCTCGTGGTCACGGGCAAGTTGACTAAAGTTGACAGTTGTCATCAATACACGCGAGTTTAATCCGTAAAATTAGTTTTATTTCAAATGTCTTAGACTTGTGTCAGTATTAAAAAATGGATATCGAATAGTACTTTTTGACGGCTTGCCAATTTCGGTCCCTGAATGGCTCGCATGTCTCGCGTGTCCCACATACTTCTGCGCAGTTCTAGTAAACTAGTGCGCGTAATAGCGTTGCGTGTGCGCAGCCCCTTCCGAGCCACGCACTTGCAAAACTGCCGGTTGCATTCACGGTATCGGTATCGTTCGGAAACTGCATTAATCTGGATATTATACTTACCTGATGTTGGTATTGTTGATTCACTTCAATAATTTGTTGTAATGTTGGTTTTTTTAAGGCTATAAAGAGCTGCAATGGCTTAGACTGCCTGTCCAGGTAGAGGAGCGGAGAAAAGGAGAAACTTTAACCAATGGGTTTTCACATCATCTCAGTACCTTGTGTTCTATAAGATACGATTTAATTAGGGGTGAGAGCTGTCTGTTACCCCGTCCGGTGATGATGACGAAGCTACTCCAAGCCATCATCGTATGTCAGTTAGGAAAAAAACAACACTATTTTAATAGTATCCCCGCTCCACAGCCTCGCACCTCTTCGGTGGACAAACAGTTTAATAATGTTAAGAGCCATCCCCCAGTTCCCCCGTTAATCCGGTGATGATGACAAGCATACTCCAAGCCTTCATCGTAGTCAGTCAGGAAAAAAAACATATACTGCTATTGGAAATGACTTCACTAGGGGGGTATAATCGGGTTACCTATTTCCTAGGTGATTGTATGCGAGTGTTAGCTGTAAAAGGTAAATTAGGTAAGTGTCCGTATCAATGATTTCTGTGGTCCTAACCTACGTTAATTCTTTCATATTGAGGGCTGTTGTCTTTATATGACCTGTATGTTTTATAAGAGAGTACACATGTATTGCCAGCATAAACTATATTCAGTAGGTCACAGCTGAGTAATTACACACACATAGGTAATTAATGAAATGAAAAAAATCATGTTCTTGATTCTTGAATGTTGCACTACATACCGATCGACCTTCCTCTTTTTTCAGAAACTTGTTTGTGTACATGCGAATAATAGTGAATTAAGGTTCCGATCGTATTGGGTAAAACCGGGATACTATTATTACTAAAACTCCCATGTCTGTCCGTCTGTCTTTAGACAGGCAGCATTTCAACAACCGCGATAGCTAGTTGAAATTTTAATGATTAAATACAATCATTTAAATTTCAACTGTGATATGTTACTACTATAACAACAAATACTAAAACCAATATTGAGGGTGGTTATCACTTATCAACAACAACAAACGTGTCTTTTAAAATTTTACCTTGTCTATGGTACGGAATCCTACGTGCGCGAGTCTGACTAGCACTTATTATCCGGTTTTTAACAACGTAGCATTGAGTTCCAAAACCAGTGATAACCCATTGATCACGGCGCGCACCAACACGATGTTCTTCGTCGCCACAACATTATATATTATAGTTCTCCATAACATCAGTAGATCATTAGCAAACACCCTTGACCCACTGCTTATTAGTCATTACTGCCGTGAAATATAATTTTACCCAAGTATATTGGTACTGATTATAGAACGCACGATTTTTGTATAATCAAAACATGTAATTAAGAATGATACTTGTCTTTATATGCCAGTTTTTCCGTTTATGCCCGAATGACTTCGAATGCATTCACTATTCAGATTTTATAAAACCTTTATTTCGATGAAAACAGGTGCGAAGGAATAAGAATATTAATTACATGTGGTGTATTGTTTGAGAACAAAGAACGCGATACCTACGTAACAAATATTATTTTTACTTGAAATATTTCATTGAACTTTTTGCAAAGTCAAATTTAACTCAAGTTTTTGGAAACTAAATTTTTTTTTTTACTTAGAATTAAAGAAATATATTATTCACTTTTTCTTTTATACGTGGGAGGTTACCAAAGCAGAAGATTCAAAAACTACAGTTTCCAGAACAAAGTTGACTATTTTCTAGAATAATAATTTTATTAAATGAAGTTTTTGTATTCAAGTAATCACTTATTTCGAAACAGGTCAAAGGTTTTAATTAAAATTATGCATTTGTAACTACTTGAGTACCCAAGTCCGTACGACCATTTGCGAAATTATTTGCAATTCAAATAGAAGTTTTATTATCTTGCTGTTTTATTTAAATCTGAACAGTGTAAAGTATTATTCGTTAAAACAGAGTGTTATATGAAAATTTATTATTTAACTGTATTAACTACTGAACAAATAGGTGTGAAGCAAATAGATAGGTACTTAACTTGTCTATGAGTATGTCTGTCATAAGCAGTACTTACAATACAATAGTAGTTTAGGTAATTAAAGGAAAAACATATTATAAAACTGATTATATTTAAAACCTTTTAACTAGAGTAAAAAATTGAGCGAATTAATTATGATTAATGGGAAGCTAAGGCTGAGCATACACGTGAAAAAATGAATAAAAAATCTATACTCATCTGGAAAACTCATAAACTGTCTATAAGTTTCATGCAAAATTTGGAAACAAGAAAAAATACCGACGCTGTCTATGGTTGTCGGCTTCGCAACGCGCCATTGTCGCGCTGACATTTGACCGAAGCATGCGCAATGCGTGTCGCGACCCCCGCGCCATTTACATACAATGTTCGAAACTCAAAATTCTGTTAGAAGAAATAAGTGGGATGTTTTTGAAACAATGAGTTTTCTCGACGGTTAAGTTCTGAATTTGTGAAGGTTGAAACCTAATGAGCCGATATTCATTAGATTTACCCAGCAATAACATACTGAAATCATTCTTGTAATGATTTACTGAATAATAAAATGGTTTGAAAACCTCGCAATTTTTAACTTAAATACATAATAACAAGAATATTTGCATGACATTCCGACTTCCGATTTTTTTAGCTGATTGTATGACCTCATTTAATTTTATAATTTCCTCTTGGCGGCTTGTTGGGAGAGCAATCAATAATTTTATGATCTCATGCTAATGAACACTAAATGACGTCTACGTCTTGAACACATGCAAGCAATTACTATTTTTCTAATTAAGAGGCAGCTCTGTTACGCGATAATGAACGTTTATTTGAACGTGTTTAAGTTTGAAATGGAAAGGAATGATCACGGTGTAGGTTTTATTGGTTAGATAACATTATAAACAAGCAAGTGCTCAATCAGTCATCAGCCATCCCTGCACAAGCCGGCCGCCATGTTATTGTTTACAATGACTGCCGGCCGGTGATTGGTCGTTCGGGCTAGCGCCTAATCATATGCGTCGCCCATTCGTCCGCGAGCGCCACTTCCCAGTTTGAAATTGGAACCATATGGTTTGGCTGGGAACGTAACATACAGAGAAACATAAACACACGATTGCTAGCTCCTATTACATAATTTACAGTGCAGTTCTTTGATTCTGCTCAGGCATTCTATTATATATTTTTTTATTTTTACGACACTTGTATCAAGGATATTTATTGCCATTAAAATAATAATAAAACCATGTCACTTAATGATACACGTAATCCTCATTTATTTTATAACATCCTTCCATCACCACAAGGATGCCGTATAAACTTACCTATGCACCAAAGTCGTAAAAATATCTATTACCTATTCAAATTAGTATTACAACATTATGTGAGTAGATATAAAATAAATCGATACGTCGAATGCATTGAAAGTTAAGGAATCTTTCTCAATCAGAATTATTAGTTCTAAGTCGCACAAATTCTTAAAATCCCTATAGGATCTCGTCGATCCCTAGCAAATAGCTATTTTATTTCAGAATTGTAAAGCAAAGAAAGCCTTATTAAAAAGTCATAGAGATCTAAGAAGAAGTTGGGAGATCTAGAGCCTTTTACTACAGCTACTTTGACGTAGGTACTGTAGCCAAAGCACACAGTACTTTGTTCAAACAAACCGGTTCTCACTTTCATTGCATCAGTGAATGCGCGTAAGCATTCATCGAAGTGATTTCGACACACACAAACAATCGGACAATTTCACATGCATGAATGGCAAGTACACTATATGTCTAAAACCTTTTAACTCTAGCCTGAAAATGGCTGACTACAAACTCGATGCTGAAGTTAAACTGACTTTATTTACTGATTGATATTGATATGCTATGAAAAGTACTCGATACCTTTGTACCTTTCCTTCAATCTTCCAATGATCTATTCGCCATTAGTAGATTTGCTAAGAAAAGGCCTCGATACCTTGATTTTTTTTTATAAGAGGCTAACAAGATGACCTCACTCCACCTGATGGTAAGCGGTAGTGAGATCCAAATATGAGGTCGACAGGCACAATAGACCATATTGAGCCTGTCGCACTCACCCTGAAAGCCGTGAAAGAGGAGGCCACTGCCGCGGCAACAACGAGACAAGGCGTGGAGTCTCGCATTGGTATTGAGCTGTGCGGGTCGGAGTTGGCCAGTCCGCCGGACGGAAGGGCCCCCGTTTCTACGGGTCTCCCTGGCCGGCGGGCTAACCCGCTCCGCCGCACAATACCGCCGCTAAGGCTCCACAAAAATGTCGACACTTTTGCATTGATACTTCTCATGAGTACAGTATACCTAATACTCGATCTATCAAGAGACGTGGGTGCGATTCCCAATGGGGACAAATATTAGAGTAAATTATTTCGTGTCTGGGTCTATCTATTATGTACATTTGTGTATACCACTGTAGTTTCTGATACCCATAGCTCAAGTATTAAGCAACATAGCAAGGAATCAGAACAATGTAGGTACATATAATGACTAAGAGACTAATCTTCACAGTAGTATTAATTAATCTAGTTTCTAATGTCATTCAAAATCAGTTCCTTACCCTGGAGTTGCCACTCAACTGTTTAACGGCACTTCCATAATAAGTACCTAACTTGTACTACTCTCTTAGCGGATTGTCTTCAAAATGTTTGTGAAGTTTTGTTTTCTCTCACCTATGTCATAAAAGTCATAAAAACGGACGTATCTCGAGATGTGTTTGATTACCAATTAGGGTTACTCTGTTAATATTCAAAAGATTGTCAGTTTCGTAACTCAACCTTTGAAACACCAGTGTTAATCGGTCGGCAAGTTTATGGGATTATTTTAGTCTTTGATTTAGTAATTCAATGGCAATTACGAGCGTGCCCTTTAGAATCAAGTGTTGCGAAGCAATCGTGTCGATTTCGCTTGTAAATATAAACTGAATCGGTTGCCAATGAATTATATGCAAATAAAACTAATACAAATACTATATTTCGCTAGATTCAGACGTCAGTCACGTCGTGTGCTTAAAATTGATCATTAAATCTATATCGTTGAAATATATGCGTTCCGTAATAACGGCTAATCACTAGTAATAAATATTAGTGCACGATATAATTTAGTGTCCAAAACTGAATCTTTTGTGCACTTACTGTAATTTAAGAATCCGCCTATTAATATACGTCATTCGTGGAAGCTAATAAGATCCACTAATGCTTTCACTTTTCACATAATTCAATTAGATGTTTTTTTAATTTCTCTTGGTTAGCTGAGACACTAAACATTTACTTTGTTCCTTTTCAGGTGATAGGAGAAAGAGAATATGCGGTGCGACCGACGAGACGACCCTCGGAGGAGCTCCAGACTGGCCAGCCCTTAGAAGTAATAGTACAACAGGTGAATGTCCTTTATTAACCTTTTATCAATATAATTTAAGGGCGCGGCACCATTTTACGGCATCACTGTATGCGCCTGATACGCGTTTAAACAGTTCGGAATCAGGTCTAGTTTTAAAAAAAAATATATGATAGCTGAAAACGACTAGAACTGTGATTAAAACATAAAATAAAAAAAATTACTGTCATTATTTTGAAAAACGGAAAAAAATGTTCACCGGTTGATGTTTCAATAAGCTGTTGGTTGGTGTAATGGTTCGCACGTCTGGGCGCGATTCATGCATGTACAATTCGTCGTTTGTCATACCTACGTCGAAATCTTTGTTCAACAATTTCCTCTTAACATTCATAGAGCTAAAACAATTTCATTGTTTACATTCCAAACTAGATAGAAAGAGTACCTATCTACTGAATTCCTTCCTGGTATCATTAGTAGTTATTAAACCGAACCGAACTGCCTTCTCAATGCTAACCAGTTCCTAGCTGTGGCCGTGTCTCTTTCGACCCGTTTGGACGTAAATAACTATACCCAGTCGCCGGGAAATTGCTGTAATAAATAATAATCTGACTTGTTGCGCAACCACGAATATGTTTTCTATTCGGAATGTCTTTTAATTTTAATAATATCCAGTTTACACCGGATTTTTTTATCCTAATATCTGACGCGAACACTTGAGCATAGTAAAATAGCAAGAATTATACAGATATAAAACTTTAATGAGACGTTAAGCAAGAAATCAATTATGAAATGATGACAGAATTTAATAGCCTCTTATCATCTTTAAGTAACAGTATAATATGTACATAGTAAGTAACAATATACTTATTAGGTAAGTCATTACTGTTAGAGGCAAGTTAGGAGTATTGTTCAAAAATGAATAGAACAAAAAATTCATGAAATAACTGTGGGAATTTTGACCTACAGGAGGGGCTTATGAGTTTAGGTTGTAGAAGTTTGACTTGCATTTAGTGTCATTTGTACCTAATTCCAAGCGAATGTTCTTGTTTGTTATTAAATTTATTTAGCACTGGTGAGCGTTCTGTTGTTCGTCATGAATTATGAACTTTATTTTTCGTTCAAGTTCTGCATAAATTGATTTCTATGATTGATATTTAGAACAGTAAGACAAGACTACTTACACACATGAAAAAAGTGAACTCCTAATTATAGAATCCCGTTTTACCCTATGGCTACGGAATCCTAAAAATCCTGTTGACATTGGTACAATGTGTTAAATAAACAAAATAAATAAAGCGTGTCAGCACCATAAATCATTGCATTATGAAATACTCATTGGTTGTGTAAGGATGGATTTTGAAAAAAAAAACATCTACGATTTAATATTTTTTAATTCTGTCGAAACACGATTTATGTTATGTATAAGTTGACGATGCAAATATTATCTACTCGATTCATTAATTCGTTTCGATTGAATGACAAATTGCATTGTATCTATTTTACATTAGCTGAGGTTTTGTGGTGTTAAATCAGGTGTTAAATTATCTTTGATTTCATTATAGTGATTAATTTTGCTGTCCCATTAATACTCAATTCATTTTTAACAGTATATACTTGTTGACTAGCGACTCTTAACCAGTATTAGATCGAAGACGTATTTCTTAATAATCACTGGCGATTCCAGGCTCCGAATCTGCGAGAAACTAGCAAAATCCTATTTGTCGGCTCTATATTCCCAATAATGTCTCTGATTAAGTTTGTGTACTTTCTTTTCTAATGAGGGTGTTCGCGTATAAGATATCCACTAGATGGCAAGACGCAGATATGAGGTCTAACTGCTTCGTGATTGGTGAATATTGACATGTCTGTCAATGTCACGTCAAAAATAACCAATCACGCTGCAGTTGGACCTGACGCCTACTTATTGCCATCTAGTGAAGTTCTTATACGCGAAAACCCTCATTGACATATTCTCAAAATAGTTATATAAAATCCTACTGCTAGCGACTGCAGCAGCTCACAACTAAATTTATATAATAAAATGGCTGTTTCTGATTTATTGTAGTTTCTGAGTTATTGTATTATCTATATTAATATTATAAAGCTGACGAGTTTTTTTGAACGCGCTAATCTCAGGAACTACTGATTCGAATTGAAAAATTCTTGGATAGACCATTTATCAAGGAAGGCTTTAGGCTATATTACATCACGCTGCGACTAATAGGAGCAAAGAAATAGTAGGAAATGTGTAAAAACGGGGAAAAAAACGCGGATGAAGTCGGTCGCACAGCTAATACTCGTATTATATAAATTGAAAATCAAAGTACCGATGACAAAACAGGAGATGTTTTATTGATGATTTCAAATACTTGTAAGTAGATACTGACTAGGTTAGGTTTGTTTCTATGGGTACTTCTCAACACTACTCTACCGATCTTTGACAGCTTGATAAATATTGACAATGCTTGCTTAAGTTATTTTTATAACAATTTACGTATGAGCGTGTACGTACGAATTTATTTTCGTGAAGTGAATAGACATTGACGAACCTTGTAACCATAGTGAATACAATATTAAATGATGGTCCTTAAGAATTAAATAACTGCTTTGCAAATAGAAGTCTGAAGGTTCTTTATGGGATAATTCAGATTTAAATAATCTACCAATGTTGAGTTTCGTCTAAAGATAGCGAGGTAAACAAATTACGTTTTAGTTGTATTTTACCTCCAGGTTTACACAGACTCTCAGCCCACAGTTATGGGCTGTGGCATTTGAATTTATTGTGTCAAGTACCAGGAGTAAACAGATAAAAAAAAATTACAGACAGGGAAAGGAAGGGAGCGGTTACTTTTCTAGCAATAAAGAGTGGTTTCAGATCAAGTTTTTTTTTAAGTTATTCGTAGTTAGATGCTCTCGTGACGTCATTCTGTCAAATACTACGGCTTAGAGCCTTCCACTTTCCGTACGTGAAGTAAGGTTGAATTTTGTTTAAAAAAAATGCCAACTCCATATAAGTTTTAAAAAATATCACTATACAAGTGTAGGAGATAAATATTATACCTCTGTCCTCTACCTACCGTAGTACGTGCCAGCCCTGCTAAGTGACGAAGTCGGCTGTTGTTTTCCTGCGCCGTGGCAGCCCTGACCTCTGAACCGCGTGACGTCAGCGGCGTCAGATTGACAATTAGCCGAACAATGATAGCACAAACAACTGAAGTTAGTGTTGTCGAAGCATCGATACCAACAGTTCTGTCAAGAAAATGAAAACGTTTTTATTGAAACAAGCACCAAACCAAGATTAATGTAGCCCTGATTTCTGAAATAGGAGAACCTGTGTTACAGAAGCCAGTACCTTCCTATCATTGACACAATATTATTAGTGGTATGTTGAGATACAATCTATTAATAAGGGAAAATAAACAAGAAAAAAATCTATAAATGAAGTGAATGACAAGAAGCTATTGGTGTTACCTTGGTATATTTATGGTACAAATTAACAAATTAATAAAATTTCATCGTATCGTCAAGAATAGCTGAAGTTCTTTAACCTAATACATGCCTGTTAGTTATGGCCTGGAAAAAGGTTTAATTTCTCTAAAAGAAAAAAGTTTTCGTGTCTCTACACGAAAACGTTTCAAGTTACATCTATACTAATATTATAAAGAGGAAAGATTTGTATTTTTGTATGTTTGTAATGAATAAACTCAAAAACTACTGGACCGATTGCAATAATTTTTTCACCATTAGAAAGCTGCATTATTCAGAAGTAACATAGGCTATATTATATTTTAAAAAAATTAGGGATCCTTACTAAACCTCCAATAATGTAACCCAAAGTGTAAAAAATAGACCTGAAAAATTCCTTACATCGCCTGCGCTGCGAAAACTATTGAAGATAGAACAAAACCATTTACTAAGACTTTGCAGAACTTATCATTATCTACAAAAAGTGTCGCGACAGCATTTATCTAAATATTATAGTTTTGTCACAGCAAGCGGTTTTTTATTCTAAAAATTTTATTTATATGCCGCCGCTTGATAGGGCTCTTTATTTGTACCTTGGTATTAATCCTTAAAAAATAAGTTACTTACTAAATAAGTTAATATTCAAGACGGCTTTAATACCTTTTTATAACTTTTTGAATTATTCAATTCGGACATTTAATTCGGAAGATATCACGAGTTTAAAAATGCAAGTATTAGAAAAAAGTCGCGTGGTTGCCGCCACCGCGCTCAGCTAGCCTGTAGCCAGCATGCGATGTAGGCTCCATGTAAGCGTCACTGGGGTACGGGGGAGTCAATGTAATATGTAATATAATAATATTATAAAGAGGAAAGGGTTGATTTTTTGTTTGTTTGTTTGTTTCTAATAGGCTCCGAAACTACTGCACCGATTTGAAAAAATCTTTCACTGTTGGAAAGCTACACTATCCCTGAGTGTCATAGGCTTTTTTTAGATAGATTTCTCTTACGGGGTTAAATTATATTACATAGAGATAGAGATATCCCCGAAGCGAAGCGAGGGCGGGTCGCTAGTGTTTAATATATGTGTTCTTATTAAAGTCTTAAAACTAACATAAAATTTATTTGGTAAACCATTGAAAATTATAGAGAAGTAAATAATTAGAACCCTCTCTGTAAAAATGCCTGAATGAAAACCTTTTATAAGGTACGAAATTGGGTATGGCAAACTAAATAAGGGGTAACGAATATGCAAATATTCCTTAACCTTCTTAATTAGGCTGAAATTAATTGATAAATCATATGTACCTATTTAAAACCATCATTATTATTGCTGGTACCTAATTAAATTAATCGATAGATATTGACTACAATCCTTATAATACGATAGTCATGTTGCTGTAAATGAGTTACGAGGGCTTTTCAAAGTCCCTCAAAGCCTACAAATCTCTATACACTATACAATTCAATTTTTAACAGACTTCGAAAAAGGAGGAGGCTTCTGCCCACATAGAACTCATCGCTATTGTAAAACAAAATAAAAGTTGATTTACATATTTTGTATTTGTACGTATGCGGAAAATGATTTATTAACAGACTACTACAATATAACGTTGCGCTCCGGCAGTTAAAACTCATACCTTATTGCCTCAGTAAGTTAAGATGGATTGCTAAATGTATCTTATATAATAATTTAGATATTTAACTACAGTTTTTCCAAATAATGTAGTTAAATATCTAAAATTATTAACGTTCTCAAGCATTCTGCGCTTGTTAAAACGCATAAAAAGATCTACGTGAGGACATTTCCAAGCGGCAGTAAAAGAGAAAGGCAAAACATATTATGTACATAATAATATTGTTTCTTTATGTAACTCACCGAGATATGATATATCTAATCTACATATCTTAATTCTTGTCTGGTCTATACTTAAATTGTACAATTAGTTTTCATGGAGAAGTAAAAAGAAAAATAAACATCTAAACGTTCATTATAATCAATACGCGTGTGTTTTCGTTATCTCTCGGTGTATACTTTATTTGATAAAAGAAAAGATAAATTGTGTTTTAATGCATTAAAGGAAATGTAAATACAGAGTTGGCGTGACATACACAATATTTAATCAATATTCAAAATATATAATGCTGAATATTTTTTCATTATCAAAACACCGACTATTAAGCTACGGTGACGATTATATATCTAAGCTCTTATTTTTATTTTTACACCTAATAACGGATTTTAAATAATGTTAGTTACCCTACATAACAAATAATAAAGACAAGAAAGACGAAATAACTTTCTGCTCGTTTCGTTTATAAACTAGAGAAGTGTCGAGAGTAGCCTGTGTTTTAGAATAGAATAGAATATAATATTTATTTGCAACATGTTCTTAGACTTTAGCCTAGTATCTCTGTAAATTTTATTTAAATCGAATAAAAAATCAATTTTACGCTGCTTTCAACGCTTTTAACAAGTGAATGAGAATACTATGTTAAATTTTCAGTAATCACTAGTTCAATAGGAAGGACTAGCAAAAAAACGAGTTTTCGATAAGCTTATCGACTTATTTACGTCTTTGTTCGATTGCTATGTGTCGTGTGTATGTCTTGAAATAAATATCCATCGTTCCGCGGCTGGTTTGCGCTCGTTCGGGGTTCGAGTCCCGATCGGGACGTGCACCGGGGTTAGTGCTCTCGCATCCCGAAAACAGAATTGCATGGGCGCAGCGAGAGAGCGCCGTCCCACTTAGCTTTAGGCTGCCGATACACTATTTAGTTCGGGTGGGAGGTTCTAAGTTGAACATACTAACTTTTTTACTTATTCATTGTCTTAGACTGTAGTCATTGTTTACCATAAATTCTACTCGATATAAAAGGTGCAAAAAACTACAGCTGCCTTCATCAGCCCATATACGTCCCCACTGCTGGGGCACGAGCCTACCCTAAAAACCCCACAGCTGTTTTAGTATTTAATTTAGAGTACCTTGTCGAACCACGTAATAATAACCTCATGTTCTGTAATTGCTCGTGCGAAATTATCTTAGACTTTGATAACGACATTAATATGTCTAACTAATTCACAATACCTTCCTTATGTACTGAACCTGTTTAAGTTCTTTAATGTGACTGAAACAGGATCACAATTCCAAGATCTGATAGCCTACTCTAATAAGTTACATCTTTTATTGCCTTACCTGTTTTAATGGTTTTATGGCTTAGTAAGGTTGTTTCAGCCAGAGGAACAAAAGTAAGGAATCTTAAGTTTAAACACATAATCAATTGCGACAGAATCGGTGAGATTCCCCCCAATATGTGAAAGCTTATTGAGTATAATATCTACTGGTATCCCCTAGCGAGCAATATGTTTATAAATGAGAATGTAATTGTACTATTACACGCGTGGGACCTTATGCCTAATTACAATAAATTAAGTATTCAGCGCCGTTAACCTATCACATATGTTAATGATGTGGTGATATTGGGAGTTAGTTGTCGACGAACTACGCTTGACGACAATTTGGTGGTTCTTATGCTAGATCTGTGTCCCTGAAGACATCGGAGGGCTGACTTTGGTTTATGTTACTTCATTCTATCCATTTTGAAAGAAAATTTAAAATGAATAGAACACTTTATTATTTACACTTACAATTAATAGGCCCCAATGTTGCAATCTTGTTAAAACTACTTGTTAAAATTCATAAAATACAATAGTGTACATTTATAAATTGTATACCCTATGATTGTATAGTTTAGTACTTTTGCAATACCTGTAGAAGGTCTCGTAAGTTTTAAGTGCAATATACTTTTTGTTATAACACCTACATATGTTACTACACTTAGAATGCAAATAAATATTTGAATTTGAATGTCGATATTAAATGACTGTTTCATATGCTAAAAATAGATTCGTATCGTTCACCACAAAATTTCTTACCGGACCACGTTTAATAGTTTGTTTGTTATAAAATTTAAATTCTTTATGTACATAACTAAGAAATTGGTAAATTGTCGTAAAAATGACAGGTTTCAAAGTGCCCTTCCAAAGTCTGCGTCGGCGAGGTGGGTTAAAATGTGCGATTGTCATTTGTTTTTGTATTATCTGCGCCGCCGCCGTAATGAGTTGCAAACTTTTTATATCGGGACAAACACATTGTTCATAATGATAATATGACGTACCCATGTGTTCAAGTATTAAAATTTATTGTAAAGTTTAAAAACAAAAAAATGTGTGAGCACCAATAATAAAAACACGTTATGCCATAAGTAGGAGAATATTTTTGCGTCATTTGATAATATGATAATAACCCCGAAAAAAGATTCAATTTTTAAATAATTGTTGATAATACTTAATATTGCATCTGGAAACAACTTTTAAAAACAAATATTGTTTCGTTTACTTCCCAATTATAGTTCAATTGTTGATATCGAATTCGTTGAATTTACTTTGTAGTAAGTACATATTTACCGGAACGTATCATATCACAGAGCCCGAAAAAAAAAACAAATACGCTCAGAGTAGTGAGCAGCCAGCCTTAGTATCCCTTCATTATCGTTTCGGTCTCAGCCGGTCCGAGTAACTGTATACGGTAAAATGCGAAATAAAAAGGCGAACGAAATCGGACGCGGAAACCGCTCGCAAGAAAGTTGCCGGCTTCGTAATGCTACGCACGATGTTCGGGGTTCCTCGGAAGAGTTTCATTTGTTTTTCTTAGTTGTTAAAAAGAGGACAACACTGTCCACTTTTTTTAAAAACAAAGCAAATGCGTAACGGCATCGTATTACTATACATTGACCAGACCACAAATAGTGTCTGAATCTTGTTTAATCCTTTCATTTAAATGCTAGGTTTACATGAATATGAACAGTAGATATATATAAGATATAATTTTTCCTTCATCGGTCTTTGTTAGTAATAAAAACGCTAATTGCATTGAACAATCTAATAGCAACGAAATATGTCGTCTGGTGTCTTTATTTACTTATACGATGTAGATAGATCCCGGTAGTAAATCAAATTTGTACATGAAATAAAGTTTCATTGTTTTAAATAAACATAAGTACAAATGGCTAGTTGAAAGTTGCACGGGGAAATTGTTTATGATATGTGAGTGATGTTGTTTACAGGTGCGAAAGCCACAATCTACCGTATCAAATAGTCACACAATATACCAGCATAATGAAGTAAAAGCAAACACATGAGGACGCCAAGGATACTTCAATATCAGAGAGTGCAGTGACTCTTTACGGATATTACTTAGTTACACTGAAAGTGAAAACACAATGTACAACTTAAAACATTACTGTTATGAATAACTAGGTCAGAAATAAATGAAAACATCGCAAGGGGACAAGCTTATCAAGACATTTATGGCTTCCACTCATTTTATCAACGCCTATAATAATTAATTGGATTGCAATATGACATTGACAATGATATTGCAATCTACATTATAATAGATTAAATAAAATCTAAAATAGAGATATAAATTGATACCTTTACCACCTGTATGCTATGACGTTGCGCATGAAGATAGTGGTTCCAATTAAAATTAAATTTAAGCTTTTGATTAAATAAATAGAAATTAATTTGACAGAAATACTTTTTTTGTAAAGGCATATTAGTGTTCGCCGACGGAAATGAGGAACATTGTATAGATTCTCTAATTTAGATAAACTTAATAAAAAACGATTCACATTTACAAAAAAGTAAAATGATGCAACCCACCCCAAAACCAGACAAGTACTCCTAACTAAATCTAATTCAATGCCATTAGATAAACTGTTTTGTGTTAAATGGTACCTACTTGAGCTTGTCCTTGGCTATGACATGTAAGGTTATTTTCAAATCGAGGCAATATTCCGCAAAAACGACGACGCTGAAGTATTTCTACGACTAAAATGCTTATGGTTTGTCTAATATTCCCTGTCGATTCTGATAATAGATGCCTTTAAAAACAATTACATAGTTGTTTATGCTTCAGTATCAGATCAGTGATTTACAGTATTATTGTGATTTAAATAGTCCCACAAACTATGAAATAATTTTAGAATTGCGCAACATAATCAAATCAATCAAACCATTTAGAATCGGAATTGGATTTGTTTGGAATTCTATTGTTTGCGGCCTCGCTGCGGAACCATTCTCTTCCGACCATAAACAAAACTTGTCTGCTTTTTAAATGGCGGTCCGGCCAGTCGGGGATCATTACTGGCTGGACGATACAGCGAAGCCTCGGCCCCGCCGAAATTAATGGCCAATTGCTTTCGTATTTCACACGGTGTTGTGTACATGTCTTTAGGATGGTTACTCGTTTCTCCACATTTGTGTACTAGGTAGTTCGAAGATTTATGTCTATGTAAACTGTTTATAGAGGTTCAATACAAAAATAGAGAAAAATATTGATTCGACAAATTACAAAGCTGTGACACAGAAGAACACGAGAAAGAATACGAGAAAATCACCAACTGTCTAAGATTGTTGATAGGTCAGGTAAAAAACGATAGTCTTCGAACAAAAATAAATAACGAATAATTTTATGGCAGGTATTAATATCTCTAATTGACCTATCAACGATGACCTTGGAACGTAAATAAGCACATCAATTCAATTAATTGTTGCATTTTATGTATATTTTTATTTTACAAAGAACCAACGCGTTGATGTCTTTTTAAGCAAACACACGAAAGTTCTCCAAATACACGGGCCTTTTAAGATTTTTTTAGTTTAATCAGATTGAAGCTCGATCCTTTATATGAACTTACCATACCTTTTTAGCCTTTAATTATTTCCAAGTGGGTTAAATTTGCAACAAAATAATATTAGGTAGTACATGCACACTGATGACTGTTACTCGTATTATAATTTAAAATTGCCTGTGCCTGAACCTCCTTTTTGAAACCATTAAAAAAACATAATCTGTTGTTAATCTGGCGCCTTTAATGCTAGCGTTTAGGATTCTCAGATGGGAAACAAACGGCCACGTTCAATATACTGGAATCCGGCGTCACTATCAAAGCTGCCAAGATAAAGTAATTGCCGTCAAGTTCTGCCTCGGGACAGGTTCCTAACTGTATCCCCTTGCGCAACGGTTCGACGGCCGCCGAGGTCGCGTCACTTGCCACTTCCATACGTCGCGACCGCCACGTTGCTTAGGGATGGAGGACTGACTCGAGTTGCAGAATCGAGTCATCACGAGTTATGGTTATATCGAGTTGACTCGAGTTTTCTAAAACCCAACTAATGCTAAATCCCAAATCTCGCCTTATTTACTCAATACATCTTCTTGGAAACTTCCTATAGAACGACATAGGGTACGTATAATTCTGAAAAAATAATGGATTTACAAAAATCGGGTACTTTTTGCTTTAAGGTAGTTGGCGCTAATTGTGATACCACTATACAGTGGTACCACTACAGACAGTGTAACACTAGATAGAGCTGAGTAAAAAAGAACTTTTACCGTGGGAATTTAAGGCATGTGAAGCCACGGGCGAAAGCTAGTTTTATTTTATATTAAATATGCATAAAAGAGATTAATTAAAAATAATAGCTAAATCCCGCCAACATATTTGACAGCATTACTAAATAAGTGTGTAGGTTAGGTTGTTCAAAACAGGTTAAAAGCCCGTTTTGAATACCTTTTTTAATCTAAGTGTTGATTAAGTTTAGACAACCATTTAAGTGGCGCAATCCATCATGAGAAATTTAACGAAGTGCTGTTTTATTCAACTTCCTCATGTTCGTACCCAAAACGCCTGGCTTTTGGGACAGTGAAATAAACTCATGAAATGTTAAAACAAGTAGTTGATTTATCAACAAGTAGTTGTTACACGATTTACTCGATTTGCTTCGAGGCGTATTTAATCGAGAGTTGGCACATCTCTAATTTCTCGGTATTTCTTTTTGCTTAAGCAGAAAAAAATGTTACGAGAATAATGGATGGACTGGCTGGCCTGCTCTGATGTAGCCTTGTGAGGCACGTGCGAAAGAGATGGAAAGCCGAGGGGAGCTTTATAAGGGTGTATGACGGTTTTAACGTAATGTAGCTTTTTAGCTTTTGTTTTACATGGTAAACACCCTAATGTTATATACATTTATGTTAAACCTTAATGTTTTACATCAACCAATTATCTCAAAATTATGAGCACGTTGAACGCAAACTTGTCAAGAAAAGAACACGATAATTTGTGCAAAACAATCATCATCATCATTTTCAGCCCATCCCTGTCCTCTGCTGGACATAGGCTTTCCCAAATATAGACAATACAGACCCATTACTCTACCGATAAAAATGTCAAAATTCTAATACACACAGTAAAATAACTATGTAATTTCAAAACTGTTAAACAAATACGGTCAGTCGGTTTGCTGCTTTACGAACTAGCGTAGTGTTTAATTTTATTGTTGATATTTATATGCTGCTTTCTTAGTCAATTAGTGTTTTTATCATTTAAATCTATATACTTATGCGGAAAGAAGCCAGTATGCAATATAAATCATGCGTCACGTCGTGAATCTTTATAATTACCTTCACACTTTGTACCGAACCGTTCAATGAGACAATGTATGATCAATTGAGTCATAAGCTATTACTTTATAATTAGCTTGTCATGCCGATTAATGACTGCCAGTCAAACTGTAAAACCAATAAATATTGCATATTGGTAACTAAACAACAAAGCTAAGTGGCATTGTTTTGGTAATGCAACAATTGTAAGGTATTTGTTACTAAAATTATCTGTTAGTGTGGCAAAGTAAATTAAACTTTCTTCTTATTATATTTATAATATTATTTTTTGTTAGGCTTGGCGAAATAAAAGTTGGAATACTCAAATAAAAGTAGGTTTAGATAGATATCATACATTTTCTTACTTTTTTTCTAATCAAGATATTGGCTTTGGATCAATGAGTTTTGAACGTTGCCTTAATTTTCCATAATTGACCTTATATTCTTGTTATGTTTCAGTTCGATGACTTCCTGAGATCTCTACAAGTGGACCCCCACTCCCCCCTCTTCAGGCTCGTCACAGACGGACAACCTCCTCTAAGGTATTAATAGTAAAAAGCAGTTCATTTTGTTTTTAATTTAATTAAATGCACCTCTGGTTAAAGCCAAGAGTGGTAAGCGTGAAGCCTAAGTGTTTATCTATATTTGAAATTGATATGTTAAATGTTACTAAAAGACTTATTTCATTTGGAAAAAAAAGTACAAAAGATCTGATGCAATTAGCATTCGGTTAACCTATGTGATGTAATGTCGCATCACACATATCAACTCGTAAACGGAACGTATCATTAATCGAAATCGTAATTCGAGACTTGAGGTGGTACGGAGACGATTCCTTTCCGAGTAGATATGTGTGCTATGACCAATATTTAAAATTGCTTCGGTGTATTGGATTTCTATAAAAAAAGCAAGGAATTATTCATGGTGCTGCACAAAGAAATGACCTCTGACTCTACCAAACAAACGGTCGGTAATACCCCCTTTATTACCGAGTAAAAACGATGCAAATCAAAGCATTGTTGTCATGGCTTCGCATAATGCATATTGAGGCAGGTTAGGAGTTATCGACGATCGCCGGTTCGATTCCCGGCCGATACCGATCCGACACATCCGGTATTTTACTATAATAGGAACTTTGCTGAATTATTCATTTTTGGGTTTTTATAATGGTGTTTGTAAAGCTGAAGTTCATTAGCGGATAGAATCTTGTATAACCTCTGATCTGCTACCTTAATCACAATGTGTTATGATCGGGTGCGATGTGTAAGAATCGAGAGGTCCCGGGTTTGTAAAAAACACTCAATGTGAGTGTTTTTTTTTAAATAACTCAGTCAGAAGTGTAGAACGCTACCGTATGCACGTCTCTGCCCACGATAGGGCGTGGTCTATGGCTGGTGGTCCTGCGCCTAATCTCTAATCGTATATGTCCGATTGCCAGGTGCATTGAGAGTGCACTTGTGCACTGTTATATGTGCTGCGTAGTTAGATAATGGCCGAATTCATCAGGGCCGAATACCGTTATACCAGTTATCATAATTCCCACTGTGTGCATTTTATCTTTATTAAGCTTGTATTGTGTAGCGCATATAACTAAATATATCTTGATTTCCATCAAACTAAAACAGGCTCGGATAAATGTGAAGCGTCATTATGCACCCATTAACTGTCGATCTGTGGTCAAATCGACCGATCCCTTATCGCAAGGCCGACAAGCACCGCTGCACAGAACTGACATATTTCACCATTATTTTTGAGGATATTCATAATAGTAATTCACGTGTTTGTTGGGACGTAATCAAACTTTTATAATTTTCTGTCTATAATATAATCTACTTGATTGCGATTGCATGCTTTGTAAATTTCATCAGAATCGTATTAGATAGATAGATAGATAAGACATTTATTCACATTAAAGTTGACACAAACACAAATAAAAACAACGGCGAGAAAATTAAAATTACATAAAAGAAAAGGTACAATAAATAAAATTACAATTGAAGAGGCTAAAATTAATACATGTGAAATTTACATAGTATACAGTGACAAAAATGTAGGTACATTGCAAAATTAAAACACAGGATTTATAATTTTTTTGGAATATTTGTGTCACAACAATGTGAAAAGGCGATAGCTCAGCGATATTTTGCTAAAGCGTAACAGCAATAGCAAACAGCTGATTTTCAGCTACCGCCCGAGAGCACAAGCGTGTAGAACGCTCTATGAGTTAAAATATCCGATTTTTAATATTCCGAAAGGATACACAGCAATTCTGTAATTAATGTACTTATAACTAAAATAATAAAATAGAAGATGATACATGAAACTGGGCTACTTATAATTAATAAAGTGTAAACAAACCACATTACAGTATTTTTATGTGTTGTTTTTAATGCTATTAAAGCTCAACGTAAATTTTTAATTTGACATTACTGTAACTAATACATATGTATATACATAATATAAATAATAATAGTAATATATATAGCATAATTTAAATACAGCTACAAAGCTCAATCCCACTCCACTCACCTGCCACCACCAAACCACCAAAGCGATTTAGTACTTCAGTCTTTGTAAGTCTATCAAAAATTCTTAAATTTATTTCTAAAAGAATATTTAGAACGAGCTGCTCGCAATGGAGGGGGTACATTGTTCCAACATTTGGTGGCCTGGTAGCGGAAGCTTCCCGTAAACCTACAGTCCTATGAACATGCATTGCTAACGGAACTCTCAACGACCTAGGCACACCGGGTCCATATCGATCATGGAAGTTGGAGAACTTCAATTTTTTATGGAGATATTCAGGGTTCTTTAGAGATGTCAGATCAAACATAAGGACAGCCATGTGTAACCGTCTGCGAAATTCCATGTTCAAAATGGACGCGCCGCTCAAAACGGGTGAAATATGCGATCTAGGAGGTATATTGAAGCAAAAGCGACAACACGCATTCTGCACACGCTGGATCATGCGTTTAGTTTTGCATAACAGACGAGGTCCATAGACCAAATCACCGTAATTCAAGCGTGAAAGTACCAGAGACTCGCATAACGTAATTCGAGATTTCTCTGACAATAAATTGCGAAATTTGTAAAGAACCTTCAAACGATAAAAGCAACTTCGGACTAGATTTAGTATATGGTTCTCGAAACGTAGGTTGCTGTCGAAGTTAATACCCAAATTTCTGGCTTCAGTGACATTATCCAAGACCGCGCCCGAAATCTTGATTGTGGGTATACCCGGTTTATGATGTCCAATTGCTTTTTGGTTCCCAGTATCATGAATTTAGACTTAGACGCATTGAGTGTGAGAGCATTATTTGATGACCAAGAAGAAATGGCGTCCAAGTCATCGTTTAGTTTTACGCGCAGCCTCATGTATCTTGGCTGGTTTACCGGATATATATAATTGCACATCATCTGCGTAGCAGTGATATCTACAATGTGCAAATGATTGAGGAAGATCTGCGCTGTAGATGATGAAAAGAAGTGGACCTAATATTGAACCCTGTGGGACACCGCGTCCAACCAGTTTTGGTTCGAAATAGTAAAAGAACCGTCTTCTCTTTGAAGCCTAACTGACTGATGGCGATCCTTCAGATAGCTAGAAAACCATGCGATTGTATGCGGATCGAATTTATAGAAGTTCATCTTAGCAAGAAGTAGAGGTATGTTAAGGCTGTCAAATGCTCGCGAAAAATCCAAAAGCGCCAACAAAGTGCCTCTCCCTGCATCTTGATCCGCAAGTATATTATCAGTCACGTCAAGAAGAGCTGTGGTTGTACTTCTACCCCTTCGGAAACCAGACTGATGAGATGGGAGGATTTTGTTTCTTCGACATATTGCATTAATTGCGCAAAGACGACTTTTTCTAGTATTTTAGAGAAACGGAGAATGCTAATAGGTCTGAGGTCCTTCAAGTCTTTAGGTTGATCAGTCTTAGGCAAAGGAGTTACTAATGCATTCTTCCACTGCGGGGGAAAGATACCAGACACAATGGATTTGTTCACGATATGCGTAATAACAGTGATAGTATGCGGGAGAGTGAGCAAAACCATGTCCCTACTAATACCATCACTACCAGTTGCGTTTGATGTAATCGATTCAATGCATTTAAATACTTCAGACTCATTGACGGGATATAATTTGAAAGGAGGGGTAACAATTTCAAAACAATGATCCTTGAAGAATTCGAGTTGTGAGATGGGAACGTCTTCAGGTCCAGGAACCTTTAGGAAATGGTCATTGATAGCATTGGCGTCGCTAAAACAATCTGGAAGAGTCTCAGAATCATATGTGGAGCCTGCAACAATTTTTTTCTTGATATTTCGCCAAACTTCTTTGCCATCAGTATTTACATTTTTATTAATGTAGAGATCATAATAGGCACGTTTCTCATAAAAAATACTGCTATTAACTAAGGCTTTGAGTTCTTATAATATTTTCTTATGTATGTCTGGCTTCCTGCTTCTAAATCTATCATGGGCTTCATTACGCAGATCCATCATGTACTTGATAATATCTGTTACCCACGGCAATGAGCGATTCGGTTTGATTTTCTTAGTAATCAGCGGTGCATGCAGGTCTAAAAGATAATTAGTGAAAGCACTGAAACAGTCTACCATTTTCTCAACTGTAAAAAATCACTCAGAGACACTGTTTCCCAGTTAAGTTTCAACAGATCCTGGTTGAATCTTACCAGGTCTATATTCATGAGTGATCGGTATGTTTTCAACTTAGGTAATATTTTGGGTTTTCTGAGCGGAAGAGTAAAATTTATCATGGAGTGGCCCAATGAACCAGAAACGCTATATACGGTGATATCAGATACCTTGCAGTTAGTGTGCATACCAGATCTATTAATGTATCAGCATTAACAGAACGGTGTTGGTTCCCTAACCACTTGCTCAAGAGCCAAGTAACTGAGAAACTGGCACATTTTGGAAACTTTGTTATCCGTGTTGTTGAGCATATTGATGTTAAAATCTCCCATAAGCACCACATAGTCATATTTTGAGAAAAAAGTCACTGATTCAGTAAGAGCGTCAAAAAAAACATCAGAATCAAGCCATGGAGGTCTATATGCTGTTCCAATGGCCACAGTAAGTCCACACAGCTGTACATATAACCACAACTGCTCTATATCCGCAGCAGGATGTTTTAAGAACCTTACGCGTAGATCCCGTCTGACATAAAACGCCACACCACCGCCTCTACCACCGCGTATACGTCGCGGACGTGGTGCATTTGTCAATTTGTAACCAGGAACAGTTGGTGCACGCGCCTCTTGACCAGCGGCAAGCCATGTCTCATTTATGGCTATTATGTCAGGACTGAAACGACTCATAGCGACAATGAAATTCATCATGTCCAGTTCCTAGAGCCAGCATTATACAGAGTAAAGTTTTAAATATTTGGCCTTAGGAGTCATTATTCAGGCTTAATAAGTTAATAAATATAAACGGATAAATATTTTTTTCATTTATGCAGTACACCAAAATAGGATAGCTGGTTGATTTAAAAGACACAAAATAATTATCAGTTGTCCATAATACGAAATATGTGTATATGTAGATAACATAAAGTGTAGTAAGTAAGAAATTAGCTTTAATTATAAAAACTCTTTTGTGGCCATGTGGATATGCAAATAGATATAAGTTAGGCAAATATACATAACATTTAAATTTAGTGTATTTGGACAACAAAATTATTACATTTAGTCACGACTTCACTGGACAAATCACTCGTGTAACATCTTCCGGGGTACGTAGCTGGAAGACTTGCATGGAATCGGCTCTCATTATTACTAATTATCCACTATTAGTATATTGAATAGTGATGTAGTTTTATTTAGATGTTGGTTGGTTATATTGCATTTATGAGTAACGTACTAATGAGAAACATAACAAGAAATAAGTTATTGCTGAGAATTCGCCTATAATGTAGAGAATTTTATCTTTAACATTAACACTAACCATTGTTTCACCACATCCACCACACACCATACTGCCTCGTTGGTCTATTGGTAGCAAGCGCTGCGTTAGGACCGAGAGGTCCCCGGTTCGAATCCGGGGTCGGGCAAAATTTGTGTGAGTTTTTCTGTAATGAAAGTACTCAGCCCGGAGTTAGGAAGTTGGCGGTTGAACGCCCGTGCCTCGGAAAGCACGTTAAGCCGGTGGTCCTGCGCCCGATCTCTCATCGGTCATGTCGGATTGCCGTCTCACCGAATTATGAGAGTAAGGGAATAGAGAGTGCACTTGTGTTTGCGCGCACACTTGTGCACTATAATATGTCCTGCGCACTTGGCTGATCTCAATTGAGATCGGCCGCCATGGCTGAAAACGGTCGGACGCCTTACTTTACTTTTGTTTCACCAAGCCAGTCGTCAGTAAGGTTATGCGATGTTCTTATAAATTAAACCGTTTCGTAAACCCAAACATTTGACCAATCTTCTGATTGTAGCCTCCACTTGATACTATGGAATAAAACCTTTATATGTGATGTTGTGTAATAGGACTTATTATTATTTATTTAAACCGCATCAATATGTTTAAGTGAACAAACAATTAACAAAACAAAATAATTGTTTGTTGTTATTTTTATTATTTTTTATTTTTATTTATTTAAAACATACATACATAATCCTAACAGACTTACCTAATACAATTATGTAGTTTTTGATGCTATATCCGTAGTCGTCAGTTTTTGTGATATATTCCGTTCATAAAGGTTCTATGTCAGAGGGGCCGCCCTCAGGCAAACGTCGTTTTAATATTTTAGGGGTGAGAGCCATCCGCTTCGCCGCAAGTCCGGTGATGATGACGAGGTTTCTCCAAGCCATAATCGTATATCAGTTAGGGGAAAAAAACGAACCAACGGTCTTGTGAAGATTGCTGGGTGTCGTTGGATGCAGGTAGCTGTAGACCAGTTGCGCTTCAAAGCTATCGGAAAAGCTTGTTGTTCATGTTCAGCAGCATTCCCAGCAATGAGATGATGATGATGATGAACGTATTAAGTTAATACAAAAACACAATAATAAAGATACCATAAGCGTAGTTCGTTCGGTATTTATGTGAGTCTGATGTGTTTAGCAAAGATAGTAAGAGTATTTTTGCTAAGATAGAGTATTATATCTGTTCTAGAGACCCGCTTTCGTTTTGCTTCGGGCATATTATACTTATACCTAATTTATACTTTATATACCTATCTTCATCTTAAATTCCGCTATCAATAAAAAAAAACGATTCAAAATCCTTTGCTTACTTTTGAATATCTAAGCATACATAGCGACAGAAAGACGCGCGCGGGAAGCGACTTTGCTTTGCTTGACAACATAGTATATGTAGTGATTACAGATCATCAGGCTCCAGCACCTCTGATTGCTTAGGATCTATTATTTATTGTTGTGACTAAGCAAATTTTAACATAACATAATGCACGGATCACCTATGACATATTTACTTAAATGATGATGAAAGATTGATGTATTGATAGACATATCTTAGAAAACTGAAACACCCTCAGTTTACCCGTGATCATGGCGCTTGCAACAGTGCCGAAATATCGGGAGCACATTAAAACAAAACAACATGGTAATATCCCGGACAGTTTCAGTTTTCTAATGTGTGTAACCATATTTTTATTTCTTGTTTTTAACCATGTTTGTAACCATGACAGTTTAAAATTATATATATTGATAGTCACCTCATTGGATTCCAGACAATGCCTGCACCCAGAAGCGTGCAGCAAAGAGCTGACTCTGCCCGCGTACTACGCGCGGTTCCACGACCTGCGCAAGGAGTACATGCGCGCGTACACTCAGAGGGCGACGCCGCCGCGCGCGCCGCCCCTGCCGCCGCCAGAACACCCCACCTGCCTGCTCGACATGCTCAATTGTATCCTTTTGGAATAGACATCTCAAGGGCGTTTGTCCACCGCCGCCGTCCCCGGACCGTCAAATTTTAAGACGACTTGACGGCGATCGTTTGTCCACCGCAACCCATTACGCTGGTTAGGTTTGTTCTAGCTGTCACGCATGGCAGTCGCAATTTCAAACGTGTTTTGTATTTCTGGCACATTGGCCCAACAAAATCTCGGGCGACGCCAAACTACTCGGAATCTCTTCGGCCTGGATGACGGCTCTCGGATGACGGACGTGCAGTGGATAGGCGGTAATAGTAAATGTATGTACCGCTACTTCGGCGCCGTCATCTCGTTCTCATTGACGGTGGCGGTGGACAAATGCCCTTAGAACCTGATCACAGGGACACTGAGAGATTGGTCTCAGATCTATTACAATTTTTGAGGATAAGAGCCTTTCGCTCCACAAAGTAATTAATGTGGAACTGATCAGGCCACAGTAGGTTATGACATAACATTGTACAAAAGTATGAGCTCTACGGTATCAAATTTAAAGAAGAGACTGCCTTAGCTATACTACTGTGCACCTTGATTCTCAAGGAGGTCCTGACATCATCACGTCAACATAGTAGCTGTGTTTAAGCAGACGTATTCGCTTCCAAGTTGTTAGCAATGTTTGTGAGATCAAATTTTATAGAAATTCTGTTTGTATTTAACGCCTGCAGTTATTATAAGAGCAATAATGTTCAAACGGTTTCTACTTTTCTTAACTCACAATTAACAGATTTAGGAATACCTCCTTATTCGGGAGACAACTTTTACATTGCAGAAGTCAAAGATATGATTAGTTTGTTACAAAGGATAATTTCTGATGGTAAGTTCATGACTATTTACTAATAATAACACTATTCATTTCATCTGTGTGATACTTTTGTATCAGGCAAAAGTCCTTTTACTTACATGATTGTGTTAAAAATGCGAATATACCTCTGTCTGGTATATAACTTTTTATACAAGTCCACGAGATTTTTAAAATTAACCCATAGGACTTTCACAACTTTAAATAAAAAGTGAAATCAACTGTGTGGTCAAATAAACTGAGATAATAATAACAATTTATATTTTTTCTTTCCAGGTTTCCGGTTAGAGATGCCAGAGACTGTTGACTTAGTTTTAGAAACTGGAATTTGGTGAGTTTTTCTAGTGAATACTAATAATAAGCTGAAATTTACAGCGTAAGCGGCCTTGTAACTTGGCTGCTGTGAAATGCTGTTCAATAAAACGCCTTCTATTCAGACGCTAGCAATGTTTACGATCTGAGTGAATATTGTTATATTTTAAACGTGATTTATGATTGAGTTAAATAAGAGGCTAATTAAAATCGGTTCGTTTTTTTAATTCGAGGAAACATCGTCAAATTAGACATTAAAAAGACCTAAAACACGACTATTCCATTCTACGACACAGCATTACTTGCTTCGTGCAAAAAGCACGAAGCAAGTAATGCTGTGTCGTGTGAATCTAAACCTCATCTATGAATAAGTACATACAGATTTATCATGCCTAATGCCTTATTCCGAGCAACGACTTGATTACCGTAATACGACAGTAATGATCGGTAGGAGATACTGTAATTTAGCTGATAGGTTCATCTCGTGACTGTCACGCGATGGAATCTTACTCGACTTGGCGAGTTATCACCTCGTCATTATACGCGATGATACTTAATCATTGCTACCATGATGGGAACAGTACCAAATCAGCTACGATGCTTACTTTTGACAGTTGTGTCCGTTTCTAATAGAGGCATAAGATATATGTTGTGTTTTACATTACATTCACTGATATATGGTCACGTCAGAGCTAACGATTTTAGACTTTCACTTTCCATTACATTTAAAACTTTTTTATTTTAAGTTATCTGTACCAAATAAACAATTATTCTATTCTTTTCTATTCTATTTACTATGCAAAAGTCGAAACGTCAGGCAGTGAGTAGCTACGTATTTGCTACTCTTTTCATCACGTGCAGACCCATAGTAGATAGGTTTTATCTACTACATGGGAGCTAAGTTGCTTAAGCACTTGTGTTGCAGAAATAAACAACAGTGGCATATACAAAGACTTTAATAAATAAATGACCTAGGCACCTGGGCCTATTTACTACTACTAGCATGCCCTTTTCATTCCTAATTTCACCTGAGTCCGATTCACATTATGTACCGCCAAGTTCCCGAACGCAAATGTAGTATTGTTCGTTGAACGAAATCGGAAAGAATGAAACGTAATCCGCGGTTGTCCCAACAGTTGACTGGCTAAACAATTCCTGTACTACGCACACAAGCCGTAGCCTATCGCTCATGTATCGCTATTGGCAATACATAGATGCTCACTAGCGCCACAAGTGGTAAAATTCTGAAGCTCTCTCGGAATGACACTGACAGTTTTTGGATACGGAAGATTTATTAATTAGATAGTTCATGGGTTCATTCCCTTGAAACTCATAATGTGTTTGTTTCCATTATTACTTAAGTATCCACGAAAAACAAAAAAAAAAAAAACAATATATGACTACAGATACAGAAGGCATTGGATCATAGGTTATGCAGAATTTGCATATAAAATTAAAAAAGAGAACAATTTTACCGTTTCTTGATTTGGCTATCTTTGTTTTCTATTTATTACATAGTAAAAGAAATAAGAATTCGTTTCTTCCATTTCAGTTACTTACTTTATAATTTTTTTTTTGAGAATCAATACTAAGTAACTTTATCTACATTAATCTGTCGATTAATAATGATCAAGCCTTATCACCTGTCTTGTTATTTATTAACATTATGTACTTTCTACAATCTGGAGCGTGAGTGGATTGCTTAAATAAATAACTGATTGGCGACCTGCTATCACGGAACAGATTAGCTGTTCTATATTATTTTTCTATGGTTTAATATTTAAAGTTAATTACAATTTTACCCATTATTTCTTTGATCAAATTATTTTATTTAATTTGAATCGTCAAATATAAAGCTATGTTAATATAGTTCTATCTTATCTTCATTTCTCTGTTAGACAATTACTATTTGATAAAAGTAGATATTATTACATAATTGGGCAATTTTTATTAACATTCTAATTATAACCAATAGGTTATCATGATAAAATTATCCGGATGGATACTGAGGTCAAGTGGCAATTTGATTGTAATTATCAAACCTGTAAAATAATTAATAGGCCAACGTATTGTATAAACGGGAAGATTAATATTAAGCAATATCTTTTTCCCACATTTGAAATCAAGTTGCTTAAATAAACAGTATTATCTGTAACCTCACAATACTCTGGCCAAAATAGCCGAAATAAAGTGGTATGCTTGCACAAATTCTTCTTAAAATTGTAGGAAGTCTTCAGTACAACATTACAAAAGCTTAAATGTTATTTTGACCGGTCTAACAATGGCTACGAAATAACCAAAGACACGTAATGTTGGTTTAGTCACCACGTGTTAGTTAATGCACCGATTTACTCACACTTAATGTCTTATACAAACGCCCTTTCAACCCGTAAGCATTATCGCTGTATTCCTCAGTACCGGCCGAGTCGACTCCTGCGCAAGCAAAGTGTCACCGAGTCACGTCACCGCATACCGAGTCCGACCTCCATGCGAAGCGCACGTCTTTGCCACTCCGAATTGAAAAAAAAGCTGTTATCTTTCATATGTTTTGAAACATTTCGTTGGTGTTGAGAGCCGTGTCGATTACTTGCCAGGAGTAGTGTTTGTTTTGTGCGTTTTCGGGCCTGCGTCTTTATCGGTCCTCGGCAGCGACTTAAGATAAGAAGGTGAGTGTTGATAGCTTTTCGTTGATAATTGCTTAAGCTTGTCCACTGTTACGATGCTCGTAATTTGCCATTGATGCATTTAGTTTTGGTTAGATGTGTCCCTTTAACACCTTTATGGGGATAGACCCCATCTGTCTTTGAGTTAGGTCAAGTTACATTCAAGTAATGTTCGAAATTGGAAACCTTCCATAAGTATTTAGAGCACCCATGTGTCAATAGCGACCTAAAGTTGTTATTCTTAAGTTATTCGTGGGGAATCAAACCCAAGTCTTACTTATATAGGTAGTACTATAAGCTATTTATCTTGTGATCGGATCAATGTATAATGTTGTCTTATAACTATTAGACGGAAGTCAAAAGTGTAAACATTTAATGTGGCAGGATCATAACCACATGCTCTGATAACGTCAACATCTGCGAGGAACACCTATTACAGATATCGCATCCTTAGGATTCTCGGAATAATCCCCTACCCTCCCCGTAGCCCTGTGTAAACTTCCTTTGTCGTAATGGCTAGATAAGAAATGCGGTTTATTAGCAGTACAGTCTATTTATTGTATCATACGGGTGTATTTACTTGTTAGATATCATCGCTGCCCTGACCTATTGTTGTTTTAATGACAAGCTATAACTATAGTATAATAACTCGAGACAAAAATAAACACGCGCCATTTCAAGCCAGAACTATGTTTGCCCTCTGATTCTGAGGCAATATCAGCAGCTTTATCTAATATCATTGGCAGCTAGATACATACAAAGTCTCATGTTTGCAATCTTCCTTCTTACAGGCCACAGTGCCCTATTAGATGTTGAATGGAGTTGATTGAAATAACGTGTATTGTCGAATCTCATAAATAAATTGTAAAGTAGAATCATAAACCCTGTCCTTTAGTTTACTGTAATCTTATTGGGCCCAAGTTAGTGGCCGTCAGACAGAGGTATTTTTACGCCTAGCTTTTCGCCTGCGACGCGTAGAGACGTTGAACTGGTCAAACATTACTTCTTTATAGCAGGCCCGCCAGGAGCGGGCGTGCAGGGCGTGCACCGCACAAGGGCGCCATTGTCAAGGGGGCGGCAAAACCAGATTGACAAAAAATTTTTTCTTTCATATTTTGAAAATAAATTATTCCAACTCGAAAACAAAAAAAAAACAATTTAAATAAATAAATAAATAAAAACGAGAGAAGCTATCGTTCTTTTATAAGATGTGATGTAATCAGGTACTGCTTGCCGCATGAAATCGATGCTTAAAGCTAAATAGCTAAATAAGTCTAAGGTTCGAACGTGCTTTCGAGTTTCGGTTATACCTAACGTAAAACCGGCATTTATTGATTTCAATAAAACGAACTGCATGAATCTATTGTGCTACTATACCAGAGCCGCTCTAAGTTGACCAATTTGACACTTTTTATTTTATATTTTGCATTTATCCTTGTTATGAGGAACATATTTAGCGAATCATAAAGAACAACTTTTAAAAATAAGACGTTATTTCAAAATGTCAAATGCACCTAATTATCTAATTATTTATCTTTTATTACTTAAAATAATAGAATTATAAAAAGAAAACGTACAATTTCCACTCTGTATTACGTTTTTACAAAGTTACGCCATTTGACACGTTTTCATAGGGACGTAATGGGTAATACCTACTCACCAGGTATTTTTTAAAAATAGGATGAAGGATTTAATAAGTATTGTATTTTAAAAATAAATATATTTCTAAATAAGTAACTTCAATTCAATCTTCTAGATATGAATAAATGTTTTTAATAAAAATTTGTTATAATTAGACCTTGCTTGGTTATAAAGTAGAAATAACTGTTACTTATATACTTCGGCAATTTTACCGTTGTCTCTCACTAGTGCAGTCAGTCTGACATGTGTCAAATCAGTCAACTTAGAGCGGCTCTGGTATAAGATAGAATAATTTTACTGCGGCAAACAACCACTAAAATTTCACAGTGTATATGAAACAAAGTACAAATAAGTATCATCCTAAAAGAATAAAAAAATTAAGAAATTGACTTTTACGTTAAATTTGAGTATAACATTTGTTTTATACAAGTATTTAAATAACATTTTTTATCAATTAAAAAGTCATTAAATAAATGTAATCCTTATTTAAGTAAATTAATTAACCTTTATTTAAATAGGTATTAATATATCAAGTCAACAATGCACCAGCAAAAACTAAGTAATTTAGCTATGGTTTCGATTGAACATGAAATTATGGACAGTTTGGATACGAAAAAGTTGATATCAGGTTTTGCAAAAACAAAAGCAAGAAGAGTTCTCATGCTGCTGATACATGCTGGTTTTAGACCAAAACGGTCCACGGGTGATCTTCTAGCGTACGTTTCACACCTCTGGGGGAGGCTATGGAGAAGCGTGGTGAATCTATGGCAGTTAGCCTCGACATCGCTAAACCGTTTGACCATTTGTAGTATCGTTCGCTTCTCTCCAAGCTCCCGGCATACGGTCTGCCACCTCGCTTATGCGATTGGGTTGCGGGATTATAGGAAGGGTGCAGGATTCGTGTCCGACGCACTTCTTGTTTTCACCCTATAAATTCCGGTGTTCCTCAAGGTTCCGTTCTGTCACCGACTTTGTTTCTGCTGCATATGAATGACATGTTGTCACTAGGCAATATCCATTGCTATGCAGACGACAGCACTGTCTATGCACGTTATTTCGGAATACCTGGGGTAAAGCAGACCGAAACCGAGGAGAAGAGGAACCTTCTTGTCACCGAGCTTGACGGGGTCTTGGACCGCATTTCCGAATGGGGTACAGGTGTGTGTATTTTCTGGCAAAGTGTCTCCTTTCCTTTCCCATCCTACTCTTCAGAGCAGCCCCTTACCAATACAGGATAGCCTTAGCATCCTTGGCATCGATGTTCGCCGCGACCTGAACCAGTGGGATTACATCGAGAGCGTCGTTAGAACAGCTTCCCGTAAACTAGGGATCTTGAACAGAGTGAGGCGATTTTTCACACCGGTGCAGCTCTGTCTTCGGTATAAGGCACAAGTTCGCCCATGTGTGGAATATTGCTCTCATCTCTGGGATGGCTCCGCAAAATACTTACTCGATGCCTTTGATAGGTTGCAGCGACGTGCTATCCGTATTGTCAGTGATTTAGAGGTGTCCGAAACCCTGTAGCTTCTACAATTTCGTAGAGACATAGCTGATCTAAGTTTTCACTATCGTCTCTATATTGGGGAATGCTCTGAAGAGCGATTTCAGCTAGTCCCTCCCTCCCCTATCCACTCCCGAAGGACACGTGCTGGGCAGCGCTGCCATTCACATACAATGCAGGCGCTGGTGGCTCGTACTAAGAGGTTTAGTTCCTCTTTTCTGCCACGTGTCATTAAGCCATGGAATGCCCTTCCAGCTCATATTTTCCCTCCCTCCTATGATCCCGGGCTCTTTAGACGGGGCGTGTATCAGAGCAGAGTGCTGAGTGCGACTCAATATGGTCAATTGTGCCTGTCGATCTCATATTTGGATCTCACTACCGCTTACCATCAGGTGGAGTGAAGTCATCTTGTTAGCCCAATGTAAAAAAAAGGTCTTATAGGACAACGGCTCGAATTCGATTTGATACTTGGAATCGGAGAGTAGATTTGTATATGGGGCGGCTTAATCGGTATTGCACGCGGGCGTTCGACGAGCTAGTGGCGGGCCTGCTTTATAGCGTAGTCGGGTAAAAAGTAGCCTATGTCCTTTTTCAGGCTCTGGACTATATCTGTACAAAATTTCATTTAAATCGGTTCACTATTCTATGCGTGAAAGCGTAACAGACAGACAGACAGAGTTACTTTCGCATTTATAATATTAGTAAGGATATACCCCAAAAGAATGGAATCCAAAAACACCCGAAAACTGTAGGTAGATAATAAATATCTAAATAAAGTGTTTGTAAAGTTTAGTTTCCTGCATCTTCATTAATATCAACGTTATAGATGCTTATTTACTTATGATAATGCCATGTCGACAGCGCCCAAGCGGTCACGTTTTGTCGGAAACATTTCCTGGCCTTTATTCATCGAATTCGGTAAACTAAATTCCTTTTACGGCTGTTTAGAGCCGAAGAAAACCGAAACCAAGCATTTGCGAGCTCGCGTTACAAAGCGCGTTTTGTGCGATGCACAAATAAATTCACGTGGAGAACCTTATTTTGCACAGAATAGGCTTTAAAATGCTTTGACAAATTGCAAGTTTTACGACGTAGGTACGAGACTGACGGAATTGCAACCGTCAACATACCTACCTGTGGAGCTAACAAACAACCAAATGCTGATATGAAATTATTGAATGGATGTTACGAAACAACCTACTTTATTGAGTGTGTTGTTGTTTAAAAATTATGTTCAATGTGCCTTTTACAATAATAAAATTAATGGAAATATCTGTTTATATGTAAAATTAAATAAGAATATGGTGCGTTGTTGACTAGGGCCTAATCGCCCTAGTTAGGGTAGGCCAATGTCCAAACAGTATGCAATGCGTAAAAAAATGCGTATGCAAACCCATTAAACCTAAGCATTATTCCATAATATCAATTTAATTGTTTTCTGAAAAATAGTTTGGCTCCGATCGTACCTCCTCATCTGTAGTCTACTTAATAAATTAATATAAATAACTAAGTTAAATAATATTGAACATAACCTACTTATATATTTACTATGGTACCAACTTATATATTTACTAGTGCCCTTGTTCGTTTCGGGTAAATTTTACATTAAAAAAATCCCATATCTTTCATAGTTATGGCAGCGTTCGTAAGAAACGCTTTCATTCGACCGTTTTTATCCGATTCACTTTGCAAAACCGATGACGATTTTACGTGAAAATACTTTTTAATTGTCGATTTTTATATAACTTATGACACTCAGCAATAATGTGTGTAGACAAGCCAAAAATAGAAAATCTGCTACGTGCTATACGAATAACTATCTAATGTTTCCTATATAACTGTAATGTAGGTATATAATGTGTTGAGATATGAACTTACACATTATCATTCATAAATAGCACAGTTCACTCACGACTATAAATAGTAATTTGTGTCCAAAATATTCCTTTTCTATATTTCAATATTAATACAACCTTTGACCATTAATTATTCCTTGATCCATATATATAGTTAAGTAATCACAATAGTTATATATCAATAGTTTATCAAGTATAGTAAAAAAATCATATTGATTGTCAAAAACAATTAACAACTTGTTTAATATCGCATCATGTTTAGTCCAGTCAAATTAGGAAAAAATCTCGGAATTCGAGATACCCAGCTGTAAGTTTGTAAATACTTAGATATTGACACCCTAAAAGTTGTCTCAAAACCTACATATTGTAGGGTGTACGCAACTATAAAATTTTCAAGGTCAAATGTCACAAATATCAGTTTTATGAACTTTTAAGCAAAACGGGACATTTTATCATAAAAGTGTGTAGGAGAAAATTACTTATCTTCTATTTATCTATAAAAATTGTCTGTACGTTTTATTCCTAAGATTCACCATTTCAGAGATACAGCGATGCAAATAGTTGAAAAAGTTGTATTTTCAAAAGCTTCCAGGCCCACGTGCGATTGTGCTAGACAGTTAAAATTTTCACGAATGATGTATTTTAGTAGCCTCTATAACATCTTATACTAGAAAAAGCTTAAAACCAATGTTTAAATGGGTTCTCATACAAAATTTGTGGTTTTTTTTTTCTTACACTTAGCCGGTTTTTAACGTGGTTACCCCAGTAAACCTATTCCAGACGACACCTTTGATACATGAAGAACACGTTGTTTATAAGGAAGCCTAGTTAAGTAATTGTTTTGTGTTGTTTTCAGTATTCAGAAGATTTAAGATTTCTGCGTTTCATTAAATTAAATTTGGTTAATATGGATCTTCACGTTCATAATAGAGTTAGATGGACAGTTAACATTTTTAAAATGTATTTTTTTTCAGTTATACTTCAAACAGATTCTAATAATTACTTACTTTTTGACCCATAATAAGCAGTTTAAATGTACTGAAACGTATATGTATAGTACTAAAAACAACATAAAACAATTATTTAACTAGGATTCCATATAAACAACGTGTTCTTCACGTATAAAAGGTGTCGTCTGGAATGGGTTTACTGGGGTAACCACCTTAAAAACCGGCCAAGTGTGAGAAAAAAAAATCCATAGTTTTTGTATGAGAACCCACTTAAACATTGGTTTTAAGCTTTTTCTAGTATTAGATGTTATAGAGGCTACTGAAATACATCAGTTGTGAAAATTTTAACTGTCTAGCACAATCGCACGGGGGTCTGAAAGCTTTTGAAAATACAACTTTTTCAACTATTTGCATCGCTGTATCTCTGAAATGGTGAATCTTAGGAATAAAACGTACAGACAATTTTTATAGATAATAAGATGATAAGCAATTTTCTCCTACACACTTTTATGATAAAACTTCCCGTTTCGCTCAAAAGTTTATAAAACTGATATTTGTGACATTTGACCATGAAAATTTTATAGTTGCGTACACCCTACCATATGTAGGTTTTGAGACCACTTTTAGGGTGTCAATATCTAAGTATTTACAGACTTACAGCTGGGTATCTCGAATTCCGAGATTCTTACCTAATTTAAGCTTAAATGACTGGACTAGTTTGAAGAAAAAGATAAGTGAATACCACAAAAACATAAGTGCATTAATGAACCAATTATGTTGTTGCATAATTGTTAAATTTTATAGAACTAAATCATAACGTACTCTTTGTAAATTTCACAATGAAACGAAAATCTGAATATAAAATCCTCGCATAAATAGTTATGAGTCCAGACTCGACAGCTTTGATCCACCTACACCTGAACTTTAGTAGTTACTTTGTTATCAACGAAGAGCACATATGATATTTAGCTTGCATTTCTAATATCCATTGATAAAAGTGTATCGGTAATGGTCCAGTTAATGAGATTTCTTAGCTATCGGGTATTAATGTCGATTTTATCACGCGCTTACTTGTCCTTCAGTCAACCTTAGTATTATTAGTTTACATTATCACAAGTAAATTATTCCGTAAGCTATCGTATATCATGGAATATTTTGCTTTATGCAAAAAGTTATTTACTTTGTGAATCGTCGTGGCCGAGTGGTTAAAGTCGTTGCTTGCCATGCGAGAGTTCGCCAGTTTAATCGATTGTGTTTTAAAATTTGAAATTCATACACATGTACGATTATTCGACGCTTTAACGGTGAACTTAACCAGAACGGTTCTAAGGTTATCTAGTCGATCAACCCGCACTTTGCCAATGGGGTTGGCTATGGCCTGTAGCGGTACCATGAGTTGGCGATCGAAAACTTACGTACGTTAAAAACCTATCGAGTTGTTTTTTTCATACGACCGATTGCAGTTCTTAGCGTAACCACCAGAGGCGCTGTTCAAGTTTTTCATAGACATATTTACGTAGGCGATATCGCGTCCGTAACTTTTAAACTCATGGTAGCGCCACTGATCGCCCTAATTTAGGGGAAACTCCGTGCCACAGCAGTGGGGCCGTAAATTAGCTGATGATGTTGACTTCATGTACCATCAAATACGGGTACTAAGCAGATTATTAAAATAAACGTTACGATTGCATGTCCTGTGGTATATTATACCGTTCTTATAGGGTAGCAAAGAGGTTGATATATTTGTGTTTAATATTTAGACCAAATGGTATTATTATTAGGTTTGTTTTTTGTGTAGGCGATAGGCCAACTACTTCTTCTTATCTATCCGTTATTTAATTAGGTAGACATCAATTGGTGCAATGCTTTATTGGACCTTGCTGTTTCTTGTACCATGATAGTTATTTTTAGTATACATAGCGTAAAACATTACCACCTTGTCGCTTAGTCGGTTAAAAAGTTGCCTATTTTAAAGCTTTTATTTCCTTTATCAGGTTATAAGCTGTCTGTAGTTTCTTTTACAGTTACAGTTAGACAGACAACTTTACTTTCGATTTAAGACTTTCGCGTTCCATTACATTAAATACTAGGTACTTATTATGTCCAGTCGATACGTCGAGCAGTAACTATTTATTTGCTACTGATTTTAGACGCAAATACGTAGTTAGTCGCGTAGCACGTGTAGACCCATAATAGGTAGCATTTAAGATTAACTTTAGCATTTATTGCATGTGAGGATTTTTATCACCATCAGCTTTCTGATTCACTATCACATCACAAGTAGACATTTAATTAAAATTTATTGGAAGTTTTGTTTATTATATTCTATCAGCTATGACGTGAGAGGAAGTGTACGATGATATGACGATACTAAAATAATAGAAGAATCTTTCGACGTTCCTAAAACTATAACTACAATTGTAGTAAGTATGTGAATAATCCCATGGACACAATGTCCATTATGGCCGCGGTACGAACCAAAACATCGGTGAACAATGCGATGCAATACTTAAGCGGACTTCGTTGATGGTTGTAATATCATTTCTTGAGCCAAAATAAAATATGTACCCGATGGTTTTAATATCATTTCTTGAGCCAAAATAAAATATGGACCCGATGGTTTTATGAAGAGGTACTATCTAACTTCGATTTTGATTTAGGTTGTTTTACAATTTCTTCGGGCACTAATGATTCAGTCCGCATAAGATATGTTAAAAATTGTTACACACACCTTTACTATTGAAAAATTTTATTATTTTCGCCCTTGACTATACAATGTTAGTGCAGATTATCTTATCAATTCTACCGTAATTCTAATGATTCGCGCAAGTGATTTTGAACTAATTTAATGCTTTCTGCAAGACTATCAAAGAATAAGCCGGATTTATGTGATAAGATGAATTCGTTCAAACGTTATTGAAATTGGAGATTTTGTTTATTATTTGGCCAATAATATTAACGTTCATTGTAGCACTTTATTAAGAGAAATGCTTTGCACCTTCCTTTCTATTAATGGAACTATGACCCTTATTATTATTTTTCTATCATGATTGAGAATACGACGTGTCTGTTCTGTCAATTTCATGTCCAAAATTACTAATCATGCTGCAGTTGGACCTCACGCCTACGTATTTAGTGAATCACTCATACGCGAAAACCATTGAAAGAATCGCCGTAGGGATAGACTGCCTTAAGTTGAAAAGGCATCGCCATTAGCCCATGATAATATACGTTCCCACTGCTGGGGCACGGGCCTACCTTAAACTAGGGCGATCAGGCCTTAGACTACACACACAACCTTAGAATTTCTTCATAGGTGTGCAGGTTTCCTTACGATGTTTTTTCTTCACTATGATTGGTACGTAACGGGGTTTGAACTGGCGACCTCTCGCATGGCCAGCAACAACCTAATCCACTCGGCCATGGACGCTTTTTTAAAAGGCATACATAGGATAAATACTTCTTAGCAAGTTACGGTACTTTAGTGTTCCTATAGTTCTCACGACGAAGCATGTACGGAGTCCATGCAAGACCAAGACCATTACGTTTTACGGCGCGATAACGCCGAGTCGCGATAAGAATTAACAGTTTCGCATAAAAAAGCGGTTCAGTTTGCTTTCCCAAGATTTGAAATATGTAAGCATATTATTTTTTGCATTATTTTTTGTATTTATGAAGGTCTAGACTTTGACATTGATCTTTGACTACGTATATCTAAGTCAAGTAAACTACTTTTATATTTTTGACCGTAAACATCTTAAGTAGGTAAGAGTCTACGCCTTCCATCCCATTAATTCTAGACTACTCAATGTTACGAAAGACTTTCGTAACATTTTAGTGTAGTAGGTATGTTTGTTGTAACATACCTTAAAATCTACTTTTTGATGTTTACTCCCTACACACTAGTATTAACTTTTAAATTAGTTTATTTCATAGACAATGACGATAAAGCTCTCGGTGCAGCAGTGGTTAGTGACCCAGAATCACCACCTACGGTTCCAAGAGTCGTGGAATCGATTCCACCTGGGACTAATATTTGTGTGACGAACATCGGTGTTTGTTCCGTGTCTGGGTGTGTGATCAAATAAGTTTAAGTGTATTTGTGTATCCACTGTTGATTCTGATGTCTGTAACATATGTGCAACTTGCCACGGGATCACATCAAGTAATGTTGTTGTGTTGTTTCTAATTTTGTTTGTAGTTTCTGTTTTTTATTTGACTATTGATTTTTTAATTTCCGACATTGTATGTATGTGAGTTTCTTGGTACAAATAAATATTCTATTCTATTGTGTAATATGTTTATTTATTAACGCTTGTTCTCGTTTGTTGCAGCTCAAAAGACGATGAAATAGACGGCAACTGTATCGTGCGCGCGCGCGGACTGCCGTGGCAGTCCTCCGACCAGGACATCGCCAAGTTCTTCAGGGGACTCAATGTGGCCAAGTACGTATACACAGAAACTAAGACTTGTACTATCATAGGATTTACATACAGCTTCCTATCCATTCGTCATGCCCTTGTCCCACCCTAAGTGCTTGTCCTGTTTATGAGTCAATAGAAAAAATAGTCAGGGGATACCAGTCACAACTATCTGTCCGGTCGTTAGTGAACGCTATACGGGTAAGCGACCCCGGCTCCTCGAGCTACTATCGACTCTGTCCAAATCATCCGAGGCGATAGTATCCTTCCTCCCCTTTTCCTTCTCCCGTCATATATCCTTGCTACTCGTGGGAACGCAATGCGCGTGTTAAAACAATGCACAAGGCAGAATGGCGGCGACGTGATCCGCAACCCGTCACGTCACGTTTCCCACAGAGGTGAAAAGTGGACCGTTGGAAGTGATCTCTGCCTACCCCTCTCCGAAAAAAGCGTGATTTTATGTATGTATGTGTATGAGTCAATGTACTAATCCTGCATTGGTGTTGTCCCCAGGGGCGGAGTAGCGCTCTGCCTGTCTCCGCAGGGCCGTCGTAACGGGGAGGCGCTGGTGCGGTTCGTGTCGCAGGAGCACCGGGACATGGCGCTCAAGAGGCACAAGCACCACATAGGCCCGCGGTACATCGAGGTAACGAACATACATATATACTACAATCATAAGAAAAAGAAAGAAAGAAAGAAAAAAAAATTGGTCATAAAATTTAAAATACAGCATCAAAGAAAACAAACACACACAAATATTATATGATTAACAGGTTCTGTCTCAGCATGAAGTACAAACAGTATGTACTACACTAATAATGATGTTAAGCCGGTGACCGGTAACTGACTTAGTGCGGACGCGATTTCCAGAAATGGGTGGGTTCCAATCCCTAGCCAGTAGTGGAGCAGATTCTTTTCTGTTTTTCTTAATATAACTGCATAGGATAACATGTATGTGGCTTGGCTACACCGATCGTGTCGGGGTCACAGGTTAAGGAGACGTCTTAAATGAGGAAGATCTTCCTCTGAGCCGGTTGGTCTGTGTCTATATATACCACTTTGACATGTCATACTTAGTAGGCGTGGTTACTAAAGCTGCGCGATGTGGGAT
Organism: Maruca vitrata; assembly: GCA_039566165.1. NCBI lineage: Eukaryota > Metazoa > Arthropoda > Insecta > Lepidoptera > Crambidae > Maruca > Maruca vitrata. Next base: position 2,738,434 of record CM076938.1, on the reverse strand, counting down.
AGCATACTAGTCAAAGTGTTATTATGGGTTTAGTTTGAAAACGCCATCTGCTGGTTGCGGTTGTAACGTCGGATGTGTCTGCTAAACTAATCCATACAACCAGTAAATTGTCCCATGTCTACGGCCTGTCCCAATAACTTTCGCTTAACAAATTTAGTCTTAAGCTCATTATATTAATGTTCCTTTTCCCTTGCAGGTGTACCGGGCAAGCGGGGAAGACTTCCTATCAGTGGCAGGTGGCGCCACGTGTGAGGCGGCCGCGTTCCTGTCGCGCGGCGCGCAGGTGATCGTGCGCATGCGCGGCCTGCCTTACGACGCGCTGCCCCAGCAAGTGGTGAGTACCCGAATATAGTACCCTACATATTTGTCTTTATGGGTCTACACGCGTTATTAGGAGTAGCAAAAAACATAGCTACTTACTGCCCGGCGTTTTGACTGGGTTACACCAATCGTGGTCGCGAGCGAGTGTAGACCCATAAAGACAAATATTTAGTGTAATGGAACGCGAAAGTCTAAAAATTATAGTACCCTACCTTTATCAGCCACACAGGGGTCTTCTCTGACATTCCATGCAGTTCTGTGACAAGTATGTCTGTGAGAACAGAACGGCAAGAGCTTCTTGGCTGTTCACAAGAGTACCCTAGGAGTTGACTAGTAGATTTAGGGTGAACGCGCGGTCCTGGGCACAATCATCCCCCCCCCCCCCCCCAACCATTTGTGGAATCTATGGAATCACTGCAGGCAAGGTTGTCTTTTCATATGGTTATAACGTCCTTGTGCAGGCCTACATCATTTTGGCAGGACTTATCTACTCTAAATCCACGAGGTCATTAAAGTTCCTAGTCATTAACTACTGTAAACTTAGTTTTAGTAGTAAATGGCCTCCCCTTAAGCTGATCGTAAAGACACTACAATACACAACAAATTCTAGTGTAGGTGTCATAGATAAACTGCTGTAAAAAATACAACTAAGTATGTAGGTTAATAAATATCTGAATACACATTGTAAACCTATTTGTAATCCTACTTGTTGGAAATAAATATTTTGTGTATGTATTTGTATTAAGGTCAAGCGAAAAGCTTAGCTTTAAGCTATTTAATAAGGGCCTATTGGTTAGGTTATAGGTTAGACAAATGCGTCGATTATGGAGGGCAGTAGTCCGATAAGAAACATAACAATTGAAAGCGCCCGTTGATTAAGTAATAATATTAATTCCCTTCCTATTTTCCAGTTGGACTTCTTCTCAACGGGCGACGACCCGGTCCAAGTGCTAGATGGCGCTGAAGGCGTCCTATTTGTCCGCCGCGCCGACGGCCGCGCTACCGGAGATGCCTTCGTACTCTTCGCCAAAGAGGAGGACGCTGCCAAAGCCATCTCCAGGCACCGGAAACTCATAGGAGCTAGATACATCGAGCTGTTCCGCTCTACCACCGCTGAGGTGCAACAGGTGAGAATGAGACAGCTATATTTAACGCAATTACTACTACTATTTCAGTCAGGGGGTACCAGTCACAACTATCTGTCCGGTGGTTGGTGAACGGTATACGGGTAAGCGACCCCGGCTCCTCGAGCTACTATCGACTCAGTCCAAATCATCCGAGGCGATAGTATCCTTCCTCCCCTTTTCCTTCCCCCGTCATATTTCCTTGCTACTCGTGGGAACGCAATGACCTTGTTTAAACAATGCACAAGACAGAATGGCGGCGACGTGGTCCACAACCCGTCACGTCACGTTTCCCACAGAGGTGAAAAGTGGATCGCTGGAAGTGATCTCTGCCTACCCCTCTATGAAAAAGGCGTGATTTTATGTATGTATGTATGTATGTAATTACTACTAAAACAAAACGACATGAAGATACGACATCTTTAGAGTTTTTGCATTGGTTTAATGTGTGTGTTCAAGTATAAATAAATATTACACAGTGTATATGCAGATTACTCGATAGTTTTTTCTCACTGGCAATAATATGTATCACATACCAATTTAATTCATTGATTGGGCGTGAAACGGCATCTCGCCTTTAGGGTGAGGTCGACAGGCTCAGGTCTATAGTGCCTGTCGATCTCATATTATGAACCTAACGACCGCTCACCATGAGGTGGAGTCCTGGGAGTCTTGTTTAAAAGAAAGAAAATTTGTTATGTAACTTTCAACCGTAAACATTAGGTAGGTACTATTGATTTTACCTGTAAGTCGTAAAAATAGAGTCTTATTTTTTTAACTTGCCTTTCTTCTATTTAAAATTTACATTTTTTTTTAAATCGTATGCAACGACGTGTAAAAAAACACCTTAAGTTTAACACAAGTAATGTAATTCCTAGAAGTGAAATTGCCCGCTTGGAAACAATGCGCATTATCAGTAAAGTCCTCTACCACTTAACGCCTATTATCGGTCACGAGAAATTCTATAGTATTTATGCATACCTACCTACCTAGGTATAAAAAATAACTCTAACTAGAACTACTGGATTTGTAACTCTAAATCATTTCTCGATATCAAATATATATCATAAATAATATATATAATATTTAATGTAGCAATACGTGAAAAGCCATGACTTAAAGCCACATCCAAAAAGTATCTAGTATAATTTATTCTACAAACTCCATGCCCTGGATTCCCTGTTTGAAAATAATTTAAATACACATTCAAAAAGTATGGCACTTTTGTTAAAATTCATCTCCCATTTGGCTCTAACGATAAGAGCCCTCGTGATATTTGACACTTTTTTTGCTCTTAAAACTTAACCGATAGAAAAAAGGCAATTAAACAAATGGGTTTCACCTTTTTTCGATAAAGGAATGAGTAAAGGACTGTTGTGGTTCTAAGTGGTTATCCACTTAAATTGTAAGATATTAATGATGATGAAAACACAAAGTTATGAACACTTGCAAAGTTATTTTATTTGTTACTAGTATTCGTTTCTTCTTTTTTCTAGTTTGTAACACTGTACTTACAGTAAATGTTTTTATTTTATGTTTTTGTTAACATATAAACACGCAACCACGGTCGCTGTGACCTCAAATAAAATGACATTTATTTGTAACATAAAGTACCTACGGTAGATTGTTTAAACTCTGGAGTCGATGATTAATTTTCATCAAGTATGTTTTAACATCCTAATAAGTAAGCGAGTTGCATTTGTGAAATAACAACCACACAACGTAGTGTAGGACGCCCGCAGGTCAGGTGGTGTGACGATCTGCGCAGGACGGCTGGTAGGAGCTGGATGCGAGTGGCCGAGGATAGAGAGAAGTGGCGTGCATTTGGAGAGGCCTATGTCCAGCAGTGGACAGAAATGGGCTGATGATGATGATGAAGTATTCGACAAATCCCAATCTCGCGTTATAATGACAGCTCAACAACCACAAAAGTATTCGTCAGATCCTAATCTCGCGTTACAATGACTGCTCAGATCTTTGAAGATTTGCAGCAGTAGTACCTATCTCAAGTTCCTATTTGGGCGTCCCCCAGGTCTTTGAAGACCCTCACCTTCAGTACTTACCCATTTACTATTTGCCTGATCACCCCAGGTCCTCAACCGGTCGCTGGAGACGCGCAGCAGTTCCAGTGGTGCAGCAGCGGCGCCGGCGGCGGGCACGACCGAAGGCCTACTGCCTGTGGCGCTGGTCCCGCAGCACGTCATCACCTCCGGCACCGCTAAGGACTGCGTGCGGCTGCGAGGCCTGCCCTACGAGGCACAGGTACTGCTCTCCCCGCCCCAAGTCCTGACCGGTATTTACAGACCTGCAGCAGGACCTGGCGTATGAGGCACAGGTACTGCTCTCCCCGCTCCAAGTCCTGACCGGTATTTACAGACCTGCAGCAGGACCTGGCGTATGAGGCACAGGTACTGCTCTCCCCGCTCCAAGTCCTGACCGGTATTTACAGACCTGCAGCAGGACCTGGCGTATGAGGCACAGGTACTGCTCTCCCCGCTCCAAGTCCTGACCGGTATTTACAGACCTGCAGCAGGACCTGGCGTATGAGGCACAGGTACTGCTCTCCCCGCTCCAAGTCCTGACCGGTATTTACAGACCTGCAGCAGGACCTGGCGTATGAGGCACAGGTACTGCTCTCCCCGCTCCAAGTCCTGACCGGTATTTACAGACCTGCAGCAGGACCTGGCGTATGAGGCACAGGTACTGCTCTCCCCGCTCCAAGTCCTGACCGGTATTTACAGACCTGCAGCAGGACCTGGCGTATGAGGCACAGGTACTGCTCTCCCCGCTCCAAGTCCTGACCGGTATTTACAGACCTGCAGCAGGACCTGGCGTATGAGGCACAGGTACTGCTCTCCCCGCTCCAAGTCCTGACCGGTATTTACAGACCTGCAGCAGGACCTGGCGTATGAGGCACAGGTACTGCTCTCCCCGCCCCAAGTCCTGACCGGTATTTACAGACCTGCAGCAGGACCTGGCGTATGAGGCACAGGTACTGCTCTCCCCGCTCAAGGTCCTGACCGGTCGCCTCAGACCTTTAGCAGCTTGGGCGCGGCAGAGGGCCTACTTGGCGCTCGTCCCACAGCACATCACCACTTCCGGCCTGCCCGAGGCATAAGTACTGCTGCTGTATCTGAAATGTATCTTCGCCTCCGACCATAATGCTGGCCATTGGGCGTTCTTATATGTACGAACTGTGAACGAAGGTCGTGAAGACCACGACCGCGCGAGCTCCTCAAGAACCTGATTTAAGACTCTTCTCGACGAAACAATGAACAAAGACGTGATCCTTGCGCTACGTATTGTTCCGATGTGGTTAGCGTTCTGTGAATTTGGATATTATTTTCCTAATACAAAGCCATTATTGATTATGACCCATCTGATTTCATTAACATGGGAAAATATTTATTCTATCTTTGTTAACTAAACTCTAATTCTTTTTACAAGCTGGTCTCTTAAAAAGGAACTACAGTGTAAGTAAAACAATAACATCGTTTTTAAGTTAGTAAAGATGATAAGCTTGTTACATTGTAAAATACAAGCATTTCATTTGTGATAGATTCAGTGTTTTTAACTATTGAAATAGATATTGGTAGCGTCTAAACAACGAAATTTTAATTTAAATCCTACCTATTTTTAACCACTTTTTTTCTCGTAGGTTGAGCACATCCTGACGTTCCTCGATGAGTTTGCCAAAAACATCGTAGTACAAGGTGTCCACATGGTTTTCAACTCGCAAGTAAGTAGCGTTTAACTTAGTAATTTATAAAGAAAGCTATCTATTTACTTGTAATTTACATAGAAATACTTCTTCTACATGATGGTTGTGGTAGGATGAAGTCAGGTAAAATATGTTAGCCTTATGTCCCTTAGCCCGAGTAGTGACAGTCGTTGCTACATAGAAAATCAAGATCAGATAACAAGTCTTGTCATTCGGTCCATGATACATGCAGTAAAAAATAAAAGTCTTCATAAACACCTTGGGACTATCAAACCAGATACTATATAGAAAATCTATTGGTTACTCCGCGCAGTGTTATGATAAAAAGTGTGTTCACCCTTTAACTAGTATACTATTATGAAAATTTCATTGCTTTTGGACCTTATCTTAAGAGAATAAGGCTTAAATTATGGTGGCAATATGGTTGCCACTACCTTGTAAAGGGTTAATAATATTGATTGCTTTAAAGTCGTAAGGCCCAGAAAACCAGACACAAAAGAAAATCCTTTGTGTCTGTCTCATGTGAGGACATTGGGCCTTAGGTGGTACTTGGATGTGTATAATAACAATATTGGTTGTTTCACCAGGGCCACCCTAGCGGGGAGGCGTTCATCCAAATGGACAGCGAGGCCAGCGCCTTCCTCTGCGCGCAGCAGAAGCACCACCGGTACATGACCTTCGGCAAGAAGCAGCGGTACATCGAGGTAACACACCGCTCACACTTGGCTTAAGCCTTATATGCTATAAGTTAACACTTGAAAGACGAACATGTAGGTAGTGACTATTAGAATTTTTATCTTTTGTAATGAGAGTGTAAAATTTTAGAGGCCTGAAAAAACTTGAGTCATCACTACTTTTTTTACTCACACTTTCATCACTCATTGTCAAAGTAAAAATATGAAAAAAATAAACGTGTAATCAACAGTCTGTAACAGGGGGTACTTTTAACCCTTTTCGCGCCAAGATACCACATGTATTTTACACATTACGTATAAATACATGTGTAAATGATACATGGCATGACATTGGCACTTAAAGTGTTAAGGAACCCCTACAGTAGATAAGATCTCGTATCAAGATTGAGTTAGTAATTACAACCATTGTCGGCATTGTTCACAAAAAAACTCTCCGGGCAGGTGTTCCAGTGCTCCGGCGACGACATGAACCTGGTGCTGACGGGCGGCGTGACGCCGGCCGCCTCGCCCAAGGTGCTCTCGCCCGGTACGTTGGTCCCTCCCCCCGCGCCGCGCGCGCTCGCGCAGCACATCGCGCAGCAGAGCCTCCTCGCGCGCCAGCACGACCTCATGGTGGCCCTCCGCCCGCCTCTGCTCCCGCTGCTGCCCTGCAGGCCTCTACTGCTCCCGCCGCTGCCCGCCAAGCGGACCTACGAACGCGCCTTCACCCCCGACCCCACCCCCGCCAAACGCCCCTACACCCTCCCCCCGCAACTCCCCACACACTCCCTCCCCATGCTCTCCTACGCCACGTCGTCCCCTATCTTCTCCTACGCCAACACCACCCCCATGCTCTCGAGTTACCCCAGTCTCCCCACGGCCATGCCCACCGCGCTCCCCGCCGGCTACACTTCGGCCATCCCGACCGCCCTCCCGGCCACTATGAGCACTCCGTTCCCGACTCTCTCCATGTTCCCCTACCCGTACTATCCCGGAGTTTAGATAGGACGCGATACCTGACTCCAGAGGCGTAGGTTTTCGAGGCCCTAGTTTAAAAGACAACGTAGCAAGATGAAATGGTCTTCAGAGTTATGAAAGCTCTGGATGATTTTGTTAGAATTTTAAGTAAATGTAAGAAGATTAGTGACACTTTAAGATGTCAATGGCAAAGGCCTTCAGCCATAACATGGCTAGCATAGCGGTAGTTACAAAATATTTTACATTTTGTTACGACACTGGGCCTATCACTACGCCTCTGCCGGCCTCCATTCGGCCTGAAAAGTAACAGGGTATAAGAATGACAATACGCTCACCGTCTCTCGACACCGATCGTGCCTGCGCGAGTTAAGCTTAGCTTTACGAATTTACCGGCCACAGCTCCCGGCAGCAAATAGGTTAACTTACGCGATTTCTTGTTGAATTTATACTGACTTTAATATTTGTTGAACTATCGTCTTTATTATTTTTATTTATTAAGTGAACCGGAGGTTGTTATCGATGACAAGTAGCATATGAATTGTTTAGATTAACATTTTTATATTCGTATATTTTTGATCGTAGCGTGATCAGTAGCAGTTGTGATTTATAACGTATAGACATTCCACTAGCTAAAAGACAATACGCCGATATCTCCGGCTGGTTTTAAGTCTGAGAACGTTTGATGTACTTACTTATAAGTACTTCGTTTTGAAATCAATGGATTAGGAGTACTTAATTTTGTGTTTTTGAGTACAATGCACTTTTTGTGGTTAGTTTACACGTCTTTATTATATTTTTTATTGTAGTTAAGCGTTTTTCGTAGTTGTTTGTTGATTGCGTTTGCAAATGAAATCATTTTAGGAATTGATATACATTTGTTTAGGTCTACTTTGAAGTGCAGCTAATGTTAAGTTATGTAGGGCAAGGGTTGGCACCTCCTGACCGATTCCTCTTCGTCCCTGATCCTCCTAATGATACCGTCACGGTTTAACTTACGGAACGCATTGATTACCTCACAGTTTAACGTTCATCGTTAATTTGACCTCACACCATTATAGTAAAATAATATTGGTATAAACGTAGAATAACTTATTGATTGTGGATGCACTTCCTTTATCGATTTGAAGCCATTTTCAATTTTTAAATAAAATCTCCTCTATCGTTTTTGAATTCGATCCGGAAGGAAGTGCACCTAACAATCGGGTGATCTGTTTATTGAATAGATATTAAAAAGTATAACGTCATTGTTTACGGTGTTGCCATTCTCTCGACATTCACAATATAGGTATGGGGCTTTAGTCACAAACACGGTGTAATGGTTAATCTATGTTCTGTCATTTCTTAATTATGCCACAACATCTTTGACCGATGTAGTACATATGGTCAAGGGTGCTTTATAATACAATAGTTTATATATTAATGTGTCAATTACTGGTAATATTAAAGTGTTGTAATACTCTGGTGTATCCGAACGGGTTGTGTCATGGAAAATGCATGCGTGGATACGGTAAGTGTTCATTTTGTTTTAAAACGTTTTCAAATGTTTACGGAAGTCTATAACTATGGGTATAGCATGGACGCTTGAGTTTTATATCGTGCAAAATAAGGTTTATATTTGCATGGCCGTGAGTCTAGGTCGCTTACGTTTTCCTAGCACAGCGCGGCCGGATACTTTCTTGCCACGTGGATTGTATGTTATTGAATTGTACACAACATATCAATATATACTCGGCGACGCGACTAGCTACTTTTGGATAACTAGCGGACAAATACTTTACTTGAGAGCTTATTTTGTTACTTTATTAGTATTCCTGCCTTTTAGAACATGAATAATACTTAGTTATAAGAGCATAATTTTGTATCACTTTATGGTTTAGTCACGACATATTTTTCAAGGCGTTAAAATTTTACGTTTAGTACTAAAAACGTTCTACTATTTTTTTATTATAAAGTACCTAACCTACATCTTTTTTTAAATAACCTGCACGGATCGCGTTATCCAAAAGTCGCTTACCGTAACGCCGCAAACTTACAGGTTTTCTATAATTATAAACGCATAGGAATACATTACAAATGCATCAAATACTTAAAATATTTGTGACATTTTCCGTATCGTTATCGTTAAATTATCGAGTTTGATTATGACTAAGCCATAAACAATGACAATGTTGTCTATGGTGATCTGCATTAGTACTGTATTCCTTGGCGACTTTATTGTGGATTTAGGTATTTGTCTCTATGGGCTCCGGGGGTTCCCCCAGTCGTTAACACGCCTCCTGTCACAGCTTCCTATTCTATTCTCTATTCCGAGGCCTTCTATTCGCTTACCGTTTCTTTATCTCAATACTGTCGACAAACACGATGTTTCAATTATCTTCTTTGCATGACATGGGTTCTGTGAGTTAGTTCAGAAATAACTCAAGCAACTTACTTTCCGATTGAGAATTACAAAATTAATTTAAAATAAAAAAAGAAACTTTGTTGAAACACCGTCCATAAGTTAGTTTAGTTTAATTCCTATTTAGTAGATAATGGACTAGGCAAAAAACATAGATTTTGTATTACAATACCTACATGTCATGAAAGACTTTAATTGAAGTATCATGTGTTAGCAACTGGGGGAGTGGTGTGAGGATTATATTATGACCTGCATAGGCGTAGTTTAACTACCAGTAAGCCATTACAAGGGTCTGTAACTGTGTTGACGTTGAAACTCGGGAAGGTCATGAATTGACGCATTCAGATTTCATTACTAGTTACTTTGGAATCTAACACTTGTGCATTACGTATCGGGAAAACTATTGCATTATTATCGTTGAATTAATACACGGCTTTTATTGACTAATATAAAGAGCTATGATGTTTTCTTTGTTTGGTTTACGTCAAAAGACGTCTGATTACTTTGACATTGATAAAGTTTACGATTTCAAAATGAACAAATGCAGATATTTCGACCGACTTGGTGTAGTGCAGTATTTTGATCGTTCATCTTTGCCCCACGGAGAGCAAAAGTCTTCAGTATGGCGGTTTGGTGGGGCAAAGTGAAATAGACCCAGTTTTTTTTTATTTCTCTCTATGGTCCACTATTGGGGAAATCATGAATGCGTCAAGTTTTGGCGAGATGTAACACATATTACTTCCACGTTCAAAGGGTGTCACCTTTGTCAATTTTAATATTAAATAGTGTTTAAGTGAATCATTCCGCAGCCCGGTCTCCGATGCTTTTAAAGTTCTCTCATTTTGTTAGATGAGTTTTTATTATAATTATTATAGTTGGCTAATAATAGTTTATTACGTACTTGAAATAAATCGATAATGTACGTGTTAGAATATTGCGAGTTTCTTTGGTATGTGGTGGTTGTGCTATATCTATCGTACAAGGCTTGTAGAGACGACTTGTGAAGGTTGGACTAACACCGATGGCTTGCCTTGTGCCGCTCCACAGTCCGTCCCTATATATGTTTACTAACATCATATCTTCACTTTGCGGTGAATGGGTAACCGTTGCAGAACTGATTTAGTTTCAGGGTGTGTGCCATACATTTAGGCTTAGTTTTCAGTGCGCGGAAATTCGTTTAAGAGTTAATAAAATTCTTTGTATAACTCAACTACTAAAATTATCATTATATGTCATTATTTATAAAATTATACTTGAAAACGGCAATATCTACTTACGGTTAATAAATTAATAATCAGAATTTAGGCCCGCTTGCATTAACACGTTATTAAATATTTACATTTCTACGCACGGCAATGGAATCGGAAGATTATTTCTGACGAATATCGAGTTGTAATTTATACATGTTCCTACTAAATTAGGTACGTAGAATTCTGCCGTTTCTACTAAATAGGATTCTTATACTTATTTATACTAAAAACTTGATCAAACCTCGCCTCTATATATTTATTTCCATAACAATTTGAGTAAGGTACTGAAGCTGTGTCACCACAAAAGGTAAGGCCGATGAGAAACAAAACTATAAACCAGTAGAGGCGGGCGATGATGACAAAAACAAATACATGTATTGTACGTCATGTTCACACGAATGTATCTTACACACCATACGTCATTGTTTATATCTTTATGTAACCATGGTAACTCATTGTCTGATGGAATCACACATTATTTATTCCCTTACATAATTATGATTATTTTTATACCTACACAATTTCAATTGACTATCAATCTTGTTTAGTTGATGACACGTACTAACCTTATAGACGATAGTAAATGATCAGACATAAGTCCAAACAGCTATCACATCACTGGAGTAATATTTGAAACATATTTATTTTATTTAGGTTCACAAAATACATAGTACTAATAGTCGATTTAGCTTTGATTATACTATTGACACTTGCCTCCCTAAAATTTTAAAGACAATGACTTACCATGTCTCCGATGCACACTCCCTGTCCATAGGCAACCAACGCCGGTGACCTTCCTTCACAAGGTTATGAACGATAAAATAGCACAATCATTGAATTTACCCCCTCCCACACCCACCTACCTCATTAACTACACCATGTATATCATTTAAAAAAATAAACATCATAATAATTATTATCTGTAAAGTGAAGTCAAATAAAGGGGATAGTATCACTTTTAAGCACAACTTGCTTTATTTGAACTGATTTAATAACACTCGTTAAGGTGTAAAGGACTAGAAAATGATTAAACACTCATGCTTTTGAAATTGATGACTGGATATGTTAGAAATTATATTGGGTATGTTATATCTTTTTCGAAGTATGGGATACATATGGGGTCAATAGATATACATTTTTGTCATTAAATCTTGTTATAAATATTGATCCCAATGGGTTTTAAAATTGTGTAATTTAAAAAATGAAGCTATAAGTCGTTCTTATAGGAAGTAACTAACGTATATGAAATACATCATTATATTTATGTATAGTAAAATAACTAAACTATGCTTTTCTGAATCAGTATGTTCTTGAATTGAATAAAAAAAATTATATTGGCTTCAAAAAACCCACTAACAAAGTTTTCTAGTCAGTTACGCTTGAACTCTTTAAATTCTTCATGTTCTGCTTAAAATGCATGGAAACTACAGGTGTCAGAACTATTCAAGGGGGACCTAAGCTTAGTGTGTCGTAGACAAACATGTGTTGTGCTTAATAGAAACTCATGGGTTTCGGTGTAACGCCCTTAGCGGGATGTTAGTGGTCACCAGTTAATCATCAGTAACAAGAGACGTAAGTATATTTACCTATCATTGTTGGGATCACGTGAATTAAATTCAGCTCTATCTTACTCTTTATTTATCGCATTTTATTCAGTTGTGGCTTCATTTTCTGTTAGGTATTATCCACTTACTTTTAAAGGATTAAGTACAAGGAAAACCTTGCTACTAATAACTTACAGTTGATAAAGTACAAGTAAACGACAACGTTAGAAAATTCAATTGTATTGACAAAAAATATTAAGATCCATTAAATAAGATTTGCCCTTTGAAGCAAAAACGCGTTTTTATCGTGTATTTAAGACGTTAGAAAACAAAACTTTTGCGAAAGACGTCCAGAAACAAAATAATTAGACGTTCGTAGTTGAAATTACTTGTTTGTTGTTGTAATTATGAAAATTTTATGTAACTAGAGTACCTATATAATTTTATTATGTAATTTTGTGTGCTAAATATAATTCCATTTTATTTTCGTATTCTATTCTAAAACATGAAAGAATCTGAAGTCGCAACGTATGGTGCTAAACATTAGGGTACTAGGCGAGCATAAGTTTGGTAAAGTCCGCAGCTTGGTGGAAGGCGGATCGGCGACGTGTAACTGAGTATTGGTGTAAGCGCACTGCTTTGGTGGACTGTTAATGCGTGGAGCCGGTGAGTGTCCATACTGTTTTAATTACTGTGTACGTCTGTCCTGTTTCGTTTACACTAGGAACTTGCTGGTTAGACTAGCTTAACTAATTTCAGTGCTTCATGAGCGGCGACAATGTCTATTATATCAAATACCTATTCACGTTATCAAACTCCGAGGTTTGTTTCTTGAAATACACAATTTATTTAAAAGATACAAACAATCGATTCTTTTTTTAAATAAATTGTTCTAATTCACAGTGTATCGTTTTGTAAAGTAATCGACAAAGAATAATTATATCATGGATTTTTTTTTGGAATGAAATGAAAATGAGAATATTTGATTCTGTATTTTCAGTATCACTTTTATTATCTGTCGGGAATAGAAGTATGTACAATTTTGGTGATTGGATATCAATAGACTTACCAGTTCGAAAGCTCTTAGCAGCTTTCGACGTCTGTAGCTGCTCATTGGCATCGTTACCTCACTAATAAACATTGTATTTCATCTATACGTATCTAAACCCCATGAAGGCACAGTATATTTAACGTGTACGTGTTCTTAATTTCAATTCTGGAAAAATGATGTCCAAAAGAATGTGGTCTCTTTTATCGCCGAGTCTGGTTAAGGGATAAAAGTTAATATAAAACACTCAGAAGTAAAGTTATGAAAGTATATCATGATTTTCTTTATAATGTTTATTAGTAAGGACTACTCTGACCACAGCACATGGTTCACAAACAAGTCACAAAATCTATCTTCCGGGAGTGCAAATGTACGAAAACTTATTCTATTTATCTTATTATTTCATCATTATGAGGAGACGAGGTACTTTTTAGGTGACACAAATGAATTGGCGAGTTTATCGTAAACGTTATGAATTACTTAGTTTACTGCCTATTTATTTAGTTAATAAATATTGTGACTAACAAAACTAGCATGAAATGTGAAGAATTGGTAGAACATTCATCACTTTGGGTTACTAAACTGTACGTAACTATATCTACATATTTATAAAATGGGATTTATATAATTATAATATGTACCTAATATATATAATTACGATGGTAAATGATCATTCTTAAGTATTTATTGAACTTAGTTTATCGTCCATTCAAGATTCAATTAGGTATTTTACCTAAAATTATATTATTTTTGGATTAGTAATATGCTAATGTAGATAATGTTGTACATTTTCAAAAAACAAACTCACAGTACCCAAACACAAAATTCATACGTAATATTTGTATCTCAGTAGGTAGATACTTTAAGTTTGAAGTGTGAATTAACATAATTGTAGTTAAGTATACCTAAGTTGGCGAAAAGTGTTCGTATCGAAATAAATTATTCAGGAAACTAACCTATTAATACCTTTTCTAATTTGTATTTAAGTGCCTACTAAGTGTTGGCTCGCCAACGCAGGCTCGTTCAAAATTGACCCGTGGGGCAATTTTGTATGAAACTGTACAATTCCACGTATACCAAGTTCACAATTTACTTCGATACGACCACTCACGCTAGCTCAAGCCGACTCGTGCGCGTTGTGACGTCACCCTCTTACCGCAGGTCCCCTGACGTACTACTACCCGTCGATGGGCCCCACGCTGCCGCCCCCGCCGCCCCTCTTCTACTGGGGCTACCCCACCCCGCCCGTGTCCCCGGCCCACTACTACCACCCGCCGCACCATCCTCAGACTATGGTAAGTCTAATAAATAAATAAATAATAATAATAGTTTTGAGCAGTTCGATGAAGAGATATCTCAGACACGGCCAATAGTCAAGAAAAAATAAATGAGAAGACAGGCGAACACCTGTATTCACGAAACTTAGCCATTGGCCCTATATCTTTCTTGGAAAAATAACGTTATATTTTTGATGGTTTTAAGCACAGTTCTTTTCTGGGGTTACACTTTGCCTCAAATCGCTCCACTGAATGCAAAAACCAATATTTTCCTTTACAGTGGGGCAAAGTGGATTAAACCGTTTGATGTTAAGTAAATCCTACAGCTAATAATAGAATTATCTCCGATTCCAGATACCGGAAGTGGTGTCGGTTGGGGGCGGGTCCCCGCTGCCCATCCCGCCGCCAACAGCGTGTCCCGACTGGCCGATCTACATAGTCAATTAAGTCCAACTACCCACAAACACTGAAGCTTTCGAATAAGTACGCATCGTTTTCCACAACAGTAGTAGCTTTTTATCCTGTCATGATGAGACTCATTGGGAAAGAGAAATGCAGTTAAAAAAAGAAAAAATATTAGGTGCATTAGGTAAATTTTCTTGGTATACTTATCTAATACGCTGGTTTTTAGTCTTTTTTTAAAATAAACAATGAAGTTTTTCAAATAGGAATTGATTAGTTCAATTGCAGTAACTTGTTTCCCAATGAGGATTATGAGTGATAACGTTAGAGAACCAAATAAAATTCTCAGTCTTTTGGATGCAATCTGCCAGCAACAACAATTTCTTATACCTACCTGTTAAATAATTATTTATTTTCACAATTTATGTTCACAAAGAACTTCTCATTAATGAAATGATTTATTAGCAAATGGCTCAAAATTAATAGTGATATTATAAGATATATTGATATATCATTATCATTTTACTACTCTATAGGTATACCTAAATATCTAGGTATATAAGCATTGTTATAAGTTATTGACACAAATCCACAAAAAGATAGAATGTTTATCTTATTTTGTTTATTCTCTTTTTGTGTTTGTCTTTGTTGATCTTTCAGATATTTAGAACGAATCTAATTACCTATTGTAGTACATATTTTTATACGACCTAAATGAATTAAATTAGTTTGGTAAGTTATATAATTTGTTATGATAAGTAAATTGATACTTTGTTCTTACATTAAGGCCTCAATCTCTGATATACATAGATACAAAAGGCTTGAACCCATTATATTAAGACCAAACGCGCGTTGGACTCGTTTGTTTACTTTCACTTTAAAGTACAATGTATTATTATCACAAACTAATGACAACTTTTCGAATACAACTTGAAGCCATGATGACCAGTAAGTGGTCATGTTGTATGTCCCCACCACGTGGACCAATAGATAGTTATCTAAAGAAACTTGGTGCACTATCAGAATCTATTTATTACTGCAATTTCAACAATCATTATTATTGTACCATGTAGAAATATTAAGTGCATAATATTCTATATAAATTTCTGTCCAACGTGCACACTTTAATATAGAGTTCCTTGCCATAGAGTTCATATCACTTCCGCACTAAACATTATCATATTATAATAATAACCATAGATACAACGAATTGATACACAGTGATATAAAGGTGCTGTTGTTAATTAATTTTGTAGAAATTGAACCAAATATATGTTGAGTTATGAGTACTGTATAACATTTAACTCTAGTGTAGGCAGTAAGAGATCGCTCAATTAGATGTAAACATGTAGAAATAGTGCGCAAACCATAAAGAACTATATGCCATAATGTATAAGAGTAGATTTCGTTGAGCAGTGCAAAGCTTCAAATCAGCGGGTACAATTTGTATGCCCGGGTTTATATGCCACTGCTTATTTGCTTTTAAGATCAATATTTGCTCATTAAATCATTTAGTGAAATGAAACGGATTAGCGTAATGTGTTTAAGCCAAACTTTCGACCCTTCGTTTGTCACACACTTCAAGCGCCTATTATTTATACTCTTGGTTGTTTTTCGCGCACCTATTTCAGTAGGTTATTCGGGAGGATTCTGACTCTGGCTTTTAATCTCTTTTATCGACTGCCCCTCTACGTGAAGTCTGCGTAATGTACTTTATTAAACCTATAGTTAACTAAGTTCTTATAATTTTATTCTGTTACCTACATTACTTATACTTTATTCTCTCCCAAACATATTTTTTTCCAAATCTGTGGCCAGTACTAATCAGGGTCAAGTTTGGCTTGATTTTAATTAAGAAATAAACTTAGCTACTGTCTCGAAGAATAATTAGGTATTAGCAAAACTATTCTTTATATTATACAAGATAGGTTTGCGTTTAGCCATACTCTCACCTCATGATAAGTGATGATTGAGTCACGGTGGATTATGCTTGCCTAGAAAACCTACCTATACCTAGATATATTCACTCGTTTCATGAAAATCATTGCCAACACTTAAAAAGAAACAAAAATATCTTAAAACTAGAATAACGCCCTACAGCTTTTACAGGAAAGATAGTTGTTTTTTTTTTATTTTGACATTCTTGTTACATAATATATAAATCTGTTTTTTTAATTAATATATTATTATTGTTAGTAATAAAATAATTGTATATTTTATTGGCATAATTTAACGTTAAGATATGACAAAACAACAAAATCGAAATGTCTTCCAAGATTGTAATATAATTATAAATTATAATTTTAATAGATATAATATTTATTTAAGTTTGACACAAACTGTGTTGTGATCAGATTTTATTTAGTATCTTATCTACTTGCGTGTTATTACATTCAGATGTTTTTATTAGGTACATAACAAATATTTGTTAATGAAAATTGTAAGTAACGAAACCAATTCGTTAGAAAAGTAGAGTTTAAATTCTAGCTACTTAAAAATATAATTCTCTAAAAGTACTTATAAGTGTTCAAACCATGACATCAAATTTTGCTAACATTTGACAACAAGAACTTGCCCATAATAATGGTGTCCTACAACCTATTTATGGTGGCCCATCTCATGGTGAACAGAAAATATAATGGTGCACACAGATGCACTCTATTCATCACTGTGAACGAAACCTGTCAAGCGAATCGTTCAGGCTCCCTTAAATGTCATCTTAGTTGTTAGCCTCCTGATCTTGCCTGATTGTCTCTGTACCTTACCTGGAGTTGAATTAACGAGCATGAAACTTACATGTAAACTTATCAAATAAAGTTCGAAGTTGATGGTAGATATTGTAATGAATAAGCATTTTTTCTGATATTATAAAATTTATAAAAAAAATGTATATCGTCTATATGCTACAAATTATATTGTCTTTTCAAATATGGTATTGTAAATGTTAATGAGCTATAAACGTATAATTTTTGAGAAATCTCTGAATTTATTATAATAACTGTGAAATGTCATGATGTAGTAAAGATTAAAATTAAAAGCCTTTTAGGTTTCTACTGTAACGCTGCGTCTGCATTATCGGACAGGGGCGAAGATTTTAATTTGTATCTTTATCAGTCAGTCTTAGGTCTTGAAGACATAATACGAGTCCTAGTCTGCTTATGTAGGCGCAGGCGTAACGGACATTACGACGGTACCTACGTCCAAGCAAGGTCGGTACCTTCGTCGTAATAATCCTAAACTTTGTTTTTGAACTTTCCTATATTGTGAGCGTCAAGATGGCGGGACCACGTCAGTTATTCAGGAAATGATGCCACCAGGATTTAATACAAAAATTCTACCAATTTATACTTTCGTAGAAAAATTCTACACCCAATGAATTTTAAATTATTCGACGGAGAAAGTGGTCCATGTGGTGGCATCATTGCCTGTTCTGAATAACTGACGTAATCCCACCATCTTGACGCTCACCCTATATTCTAGCGTTTCACAAGTCCGGTTTCACATCTCGGCTTTGTTACTTAGGTATGTGCTAGAAAACCATATTTGCCTTAGACAAATCTTGCTTGTTATTAAAACCCATTTTGTTTATTTAAGTCGCTGTTAAAATACTTAATATAAAGATATTAATATTTTTGTTACTTTTATATTTTATGCGAAATCTTCATCCAGTGATATTCTTATTGCAAAGTGATCTTAATGAAAAATTGTTACCTACATTCTATTGTATGTTATCTTTTCATAGGTCTGTTTATTTATAGGTCCGTAGCAATAGTGTAGTGTCGTTTAAGTAGTTAGTCATTTAGAATGTGCAATTTTAGAACATAGACATTAGACAAGTTTCGATTTTAATGCCAAAACGTTTTGGTTTCATATCATACAAAGTAGTGAATGAATAAATAAATAAATATTAGATAATTAAAATACTGTTTTATTATATCTCCTTTACCCAAAGTGCGAGTAATTTTTAGACAAGAGGTTACCTAATTAGACTCATGTTTTTAAAATTACCTTAATAGACTCGATAAGTCTATTGTGTGGTTTGTAGATCTCACCCTAAAGTCCTGCCTAGACGCCCTTCCACGTTGCCTGAAGAGCTCGTAATTATAGGAGGGAGGGAAAACATGAGCTGGGAAGGGTATTCTATGAGCGGGGAAGGGTATTCTACTATCTAACAGCGAAGTGGCAAAAAAAATTAGGAACTGAACCTCTTGTCCGGACCACCAGTGCCTTTTTAAAGATTCTCTACGAATGTTTGAGTCGAAAAAAAACAACCGCATACATAACGTCTGTTTTATTTGTTACGTCACCACAATTAGTATGACACATTACAGGATGGAAATCTTAATTTACAATATAATATAACTAACAAATTCAATGGACCATTCGTCCGACACTACGTCCGCGCGGCTATTTACAAACTACACACAACTCATAAGATTATCACATCATTAATGAAAGTTACGTCATTCAGTTCACAATCATCTATTTAGGTACCTATATAAATCAGTAATTGTATTACTTGTATAAAAACTGAATTTAGGCTACTTGTAACATAATATAATTCTTCTGCCCTTGTCCCACGCTAAGTTAATTAATTTCTATGATTTAAATGTCACTTCGATTGATAAAACTAAAATAATTAGTTCTCTTCCAGCATTAATGTGGGAATCAGATAAATTTTCAGTTCCAACTAGAAACATCCAATGATATAAAAATAAGTATATTACGTAATTTCTTGTCAGAACACATCTATAATTACAATCAATCTTACAGAACAGAAGATGTACCTCATATGATCTGATTAATCATTCGAGCACGATAAAGTCAAATAAAAATAAACTCTAATAATATAAGATATAAGAGCGGATCTGCAGTGTCGGACGAGGTCAGTCAAGTAGGTATTACTGGAAAGAACAGGCATGAACATCGAGTCGTGAGGATTGGCCGCCGGTCACTCCGTAGCGGACGTGACGTATGACGTCACATTCGGCTGAATAACAACGGCTGATGAGTTATAGACTCTAGGCTATGATGTGGTTGGGACATTTATTATACCTCATATTTAAAATTATATCATCATCATGAAAACTGCATGATACTATGACGAATAGCATTTCAATTTCAAACTCAAATACTTTGAGAAAGCATTGCCGTAACAACATATACAATAACAAAAGTGTACAATGTTTATGACTGTATATATTTATCATGTATTAATTATATGTCAATCACGTTTAAACATTGAAGTAAATATATACTATTTTAACTTGCAAAAAAAACGTAACAATACTGGATGAAGTATTGGTTCTCAGTCTTGCAATAGCAAGTAGGTATTTAAACAGTCAAACCAAAGTTAAAGTAGGTTTTAAACAATCAATTGCTCGTTATCTTGATTGTAAAATAATACATAAATAATCATATAATTTCGCAACGGTTTGACCGACGACCACGAATGAGGGGTTAGCAATCGTATTTAATGGCAAAGTGGTAATTTACAATTTCCTTCCCACCTGCCAAGTACACGACACCTGACGAACTATTATTTGCTATACACGATCATAGTTAAAACAGGACGACATTCAAGCTGGCAGGTAAATTGTTCGATATAATTAAAGCAAAATTCGGATTCAATACGCTATTAACTAATATACGGGTGTGTTGAATAGTTTGATGCATCAAGAGCTTACATTTCAACATGATTAATATAATATTCTTCACGTACTTATCTTGACAACTTATTCCCTTGTAAAATAATACAAATAAGTAAAGATATTGACTAAATCTGATTACAATCATAGACCAGGTACTTTGTTATTTTAGGGAAAATTGTGAGAATCAATTGTAAGTAATATTCGATGCACTCTTCAGCGACTATTCAACAATCCCATAGTATGACTAATGGTGACCAGCACACATCTACTCGGAAACGGATCGGCGCCGTATTAACTCCATTTATTATTTGTCAATATACTCCCTACAACCCACACTAATCAGAATCGTGGCGTAGTAGCCCAGGCAACCATAATTATTAGAAAAGGGCAGACAATCCATTTAATATTTCTTTAGCTTTCTTTCTAAAATGCCTCCTAAGGAAGTAGACTCCTGTTTGACAGTAGCGGATGCCTGTCCGGTGCCGAATCCTCTCCAAGTCGACACGTGTGTTCCAACCTTAAGGCTTAAAAATAAAAAAAAGCATTTAACTGTGTAAACCGTCACTAATCGAGCATCACAACCGCCTAAACTGATCACAGCTTCACTTACCACAAGGTTACGTATGACTTATCTTAGTACCTTTTACCAGATTTACAACACCTAATTCCAATGATGCAACACTTTTTAAAAAAGAAAAAAAAAATAGAACCTGAAAATATTTTTAAGGAGTAATCTATTAATCTGGAAGTTACAATAGGAGCGTACTCGTGGATGTGAGGAGAAATAGATATCTAGTATTATAGATAGCATTTGTATGAACGCAATTTTTTTACCTGCACGCTCCATATAAAAAAAAATATCACGCAATTACATTTAGTAATGTATAATATAATATTGTAATGTATAAATTGCATTATTGGAATCAATGACAAAGGAAGGACCAAACTAGAAATTAATATCAAAAGTAGGAGAAAATTACTAAGGAAAATTTTGATATGTCAACTAAAATTAATTTGCGCGTCTTTGCGTGCCTTTTCTTTGCAAAAAACAAAAAATTACAAATCCCATCAACCATCTTGGCGATACAAAAAACTTTACGTATCAAAATAATCATGGCATTTTAACAAGCAAGAATCTACAAAACTATAGATATTTGTAGAATATTACTATTAAATAAAATTATACCATTAGATATCTTTACTAATGTTCATCCAGTGTTGCCATTGCAACTTAAAATTATTCCTGTAACAATTCTACCAAACTGGGAAATGAAATAAAAAAAAAAACATCATAATAGAACAGTGTACTGTAGATTATACTTTTAAAATCCCATGATAGCTATCACACGATGTCTTACGCATTTACATTACTAGTAATAATATTACTTCTCCTCTCCCAATTAAAGCGGCCATCACAAACCAACAAATCTGATAATACTCGTACTTTAGCAATGTACAGTAGAATCGAACAGAATGGTACCCATCGGACGCAAAGTAAATTGTACTTAATGTCCAAATACTTGGAGCTCAAAATGAATCGTGCTTACTATGAATTTTGGAATAGATCTAATATTTTGTGATTATTCCACTTTCCCTCATTAACTCACCCACTGGAGGGTAAAAGATTGTATTGACTTTCGATGGAGCGACTT
Source organism: Maruca vitrata (assembly GCA_039566165.1). Classification (NCBI taxonomy): domain Eukaryota; kingdom Metazoa; phylum Arthropoda; class Insecta; order Lepidoptera; family Crambidae; genus Maruca; species Maruca vitrata. The sequence goes on along the minus strand of CM076938.1, from coordinate 2,716,394 downwards.
GGAATAATCGGTAGGGAACAATGTGGAATCATCCATATTTGGAAGGAGTTAACCCTGCGGATACAAATATGGTCTCTATGTGCTATTCATAAACCACATCTTCCTTTGTGCACGATGAGCGCCATTGGGTCCGATTCTTACTAAGATAAACGAGTTCAATTCTCGTGACAATGGAATGCTGAATGAAAAATCGGGAAGAGTCAAGCATACAATTTTCAGATTAGTATAAAAATAAAAATGATCTTAAATTATCGCTTTAACAATGTCTCACATTGATATAGATAGACCGTACTAACTTATATTACGCTACTGAATGTACTTACAATAGTTATATCGAAACTTCAAGGTTCGTTTGCGTAGCACAGGGTGGCTAAATGCAAGTGATAGAAGCACAGTAACATATCGACCCATTCACATTCACAATATGATAAAAAAATTATCAAATCCCCAATTTTTAATAATATTTCGGATTCAAATATTGACGAATAACTTTTACCTTTATGAGTGAAGTGTATGCTTTATATTAGTTGAGTTCTCATTATTTTCATGACAATATTTCCTTTAAAACCAATATTATAATACGTATTATATGTATAATATACGATAGCTAACTGCTATCGTATATTATACATATAATACGTATTAACAATGACCACTATAACATATTTATTGAGTTCATATAAAACTCATATAAAACTCATGAAAAACCATGTTGAAACCCCTTCATTTTCAAAAAAATCAGTATATATTGTTAATGCAAATGGGTCTTACAGTAATTTACCTAACCGGCACATATTGATCTATAAATGTATATAACGTAACACACATTACTACAATAGTAAACGTGAACAGTAAGTAGATTGAGGCAAAATTGTTTAAGTCTTTCAATATTACATAACAGATTGCATTTATCATAATTCAAATTATTCTAAATCGACGAGACTTCTAAAGAATATCCACACGTATAGTGACGTCATCATAATACAAAATATAGAAATATGTCATATAATTAAAATAATAGTGACCATTCGTTTATTGACTACGGAGTTTAGAAACATGATGAGTTTTATGGCAAATGTACAGATGGCGTAATTTAAAACAACATTTTTTACAATTTTATCGATTTTTCTTGACACATCAAATAATTTGGAATGTCGAATTAGTATAATGTGGGATTAAATTATGCCATCTAAAAATAACTGTGACTCGCTAATCTTGGAGATATTTTTTCACATCTTGCTTTATTATAGAAATTAATGGCAATGCGAGATAATTAGTTTGTATTGTATTGCTTGTGCTTTAGTATATCTATGTAAAAAAATGTAAACATTACGTATTCCGGATGGCCGTTCATAACATAAGGTTCATAAATAATATTGTTAGTCCACAACTTAACGCTTTTAAGTCCTTATCATATCTCACAGATAAAGGTATCTTATGTTCATAGCATAAGGTCTAAAGTCGGATGTGCCGGTCGAGTTAAAGTAAGGTGAAGTATCTAAAGCAAGCACCGGTAGAGGTAGAAAGAATGCTATAAACACGCGGCCCGCGGTACCAATCACTTTACATACATTGCTTTGTTCATAACCCGGAATGAATGCAAGATACTCTAGTACAAATCACTGCCAAACGATATTACACCTTATCATGTGAAATATTAAGTTGATATTCAATTGCTATCTGGTTTTTCGGTTTGCCACTTTTGCAACCATACCGGTTTCTGAACAAAGCGTTACCAACTGAATCCAAGCGCAGACTAACAGACGCCGAAGTTAATAAAATAATACTTATATGAAAATGAATTATACTCACAATCAATGTATTACAACGTTGAATAAAATTAGTATGTATTACATTTTATTTTGTACTATACGTACTTAATTGTTTGATTGCATTGTTTCAAATGGGTGGTTTAGCTAGTCATATATGTGTCACATAAGTGAGACAGACCATCTTCAACAAGAATTCTCACTTTTAAATTGATGTAGGCGCGAATTTATTCGTTTATAAATTGAATTTTACCGTTATTTGAAATGTGATAAGAATATTAACTGCAGAAGTATAAGGGGACAGGCTGCATTCACTAACGGAACACTTCGAATTTATGAATAATAGTCAAAGCTTTGTCTTATTTCAAAAATGTAATAATATTCATACATTCCGTACGGTTGTGCGTTCATATATAAAATAATATCTCTCTCATTGTCTATGGCATAGCATTTGTTAGTCTACACTTGGGAATACCGATCGCTCTATAAACTATGGCAACAATTTACATGAAGTCAGTGTTTACACTTACTTAGTACGAGAACAAGTCTTAACTCGAATGACTGAGGTCTCGCGCACGGTACAATACCTTTACAGACGACTATGATCCTCCTCATTCTTCAATACAATCTGCAATTGGAAAGTACAGAATTAATAAAGAATCACCAAATTAAAATCATACTTGTTCATAGTCGGGTTAATTTAAGGAATAGATCATGTAATCGAAAAGTTTGTAATAATTGAGCATCATGCAAGCCTTGGCTATACTTAAAAAAGGGTTTGGGAGGGGGGGGAGGTTAACCTCTTATGATATGCTTCTTGCGGCACAAGCAAGACCTGCGGGTCACGGAGATGAAGATGCTGCGCTGGATGTCGATCGTTACGCGAGCAGATCGCGTAAAGAACTCTCGTATTCGCGGCAGCCTTCATGTCCGAGACATCGCTGAAAAATTGCAAGGGTCCCGGCAGAAGGGGAAGGCCCAAGAAGGCCTGGCTTTACGTCGTAGTGGATGACATGCGTGCCAACAAACTCTCCGTGAAGGATGCCGAAGACCGTGCGAAGATGATGATAATATACTTGTTGCCCATGGCAATAGGTCGGTAGTGCCATTTGGCTAAATTTTCGCAGTTGCGGCTACTGATATCTTCGAACGTGTGACAAAAACATCAGCTACATGTGGTAGGGCGGGCGCAGCGCCGGCTACAGGAGACAGAGTCACTCACACGGCTACTCGTTGTGGAACTGCTTGATGCAGAGCGCGCACGACCAGGAGCCCTCGGGCGGCGTGTCGAGCGGCGGCGCCAGGCAGTACATGTGGTAGGGCGGGCGCAGCGCCGGCTACAGGAGACAGAGTCACTCACACGGCTACTCGTTGTGGAACTGCTTGATGCAGAGCGCGCACGACCAGGAGCCCTCGGGCGGCGTGTCGAGCGGCGGCGCCAGGCAGTACATGTGGTAGGGCGGGCGCAGCGCCGGCTACAGGAGACAGAGTCACTCACACGGCTACTCGTTGTGGAACTGCTTGATGCAGAGCGCGCACGACCAGGAGCCCTCGGGCGGCGTGTCGAGCGGCGGCGCCAGGCAGTACATGTGGTAGGGCGGGCGCAGCGCCGGCTACAGGAGACAGAGTCACTCACACGGCTACTCGTTGTGGAACTGCTTGATGCAGAGCGCGCACGACCAGGAGCCCTCGGGCGGCGTGTCGAGCGGCGGCGCCAGGCAGTACATGTGGTAGGGCGGGCGCAGCGCCGGCTACAGGAGACAGAGTCACTCACACGGCTACTCGTTGTGGAACTGCTTGATGCAGAGCGCGCACGACCAGGGAGCCCTCGGGCGGCGTGTCGAGCGGCGGCGCCAGGCAGTACATGTGGTAGGCGGGGCGCAGCGCCGGCTACAGGAGACAGAGTCACTCACACGGCTACTCGTTGTGGAACTGCTTGATGCAGAGCGCGCACGACCAGGAGCCCTCGGGCGGCGTGTCGAGCGGCGGCGCCAGGCAGTACATGTGGTAGGGCGGGCGCAGCGCCGGCTACAGGAGACAGAGTCACTCACACGGCTACTCGTTGTGGAACTGCTTGATGCAGAGCGCGCACGACCAGGAGCCCCTCGGGCGGCGTGTCGAGCGGCGGCGCCAGGCAGTACATGTGGTAGGGCGGGCGCAGCGCCGGCTACAGGAGACAGAGTCACTCACACGGCTACTCGTTGTGGAACTGCTTGATGCAGAGCGCGCACGACCAGGAGCCCTCGGGCGGCGTGTCGAGCGGCGGCGCCAGGCAGTACATGTGGTAGGGCGGGCGCAGCGCCGGGTACAGGAGACAGAGTCACTCACACGGCTACTCGTTGTGGAACTGCTTGATGCAGAGCGCGCACGACCAGGAGCCCTCGGGCGGCGTGTCGAGCGGCGGCGCCAGGCAGTACATGTGGTAGGGCGGGCGCAGCGCCGGCTACAGGAGACAGAGAGTCACTCACACGGCTACTCGTTGTGGAACTGCTTGATGCAGAGCGCGCACGACCAGGAGCCCTCGGGCGGCGTGTCGAGCGGCGGCGCCAGGCAGTACATGTGGTAGGGCGGGCGCAGCGCCGGCTACAGGAGACAGAGTCACTCACACGGCTACTCGTTGTGGAACCGCTTGATGCAGAGCGCGCACGACCAGGAGCCCTCGGGCGGCGTGTCGAGCGGCGGCGCCAGGCAGTACATGTGGTAGGGCGGGCGCAGCGCCGGCTACAGGAGACAGAGTCACCACACGGCTACTCGTTGTGGAACTGCTTGATGCAGAGCGCGCACGACCAGGAGCCCTCGGGCGGCGTGTCGAGCGGCGGCGCCAGGCAGTACATGTGGTAGGCGGGCGCAGCGCCGGCTACAGGAGACAGAGTCACTCACACGGCTACTCGTTGTGGAACTGCTTGATGCAGAGCGCGCACGACCAGGAGCCCTCGGGCGGCGTGTCGAGCGGCGGCGCCAGGCAGTACATGTGGTAGGGCGGGCGCAGCGCCGGCTACAGGAGACAGAGTCACTCACACGGCTACTCGTTGTGGAACTGCTTGATGCAGAGCGCGCACGACCAGGAGCCCTCGGGCGGCGTGTCGAGCGGCGGCGCCAGGCAGTACATGTGGTAGCCGCGGTCGCAGTCGTCGCAGAACAGCAGTTGATCCTGAAACATTCAATTAAATGTCAGAATCATTTGGCTACTAGAGGCGCGAGTGGCTTTCGTCCGCGTCGAAACCATATGATAACGTAATAATGTTATTAGGAATCAATCCCGCGGGAACTCCGGGATAAAAAGTAACCTATGTTGCTCTGGATCTTCAGCTAGTTACATACCAAATTTTACCGTAATCGGTTCAGTAGTATTTGCGTGAAAGAGTAACAAACATCCATACATACTCAACATTCGCATTTATAATATTAGTAGGATATAAGTCATTGATCCATTGAGGGTCGGAGGTAGGATGAATCCGGTAAGATTCTTTAAACAAAATCGTAACCATGCAACCCTATCTTAATCTCCAAGAGCCTGTTGGCCTATGAGCAGTTGAATTCTACGTCTCTTATCAGATTCGCGGATAGAGGGAGACCAACTTCCACAAAATTTCAAAGTTTGAGCCTCGACTTAAGGTCCAAAACCATTAAAATTGAAACAGTGACTTATTTTATCGCGCGTGGACCTATATTAATGAATTTTCATTGTAATGATTCCGTTATAGGCTATATAGGAATATAAACTCATCCCATACTCACATCGTTATCGCTCGTCCCGCAGACCGAGCAGCACTTGCACTCGATGCACTGCCAGCGGTACTTGCGCACCGACACGATCATGTTGGCCGTGAACTGCAGGCACGTCGGGTGACCTGGGACCACACACACTATGTAACACTCCATAGGGTACACACATATAACAGGCTAAGTGATCATAACTTGTCTCACGTGAGGGGAGTTCCCGCATTTGTGATTATCATTGGGTGTAGTGCAAATTGACCATTTTATCTAATTTATGTTCTCATAGGTAAATTAAAAATAAAATACTTAATTTAGTTTTAACTATTAGAAACTTACTACTACGACTACTTACGTGTGTTAGTTATATTGGCGGATTTGCACTATTCCCGACGATATTTAAAGTTACGAAAGTGTATGTAATAATGGTATAAGATAGCAATGAGTACGATAGTAAGAATTATACAACAAATGATATCTACAGGGAGAGCTTCAAGGCACTTGTAAAGATGTTATCTCAGTTCAATCCATGAAGCAATCCCTCTAGATAAAAGCAAAGTAAAAATAATCATTATTATATTCCACATATTGTCAGGCACATAACATTTTCTTACCTTGTCAAATCTTCTTTAAACACCATCACAAACTGTTTCAATCAAAAAATCAAGGGAAAATATAATGTGCCGAACAATAGTGAAAAATAAACAAAACAAAAACGACACCCGGTTATAATTTATAACAAGTATGAAATGATCTCGATTCAAGTATCAGACAATGTCGTAAGGAAGTGCATACAACTTCACTATTCTTCAGCACAACTAATGAAACCAGTCCATTGTGAATATACACTTTAATGTTTAAAAACGTCCACGATACATAAAATAAAAACAGAATTGAACATGGAACTAGTGTCCACAGACTAGGAACTGTCAGTACATAAATTAATATTATTTATCTCTGCAAGTGAAGAAAAAAAGTGTTTTAGCATAAAAATAACTCAAATATTTTCACTTCACCATATAAAATAATGATTAAGAATTATAAAGCATTCAAATTAATAAAATTCGAAGAGAGACGAATAGTTGTCTCTGTTCTCGAAGCGATAGGAAAAGAGAAGTACAAAATTTACAAAAACACTTGCAAAGATTCGTTCCTAGTGACACAGCGTATATTTGGCAACGTAAGCGTACTGTTTCTTCTAGCCTGTGAAGACGCAAATGTAAGCACATTTTGGATACAAAACATAGACTAAAGACTTAACGATTTCCTTAGACAATGTACCCTAAGCCTTAAAGAATGTATGTCAATATCGTGCAAAAATCTGCATCGCCTTAGTTATTTTAAATTGTTATACATAAAAACCTTAAAAATATCATGACTTCATGGAGCGATTGCAGTACTGCACTTCAGTTGGTTTGCGGCGCTCAATCCTATTTGGGTTTTATAAGACAAAAATGAGAACTTGCTAAATTAAGAATATGAACTCAAAATAACTTGGAAATCATCAAAGCCGATAGTCCATGAGTGAACTCTAGATACCAACACGTGCCTACATTATATCCTATATATATAAGACCACTACTTTTTTATAAAATATCAAATAACCAACGTGTAAACAATCTTTGGGCGTACGCGACATATGCACTTCCGTACTACGCATTTTTTGATACTTTGGAGTAAAGAAACTGCATAATTTTATAAAATATTCGAGATACACGGTAACTATAAAATAAAAATAAAACATAGTACTATAATAACATATAGGCGGAGCTTGACCAGACAGAACTAAGTTTATGGGATTTAAACTTTATTAACAAATAATAAAGGCTTTATAAACTATTTTTATGTTACTTATAACACCTATAACACTACAAGTATATAGATTTTATATCTGGAAACAAAATATTAAAATGGTATAATAGTTAACGGGTAGTGCACTTCAATGTGACATAGTTTATGACCATGAAATTAGTATACAATACAATATTCAGACATAGATATTTATAACCACATACGACAAAAAGTCATTTATTTTTTAATAATTCACAATTAATAATATTGTAGCAGTAAAATGAAGATACACATTCAATTATCATAATAAAACATTAGTAGATAATAGTAACAAAGTTATTTAAAATCCAACATAAATCTGATCAAGCTATTAGCCAGTATACAATATAAACTTATACATAAACACTATAGGACAAAACAATATTGCAGTTAAGGCACCAAATTAGCAGTGAATACAAAAGCAAATATTGCATTACTAGTATTTCTATTACATTTCCTGTTCCCACTAACACTATCTACTTCTGACAGCTGTCAATCATATGACTGAACTTTAATCTACACAGTTTTTATAACTGCCATTAATGACTTTTATATATTAACACCTCTAAGTGAGATGGTACACTTTAACTTAATGATATAAGAGATATGTTATACTCAGCATTAAGATCCTAGCCTTACTTATAGTATAATTTTGACAGCTGTCAATATTCCAATATTTCATACGAATAAAATGTGTATATTATTCTTGTTCGATAAAGAGCTATCTATTGACGGTTATAATATGTAACTATCACTTAATATTATGTAAATATCTCTTACAATATATTATATAGATATTTAGTTATTTGTAATAAAATTGTTTCAAATCCTAAATATAAAATGAACAAACTCTAAAATAAGTCAAATATACTTTTTGTCAGCATAGAATTAAAATTTCAAAGATATAAAACATTTAAACTAACAATTTAACCTAAACATTTATAATAATAAAACAAGTACATTAAACTAAAGGAATGACGAAGTTCTTCAATAACATCGAGTTAGTCTTTTTCAACTTAACATTTAGGATTTTCGTTAGAAATCTTTGGGTTGTATAATTTATATATATTAAACGTGAAGACCTTTATACAAGCATCAAAAGGCACACAACAAGCTCTACGATTGGTTAAACATATTGCTCAAATGCTCCGACTGCCGAGGAGATGGGCTGAGCATCCACACTTTGTCTATGCTACTGAAACTTAAACCTTAACTAACGACAGCATGCTATAATTCGTTAGCAACGAAATATTAGAGTTCATATAATGTGTTAATAATAACTACGTATCCAATATAATAGCAGCGGCGTAAATTAAATACATAAATCATCAATCGAAACTACTGATTAATAATTATTTTAAGCAGTGTAGTGGACATATAACTGACATAAAATATATAAAGCTTTAATATTATTATATATAACCAGAAATCATTAGTTTAGTCAAAGTGTGCATGCCCAAAGCTCTCGCGTGGTTCCAACAACAAAGTGCGTGCTATATTTATATAATGACTCTTCTTTACGCGTGACTAGAAAAGCTAGGATGATCCGAGGCTGTAGCCAGAAAGGTGCTTTTTGGTATCAACTAAAAATATATAAGCCTATATAAACACATAGGAAAAAAAAGTAGAATGATTTTGTACACAAGTGTACCATTATAATTTTATCGAAACCTAATGTCCTTGTTTTTTCTTCAGTGGCTAAATTATGGATAGTAATAACATGAAATTTCATCATAAAGCGTATTGAATGTCGACGCTTAACAAATATTTTCTTTGTAAAAAGTAAAATGTAAAGAATGTACAAAAGCCCGCCGCCTTATATTTTTGACACATTTTAATACTCTTCGACAACATAAATAAATATAAATAAATATTTCACAACATCACATACATTGATCTGATCCCGTGGTAAGTAGCTTAAGCACTTGTGTTACAGGTATCAGAATCAACAGTGGATACACAAATATACTTAAATATATTTAATAATACACCCAGACACGGAACAAACATCGATGTTCGTCACACAAATATTTGTCCCGAGTGGGAATCGAACCCACGACTCTTGGAACCGTAGGTAGTAAACCTGGGTCACTAACCACTGTTCCACCGAGCCAGTCAAACCATTCCATAAGTCCTAACAATTTCTAAATAAACAATTCCTAAAACAAAATAAAACTTCGTATACTTTATTCCTCTCTGGCTACATACCCAAGGGTGATTCAACAATGTTATTTGGCATAGCGGCGTGGCGCCACGGTTAAATATATAGAGAAATGAACCAAGATCTAACATTATGATGAACGCCAACAAATGATTTAGAGGGGCCTTTGGACATTGTAAATAATTCTCACGTGTCTCACTAATTTTTTAAATGTGACACTTCTAAGTATTGGCTAGTGCAGGTGGTTCTTAACTTGGATAGAAATAACTGAGTAAATCTTAAATTAGAATAATTCCCAATGTCCTTGGGACTTCGGTACAGGTGTGGCCTATACTTATTGGGGCGCCTTGTGTCAAATAAAGAATTACCCCTAAAAGGGTAAAATCTTACCCTTATTTATTTGAAATATAATCAAAAAGTTGTAAATATTATATTCGCCTATACAAAAGGCCTCAAAGTGTATTAATACATACAATTTTATTCCTAATTACAAACGAATTGTTCTATATGAAACATAGAATTTATAATACCAATTAGTAAATTTTCTAAATGAAATCGTTAGACAAACCAACATGCAAATAACAATTACTATACGTAATAAACACATACGTTAGTAAATAACACGTCTTGGGAAGACCGTATGTATATAATCTTATATTTTCGCTCTAAACTTCGACACGATTATGTATCTATCCACACCTGTACTACAAATAAGGCACAATATAATTCTAATTACAATTTTGGATAGAAGAGCTTAAACGCTAAATCTTAAACCAATGGAAATCGTAGAGTTAACACACTAGTACGCCATAATGACATGCCTTTAATTATACGACGAGGATCTTAAAGAATTACAACAGATAACATGTAAAAATATTTGGCATCCATCGTCACAATAGATTAGACATGGCAACATTGAAATCACAATGGTTTTAACTAAAAAAGATAAGCTATCGATGGCTTGTTAAAATACCGAATTTCAAATTTAGAAAAAAAATACGAAAATCTTTAGTACGAATTGGAATGTATGTATAAAAAAAAGAAATAATTCGATCTCTTGAAAAACGATTGTAACCTCTTTGGTGAGACCACGTGTGCGGTTTGTGACTATATTTAGTGGTTTATCGTCGGGGAACCAAAGACTGCGAAGTTACAGACGTAAACTATCATCTTTATTCGGATAGAAACTTGGTAAATAAGGTAAAGCACCCTCACGTGGTAGCATAACATATAATAAGTAACAACAGATATTTTTTGGTTCTGTACTCTTAAATCAGAACTCATAGCTATACCGATGATATGATAAACTATGCCGCTGGCAACTATCAGTGTCTTACCTCATAGCTACATGACAGGGAATAGGATTTTCATCATATAATTAAAATAAATTTTCGTGCACACATCTTGATCTATAACATCAATAATGACAAGGATGGCGTTGAACATTTTCGTATGTCTACAGACCTAATGTGGATTATTAAAAAGAGAGTCTTATGTGTTACGTTCGGAGTCGCATTCCATTCATCAACATGAAAAGCCGAGAAAGATGTATTGATATTTGTTAGTTCAAACATCAATTATTTATGCAATTGACATGACGCCAGACAACACTAGTATCATCAGATGAAATATACGGGTTATATGGCGGATTATTGCACCTGTGGCCTATAAAACATAGCATTCAGGAGATTGTACATATACCCTATATGAAACTCCCAAGTATAGTGTTGAAAACGCCTTATTGCGGCTGTGGATAAAACATTGCTCTTATAGCCACAACATCCTACTAGATCTATACTTTCGACATATATAGGAGAGATGACGCTTTGTTACATCTGTATAATATCTACGAAACATAGCTTTTATGCTCAAACATCCTACATGACATCATACCTGTCGGCTGAAACACGAAATACAGTGGGGACAGACGCCTTAGGGTCAATAGAACTGAAACGAAGCTTTACAGCAACACCCTACATGTCCTATGCTTTTGAAATATAATAATATGGTGACATGACTTCGAGATATAGTCGTGAAACGCTTTATACCTGATACTCGAAATAAAGTGATGAAATGCCGACTCATAGCAACTTTTGCTATACATAACACCCTACAAGACCTATGCTTTCGAAATATATTGGTGACATGACGCCTTAAAGCGACTGTAGATGAAAAGTTTGGTATCCACACCCTCTACATGACAAGGTTCTGCCTAGAGGGGGGCTCTCAGCTGATTGAACCACAAGACGTATAGACCTATGCCTTCGAGATATAGTGGGTTGACGACGTTTTATTGCAAACTGTAGCTGACACACGAAATAAAGTGATGAAATACCAACCTTGAGCGACTGTAGCTTTACATAACACCCTACAAGCCCTATGCTTTCGAAATGGTGACATGACGCCTTAAGGCGACTGTAGATGAAAAGTTTGATATCCACACCCTCTACATTACTGGGCTCTGCCTAGAGGACGGCGGCGACACCGGGTACTCGAACTCATCCCGGAGCAGCTTGGTCTGCCTGGCGAAGGTGTCGAACGCGTCGGCCGGGTAGGACATGGAGGACAGGATCTCGACGACCCCGTTGAGCCGGAGCGCGTCGGGCCGGGGCTTACCTGAGCGGCCGCAGTCGGAGCAGCTCACCAGCTCCTCGGGGGTTCCCGTCTTTTTGTTCTCGCGGTCGTCGCCGAGGCAGAAGTCGCAGTAGGGGGACGGTGATGCCTGCAATGGGAGGTGACGTTACAAGAGGAACTTACACAACCAAACTATTTTATATGCAGGAATAAGATAAAACACAATTCTTATTTAAGTGTTAAAGTGGGGCTATAATAACAACGATATCAAAAAGTCCCTTTTATCTTTTTTTTCTGTCAACTTTATTATTTACGAGGGAAAATATTACTTTTTTTAGCAGATGTGTTTCATAGACCGTTCATGTTCATGCGTTCTTCTATTTTTAAATTTTTTTTTTTACTTTGTAATTGTTCTTATTTACTTTACTTTTGATATAAGAATTTTGCAATACGTCATAAATAAGAGAAAGGTTAGAATCGGAAGTTACGAGGGGAGGTCAATAAGTTCGCGGAATGAGAGAGAAGGAGGTTGAAATTAAGCACCAAATTATTTTTCCTTTTCAATATATTCTCCTTTAACCCTAAAACATTTTTCGGATCTCTCAAATAGCTTGTTTATACCATCGAAAAAAAATGATTTGTCTTTGGTGTCAAAATAGGCCGAAATTGCCGACTTGACTTCTTCATCGTCGTCAAATTTCTTTCCACGAAGCTCTTTCTTCATTTTTGGAAATAAATAATAGTCACTGGGGGCCAAGTCTGGACGGATGGTGGGTGGTTTAATTGTTCAAAGCCGCATCGGTGAATGGCAGCCGTCGCAACATGGCACGTGTGGACGGGTGCATTGTCGTGCAAAAGGAGCACACCTTTTGACAGTTTTCCTCTTCTTTTTTCCTTAATGGCTTCTTTCAATCTTTCCAGTAAAGAAGCGCAGTACTGTCCCGTTATAGTCGCACCACGTTCCTTATAATCGATCAGTAAAATACCTTCTGTATCCCAAAAGATAGTCGCCATGATCTTTCCGGCCGATTGTGACACTTTAAATTTCTTTGGAGGAGGTGTGCCTTTTTTATGCCACTGCATCGACTCTTGCTTCGACTCAAGTTCATAGTGGTGAACCCAGGTTTCATCTCCAGTAACAATCCGGGCCATAACTTCTTCCTCTCTCTCTCCACAGAGCTCCAGAAACTGGTGAGAGCACTCGACTCGCTCGCGTTTTTGAAGTGGCGTGAGCATTCTCGGAACCCATCTTGCACTGACTTTAGTCATCCCAAGATGATGATGTAGGATATTTAAAATACTGGATTCGGATACTCCAACCATTGTTGCAAGTTGCTTCTTCTTCAGTCGGGCATCTTCCAATACAAGTTTTTCTACTTTTTCGACGATTTCCGGTGTGGTGGCCTCAATTGGCCGTCCGGAGCGGGGGTCGTCTTCAATGGACTCCCTTCCTTGTTTAAAAAGACCATGCCATTTGTAAACCATGATTTTACCAGGGGCAGAGTCCACGTAAACCGCTAACAGCTCTTGAAAAATCTTCTGAGCGGATTTCCTTGCTTGGTAAGGAACTTAATAACGGCACGGTGTTCAATTTTCTCCATACTGGCTGACTTCTTCCCTATTTAGTTGTTTGCAGGTCGATAACTCAAAAGTTAATGACCCGATTAGGTTCAAACTTGGTATATATACTCTTAATGAGGTGCTTAACTAGTGCCTACCTGGACGGGTAAATTTATCCCCACCAACCCCTCCATTCCGCGAACTTATTGACCTCCCCTCGTATCTGATTCGTTTATTCATGAGACTTCTGAATGTTGCAAACGGTAGAAAAATAAGACAAAAGCATGTCCCTTAATTATTGAGTATGAATTTGATTAATGAAAATAATTTCTTTGATTCAATTGCTTCGTGAATTTTAATACGATGGATTAAGAGTTCTTATATTTGATAATTTGAGCTACTTCATTGTATGCATTTAGGGGTTATTTTCCGCATCTCCTGGCCTTCCTAGCCTCCAGATTCCTTTAGGTCGGTAAGTACTTTCCATTTTTTTTATCCTGACTTACGATTATGGCTTGGAGTAACCTCGTCATCATCACCGGACATGCGAGGGAGCGGATGGCTCTCACCCCTAAGTAGGTTCCCACGATAGCTACCTTAGTATCGGGCTCCTTCAGCAGCGCGGGCATCTGCGGCGTGGCAGGCGCCGGGGCAGGGGCGGCGGGGGCTGCGGGCGCGGGCGCGGGCGGCACGAGCGGCGCGTGCGCAGAGTCGGACGACGACGTGTCGGCCGACGCCGGCCGGGGCGGCGGGGACGCGCGCCGGGGCGGGGCGGCCGCGCCGGTGGGAGCGCCTGCTGTTGATGTCGCTGCTGCGTTGGGAGAGGATAGTTACAGTCTGACACGATTTGAAAACCTGAATGTATTCTATAATCGGTCACCTTGACAATATACACTAGACTTGTATGTGAAAGTGTGTGAAATACCTATTGTTTTTTCAGAATTGAGAAAGGATAGTTAGCGTCCGACACCATTTGAAAATCTGAATGTTTTCTCCGCCATAAATGGGGCAATTGAAACTGCTGTAATACCTTACACATCGCCTGTATTTTTGAATATACAGCCTTCGAATGCCTCTCGCCGCCTGATAATCAGTAGTTGGGTGTGTATTTATTCATGGAAGATGTTTATGTAAACATGTGAAAAAATAAATAGCCTTCTAAAGCGTTTGATACTAAAAGATTATACAGACACATCCTTGTACTGTATGTGACCTCAGCAAATAACTATGGTAGTAACATAACTGTACTAATACGATATACAATTCAGAAACGTAATCTAGCTCAATCAGGATATTCAGTACCAGGCTACTTGGTGGCGGGCACAAATTATAAAGCTAGCTATCGAGACAGTGTCTTTCATAGCCTGCTTAACAACAGTTGCCTTAGTGGCCCCAAGTTATATTTTCTATAATAGGCTAACAAGATCATCTCACTCCACCTAATGGTAAGCGGTAGTGAGATCCACGTAAGAGGTTGACAGGCACAATATACCATATTAAGCCTGTCGCACTCACCCTGAAGACCTGTTTAAATGCCGTTTCAAACCCCGCCTGTAGAGCCCGGGATCAGAGGAGGAAAACATGAGCTGGAATACCCATTTCATGCCTGTTTTTCTTGTAGATCCTATACCCTATACTTAAAAACTAAGCAATGACGGGCGACTAATGACCACCAACCTGCGCCCCCAGGGTTGTTCAGAAATGTGACATAGCTGTCCTGGTACTCTGTGGCCGGTACGGCGGGCGCAGCCTGCGCGGGCGCCGGCGGCGTATGCGCGCGGCTGTCGCGAGAGTCCCCGTCGCTGCCGGCGGCAGGGGCTCCGCCCCCGCCAGGCGGGTCCTTATGCGTGTGCGTGAAGTGGTACGTGAGGCCTGCGCGCGTTTTGTACTTCGCGCCGCATACTGCGTGAAAAACGAATCATTGGATGAACTATCAACTCTGAAGCACTCGTAGTAATCAAATATGAATGTTTACTAATATACTACATGCGAAAGACAGTGATATCATTTGTTGGTCTATTACCAATCATCACACATAGATCATAATTATTTATGAAGGTAAATTGTCGTCTGCCGGTGTTATAGCTAACTTAACACTTCTGATATAGTACAACTGATTGTTAACATATATTTATTTTAGTAAGTAACGTTACCTAATAGAAACCTATGAAAGGAGACAGCCAACTTCTATGAAAAATTGGTATGCCAACTATTTTCAAAGAATTTGTTTCGAGAGCGCTTTGTTGAAATAATACATGCGAAGGAATATCTACATATAAGGCTCTACAATCCACATAGGACAGATTTCATTGTAAACATAACTGAAAAACAATACTCACCGCCCGTAGTGCCTCCGCCTGCTTTTACAGTTCACTCTTTCGTCGCAAGTGACTTTTTTCATATAAACGTTTATCAGGGTATTAAGGTCGAAGCCTACGTCATCAGAACAGAGCATAGAGGAGGCACCACGACGGCGGTGTACACACAGCCTTCCAGTAATTATCGGTCATCAATCAATACCTTGACAATATGCACTAGACTTGTATGTGAACGTATGTGAAATCGCTATTTTTTCAAGAATTAACAGATTGTCATTTCTACTATTTGAGATTTCAAGTCAGAGGAAGATGTGACATGATGTGTTTTTTTACTCATCAAATTCTAATGGCAACACTTTTTTTATTTTGTGAACCATAGATTCCCAAACTTGAGGAAGATAACCCTGAGAAATAAAATTTCAGCAAAGAATATTGTAAAAATTACCAACTACCCCAAGAACTCCTTATTTAGAGATACATCTTACAAGACATCAGATATTTCCCTTGCTACGTTATGCCACATCTTTCCCCCTTTCACAATGAATTAGCCCTAATTAGGGTACGTTCACATACGTCATCTCGCGCACGCATCTAGCCGGCCCGTCGTGATACGTCTATGTTCAGTTCTGGTGGACGCAGGCTCCCGGGTGCTTTGATTGATGACTTCAAATCATTGGATCTACCAGTCGATAACATTACATACACTAAAATAAAATAACACAGATATATCAAACATTGATACAAACAAAAACATCAAATAGAACCATCTGAATATCAAACACGAGATCCAAACTTTGAGTCCAATCAAAAATGAATGAACAAACAGTAGTACATTTGGATAATTTTTATTTCTTATTCAACATAAATATCTTGTATAAATTCATAACAATCTTTGGGTGCTAATAATAGTTTGGATCTAAGTATAACATCGAGTCCTCACATCAGCTGATCCAATTTAAATAGAATAAATAAACGTTTTGACAAACCAAAGAAGATTAATAGTACAATGACTAAAATTTCACATTAATACTGAGTTTTTGCATCCACGCCAATTCTTTAAACTATACCAAATTATTATGCAGTCAAATTAAATTTGTTAAAACTATTATTTTTGCCCTCAATTACTAAATTGATGAATTTATTGGATAATAATCGTGGTGATGAAAACGATTATTCAAAAACACCCTTTACTAAAACCATCTAAGATCTATAAGTAGGTAGGAAACCTGCGCGGTTTCATCAACATTAAACTGTAGTATATGGAAGCTTTAACACATACCACTGGTGAGCTCTTATAGCCAATTCTCAAAACAACCAATCATCTGCAAGGAGCTCCGCCCTTGGACCAATCAGGGGGCGACTGAACAAGAATTTTGACAACCACTGACCGTTTTGCGAATTGGTATCGTAAGCATTTCTAACATGAGTATAAATCCCTTTTGCTTGGCTAAAGTATCCCAGCACTGTAACATACGCTCTCAAAGCTGTTCTAGTTTATTTTCTATTCCTATAATTTATATAAAGTGTATATTAATATTAAATTCCCTTTATCCCTCATTACCACAACATAATTATTTTGTTATATACATTTTTCACTCTAAAAACCATTCTATTAAAATGTAAGGGATAGTTACAGAAACACAAAATCAATTTGAACACAATGGATCTAGCTGTTAAGCTTTAGTCCCGAAAAGAAAAGCATTTTAAACATGAACACATTACTTACTTCATTGCTTTTCCGTTACTTATATTAATGAGCCCACAAACGAAGAAAACGCAAAACTTTAGTCATTGCGTGATTGGATGAATATAGTATCCAATACGATTGATTACATGAGATGAAATAAATAAATCTATCACAGACACATGAGTCATACACATTCAAAGGAAATGGTGCTACAAATATTGTGATGTTAAAATTGTGATTACTTCATAAGATCCCGGTACAGTACAGTTAAGGATAGCGCGAAGCTACGTATGACTTGGATGCTCTTAACAAAATTACTAGAAAGTTTCAAGTAGGTAGCAAAAGTATCTTTTGATTTTCGATTAAAAGTGTACAACAGTGCTATAATTGAATTGAATATGTAATAACTATAACAAACGTGTATATAACCACATCTTTCAAGATCTTTAAAAATAGTGCATAAAACAGTCAAACGTAGCTCCTCGACACTATAATATAATAACATTTCGATTTGTAACCAATTCAATCTTATACATGAGATTGTAATGTACTGGTATCAGGTGACCAATATCAAAAGATTTACAAGCAGCAGAACCTATATCTTTACCAACATTATTTTCTGCATACTTATCTTGTATGATATTTTACCTAGATACAATATACATTATAAATTTCAATACAAACATCTTACAAAAGATTGAAAAGGTCCAAATCGAGGATTAAATAAATACTACCACATGAGTACTAACATACAGATTGCAATCTTGAAAACACTTATTTAAAAAATGTTGCAACTGTATCCCATGTCCGTCACAGTAAAACTAGCGAATCACTTTTGAATCCTACAGTATGGACATAGTTTAAATGATTGAGGAATATTGTGACTGGTTTTTCTCGAATATACTCTCTGTACGCTAATTACTCTTTAGTAGCTAAGTCCCTACACTATAAACAACTGAACCACTACGCGCCCATACAACGAATTAGTAAAAATATATCATCGTGGCAGTGTATTTTATTAACATTCCAATTGGTGTTATCAGATTTCAATATTTCACATTAACTTTATATTTATTTAAGCAATTTGAACTTTCGGTATATTTTTTGTAATTGACGTAACGTTCATACACATTGGCCGAAGTTAGTATTATACTCTACAATATGCAATAGTTTATACAAAATATTTGCGACGCTATAATATTCGAATCTACGTTGTATATTATGGGCTTCAACCAGTGTGTACGAGCTAAAAGGAAGAAGGAAGATATGAAGCTAGTGAATCAATTAAAACACTAATAAACACTTGGCCTTAAAACATATACAATTAAATGCAAGATTATTTTTCTACTAATAATAAATTATATTAAATTTTGACGGTGACATAAACAAGGGATTAAAGTAAACCAATGCAGTAGTCTGACTATACACAATACAATAATGTTTCCTACAAACTGCTGAATCAGTTCTTCCAATTGATATTTTTTTTCCTTTAGACTGCATTGATTTACATAACTATAATACATTAAAAAGAAATACTTCGAATTAGAATATCTAATATTTTTCTATTGGCTTTACCTATAATATTCGAATAGATGTAAATTACATACATAATATTAAGATTACCACTTGTACAACTTTTAGTACATAGCTAGTAAGTCACCGTATAAAGCCTAAAATTCTCCTAAAAATTATCTAATAATAATGATGATATAAACCTGCGATCGGATAATACCGGAGATTCACTTATTACTATATTTTTATACACATACGTACAAACATACACAACAATAAAAAGGCATGTTTAGAACCTACATTGAGACAAACAGTACAGATCGTATTATTGCGTGTCATACTCAGCCAATGCTGTGATTTCAGAACCAACATGTTTGAGATTACGGCTAACCTTATAACCAAATATTGCTTGACCCCACCATCTCCTAGCTCTGTAGCTATCAATAAGAAAAGGCAATGGCAAACCTCCAACGTTAGAAAACTATCAGAAACTCTCAAAATTCTCTACTTAACTCTTCAGAACCTACGCAACATACGAGTATTGATATTCTGAACCGATTACATTTGCAAGATGCTTTATCCAATGATACACTTGAAGTCAGGAATACTATTTTCCTGACTTCAATTTTTAACATTTTCAACTTTTATGGTATAAACAAGATGTGTAAGAGTTGATATTTAATTGATCTCAAGTGTATTTAGTAAATTTGCTGTATATAGGAGTCTGTCAGGAAATAGCTTTCAGGCGAACCAAACGCCAGCCTTCAGCAGCTTTTCACTGGCACACTCACTATATATTATGTAAACTGTAACAACTATGTACATAAATTCAGATAAGTATGACATACAACAACAACCATCAACAAAAACGAATCTTATTGCTCAAACGAGACCCGAGTTAGGATACAGCTAAGGTTACAGTAGTTATATGCCCTGTACTACTACTGTACTAAGTTAAAACTATGTATATAAGAGTACAGGAGAACGTTGGACACCCTGGCTATATACCAGACATAATAATATCGAGTTATTTATTATATTTATTTATATATTAACCTTCTACTAACAACAGTATGGTTTAGACTGCTAAGTAAAGGAAGTAGTAAACAAAAAACACTCATCTTTTTGTATGTCTGTTAGGTAGTTCGTTGTGACAGATAAATTTACATTATTGTATGACTTTAAAAAGGATAAAGATTATAACCCTGTCCACTGACTGAGCAGCAATGAATATAATAAATGGGTGATAAAATATTAACAATCATTTTACATTCTTACAGTAAAACGATTGAAGCGACTAAATCCATTGACAAATAAACTACTCAACAGATTTTAATACGGATTTTTTAAATAGCTAGAAGGATTGAAGGGGAAGGTTTTTCATGTAAAATTCAGAAGGCAGGTAGCGACCAGGTTAAGATAATCAGGAGTATGCAACCAAAGTATTCCAACGACTCTCCAAATACGCCTATTTCCTGGCTTGCTTACGTCAATGATATACCAAGGCGAACGCTACCCGACAGTACATCATTCATTTCAAACTGAACATCACTTCGAATCTCGCTATAAACTAACTTAAGCGACTACTGTCCCATAAATCAGTCACAAATCATTGTGCACCTATTGCTTGCTTAACCACTGATTCGTTTACATACAGGCTCCTACTTCTATTTATAGCAATCCTTTTTAAGATAAGGGCTTTTAAGAAATGTATACTTTATAAACAGATATGACAAAGGGCTGCCACATAGTTAAAAAAATAGTATAAAATGACGATTCCTAGTATTTGGCATACGTCACATGCTGACATACATAAAAGATTTTAGGTATTAGTAGCTTTAGACAGGCATAATTTCTTAGTTGGCCGAGTCGATGGTCAATTGCAATATCAAGGAGGCCTTGCCCTTATGAATGAAGCATTTCAGACAATTCTTGTAGTTTCTGTATATAGGCAATAAGATTGACCGAATTGGAGTGCTTATAAGAAAAAATATTGAAATAAAATATTGGCAAGAGTCAGATAAAATATTAAGATCACATAAAGCGAGAAAGAGCCCCTAGATTACTTTTAAATAAATACTATACAATACGATTAAAACTAAAAACATAACCAATTCACAACAGCTAATTACGATAAGAGTATTCAAGAATCTTAACAGACTTGTCTCAGCAAGTGGTTAAGGTGAAAGGGAAGTCGTAAGGCCCTTCATATAGTTGGATACGTCGAATAGCGCACGCCAATTCCACAAAAGCTTCCATCTGTCGTTCTATATAAGTATTTGAGCAAATACATGCAATGCCTGCGTTCAGAGGATGATGCAAACTTATACCCAAGAGGTTGGTTATGGAATGAAGGACGATTTTTAGAATTAATCCTACTATGTCGCTTCCTTATTTCCACTATCTGGCAAGTTTGCAACAGCCAATAACAGAACATATTGCACTAGGCTATGGGAATGTCTCCTGATTACGCAGACAAATATATTTCGGTGGAAAATCTATAATCAATGGTCAAGTAATATACATTTTGTATCAAAATAATAATAACACAGGGAGACCATGATCGGACTATAAATTAGTGTGTAAAATGTTGTTTTACAATGGTTATGATGGAAATGGTATATTCATTAAACTATAATTTGAAATTCATTCAAGCATCAGACCATTGATTACAGAATTTGAATTTCTTCCTAAATATCTTGTTTGGAACATATTTTCAAAGGCGTAAGCTCTGATATGGTCTAGTCACTACAAACTAGTCTGGTAAGAACTATCTAGGTATAAAATGCTTTTGGTATGTGGTGGACATATTACATTCTATAATTTTTTTTATCATTTTTCATGTAACTGTTCTTATTACTGTATAAGTGTATATCCTTAGTGGATAGATAGTGTTTAAATTGTTTACAAATTAAAACATCAAAATATTAATTACAACAAACAAACAATACATTGTTCCTATATCCTATATCAGTGGCAAATTGTGTTCCTATCAATATTTCTGAGGCTGTATAGTTCCTACAACCGAAATCCCAAATTATTTTCATTTGAAATTTAGTTAGTGAGCCAAGATGAACTATTATCTTTGCATAGGACGAAGTGACAGGCTTTCCGATTGTTTATTTTTTGACCCCAATATAAGGAGCTAGGTGATACGGTCTACTTTGTTTTCGAACAGTGACCTTGAACTCAATTTACTTTTTCATGTTGTATAAGTTCGATTAGGGTTTCACAAAAGCTGGAACTTTTATGCATACACAACTACAGTGTAGGCTACCTTCGTAACTTGTAATGCAATTACTTTGGAAATGTTTTACACATTTTTTTAATGAATGTGTGAATAAATGTTTAGGATTTTAATAAATTTTATCGAAACAACAATGTTTCTGATGATAAAACTTGTTAGTGCTGACTAGTTCTCCCCGAATTATTCAGTCTTATAGCTGCTTTAAGTTGTCCCAAGAACCAAAGTGATTAAAGACATTGAATTTCATTAGTTATTAGGAAAACCTGCACTTCGACTATCATTTCCGAATTTTCCTCTTACAGCAACCTACTCAGTTAAGTTGCCCTAAATCATAGGCAAGTGAATACCGCAGAGCTACCTACTTTAGTAACTAGTAGTTAGCTGAGGGTAGACTATTGCCGCTTCTGTCAGCTAAGGTGGTAAAGTCTGAGGGCACACTATTGCCGCCTCCGGGCTCTTAGGTGGTAAAGTCTAAGGCGGACTATTGCCGCCTCTGTTCGTTAAGGTGGTAAGGCGAGGGCAGACTAGTGTCGCCTCCTGGTGGACTTACGTTCGCAGCCGAAAGGCTTCTCCGCATCTCCTGTGACCTCGTACGGCAGTGTGCCTTGACCGGCGCGCTTGCGACCGCGACCCTGTAAAAAGAGGTTAAGTTAAAAAAAAACAATGATGAGTTATGTGGCTAAAATGGGCGTGTCGCCGGGCGGCTGCATGCACACACATTAGGCGTGAGAGCCATCCCCTCCCGCAAGTCCGATGATAATGACAAGGCTACTCCAAGCCATCATAGTTACAGTTAGAAAAAAAATTGAAAACACATAGGTACGTACGACAAGTGCGTCGTTTGCACCGCTTTCAATGATAGGGGGTAGACCGTTTTATTAAAAAAAAACTGTCTATTTATCACTGTTTTTGAGATATGTACAGCTTGGAGCCGTCGGGCGGCTTCATGCACACACCTTAGGCGTGAGAGCCATCCGCTCCCCCACAAGTCCGGTGATGATGACAAGGCTACTCCAAGCCATCATAGTTACAGTTAGAAAAAAAATTGAAAACACATAGGTACATACGACAAGTGCGTCGTTTGCACTGCTTTCAATGATAGGGGGTAGACCGTTTTATTAAAAAAAAACTGTCTATTTATCACTGTTTTTGAGATATGTACAGCTTGGAGCCGTCGGGCGGCTTCATGCACACACCTTAGGCGTGAGAGCCATCCGCTCCCCCACAAGTCCGGTGATGATGACAAGGCTACTCCAAGTCATCATCGTAGTAAGTTAGAAAAAAAAAGATTAAAACACAGGTACGTACGACAAATGTGTCGTTAGCATTGCTTTCAATGCCAGAGGTAGCCAGTTTTATAAAAAAAAAATATTTATCACTTTAGAAAACTGAAACTGTCTGGGATATTTACCATGTTGTTTTGTTTTAATGAGCTCCCGATATTTCGGCACTGTTGCAAGCGCCATGATCACGGGTGAACTAAAATTATATATTCATCACTGTTCTTGATCATCACCGTTAGATCTGTTCTTGATCACGCGTGTCGTCAGTTAGGACAAAAAAAAAAATAAAGGCTACTAACCGCCCGTCCCCGCTTGGCGGGCGTGTCGTCGGGCGGCTGCTTGCGCACGCGGCCGCCGCGCGAGCCGGGCCCGGTGGGCGTGGCGCCGCCGCGGCGCCGCCGGCGGTTCGCGTACGTGTCGTCGTAGTAGTCCTCGTCCGACTCCGGGTCCGGCTCCTCGCCCGTCTCCATCAGGTCGTCCGCTAGCTCGTCGTAGAACCACTCCTGGGGATGAAGAAACATACATTTAGTTTCAAAATACTTATAATAAACTAGCTTTCCGTTCGCGACTCCGTCTGCGTAGATATGTTTAACGGGTAAAACATTACTTCTTTATAGCATAGTCGGATAAAAAGTAGCCTATGTCCTTTCTCAGGCTCTAGACTATATTTGTACCAAATTTCATTTAAATCGGTTCAGTATTCTATGCGTGAAAGCGTAACAGACAGACAGACAGACAGAGTTACTACCTTTATTGGGATACAGTTTCAATATGGAGATAAAAACCTGTAATTTATTGTAGTGTACGAATTGTATACTATCTGTAGTTATGCTAGTTATTTCCGTAAATTCGCCCTAAACGGCTAGTTGGTCTTGATGTTATGGGGTGTCAAGTTTTTCAACAAAAGTTCATATGAGCAAGTGATACTATGCAGAATAATACCAATGTAAACAGAGTTTATCATCCACAATGGCGCGCGAAGATAATCCCCGTAAGCGCTATGACACGCTTACGGTGATTATCTTCGACAGACACAATTACTTCTTATGAAACTGTTGCTGCTTTTCTATGATAGTGTCAAATCATGATTATATGGGAATCGCTGCAAAGTTGCTGTGAGTCTAATGAGCCTTATTAGTGTGAACTTGTGCAAATCCACTGAGAAAAACATGTCATTGGTCTTGAAAACACCCAACAATACACAAATCAACACAAGTTTTTTATACTATAACTGGCTGTACCACAATAATTTCGTCCGCGTCTTCCCCTGTTTTTTACACATTTTACATTTCTTTTTTCCTTCAATTGGTTGCAGCGTGATGTTATATAGCCTAAAGCCTTCCTCAAAAAATGGCCAACACAACAAAATTTATTTGACCCAGTAGTAGATAATATTACTAGTGACCCGCCTTCGCTTCGCTTCGGGTAATCCTTTCTCAGCAGATGCCTACGTCATAACATCTACCTGTATGCCAAATTTCAGCCTAATTTGCCAGTGGTTCGGGCTGTGCATTGATAAATCATATGTCACAGTCAGAGTTATATAGGTTTATTTATATTTAGAAAAACGGAAAAAATTCAACTGCCTCACCGCGGCCCGGGGATTCGAACACCCGTCCTTCCGGGAAGCTTTAGCACTTAAAAATTTTAAATTTACATTAATTGCCAGTGTGTCATCATTTTCTGTAGTTTACATTTCTGCAATGAGATGTCTACGGCTGTCAGTGTGTATCACTGATAGTAGATGGCGCCACCTGTGGCTAACAGGTCATATACGGGAAAAAATCGACGGCTTCAATTAATAGCTGCTGGTCTGGTGTGATGGTAATGCACGTCTGGGCGCGATTCCCGGAAGGACGGGTGTTCGAATCCCCGGGCCGCGGTGAGGCAGTTGAATTTTTTCCGTTTTTCTAAATATTAGTTCAGCTAGTGCAAGCTTTAGCACTTAAAAATTTTAAATTTACATTATATAGGTTTAGTTCATCATATTGTAACTGACCTTAGGATCATCCTTAGCCGCAGTCTGCGAGCCGTCCCGGCTGTCCTCGCCGGCCAGCGCGTCGCCCGGCACTCCGGAGCTGTTCTCCCCGTCTCCGGTGGTGTCGGCCAGGTCCGCCGCGCCGCTCCAACCCCACCGCGTCGACGACATCGTGAGGTACTGCCGGCGGGCTTTGCGCCATCTATGGCAAAAGAAACATAATCCTTAGCCTTAGAATAGAATATCGATGAATTGAATTGCCTATTTAAACCGAACCGTGCCTAGGGTAAAACTAAAAATTTGTAACTATGAATTTTATTTTCTTTTGACAAGTCGGAATTTGGTGTGGTCAATACACGACATGATGTGTTTTTCAACTTAATAATGTTTATTATATATACAGGGTGTAACAGGAGGGGTGGATCATCGTAAGTCAATCGATGGGGGACTTCAATACCTATCGATATAACCCCCATGTATGTTCAGCGATTTTCAATAGTTCCAAAGTTATTGAGATTTTTGTGAAATTTTTGTAAGAAGCCGGAATTCAGTATAAAAGTCTTCACTGTAGCTTAACTACTGGACCTGCTTGCATGATTTTTTTTCTAGAAATAGTTCAATAGTGGATCTTCATAATTACGATACCGATTTGAGTCATAACCCTATCATATTGGAGTAAAAAAATAATTCTTCACAAAAGTTTTACGAATCGAATTGTGTCTACCAACTTTCAAAGCCTCCAGTGAAAAAAAAGTGCCTGTGTTTTTTTTCTAGAACTTATTTTAAAAACTACCTACATCCATGGATAGTATACCCTGAAAATTTCATACCGCTACTGCCAGAGCATCAGAACAAAAATTGAACGCGAATGGCACAGGTGCCATAAATCAGTGTTTTTATTTTTCATGTTAAACTTTAATTTTAAAATAAAACGATATGTTTCAGCAAATTTATGATATGTTAGTAACATTAGTAGCAGTAATTTTACAGAATTGAAAATTAAAGGGGTGAAAATCAAACAAAGAAAATTTACATAATTTTTGTTAATTATTTTTTTACAGTAAGTGTTCATAATGGGCATTATTATTGGCTATGCATAGCTTAGACCTTCTTAAAAGCTTTTTTGGAGGTTGTGGAATGCTTCTTTTTTGTCAAATTTTTCAGGGGCCCAAATTGTGATAAGGCAAAATGAAGTAGGAGCATTTTGCAACATACGAAAAACCTTTGTAAAAAGGTGTAGTATATGCATAGCCAATAATGGTGCCCATTATGAACACTTACTGTAAAAAAAATAATTAACAAAAATTATGTAAATTTTCTTTGTTTGATTTTCACCCCTTTAATTTTCAATTCTGTAAAATTATTGCTACTAATGTTACTAACATATCATAAATTTGCTGAAACATATCGTTTTATAATAAAATTAAAGTTTTACATGAAAAATAAAAACACTGATTTATTGCACCTGTGCCATTCGCGTTCAATTTTCGTTCTGATGCTCTGGCAGTAGCGGTATGAAATTTTCAGGGTATACTATCCATGGATGTAGGTAGTTTTTAAAATAAGTTCTAGAAAAAAAACACAGGCACTTTTTTTTCACTGGAGGCTTTGAAAGTTGGTAGATACAATTCGATTCGTAAAACTTTTGTGAAGAATTATTTTTTTACTCCAATATGATAGGGTTATGACTCAAATCGGTATCGTAATTATGAAGATCCACTATTGAACTATTTCTAGAAAAAAAATCATGCAAGCAGGTCCAGTAGTTAAGCTACAGTGAAGACTTTTATACTGAATTCCGGCTTCTTACAAAAATTTCACAAAAATCTCAATAACTTTGGAACTATTGAAAATCGCTGAACATACATGGGGGTTATATCGATAGGTATTGAAGTCCCCCATCGATTGACTTACGATGATCCACCCCCCCTGTTACACCCTGTTATATATATATATATATATATATATATATATACATATATATATATAGATATGCAGAAAGAGATTTTTTCTTGATCACTAGTGCAATTCTGATATGTAATTAGTCTTCTACTGTAATTATCATTGGCCCATATGGGATTGGAGGGGACATGCAGAGAATGCATGCTGATGGGCTGAAGCCTACCAAGTAGAAGGATAAAGTCTTTGGACATAAGCCAATTCATATTTACCCTCCAGGATGAATTAAAATTCCTGAAAAGTTCTGCGCAAAATTGGCACTTTGACATTGAGTTGCGGATATCAGTTCACCGTTTAGTTTAACACTTAATCATGCATGACGCTGTAAAACGTAAATATTAAAATATTTTTAATTCTATTCCAAAAGACAGATTGTAATAGGGTCTCTAACATATAAGTTTTATCAAACCTAATCAATACCTGCTAGAGTAGAAAGATAAACAAATACAAAGTACAATATGTGTAAACATTACCTTTGTGCAGGATATGTGTAAACTTGACCCTCTTTTGCTCCAGGCATTCGCTGTTTTCTTGTCATGAATAAATTGCAGTGGCTTTGTGCAACACCTGTTGAAGACATTATACTGTCAGTCTAAGATAGTAGTTTGTTTCAGTTTAACCATGGAGTTGTAATAGGATTGAGGCTGATAAAATGTAGCAATAGTTGTCATGTTTATTACAAAATAATAATTTACTATATAATAATAAATAACAGTATGTAACTTATTTAAAATACTAAATAGGCAGTGATTGTTGTTCTTACATCAAATAAATCATATTTACTGCATAATTTTAGCGAGATGATATCAAGTTTACGATTTTTAAATACGCCTACGATGTATAATATTTTTTTTAGTTTGTTTATCAGTATTGGGTATAGTCTTGCAATGTATCATTTTTATAACAACACCACAGCAGGAATCGAACCCACTGGTAGTTGACCTCGTGCAACGACTGGTTAGCATTGCTTAGCATTGCACAAACGTATGCATAACCCCATTTCATGCTCATACTGTGATATCAGCAACGCCGACCGATAGAACCCATTGCGCAAGGACAAATCAATAATTCCACGATCGATGCGAGCTTACCGGTCTGGGTATCGATGAATGGCATTCGCATTCTTCTTTCCGCACATAGTCTTGAATTAAATGTTGAGGAATTCTCAATAATTTCTTTGTAACTAGGATCATTGAGAAAACTGAAACAGAGCAAAAACATACGATGTTTTAACTTGTTTATTCACATCACATCACTGTTATTTCGGATAATTTTTTTTCACCACTATTCTAAATAAATTTCACACAATAAATTAATTTAGTAGGACCACATTTACCTCTCAATTTTAGCTAAATTAGAAGGATTTACTATCTGTATCTCCGCGGCCGCCATTTTAGCAGACGCTAGTTTGATGACGTCAGGAGACGCAGCGCAGATTAGTTTGACGTCTCGAGAAAAAAAAGTTGATTTCCGACTAGTGATGTTTAGGTGACCTAATTTTGGTAGAATAGTATGAAATCTACCAATTTTTAAAATACGTCAAGTTAAGCGAACTCAAACGTGATATAAAAGAATTTTAAAATACAGAATGATAGATATTTGAATACAAAGATGCTCAAGAACACGTACGACCAATTTAAAATCTGACATATTATTATTTGTCAAATGGCAACACTAATAGAAACGTCAAGCTTGTGACTGGTCATCGCTGGACGAATCGTGGAAGTGGCGCATTTTCAGTAATTGGTGATTGGAGATCGTCAAATATTACACTGATTATTGGTTACTGTGTTTTGTTAAACTTTGGCCGCGTCTACTAATTTCCTATTTTCTTTGATGAAAATATAATTTCGCACAACAATAAAAGTATTGTGTCGTATTTGGCGTTTGCCCTTCGGTGCCAAGAATATTCAAGATGTCCGTGTGCTTTTTTGTGCCAGCGTAAGTTTCTTTATCGCTACACTATCTGTGTATTACTTAGGGAACATACTTCGCACGTTAATAATAAATAATCAACCAGAAAATTTAAACTACTCCGTATAAGTAAAAATTATTCTGTATCATCATTCACTTTTATATTTAGATGTATACTTAGTATATCTTACAAACACTTTGTCGGTGTATCGCGTAAGAAGTTCATATACAAACATTCGCCGGTAATGTCAAAGTTTTAGGGTTCTATTTCAGTGAGGTAGGTAATTAAATGACACATAATATTTTCGATCCGCTCTTATGGGTTTGGAATACCAAATTGAATGTAGCTTTATTAGAAAGAAAAAAAGACAGAAATTATTCATTTGGTAAGAAATTAAACTTAAAATTTAACAACTCATTTAAATTAAAATACAATTTAATTTAAAACAAAATTTTAAATTCTATACCAAAAAGGTCTCCACTTAGTATAAGGACATGGCGGCACACTTGTCACGGCCACTGGTATTCTATGGAGGCCTTTACACATATTTATTTTATATGGTTATTTTATATAATACCTATGCAAAATATTTAAGGTATGGGCCAGTAAGCTAACCAGCTGACTGATACAGTTTAAAATTGGGGCAATGAAAAAAGTTTACTTTTAGCAAAGTTACCCATTCACTTTCTGACTCCCAAAATTATTATGGAACATGAAGGTAATATTTTGCAAAAAATACTGAGTGTGTCCACAACAATACCTCCAGATTCCTTAAAATTAAGCGAAAATGTTTTTTTTTGTAAGATTTTAGACTTTTGCATTCCATTACACTAAATATTAGTCTTTATGGGTCTACAGTACACGCGATATTAGGAGTAGCAAATACATAGTTACTTACTGTCTGACGGTTTGACCAATCATGGTTGTGAGTGACTAATATCGTGTGTAGACCCACAAAGACTAATATTTAATGTTTTTATTTTATTATTAAATTTCTTTGGCTTCACCATCGCTATGTGGCAGTCCATCATAGTTTATCTCATTTTTAGTGATCAAGGCGGAGCGTCCGGTGTGGCTGAGGAGGTGGAGGCCGAGGTGCTAGATGAGGTGCCCATAGAGACGACCCAGCAGCAGACGCTGCAGCAGTTCTGGGTCAAGGTCATGGATGATATCAAAAAGATCACTGCTGTGAGTATGTCATGGAATAATTTCTTTTTCATAGCTTTCTATCCACATCTAAAGGTTCTTTCTTATGAAAACTGACTAACTGATAACTACCACAAAAATGATACAGTAAACGGTTCAGAATGTTTTATGTAAGGGACAATCTGAAAATTGGATAATTTTTCTTTGATTAAAAAACAAATAAACTTAAATGAAGAAACAAACTGAATGAAATATAAAACAGTAGCGCTACCTAACTATGAGTTAGCTATCGAAAACTTACATACATACACACATTAAAATCCTATCAAATTGTTTTTTTTTCATACTACCAATTTTAGTTCTTAGCATTACCGCTGTAAATTTTTACATGAGCGATATCAAGTCTGTCACTTTTAAAGTCATGGCTACAGGTCACTTAGAACCATACTCTTTTCATTAAAACTGCAGAAACTAGCTATACATCGTTATATTTTTTTTATGTTATCCTACCAGTTGAAATAAATATTTTTGTATTTTGTATTTAGCCTGTTCTGTCCGACTGCTGGGAAAAGGCCAAGGCCCACCAGTTCCTCACATGGCTATCTAGGTCATCTTCATAGTTTAAAGACTTAAAAAATTAAACAATATCTATTTATTCTAGGACGACTTCAAAACCCAAGCCCTCCCGCTGGCCCGGATCAAGAAGATAATGAAGCTCGATGAGGAAGTGAAAATGATCTCCGGGGAGGCTCCGGTTCTGTTCGCGAAGGCGGCTGAGATCTTTATCCACGAGCTAACGTTGCGCGCCTGGGCGCACACAGAGGACAATAAGAGGAGGACCCTGCAGGTGCAGTGCTGTTTGAGGATTTGAACCTTCCAAACTAAAGTATTTATCTTGGCCTCTGATCATTTACAGTGAAAAAGTAAAGCCGATCTAACTGCATTACCATCATAGGACAACCAGGGTCCATATTCATTGATAGGAAGATTGCAATCTGATCTTAATTTACATTGTCGACTCTTGTAACATTTCTTGTTTTTATTGCATTTGAAAAATTATGTGAACTACACTAGAACAAAAAAAAAAAAGGAATACCTGACATCACATGATTACATGTTAACCCTTTAACCAGTATACTATTTTGAAAATGTATTTGCTTTTGGACCTTATTTTGGGTTATAAGGGTTAAATTATGGTGGCAATATAGTTGCCATCACCAGTAAACGGGTAAAGTAGGTTAAGAATAAGCACCTAAGTTCCTTATAATCTGTTGCAGCGCAACGACATAGCGATGGCGATATCCAAGTCGGACCAGTTCGACTTCCTGATCGACATCGTGCCGCGCCACGAGGTCAAGGTCGCCAAGCCCCGGGAGGAGCCAGTCCGCGCTCCGCAGCACACCGTCACAGAACAGGTCAGATGGGAAGAGATTAGGGAGAAGTTAGTGCGAATTAGTTACGATAGATGGCGCAATATGAAGTTGTTGTATATCACTTACAACAGATGGCGCCACCTGTGGCTTATCAGATACTTAATAAGGAAAACATCTGTACCTACCTGGTACCTTCGCTGAAAATGTGATGATAGAAGTGAGGAGAAAGGAAGTTTTCTTTATAATTTAAAGATATTATAAAGATTTTTTTTTTATAAATATTACACAACATCACATACATTGATCTGATCCCGTGGTAAGTAGCTTAAGCACTTGTGTTACGGAAATCAGGATCAACAGTGGATACACAAATAAACTTAAATATATTTAATAACACACCCAGACACGGAACAAACACCGATGTTCGTCACACAAATATTTGTCCCGAGTGGGAATCGAACCCACGACTCTACGAACCGTAGGTTTTGAACCTGAGTCACTAACCACTGTTCCACCGAGCAAGTCAAATTTAAGGCCCAATCCCAATCATAACATTGGTAGACTTTAGCAAATCTAAAAAGAACATTTTCGATTTAGGGTGAACATATTGTAGGTTAGGAGATATTCTAAAAGTGATAGATTATTTGACTGCGCGATATAGGATTGCATATTAATTCTGGTATAAGGAGGTCGTCTCAAAGCGACATCTGGGACAGAAGCAAATAAGTGAACTAAAAGCACTGTTGGTCTTGTTTAAATATGACCAAGTATTAATTTAATATTTTTCTTATATTTTCTTTTCGTTTAGGTGACCCACCAGCACCAGGCGACTATGCAAAACACCGCACAGCCTCAAGTCGTCTTACAACCGTGTGCTCAGGTTGTTCAGGTAAAGAAAAGCCCCTTTGTTCTTGCAAAAATGTATTTTAATAATTATTTACTTCTATTATAACTGTCAGCTTTAAGCTCATACATTCAAACAGGTCTAACAATAACTCACGTGTAATTGTTTCCACTGCAACAACGTTTAGGCGTACATTACACAATGACGCCTGAGGTATTGAACCATTGAAATTAAGTATCGTCTATCGTTTGCGCGAACACTATATATTTGAAATAAAAAAAAGTTTAATATTACGTTAGAAAACTGAATCTGTCCGGGATATTTACCATGTTGTTACGAAACAGGACAGATTCAGTTTTCTTTTGTGTGCAAGCATGACAGTTTAAAGCTAAATTATAGGGATGAATTTTTTTTATATAAAGCTTCTGGTGGGTACATGGGCATTCTGGGACATGGACATTCTGGGATATGGAGGTTTTGCACATTATGAACCTAAAGGAAATGTCCCTGTGTCCCCAGACGTCGGCGGCGGGCGCGTCGGGCGGCGTGGCGCAGGGCGTGGCGCAGTCCGTGGCGCAGCCCGTGGCGCTGGTGCAGCAGGTCATCACGCCCTCCGGGGAACTGCAGCAGTTGCCGGTGAGTTTGTCTACCTACTAGCTTCGTTGATGTCGGTGTGGTAACATATAACAGCGCCATCTAGTGGCATGTAAGGTGAAGAGACGTATTTTACAAAATACGGTAGAGCCAACCGCTGCCCCGCAAGTCCGGTGATAATGTCGAAGCTACTCCAAGCCATCATGGTAGGTATGTCAGTTTGGAAAAAGCAGCAGGTCATCATGCCCTCCGGGGAACTGCAGCAGTTGCCGGTGAGTTTGTCTACTTAGCTTCGTTGATGGGTAACATTTTCGTATAACAGCGCCATCTAGTGGCATGTAAGGTGATGAGACGTATTTTGCAAATAGAGCCATCTCCCACAAGTGCGGTGATGATGACGAAGCTACTCCAAGCCATCATAGTATGTCGGTTAGAAAAAAAAATCTTCCTGCGAATTGCGGCTGTTGCCGGTGAGTTCACCCACGAGCTTCGTTGATGTCGTTATTATTAAGTCCGATAACATTTTCACACGACAGCACCATCTCATCATCATAAGCCCATATACTTACGTCCCCACTGCTGGGGCATGAGCCTACCCCAAACTAGGGCGATATTAGTCAACCACGCTGGCCAAGTGCGGGTTGGTCGACTACACAACCTTAGAATTTCTTCGTAGGTGTGCAGGTTTCGTCACGATTTTCAGCGCCATCTAATGGCATGTAAGGCATTAAGACGTATTATGTAAAATACGGTGGCATCTCCGAAATCTATGTGTTTACAATTGTTATTGGTTTTGGATCTTATGTCCGGCGATCAAGAACCAAACTATGGTTGACAAGTCACTATATGTATTCGTTCCCCAGATCCATCCATTTATACATTTATCTTTGAAATCCATGTGTATTTCAAAGATAAATATATTGGTTTTGGACCTTATGTCCGGTGATTAAGGTCTAAATTATGGTTGACAAGTCACTATATTCGTTCCCCAGATTCAATTGACGCAGGCGCAGCTGAACATGATCCGCCTGCAGGTGCAGAACAACCCCTCGCAACCCATCATCATCCAGGCGCAGCCGCAGCACTCGCCGCAGATCATACAGGTGCCGAGACAATTCATTAATTAAATAAAAAAATCGATGGACTGTTACGCTTCATACAAACTTCTATAAGTTATGACGTCATAAGGCTATATTTTGTATGAAGCGCGTAGGAAGTTTGTTAGGCAGGTTAATCAGATGTTACGATTATGGATCTGTTTTTACAACGAAAGATGTAACTATATCTGTTTTTTGTAAGATAACAAAGAAATTTTTGATTTTCGCACTTAGAAATGGGCTTGCCCACCCAACTTTAAATGTCTTTTGCTGTGCCAAAAATTTCAGTTTTAAGCACCCTATTTAATTTACCATGGTACAGACAGACCTACCTATATTTAAAAGACCAATTTCAACATATCACAAAATACCTATAAACTTTGAAAAAAAAACATGTCTTTCTTTGGGATATGACGTCTAACATTCATTTTAAATGAAAATAGGTAAACGTCAACTGAATTTTGAGCTTGTATAACTGTCAGTATAAATTGGAAATGTACCTATACCTATTGGTAATTTACACTCAAATTTAATTATTTACACTTAAAACTTACCTACCCAAATACAGACAAAGACATTACATAGTACGGGAAATTACTACACTATTTTACAATACTTTATTTTAACATACTTCAACTCTTTCCAGGTATCGTCGCAAGCGCAGCATCAGCCCCAGCAGCAAGTGTTCCTAGCGCAAGTCGCCACCAGCCAAGACGACTCGTAGTGAACGACAAGCGACCGACGACCACGAAACATTACAGGAATGAAGTATTACGAGATACACGAATCGAAGGGTTATTCCTATTTGTCTCCTGGAGGACTGGCTCGCTCATTGGAACAGTGGTTAGTGACCCAGGTTCACTACCTACGGTTCCAAGAGTCGTGGGTTCGATTCCCACTCGGGACAAATATTTGTGTGACGAACATCGGTATTTGTTCCGTATCTGAGTGTATTATTAAATATATTTGAATTTATTTGTGTATCCGCTGTTGATCCTGATTTCCGTAACACAAGTGCTTAAGCTACTTACCACGGGATCAGATCAATGTGTGTGATGTTGTGTAATATATTTAATTTTCAAACTTTATCCACTTTTTAGTCCACTATGACCGTCTTAAAATATTAAATCTGCACAATAATTGTGTTTATTTATAACTTGAGGTTCCAATAAGAAAAACTCGACCTCAAAGGGGACAAAGTTAAGAGCGGACAAATGGGAATAACCCGAATCAAAGTGCGCCTAACGGGTGTAGCTCAGCTAGCAAGAAGAGCAACATGTAAAAAAAACTCATATTGTGTTTACTATTGACTGAAATGAAGATTATGGTGAACTTAATCGTCTCCAATTCACACACATTTTCTGTCATACCCTGAAAACTTTGATTTTACAGAGAAATATCAAATCGATTTATTACACAATATCCAATGAACTGTACAAGATGTGTGGAAGCGATTTTGATATGTATTTTCAAGACACACTATACTTACTAAATTGTTATCATAATAATTATCTTTTAACGAATTATTTTAAGATATTTGTACATAAGCTATTCAAAAATAAATTAAGTTTTAAAGTATTATCTTTTTTATTTTAAGAATCAACAAAATTAAAAGACATAATAATCAGAGAATAATCTTTAATTTAGAAAATCAAAACTTACACATGTATTTTTACAAAATAAAAATAAATGCAACAATATACCGCACATTTGGCGACTTATAACAAATCAAATTAATAATATTAACAACAATAAGAAATTAACTTCATTAATACTTAAAATTATTTATCCACTATTCATAAAAAATAAAACAAAACTATACAACAGGATTGTTAAACAGTTACAATTATATCTTTTAGGCACTAGGTGTTCTGTTTCACTGTGCGTGCTATATTCTCATACTTGTATGTACTCCTATACAGAATCAATAAAAAACGTGTTATTCCACTTTACCCTATTGAAAATGAAAATACTTTGCTTTAGCTTTCAGTGGGCCAAAGTGAATTTAAGACAGAATACAAATCTAGAACGCCATCGGTAGCATTACCATGAGTTTAAAAGTGACAGACTCGATATCGTCTATGAAAAACTGGTACAGCGACCTTAGCGGTAACGTTAAGAACTAAAATCGGCAGTATGAAAAAAACAATTCGATAGGTTTTTAACGTACGTAAGTTTTCGATAGCTAACTCATGGTAGCGCTACTGGCGGCCTCATTATCACAACCACTACTAGCTGTATCACGTCGGGGCGTGTCTAAGAGTCCCTTTGGCGCGCACAGGCGGCGGCTAGGTCCTCTCTCAGCAGTGCTACTAGCGCGTGCTTGCGCGCGCAGTCCGCGCGGATCAGCTGCGACGCCTGCGCCTTCAGCTGCGAAGCGAATGCCGCCTCCATCTCTGCCGACCTGGAGGAGTTTAATTTGTTTCTTTATACCGCTATCGTTAACCCTTCATAGTGAGAACTGCCTCGTTGGTCTATTGGTAGCAAGTGCTGCGTTAGGACCGAGAGGTCCCCGGTTCGAGTCCGGGGTCGGGCAAAATTTGTGTGAGTTTTTCTGTAATGAAATTACTCAGCCCGGAGTTAGGAAGTTGGCGGTTGAACGCCCGTGCCTCGGAAAGCACGTTAAGCCGGTGGTCCTGCGCCCGATCTCTCATCGGTCATGTCGGATTGCCGTCTCACCGAATTATGAGAGTAAGGGAATAGAGAGTGCACTTGTGTTTGCGCGTACACTTGTGCACTATAATATGTCCTGCGCACTTGGCTGATCTCAATTGAGATCGGCCGCCATGGCTGAAATCGGTCGGACGCCTTATAGTGAGAGGGAAATATCATCATCATTATCAGCCCATTTCTGTCCACTGTTAGCCATAGGCCTCCCCAAATGCACGCCGCTTCTGTCGTACGGCTACGAATGCGATACTGGATGCGATCCAGCTCCTACCAGCCGCCCTGCGCAAATCGTCCCTCCACCTGACCTGAAGACGTCCTGCACTACATTCGGTGAGACGCAGTCGCGGGCGTAGGGAAATATATTCCCAAAAAAATTTACCCTGTTCCATATATTCGTTTTTTTATAAAGGGCTATACATGTTGCACCGACCCCACTTAGCATGGGACAAGGGCAGAAGAATAATGATGATTTTTATAAAGGGCTAACATTATGACAGGTAAGCGGTAGCAAGATGCCATAAAGACTAATATATAGTTAATAAACATTCGTGTCAAACGTCACCTCCTATCAATGTCGGCGAACTTGTCCCCGATGGCCTGTACCAGCTGCGCGGCGAGGTCCTTAGCGGAGGCCTGCAGCTCCGCGCGCCGCTCGCGCCGCATGTCCGCCAGACGGCTCTGCGCGTCCACGAATAGGTGGACGAACCTGGATTATAGAGCTGATTGTGAAAGGAGCGTTCAAGTATTACTCAAAGCAATTCGGGGAGCAGGGGGATCTCTGTAAACGTTACGATGTTTTATGGGGGCGGGAGGGGTCCTCCTTAGGACACGTTACGTAACATGATTTATTTTTTTATATAAAAAATTAGGGAATTAAAACACCAAAAACTTACTTGTAAGCGTTTGGTGGAATAGAGCCGGCATTGTTAGTGAATTCTTGAGTGTTAAGTGACGTGTAATAAAAATATTACATTTAATTATTCATGACTTACTTCTTACTAGTCCCTTGGTGGATCTCCGCGAGGGTGGTATCAAGTTTCTCCATGACACTTTGGAGACTGTCTACAAGTGAATTGTCTCTACTTTCAGCTGAAACACGACACTATAATTTAACAATCAAACTAAGACAAATGTAAGTGTGACTCGGTAGAATGTCTATAGTTTTATTCATAATAGATAAAAGCAAATATAAAAAAAACATATGATTTTAATATTTAGGCTTTCTAAGAATATTATGGGATAGTGAATATAATGGGGGGCAGCTCCCCTTTATAAATAAATAAAAAATAGAAACAAAATACGGATAGGGAAATGTAATTTACCTCTGCTAATGGTAGCATTTCTTCTAAACCACTCGTTGACACTCGACACGCTAGGGCCGCTCTCAGACATCGTCGCCGCTTCTTCCGTCCGCATTCGTTTTGGATACCTCGTTTCAGGATTCTTCGACTTCCTTTTACGTCTAGCAACTTCAAAATCGACGTTATCTTGATTTTTTACCATATCCGTACTTTCATCGGAATCCCTTCTAGCTCTTAACGTTTTCTCCATTTTCTTCTGCTTCTTTTTAAAAGATGAAGTAACACTTGTTTCAACACATATCTCTTCATCAGACTGTTGCTTTTCAATAATACTTTCTTGCCTTCCAATAGTTGATTTTTCTCTAGACATTGATTTTGGCCTTAGAATTGGTGATATTTCTTTTTCATTAGAAATAATCTCATCAAAGAATTGAATAGGTGATATCATTGATTTTCTATTTCCAATGTTTATTTCTAATTCTTTATTCTTCTTTGATTTTTTACCGGTATCAATATCAGAAGTTCTTTTAGTGTCAGGAGATTTCTCATAAACATTGTTTTCAGAACTTGTGTTTTCTGGATCGAGATCTCCGTGCGAACGCAACCATTTGGAATTAGTGGCATTACGTCTTGATGTATCTTCAGCGCTCTTCACAGATGAGTTTTGACTATAATATTGTAAGAACTCTGGCTTGTTTTTCTTTCTTTTGGATCGTCGTATATCACCGTCATCGTTGTGAACAGTTTGATCAGTCTTCTTCGAAATTAATTTAGTTACTTTTAATTGTTGGTTCGATCTTCGTGAAGTATTTGCAGTCAAATCGATACTTGCATTTACATCATTGCTTAAATCTTCCGAACATCTAGATTCTGAGTCCGAATGTCGTGGAGACGGAAGCCATTTCGAAATGTCATCTAAAGACAATCTTTTGATTGAAACCACTGGAGATCGGTCAGTAGAATTTTCCTTGCGAGCCTGTATCTTAGAAATAGTAGATGAATTTGAGCCCGGACGGTTTTCAGAACAATCATTGATTTCATTCCTAAGTTTATTGAAATAGTCCTTCATGGATTCATCTAAATATTCAATTTCTAGGTCTCGAGGTTTCAAGTTTTCCGTTAGTAAATCTGATTGTGGTGGGGCTTCGTTGGAGTCGCCGTGTGCTGTTATAGGGGACTTGCCAACTGTCGCTATCGACTTCTCAGATTTAGTGTCTGATAAGGTTATAGTTGCATCTTTGGACTGAGATATCCTCTTTGATTCTTCTTTCTCCTGTTTAACACGTAATATTTCATTTCGATTTTTCACTTTTGCTTTGGAAGCACTTCTCGTATGTTCATCTTCAATTTTAGACTCATTTTCTAGCCTGTTGAATTCATCAGTAACATTTATTTGTAGCGGACTGCAGTTCAATCTTTCAACGTCGGATAGGAGATTTTGTGTCGTATTAGTCTCATTGATGTATTCCTCAGGACCATATTGGTGGATTTTCTTTAATTTTTGCAGCATATTTGTAGATACAGAATCGTTGGGATCATCTTCTACCAGCGGCTTAGTTTCAATCACCAAACCTGGCAAAGGACTAATAGTTCTATCATCATTATCCAGTTCTCTTAAATTATTTTCATTGTTGTCTTTTTTGAGAGACAAAACTTCTGCTTTCTTCTGTCTTTTATTAGACTTTTTAAATTTAGGCTTACATTCTTCGATGCCAACTTCATCAGGTATTGTTTCCATCTCAGGGTTTAAAGATAAAACTAACTGGGGCTCATTAGAGATACGATCAATATTCTTTGAAATTATCATTGAAGTATCAATTTTTTCTTGATCGGCCTTCCTCATTTTTTCATCGATCATTTCATTGACCGGTTTTTCCAAACGCGTTCTCGGAGTCCTCTTGCGCCTGATAGTCTTTTTCTGTTTCGCGGCGCTTTTCTTAATAGTTTCATCAGATGATTTATTCTCGGAATAATTTACTCGATTAACAGTTCTGCCTTTGCGCGTAGACATTGCCGAATCACAGCTGGCTACAGTTGTGGTGCTCATACGGTTTTGGACTTCAATTTTCTTTTTCTTGAAATCCTCATCCTCACTGTCACTGGTGAGATTGTACATAGCCATATCTTTTTCTGTTTTCTTATCAACTGCAACAAGAGTAACGGGGCATTCCACTTTTTCTTTTAACTGATCGAACATATCATTTCTTTTCTTAGTCCTTGGCGATGAAGTATCAGACTTAGCAGTTGACTTTCTTGAGCGCGGCTGTCTTATCTGTGTCTTACGTGTAATTTCAATGTCCTTATAACAAGTACCTTTGTACCTGGGCGTTTGGATCTTTGAAGCTTTAAAGAGTTCATCGTCTTCATCATCATGACTCATCTTCTCACTATTGATATCTTCATATTTGGGCGAATACAGTTTGCGCTTTCTACGGGTTAATGGTGTGTTGACATCATCTGATTTGCTCTTAGACGAATCTGTTTTAGGTGATTGTACCGGATTGTCGTTTCTTTCAGGTGTCTTTTCTTCGGAATGTACAGCATCGTCCGAGTTTTTTTCTTGTATCGGCGACATAGCTACAGGGGGTTTTAATTCAAACCTGCCTTTGTTTTTCTTCGTAGCAGACTGTTTTGTAGTTTTCACAATTTTCTTTGCTGTGTATTTCAGCCTGATAGGTTTCCTAGCAGAAGGTTTAATAGTTCTTTTACTTTCTTTCTCCATTGTAGTATTTTGCTTGTTACTAACATCTGTTAGCGGTATAACATCGGGTGGATTCTCTAGTGCATTATTAGTATCTTCGATCGCATCCATTCCATCAACATCCCTCTTAAGAAATTCAGCGCATTTATCAAAATCGCTACAAACTCTATCAACCATGCTATTCAAACATTCTAAGATTTCAAAATCTTGCAATTCTACATTTTCTACATCGGTGTGAATATCTTCGTGAATTTGCAGGCAATCATCAAACTGCTCACTCTCTGAACTAGTCTCATTAATCTTCCTCGCCAATGTTGGACTGATTACAATTTCC
This sequence comes from Maruca vitrata, assembly GCA_039566165.1. NCBI lineage: Eukaryota > Metazoa > Arthropoda > Insecta > Lepidoptera > Crambidae > Maruca > Maruca vitrata. The sequence goes on along the minus strand of CM076938.1, from coordinate 2,674,824 downwards.
CCACGTTTGTTTTCAGTTATATGTTGAGAAAAGAATTCTTCAACGGCTTTGACATCAAATATCTGTCTCTCACCTGATTCCTCAGGGACAATATTCTCTTTTTCTTTTAATACGCTCTTTTTGGTAATTCTCCTTCTAACTGTTACAAAATTCTTAGGCGTTTCACAGACATCATTCGACTCATCCGTAGTTGTGTTGCTTATAACAGTACATTTATTTTCATTATCTTTATTAGCAGCAACTGCAGTTGCTTTATTACTTTCAACGGGTGTATTATCAATAGCTTCACTACATATTTCGTTGACGTTTTGCGTCTTTTTAGTAACGTCGCCTGTATTTATACCGCTGTCTAAGAACTCTTGTTCGTTGAAGTCTTTCTGTAAAGCCTCTTGGACGAGGAGATTAACAATGTTATCCGAACGAAAATCTTTATTTTTTGTTAAGCGTTCAAGCGTATCATTGATGACGGAAACGTCTGTCGATCCTATGGTAGCTACTTGTAGGCAATTGGTTTGGTCGTCCTCATCTACAGGAGATAGGACTCTGTTTTTGCTTTTATCTTGTAATTCGCCATCGCTTTGAGAGTTTCTCTCGGAAGTTTGTATTGTTTTCTGGCAAACCCCTACAGGGCGGTTAAGTTTTAAAGTCTGAGTGCTGAGAAGGCTCTGCCTGTCGTCTGTCTCGCTCACCTCTGTCACAGTGGACAACTCAGGTAATGCGCACACGTGTACGGCTTCCTTGTCGAATTTATATTGTGGAAGAGATTCTAGCTTTTCGTGAAGCTGTGAAAATTATAATGTTCGTTCATATTATAATACTGTAGAAGAATAGATATGATTTATTTAATTTACAAATACAACATGTAGGTAATAGAAACAAAGTTACAACAATAACATTCAGTTGTATTAAAAAATACCAATAACTTTAAAGTATTTTATTTATTACTTTGTTATCATCATTTATCATAAGTGTCTAATAACTTGCACAGCTTAACTTTGAAAATCATCAACCAACTTGACAACATACCGCAAAACATCATTACCCCCAAGCACATAGTATGAGCTGTGACCACACAATTACTTAGCACCGTTTATTACTGCATTACATAACTAAATACTTGTCAACCATTTTTTATGTGATCTGTACCTAATATGTGTACCTACCTAGTAAAGATACCATTTGGTTAATGGTTTCCCTAGAGCATAAGCTATTCAGAACTGAAGATAAATGATTTGTGCTTATAATTCTTATATTTTACTTTATCTTTAAGGAATAACGAAATGTAAGTTTCTAGGTCTAAGATAAGCCGGATATAGGTACATATACTATGTATTATTGTCATATGGGGCATTCCATGCCAAGCGGACAGGTAAAAAATGTTGATGCTTCAGATTTCAATAATATTTTACTATGTTATACCTATATAGGTCCTCAACATATATTATGAATATTTTTACTCTGTGATATATAGTTATAGATTTAGAGGCTAATGAAGTTTTGACTCTACAGCAGAAATGCACTATTTGTAGTCCCAAAAAACAATATTTATTATGTAAAAAAATTAAATTTAATACATGAATTTTATAGTTTAGTTATTGAGCTTACTTTTGACATTTTTAGAAAATGTTTTTTTTATTTTTTTGAAGAAAAAAAATTGATTTTTATTTTTTATCCTCGATTTTCTCAAACTTGGACCACTTTAATTTTTATTATTTTTTTTCCTAAAATAGCTCATAGTATGTAAATAATCCTTGCCAAGTCTCATAATGGGCCCGGGAGTAGTTTAGGAGCTAGACCAGTTACAAGGCCGGAGCGCAGCGGTATGCGCCGTGCCGCGCCTGCCGCCCGTTAGTAACAGTTTGCAGAAACATTTCATTTTATAATTAATTTATTGATTTTTCTTAAAAACATTAATAATTCAATAAACAACAGGTTTATTTACATATTTTTACAAGGTTATGAGTCTTAGCATTGCTGGTGCGTTTTATAATAACACCCTGAGCTGGACAAAAAAACTATAGTTGTCGGCAAAACCGCACTGAGTAATGATGTTACCTTCTGTAATACTCTCTTTTAACTGTCTGAAATATTGAGCTTGCTGGTCTGCGATATACGCATGTGGCTTCAGCAGTTCCAAGGCTGTGCTAAGGCTGACGAAATCATCGGAAGGAAGGCCTTGAGTGGCGATGGTGAAACGATCTGATTGCGACTTCTGTGACAATACCCGGTACAATATATGGGTGTTTAGTGTTTACCCGTGGCCCCATTGGGTCGGCCCATTAACCCTTTGACGCATAAAACAAGTATATGTAAGTTTTTATATTTATGACTGCATTATTTAGTTTCTTACAAGGTAATTTAAATATGTGTATATTAAAAAAAATTAAAAAACCAATAGGATTTTGGAAATAACTTGGGACAAATGTGTCCCAATATGCGATATAGGGCGTCATTTATTATTTTGTGAGGTACTTACTATTATAGCAAAATTAAGATTTTTCCGATAATAAAAACCAAATTCAATTAAAAATAACAATTTTATTATACTATTTTCATAAATGGCAACCTGCAAAACAATTTATTGCTGCTATGAAACATATATTTACATTACAAATGTCACATATATTGCTGGTACGATTTTCTACTCAGGTTGCAGTACTCCTCTAATTTTTTCGAATCGTGATAAAGGCATTACTTTAGCTATATTAGGCACACCCATGTCAGGTTCAGTGGACCAGTAGCTTCTCAGGGTTGGTAATACATGGTAGCCCATTACATAATTCATGCCGTTGAATGCTATTATTTCATGGAGATCGGTAATGAACACCAAGCCGTTTTGATGAGCATAACGTAGTCTCTGGTATTTTTAATCCCTCAATCAATTATCTAATATTAGTTACTGCCTCAAATATATTCAGGTTTCTATAATTCTCGGGAAATGTTTATCTTACCAAATTCATAATCGGTGTCAGCAAAAAATATACGGGTGATAGATATTATTTTTCCACTTGAACTCGGGAACCGGATCACGTTATAATGAATTAGTGGGGATAGTAGACAAAGAGTCTGAAGAGGACCTCCAGGTCCTCTTCAGACTCTTTCAAAATCCATTTTGAGTAGATTCTGATGATAGAGGTGGCTCAATTACAGTTTCAGAAAATCCAGCTTGCATATCCTCTAGTAAAAATGACTGGTCTATGTCATCCCAAGTGAGTGCATCTCAGTGTCACTTGTTTCAGCCATGAGATATTCCTCGACTTCGCAATCAGCCAAACGGAAAATCCTATTTCCTTTGCGCGCCTAAAACAAATAAATTAAGCATTTATATCGTGTGTAAAATCACAAAATATGCAATAAAACGTTACAGTAAAATATTTTTAAAATTGACCTTTTACGCATATTGGGACAATGGCGTCCCATACTTATAATTTCATATTTTCGTTACTAAAATGTTACTAATTACGACAAATAATGATAACAATATGATTGATTATTACTTACCATCCTCATAAATTATTCACTTATCAGTCACTGGTTGCAGCAAAAATTTAATATTATTAACTTCAGAAAAAAATCGAAGAAGCGCGGCAAACTACTCAAAAGTAATGTGACGTTTTTTCTTTGTTTTTTCGCGCTCATGTTCACCAACCAAAGAAAAAAAACAAAATACGTTCGTATACAATAAGTATGTGTTGAGTTTAGTTCCCAATAATGCTTTGTTTAGAAATAAAGACAAATTTAATTTTAGGGACAGTGGTGTCCCATTTACGTCAAAGGGTTAACGGGTCCACGGGTAATTTTGATTCCTCATGGTCCCATTGCGTTAGGGATTGCTCTCTGGTCTTATAATTTATCGATAAAAAATGTAAACCATTAACTAAACATAAGTTTACTTGTTCAAATTAAATTATTGCATTCTTAAAAACAAATACATATTTACACCCTAGAAACAATAGAGAAGTAATGATGAATTATCTTAACATTTCTAATGCGTATTCGACTGATATTTCACCAGTTATTCATTCCATTAATAAAACGTTGAATTCAATACATGAATGGAATTCGAAGACGTAAACTCATGTTTAATCAAAATGTGAATCAAAATTACCCGTTGACCCGTTAATGGGCCGACCCAATGGGGCCACGGGTAAACACTAAACACCCATATATTGTACCGGGTATTGTCACAGAAGTCGCAATTAGATCGTTTCACCATCGCCACTCAAGTCCTTCCTTCCGATGATTTCGTCAGCCTTTGCACAGCCTTGGAACTGCTGAAGCCACATGCGTATATCGCAGACCAGCAAGCTCAATATTTCAGACAGTTAAAAGAGAGTATTACAGAAGGTAACATCATTACTCAGTGCGGTTTTGCCGACAACTGTTTTTTATTGAATTATTAATGTTTTTAAGAAAAATCAAATTAATTAATTATAAAATCAAATGTTTCTGCAAACTGTTACTAACGGGCGGCAGGCGCGGCACGGCGCCTACCGCTGCGCTCCGGCCTTGTAACTGGTCTAGCTCCTAAACTACTCCCGGGCCCATTATGAGACTTGGCAAGGATTATTTACATACTATGAGCTATTTTAGGAAAAAAAATAATAAAAATTAAAGTGGTCCAAGTTTGAGAAAATCGAGGATAAAAAATAAAAATCAATTTTTTTTCTTCAAAAAAATAAAAAAAACATTTTCTAAAAATGTCAAAAGTAAGCTCAATAACTAAACTATAAAATTCATGAATTAAGTTTAATTTTTTTACATAATAAATATTGTTTTTTGGGACTACAAATAGTGCATTCCTGCTGTAGAGTCAAAACTTCATTAGCCTCTAAATCTATAACTATATATCACAGAGTAAAAATATTCATAATATATGTTGAGGACCTATATAGGTATAACATAGTAAAATATTATTGAAATCTGAAGCATCAACATTTTTTACCTGTCCGCTTGGCATGGAATGCCCCATATGTAGGTACTAACCTGAGCTAAAGAAGTAGTCGACGCCGTTGAAGGGGATGGCCAAGCAACAGGATTCCTCGGTCTCACAATAAACCCTGTAGAAAAGGTAGTTATTTTTTTTGTAATATACACCGTGAAATTTTAGTGATTGTTTTCCCGCAGTAAAATGATTCTATCTTAGTAGTACAAAAGATGTGTGCAGTTCTTTTTTGGTAAAATCGATAAATGCCGGTTTTACGAAAGGTTTAACCGTAACTCGAAAGCACGTTCGAACCGCTTTATGACTTAGGGTGTAGAGCTTCTTTAGCTTTAAGCATCGATTTCATGCGGCAAGCAGTACCTGAACACGTCACATCTTCAAAAACAACGATAGCTTCTCTCGTTTTCGAGTTGGAAAATTATTATTCTGAAAAATCGAAAAAAGAAATTTTTTTTTTCGAGGAATAATTTGCATGATTCGATAGTATTACTAAAGGCAAATCGTTCTGCCACGGGAAAACAACCACTAGAATTTCACGGTGTATATTGGTCCCTATATTGGACGTTATAAAAAATTACAAACTCAGAAATAAAAACGAAATTGAATATTTAAGTAACTGTAAGTACATAAACGACTACGATATCCGAAATCCTAAAGCCACATAAGAATTTTGAATTGAGAAAGAAATATTTGTTTCTACTTTCATTATTTGGCCGTATTTTTTTACAAACGACGATCAGTATGACCCTACCCCGCCTGATGGTACGCCGAGAGGTCTACTTATGAGGTCGACAGGCATATAAGAACCTATTAAGCCTGTCGCCCTAACCCTGAAGGCCTGCATAGATACTGTTACACGCCACGATATGAAGTAACTTATATTTATTTACCTGAATGTTTGCGTCTTTGAACTTCTACAGGATGAGAAAATCGAGTGTCTTCTTCCTAAAACGTAATAAAAAATAATGCCATCTTTAAAATCAGCATTACCTACTGATTACTTAACCAAAATCAATACTATCATATTAGCCGAACGTCATAACTAAGCTGTCAATAATTTATTGAGCTACCCTCAAGTTAGTGAACATAAATGGTTTCAAATAGCTATCGGGTTTCTCAAATTCCAACTCAAAAAATGCAAAGATATAAGATATAATTATTTAAATTACAGACTTAAAAAAGAAGGGGCTTACCAAATTATTCTGAATTTTGTTCGAGGTCTCTCTGTTTTCTTGTGGAGATAATGATAGCGGCAAATCCAAATCAAGCAGAACCTGTAACGAAATTAGAACCTTACCTGCGGTTGTATATTTAGTTATATTGTGATTGCAAAAAAAAGAAAAATTAAGTCAATTATTATAAAAGATAAATCATATTTATATAAAAAAGCGTCGATGGCCGAGTGGTTAAGGAGCGAGAGGTCGCCAGTTCAAACCCCGCCAGATACCAATGTGTTTTTCAAATTTGAAATTCATATGTACCATCATTCGACGCTTTAACGGTGAAGGAAAACATCGTGAGGAAACCTGCACACCTAAGAAGAAATTCTAAGGTTGTGTAGTCGACCAACCCGCACTTGGCCAGCGTGGTCGACTAAGGCCTTATCGCCCTAGTTTAGGGTAGGCCCGTTCCCCAGCAGTGGGGACGTATATGGGCTGATGATGATGATGATATAAAAAATAAATATATATAAAAAATCAAGTGCTCCATCGCTGCTCGGGGATTGGGACCCACGGAAATCGCGAGCTGGCGTGCTTTCCTCACACTAAGCCAGCAGCTTTGTATAGGAGCCTTGAATTTTTACCTCATATTGCATGGGTCACCCGTAGGTAACTGCACATTAAATTAATAAAGTAATTGGCCGAGTGGTTGAGGTCGTTGTTTGCCTTGCGAGAGGTCGCCAGTTCAAACACCGCCACGTACCACTGTGTTTTTCAAATTTAAAATTAATATGTAGGATTTATTTTTTGATTATTCAACGCATTAACGGTGAAAGAAAACATCGCGAGGCAACCTGCACACCTACGAAGAAGAAAGGCCAGGGTGGTTGACTTAGACCCTGTCCAGATGTCGCGTTTTTACGGTTATCCAAGTAAGATTATTGTAAATTCGCTCACATCATTATAGCTGGAGAGCTAGTGAACCCTGGGAGTAACGGTCTTCCTGTAAGGTTAGAAATTTTTATACTGACGGTTTATGGCATGCTAAGACCAATAGCCAAGACCTGGCAGGCGTCAGCCCTGCACGTCATCAGCCCCTTTATTTTTCAAACTGTTAAGTAAATGGGGTTTCAAAACTTGTTCCTGTAAGTTTGAAAATTTAATAGAATAAAGTTATTTTATTATACATCTTAAAAATAAATTGACAGGCGATTACAATAAGTAGAAGTATACGACAGGTCAATTAGAAAACGCACAGTTGATGAGGTAAAAAAACTTTACCCTGTATACTTAAAAGTTTTATATGTTTTTCAATAGACTTCTCAGAGTAAATATGTACAATGCCAGGCGGTTTTGAACAGCATAAGACCTTGCCAGGCGAGGGGACAGCTGCTAAAGGCGTGCGAGTGAGAAGTGTTACATGAATGCATACAGTAAATGTAATGTATTTTATTATGTTTTATACAATGTACATTATTTTTAACACTCATTTTCTTCAGCATCATCCGAAATTTCGCTATCACTGTTTTCATCATCATCTGATTCTTCAACAATGTTTTCCTCATCTGAAAATAGTAAAATAAATTTTTATGAATCAATATGGTTGTTGAGAATTAAATATCAAGTTCAACGCATAGGACTGCATATTAAATGATACAGAATAAAATAGTTGTATGTTACCTGAAATGCATTCCTCAGTTTCAGTCGATTGTGCTGTGGAAGTATCAGCATGTTCTTGTAAAAGTATGTCGTATTAAACGATGGAACCGTATTCCTCTCAAACCAATTAAAATGGTAACGATTTATCAATTAAGTTCCAACCGTTATTTTCAGGTGTAATAATTGTTGGTTCTTTTAAATGACAATTTCGCCATATATTTGTAATGTAGGCAGTTCTCAACAATTGTTGATGTAGTTCACGTTGGCAGGGTGGTAAATTCGATGAATCATAGCTTACTATTTTTTTCATAAACACTTTAGGATAAGTTGTGCTGAACGTAGCAACGAACTTTTCATATCGTGCATTTTTAATTTTGAAGATTTCAAACCATACATTTGGCATACAAATTTCTCTAGTATCGGGATTTTTTTTTCTTTCTTCGGTACTATTTCTGCGTTTCCTAATTCTTTGAATGCTTTCTGATATATACTCGATTTTTGCAATATTTGGAATGGTTTTTCTTTATCTCTTCTTGAAAAAGACGGATTGAAATCGCAACCGGTTAATGCTTGAAATCCAGGTTAGCTTTGGCATATAGAAGGTCCCAATTTTGTATATAGTTCAGAAATATTTATCGATTTTTTACAATTATTAGTGCCATATTCCATATAGATTTTTAAATTCTTATTGTGGAGATGATCTATTGTGCCTGTCGACCTCATATTTGGATCTCACTACCGCTTACCATCAGGTGGAGTGAGGTCATCTTGTTAGCCTTTTATAAAAAAAAAAAGATGGTCCTTGTTTCCGAGCAGTAATATTAAAATGTCTGTGTCACATGTATATGTCACGGTAAAATTGTAAATAACGCTTGATTGCTATCTACCTAGCAAGATTGTGAACCGTCGAAAATTTGTAAACCATAACCTACTGCTTACAATTTAACGTATTATTATTCGTCAGTTTGCATTTCATCGACTGTACATTGTATAAAACATAATAAAATACATTACATTTACTGTATGCGTTCATGTAACACTTCTCACTCGCACGCCTTTAGCAGCTGTCCCCTCGCCTGTCAAGGTCTAATGCTGTTCAAAACCGCCTGGCATTGTACATATTTACTCTGAGAAGTCTATTGAAAAACATATAAAAATTTCAAGTATACAGGATAAAGTTTTTTTAACTCATCAACTGTGCGTTTTCTAATTGACCTGTCGTATACTTCTGCTTATTGTAATCGCCTGTCAATTTATTTTTAAGATGTAAATTAAAATAACTTTATTCTATTAAATTTTTAAACTTACAGGAACAAGTTTTGAAACCCTATTTACTTAACAGTTTGAAAAATAAAGGGGCTGATGACGTGCAGGGCTGACGCCTGCCAGGTCTTGGCTATTGGTCTTAGCATGCCATAAATCGTCAGTATACAAATTTCTAACCTTACAGGAAGACCGTTACTCTCAGGGTTCACCAGCTCTTGGACTATTAAGTCTTGCTAAAAGTCTAAAAAAAAGCAGTTTAACAATTTTTGAAATCTTTTATCCCCATTCATGTATCTTTGACTCTCGAAATTGAAATAAAAAGTTCGGATCGTCACCACTGGGGACGAACGAAACTTATTTTTTCCCACTCGTCCCCATTGGGGACGACAGAGTGGGGAGGAACGGGAATAAAGGGTTTTTACTCGCGCGATGGTGAGGGACTAGAGGTTCATACGTTCTGTCCACATACAGTCGCCCAACTTGCTAGTATTTCACAATCAAGTCAAAACGCCCATCTGGATAGGGTCTAAGGCCTTATCGCCTAGTTTAGAGTAGGCCCATGCTATACCTGATACTTGTCCCCGAAGGCTTCCCTCAGGGCTGTGTCGAGCTTACGCAGGTCAGCGCGGGTACTAAGCACTGCTCGGAGTCCCTCGCCGCCCGGCGCCGCGCCGCTCGGGCGAAGCCGCACCGCGCTACTAGTGTTTATGAGGACAGTCACTTCCGACGACTCCCTGTTGAAGACATACGATTGAAGACGTGAGCTGACGCCATGATCACGGGTGGCGATTGCAACAGGGCCGAAATATAGGGAGCTCATTAAAACAAACCCACTTGGTAAATATACCGGATATTTTCAGTTTTATAATGTGTGTAATCATGACAGTTTAAAATTAAATAAAATAATAGTTATTGAGCTAAAATCGTAACACAATGGGTACCTGGGGATTGCTTTCGCCGAAGGGGAAGGCCCAAAAAATGATGGTGTGACGATTTGGCCCAGATATCAAGGAGCTGGGAAGTGCTGGCCTTGGATAGAGAGCGGTGGACAGGTTTGGAGGAGACCTTTGCCCAGCAGTGGGATGATACGGGTTAAGTAAAAAAAAAAGAGTTATTAACACAACATTTAATGAGTGAATAACACAAGTTTTAATGAGCTCCCGATATTTCGGCACCGTTGCAGGCGCCATGATCACGGGTTCATCAATCAGTTTTTTAATTATTTAATTTTTTCTTGTAATTGTGTAGGTATGTGACCAATAAATATCTATTCTATTATATTCTATTCTAAATCGCTTCAGTGCCCTGTGGGATAAGTACTGTCACAAACCTGCACAGCTGCACGCTAACAGTCTCCTCTGGCGACACGCACAGCGCCTCCCAGGACCCGGCGCCCGCGAGCCGCGCGTCCAGCACTACGGACACGCTCCCGTGGGACGAGTTCACGTCTAACCAGGTCTCACGCTTTTCCGTACCCTGAGGAATCATTATGATAAGGCGTCCGACCGATTTCAGCCATGGCGGCCGATCTCAATTGAGATCAGCCAAGTGCGCAGGACATATTATAGTGCACAAGTGTACGCGCAAACACAAGTGCTCCCTCTATTTATCCTATACTCTCATAATTCGGTGAGACGGCAATCCGAAATGACCGATGAGAGATCGGGCGCAGGACCACCGGATTAACGTGCTTTCCGAGGCACGGGCGTTCAACCGCCAACTTCCTAACTCCGGGCTGAGTAATTTCATTACAGAAAAACTCACACAAATTTTGCCCGACCCCGGACTCGAACCGGGGACCTCTCGGTCCTAACGCAGTACTTGCTACCAATAGACCAACGAGGCAGTTAAATAATGTAAATTATGATAATAAATAATGTAAATAATAATAAAATCCTTTAGTGTTCAAATACATACAATGCATTACATGTTTTAAAAACTTAAGTACCTAAATTAGGACTAGGTTATGCTCTTCAGCTATTGAACAAGTATGTATTATGTGCGTGCGTGCATCCGATTTAGTCCAATTCGCTTTAGTATATCCCCCCTAAAATCCCCTTTAACAGATCCTCCAACCAACACTCCCTTTTTAGATACGCTACTAAAACGATGCCTGAATGGCTCAGTTGGTGAGAGCAGCTGACGCGATATCTGAAGACCGGTGGTTCATGTCCCCGTTCAGGTAGGGTCTTGAATGCGATTTTTTAAATTTTAAAATCTTGATCTGCTATCCTATTTTAGTATTGCTTCCGAGATCTTCAATTAACATGAAAGACACTTACCAGGACTACAGCGACGGAGCCCACAGTGAGTTTCCGACACACCACGGACGTCACCAGCTCCGCGACTCCGTTGCACGCATTCAGGAAGTCACGAGCGTCCTGGACAACGACATATAATTTGGTTTCTATTGGTATACCTACCATCGATGTTTAATAAACCCTACAAAATAATACTCCAAAGTCCTACCTGGAAGAAGTCCTGCCAGGGCCGTTCCAAGAACAGTTCTAGGGCTCTCCTGCCGCACACAGCCTCTGGGAACCAGTCTCTGGCCGCGGTCTGGCGCACCGACGAGGACTGCCGCGGCAGCAGCCAGCGGAGCAGCGTCTCCAAGATGCTGTACTGAGCAGGCAGGTGCCCACAAGATGGTAGGAGGGTGGCTAGTTTGAGGCTGAACAGAATAGATGGCGTGTTCAAATTCAAATGATTTATTGCACACATGTTGAGTTACAGATGTTAATAGTATCTAATGGATATGTACAACATGTACCCTGTTAGGGCGTAGCAAAACTTAAAAAAAAGTAAAACTAACTTAACTTAAAAAATAAGAATAATTTTTTTAACAAATATATACCTATAAAATAATAACAAATTGAATTGTCTATTGCGAATTATCAAAATACTTATGTGTTATGGTGGTTGGAGGGTGGCTAGCTTGCCACTTGACAGTATTGAATATGTTAATGTGTACTAATCTCAAAATAAAACAGTATGTTATGAAGATCTGTTATAAACTAAATGTAGATAAGACATTATCAGAACTTTAAACACATATACTTGGAGAATTTTGGCTATAATATGGTGTTATTATTTATTATTCTCATAATATAATTATGCAATACTTCTAAGAAATAATCATTCTCATTTTAATAAAAACAGAAGAGTGGAAGAGGTACACATATTGAGCCGATCCAACTTAATGTGGGACAAGGGCAGGAGAATGATGATGAGTATCCAGGTGATATGTATCAACCTAAGGAAATAGTGTAATAACATTTTTAGACTTTCGCGTTCCATTACACTAAATATTTGTCTTTATGGGTCTACACGCGTTAATAGGAGTAGCAAATTACATAGCTACTTACTGCCCGACGTTTCGACTGGGTTACACCAATCGTGGTCGCGAGCGAACTGGCGCTGCCCGTCTTCTTCTGCCATTGTGGTTGTGAATATCTTCGGGGGTGGATCAAGATATTCACAACCGCAATGGCAGAAGAAGACGGGCAGCGCCAGTTCGCTCGCGACCACGATTGGTGTAACCCAGTCGAAACGTCGGGCAGTAAGTAGCTATGTAATTTGCTACTCCTATTAACGCGTGTAGACCCATAAAGACAAATATTTAGTGTAATAACATGTCATTAACTACATAGTCATGTGCTATAACAAATTAAAATGCCAACTTACAAGTAGGTTTCAAATTTATTCCTCAGTGCAAACCGTATCTCCCTACTCGACTCTGCACATACTAGATTCAAACAGCACAGGATTTCATATCTCTGAAGTATGTCTGGTTGGGTGCTTGAGGCCAAGTCTAGAAGGCTCTCTGTTGTCAATTCCACAAGTATGTCCGGCAGGGAGCGGTCTTTGCTTCTGATGCCCTATGAGACGTAAAATTATTTCATATTTTATTTTGTTAGACTGAAATGATATGAATGGATCACTGGGATCACAGGCTGCCTTGCTTGTAAACATTGCGCTAATGACTATTTGGGAATGGTGTTTACAGCAAAAATAAGGAAATATAAAAAAATAAAAATAAATTATAGTAATTTATAGACCAATTGTATTATTTAATGGGAAAATAAAATGAAAGAATTCAGATAAGTTAAGCAAATATTTGTAAAACTAGTAAAACATAAACAATAGAAAAAACAGGAATACCTACACTTATGAATTTGAGAAGCAATTTAAGAAATGTCCACCAATGATGGCTGTGCCTGATAAGATGTTTGCGCATAGCGTCCAACCAGTACTGCAGCAATATGACCAACTCCTTGCCAAGTAAGCCCCATGTTTTGGAAGCCGGTTGCTCCACCATCCTCTCAAATAAAACCAATGCAGCGCCATTACTCTCGCACTTACTAAAGTACTAAAAACAAAGCACACTCCATAGTTAATCCACACAACCATTCAGGGCTCAACAAATATAATTACTTGGACTTAAAAACTTACTTCAATTTCGAGTGCCTTAACTTTTTTCAGTAAAAGAACTGTCGACATATTGAATTGCACTTTCGAACTTTTAAATGCATACTTGGAGACTTCTTGAGTAACGGAAATATAATCGTTTAAATTATTTACATGTCTCAACATCTTTTCTAAATCCATTTTAGATAATTTTCTTTGATACATAAGAAAAGCGAACAATTCTTCTATTTCATTTCGATTTCCCGCGAAACAAAGAACTATCAAACATCGCATAAATTTGTTGCCATTTACGCACTTTAAAAACTACTATTCACGACTTTTTGTGTTTGTATTCCAAAGTGTGTACTGTCTTTAAAATAGTCGCACTGTTGACCGTGGCATTATATCAATTAAGTTATTTAAAATAATCAATGTCAAGTTGTGTTTAACGTCTCGGTAACCAATTAAAATTAAGCTTATTCGTAGCTTCCATCTGATAGGATAGTACAACAAAAAATTAAAGCTTGTGTAAAATCGGATTGGTCACAATAAGTCAGTACAAATCTATGACTGTGGCTGAATCGGAGAAACGGAACGGATTTGAGAGGAAATTGTCAGTCAGTATCAGAATTTTCGATACTGACGCATCGTTAATTGCTTACCGCTATCGGTTTTCCGAATTCCGAGCTTTGAAAGATCTGACCTAAAGATATGATACGATTGTTTGTAACATAATGGTGATTCATACCGAGCGGCTCGAGATTCTACTCGTCCCTCATTCGTTTAAAATTCAGTTCGGTTTTACGCTCGCGTAGTAGCGGACGGATCACACTCGCGACCAGATATTATGTGGCCCGAACGAGGAAACGAATTGAGAATTTTACAATTATGATGCCTATGGTGTATACAGTGTATGGTTTTGCCATTTTCTTTATAGTGGCGTGGGTGTGTTTGTGGTTAATTCACCTAATGGCCCTCTCGTATTCGAAGTGGAGGCTGCACCGGACGGTGGACCGGTCGCCACCGGAGCAGCCGTACCCGGGCGTGTCGATCCTGAAGCCGCTGACGGGCGTGGACCCGAACCTGCTGTCGAACCTAGAGACGTTCTTCACGCTGGACTACCCGTCGTACGAGCTGCTGTTCTGCGTGGAGAGCGAGAAGGACCCGGCGGTGATGCTGGTGAAGCACAGCCTGCTCAACAAGTACCCGAACGTGGACGCGCGCCTGTTCACGGGCGGCTCGCGCGTCGGCGTCAATCCGAAGATCAACAACATGCACCCGGCCTACATGGCGGCGAAGTACCCGCTGATCCTGGTCAGCGACGCCGGCATCCGGATGCGAGAAGACTCACTCCTGGACATGGTGCAGCATATGAAGGAGGACGTGGCCATCGTGCACCAGATGCCGTTTACGTGCGACGCGGAAGGCTTCGCGGCCGTCTACGAGAAAGTTTACTTCGGGACGGCGCAAGCTCGCCTATACATGGGCGCGGACTTCCTCGGGATCAACTGCCATGTGGGCATGTCGTCGCTGGTGCGGCGCTGCGCGCTGGAGGAGGCGGGAGGGCTCGCCGCCTTCGCCGACTACCTGGCCGAAGACTACTTCATGGCGAAGGAGGTGGTGTCGCGCGGGTGGAAGATGCGCGTCGCGTCGCTGCCGGCGCTGCAGAACTCCGGGCTGCGATCGGTGGGCGCGTTACAAGCGCGCTTGAAGCGCTGGGCGCGGCTCCGGATCGCCATGGTCCCGACGACGGCGCTGCTGGAGCCGCTGAGCGAGTGCCTGCCGCTGGGCGCGGGCGCGGCGTGGGCGGCCGGCGAGCTGTTCGGCGCCGAGCCCCTCCCCTTCTTCCTAGTGCATGTGCTCGTGTGGTTCCTCTCGGACTGGGTCATGCTCCGCACCGTGCAGAACGGCTCGCCCCCCTTCACCAAAGTGCAGTTCCTCCTCGGCTGGGTGTGGAGTGAGTGCTGTGCCCCGTTTGTGCTCGCGGCCGCGTTGTTAAACCCGGAGATCTCGTGGCGGACTCGCTGCTACAAGTTAGACTGGGGCGGCCGGGCCCACGAACTCAAGTCGCCCCATACTCAAAAGCTTTAATTTATGGATGTGTACATTTGTTTGTGTCAGCCGAATGATGTGTGTGTGATTTGTAAAATAAGTTTTTATTTTAATTCCTATTTATAATTTTGAAATGAATGGATACTTGTTACTTTTGTTTTAGAAAGATGTGTACATTTTTAGAAGTTACTGTTGTATTTGATTTTGTGGTAATATTGATTACCGGTACGGTTAGGTGATGTTCTGCCATATTGCATTGAGTACAATTATATCTAATTGAAAGCTGATAAGAGACTGGCTCTGCCACATGCAACATGATTTGCTTATCATTGGAGTGGGACTATCAGTCCTGTAGCATCATATTAATCACAGCTTTATCTATAAATGATTTATTTTTCAAGCCCTGTGCTGTTTTTCAGAAAAGACTTAATTTTATTTAGTTACCTACTTCTCAAATTAATGTATTGAAACAAGTTTTCTCGACCGGTTGTCTAAAGAGCAAAAAAAAGGAATCCAATTTTTTGCTCTACATCTACTTGTAATTGGTTAAGTTCGACTGGTATGACTTGTTTTAATGTGCTACAATTGTTAAAAATATGTGTAACATCCTTATAAACTCTCAAACGAATAATAGTAATTTATTTTGTAACGGTATGTTATCTATAATGACTGTATTGTAATTCTAAACAAGACATACAGGGTCATTTCTCTCTTGAAAGTTGTACTAGAATACTTTTTAATATCTTACAATTTTGCTATATTGTGGTACCTTTGGATGGAATGTGTGGGATTCATAGTACAATAGTTGAGGTCTGAAATGGGACCAAATGGGGGAAGTAAATACTTTGCTTTGTGATAAAAATTATTTGCAGACCAAATGATTGAATGTTGCTTTAGTTTTTCATACTAAAGATTTGATGAGAAGCTAAGACTGGTCTAGATAGTGTAAGGTTGTCCAAAGGTACCCTTCTGCTATCATTTTCTATAGTGCCCATCACACAGAATATGTTATACTTATCAGATATTATCAGCCATTTGAAGTACCTTTTATAATATTATTTTGTATAATATAAATGCTGACATGTTATGATTTGAAGATGATTTTGTTTACTCTGTGTATAGTCAGCCTATGCATGCCGGGGAAATTATAGCCATCAAGGACTTTCTGTTTTAAGTTCTACTTAAAACAAGACATTATAATTTTACTTGGTGCATAATATATGACATTAATAGTACATAGTTTTTTAATACATTTCTACCCATTATACATGGATAACATGAAATTCCATTTATACCAAAACATAGTAAACCTAACAAAAAGATCAAAATGTCGATTTTAAGTCAGAATAAGTTGAAGTATGCCAAGCAATGCCACCTATTTACATTACAGTGCCATAAAAACGCATATATTTGGATATGAGATCATTTCTATTGCAAACAAAGATTTACAAAGGTACACAACTACTACTACTACATATACTATGCTATGAGAATAACAATGGTGCATTAAACATGTATTTTTTGTTATGATCAAGGACTGTTGACACTGAAATGTTTAACAAAGATTCTGATTTTTAAATGATGTTTGAACATGACAATAGAAAGAAAAAAATATTTGTAATTTTATTTTTTATTATGAGTTTATCATAGTATTAATAACTATTATCTGATCATTCATTCTTTTAACTGAATATTATAGCTGTTTGTAACTAGATATTTTAGTTTATCACCCTAAGACCGAACATAAGATAACGAACGGCTCAAGGATTCGGTCAATTACTTATTTGTTTAGCCAAACCACACAAACTAGGATCATCAAAAAATAACAATTAACAATAGTATCGTAAATCTAAAGCTTAGGCCTGTTACACATAGGCGCAGACTTCAATTATTTCCTAGACTGTAACAGTGCAATAGCGAACAATTGCAGCTAACTATTTATATCGTTGTTGCAGCAACATTTTAACCAAGTTAGGTTTCCTAGGATGACCTCGAAGAGTTTTCTACAGACCTTGGCACTCGTTCTAACGCTTCGCTTCAGACGATCGAATTAATAATTGAAATATTACTGCTGTTTCTAACTGTTTAAAAACATGCTCAGTCTGACATGTTATTAGATGAATGATCTACCTAAGTGTAATTAGATAGAATGGCATGACTGGGGACTCTTGATACCACTTTTGGGTAACATTAATATAAATATCACACAAATCATAAACATTCTTCCGATTTCAAAGTGTGTTGTTCAAGCACTCTTGTGTTACGGATAACAGAAACAACAGTGATATACATAAATATATTTATTAATACACCCAGACACGGAACAAACACCGATGTTGTCACATAGATATTTTGTTGTATTGTCTATTAGTTGCGCGAAAACTACACATTTGAAAAATTTCGGGCCACTTTTGGGATCGCGAATCCTCTATAGCTCAAAATATCAAGTTATAAATAATTATGATTAGAATCTTAATCTACGCGAATTCATCAGTTAAATTAATTTTATTTCAAAGCTTGAATATTTTCTTGTCTAATCGCTGTCGCGATCCACCGTGCGCCAAACTTCTAGTAGTGTAAGAGTCAATGGATTCTTTAAGTCTACCAAGTACGAGTCGATTGTATCTTGAAATTACGAAAGATTGTTGTGAGGAACTCGATACGGCAGTATCTATTTACCTCCAACACTGGTTGAGTAACCACAGATTTATACGTATATCGCTCGGTATATATCTCACTAAGATCCCCGTCTTAGAAGTAGTAAGGGTAGTTTCTCGTGACCACAAGCCTTGTAACTTTGTAAGAGCACGAAACGTCGGCTCAATACATTTAACTATTTTTATTGTATGCGAGTTTCATTCTATTTTTTTTTAATTTCAAATGTGGAGAGTTCGTGCAAATAGCAGACAATACCTTACCATGTTTGCATTCGTTTGAAA
This sequence comes from Maruca vitrata, assembly GCA_039566165.1. Lineage (NCBI taxonomy): Eukaryota > Metazoa > Arthropoda > Insecta > Lepidoptera > Crambidae > Maruca > Maruca vitrata. Next base: position 2,656,396 of record CM076938.1, on the reverse strand, counting down.
GTTTGTGTGTAACTTGGCGTCCTGTTGCGCTGAAGAACTCCAAACTCAAATATTATACGTACCGACAAAAGACCACTCAAAACTCTCGTCTACATTTTTATCAGATGTTATACATAGACATAATCGTACCTACTGAGATTCATTGCTACATAGGTACCGATTCTATATGTTTTATAGACTCGTATGCCTCGGTCATGGGGTCTCATCCCATACATTGAAAGTGATATTCCCAAAAACTACAACAGATGGCGACACGAGTATTCATTCGTTGATGATGATTATGCAAATCCCAGAAAACGATAAATCCAACCATTAAAAATATATAAGCTAGTATTTAAAAATATAATAATACATAATCAAATAAATTAAAACCCTTTTAGATAAATATTTTCATAAATTTAAATTTTCAATAAAAATTGTAGTTTTCGCGAGTGCTAATTTGGTAGAACGCCATCTAGTTCAAAAAATGACCGCAGTCAGTCATCAACTAGATGGCGTTGTTCGCGTATATTTAATATTTAATAAATTATAATTCTAGATTATTTAATTTATTTTGTTTAAACAAGAAAATATAGAAAAGAAGAGTTACTTGACTATCAACTACAAGAATGATTAACTCTCCCTTAGATTAATATTTTGTAACATTTCTCCGCATTGTAGGAATTAATATTCCCTAACGCAACAAAAACTATTCAACTATCTTTTAGTTTAAAAATTGGAAAAAATCGCATTCTTGACCCCGCCTGAACAGGGTCCTCGTTTAAATAGATAAATAAATAGAAATTAGATGTTTAAATTTACATTAGAGCTTTGAATAGCACTAAAACAACAAAATTAATAAAAATATTCGACTATTAATAATTGGGCATAACAATCTTTTTTAAATATTTTTCGAGTTTTTGCTCAAAAATTATATACTTCAAATAAAATAAATATCATACAACATCACTTTCATTGTGTTCATTCCGTGGTAAGTAGTCGTATCACAAATCACAAATAACCTTTAAAATACGTATATAAATAGCACACCAAACACGGCGCAAACAACGATGTTCGATTAAACAAATATTTGACCCGAGTGGGAATCGAACCCACGAGTCCCACGACTCTTGACACATGAGACAGGGGCACTATCCAATACGCCATCGAGCCAATCAGCCATCCAGAGAAGAAATATTAGATTATAATTTTTACATGATATAGATATTATTTAACACAATAACTCGAATTTCTTCTATCGTGAACTTTTAAGTATGTTCTCGTTTTAAGTACATTCTAGAATAGGGTATTTGACTATTTTTTTATTTTGATATAGTTCGATGGACCACTTGAACACAAAGACACTGTTGAAAGTATCACTTTGATATCTCAATAGCTCGGCGAGATATTACAATTTTAATTGCACATTATTTGGGCGAGCTCAAAAACGCTCCATACAAACCGCCCCTGGCGTGTGACGTCACACGCAAGTTCTTTGTATGCAGATGCAGCGCCTAGGAAGTTTGTTCGGAAGGTTCATCAAAAGTTGCGTTTATGGATATGTTTGCATAATGAAAGTGTTACTAATTCTGTTATTTATAAGATGACAACAAAATTTTAAATGATTTTCGCAATTTTGAAATGGACTTGCCCACCCAACTTTAAATGTCTTTGCTGTCACATTTCGCCAAATATTTAAGTTTCCATTTCATTAATAATATTGATTTGCTTTTAAATCTTACTGATTATTATACAAATGGGAAGGATAACAACCACTGTCAAATACCCTATTGCTGCATTGTCATAAATCACCATTACAATTTTATTTAAATCAATGGTTCACTACGCATCATAAAATAACAACTTTATTTTAAATACATTTTAACAAAGCCTAAAGTCCGCGCGCAAGTACAACGTCCGCCTCTCGCGCGGCACGATGTACTTGCGCGCGATGATAGCCTATCGACGACCGGGCCGCGCTTGCTTTAAAACTCAAGAGGGCTGCCGCGCGCACACGGCGCTGCTACACAGATTAAAATATTAAGTGCACGCTCTCTGTTATTTTTTTATTGACGTTTTTATTAAATTAAAACGACAATAATAATGACTCATCAATATTGAATTAATAAATATTGTTATGTAAATTAGTAAATTATTATTGTTATGTAATAATTTACATAACAATATTTATTAATTTAATAATTAACTTAGCTGTTTCAATACAATAATTAAAAATAATAATAATTGATTAAAATGTTCTAATAAACAATGTACCTAACAATCATTGTTCTATCGAAAAAGGCCCTCACAACTCCTTTTGTACAAGTGACACGCAGCTTCGAAGCAATATCAACTTCACGAACATATTGTTTTGGTACACTTTCGCACTATGTCGCAGTAGTCAGTCCTTTGAATTTTGCGCGCGAGACGTTTTCCTTAAAGGAGGCAACCCTGCTCTTGTGTGAGGTTCGGTTACTCGCGCGCGCGTTATGTCGTTCCGCGACTCTATAAAAAATAGTAAAGCTGTTTGGGGAGCCTTTACAGCGACATCTTTTGGTGTGCTTTTTCGACATGCTTTTACACTGGATGGGAATGGCTCGCTCTCGCTAGCGACGTCTGGTGTGCAAGACGGAAAACAGACATGGTGCGTGAGATGCCCGAGTTATGATGTCTACGTTTTAATGTATGGGATGGGGTATCTGTATAGTTATGTTATCTGTGCCTCGGTCTTTTCCATTATTGTTATTAATTTTGCTATTAAATAATGAAAACGGCCTATTGTTTCCAAATCTCGAACTTAATTTCTATTAAGTACCTACCTACTCAAAAGTCCCTACATCTTATATCTTCGCGCTTTGGTGAGATAAGACCTTAAGTTTCATCGCTGCATCGCTTAGTCTAGAGTTAGGTCGACTGGAAATTAAGTCAACCTGTTATAATAGGTAACTATTGGAGAAAAAAATGCCATTTTGCAGTAAGTTGGTAGAGTACCTATATAATTGCAGCAAGTTTCTGTTTGGGCGGGTCAGACCAGGCAATTTCGTACTCACATGCAATGCTCGCCAGTAATTACATATTACAAAGTACATACATATAAATGATGGAAATCGAATGTTATATTTATTTTAACACTTCCATTGCTTAGTTCATAAAAGTTCGCTGATGCATAAAATAAGTCCGACAGGTGTTACGTAAGCCGGTACCAATCATGATAATTGTAAGATGTGTTTTCCATGATCGCGATTCGTGCGTAATGTTTGTAGTATAGATATCTAGTCGTCCTAGATATCTCGGATTAGTTTTCCGTAAGTAAAGCATTGGTAGTAGTACATCTAATACCTACACTTATACTTAACTTCTACTTAGAAGTATAGTTAGTAGTAAGTTTTTGATACAACATTAGGTGTCAATAAACGCTAATGCTGTTCGCTGTTTCTGACTGATGATTGCTTAATTCCGACCTTCTACCTACGACAGTAGAAAACCGTATTAACCATGACCACTAAAAAGTAACTATTTTGCCGTGTTTCTACTAAATTAGCGATTAGGTTGGTAAAGTACCTACGTAACACCAACACACGACATTTTAGTGAATGGAGTGACATTACTAGTCTGAAATTAGCAAAACAGTGGTTGACCTTAGTCAAAGCCAGTGTGCGCGGGAGGCCCAAATGTACGCGGAAAACAGTTCTCGTTATACTCGATCACAATAGCAATGCACTTTGAAACACAATTCATAAGTTAACCTCTTGTTCAGTCATCAATGTGTCACTATTTTAATGAGGTAATAGGTACGCACGCATAAGTTCGTGGCACTCATTTTATGAAAACTATATCGTTCTAGTCGAGATTCTAAGAAACATAAGAAGATCAAGAATTTTATCAAAGATAATTATGTTATTTATTGGTATCCCAACCCCCCTAATACAACCATGCCTACTAAAGTATTTTCTTTACGTCTGTACCTACACTAACAGGTCTCGGTAAAAAAAAAACAAAGCATTTTAACTACGGTCACGGTAATGTATGTATGTGTCGCAGTCGTATTGTATAATCCGCCGTATTACATTACCGCTAGCCGTTATCAAAAACAGGGCCGTTATGTATTACGGCGGATCAACGATTAGCCGGATTGTCATTACGATAAGTTCTACATTGTAGGGTGACCACGTCATGTGATAACAAAATAAAACAGGGTTTAATTGAAAATTAATTTTAAAGAGAAAAATAAAGGTTATGTACCCACTCGGTATGTAATAGGTTTGTACTTTGTGTTGCGTAGGTGCGAAAATTTAATACATAATATAAAAACTAAAGTTTTTTTTTAAGTTAATAAAAATTAGAAACTAAATAATACACTTAATATTTGGGTTTAGTATTTTCGAGTACTTATTTTGAACTCAGGATTTAAAATCTTTGGTAAGTTGCGTATTGATTCGCAGGTTGGGCACAGGGAGACAAATATTTCAATGGCCTTTTTTTGAATATGAAGTTTGTTTTTACGGCATACAGCATTTTGTCTCGCCTGACGTGGCCAATTTCTTTATGAATTTCCATCAGAGTATCGAAATATTGCTCAACGGGTATTACGCGAATGGTATGGTCCTCGTGAGGGTTGTGAGGTCACAAACATGGAACTCCTCCCTCCCCCCTGTCACGATATGTCACATTTTGAGGACCCCCTCCCCCCCCCTTGAGGTGTGACGTAATTAATGGATCGTCCCTCAGGATTATTTTTCTTCAAGATAAGATAATCTTCACCGGCAACATTCAGGATTCCGCCGAATACTAGAATCCATAGCTACTTTAGCGGTTTTGATATGCAATATAACCTCTAAAACTCGTTCTTTTGTCCATGGATTTTAACTGTTCCACATTGAGACAAATAAAAACAGTTCAATTGCACGTCAAATTTCTCACGTATTTGTAACGTTTATTTGTTTAAAACCACTGTTAAAATCACATTTTTGTGAAACATTTTCTGTATTCGAGGCCATTGTTGTTGTTATGACAGGCAGCGCCGCGAGCGCTAAACATAGAAACTAAAACCGGCCAAGTGCGAGTCGGGCTCGCGCACAAAGGGTTCCGTAGCAGCAAATATAATAAACTTATTATAAATTACAGTTAAATCAACCTATCTCAAAAACTATAAGAGATACATTGATCAAACCAAAAATCGTTGAAAGAGTTAATTAGCATGCATCACCTCTATTTTTTTAGAATTTTATACCCCGTAGTTATAAAAATAGAGGGGGGACATACTTTTTACGACTTTGAGAGCTGATATCTCAAAAACCGTTCACTTTAAGAAAAATGCTTTTTAGAAAACTTTATATCATTTTAAAAGACCTTTCCATTGATACCCCACACGGGTATGTACATCGAAAAAAAAAATTTCATCCCTCAGTTACATGTACGGGGGCCCCACCCCAATTCTTTTTTTACTATTTAGTGTCATATTTTTGTAGCGGTTCATACAACACATATTCCCATCAAATTTCATCACTGTAGTACTTATAGTTTCCGAGTAAATCGGCTGTGACAGACGGACAGACGGACAGACGGACATGACGAAACTATAAGGGTTCCGTTTTTGCCATTTTGGCTACGGAACCCTAAAAAACTGTCAAAGAGGCGGTTAAGGACCCGCTCTTTGACATTACGGCTAGCCGCATTAAAGAACGTTTAGGCGCCGAATACATCCTGGCGGAATTTCATTCAGCCTTATTCAATCCGGCTAATCGTTGATCCGCCGTAATACATAACGGCCCTGTTTTTGATAACGGCTAGCTGTAATGTAATACGGCGGATTATACAATCCGACTGCGACATATGTACGGACAGAGGGCCTACCATGAGTTGGCTATCGAAAACTTACTTACGTTAAAAACCTATCGAGTTGTTTTTTTCATACGGCCGATATTAGTTCAAGTTTTTCATAGACATATTTACGTAGGCGATATCGAGTGCGTAAGTTTTAAACTCATGGTAGCCCCACAGTACACTTAATCACAAAAATATAATAGACACCACACGACATAGTACGTATCTACTATTACGTAAGTTATGAAAAACTTACACTTCCTTGAGACGTCCAGTGTTATTTGAAAATGCACCAATAAGCAAGTCACAACAACACAATAAATAGTAGGAATTTGTTAAACGGTAACGTTTATGTTAATATTACTATGATGATTTCTTGCGGTTAGTTAACACAACAATGTCTAAGTTAATGGGATAGGCTGTTAGTGGTTTGATTCTCACTCGAGAACAGTTTTTTTTAATTGAATAGGTAAGTAACTTAGGTATTAACAGTTTTTTTCTAACCTGCAGACTTAGTTTAACTTAAAACGAACTTTATGACTAGTTATGTGTTGCTAAGTACTTAGACTTCTTAAGGCCAAGTCCAACTTTTTGTAGGACCAATAGTCGGGCCGACTTAATTTGTATGATATATTCAGCCGATTTTTTGTAGCGTTGTTCCATTTCTTTTTTCTTTCAGTATGTTCTATTTTTCTTCGACAAAAATCGGTCACCGATCATCGGAATCTCATACAAAAGCTACAAGTTTATTAAAAAAGTGGTACCGTTTCCGTTGCCTGTTGCTGGAGTAAAGCTAATAATGTCAAATGCCTACGTCTGTATACTCGTAGCTTAAGAGGCGACCTACTCAATAGAACCCTGCTCAGTAGTAGTGCCCTCGACGTCAAGTGGTGTTCGGAACAAATAAGAGAGCTTTCCGTGGAGTTTATTTTGCGTCCGTTCCAACTCTTCGACCGCGACACGACAACCTAGGGTATTTATAAAGTTACAATTTTTTCCTGCCATTTTAACTGCCTCGTTGGTATATTGGTAGCAAGCGCTGCGTAAGGACCGAGAGGTCCCCGGTTCTAGGCCGGGGTCCGATAAAATGGAAGATGGCGGTTGAACGCCCTTGCCTCGGAAAGCACGTTAAGCCGGTGGTCCTGTGCCCCATCTCTCATCGGTCATGTCGGATTGTCTTACTGAATTATGAGAGTAAGGGGATAAGAGTGCACTTGTGTTTGCGCACACACTTGTGCACTATAATATGTCCTGCGCACTTGGCTGATCTCAATTCATATCGGCCGCCGTGGCTGAAATCGGTCGGACACCTTATTTATTTTTTTCCTGACCGTCAACAACGAGGGCGTGTAGTATCCTTTTTGCCTAACTGACTACGATAATGGTTTTGAGTAGTTGTATCATCATCACCGGACTTGCGGGGGAGCGGTAGGCTGTGATCATCACCGGCCATGACGATTAAGTCTTTAATCTCGTAAAACATGGCTCCCTTGTTGCGAAGTAGATTAAAAAGAATATACAACCTTTCTCAGTATCTCGACTATCTGTTTACCAAATTCCATTTAAATCGCGTTAATAAAGGAACGTAGGTATATGTACGCACACGTACTATTATCAGGACCCACTTTAAACAAATATGATTTGACGTAGATGAGATGCTTCGAAAGATAAAGATTATCTACTTAAGTACATAGATATATCTAATGGTGACATGTGAAATAATTCGATAAATCCTAGGTATGTGTACGTAAATATATCTTTCTACAATGAATAAGATATATAGGTACAATATCATACATAGTTCACGTCAAAAGAAAATCTGTTTGTGTGTTTGTATTATCGCAATTTATACAATTTTGATTTATTATGTAAATGCATGTATTTTATTATGTTCATTTGTTATGAATAATGACTAAGGCCTTGTCGCCCTAGTTTACTGTAGGGCTTAGGTATAGTTAGAGGGCTGAAGATCATGATGATGATATCTTTTATATTATATAGGCTTGTCACTGAAACGTAAGTACCTACCTACCTATAAAAGTGTAGGTACTCGGCATCGTAAAATAAGTAAAATAACATATTATTTAAGCCTTACATACCTACATCTTAGTCTAAACAATTTCTTTCTGATATTGTATTTAAATTTATTTCAACACTAGGTACTTAGAGCTGAAAGGGACTGTCAACATGAGTTTGGGTCACCTACCGAAATATCACAGGCATAACAGTGACAAGTACATACCTTCAAGGATAAATAATGAACATTTTGTATTGACTTGAAATATCATGAATGTCACCTATTTTTCAAGATTCATGATCTTCAGATGATCCCGAGATAATGTCATTTAACTCGGTCCCTGCTTAAAAGAACAATATATGTGTTACGGTAAAAGTGGATAGAGTGGTTATTATGTATAATTACCGGTAACTATGCATAATTACTAGTGTTCGTGGTAAAGGTGGTGAAAACTATCGAATTAATCACATTTACCGGTAATTATATAAAATTACCATACCCTTTGCGTAAATGTGGTAAAAGAAAACTGACTTGAATGGCTCGATGAAACAATTGTTTTGTTAGTGACCCAGCCTGGCGATTCCAAGAGTCGTGGGTTCGATTCCCACTCGGGACTAACATTTGTGTGATGAATATCGGTGTTTGTTCCGTGTCTAGGTGTGATTATGTAGTTAAGTATGTATTTATAAATAACTTTTCTGAAAATATTTAAACCGCGTCAGATAGATGATTGAAATTTGGCATGCAGGTACCCTAATAGACTTACTTGCGACGCGATATTGCAAAATTCGTAAGGTAAAAACTTTTGTATGTAAAATCCTGTAGTCCACGCGAACGAAGTCACGGGCACAGCTAGTTATAAAATAAACCAGTCAAGTATCTAGAAACCAAACTTCATGTTTGGTTTATAAAAAAATATTATCTTATAAAAATAAAGTTAAATAAAATCAACACAATGGCAGGGAATTTTCAGTGGAACTCTTAAAATTCTTTCTCGTCGATATATTTTTGCCGGTTTGAGATTTGTGACATTTTGTGACCGCGCTGGCTGAGTGCGGGTTGGTCGACTACACAGTCGACCAACCCGCACTCAGCCAGCGCGGTTGACTATGGCTCTAGTTTATGGTAGGCCTGTGCCCCAGATGTGGGGACGTACCTATATGGGCTGATGATGATTTTATTAATATAAGCACCTCAGACGCAAAAAGAGGGGAGCTAAGTTTGAACGCTGAGAATAAAATAATAAAGTCACAGGTAGACACACTTGTCCGTCTGTGACATTGTTATTTTATTCTGTGTCTAACAAAATGCATGAAATAATATTTGTCTTTCACATTACTACTTTATGTATGTAAGCACCTACAAATATAATTCATACATTATATTTCATACCTATAATAATAGTTAGGTGTAGTACTACTTCGATATTTTGAACAAGCAAACATTAGGTTACAAGAAGAAAACACAATTTCAATATATGTAAGGAGCTATGTTACTGCTTTGTTTTTATTATAAGTAATATTTATTTTATGTATTCCACCTTTTTGTTTAATACGAAATAAAAATGTGGTGAGTATAAAAATATAAATTTTATTAGTAGGTATTATAATATAGTATAGATTTACGATTGGTACTCATATATTTTAGAATGTTAGAGAGTCTAAAAATCATACTAAAATTTATTACAGCTGTCAACAGAAAAATAAAACTATAATAATGATCCATAAGTAGATAATTAAAAGTAACAGTGTTTCGTGTACGTAGACTGATTCAGAAGAAATGCGACCTAGGTACGATCTATTTCCTAGATTGGTTTGCGAAGTTGGGCACCTTGGGTAGTACTGGCTATCATGATTGTTTATAAAGCAAATATTATCTAATTAAGCAAGCTTGAAATATAAAACTGGACTAAGTATCCAAATTAAGTAAAAATATTTATTGCAAAGTACCTAAGTGTACATATTTTATTATTTGGTTCGTATTTGAATAAGAATGTCTAAGAGTGTCTTTACTTAACTATGATTTAAAAATATTATCTAAAATCTTAGTCACATTGTTCATTCATATCTACCTACTTACTTATCTATCAGAGCCGGAGATACATGCGTTCAGCCTTCGTCACAATAACCGGTGTACCTACAACAGCTGTTTGACGTAAAACGAATAATAAGTAATCATAGTAGGTAGGTATGTACCAACGGGATTGCAAATTTGACGTAACACCTATTTACACAGGTATGCTGATAGCGATCGATGATAATATCTGCTATGTTGGCAATATTGGTTTGGTAGTTTAACAATGTCACAGACGGACAAGTGTGTCTACAGCTGGGATGTAAGGGATTCTCGAGGGATGTAAGGGATTCTCGATGCAACTTCTTAACGAAAATCCAAGCCAACCTCACCTTCACGTGGTGCATCCTGTTGACTAACGGACGAGGCTCTGGCGAACCACCCACCAACCCGCATTGGACCAGCGTGGTGGGTTATGGTCCAATACCCCCCTATAACTTATCTCCAAACCATGAGCTCTGGAGTGAAATTAAAAAAATGTTTTTCAGCTAGTTACAGAGAAAGAAATGATCCACTGTAGTCTATTTTCTGGGTGAACAGAAAATAGACGACAGCGGGCTTGTTCCTGGGTTAACGGATAAGCCTCGCCATCCAATGAGGAAACTCAGCAAGCCTCTTGGGCCTCTTAACAGGGATCTGAGACGTATTTTTTATTAATAAAAAATTATTAGGTTTGCCTAATTTATAGTAGTAGGTTGGTACCTTGTATATATATATTTTTGTTCATAATATATTCATTGATATGAATTGTAATTTGTGGCCACGTGATTGGTCACAGAGTGTATAAGGCGACGGTATTGCGTACTACATTACACACATACGTGACATGATACGTTATCGCAGTACTAACAATTACATGAGTCAACTTTTAAACTGGAATTTGCTTCGTTAGTCTACTAATGCTATATTATCTTCTAGTAAGGTCAAATGTACTAACACCTGTCTATGTAATATGGCTGTTGTGTGTCCCCCTCAAAGACAAAGGAATCATAGGTTCGATGCCCAGCTTGAGCAAATAATCATTACTACTAAGTAACAAAAATGAAATTTGTATTTCGTGACTGGATGTGCTAATAACATACATATACTTACTTATATTGTTCTAAGTTTAGCTTTTTCGTGACGATTATGAGAAACAACGGTTGTATACACAAAAACATAAATATGTATAACACACAGACATGGGACAAACATCTATTTTCATCATCAGCATCATGAAGTATCATGTAGCATGCCATGTAGTGCATGTAGCGCTTCCGGGCATATTATTATCCGGGGAATTCCCCATAAAACTGGCTGGCTACTAGTCTTTTGATTCCTATATAACAAGAGCGAGTCGGACTCAAACACGATGGGTTTCGTACGTTTGTCGTATAAGAGCCACCTTTAAATATACATTTATAATTTTAATGCGGAAACAGAAATACGTCATTGTGAAAAAGTCAACTAGCCATCGCGATTCTTCATATTTCGATTACGGATCCCTAAAAAAGAGATGACTCCGTATTTTTTTTACATGAGTGACGTACGATGATGGCTTGAAGTAGCCTCGTCATCATCACCTTACTTACGGGAGAGCGGATGACACTCACCCCTGAAGACCTCAAGATGACCCCGTATTATCTACTTGTGTAACAATAATAAATCTAAAACGCATGTATAAAAGAGTGTGTCTGTATAAACCTTGTTACAATAGACTAATTAAATGTCCAAATATCTGTCTGGTCCGCTACTTATCTTCGCTAGTGAGACTAGGAAGTCTACCAAGGCCGAACACTCATTAGATTGTTAGGTATTGTTGCGTGCACAGACAGACAGAACGATGTTAAGACATTATTAAATTTGATAATTTGTTTCGGCCTATTTGTTTCAGTTGATACTTATACACTTTTTAAGATCAATTAACCGGGTGATTAAGAAGGTATTTCTGTATGTAATAGGCCAATTAACAGTAGTCTGAATGACTGTAATAGGTCTGTTTCACTTTCAGGTCTTCCCCCAATTCATAACGTGGTTCTGAATTTGGAGAATGTAATGTAAGTTGTCACTTGCATTCTTTTAGGCTTATAAATCCACAAACATACTTTCCGAATTCGGATTCTATTCCGACGCGTTGCGAATTGAGGGATATGCAGATGATGGAATTATCCCATCCATGTAAAACTGAATATTTCTGCCTCAAATCCTTTATGAGATAATATCTAATGGGTTATTGTTAAAGCAATCTTTAGAGGTGAAATCCATTCGCTCGGGGGCCTGTCCTATGATGATGACAATGGTAAGATCACTTATGATTAGGTATAATAATATGTATCTATTTCTAGGAGTATTGGCTGGTCAACTTCATATACCACATAAGGATTTCAGAAGATTCACATACGATGGTATGTGAATACCGCATATCATTCAAATACATACGTTTTTGAATAGATATGTAGAGTAGCAATAGGTTTTATGTAGCAAGTAAACGAGTATGAATTACTAAGTTTAAAACAAGTGTACATATTACGTACTTTAATCTTTTAGGCCATGTGTCTTATGTGTGTCCCTAATCTCGATGCAAATGGTTTTAGGTAAACAGCTAAACTGATACAAGAGAAATTTCATAATAATAATAAATTATTTATTTACGTAGATTGAGTAGGTAGGTAACTATGCGTATCAATCGAATATCTATGAATGACGAAGATATGATCGATTGATAATGAGCTAACGTTGATTATGTCTACACGTAAAATGAAGACACCTGGCACGCTATCTATGCAATACAGATAAGTAATTCATCAGAAGCACCTAAGATACCAAATTGTGAGTACTTAAGTATATGCAGATATTTTTCATTATGAATTTTAGATGGTATTCTATTGTCTTAAAATATGAACTGCATATTTTAAGTGTAATTAAGTAGATATACCTATATCTACTTAATAATAGGTAGGTACTAAAGATATATATTTACGAGTTTAATCAACCGACTTTTGACAAAAAATGCAACTACATTAGTTGCTGCTATTACGCAATCGCCGCGATAAATATTAAAATAAAATTATTTCTGAAATGTTTTACTGTGTCATTATCTTGCGAAGAAAACTTATAAACCATAAAAAGCCACACATTTTTTTAAAATAGATACAAGACACATAAAAGAGCAAGCAAACACAGAAAATAGTTCCCCAACTTATAACTACAAGTAGGAAGTTCATAATATGAAATAATTTTATTGACATGACCGATTATTTTAGTTTAAACAATGAGCTGTTATGTTTAATATGGCGGCTGTGACGACAACAAAGGCCTTGTTACATAAGGCACACTTGAACGTGTTTCCATTTGTTTCAATACATAAGATTGTAATGCCTAATGTGGGGCATATTAGAAGGACATGTTGATTACCGTCATTATTTAAAGTTAGGTAAGTACTTTGAGCATAGATGGCTGAGTGGTTAAGGCCGTAGCCACTTCAAATCCCGTCACGTACCAAAGAGTTTTGTTAAATTTGAAATTCGTTTTAGAATGTTATTTGAAGGTTTTACAGCGAAGGAAACCATCTGTAAGAAAATAGAGTTACAATGTGTGATATAACTAATTTATTGGGGAGACTCGAGTAACTCCGGGTATTTAATAATTTGGACTGTAAGAGTAGTGAAATAAACAGTCATGATGATAGGTTTGGAGGTCGTCAATTTGGATCCGAGCGCATCTAAAAATGTCAGTGCCATTTGCAAGGATAAACAAATTATGTGGGGACATTATGTAACTCTTTGTACTACTGTTTGTAAAAAACTCATAATTTTATAGTATCTAGCTATAAAATTATGAGTTTTTTGATTCAATAAGTCAACATTTTGAGTTCGGAAAGCGTAGCCGTATCAAAGTAGAGTAGGAATGACGTTAATAAAAGTACTGTTTTGATAACCGACTGTTCTTTTACAGATGGCCCTATATCTCCTTACATTAGTTACATTGTAATATTATTACATATTTAAATTCACTTTGCGTCTGATGTCGGTAAACAAGTAGGTACATTGACCTCTAATTACCTACTTAGGTACTAGGTATAAGTTTTTCTTTGCGACCTTGTGATAAACTGAAAATTAGGTTAAACATCTAAGCAGGTAAGTACTTGTCAACACTTAGGTACTTGTTGACTCTACTGTGATCTGTTTTTAACTGTAGGTACTTCACTACATATGTAATATAAAACAAAGTAATTTTCTATGTGCCTATATCCCTATGTATGTTCAAATCTTTAAAACTACACAACGGATTCAATATACACCGTGAAATTTTAGTGGTTGTTTTCCCGTTGCAGAACGATTTGCCTATAGTAATACTCACCAATCATGCAAATTATTGCTTTAAAATTTTTTTTTTTTATTTTGAAAATAATCATTTTTCAACTCGAAAACGAGAGTAGCTATAAGATGTGATGTGATCAGGTACTGCTTGCCGCATGAAATCGATGCTTATAGCTAAAGAAGCTCTATACCCTAAGTCATAAAGCGGTTCTAACGTGCTTTAGGGTTTCGGGTTTTAAGGTATAACACCTTTCGTAAAACCGGCATTTCTTAATTTTAATTTTTAAAAAATGCACAAATCTAATCTAAATAAATCTATCTAAAAGATAGAATCATTTTACTGCGGGAAAAAAACCACTAACATTTCACGGTGTATTTTTTAAAAAATATATAGAGAGGGGATTCAGGAGGACCGTTTTTGATGTTGAATTCACCCGGAGCGGTGCAAGGGCAGGTCACTAGTTATATAATAAAATTAAAAGTTTATCAAGTGAATATACCTAATTATTACCTGACACAAAATTTTAAATCAAATCCAATCTTATTACACTTTAAATTAAAATAGATCTTAAATGTACACATGTGTTATAAGTAATAACATGTGACTTGCAAACCATTGCATTCTTCTGTGGGTCTATTTGACGACATACCCAAATCAGACTGTGATTTGTAATAAAATTATTAATTTACCAAAGTCTAAGTTAATTAACTCTTTGCCACGACTAGTAAAGAAGGTATGAAGTCCTATTGGTAGGTAACCTAAATCTGGAAGCAGCTGGCCCCTTTTCTTACCCTAGGCGCCCTAAAACCTAGCTTAAGGTTAGTACTTTCCGACATTATAACCATATCTAGGGCATGCGAACAACCACTGTGTCCATGAACTATATCTGGGTCATGGGAAATGGAGGCAATTTTTGAGGTCGGCCAAGAAATTGTCTAGAATTGCTAGTAGACTTGGATGAGGTAACAAATGCCATAAGTCCCATAACTCGTTTAATCTAGAACTGTCTACGAATGCTTACTAATGTTGTAAACGGAAAGTATCGAAATGGCAAACGAAAGTAACTCTGTCTGTCTGTTGTGCTTTTACTTCAAACTACAGAACCTATGTAAATTTCTTAAGTGAGTCAGCAAATTTATTGCGAATGGGTAAGAAAGTACAAATATAATTTTATGGGTTAAATCAATATTTGAAGAGCCTGCTGTACGTAATCTCATACTCGTACAACATTAACAAATTAAACACAATAAATATTATAGATATATCTGTAGATCTTTTTTGAAGACGCTTTAATAGAGTATAATAAATCGTTAACAGCTCAATAGAAATTCAATTGTCACCAATCATGTGGGCTATATGTATAATAATAGGACTTAACTTTTAATAAGCACCCCGCCGTACCCATGTGGAGCCAACTTAGCTGGTGACGTAATATGGTGGCACGACGTCGTCCCACAACGTGTGACGAGAAGCCAGCAATTAGAAATGTTGGAACAATCAATAAAGCGAGATATGAATGTAGATTGCTGATTGCTGACGGTACTTCGGGGAATGCCAATCGATAGTCCCATTCAATTATCATAAACACTTTTAAAGGACAAACAGTAAATAAACATAGTACATATCTATTGCCTATGATTTGTGCGTATAAATAAAAAAAAATGAATCACCGACCGAAATTGTACGCGCAATTTAGATGCTACTTTCTTTTTTAGGTATTTTGGCTTTTCTTTTTTTATCTTTGACTGGATTGACGGCGCCTGTAGTAGTGCTCCTACCTTACATGCCAGGAGTCGTGGGTTCGATTCCCAACCGGGACAAATAATTGTGCGATAAACATCAGTGCTTGTCCCATGTCCAGGAAACCAAACATTAAATTATACATATGTAGTTGTTGTTTGCATTCCGCGCGTAGTTTCGTGGCTGGCTCGTTGGTTAGTGACCCCTACGAGTTCCAAGAGTCGTGGGTTCGATTGCCGCTCGGGATAAATATTTTTATGTCACAGACATCGGTGTTTGTTGTATTGCACACAACTGTATGCAACTCATTTCGGAATCAGAGCAAATGTGATGTTTACTAAGTTACTAACCTTGGAGTCAGGTCGATGTAGCTATTATAGTATTTTTCACCTAAGATGATCCCTGTGACACTTCATTGTGTTCTGAATCACGCATTTTACGATTGACAAACGAAAAAAAAAATTATTGCACACTTTTTTCATTTTATTGCGGCGTCATTAGGAAAAATATTAAAATAAATATTTTTATACTTTAAAATGACAAACAGTATCGTTTAGTTTAATTTAATGTTATAGAACATTTAAAAAAAATACCTATGCAGTTCGTATACGTAGAATGGAATGTAGTAAGTTTCATGGAACAGAATGGAACTTACTACATTCCATCCTCCAAGACTATAGATAGGTAGGTATATCAGTGAAGAATACGTCAGTGTACCACTGTCCTCCTACCACGAGCGGGGAGCAGGAAGATCCCGTGGGTTTTAGGCGGTAAAAGTGCGTCATAACACGACATAATGAGATGATTTTTAATATTTAAAAAATTCCCAATGACCTTGTTAAAACAATGCACAAGTCAGAATGGCGGCGACGTGGTTCACAGCCCGTCACGTCACGTTTCCCACAGAGGTGAAAAGTGGATCGCTGGATGTGATCTCTGCCTACCCCTTTGGGAAAAAGGCGTGATTTTATGTATGTATGTAAAATTTCCCTATGAATTTATGATTTTATAGTTATGATGATGCTGTCTGACTGTCCCCGGGTAAAATAAGGTGAGATTTAGAAATCAGAGGCCTTTCCTAACTTTCCTTTATTTTAAAATGAAGTAGGTGTTGATGGTGTTGTTAACTGAAATGAATGAAAAGATATTTATTTGGTGCAGAAAAGAATTAAAGTTAAAATAATAAAACTAAAAATTTAAACTAACAGCATTAAAATTTAGTACCTATCTTAACAAAAATATGTCATTATACTTAGGCTTCGTCCTCGGGATTAGCAAATAACACTTGTAGTACCGCTCAGTGGTTCGCCTTTGTCACACTATATTTGAGGAAGAAAAAAAAAATAATATCTTTGACGTTTGGTCTGTCACTCACCCGCTTCATTCGCTTTCTAGTGTCGCCA
Source organism: Maruca vitrata (assembly GCA_039566165.1). Taxonomy (NCBI): domain Eukaryota; kingdom Metazoa; phylum Arthropoda; class Insecta; order Lepidoptera; family Crambidae; genus Maruca; species Maruca vitrata. The sequence goes on along the minus strand of CM076938.1, from coordinate 2,639,062 downwards.
ACGATCACACGTAGTGTCTTCATTAAAAGTGATTTTTTACAATGCCTTAGCTAAAAAACGGAAAAGTGAGGATAAATACGAAAATCTGTTTAAAACGTTTAGAAAATTAGAAAAGAAAGTTCTGCGAGAATCTCACATTAGGAGTAGATCTAAATCATAGGATAACCGGTCCGGCTCGGAGTCTCAAGGTCAGTCGTATTAACTTAAAACGTTTATTTTATCGTTATATGTTTAACCTTATTTTCAATTATATGCTGGTTTTTTCGTGCCACACTGAAGATGTGACCTACCCACTAAAGCAATTTTACAAAAAGTATTATTGGAAGACTTTCTCTAATTAGTAAGCAAATCGTATTGTAATCAAGAATATTAAGCACATATTCATATTATTGTCATAAGTAAATGTGATAATGTCGTGTTATATAATGGGTTTTTACCTGTCGTGTCAGGTTTGGGTATTACCCAACGAGTTAGTTTTGCGAACAGAACTTTGGTCTGTCTCTTAGCTAATCATGTACTTTGTATTTAATTATTACAATACACAATGCATTATTAATCCGAGAGGTCGTTGTTTACAAAATTGACTACAAACTTATGAAAAGTTTGAAGATTATTTTTGAAGGAAATGTGTTTTTTATGGATAATTGCGAGTAAGTAAGTCGTGTTATATATACTTACCTGTTATGTGGGTTTGCATAATTCTCCTTGGAGCTGTAGGTACTACCTAACGAGTTAGTTTTGCAAACAATACTTTTGGCTGTTTTTTAGCAAATTAAGTACACTGTATTTAGTCATTACAGTACACAATAAATTATTATTTATCTGAGAACTCGTTGTTTACAAAAGTGTCTACACACTTATGAAAAGTTTCACGACGTTTTTTGTGAAGGTAATGTGTTTTTAAGGATATTTCCGGGTAAGTAAGTCGTGTTAATATACTTACCTGCTATGTGGGTTTACGTGCTGCTCCTTGCAGCTGTACTACCTAACGTGTTAGTTTTTGCGAACAGTATTTTGGGCTGTTTCTTAGCAAATTATATACACTGTATTTAATTATTACATAAACATTTTAAGCCGAGAGTTCGTTGTTTACAAAGTGACTACACACTTATAAAATGTTTGACGACGTTTTGTCAGGGAAATGTTATTTCCTTAACTAAGTCATGTTATATATACTTATCTAATATGTGGGTTTGCGTACTTCTTTTTGGAGCTGTACTACCTACTCTACTAGTTAGTATTGCGAACAATTTCTTGGGGTTTAGAAAACTGAGGCTGTCCAAGATATCTACCATGTTGTTCTATTTTAATGAGCTCCCGATAATTCGGCACTGTTGCAAGCGCCATGATCACGGGTGATCTGTAGGACTGCGAGAATGACGATAGGTCTAAGGGCTACTATAACGGTCTACCCTCTTTCTAAGTCTACAGGCGGGTTTGCGTACTTCTCTTTGGAGCTGTACTACCCAGCAATATAGCATTGTGAACAGCACTTTGGGCTGTTTCTTAGAAAAATTTTGTCCACTGTACTAAATTATTACAGTGTGTGTTTGTAAAAAACGGGTTTGCGTACTTCTCTTTGGAGCTGTTCTACCCAGCAAGTTAGCATTGTGAACAGAACTATGAGTTTTATTTTTTTATTTTTTTTGTTAATTATATACACTGTATTTAATCATTACAGTGTGATGTGTTTGTAAAATACGGGTTTGCGTACTTCTCTTTGGAGCTGTACTACCCAGCAAGTTAGCATTACGAACAGTACTATGGGCTGCTTCTTTGCTAATTATGTACTCTGTATTTAATCATTACAGTGTGATGTGTTTGTAAAATACGGGTTTGCGTACTTCTCTTTGGAGCTGTACTACCCAGCAAGTTAGCATTACGAACAGTACTATGGGCTGCTTCTTTGCTATTTATGTACACTGTATTTAATCATTACAGTGTGATGTGTTTGTAAAATAAGGGTTTGCGTACTTTTCTTTGGAGCTGTACTACCCAGCAAGTTCGTTTTGCGAACAGTACTCTGGTCTGTTTCTTAACTAACATACACACATCATATGCAGAGCAAGAACGTAATAACGTTATAAAATTGCTTGGCCTTCCCCGCCACCGCGTTACCTACTGAGGAGGATTTAGAGTCCAACAATGCAATACTGGATCACAACATCCTAGAAATATTAGGAGACGACCCAAATGTTTCCAATACCTATAGTGCTAAAATTCATAAAGACCTGGCGGTCAGATTGGAGCATACTTCTACGCATGGGATTTCTAAAAGAACTCCGTAAGGAGTTCAATGAGAAATCATTACAGCCTTGTAACTGCAGGCTTATCAATGCACCTGTTTTAAGCGCAGAAATAAAGGCGGCTACCTCCGAAGTAAATACTTAACGCGATAAAAGTATCGAAATTAGGTAGAATCAAACTGCTACTGCCATATCATGTCTAAGTCGTGCAATAAATTTGTCTTGTATTCAAGGTTATACAATCCCGTTTATTTGTCCTGTTACACAAACATCTGTCGCAAAAAGTAAAATTCTTTCTATACAGAAAAACTAAATTTTACAGAGGCAATTTTAATAGATAACTATCTACTACAGCCATATCCAGGTGTCAGCCAACAGAAGGACAGTTTTGTATAGCATATTTTTAGTGCCCGAGCCAAATGGTAAATACCGTTTTCATTTTGAAATTAAAAATTTAAATAAATTTATAAAGGCAGATTATTTCAAGATTGAAGGTCTACAGTACAGCTGTAAAATTAATTACAAGAAATTGTTACATGACAAAGATCGACTTAAAAGACGCTTACTATTTAATAAAAATTCATCCTGATTTCAGAAAGTATTTCAGATTTCAATTTGACCAATATATATGTCGCAGTCATCTGGTTAAATCAGCGATTTGATTGAATCACTAGCGCGTTCATTGAATGACGACGTTCAATTGAATGACTAAAGGACAACTAGTGAAGTTGTTGAATGTAACGTTCAACATCTTGACTGAACGTCAGTTAGCGTAGTCGTTGAATGGGATATAGCTGACTTTGTAATGTTTGATTAGGGTGACCATAAGTTCGCAACTTAAAAGATAACTAACTTTAGACTTAAAAAATGCGGACATGACAAACCACACCTTAATATAAATTTTAACAATTTTAAGTCTTAAGATACTTCTTAATGTGTGCTTCTAACGTTAGGCTAATAAATTAGAGTGGTCCCCCGACGTGACAAAATTTAATCAAAAAATTCATACGTACGGTCAACAGCAGGCCAAGATAACCATTTGCAGTTCAAAATTAGCGGTTATGCCTCGCTTTAGTTGGTACATACGTAGTAGTGTAAAAAGTTATTTTGTGCTTTTTATAGGGTTTAGTATTTTTAACCTTTTGTCATAATAATTGCGTACTTTTTTGGGTCGGGGGTTTTTAAATATTAAAAAAACTTCTTTAGCTATATCCATTATTATATCGTATCAAAGTACGAAAAGATAAAGAAAAGATATCAAAATATCCAGTTATAATCCATAGATGTCCTGGCTTCCTTAGAAATCATGGACACCCTAGCTTTTCGAACATTATTTATAACCTCCAATATGCTTTCGGTAGTCCAAGGTTTTCTTTGGGATCCTGAAAAGGTAATTGTTTTCCCGGCAACAAGAGCACTTAGTCACATTAGCCCTAATTCTTACAAATACACTAAACAATAATAATCAACTAATCTTTATTTTGTTCTTCGTATTCAGCCAGTTTTGCCAGACATTTTTCTTTTAAAGTAGCCGGCGACAGCGTGTTAATCGGAACATCCATGCTGTCTCAATTTTTTTACGAATAAGTCACTTTAAATCTCAATTTCACTCAAAAAATATCAACACAGTTCTATTTGATTAGATCTGTACCAGCTGTTTGACGCCATCTTTGTTTTGATGAGCAATAACGCCGCGGTGGAAAAAATATGAACTAAATTACAATCACCTGACTGATTTTACGTCCGCTATGTTCAAAGGGCTATGTTTCAATCCGCTAACTTGTTGGACGTTGAGTGAGGATTGTTCATTCAACGTTCGACCTAGTCATTCAATTGAACGTCGTCATTTAATAAACTCGCTAGTGATCCAATCAAATCGCTGATTCAACCAGATGACTGCGACATATACATGAATTTAATGTATTAGCATTTGGTTGAGTGCAACGCCCTATGTTTTCACGAGGTAAACCTATAGACCGTTTTTTACGCTCTGCCGAACTAATCAACTAATTACTTAGATGATTTTTGGCTAATAGGACAATCATACGAATATTGTTTGTTTTAATACAAACAAACTATAAATCTAATCACTTCTCTTGGTTTTATAATAAACAAAGAGAAGAATTTTATGACACCAAACAAGTCATGTACCTTTTTAGGTTTTATTCTGGATTCAGAAAATTTCCATGTCACAATATCTATACATAAAATAGACCGCATTAAACCGGAAATTGTAAATTTTTTTGATGTAAGATATGTGAATTTGCACAAATGATTGATTATTAGTTTATGTTTGTCCTGCTGTTGAATACAGCAGCTGGCTATATTCAAAACTTTTTGAAAGGAGTAAATATTTATAATTAATAATTAAATAACAACTACGATAAATATATTATGAACTTACTTACGGTTTTGCAACCTAATTTAATGTGGTGAAAAATCATTTTGTAGGATAAAAGACGATATACATGACTTGGAAATTTTCTCGGATGTCTCAAATACGGGGTGGGGGCTACCTGTGGGAGAGAGAAGGATGGCGGGTTGTGGAGTGCTCAAGAAAAGATGTAGCATATCAAATATCTAAATATTCAAGCTTTTTCGGGTTAAAAGTGTTTGTCGAAAATTTTACAAACCGCCAAATTTTACTACGCATTGAAAACACGACAGCTATCTCTTACGTAAACCGAATTGGAGGTATCCGGTTCCTTCACCCCATAAATATTACAAAACAATTATGGCAATAGTGCTAATGTCGCGAATAAAATGGGAATTGGCGGATTGGGCATACCAGAAAATAATCTTGAAGTTTGGGGAGCTCCAAGCTGACTTATTCGCTAGAAGTATCATAATAAATGTTAAAATTATGTCTCTCTGCATATAGACCCAGATGCCATGACAATCAATGCATTTTCATGGACGGATATGTCCTTTAATACTTTTCCCTCATTGATGATTATCTTAAAAACATTGAGAAAGGTAACTTCCGTAAAGCCAGGGGCATAGTCGCCATACCTCTGTGGCCATACATAGCCCTGGTACCCATTTTTTAACATTATCTTGTTATCTGACAAGATCATTTTCAAAGCATGTAGTTAACATCCAATTTTATCTAATCTATCGATTCTAATTCTAGCGATTGCGACATATAGACCAAGCTTACCCTGGTGGCAGGGCTCTTATGCGGACGGCGTTAAGGAGGAGTGTACCCCGTCAGCAATTGATGTTATGTTGTCATCAATATCCACAAAATCCTTTAAACAATATGATGTTTATTTTGGGCGCAGGCTTCATTTTTGTGTTGTTTATAACATCGATACATTTAACGTCCCGATTGCACAAATAATTAAATTTTCTAGATCATCTTCATGAAGAGGGAGCTCAATATGGGCTCTTAATTCCTGTAGATCTGCAATAGTTCTTTTGATAAGAAATATAATTTAGAAGATGACAGAATCAAAAGGTTTTTTCAAAGGTTTTCTCATAGCTCTTGCACATAGTGTGCTGAAACTGTCAAAAAATAGTATAAATAATATTGAGATTTTCTCTACCAAAATAAATATAAAGATTCCTGATTTTCTTAAAACAACACGTAAAGGTTCCCTGTAACCTATTTTAATATTTTTCAAGGACAGGCCGAAATATGTGCGGCCAACTCCCTCTTCATTGCTTTTAGAAAGCTATATAAAGCAGTAGGCTCCCAGACCTTAAGTCGGTGGATTAAGGAGATATTGCGCGATAGTAGTATCGATGTAGACGTATTCACTGCGCACAGCACGAGGCACGCAGCCACATTCGCGGCTCATCGCCTAGGCGTCAGTCTAGAACAAATTAGGCGGACCGCTGTTTGGAGCGGCTCCTAGTATACATTCTGTCGGTTCTGTAATAGAACCACAAGTTATTTAAATGCTGATGAAGACACTTCTTTTGCAAGAACAATTGTTAATGGAACCTAATGATTAAGACCAGATGCTTGAATTGTTCCAATAGATTATGCTGATTTATATAATTAGATATAAACAAAATATTTCATTATTTTTCTCTCAAAGTCTACAAGTGTTATTTGCTAATCCCGAGGACGAAGCCTAAGTATAATTTATGATTAAACGAACTTACCTGTACGTGAAGTTCTATCATAATTATACGAAGGCTTCGTCCGAAGGGATTAGCAACCCTCCCTCCCTGCGAAAGCTTTCCCCCTTTAAATGAAATATTTTCAGCTATACTCGTACTCTAAACTTAATGAAGCGGGTGAGTGACAGACCAAACGTCAAAGATATTATTTTTTTTTTTTCTTCCTCAAATATAGTGTGACAAAGGCGAACCACTGAGCGGTACTACAAGTGTTATTTGCTAATCCCTTCGGACGAAGCCTTCGTATAATTATGATAGAACTTCACGTACAGGTAAGTTCGTTTAATCATAAATTATGCAGCCAAAAAGGTTGCCACTCAGCACGTGTTAACGGACCAAGACCCCTTAACGCTGAAGTTAGACGTTAAGGAAAGTTCTACATTAGAAAACTGAAAATGTTCGGAATATTTACCAAGTTGCAACAGCCATGCAACAGCCATGGCGCTTGCAACAGTGCCGAAATATCGGGAGCTTCTGCTGCTATACGTGCTGGGCAGCGCTGCCATCCACATACAATGCAGATGCTGGTTGCTCAGACTAAGAGGTTGAGTTCCTCTTTTCTGCACGTGACATTAAGGCATGGAATACCCTTCTAGCTCATGTGTTCCCTTCCTCCTATGATCCCGGGCTTTCCAGACGGGGCGTGAAACGGCATTTAAACCAGGCCTTCAGGATGAATGCGACAGGTTCATTAAGGTCTTTTGTGCCTGTCGATATTTGGATCTCACTACCGCTTACCATCAGGTGCAGTGATGTCATCTTGTATAAAAAAGCCTTTTATAAAAAAACAAGAGTTAATTCAAACAATACAACATGATGAATATCCCGAACATTTTCAGTTTTCTAATGTATGTAACCATGACAGTTTAAAATTATAGAAAGTTCTAGATGTTAGACTGCAGCCGGCATTCCCAGTTCTCGACAGAGGCGCGATGCGCGCGCGCCGGCCGTGACCTTTGCGGGTGGTCGGATATTTTCATTTTGCATTCACGCTGTTGGCATGCAAAATAGGCCGTCACTAGCGGCCAAGTGCGAGGCGGAGTGGCGCCTTGAGCTCCGGACAATTTTGGGAGTAGATACATAACTTCTTTTTTCAATTCAAACACCATGATACTTAAAAAGTTGTTTTACAAAAAATATCTGAAATATAAGATTTTAGACTTTCGCGTTCCATTACACTAAATATTAGCCTTTATGGGTCTACACGCGTTATTAGGAGTAGCAAATTACATAGCTACTTACTGCCCGACGTTTCGACTGGATTATTGGTGTTGTATTATGAAAATTGCCTACAGTAATTGCCAAATTTCATGAATCTGTGGGTTTGTTCCAATGAAAAATGTTACCTTTCTTAAAAGGGTTTCGTATTTCCTTGCCGGATCCCCAAAAATAACATCATTATATCATTTGTTACCCAATGGCAATCGAAGCTCATTGGTGCCGTCCAATGACATAAGTATTATTATTTCATATGAATTTCGTATACATTTAGTTTTTTTTGAGATAATTGGTGCCGTTTCCTAGATGATCTAACTAGATTTTATGTTATTATAATAAACAAAGATTACCTGTTGTTATCAACGTTTGAGCTGTTGGAATGCAATAGATAGCTATACCAAGGTATTTATTTAAGGACAATACCTACCATATCTAAGTATTTGCGAAATTTCACGCTGAAAATTAAAAAGACAACATATTATGTAGTTAGTTACGATGGCTAAGATAAATGAATGTGACATTAACTTTCTCGATATCATTCTTTATTTCACTGAATTTATTTATTTTAAAGATATTGTAATTTTCCATACAATAACACTCGGCTTGGATTGCAAAGATAACATTCCGCAGACAATGGAACTGATATAGAATAAAATCTGATAACGTCCAAAATTACAACATACCTATTATAATTATCAAATCGTCGTCGAGCACTCCAGAGAACAGAGTTATTCATGGATTTATATTCAGTCAAGTGGTTCTTTTGTCGCCCAACGCGGGGTACCGATAATATTTAGCTAATGAGATCAAGGCCAAGAAAAGATGGTGTGATTATTTGGGTTCAGCTATAAGATAAATGGACAAGAAAAATAAGAAGTAGTAAGTAGAAAGAATTTCATTAAATTTATTTGCGGAATAAATTATTTAATTACTTTTCCCCTAGTATTGCTGAGCTTTTCAGGAGTCCTACGTGCCGGGCTGTAGCTAGAGTACTTTGAGGTATATTGTTCAGAAACAAGTAGTGGTATAATATAGTAGGTACCCAACATATGTACACGTAATAATGATTTTTTTTTATAAAATTAATAAATGTATACTTATATATTGGTCTTAACCGTGACCACGAGCGCTGTAAAGGGCTCGAAACGTCGGATCTCTAAATAATGTTTGGAATCATTGACATGTTGCAATAAGTAGACAAATTCAGGACTCTACTTATTACGTTTGATTTGTTAAATGCTTTTATATTTTAGAATACGATTTCTGTTCTTTTATTTTGTAGAGTATTAGTATTAGTAACCGGTAAAATTTATTTTATAATAAAAACACTTTTTAGGACCCTAATACATAGTTCTTTGTTTTTTTTCCTAATTTGGCATGTCTGATTTTACCTAAGTCTATGGACTTAAGCATTGCTACTGCTAGTTTCAACCAATCAGAGAGCAGTGTGTTATTTTTCGTTTTGAAACGTAAAATTAAACACTCTTCTGTGATTGGCCGAACCGCTTAGAATTTTACGATGAATATTCGTCAGTTTATAAATGTACCACCCGACGTCGGAAAGTAATAATAATAATAATAAATCTTTATTTCCGTAAATAAGTTACAAGTTTACAATTTTCATTCGGTACTGCACTAAGCTTGGCTTGTATTGCAGTTACTATAAAACATTGATAAACTTCCTTAAATTTAGGCGTAAAATAATACACTTTACCTCTCGTGTAGAATCCTACAAAAGTTTATAATTTTCCTAGGAAAATTATAAACTTACGGTTTTTGTTATTTTCCGGTGACAGATACATACATAAAATCAAGCCTTTTTTTACCATCACTTCCTGCCATGTGCTACGGTCCTGGCCTGGCACACCACTTTCGCTTCTTCCACCTCCATCAACCTCCTCCTTCATGCATGCTCTCTTCAAGATTTGACATTTTTGGTCATGGAAGGTCTTACTTGGTCTTCCCCTGTCTACGACTTTTCCGTTTTTATACTTAGTGGTACATAATGCCAATTCCCAGGAGGAACGCTGTCTGCAGATGCCAGTCACCAATACATTTATCATTCAAAATAGATCCATTGACATCGTCTAAAAATCTGGAGTGGATTGACGTCAGCAATGGATATAATAAGAATGCAGCTGTATCATAAAAACAGTCTTTAAGCCGTCTAGACAATCGCAATGTTAAGCGTTTGGTGAATTACGAATCAAGGACGAAAATTGTATTCGATTTTAAAGTAATCGATTGATGAGAGATCCGTTTCCGTTTGTGTTTGGTAGTGATCGGTATGTTTTTAATTTTTGGGTGATTTGAATGGTCATCCAACTGAATTACAATGCCGGATTCTGTATGGGGAATGGTGTGTCCTTTTCGAGCACCTTTCAAAATATACCTTACTTTTCTAGTGCAGGATAGTAAGGTTTGGTTATTGGCCGTTTTCAGGCATCTGTTTCAGCAAGTCAAAGTCAAAGTATTTACTGCCAGCTAAGTGTAAAGTACAAAAATCTCAAATATTGGTAGAACTTAAATACTTAGTTGCTCTTGTCGTGAAATGCAATATGAAACCATTACAAAGTAATTTAAACTTAGTAACTAAGTAGGTAAGTACTTTTTTTTTATTATAAACCTGTGTCATCCCACTCCTGGGTTAAGGTCTCCTCCTAGCCTGTCCACCGCTCTCTATCCAAGGCCAGCACTTGCCAGCTCCTCGATAGCTGGAACAAATCGTCACACCATCTTTTCTAGGGCCTTCCCTTTCGGCGAAAGCCGTCCTCACTTTCAGGTACTTATTGTGTTACGATTTGCCAAAGGGCTATGGAGCGGAGTATTTGACATATTAAGTTGATGGACCGTTTGGAAATAAAACTAATTTTACGGATTAAACTCGTGTCTATTGTTATTCCACACATATTATTTAGATACCCGACGTTTCGAGCTCTTTACAGCGGTCATGGTCACTGCAAGACTAAAGATGACAGTAGACGCGAGTTTAATCCGTAAAATTGGTTTTATTTCAAACTAGCTTTCCGCCCGCAACTACGTCCGCGTAGAGACGTTTAACGGGTAAAACATTACTTTCTTATAGCGCAGTCGGTCAAAAAGTAGCCTATAACCTTTCCTAGGCTCTGGACTACATCTGTACCAAATTTCATTTAAATCGGTCCAGTACTCTATGCGTGAAAGCGTAACAGACAGAGAGACAGACAGACAGAGTTACTTTCGGATTTATAATATTAGTAAGGATAGACAATATTAATGGACCGAATCAGGAACACCACCATCCGCTCCAAGACCTGTATCGCTGATGTAGGACTCAAGACTGCGAAGCTGCAGTGACAAGGGGTGGGGCATGTGCGCAGGATGAAGTACGATAGAAGGGCCAAGTACATTATGAAATAAAATTACCTTTATGTATTTCTACGGATAAAACTTGCGTAGAAATAAGTAATCTCCCAAGTATTTGTACCATGACTCAGGTGCCTGTAGCGTCTGTTAAAAAAGGTTGGGCTAGTGTTAATATAACGTTTTTGACTCGGCCTTCCAATATAAGATATGGGCACTAAAGATAATGATTGTTTAACTATGAAACTAAAATATTATCTGATAAAACGACGGTTAGGTTATCTCATAGGTGGTTTCTACGAAAAATAAGGTGGGGCCAAGGAGAACACGTAATAAAAAAAATTGAAAAATAAAAAACATTCTATAAGTACCTAAGGACTGCCTTGGGAATAATAGCATTATTCTCTGGACTCTTCCAGCACCTTTGATTTGTCATATGTTTGACATCAACTTTTTATTTTTGTTGATAGATATAAGTTGTCCCTCTTCCTCTCCCTCCTTGTATCTTCTTACCCTCCATTGTATGTACATTTTAAATATGATTTTTGATATACCTACGTAACCAGATTCCTCATGGAAATGGTGTCTTTTTAAGTCAGCCGATGGCTTTTTCCGGACAGTTCTGATTGTCGTCTAGTAACCAAAGGGGATAAACAAACAGCTCGGTAACAGAAGCTGTCAATCTACAGCTACGTTTATGTATTTTTTTTCTTGACTGTCTACGATGATGTCTTGGTGTAACCTTGTCATCATCACTGAGTTTGCGGGGGCGCCGATGACACTAAACTCCAAATATCGGAACTAAGCTTAGTTCAGGGTGTTACTGGAACGTTGTGGTATTCGGCTATGCTAGGAACCATGACGCCGCTAAAGCGATTAGGTATGCCGCGGAGTTTAGTGGGTACAGCCCTGGGTATTGCACCTTAGCCCAGGAGCAGTTGCCGGTTTTCCACCACAGCACCGGCAGCCGGGAGTCTCACACACCACCTTGGGTAAACCCCTGCCCAAGGTGACCATGCATCAAAGATATAAAGAAAAAAAAACATTTATTGACCACGACATAGAAGTTACAATGATACATTACACAAGACACAAAAACAAATAAATAAATAATAAAACTCAAACAAAGAAATAACACACATAGGCAAGCACTGTAAAAATGGTCAACGAGGTACAGGCCTCAGCATATGCCACATCAGCCCGAGAGCCGCTGCAGGGCTGGTATTCTGGCCGTACCCCGAGCCGTGCATCAAGCATTCTCTGCGTTAAAAAAAAACTGGAAACTACTTCTAAGTGCTAGCCGTACATTGTGAGGCAATTAAACGAGCCGTGCGAGCAGACGCTAGATAAGGCAAACAATACACTAATACGAAGGTCAAGGGGCAGTGGGCGGCGGAAAGAGTGCATCACTCTGGCGTAGTCTTCCAAGTGGCGACAGACTTAGATGGTTAAACGGTAACATAACACCCTGTAAATTATTACTACACCTACCAGTTGTTGTTACGGTTATAACTTTATAAGTATGGATCAGGTTCAGTGCAAAAATACGTATAGATTGGCTCGGATACCAGAACCAAATATAAAAAAAAAGATATACCAATCCAGAGTACCCAAACTGAAATACTGAAACTATATAATTTTATAAAAAACTAGCGACCCGCCCTCGCTTCGCTTTGGGTATATCTCTATCTCTATATAATATACTAGCTGTGCCAGCGACTTCGTTCGCGTTTCCCCCCGTTTTTTACACATTTTCCATTGTATCTTTGCACCTATTGGTCGCAGCGTGATGTTATATAGCCTAAAGCCTTCCTCGATAAATGGTCTATACAACTCAAAAAGATTTTTTCAATTCGAACCAGTAGTTCCTAAGATTAGCGCGTTCAAACAAACAAACAAACTCTTCAGCTTTATAATATTAGTATAGATAAATAATCCCGAAGTTTTAAACTGAGCAGAAAAATCCTTACTAATATTATAAATGCGAAAGTAACTCTGTCTGTCTGTTACGCTTTCACGCATAGAATACTGAACCGATTTGAATGAAATTTGGTAAGATATAGTCCAGAGCCTGAGAAAGGACGTAGGACACTTTACGCTATAAAGAAGTAGGTAATGTTTTACCCGTTAAACGTCTCTACGCGGACGGAGTCGCGGGCGGAAAGTTACATAGTATGCAATAAATGTCCGTTGATATGGAATTACACAAGATAATTAAAGAAAAATAATATTCTATTAACTGAACAGTCAGGATTAATTGAAAAATTAGTTTGGCTGTCGATTAATGAATTCGAAACTCCAACTGGCACAAATCTTGAAACTAAGCGTTGTTTCTGACTGAATTATTTACTGGTCTTTTAGCTATTCAGTCGTAAGTTGTTAGTTGTTCAAATGTAAACGTAAGTAGGATATATGTATTTATTTTTTCTGTTACCCAAATAAAAAAAAATTCTTTAGTTCTTACTTTTACTATTCACTAAGCCAAAACAAATATTTAAACAACAATGTTCTTCCAGGAGGTGATTGAACCCACTTCTTCTAGCGGTAGAGACAAGGGCATTGCTAAATGTTTAAATACTGAAAATAAAATTAAGTACTTATGAACTGACTGTTGTGACTGGCTCGGTGGAACAGTAGTTAGTGACTCAGGTTCATATCATAGCCTACGGTTCCAAGAGTCGTGGGTTCGATTCCCACTCGGGACAAATATTTGTGTGACGAACATCGGTGTTTGTCCCGTGTCTGGGTGTGTTATTAAATATATTTAAGTTTATTTGTGTATCCACTGTTGATCCTGATTACCGTAACACAAGTGCTTAAGCTCGCCATGGGATCAGATCAATGTATGTGATGTTGTGTAATATATTTTAAACAAGAAGATGTGTCTTGGCAAACTTAGTGTGGGGGGACGCCCGCAGGCCTGATGGGATTATGATCTGCGCAGGACGGCTGGTGGGATCTCCCACCATCCATCCATCCATCTGGTTGCGAGAAGCCGAGAACCCCAAACGCTCGCTACTCTCTAGGAGGGAGTTAGGGGAGGTCTAAGTCCGCAGTGGTGACGACAACGAAGCAAGATTTTAAATTAGTATTTAGTAGGTACCTACTTAAACGTTAAAGTAGGTACTTAGCTATAAATATTACCTACATTTATCGCCCGGGGTATTGACCGCTTCATCACTGCACAGTCAAAATCTTATCATTATTTTCACTAACCCCTACTTCCGACGAATCTTAAATATACATGATTCATCGATTTGATTTGATTTGATTCCCAGAAATCGGAAACAACAAGCTGACACATCCTCGATATCTTATCAAATCGATTGCACGATGATAACAGAATTCCCATAACTTTATATTTTATTTCCTGTCTGAGATAAATGTTTCTACATTAAGAATGAGTTTAACATACGTACCTACAAACAGATAATAAATAAATATGTATTTCACAACATCAGATAGGTATATTAATCTGATCCCGTGGTCTAAATAGCTTAACACTTTTGTTACGTATATCAGAATCAACAGTCGATACACAAATATTCTTAAATATATTTAATAACACCGATGTTCGTCACACAAGAATTTAACCGAGTGGGAATCGAACCCACGACTCCTGAAACCGCCAGCCGGGGTCACTACCACTTCGACACCAGCCAGACAGAAAAAATGTAAAATATATCAAGCAATGTTTAATTATTTAATATTATATTATATCCATATATTTATTCTAATCGCACGACCAAAACCGGTTTGTTTGTTATAATGTTAAATAGTAAATACGAATACAATAGATTAAACTAAAAAAATGGTAATATTTTGACTCATATCTTACGTATGTATAGTCCAGTCATTTAAGCTTAAATTAGGTAAGAATCTCGGAATCCGAGATACCCAGCTGTAAGTCTGTAAATATTTAGATATTGACACCCTAAAAGTGTTCTCAAAACCTACATATTGTAGGGTGTACGCAACTATTAAATTTTCAATGTCAAATGTCACAAATATCAGTTTTATGAACTTTTGAGCGAAACGGGAAGTTTTATCATGAAAGTGTGTAGGAAAAAATTGCTTATCATCTAATTATCTATAAAAATTGTCTCTACGTTTTATTCCTAAGATTCACCATTTCAGAGATACAGCGATGCAAATAGTTGAAAAAGTTGTATTTTCAAAAGCTTCCAGACCCCCCCCCGTGCGATTGTGCTAGACAGTTAAAATTTTCACAACTGATGTATTTCAGTAGCCTCTATAACATCTAATACTAGAAAAAGCTTAAAACCAATGTTTAAGTGGGTTCTCATACAAAAACTATGGTTTTTTTTCTCACACTTGGCCGGTTTTTAACGTGGTTACCCCAGTAAACCTATTCCAGACGACACCTTTTATACGTGAAGAACACGTTGTTTATATGGAAGCCTAGTTAAATAATTGTTTTATGTTGTTTTTAGTACTATACATATACGTTTCAGTACATTTAAACTGCTTATTATGGGTCAAAAAGTACGAAATAACCAATTATTAGAATTTCTGTTTGAAGTATAACTGAAAAAAATACATTTTAAAAATGTTAACTGTCCATCTAACTCTATTATGAACGTGAAGATCCATATTAACCAAATTTAATTTAATGAAACGCAGAAATCTTGAATCTTCTGAATACTGAAAACAACACAAAACAATTATTTAACTAGGCTTCCTTATAAACAACGTGTTCTTCATGTATAAAAGGTGTCGTCTGGAATAGGTTTACTGGGGTAACCACGTTAAAAACCGGCCAAGTGTGAGAAAAAAACCATAGTTTTTGTATGAGAACCCACTAAAACATTGGTTTTAAGCTTTTTCTAGTATTAGATGTTATAGAGGCTACTAAAATACATCATTCGTGAAAATTTTAACTGTCTAGCACAATCGCACGTGGGCCTGGAAGCTTTTGAAAATACAACTTTTTCAACTATTTGCATCGCTGTATCTCTAAAATGGTGAATCTTAGAAATAAAACGTACAGACAATTTTTATAGATAAATAGAAGATAAGTAATTTTCTCCTACACACTTTTATGATAAAACTTCCCGTTTCGCTCAAAAGTTCATAAAACTGATATTTGTGACATTTGACCTTGAATATTTAATAGTTGCGTACACCCTACAATATGTAGGTTTTGAGAACACTTTTAGGGTGTCAATATCTAAGTATTTACAGACTTACAGCTGGGTATCTCGAATTCCGAGATTTTTTCCTAATTTGACTGGACTAGTAAGTAAGTACAAGTTAACTGAAGTGGCACTATACTACCTACCATCTAATTACATTGATAAAAAAATACAAGGCATTCTATTGTGTTATTTATACGAAATCAGGAAACCCTTGTAAATACTAGGGAAATAAGGCAGGAAAATTAGAAGTTTTCCTTTAAGTTGGTACCTACATTGTACAACAACTTCCGTTTCGCAGGTAGGTAGGGTAGGTAGGGTTAACTTTACCCACACAAGTCAATAACTTAATAAAATATTTTTATTTATTTATATTACATATTTTACCATTCGTTTGTTTAGAGATAGTTGTCAAATTTAACAGATTCTGTGACTTATAACGAGAGTAGATAAAACCGTTTGTTATAGGTCCTGAGGATAATCAACTTTTCATAACGGGTCATATCGGTATTGTTTTTAGGGAGGGGTATAGTTAGCGGAGTATTTGACAAGGCCAATTCTACTGTCAATAAAATTTCCCCTTAAATAAGGGAAAATATTCTGAAAAGTATCAAGTGCATAGTGCAATAAAGAAAAAAGACAAGTTTTGATTGGAAAAATAAAAGAACAACGGTGAAGTTGGAAAGAAGGTAACCAAGGGTAGGAAATAAATGTAAATATTTTTTTAACAAAACTAGAAGATCAAAGCTGACTAGACCAATTTATATTATACGCCTAATATTTGAAATTTTAAGCAAAGCTTATGGAGTTATAAATCTAGGAGCTACAATCGTTTTAAGAACAATCAAATATCTAATTAGCCTTTCAATATTCCACCATTTGGTTCTCAATTTAAGAAACAGAAGGCGACGCACGCGCAGCGATGAATGGGGCATGAATTTAAATGGTCGTCCGTCTTAACCGATACGATGGCCGTACGCGTTTATTCATTCATTACAAGGCACAGGAAACTATGCGTTTAATGCATTTGGGCATCCCGAGGGTGTCTCGGAATTAAGATACAGGTAGAGGTAGTACCTAGATAGGTATGTGATACACACACGCCAAACAGCTAAGGTAGGTGTCCCAGTATTAAATAGACTGTACTTAATATTGTTTTAATGGTGTATAGGTACCGAATATTGAGTAGGTATGGTTAATATTAATTTGCAAGAGTAAATGACAACAAACTGAAGAAAACATTGAAAATCCAAAATTGGTAAGCGAGCTTACGGATTCTGCTTTAACTTTAACAAGCTTTCGAAACTACCCATAAAGTTTAAGTTTTAATGTAAGATTTTTTTTGCTGTTTCTTTAATGTGTAAATTAAATGGGGCACAACAAAAAAGGTGTTTATTTCAGCTTTAACCATCTGAAAAAAAAATTCGAAGCCTTAATATTTGATTCCCTTGGGCTGTCCCTTTGTCATTTTTTTAACAAACCGTTAACAATTTACCTATTTATAGTCATAATTTTAAGATTTTTTGTGATTTAATAGTTAAAGGGTGAGTTATTTAATGATTTAAAAAATACACCAAGTCTGTGGCAATCACTGTTTTGTGATTACAAAATGGTTTGTGTTTGTCCGAGTGCAACGATTGATTCCCTTGGCGCGTCACTAAATGCCACCTATCTTGCTTTTATAAAAGTCTACGGCGAAGGCGTGCACATCAGCAAGTAGCTCTAGTCGCGCTCTTTACATCATGAGGAGAGGTTTCCTGCTCGACCGTTCCAAGCCGGATTTATGAAGGTTTGAATTTGATTCCCCTGGTTTTGTTTCACCAGGTCATTGATTACCCTGACCACTTTTAAAAATATTTTTTGATGATTAGGAATTTCTTAACTAGGATTAATAGTAAGGTATATAGGACTATTAATTGTTTTTATAATAATCACTGGCAAAAATCAATCCATTGAAACAAAATCGAAAGAAGATTAACTTTTCCTGACTCCCCTGGCATTGATTCCCCTGGCAAAATGCCAGGGAAATCAAAGCTTCCTTACATTATAGGTCATTCAACATCCGTTGTAGGTCCTGCAGCGTCTCTACTGACGATGTTGGTGCCTCGCCCTTTCCAGTACAGTGCCTTGAACAAATCCTCCATTGCATTTGTGAACAACTTCGGGGAGATGACGTCATCTTGTCTTACTCCTCGCTGCAATGGTATGGGTTTATTTGCTGATTCAATACTTGGACGGATATGGTCGCGGCTTGGTAGAGACATTTTATCACCAGGTTGTATTGCCAATCAACTTGGCATCGCTGCAGGGACTCAAGAACTGACCAGATTTCTCAACTGAGTCAAAGGCTTTCTTATAGTCCACAAATGCTAAACATAGGGGCTGATTATACTCTTCGGTCTTCTGTTTATATGTCGCACTATGTGGATGTGGTCTATGGTGGTGTATCCGCTCCGAAATCCAGCCTGTTCCGATGGTTGGAATTTGCCGAGTGTTTGCGCAAGATGGTGCGTGATTACACTCCAAGACTGCTGGCTTTGAAGCAGCAATGTCCCCATTCGCTGTAGTCAGCTTCGTCAGTTGGCTTCCTTCAAGAGATTTTAAGAACACCTTTGACCCCCCATTCTGTTCAAAAGCTTTTTCGATTGAGAGAGTATTGTAGCACCGGAGGTCGCGTGGCATAAGTTTATTGATCTCTCGGTTGAGTGCTCGAGCTTGCAATGTAGTAGCGGGTGGGTCTTTACGTCGCTGCCTCATTAGCCTCAAAGTCTCCTCGGAAAGTTTAGACTTCCTGGCCCGGCCCCTCATGCCGCAAATCTCGATCTTTCCTCCCTGAGGACATGCATCATATTTTGATTTGATTTTTCAAGATTCTGTTTAATGTCAGTTGAGGTTTCCACTGCAGCAATTCGGTTCGCCAGGTTTGACAAGAACGTTTCAGATCCTTTAATTTTCTGGAGCGGAGTAGGTCGAAATTTAGACCTCATCAAGCGAACACGTTTGGCTTTCTCGAACAAGACGGTGATGAAGTCGATCTCGTTATTAGTTAAAGTATCGGAACTTTGCCACGTCCACTTCCTTTGAGGCTGCTTCTTAAAGAAAGAGTTCATCAAGAAGAGCCCCTCACGTTAGAGGAAATTGACAAGTATTGTAGGCGGTCTTGGTGATAGAGTAGAGGGCCTTCGATATGTCATTGAACATTTTCTCCACTTTATCGTCTGAGTGCGAAGAGGTCAGTGCGTTCACTTGCACCACTTTGAGGCTAAGACTCTTGGTGAGCTTAATCATGCTACCCTCAAAACACTAGACATTTCCACTAAGTTGTCAAAGTGGGACTTATTGAGGAGAAAACCGACGCCACCTTGAGAATGTTAGTCTCGCTCGTGGAAGTACAGTAGGTGTCCTGATTCTAGGGATATGGTGTCCTCTCTCGCTTTTCGGACAAGCACAGAAAGTGCCACCTAATCTCCTCAAGTTGCGCCAGATGCGAGTTGAGCCGTAGCGTGCGTCCGTTATACGTCGCCAGGGTCAGTGTGTGTTGGTTAGCCTCTCGTAGCCCGGGGATTTTTAGCAACCGCCGTCCAGCCGTCACCATGGTCGCCACCATGACCAGGAATAGCGGCGCTGCCGGGAACTAGGGGCCGTGGCCTTTTTAAGTATAATTTGATAGTTTTTAGATTAGTAGATTGATAGTTCCTAAAAGATAGATATTGTTGTTTTGTTTTTTATAATACTTCTTTTAAAATTAATAATGACTCTAATGAACCAAAATGAAACCAAAATACTGGTAAGTTTAATTAAAATAAACGATTATTCTATACAAAATGTTTTTATTTTGATTTCCCTGGCCTCTTGTATTGATTCCCCTGGCACCAAAATTTTAAAGTCATATATCTTTTTATCTAAACATGTGACAGTGATGCCTATTGGAGAAATATGTTCACAATGAGGTGTTATTTAGCCTTATGATAGTAAAAGTTTAAACTCTTATGTTTTAAAAAGTGCCAGGGGAATCAACCAAATACGTCCAATTTCAAGATTGACCCATACATGCGTATATCCAATTTAAAAAAGATACCACTAAGGTATGTAGCCACCAACGACTTCATACCCAATAGACACCTAATAAAGGACGAGCGTTTTCAGACAACACATAAGATAAATAGATCTTATATTAAACCACGCCCACTGATGCTTCGTCAGTAACGACCAGATCCGAGACCCGTGAACATCTCCGCGCTCGCTTACAGAAAAAATTAAAAACTTTGTTGCCATGGCGCCTTGTAGCATAAGATGGTGTGGAAAAGATAGCAAGAGCTCAAATTTCAAAATTGATGGCATTTAGTTTCACCGGTTAGTGTTTTTAAACAATTAAAACTAATATTTTTTTGATTGACCGGAGGCCATCTTAGATGGCCGGTCGGTCGGCGTCATCAACCACCCATCTCTTTTTTTAACATGCAGTTTTATATCCTTTATCCTTATCGTCCTCCGTGCACGTTTACGTAGTGCTGTACCGTACCAAATACTCAGAATCGATCGATTTAAATTTTCAATTGGATAATTCTAAATTATATTTTGCTAATATAAGAGTTGACTTTAATTTATCATATTTTATTATCTCATTCAGTATGATATATAGATTTCTAAGTGAAATTTTAGTGGTTGTTTTCCCGCAGTAAAATGATTCTTTCTTAGTAGCACAATAGATATGTGCAGTTCTTTTTTATTGAAATCAATAAATGCCGGTTTTACAAAAGGTACAACCGGAACTCGAAAACACGTTCAAACCTCTTTATTACTTAGGGCGTAGAGCTAATCCTAAATCAAATCAAATCCATTAAATGTAGGTAAATATAAATTACATGTCCAAGAAAGAATTGAATTTTGTTGGACATGTAATTTATATTTACTTTTATATTAAATTTTATAATATTTTTTTAAGTTATGTTACGAACTGCATCAATTTATCGATTACCTATTTTCAAAGAAAACATATGTACCCCATCCCTATGTTTTGTGGAGACTTTGTTGCGACCAATTAGCATTCAGCACCCTCCCCCCGCGTACCTCAGGTAGTTGACTGAAATGTTTGTATTGCGAATAATTGACATTAGGTGTCTATTGGGTATGAAGTCGATGGTAGCCACTTTGCATGTAATTCCCATGAGTCAATTGATCCTACCAACCCACTGTCACATCATTATGCCAGTCACTAATTGTTATGATCCTGACTCGTGCGTGACCTGTGTAACCCATTTAGCCTTTGCGCCGAATAAACCTGACGGTCAAAGGGCATAGTTTTATCACACGTCTAATTAACATTAATTATTGCGAGCTAAATATCAACTATGAACGACATTAACATAATATAAGGTTGATTTTCTTTTGTGTTTCCACATGCTTAAGAGCCATCTTAAAGAAGGCCATGAGATAATAAACATATTGTGATAATAGGAGTTACTGAGTAATTTCTTAAAAATAAAAGACATTATCCGGTATGAAATCCTTTATTTCGTTTTTTGGTATTTTTTGAGACACTTCCCTTTTTTACCCACATGACTGAAGTATTTATAAAAAAGGATTATCTTTTTACAGCGATCACAAAATGTACACGACTCACATAATATCAGAATTTTGACAGCGATAACAATAGTCTATTAAACAATACATAAAACGAAGTAATTAATGTGCCATACACAAATCGCCAACGCGTGATTGAACACAGGGCATGAAATTGATCCATTTGCTAGATAATAACATTTCATACTGTTCAATAATGTTTAAAATGGTAGAACCTACAATGAAAGTCTAAAGGACCTGTCTTTATTTACCTTGTGATCTGTGGTATTAACACTAACCATAATATTGCTTGTAGTTCAAATTATTCGGAAAAAAATATTCTCATGTAGTTTCCCATAGAAAATTTGTATCACTTGTAATGTAAGATATTATAATCCTTATAGGAAGTATTACATACATTTTCACGAAGCGACTTAGTTTATAATATATAACCTGTAGTAGAATGCACAATACACAACTGTAGTGATTCATATTCATCATCTAATTAATAATCTTGATATATTACCTAAAAAGTTTTGACAGACGGCAAGAATTTTATTTAAAAAAAAAAGACTATAGTAGATAAGATAATTGATATGGTATTAATGAGGTACTGATAAGTTTAGAGTAAATATTGACTTGGTAACGATCACTTACATTTTAAATCATTTAAAATACATAGGTCACTAGAAAATATGTATCATTACTATTAAATTTGGTGATTCTACAAAAAAAATTTAAAACTTCTTGTACAGTAAAAATTAAAAAATTCTATCAAATGGAATTGTTGGCGATTTGTAAATGGCGAATGGCAGTAAAGCACTAAGCCCTGGGTTCAAACCATCGTTGTCGCGTGAGCACTGCGAACAAACAGTGTCTTGTAACAGCCAAATATAGTAACAACACTACTGGAAATATGACTCATGTCTCATGAAAACTATTGAGTAGGTAATAAAATAATAATTTATCAAAGTTTTTATTTACATTCAAAAGAAAAAAAAACGTATGAATTCTGATTTGAATTTATATAAATCATAGTCGATGAAAAAGCGCCAAAAAATTTTTTTCAGAATTTCTTTTCCACTGAAAACTCACCAAATGATCTAATACACAAAACATTCGTCATATTCCCAATGGCACTTTATATTTTCCATTCCAAATAGGTATCGGATTCATGTTCGTTTTGAGGTCCAACGGATACAAAGTTATTCTATGATCAAACAACTCTGAAATGTCGAAGACTACCAACAGTCAACTTTACAAATAAATATTTACGTTATGGCAACACTAAATGTTACTTTCAATTGTAGATATTCTACGCTGTACAATGCCCATAGTGCTTTGATTATAATCACGTCATTTGTACTAATTTTGTTCGAATTATTCATAATAATTTAATAATTTATTACAAATTATAATTGAGATCGAAAGAATATTCTATGTTGCTCTTAAATTTTTTGACAAGACCAAACTTAGTACAAATGTCCAAGTATTGTATTTACAGATAGATATATAACTTTAACAAACGGACCTAGAACAATTCACAACGTGATAGCAATAAATAAACAATATGTATCATTAAGTGCCTTTTTCAAAATGGCAACACCTAGAAAGCGTTGGGCATAAAATTCCGTATGAAAAATCGTTTTGACAAAATTGTGGTTTTTATTATGCCTCTTGATGAATGTTACTACTTAAAATTATCGTTATTTATTACAGAACGGGTCTCATTCTATATTTACTAAAGGTCGTAAGAATCACTAAATGCATAATATAACGCTACACGTATAATATACAGGCTATAGTTATATTATACGATCCTTGTATGTCAGCCTTTGGATTGATTTTAAATATATATTGACATTTGACGAACTAACACAAAATATAATCACTGTCTATAATTTTTTTACACACAAAATAATATAATATAAAAAAAATCTGTATTTCACTTACACCTAGTATGTACTCGATGACAATAATTACAATAAAATAAAAAAAGTATGTAAACTTAAATACTTTAGCGAAGATGAGGATAACAAATAACCCACTTAAAAATAACCGATGGTTTGGTTCGATGAATCATAATAAATCAAATGTCAATATATTAAATTGGTTTTAAATATTTGACATAGGTAAATCGTCTGATTTACATTACACAAACACAAACGGCCAATCGAGATTTATGTTTCGTTAATTAAGAATTTTACCATAGTTTTCTATGGTAAAATTCTTTCCAATAGCAAAAAAGGTTCATTTATTATATTTATTAACAAGCGATTGTAGAATTTATCAAATATTATTAAATAGAAGTAGTTTGTGTACAATTATGGCGCTTGTAATTATTGCATTAATAATCAACTTGTAATATTACGTCATATTTGCATCTGTACTTATGACTTCTGTCATGCTTTGCTTATGTTTGACATTTTTAGTGTTGGCAAAACGCTTTTTACGCGTTCTCGCAAACGGAGATAATTAGTAGATCGGATGTTCTGATTAAGGCTGACATATAATATACAAACATTATGAATTAAGTGACGACTGCGACAGATACAGGCCGCAGTGAGACGAAAATAAGCTAATTATCATTATAAAAATAACTCATCGTTGTCGGCGCGAGCTCTATCCTTATAAAACATACGGCCATGGCAGTGATACAATCATGTATTACATAATATACCAAAACAGGAATTATAGTATTGCAACACAAACGTAATTTAATTTTATCATCATATAATTTCAATGATAAGTAGGATAAGAGAACATTGATATTAATGTTTATATTGGATTTGAAAAATATTGCAAGTAATTGAAACTCAAAAAGTATTTTGACACAAAAATTGCTGATTTACTGGCCAGTCATGACATGACTGAGCATATAATCTAAATCAACACTAAATTAGACAAAGACTTTGATAAAAGTTATTATAATTTAAATCAAAAAGGCCTCTACCTCCAACATGGTTAGTATAATAATTGGTAAATACAAAAAAAAACTGCCCACCAGCCGATATATATTTGAGTATTTTAGTGAATAAGCATAGACCCTCGCGCCGAAACGACAAGCTCGCAGCATACGCTACCTTACAATTAATACTTTTTTTATTGTATTATTTGTCGAATTTTTAACTTTTTTTTGTTGTATGGCACCACAGCCACTAATTTTAAGACAATCACACACGTGTTTTATGCCAAATCCACCGGCGAGTAGGGTAATCACCCAATACATGTTAACCTTTACAACTAACATAATAATCGCACCAATTTTATTCAAACCTACCAACCCTTACTCGATGTGGAATCGGCTACAAATTGTGCAAAAAGAAACGTACTGTACGATGTGCTGTCAGACAACAATTATGTCATTATATCATCTGAATAATGTCAAAATGAAAAGATGTCATCTGATCAATGTCAAAAAGAAAAAATCCACGTGAGTTTTAAATATTATATACAGATAAGATTGAAAACAATGTCGCCTTCACAGTACCACCACATGGTAAAAGGTAAAAAATTTAACATTACTCAGATATCTCAATGCTTATTTGTGTCTGACTACATAAAAACTGCTTTGGTCATTTAAACAAACTCAGATTATTATTTTATGAATAAAGATTATTTACAGTCACCCATAGAAATTAACATTAGTCTATTATAAAAGTTGCAACTTATTGTGTTATATATTTAGAAGAAATATCGAAAAACGTATACAATTACATATTTATTTGTAATATTGCAAAATGACTTAAGATTTTTATTGACCAAAACAGTTTAAACATCTAATATTATACAACACACTCTTATTACCAAAACGTTAAGTGTCATATTGCCTTAACAGCAGAGGTTTTATCACAACCAGGCTTCTTCTACATGTAGCCTACGTTTAAGCTCGTTACAATAGAAAACAAGACTTAAAGGTTTCCGGATTAGGTTCAAATTTCAGCAGCATTGGCACTATGTAAGTGAAACGCTTTAAGCTTATAAATCAAAGAGGTCTGAGCGTTGGATTTTAAAATTTATCTATGTAGAGGGAGCCAACAGCTGATTCAACCGTCAGGTCACCTGTGACGTGACAATGACAGCTGTCATAAGAGTGTCCCAGAGAAAGTGAAAGAGTTAATAGATAAGAGTAAAAAAGGCTAATTACTTTGTGACTGAACTTATTTTATGAGTGTCAATTTCGCATTCAACACACGCGCACGCCTCGCATTCACCCGTCAACGAAAATATTTTTTATTTTATTGTTTCAAGCGTTTGAAAAGCATTTATTCACTCCCTAAGTTCAATTACATATTCTACATTATCAACACTTATACACACTCTGAGCTTCTTCAAACTCAAACATTGTTAATAATCGATTTATTTGACATAACAAAACCGTTGTGCTCTACCCTAAGACGTTACACATAACTCTATGATTCGCTCTGCTATATAAAAGTATATATTTCGTAAAGTCGCACTTAACTCTTCGATTCATGAGGTACTCGAAAATATATGATAAAATCGAAAAGCAAGTTTTGGAAACAAATTATAAATAATGTTCGTGCGTCCACTACTTTTGAAGATCTTACTTAATTAAAAAAAATATTAAAATGTTATTTATACGTTTTTGATTATCAAATGCTACAAATAATAATTTAAATTTAACTTCGGTAAAAAATAAATCTAACGCCGCTTTAGTTTACATATTTATTACAAATTTTATACCAATACGTAAAATTTATTTTTGTATATTGTTTACAAACAATGAGAACTTCCCTCTTTTGAACAAAAGCTCATATTTGCGATCGTACAATAGTAGTGCACACACTCCAATACTAAATACATAATATTATAATTAGACGAGGCAATTTTCATATAAGGAATATAATCATCAACATCGGCCCCTTATTCTTGAACGATCAGCAAATAATATACCTCACATTACGTATGGATGGACAATTTACACCCACAGGGGCACAAATACGAATGAACACAATATATTTTCAGTTTCACAACAGCTCTTCCGTCATATCTCAATATATAGAGTAAGTATTGTACGGTAGCTGTTGGTGTAAATCGTCCCTTAGCTGATAAAGGATTTTCATAACCATGCTTATAGTAAAATATTAAAACACTCCGGACCGCATGTTGAAGTCAAAAGATTAAGCAATATTCAAACAAACGAACCACGATAACTTCATAAAAAATAAGGCAGTAGTATATCATAAGCGAAATATTGCTTTTAAAATCCGAATGTTTGAATCTTCCTTAAATTTTAAATAACGAAAACATTTTTTTTTATTAAAAAATCTTACACATTTTTAAATTACTGTCACACGCCCTAACATACGTCAATCTACATTCGAAAATCTGATTTTTAGAAAAAATACATCCATTTTTGATTTTTATATTTAAATATTATTAATTTTCCCATCTTACGTCAATTTTTCAAAAATATTTACAGCACAGTCTATGTCTAGAACTCGTTTTTACGCGGTATGATCGATACTTCACAATATTAAAAAATAATTATAATAGTTCTGGTAATTTTCCAAAAATAAGGTATAGTAAGTAAACCTTGATATTTTTACTTAAGACATCGTTTAGAACGTTATTGTTCTTGGTAAGTTTTAAGAGAAGTTGTAAATAATTTACCAAAAGTTGGGTTGCCTGTAAGTTACATATCGTTCCTCAATATTTAACATAATGTAATATATAATATTTTGCTCAAATCTTAAAGCCGTATTGATAATAATTATCTTAATCAAATTATAGTGTGATTCGGTAACAATATGTATCAGTAAGTGTACAGTACAGTCGCCGAGAAAACTTGTTAACAAATTTTGACAAAATTAAAATATAAAATATAGTGAATTCAAATATCGATAAGATTCTACTCGTAGACTTATTGCTGTGAAAGTGTTGGTGAACAAAGAGCATGGTAGCTATTAATAATTTTGCATAGTTAAATCAAACATTAATTTCTATATTATGACGCGTGATTATATTCAGGGGCGACCGTACCTGCTGAACATTCGATATACTAATATAATGAAATTCGTAAACCCTCGATCGTACCGCGTAAAGTTTGACAAAACGAAACACAAATTTGACTAACACTTTTTATTAAATATAAAAAAAAACTGTCCGCTTGTTACCACCAACACGGTGTGGTTTAAAAAAAACATATAACATATTATTTTAACCGTCCATTGAAGCTAAGGTTTTAAAATTAAGCATACACCTTCTGAGATCTGTCACTCACTTTTTTTAGTTTTTTTTTTCACAGTTTTTATCACATTACTTTTTTATTTTTAAATACTGTTTCCTCTTAGGTGCTCATTTGGGGATATGTAGTGGTCACGTGGTGTGGGTGTCGGTGTTGCCACACTAGTGGAGGTTTGGCGTGGAGATTGAGTACCGAATTCAGGACGCGTACTTGCCTTTGCTCGGGGATACCTGTCGACAGGGGCGGCCAGTTAAATTATCACGATATTTATTCTTATTTCTTAAATGGATATTGAGAACCTAAAACATATAATTTTGCCAATGCCAATTTAATGGCATTTTATGAGCACAGTTAAAGCCAGTGGCAAAGTCAAAAGCTTCCTAAAATAATTTTATTGACTACTACCATTGTAAAAGTTTTTTTCTTGGAATTCATATACTTTTTTGTATTACGGTGCGCCATAAGATTTGAGACATTGCCGGCCGTGGCATTTGCCAGCGCAACCACCCTATGATTACGCCACTATGTTAGTTCCTTTCCTTTTTCGCCCGGGGGAAATCCTTATGGGTAGGTACTACAACGTCAATATTTAGCGTTAACCCGGTATAGCAAAAAGGACGTAGGTTCATTCCCCTAATCACCGAAATAATGAAAATATTTTTTAAACTTTCAAATGTATTTTCCTATTAATATTCAGTTTGTTTATGCTGTTTAATCTCACCTTGGTGTGTCACGCGATAGAGTTGACGGCGTAGTGCGGCCGGGCGCCCTCCGGCTGGTACAGCGTAATCGACGCTATGTAGTTGTTCGACATCACCTGTAAAACAGACCAAGTGTCAATATATTGTTATCTAATATAAAAAAAATTCAAATTAAAGCCAAATTTCATTGGGCACGAACCTACCCTAAACTAGGGCGATCAAGCCTTAGTCAACCACGCTGGCCAAGTGCGGGTTGGTCGACTTCACACATCCTCAAAATTCTCTATTTATTAATGTAAACTGCGTAGATTTGCAGGTTTCCTCATGATGTTTTTCTTTCACCGGCATTAGCTGACTCCTAATCCGGCCTGCTGTGCTAGCTTAAAAAAGGTAAATTTAAAAACATTTTTTAGGTTTTCTTGTAGCTTCGATATTGGAGTCCCTGGCATCTAGAGGGCTGGTTGAGCACGACGGGCCGCTGTGACGTCACAGGCGCGTGACGTCACCCCGCTCACCTCAAAGATCATGTCCTGGTAGCCGTAGCAGAAGGTGGAGCCGAAGGGGTTGGTGGTGTTGGTGGAGGAGGCCCGGTTGAGCACGACGGGCCGCTGTGACGTCACAGGCGCGTGACGTCACCGCGCTCACCTCAAAGATCATGTCCTGGTAGCCGTAGCAGAAGGTGGAGCCGAAGGGGTTGGTGGTGTTGGTGGAGGAGGCCCGGTTGAGCACGACGGGCCGCTGTGACGTCACAGGCGCGTGACGTCACCGCGCTCACCTCAAAGATCATGTCCTGGTAGCCGTAGCAGAAGGTGGAGCCGAAGGGGTTGGTGGTGTTGGTGGAGGAGGCCCGGTTGAGCACGACGGGCCGCTGTGACGTCACAGGCGCGTGACGTCACCCCGCTCACCTCAAAGATCATGTCCTGGTAGCCGTAGCAGAAGGTGGAGCCGAAGGGGTTGGTGGTGTTGGTGGAGGAGGCCCGGTTGAGCACGACGGGCCGCTGTGACGTCACAGGCGCGTGACGTCACCGCGCTCACCTCAAAGATCATGTCCTGGTAGCCGTAGCAGAAGGTGGAGCCGAAGGGGTTGGTGGTGTTGGTGGAGGAGGCCCGGTTGAGCACGACGGGCCGCTGTGACGTCACAGGCGCGTGACGTCACCGCGCTCACCTCAAAGATCATGTCCTGGTAGCCGTAGCAGAAGGTGGAGCCGAAGGGGTTGGTGGTGTTGGTGGAGGAGGCCCGGTTGAGCACGACGGGCCGCTGTGACGTCACAGGCGCGTGACGTCACCGCGCTCACCTCAAAGATCATGTCCTGGTAGCCGTAGCAGAAGGTGGAGCCGAAGGGGTTGGTGGTGTTGGTGGAGGAGGCCCGGTTGAGCACGACGGGCCGCTGTGACGTCACAGGCGCGTGACGTCACCGCGCTCACCTCAAAGATCATGTCCTGGTAGCCGTAGCAGAAGGTGGAGCCGAAGGGGTTGGTGGTGTTGGTGGAGGAGGCCCGGTTGAGCACGACGGGCCGCTCGCAGACGCGCAGGGCCCGCGAGACCACCTCCCACTTGCTGTAGGCGGTGATCGTCACCGCGCCACGGTTGTCCACCAACGAGTTCGGGTCGCACCTGGAATGGGAATGGAAAGAATATTGTCAGGAATGACAAGAATGTGGAATTTGCCTATTGGACGCACGCGGTAGAATACACCGTGAAATTTTAGTGGTTGTTTTCCCGTGGCAGAACGATTTGCCTTTAGTAATACTATCAAATCATGCAAATTATTCAGCGAAAAAAAAATTTTTTTTTTTTCAAATTTTCAAAATAATATTCCAACTCGAAAACGAGAGAAGCTATCGTTCTTATATAAGATGTGACGTAATCAGGTACTGCTTGCCGCATGAAATCGATGTTTAAAGCTACAGAAGCTCGACGCCTTAAGTCATAAAGCGGCTCGAACGTGCTTTCGAGTTACGGTTAAACCTTTCGTAAATCCGGCATTTGAGAAGATGTGTGCAGTTCTTTTTTGGTAAAATCAATAAATGCCGGTTTTACGAAAGGTTTAACCGTAACTCGAAAGCACGTTCGAACCGCTTTATGACTTAGGGTGTCGAGCTTCTTTAGCTTTAAACATCGATTTCATGCGGCAAGCAGTACCTGAATACGTCACATCTTCAAAAACAACGATAGCTTCACTCGTTTTCGAGTTGGAAAATTATTATTCTGAAAAATTGAAAAAAAAAAATTTTTTTTTCGATGAATAATTTGCATGATTCGATAGTATTACTAAAGGCAAATCGTTCTGCCACGGGAAAACAACCACTTAAATTTCACGGTGTATGGCTTATTCGACAAGGTAGTACCTAATACTTAAGTTTGTATGAACTACTCTAACCGCGCGAGGCATCGTCATAGCCACCGCGTGCCTCTATTTTGCAGCCTAAATGATCACATTTTTTACCTAATACTCGGGGGCACGTTTTGATTATTATAAATTCGCTATTTTATTATTCCGATAACCATCAAGTAACATAGTGTCCTTCGCCTCAGTCAGGTTGCCATATAGTTTAAACTATTTGCTAAACTATAAGTTAAAGATCTTCCGCCGAACTGGGTGATTGTGACCGTCTTGATTTGTCGTATAATTGCATACTAATGTTGATATTAGTATGAAATTGGTCTGTAATCGAGTAAGTTGAATGTCTCCACAGTAGTATGTGTTAAATGGCACAAGATTGCTGAAGTTCGAACGTCCTAGCGAGCAATGTTGTGTTAAAATAATAAATAAATATCTGGGACATTTCCACACACGATCACCTGACCCAAAACTAAGCAGAGCTTGTACTATGGGCGTCAGAAACTGATATACATACATATATATTTATAAATACATACTTAAATACATAATCACACCCAGACACGGAACAAACACCGATGTTCATCACACAAATATTTGTCCCGAGTGGGAATAGAACCCACGACTCTTGGAACCGCCAGCCAGGGTCACTAACCACTGTTCCACCGAGCCAGGCACAATATCAATAGTCCACTCACTTGTCGGGCTGCACGGCCAGCTCGAACTCGCAGCGGTGGTACATGTTGAAGTTGTAGTGTCCCGGGTAGTTGGTGTGCAGCACGAACTTCTTCACCTGGTGCGTGCGCGCGTCGAACAGCACGTCCTGCAACCAGGGTAATGTGATGTCACTTACACTAACATTCATCATCATCATCATCATCACCAGCCCATTCCTGTCCACTGCTGGACATGGGCCTCCCCAAATGCACGCCACTTCCCTCTCAAATCAAATCAAATAGTTTTTATTGCAATTGTAGGTAAGCATACAGGTATGGATCTTAAACTAAGGATTGTACTGCTACAACTTGCCAAGTGGGTGGCGTGCAATATTTATACAAATGTCAAAAGATTGTTAGCCATTATTACAGTCGGCATGCAATTATTTATACTGTTCATATTAGTTCAAAAATATTGTATACATTAGCAATAAAGTAAAAAATAAAAAATAAAATTATAAGTAACAAATTATAGAAATTATATATAAAATAAAGCAAACATCATTCATCATCATCTTCGCGATTTCCCGGTTGCATCCTTGCGGAGCCCGGGGTCCGCTTTCCTACTCCTAGCTCTCCACTTCGCACGGTCTTCCGCATCCTTTCGGAGAGTTTGCAGTTTGAAAGCAAACATCATTATCATCATAGAAATATTCATTAATTTTTTCACACATTCTCTCTCCGCGGCCACTCGCATCCAGCTCCTGCCAGCCGTCCTGCGCAGATCGTCGCACCACCTGGCCTGCGGGCGTCCTACACTACGATACTAACATAGTGAATAAATAAAAATATTGTGGAGTTCCAATGTGGCACAGTGGCACAGTTTGGACGTGCACAACGACAATGTGAAATTATTCATATTCTAGTCGATCAGCTTGAAAAAATCACTTAGGTATATCGTAAAACATTAGAAAACTGAAAATCTAATGTGTGTAACTATGAAAGTTTAAAATTATATATCGTAAAATAGATTCAATTTTATTACAATTTTATAAAATATACTATATACCCCGCTTTTCACCATCCCCTCTCACTCCTAACTCTAAACAAACAGATAATAAACCCACCGACTCCATAGAAGTCAAATCACATACATTCAGCAAATACAAATTCTAACACAAATTTGTAAGAGGTCATTGTCAGTAAATTCAACAATTAAGATAAATATTTAGGTATTTGTAGTATTTCAGTAGTAATTAAGTATTAAGTTATTCTAATACCTGCCTTGATCGCATGTGGTGTTTACAAATAAACATTGTTCAATTAGCATGAGATAATTTTGTAATAGGTTACACTCATTTTTGTTTTTGTTTTTGTATTTACTTAATGCCAAGAAGCCCACGACAATAGAAATCGAAATAATGAAGAAATATTTTGTTTGATTGATATTGATTCCCCCCTCCCCCCCCCACGCCTCCTTAGCGCCGCTGGCGAGAGGAGGCGTATATTGGGGCAACGAACAATTAGGAGCGCTAACGAAAGCTGAAAGAATGAAGAATTTTTATGTATCGTCTTAGATGAAAGGCGCGTCGGCGGCGCTAGTGTCGTCATCGAATAAATCTGAAAGTGGGGGGGGGGGGGAGGAGAAACAAAACCTCACTCACCTGTCCCAGCGTCAGGTAGTTGAAGAAGTACCTAATCGGAGGCGGGCGACGTGGTGACGTCATCGCGAGCAACTGACAAGCGTAAAATGAGAGGGGGGGGGGAGGTAAAAACAAAATCTGCCACGTAGTTGAAGAAGTAGTCGGAGGTGGGCGGCGGGCGGCCTGGTAACGTTATCGCACGAACAATCGACAAGCGACAAATGTAGATACAAAATCTCACCAGTCCCAGCGTGAGGTAGTTGAAGAAGTAGTCGGATGCGGGCGGCGGGCGGCGGCGCGCGGTGGGCCGGTGTATGCGCATCTTGTCGTCCGCCTTGTAGTACAGCCGCGCCGGCGCGCCCAGCGCGCGCGCCACCGCCTGGCACGCGTCCCCGAAGCGCACCACGCGGCACACCGACACCTGCACCGGCTCCAGGGCTCGACTCGTGCCTGCACGGAGAAGAAAAAAAAAAAGGTTTTTATTAAGCCACAAATAACCATATCTGCCAAAATCTGCGAGTTTCTGCCAGAATCTCGAGAAAAGTATGGCAGTAAGGCATTCTTTATAACTTGAAAGGGAGCACTAGAACGGGATTCTCCACAATTCAAACCGCAAAGGGGTAAGATTAGATAACAACTAGTCCGTGACATAAAGACAAACGTGTTAATGGGGTACACGCATATTGCGTGATCATGTGCAAGCACAGATCGCTAATGGCACCTGAGGCGAAAGGTCATACTGATTCAGATTTCCTGAAATACAAAACCTATGGGGATAAAATGGGACACCAGAGTTTACTCTGATGGCGAAAAAGAGACGGTCTAAGTTTCACACGGTCCTATGTCCACGTACAATCGGTGGGCTAGCACGATACACACCCTGCGTGAACATGTGCAGGCGCAGGCCACTGGGGCCGGTAGCAGGACAGCGGAGCGCCGGCAGCGACCGCGCCATTGGTAGAGGTTCTCTATATGGACTCTGAGCAAGTCTTCTACTGCCACCGGCGGTTGCCCAAGACAGGCCCTACACGACTGGGGGGAACGGTACGCACCCTGAGAGAACATGTGCAGGCGCAGGCCGCTGGGGCCGGTAGCAAGACAGCGAAGCGCCGGCAGTGACCGCGCCATTGGGTTCGCGCCAGTTCTTTACCAGTGTTTCGGACTCCCCAGCGACCGGCGAAGAGATGATGTGACCTAGTCTCTACTGCCACCGGTGGTGCCCTACAGGCGCAGGGGGGGGTATGGGGTGGGAGGGAACGGTACGCACCCTGAGTGAACATGTGCAGGCGCAGGCCGCTGGTGGCGCCGGCGGTGCGCAGCACGTCGCAGCGGCGCAGGTGCAGCTGGTGCCGGTAGCACGACAGCGGCAGCTCCGGCAGCGGCGCTGCGCACGTCGCACCGCTAGAGTTGGTCGTTTGACTCTGCAACGAGAAGGGAGCGGTTATGGAGACGTCACGGTGTGGGGGAGTGGCTAGATCGACTCACACATTAAAGGGAGATGGGGGTGGAGACACCCCCTCCCCTCCACTATGACCTCTACCTGTCAGTTCGTTAGTGCCCGGTGATATGGCAATATCATATTTTTTACTCTTCCCTCCAGTAACTCGTTATGAACCATAAGAGACTGGATTGAAGTCACAACGTGGGGGCGTAGCTAACTCCACCCCCACCTTCAAAGTGACCACGTCACTATACAATATGACGAATGCTACATCATAGATTTCTTATTATTAGCTGGCTTGGAGCGGCCTTGTCGTAATGATGCCAAGGCTGTGATGACTAATCCAAGCCGACATCGTTTGTCAGCCTGCAGGTAGGACTTACAGGTGATGCGTGAGGCGAAAGGCTCTTCATCCCTTTCTTCATCAGCGAGTGCAGTAGAAATTAAAATAGAACATAATAAAATATAAAACCATAGATAAAATACCTGATGTTGAGATCCATAGTAGATGGTGGTCCGGGATACGACCGGCGAACCTCCGTTAGGAAACTGTAGCGAGCCCAGCCCGTGCGCGTAGCCAGGCTGGAATACACATAAAAACACTGAATCCTGATATAATCCAAAATACTTCAAAATACAAAACATAATATCTCACATACCTCCATCTGGCTAAGTCGGGTTAATAGGTAGGTATTACAGTAATGTGCTTCAATTTACCTTTTAGAATCCCCGTACTACAAGTTATTACAAGAAGAAATCAACAGATGGCAGCACATAAGTGTTTAATAATTTATAAGTCCATAGGCACAGTACACTTAAGTACACAAGTAAGTTATATTGACCTGTAATTCCCGTGGACAGTCATAACATACTTAGATCTATTTATCATCAACTAACCTCAAATTTACTATCAACGGGGAAGTAAAAGGACAGTCCCCTGAAGTTGAGCGCGAATAGATGGCGCTGCGAGTCGTACAGGCCGGGGTGCGTCGCGCCGAAGCAGTGCTCCACTTGCTCGATAGATGGCGTTATCTCGGGCGAGTTGAAGCACATGCCGCTGTGGACAAAAATCAAATCCTATTAAACCCTTCACAAATTAGGTCCTTAAAAGTAAATTTATTCTATTAAATTGGATGACTTACAACCCAAAGTGTGGACTGGTGCCTTAAATAAGTAACAAAAGAGTAACCTGGGTATACTGGTCACCAATCCCTGAATAACGAAGAAAAAATGAACATAATTAGGTACTACTAGATAATGTTTGGTACATGGAAGTAAAAGTAGTTTTCTTTCTTGTATGTGGACGGCAGCGCTGTCCAGCACGTGTCGTTCGGGAGTGGAAAGGGGAGGGAGGAATAGCTCTTCAGAGCTTTCTCCATTATACAGACGGTAGAGAACATTTAGACCGGCAATGTCTCTAGGCCACGCTACGCTAGTAGTGTTCAATTTGGCCGATAGATGGCGTAGTTTATTTTGGTTTGTTCCATCTCAACCATGTTAAAACTCTGTGGAGTTCACGCAGTGAATGAATTTCGCAGGCCATTTTGCCAACTAGACAATGTTTTAATGACAAACCTGGCTACTGTTTTAACCTACCATAAGGGAAAGTAAATAAGTATAGTTCCAAATTAAGATAAATATATATGTGCTTTAGGCACATAATTTTACTTTAAAGACAAACAGTACACTTGTAGGTGAAGCAAAATATACTTTGAAGTTTTAGAAGAATACACATACAAGTTGTATGACTGACTATTTAGGATACTAACCTGCCCCCTTATTAATTGTTACATACTTGTTATGGCTGGCTTTGGTTGTATCACAACAATATTATGTGTGAAACAAAATAATGATGCAATAATCATATCAAACGAGTCAATACATTGTAACTTTAATAGGATACATCTGCCAACAAACGATATTCACAATAATTTTGTACTTGGATACAGATTTTATATTAACTGCCTTTTCCACGCGTCTGTCTGGCTTGGTGGGAAACACCGCGTGAAAGCCGAAAGGTCTTGGGTTCGAGACATAGGCCGGACCAAAATTTCATTGTTAAGACATTAATCATATAAAATTACATTGTCTCCGAACTATGCGAGTGACGAAACAGAAACTGTGCACCTATGTTTGCGCACAAATGTGTGCACTAGGGCGCAGTTTCCGTTAAGATTGGCCGCCGTGACCGTGTCGTAAGGAAGACATTACAACTGACAGATACTGTTATACATAGTATGTTGAAAGTGTTGTGTCATACACAATCACGCGACGTGCAATTAGCATTACAATACTATTAGGTCAACGAGTATGAACGCATCACTCATAGTTTATGCATTAATACCTGCAGTTAACATGTGATGTAGTGAAATAGTGTTGCCGAGATAGTCGATCGACTCATCGATTTATCCTTAATCGATTCTATTCATACTATATCGATATCTAGATATTACGTACCTGTAATTTTTGTTAAACAAATAATATATATAATTAATATAATTATAATACCCCATCTTTTGGAGCTGTACTGAGTAATTTTAAACATCCAAGTTTTAGTTATTTTAACCATTTAAGAACCGAGAGGTCACCAATATTTCCATTTTTAAACTTAATATATAGACTAGGTACTAATAGGTAAGTAACATTGCACTAAGCCAAGGAAATGGCCAAAATTCAACAGTTATTGCGAATATTATGGTAGGTAAATCGTATATGAACACGGATATAACTTTTCATAACATTTCAGTCCCTTTCCATGTCAACAAATTGCTCTAAGATAAGCGCGGCCGGTATCAGTCAATACCTTGTCATTGGCAGTGTTTCTATGGCGATAGGGGCGGCCGGGCTGACCCGCCACAGATAAAATACAGGGCTGCCAGTATTACGATGACACTTCTAACGCTTATTTCATGACTGGTTACGGTCGTTCCTTGCCATGCGAGAGGTCGCCAGGTCAAACCCCGCCACGCACTTTCTTAGGTTGTGTAGTCAATCAACCCGCACTTGGCCAGAGTGGCTGACTAAGGTCTTATCGCCCTAGTTTAGGGTAGGCCTGGGCCCCAGCAGTGGGGACGTATATGGGCCGATGATGACTTCGTGACTACGATGGTATACGCCTTTTATTAACCAAGTGTAGTGGCCTACACTACGTAGGTACGTTTGCCTGAGCGTACAGGTTTCAGGATTAATGGTCACCGTACTCAAAGTCTGACAATTATAGTAGAGCGATTATTTTTTTGTCTTGATAGGAAGGTATCATAGTATAAATGATTCACCACGAAATTACTGCCGTAACTTCAACAGCCCAATCCTAATTTTGTAATAATTAATACTTCAAATTCTTACAATCCGTTTAAAAATAACGCAGCTTCGAATTAGTAGGACTAATAAGAAGTCGTCAAAACAGCGAATGAGCAGCTCTTTTTTATAATTGACGTTCAGGATGACCACACTCCATCTGATGGTAAGCGGCAGAGAGATCCACATATGAGGTTGACAGGCACAGTAGACCCTATTGAGAATCGCCCTCACCCTAAAGCCTATAGACGCTGTCTAGCAGTCTTTGTTTCCCTCAACACGTGCCAGCCCTATGCCCCATCGCCGGACAAGTGCGGTTTATCTTAATGGCTCTTTTACAAACAGGCCATCTTTGCGTCGTTTCAGACGGACAAAGATTGCACTGACAAGGAACTTTCATGGTCACTGCGCATCGCACTGTTTGACAGACACTTTGATTTTCTGTGTCAAATGTTATCGGTACTTAATAAAATCAAATCTGTTTATTTTTCTGTCGGGGCATCGTACTTAATTATGTAATCTTTTTCAGTATGTTTACTGTGTAACTTTATTGTAATTTTTTTCTTTATTAGTACTACTTCTTTATTACCTAGTTGTACTATTTTGTATATTATTATATCGTATAATCTGCTTTATGATTTATGTCTAGGTACAATAGTATTATCACAATGCCAATTAAAAAGCAATCAATACATCTCAATTCAAAGTGAAGTTCCTTAACTGAGGTTAATGATATCTTTCCATTTCTGCTGCATTATTTTAATATCTCTAAAACAGTGACTGTTATTTTGAGACAATATTAAGGTGCGGTCGTAAGGCGTTAGTAACTAGAAGTGTAGATTTAACACATCAAAGATCCAGAACATAACTAAATCTTAGAAAAATAATTAAACCAAAGATACTCACCAATACCTAAGTTTAACTAATTTCATATTGTAGATCTCTATTATCTTCAGCCGTTGCGCTACTGGGTCGAATATTAACCGCACGCCGTCTTGTGGCATATTTATTACTAGTTCTACTGACAACGGGTTCTGTGAACAAGAAGTTTACATTATATACATATATTATACACCGTGAAATTTTAGTGGTTGTTTTCCCGCAGCAGAATGATTCTACCTTAGTAGCACAATAGATTTGTGCAGTTATTTTTTATTAAAATCAATAAATGCCAGTTTTACGAAAGGTATAACCGAAACTAGAAAGTACTTTCGAACCACTTTATTACTTAGGGCGTAGAGCTTCTTTAGATTTAAGCATCGATTTCATGCGGAAAACAGTACCTAATCACGTCACATCTTAAAAAACAACGATAGCTTCTCTCGTTTTCGAGTTGGAAAATTTTTATTTAAAAAAAATTTGCATAATTCGATAGTATTACTAAAGGCAAATCGTTC
Source organism: Maruca vitrata (assembly GCA_039566165.1). NCBI lineage: Eukaryota > Metazoa > Arthropoda > Insecta > Lepidoptera > Crambidae > Maruca > Maruca vitrata. The sequence goes on along the minus strand of CM076938.1, from coordinate 2,599,719 downwards.
TGCCACGGGAAAACGGGTCACTCCCGGAGGGCCACGTTCCCGGAGGGCCACGTCCCGGAGGGCCACGAATGCAAAAAAAATGATGACGTTATCTGTTGTTATTATTTCTTTTGTGTTGAACTTGTACCGTTGACAAAAAAACTCAATGAATGTATTTATTTATATTATTTATTTAATCATAAATCACAAATATAAAAAAATCACCATTTATATCAAGTTACTTTTTTCACTTACATACAAATAAATTTCCGACCACAGAAATATATTTCTAATTCTAGAAACACAGCCAGGCGAGATAGGGTTGGATAAAACGGATGCATAGAAAAACCTGATTCAACAAACAAAAAAGGTGTTACATTTAACATGACTAATTTGACTTTCAAGATAGCGTACACATACAGTTATTTAATAATTTAAATTATGACGTATAAATATTTTTTCAAATATTATAAGACATATACAGGATGTCCCAAAAAGCAGTGTCAAGCGGAAGTCCTGAGATAGAACACCTTGTGGGGCATCCGAAACACCCCCATATATGTTCCGCGATTTTTCATAGTTTTCGAGATATGATTTTTTTTCTTAAATTTTGAGAACAACTGACCTAACCGACTAAAAATATTGTAGAGAAAAAAGTATTTGACTTTTTTGAGTAATTCTTTTTGCAAATAAATTTTCATGAGTTTTTCTTTATTGCCTAAAATATTTGTCTCCATAACTTACATGGAAAATATCAAAATTATGGTACAAACTGAAAAGTTACGTTCTGTAAATAAAGTCTTACAATTTCAACGTTAAATTTAAAATATTAGGAGGTAGCTGCGTGGCTCCTAAGTAACTTTAAAAACTGCGCTAGACTCTCATTTTTCATAATCATTGATAAAAACTGGTACTTAACGGGCTACTTTCGCTAAAATCAGACTTCAAAGAAAGAGAGGTGGAAACATCATAAAATTAACTTATGTATAAATAATCAACTTTAGTAAAAAAAAAACAGTAATTTCAAACATTAACAATTAACAAATAAATACGTTTTTAAAATATTAAGTATTATTTTAATTCGGGTTTTTGTCTTTGTTTTTTACAACCCTGTCTCACCCGGCTGTGTTTTAACAATTTTAAATAAATATTGTAGACATCATCATCGGAAATCATAAAATCGTTGATTTTTGATAGATAGTTAAATAGTGTTTTTTTTTTATTATAATCTAACATTTATATTAAATACCAATAATAATTATATAAATTTACTAATTTCTTTTTTGCTAACGGTACTTACGTGTTAAAAACGTTACAAAAAACAACACAAGTACATGTTAACACTTTTTTCGCATTCGTGGCCCTCCGGGACGTGACCCTCCGGGAACGTGGCCCTCCGGGAGTGACCCGGGAAAACAACCACTTAAATTTCACGGTGTATACTACTTACATCAATATTCATTGTACAGTGGGGGTGCTCCGAAATGGCCTCCCGCGGAGCGCATTCAAAAGGTTAAATCTTAACTGGTATCAGAACAAAAGGGACCATTTGAAGCAACATCTATGTATGGCGTATGCGTTTATGAATAGAACTGCTTAACAGTACTTAAATGGTACAAGCTGTAATTAGTACGTTCCTTTTCCTTTACTCAAAATAGTTATACGTCAGTGTCTTTTAAAAAAAAGTACACTTCTGTTGGAACTCATTAGTAAGTTGCTAATATTTTTTTAAACTTATACATAACGTAATGATACTTTGTCAGATACATAATGTACTTACTTGGACAGTTGTTTGATTAAAATATGTTGGTTGTAATTAATGTACTGTATCTAATATGTATTGAACATTAACTATTAAGGTGTATCCTATATGTACAGTGTACTATACAAATAATTAAACATTTACCTGATCACTATATAGTACTTGTACTCCTCTTATTGTGCCCACTTGACTCTGGATGATGGCTACGGCTTGAGAGAAATGCATCCCTGGAAACGACAAAAATATTACAGTTAAAAAAAAAAGAAATATAAGGACAGGATCATGTTTTATTTGGCGTTACACGTATCAAAGGAAAAATTAAATACATTTTACACATGGGATGTGATGGGACTTTAAGAGAGGGTACACAGATGTACACATATGATGGCAACAATGCCACATTTCTTTGCCTCAACATCTTTATTCATATTTTGCTAATTTGTTGGTAGCTTACAAATTCATCATACATACAACATACATAAAATCACGCCTTTTTCCCAGAGGGGTAGGCAGATATCACTTCCATGTGCTACGATCCTGGCACACCAATTTCCCTTCATTAAACTAATATTTAATTTACTTGTGAGTTCTATACATTTATTTACCATCATTCTATAACTTAAACTGTCCGGCATATTTACCATGTAGGTAGTTTTGTTTTAATGCGCTCCCGATATTTCGATTTCGATTCCGGTGAACGGATCAGTTCACCCGTGATCATGGCACTTGCAACAGTGCCGAAATATCGGGAGCTCATTGAAACAAAACAACATGGTTAATATCCCGGACAGTTACAGTTTTCTAACGTGTGTGACCATGAAAAATTAAAATTATATATTCTATAAATAAATCAAAAGTAAGCCATAAAACATTGAAACGCATAATTAAGTTTAGAGAAACGCCCTCGATAGCACTTAGAAGACAAACAAAATAGGGAAGAGAAAATGACGCATCCAATAAAAAGTAATTTATACTTCACGTGTCCACGCGCATATCACGTTCAATAAAAACATCCAGATACCTTATCACAATTACATAAGGTGGCTATTAAAAGAAAAAAATATTAAAGGCTAATGTCAATAAACTTTCATTGGTATTCAATTGAGGCGCGCAGATCGCGTATAGTGACGTGGTCTTATCGGGCAAAGCGGATACAAAGCACTCACGCAGTCTAGAACCTATATACTATCGCTTAGTAGGCTAAACGATTGTAAATTGTGTTACTATACTAGACTATTCTGATAGTACGTTAACTATTCCAATTTATCACGCACGAGTTATTGTTCGATGGCGCATTGGATAGTGGAAAGACAGGGGCTCTTGAACTGAGAGTCGTGGGTTCAATTCCGAGTCAGAGCTAATATTTTACTGGTAAACATCATAATTTGTTCCGTGTCTGAGTGTAATTTAATATATATCTTTGTACGTACGACATTTTTTTCTGATATCAGTAACACAATTGCTTAAGCAACTCATTTTGAAATCGGAACAATGTACGTGACTTTTGAGTTTTTTCTAAATGGCTAAACCACATCAATAACACTGAAAAACTAATTAAATAATTGATAATAGAAGCAACCCTTAGTATATTCAAAATTTGTAAGCGAATCTTGTATTTGGAACCAACTAAATCAGCAAATCAGTAATTATTTATTGTTACAGTATACGTACGTCGTACTTTAAACTATCGTCATTTGTTATTTTATTTAATGTTGTAAACAATTCCTCTACAAATTGTTTACTATTTTTAATTTTAGGTGAATTATTGCCACGACGGAATGCAATAAACTGCGGTTTCGTCCCCGGTAATGGATGTCACATGTTCTATAGCATATAACCATTGCAGTCTATTTGAAAATGGATCATCATTATGACAAAACCTCATTTTTCTAGCTAGCCCTCATATTCACCCAACAATGTATGTTCTGCTGTGTCTCTCAATTGTAGCATAGTTTCCGATTCCAAATTAGTTTCCGATACGTTGTGATTTTTGAATAAGGAAATAGCGTTATTTTTTTTCCTAACTGCCATACGATGATGGCTTGGAGTAGCTTCGTCATCATCACCAGACTTTCGGTGGAGCGGATGGCTCTACTACATACCTACCTACTACAACATAGATACTTAGTTAGATACTTATTTTATCACGTCTCTTTTAGCGACGCAAATTCACATCGACTAGTAAACATGTTGATATAATTCGCTAGTTTTTTTTTTACACCATTATCTAATAGATTAGTCAGAGGCAAATCTTCAAAATTTGCAAAGTTCCGATAAGATCAAGGTTAAGTCACAAAAACACTTGTGATAACATTATTGCTAAACGGAAAAGAAAAATAAGGAATAGGTAACGCGTTATCGAATATGTGTGAATCCATTATAAATTATAACTAAGTTTTAAATTAAAATTGAAAAATATTCCAAAGTAGGTATTCATTATTCTACTTAGAAGTCGGAAGGTATTACTTTTTATATGGCTCAATGCTGTATTGGTGCAAAACGTATAATCGTACGTAAAATCCAATCAGACATGCAACTTTTAACTCCAGCTAAAACTATCCGGGGCATGGAAATAAATGAGGAACAATCCAATTCGTTGCTATTAAGAATATATAAAAATTGGTTAAGTGCGAGTCGGACTCGCGCAGGAGGAGTTCTGTACCAATATCGTAAAAATATCACGTTGTTGTATTTTTTTATAATAAAGATTTGTTGTTGAAAGCGACATTAGAAATACATAATCAGTGAAACTGTTTCAGCTCTGTCTAACTATCACCGTTTTTGAGATTTTTGAAGCTGTATGTACAGCTTGTTGACAGAAAAAAAAACAGAAAGACGGACTGACAAACAGCGAAGTCTCGGTAATAGGATCCTGTTTTTAACCTTTGGGAACGGAACCTTAAAAATTTATTACTGAATGTGTTGCTATGCGCAAATCTCGAGAACAGCTGAATATGTCGCCTATACTTTACCACTAGTTAAGGATTAAATTTAGTATGATGTTCCTGTGTGCTCTCTCTACTTAATCATCTAGCCATCTTACAGAGACCAAGATAGGTTATGGTCTTTAACTATACAGGGTGTCCCAAAAAGTAGTGTCAAGCGGTAGTCCTGAGATAGAACACCCCGTGGGGCATCCGAAACACCCCCATGTATGTTCCGCGATTTTTTATAGTTTTCGAGTTATGATTATTTTTCTAAAATTTTGAGAACAACTGACCTAACTGACTAAAAATATTGTAAAGAAAAAAGTAATTGACTTTTTTGAGTAATTCTTTTTGCAAATCAATTTTCATGAGTTTTTCTTTAATGCCTAAAATATTTGTCTCCATAACTTATAAGGATATTATCAAAATTATGGTACAAACTGAAAAGTTACGTTCTGTAAATAATGTCTTATAATTTCAACGTTAAATTTATAATATTAAAAGGTAGCTTCATGGCTCCTAAGTTACTTTAAAAACTGCGCTAGACTCTCAGCTTTCATAATCATTGATAAAAACTGGTACTTAATGGGCTACTTTTGCTGAAATCGGACTTCAAAGACAGAGAGGTGGAAAAATCATAAAATTTGCCATTTGAATACGAAGTATTATTTGGACATTTTATTATTTCTAAAGTTAATAAGATCATTAACAATCAAAATTATACCAGAAATGCTAAGAAATAACCACTTGAAAGTTTAATTTGTGATACTTAAAAATTTAATTAAGTTTAAAAATGGGAACTTTATTGAAAAAAAGAAGTTATCGTTTTTGATATTTATTGTAAAAAGTTTATAAGTACAAGTTTATTAAAGTCCGTAAAGAAAGCAAAGTTCGTCAAGTTCGTCGTAACAAAGGTATTGCATGTGAAAACAGTGTTAGCGCAATGAAACTTAAATTAAACAAAAAAAAGCATCCAAATGTTTGCATCTGAGTGCTCCTGTATTAAATTTAGGTTTGTTAACAAACTGACTAACTTTCGGAATAATCAAATGTCCAAATAATGCTTGTTCATCAAATGGCTAATTTTATGACTTTTCCACCTCTCTGTCTTTGAAGTCCGATTTCAACAAAAGTAGCCCATTAAGTACCAGTTTTTATCAATGATTATGAAAGCTGAGAGTCTAGCGCAGTTTTTAAAGTTACTTCGGAGCCATGCAGCTACCTCCTAATATTATAATTTTAACGTTGAAATTGTAAAACATTATTTAAAGAACGTAACTTTTCAGTTTGTACCATAATTTTGATAATTTCCATATAAGTTATGGAGACAAATATTTTAGGCATTAAAGAAAAACTCATGAAAATTGATTTGCAAAAAGAATTACTCAAAAAAGTCAATTACTTTTTTCTTTACAATATTTTTAGTCGGTTAGGTCAGTTGTTCTCAAAATTTTAGAAAAATAATCATAACTCGAAAACTAAAAAAAATCGCGGAACATACATGGGGGTGTTTCGGATGCCCCACATGGTGTTCTATCTCAGGACTTCCGCTTGACACTACTTTTTGGGACACCCTGTATGTCATGGCCATAGAATGGTGAAAATTTTATTAGATTAATAACTTTTATATTTTCTAGCGACAATAGGCGTGACGACTGGGTCAAAATCTTATTATTCTATTGAGTCCGTAAGTTAGTTTATACAAATATATGGGACACGTATTTTTTTGTTTTTCAATTGATTGAAAAATGACAAAATTATAGCTTATCAAACTTCTGGAGTGGGGGCTTGTGACGTCACAGTTACGCAAAAATTGTACTATAACGTGACGTCATACGAAACTTCTAAGCACTATATCTTCATAATTTCTTGTTTGTGAAAGAAAATAAAAAATACGAGTACAATATTTTTAAATAATCTAAATAACGGACTAATTATATTTTTTTAGCCGCCTGGCCTATTACCTGGATGATATTATGATAACGTGAAAAACTGAAAACCAACCATTCCATTATTAGAAGATTTAAGGGCATACTACTATACTATAGGGATGAGAGTCATCCCCTGCCCCACAAGTCCAGTGATGATGACAAGGCTATTCAAAGCCATCATCGAGAAAAAGAACTTCCCTATTGCAACGCACATAGTCGCCATTTCATTTTTTTGGAATAGCAATAAATATTTTGAGTTTGAGTTTGATTTCTGTCTATCCTTGGGATCTTTGGCTAATTGGAGTACGCCCATACCAGTTAGGCAAATGTAAACACTGTCCAATGAGGTAACCTAATTCAAGCACGTTCAAACATGTCGCGTCGGATAGAAGGGGGAATAGCAGTGAAGAAGATTTTAAGACAGACTCTTTTGTCGCGCATGACAACGTCGTCTGCGTATCTAATTAAAATTTATAATTATTATATTGTATCTACACATAATTGGAAACGTTGCCAAACCGTAGAGTTAACGGTCCCAAATTGTCAGTTTCCGACTGGGCCATTATGCTGGGTATTTTTTTTTAAATCTTTAAGACATTTATTTTATATGTTTGCATGAGACTTTTGCCTAGCAGTTGGATGTACACTATGTACACGATATGTGCATCGTAATTTATGGATGGGCAGCCATTTAAGGATGAGAGCGACAGGCCCGGATCTGAGGGGGACCTTGGGGTACTTCCGGGGGTTTACCAAGGTTTTGCCCCGGCCCGTAAATATCATAGATCCGGGACTAGAGAGCGACGATGACGAGACGGCGCAGCCATATCTCTTTCAGTGCTCCCTTAACATTCCACGCTATTCATTAGTGTATGGCTCCGACATATTGTGTGACAGTGGGATAATACTGAATATCTCGTATAAGACCCCTGTTTAGTCGTGAGCAGAATTGTATCTGCGAAATCTTATTATTTTTATGTGTGTACTATTCTCACATCCAGGTATGTCCTGATGACGTCATCATCAAGACCCGTGGTATTGTAGACAGAATATTTAATCCTACACGGCGTTTACAAACAAAACATATAAACGTTTTTGATACAAACAAACAATATTTCTTCCAATTGGCTCAAGTACTGGGTTTCCATTAGAGATTCGCGCTGCAAATGTAGCCAGTCAAATCAATTTGAAACACCAAATAATGTGGCAGCATTAACAAAATTTTACTTATTTTCTATTTTTCATATTCACAATCCACATCAATAAAAAGGTCGTGTCACGAATCACACGAATAGCTGAACCGTTGTGGCTGAAAGTTGAACGATAGAAAGATAGAAGTCAGAAGCGGAAGAAAGATAATAGAATATTCTTTATCCCGTGCCCCATAATATGTGACATTAAAAGATTATACGCGGACGGAGTCGCGGGTGGAGTTAGTATGTATGAATAAAAATAAATAAAGATTTTTAAACTCACACAAGATCTTTTTAATTTAAAGTTTTAATTAATTTACTTTACTGGTAAATCTTACTTTACTGTGCCGCTAGCAACAAAGGGGCTAATGACACTGTTAATTTGTAAGATAGTTTAGTTAATGAATACTGCTACTATATATATATGGTACATAACAATAACATATGTATTAGGAAGGATACATACAGACATTATAAATTTTTAAAACTCTTTGCCTCAGGCGAGTATTGAACCCATGACTCACGCCTAGCGAAACGCGCCAACAAGCCAAATAATTCACGTAGTCTAAACAGGGATCGAACGCCAGTACTGTTGCCATGGGACCGCCATTGTGCATACAAGGCGACACAATTATAATGATAACCTTTAATGTGTCTGAACCCATTGTTCTGTGTTGAGGACGCCATTGCGCGCCCTTCGATGCATAGCAATTAGTGTCTGCTACTCGTCACATAGGATAGAGTTCCAATTGCCAGAAATTGCTAAGTAATTAGTTTTTCTATTAAATAAAAATAGAAAATTTCATCATCAGCCTGTTCTTGTCCACTGCTGGACATAGGCCTCCCCAAATGCGAGCCACTTCTCTCAGTCCTCGGCCACTCGCATCCAGCTCCTACCAGCCGTCCTGCGCAGATCGTCACACCACCTAGCCTGCGGGCGTCCTACACTACATTTGCCGAGAAAATTAGAAAAAGATTTATTTTTGGGTTTTTTTTTTAATAATAGGCTAAATAGATTACCTCACTCCTCCTGATGGTAAGCGGTAGTGAGATCCAAATATGAGGTTGACAGGCACACACAATAGATCATATTAAGCCTGTCACACTCACCCTGAAGGCCTGCTTAAATGTCGTTTCACGCCCCGCTTGAAGACCCCGGGATCATAAGAGGGAGGGATTTAAATATCTATATTTATTTAGTAAGACTTGGTTTAGGTTTTAATATGAAGTATATGTAATAAATCTGTACCTATAATAAAAAACAATGCCACCTATTTGGAGCATTGATTTTTATAAAGATAGATATTAGGTATATTAATTGTGTCATATTAAGAACGGACTTACCTATCCAAATCAAATGTTTGGACAAAGTACGGACTATTCAGAAGGTGGTTTAATGTAAAATTTGCACAAAATCTGACAAGGATAACTAAATCTACGAATAAAATCACAGACAACCGATACCTATTCATAATTTACTACTGTTTAAATGAAGTGAAAATCTGCTCTGCATCTAAAATTTTGAAACCGGAGACAAACCCTACTTGAACCCCACTTACATCTGGGGCTGGTGAAAATTAAAAACATTTTTTATATAGTATTGTCAATTACTTGCACAAATACACTCTTGAAATAAAACTAAATGTTAAACCGAAACAACCCAGGGTCTACCATGCCCTGTAAATAGCTTGAAATATCAGGTCTCTAAATAGGTTGTTTAGAATAAGTCTTGTATTATACAAGTATTTAAGTTCAATCCATAAAGTTCTATTAAATTTTTCCTATGTTCATACATTATTCTACCCTGTATTTAAGTATTGCCTAGTAAATAATTGAGTCTACAGACCGCAGTAAGCTTACATGTTGTTAGGTACATAGCAGTGAGGCCAATTTGACTTAATTCTAAACTAATTCATTCAGTTCATACAACATCATTTTGCTATTATTATGAAGAAACTGGTTTTCACTGGTTTATGCACAAAACACAACATAAATTAACTGATAAAAAATGCTTGTCAGAATGCACCTGTTAGTCCAGTCAAAATAGACATTTAACCTAGGAAAAATTCGCATAGAGCTGAAAATTGGCATGAATGTTGGGAACACTATTACAAATAATCTGTCAAAAGTCCCCATCGATCCCACGTCTGCAAAAAAAAATAATCAAGGTCAAATGTCACAAATATCAGTTTTATGCACTTTTGAGCGAAACGGTAAGTTTAATCATAAAAGTATGTATGACAAAATTACTTATCACGTAATTATCTATAAAAAATGTCTAAACACTTTGTTCCTAAGATTCACCATTTCAGAGATATAGCGATGCACAAAGTTGAAAAAGTTGTATTTTCAAACGCTTCCAGGCCCCCATGCGATTGTGCTAGACAGTTAAAATTTTAACGAATGATGTATCTCAGATGCCTCTATTCGCTATGTGCGCGATGATAGCGCCCCTAGTGGCGACAACTATTCTGGACTTGAGATCTGTCATATCATAGCAACCAGATGTTTTGATATGTCATATCATAGCAACTAGATGTTTTGATAAAGATTTTCGACTAGTTTTTCAACACAAAATAAATAAAAATTGTATAAAGTGAGTGTGTATATTATACCAAGTGATTTTCTTACTTCACAAAAATATGAATATTATTATAAGTATTGAATTTGCATCGTTTACGTTACGTACGTAACGTTTTTACTTACAAATACAAGGGAATTTATGAAATTAAAGCAATTTGACACATGAAAGCTCAGAATTATATCACATTTCTGTCACATCGTGATTTGCCGTCCCCCACCACCCACTCCGCACATAGCGAATAACATCTAATACTAGAAACAACATGAAACCAACGTGTAAAGTGGGTTCTCATACAAAACCTATGTTTTTTTTTTCTCACACTTGGGCGGTTTTTAACGTGGTTACCCTAGTGAACCTATTCCAGGTCATATATCGATCAAAAACGATATCAACAGATGAATGCATATTATGTAAAATATGAATTTTCTAATGATTAAAACCACGATATCTCGCGAATGGTGAGTCGGAAAAGAAAAAGTGACTGGACCATTTTTGTAGAAAATTGTATGATCTACAACTTTTGTTTGACCTTTTTTTACGATAATACTTACTGTTTTCGAGAAAAATGGAAAAATCCTTAATTTTATACTTTTGACCTTGAATAAAAATTTTTGCAGAAGTAGGATTGATGGGGATTTTTGATATTTCGTTTATTATGATGTATTTAACGTCTCTGGCAATTTTCAGCTCTATGCGAATTTTGTCTAAGTTAGCACTTATTTTTGTCTATTTTGACTGGACTATGTATTTATTTTAACAAAAGAACTAACTGTAACAATTACTTTGTTGATTACTCATTAATGATGTCTTATATATGAGTAATAACAAGGTCTCTTTATATTTATCTATTTCTACATCAATATGAATTCTTTTTTTTCTCTCGTCACAACGCCAAATCTGACGGAATCAGGGCTGGACCAATTTCGCAGATTTCTGTTTTTGTTTTGTTGTTTTTATTATCAAGAGAAAGAGAAAAATATAAGAATAATGTGGAAAATTACTGAGTCTGTTTGTTTTAAACATGTATTAGAATTTAATGAAAGTTACCTACATGTGTAATGTTTACTATTATACCTAGTATGACATGAAATATTCAAAATTTTGAAACTGACAATTTGACCATGTTATTGTGATTGTCGAAACATACCCTTCCCATCCTATCCATTTTATTTTAAACCTACACGCCTGTATTTGACACAGACTATTGACTATTTGCTTTTAAATTAGAAAATTATCTTTGATATTCAGTATTCATATACTATCAAATCACTAATTCTAATATTATATCTGGCGAATAATAGGTTTTATAAATGTATCAAAATTACCCCTGCCTTATAGCCCATAAGCCAATGATTTAATTTGAAAGTAAACAGCCGAATTTATTAAAAATAAACAGGCTGAGATCTAAAATTAGAAAGTGTTAATTTTAATTTAAATGTAAATTATGATTAATCTCTTTAGAATAATAGAGGTTTCATTCATCATTCATTAAAATTTCAAATTGGATAAATCATATTGATACTCCTAGATTGTTTGATATTGAACAAAATGGGGTCGCTTCCTAGTGGTAAACCACTACCTTCCCTATACTAAGGGATCAAAATAAAAAACAAAAGTCAAGTTTGACTATAAAGAGTAGATTTTTTATTCATTTCCACAGTTGAACCTATATGGCTCCAAGAAAACAAAACGCTTGCGCGATGCAAAAACTGTACAACGCCATCTATTGAGGCGCAACGGAACTAAAACGAACAACACTTTGTATCGACTTAAACATTTCGCCCGCCAAGGACAATATGACATTAATTGTCCTTTAAGAAAACAATTAGTTATTTCTTAGATGACTTAAACTTAACATTTGTACAGGCAAACAACTTAAACTTAAAACATATTCAACAACGGTATACATATTCATACATTTAATTTATTAACTTACTCTTTTGAAATTGGGAGCAAACATACTTTGGAAATAGGACGCTTGTACGTACCATTTTTTGTTTTTAAACTAATGACTTTAACTAAACTGTCTTGACCGGGATGAGTAGCAACCACTCTGCCATATAACCAACGACAGGGCGGCAGCCCGTCCTCTTTCACCAAAACAACATCGCCCACCTTAGGCTGTAGTTGCTGTGATGACCATTTGTACCGGTGCAAAAATTTATTTAAATACTCCTGAGACCATTTTTGCCAAAAATGTTGCAGCATTTTTTGGGTGTACTGCCACCGTCTTAAGGAACTTACATTTTGAGATTCATAATTTTGATCAGGGGGGGTAACAATAGGCTCTCCCACAAGAAAATGGCCTGGAGTTAATATAAGACTATCTTCCGAGTCACTTGAAATAACCGACAGCGGTCTCGAGTTGAGACAAGCCTCCACTTGAGCTAGAACTGTCGATATTTCTTCGAACGTTAGTGTTGACTGCCCAATTATCCTTTTCAGGTGATATTTAACAGATTTTACCCCTGCTTCCCATAAACCACCGAAATTCGGTGAGCGAGCAGGAATGAAATGCCAATTACCCTCGTTACTAGCTAATGCCTCTGCCACTTCTTGAAGCATGGAACCTTTCTCAGTCTGAAACAGTCGTTTTAACTCGGCTGCTGCTCCAATAAAATTAGTTGCGTTGTCACTCCATATATCCGAGCAATGGCCCCGCCTGGAGACAAACCGCTTAAACGCCTGTAAAAACCCTTGAGAACTGAGATCGGTGACTGCCTCTAAATGAATGGCCTTTGTCGCCATACAAATAAAAAGGCATATATAACCCTTGTATGATTTATTGCCACGACCTTTGGACGTTCGTAGTTGAATTGGTCCTGCGTAATCAACGCCACTACATTTGAACGGCCGCGTTGGAGTCACTCTTGAAATCGGCAACTGACCCATCAGCTGCGTCTGGAGATTAGCAGAGTTCCTAGCACAAGTAACACATTTTCTAAAATACGACTGGACTAATTGTTTTGCTCCTAAAATAAAATACTTTGCTTGGATAAAACAAATCATAAGCTGGGGACCTCCATGAAGTGTCTGCTTATGTGCATCAGAAATTATCAATGCTGCTAAATGACACTTCTTGGCTATTAGAATGGGATGCTTTTGGTTGTGACTTAAATCTGAATGTTCTAACCTTCCCCCGACTCGCAATATTTGATCTTCATCCAGCAACGGGTTCAACGATCGGAGGACACTCTTCTTAGGTAAGTTTCTTTGTTGTTTTATTAATAAAATCTCATCTTTGAAATATACTGCTTGATGTTGCTTTATACACAAATCTAGTGCCAGTTTTAGTTCTTGAGTCGTTAAATAACCCTTTGTTCTTTTTGAGGGCTTTAATCGCAAATTGTTTATAAACCGCAGACAGTATGCCATAACTCTTTTCATTTTTGTAAGGGATGAAAACCTCTTCCATATACTATCTTCCTTCACCGAACAATGAGTTTGAATAATTTCTAAATTGGTTGCTATTTCTTTTGGCTTCTCATAATTGATCGTTGCGTTTCTTAAAAACTCTGGACCACTGAACCACATCTCATTCTTTACCAACTCTCCTGGAGACAATCCCCTGGATGCAGCATCAGCAACATTTTCCTTGGTGCCTATATGTGACCAATTATGAGAATCCAAATTAGATTGAATTTCTGATACCCGGTTGGCGACAAATACTTTCCATCTGCTTGAATGGCTGTTAATCCATGCTAAAACCACTGTAGAGTCTGTCCACGCCCGAATGTTGCTTTTGTCTATTCCTAGTACTTTAGATGTTTCTACCATTAATCGCGTCAGTAAAACAGCTCCACATAATTCCAATCTTGGAATTGATACTTGCTTTACAGGAGCCACCTTTGTTTTAGCAGTTAGAAGAGAAACATGGATTTTCCCAGACGAATCGATCACACGGATGTACACAGCCGCAGCATATGCAGCCTTAGATGCATCGCAGAAGCCGTGCAACTCGACTATATCTCCGACTTTGGTACCGACCCATCTAGGTATGATGAGCGCTTCCAACTGTTTCAACTCCTCCCGGTAAGCAAGCCATTCATTTAGTATTTGTTCCGGTACTCTCTCATCCCATTCAATTCCTGCTAACCATAGTTTTTGAATAATAATCTTTGATTTTATGATGCTTGGTCCTACCCAGCCTAGTGGATCATAAAATCGTGAAATGTCACTAATAATTTTTCTTTTTGTTACAGGTTGTTCCAGCTTCGGGAGTTTGACATCATAGCGGAAGGCGTCTTCGTTTCGGTTCCAGGTAAGTCCCACTATTTTCATAGTTTCATCTGATTTAATCTTTAATGCTTCCTGAACACCCTTTACTGCTTTTTCTTGACCCATAGCTTCAATTAGCTCTTCACTGTTGCTTGTCCATTTCATTAATTGAAATCCGCCTTTAGCCAATAACTCACTCATTTCTCGAAATATCTTCAATCCTTCTTCTTTTGTTTGACATCCTGTAAGCAGGTCGTCCATGTAAAAATCTTTCTTTACTCTTTCAGCCACCATGGGAAAATTATCGCCTTCATCACGTGCCAGCTGCTGCAATGATTTAACTGCTAGGTAAGGTGCAGGTGCAGTTCCAAACATAACTCGAGGCATTCTAAAATGTTGTATTTCAGGTTTATCTTCAGCTCTCCAGAGAATCCTTTGGAAATCCACATGCATAGCAGCTACCCTAATCTGCAGATACATTTTCGAAATGTCAGCAGTAAGACATATAGGCGGAATGCGCCATCGCATGATCAAATGTCGCAACTCCGGCTGCAAGGTAGGTCCCACTAGGAGGTTATCATTGAGTGATTTGCTATTTTTACCTTTACAGGAAGCATCAAACACTATCCTGACCTTACTCGTGTCTTTATCCTCACGCAGCACGGCATGATGTGGTAAATATATGGCATTTGGATTATTCCGCTCCTCCTCTGGTACCAGTTCCATATGATAGTTATCAATATATTCTCGCATTGCCCTTGAATATTTATCATTTAGTTCTTTATTTTTGTTTAATTTGTTTTCTAATGATTTTAACCTCTTTTCAGATATTTCCATCGAATCAACTACCTGAGGAGGATTATTCTTCAGAGGAAGTTGGACGACGTACCTACCTTCTTCATCTCTTACAGTTGTAGCGGCAAAAATCTCTTCACATCTTTTTTCTTCATCTGTATACATTTTCTCTTTATTTATTTCAGGATCTGCCTCCAATTCCCAGAACCTTTTGAGAAGATCATTATCATCCGTACGACAATGCAGGACGTTTATTTTATTAACTGGTTTAACAGTTATATCGATGTGTCCCGAAAGGACCCATCCAAATGAAGTAGATTGCGCTAATAGCGCGCCCTCTGGACTTCTTTCCATTCCTTCCAAGAGTATCTGATTGTAAATACCCACACCAAGCAAAACATCAATACGACTTGGTGTGTGATACTCTGGATCAGCGAGAACCAGACCCTTTAGTTCAATCCATTTTGATGGATCGACCTTACAGGTTGGCAACGGAGCTGTGATCGACTTTAAAACATATGCTTCAACCTTGACTTTAAAATTAGAGTCTACTCGAGATTGAAGTTCCAAAATTACCATAGCCTTTGAAGTGGACTCCTGCTCACCTAGGCCAGAAATTTGTCCCAGTGCAGGAATCTTCCTCAACCCCAAACGCTGTACAGTAGATTCTGTTACGAAAGAAGATTGCGAGCCTTGATCAAGAAGTACTCGTACAATGTCATGACCTGTTTTCAACTTGACTCCTACTAGCGCAGTTGCTAGAAGAGCCTGATTGTATACCCTACCTGAAGAAAAACAGGATACAGACGATTGTTGCTGTTCACCTACCGACAATTTTACTACCTCTTGTAACTCCTTTGAAGGCGATGCAATCCCTTCCACCGGTCTACTCTTTTCCCTGACTTCAATGGTCTCCGAAGTAATTTTCCCACTAGGGTGCAAAAGAGAATGGTGTTTTCTCTTACAAACACGACACCTTACATTGATGCGGCACATTTTGGCAGAATGGTTAATACCTAAACAATTGAAACAAGCATTATTGGTCTCAACAAAATTACGACGGGCGTCAGTCGTCTCTTTGCTAAACTCTTTGCAAAATGCAAGTGTGTGTGCTCCCGAACAAAACAAACATTTATAGTTGGTTACATGTAGTGATTTCATTTTATTTATAGGAGGATTACTACAAGTTGAACCCCTTTTTGCTGTGTTCGATCCGGAGTCCAAGAATTCCATTGCGCGATATCTATTTGTTAAAAATTCTTTAAATTTATCATAAGTTGGTAACTCCTCTGCTGAATTATTGTTGCTGACATGAAATTCCCACTGTCTCTTGGACTCCGGATCCAACTTCAGACACAATATATGTATAATTATGACGTCCCAACTGCTTACATTTACACCTATGTTACCTAAGGCAGCAAGGCAGTCATTAGTAGTATCTATCAAATCCTTTAAATAAGAGGCTGACTCGTTTAATATTGTCCTCTGACTGAATAACCTTTTCAGTGTTAAATGACAAATATATTTTTTGTTATTGTACCTTTCCTCGAGCAACCTCCAGCACCTGTCATAATTTTCGTTAGAAATTGGGATGTGTCGTAAAAACTGTTCTGCCTCCCCTACCAAATAACTCTTCAAGTAATGCAATCTTTGTGCTTTATTTAGTTCTTCATTGGTATGGACCAGCGCTACGTACAAATCTCTAAACGCTGCCCATTCAGAATATTTACCCGAGAAATTAGGTATATTTATTTTAGGTAGTCTAATATGTGATGATGATTTGACATTAACTAGGGTGTTACTACAAGTTGTAGGACCAACCACAACAGGAACATTGAAATTTTCTAAAGATGTTTTTAGTTCAGCCTTATAATCCAAATAACACTCTTCAGTCTTATCATAAATTTCCTTCGTGACATATTCAGATGCTAACAATAATCTTTTCTCTGTATTACGCTTTAAATCCTTATGTCCCGATGAAAACTCGAACCACATTTGATCAACTAACTCCAATCGTCCTTCTAAATATTGCTTAGTAATTCTTTCTTTAGGGCTCTTTTTAAAATTGGATCTAGCTTTACAAATGCGCTCGTATATCTCTATTTGAAAATCTATCAAAGCCTCCATTTTTATAGACACACAAACAAATTCAAGAAAAAATACACAATTAAAAAGTTAAAATTAAATCAAAAATTTTCTTAGTTCAAATATACAAAATTTATCTTTAAAGTTTAAAAAATATCAAAATTTTTCTAAGTCCAAAACAATCAAAAATTTTCTAAGTTTTTTGAACTCGTAAATCTCGCTCAAAAATTGGGCATGGATTCCCCGTATTTACCTTTTTAGAGAAATTATTCTAAGTCTTAACTAAAATTATGCAAAATTATTCTAAGTTCTAATCACTTGTTAAATTCCAAATAACACCAACAAAGTTAATATCTTCTTGCGAATAAGGTTCAAAGTTACTTACGATTTTTCACTTCTAAAGCACACGACACTCACTGAGAACCGCAATAGCACCTCCTTACTTGTACCGCACCAACTGCAACCGTTGCACTACGGCTCCACCCGCTCCGCTGCACTCCTGATTGACCGCTGACTGCACCTCAGCCAAGCGCCATCCGAGGTCAGATCCACTGACCCCTGTTATGCACTACGTTCACGACAGCGATCCACTGCCCGTAGTTGCGGAGATTCAAAAATAATCCAGACTGGATATCCGGCTTGCGAAGGACCATGAACAAAATGAACAAAATGGGGTCGCTTCCTAGTGGTAAACCACTACCTTCCCTATACTAAGGGATCAAAATAAAAAACAAAAGTCAAGTTTGACTATAAAGAGTAGATTTTTTATTCATTTCCACAGTTGAACCTATATGGCTCCAAGAAAACAAAACGCTTGCGCGATGCAAAAACTGTACAACGCCATCTATTGAGGCGCAACGGAACTAAAACGAACAACACTTTGTATCGACTTAAACAGATATTATAAGTTGAAATAAATTTAAGGACTTGGTAAAAATAATTTTGAAAAATTAGTCATGGGATAATGTGGTCTTTATTCAAGATATTCTTAGGAAAATATTAAGAAGCATAGATTAGAAATTACGAAATGTTATGAAAACAACGCAACCCGAACGTTTTCACGGTCAAGACTGCCAATAAAAAAATAAACAAAAACCAGCGAACACAAAGAATCGCAATGACACTTTGCGAGGTAAAAAAATCAATGTAGACCTAAACCCATCCAGCCAGCAGTGGCCTAGGGGCAGCCCAGGGCGATCCGCTGGACACAGATGCCGCTAAAAACACCATTGCGTAAGCCACCTTCCATAGAAATACAACGCAAAATCTTGACATTCGAAATAAACATACGCTAGTTCTTACCCAGAACGAACTCCCAGGCATCGCAGCCCAGGGAACGCTCAGGAACGATTTCCAAATCCAACATCTTGCACAAAACACTTAATACACACTAAACTAACTAACTTTCACTTAAAAAATAGAGTTTTTTCGTGTTAAAACGCGATATTACGCTGCCTTTCTTTGTTTGCCAACTTTAGTTTTCAACCATTTTGTATTTGTCAGAGCTGTCATTACAAACAGCTGATTGTATTCTGCCAGGGTCGCATTAGGTGTGCTCATCTTATATTGAAAATAAAGTCCTTATCAATGATGTCGGAGATAAAAATAGATAAAAAATACCTACATTACTACTCTTACTATTTAATTTAAATAAATAAAATGCATTTCGGCATATTATTCGACGAAACGATACGATCTCCTGTCGTAAATGTTTTATACTCAACATAAGATGAACATTTTTCGCCTTTTTGGATTAAATTAAGCAAATAATGCTTAGAAATCCTTGTATAAATTTCCTTGCGATTCATTCAACTTTGCGCTAATTCATTCGACAAATATTTCACAATGCAGATATGCATATAAATAAAATCTATTCTACAAATAACTAAAAGTCAAATATTAAATATCTTGGATAAATAAATATTTCTTAAAGACCCTATAGTTTGACCCTGCCTGAACTTAATGACGCATGCGTACCAACCGTAGGGAAAAAAAATGTACATCGACACTGTTTTAATTGCATCTCTGTCGCACTCGCCTCAAAACTCATCATTTAGCCTTGTCTAGTCGCCAGTTGATGCTCTGTCTCTCTTTTGCACATTCTCAACAGATATATGCATCCCTTATGTATGAGTTGTTTATTGATAACTGTGTGCATTGTTCAAGCGAGATTTTTGCGCACAAATTAAAATACGTGTACATTTCCATCTTCGTTTTAGAATAAGATTGCGTTGGATTGTGTATGCAGAAATGTAATGGAACATTTTAATTTTACGGTTCGACTAATTGGGTTCGCTCGCAGCAATCGCAGCAGCAGCTCGTCCCATATTCAATTGTCCCTGAATCACTGCTCTTCAAATCTAACCAGAGAGGAGTGCAGATTTGCAGCGTATCTACCTTCTTACGAATCGGAATTGAAAGTCTTATAGCGACATGGATTGTTTTATTTTTAGTACCTAACACATAATTGCTACATATTAATATAGTTCTGTATTATAACGGACGTAGCTTTCGCTCGATTTCCCGCCAATCGCCATCATACTAACCTTGAGTTGGGATTCGACGCCCACACTTTGACCACGTAACGCATATTGTGTAAGAATGTTTATTTACAAATAGTAGCGTACGTTTCTACGTATCATTTCGAGGAATTTAAAAAACAACTTTTATTGTAACTATTATTATTTTGATAATGACGCAATCGATGAAGAAATTGCGTAGTAAAGTAGATGGGTTCAAAACATGTTTGCGTCAAACATGTTGCGTTTTAAAAAATTTAATTGTGTTGTATGAATACGTGATTGAAATTTGATTCAAGCCTTGCTCAACAGCCTGTAAATTTTAAGGTTCGGCATTGTCTATCCCTAAAGTATTCATACTTTTAAGTCCAAATACAAGGAATATTTATTACATTCATAATACAGATATTATGTAACCTAAGTACTATTATTTACAAAAAAATATTTAATTCCCTTAGTATATTAGTCCAAATGATACAAGCACATCATGCAAATATGGAAATTACTGAATGAATCAACCACTGAAAATCAGCGTTTTTGCTTCCCCACGGGACTTACGAGTGATACGACACAATGCTGAGTGGGGGCCTTTTTAGCACGTTAAGTAAGATAGTTTTCGCCATAGGGTAATTTTGTGTATTATTATTTGTCCTAAATTGCTAAATACACATTTATTCTTATGTAGAAGTTAGCATCATCAGTCATCAGTTGATACACGATCATCATACGTCTTTATGACATGTATGGGTAATAATAATCGAGCAATATTTTGCTGACCATACTTTTTATACTTGACAGACAGTGAGTCTACGCATGACGTCGATAGCCTATTCTCGAGCCAATTCTGTCCAAGTATGTAATAAGATACTACAAAAAAATACGTGTCGTCATCTTGAACACGTATTTATTTGGTTACCTATATAAATAATATATTTATTTGCAACATATTCTTAGACAAAAACATGACTCTGTAAGGGTGTGTGTAAATATAACTTACTCACTTAATATTATGTATATCACTGTTCCAGATTAAAATACCTAATGTTTATAGCTGCATATAATATTCTCCTCATAGTGAAAGACTTAAGATAATTTGTTAGCAAATGAGTAAGTTTGAGCTTCTGGTTAGGTATAAGCAATTAATAATTTAATATAAGAAACAAGAGGCAGAAAGAAACATAAATCTGTCCTGATAAGGGTACCTTGTAAATGTAATAACTGTATAAGTTATCATTTTCTTTTTGGGTGCTTTTTCACATCTTTTGTTTCGTATATAATCTCATATCATATACCATTAAAAATTATATCAATGGGTAAAAAGATACAATATTTTTTTTTTATTTTAGAAATTTTGAAGTTGCTTAGTTCCTTATATAATATAACGCGCCATCCACCTATGTACCGACGTGGGAGCACATTACATAACATTATAGAAGTATGTACCCACTTAGTAATAATGTCTGGGCTGTTGTAAATCACGCCACGTCTCTTATCGGCACAAATTAGAGAGGGTATGATGCCAATAACATCGTTTGTACCGATTGAACCAGGTGGAGACAAGTGTTTCCAATAATTATAATCATTTAATTAATAGCTTGATGATACAATATTATGTATGGAAAATATAGAAAACTTTCTTTGGAACACACCAGACTGTAATTTTATGTAGAATTTTACTCTGTGTAAATAACACTGTAATTTAGATACAAGTTTACTAGTGAGATTTTTCGTAGAAGATTGATTTAAAATCTACTTTCTGGACACAAATATGAGAGATATTTATTATATTTAGAGATAGGTATAATTTGTTTTGTGAAAAATCTGGTTTGTATAAGGATGATTTAATGCAGTATCGAACAGAATATATAATTACATTTTGAAAATGTGTTTAGTATTGTTTTGTCAAATAAAAATAAAACAAACCAATTGGGTGAACGTATTATATATATTTTTGTACACTTATTCTACTTATCCTTTTTCTTATGTTTAGATTTCTTATGCTTTGATTTGTGTTTTTTCTTTTTCTTTTCTTTCTTAACCTTTTTCGACTTGACCTCCTTAGCGTCGACCCAAGAGTCTGAACTAGACGAGCCTATCTCCACAGTTTCAACATCTTTCTCTGTCTGACTTCTATATTTCGGCTTAAAGTTATCATCACCTTTATCTGTATCACCGTCTAATCTCTTCTTGAGGTTTTCTGGTATTCTAGGACCATACACATCAATGTCACTTGTAGTATTTTCTGCAGCTGCCTTATCTTTATTAGTATCTTCTTTGGGGTCACTTTTAGGATCCGTTTTATCAGGCTTAGCATTTCTCTTCCAAGAGTTAAGTTCATCAAAATCTATATTGGCAAATATGCCTCTAGGTGGCGACAAATTTCGTTCTACATTTTTAGGCCTATCGATAAAATCTTCAGCGTTGACATCACTAGCACTAGTTTCCTTCGCTTTATCAGCATCTTCGTCTTCATTCTCACTGTCGCTAAGAAAAATTGACTTATACAAGTCCATTTTGTCAAACTTTTCTATGGTTTCAGTCACAGCTGTCGCTTCTTGCCGCAAATCTTTTTCGGATTCTTTCAAGAACAGTTCAGCGACCGTCATTCTCTTCTTGAAGCCTGTATTCTCTTCATTGGTTGAAGGTGCCTGTTGACTAGCTGGGGTTTTAATGGGAGTATTACTAGTAGATGTGTTAACAGGTTTTGGCATGGCGCTGAGCGATTTAGACCCGCTGAATGTGCTCTGTTCTTTGGCAAAACTGTCTTTGTCGTGAACTGACGATTCTAAGTACGAGAATATGGAGTAGGAGACTTTCGGCTTGTTTTCCGCTGCCGGGACGGGCCTGGAATTAATGAGAACTCGGTTAGTGTTGTAGGGTTCTGTATAAATTGGGTAAAAGCTAGTGCGAAAAAAGTTAAAAGATGTCTTGGTACAAGTGTAAATTTTTTTTATTAACTAAGACTGCGATGTTAATCTAA
Source organism: Maruca vitrata (assembly GCA_039566165.1). Taxonomy (NCBI): domain Eukaryota; kingdom Metazoa; phylum Arthropoda; class Insecta; order Lepidoptera; family Crambidae; genus Maruca; species Maruca vitrata. The sequence continues at coordinate 2,576,746 of CM076938.1, read as the reverse complement.
AATGGACATTTTGGAGACAGCTCCGATATGCATTACAGTATAGTCTCCAAGAGTATATTGTCTTCAATTTATTGCGTACTTTACCAAGATTTCGGAAATCCGTGAATACAGTAGTCAAATTTTTTTTTTAATACTATTTCTAAGAAAACTCAGGTGTGAACTTTCCTTAAAAAAAAAAAACTTAGAGTCATTCGCTCCCCCGCAAGTCCGATGATGATGACGAGGCTACTCCAAGCCATCATCGTAAATCAGTTAGGAAAAAAAAAAACGAAAAATCTTTCATTCTTTTTTTCTTTCTTTCTATCTAAGCCTGTTCTGTTGCGATCCATTAACCTCAACGTTCCAATAAAGTTGGCGCGGGTTGGAAGATATTTACCATTTTCCGTTAGGGGCAGTAGAACCAACGTAGGTCACCACGCCACCCTGAATAGACTACAGCGGGAATATAATGTGCTTTGCAAATCATACAAGATTGACATCTTTGCAGATAAGCCCCAGATTTTCAAACGCCGGATACTGCAATCGTTTTGCCATGACCCTACATAGGTGATGTAAACACCACAATACAAATTAGTAAATTAATTAAGTAAATTTAAAAAGTCCTATCTTATACAAATATAAATTGTTGTTATTGTTATTATCATCTTAAATATATTATATAACTGAATTGTAGTCCACATTGCATGCCGTGGCAACCTCTAATTAAGATTAGCACTTAGCTCTAAGTTTATGTTGTTTTTATTGACTTTTATTAATCTGTACCAGTGTTTTTCTTGTTGGTTGTCCTAATAATAAATAAATAAATAAATAAATAAATAAATAAAGCCACTCACATCCTGCCCCCGTCCGGGTCGGGCACGTTGAATCGCTTGCAGACCAGCGGCTCCGGGCGCCAGGCGACCGATGTCCGCGTCATCACGCCGTACACTCCTCGCTCCGCTGCAGCGATCTGGTCTGCTCTATCCATCTGTCTAGGTATCTATCTTACTGTCTTACTATTTGAATGTGCTGCTGTGCACTGCGTGCTCTCCCTGATAAGGTATCTGCGGAAGACTAGGATCGCGGTGTCCCCGACTCCTTGACACATGCTGAGCAGATCGCTTTTCAGTTACCTATTACCTACTTAGTTCATTAATTTTTTTGTAAATGTGTGTGTTTTAAGTGTAACTGAATAGGGGTGAGAACCATCCGCTCCCCCGCAAGCTCGGTGATGATGACTAGGCTACTCCAAGCCATCATCGTAAGTCAGTTAGGAAAAAAAAAGAAACAAAAAATCTTTCTTTCTTTTTTTCGTGCTTTCTATCTAAGCCACTCACATCCTGCCCCCGTCCGGGTCGGGCACGTTGAACCGCTTGCAGACCAGCGGCTCCGGGCGCCAGGCGACCGATGTCCGCGTCATCACGCCGTACACTCCTCGCTCCGCTGCAGCGATCTGGTCTGCTGTCGCTATGCCGTAGTTGTTCTATCTATCTATCTCTCTTCCTAGATATATACCTATCTATCTTACTATCTGACTATTTTAATGTGCTGCTGTGCACTGCTCGCTTACCCTGATAACATCTGCGGAAGACCAGGGTCGCAGTGTCCCCCGACTCCTATTACCTACTTTTTTTTGGAAATGAATGTGTGTTTTTAAATGTAACTGAATAGGGGTGAGACTTGAGAGCCATCCGCTCCCGCGCAAGCCCGGTGATGATGACAAGGCTACTCCAAGCCATCATCGTATGTCAGTAAAGAAAAAAAAATTTTTTCATTCTATCTAAGCCACTCACATCCTGCCCCCGTCCGGGTCGGGCACGTTGAACCGCTTGCAGACCAGCGGCTCCGGGCGCCAGGCGACCGATGTCCGCGTCATCACGCCGTACACTCCTCGCTCCGCTGCAGCGATCTGGTCTGCTCTATCTATCTGTCTAGGTATCTATCTTACTGTCTTACTATTTGAATGTGCTGCTGTGCACTGCATGCTCTCCCTGATAAGGTATCTGCGGAAGACTAGCATCGCGGTGTCCCCGACTCCTCGACACATGCCGCGCAGATCCCCTTTCAGTTACCTATTACCTACTTAGTTCATTTATTTTTGTATATGTGTGTAAGTGTAACTGGATAGGGGTGAGAACCATCCGCTCCCCCGCAAGCTCGGTGATGATGACAGGGCTACTCCAAGCCACCATCGTATGTCAGTTAAGAAAAAACAATTTTTCATTCTATCTAAGCCACTCACATCCTGCCCCCGTCCGGGTCGGGCACGTTGAACCGCTTGCAGACCAGCGGCTCCGGGCGCCAGGCGACCGATGTCCGCGTCATCACGCCGTACACTCCTCGCTCCGCTGCAGCGATCTGGTCTGCTGTCGCTATGTCGTAGTTGTTCTATCTATCTATCTCTCTTTCTAGATAGATACCTATCTATCTTACTATCTGACTATTTTAATGTGCTGCTGTGCACTGCTCGCTTACCCTTATAATATCTGCGGAAGACCAGGGTCGCAGTGTCCCCCGACTCCTATTACCTACGTTTTTTTTGGAAATGAATGGGTGTTTTTAAATGTAACTGAATAGGGGTGAGACTTGAGAGCCATCCGCTCCCCCGCAAGCCCGGTGATGATGACGAGGCTACTCCAGGCCATCATCGTATGTCAGTTAGGAAAAAAAAGAAAAAAATGTTTTTTTTTCTTCCTTTCTAACTTTCTATCTAAGCCACTCACATCCTGCCCCCGTCCGGGTCGGGCACGTTGAACCGCTTGCAGACCAGCGGCTCCGGGCGCCAGGCGACCGATGTCCGCGTCATCACGCCGTACACTCCTCGCTCCGCTGCAGCGATCTGGTCTGCTGTCGCTATGCCGTAGTTGTTCTTGCTGCGAGCTACGGCGGTTAACGGGTTAAGTGCTTCGTCTGGTTCCGCGGCGTGGGTGAATCTGAAAAAAAAAAAACAAAGTTATATTGTAAAGTACATGAGGTTTAAATACCTGCTGACTTGTTTGTGTTACCCATACAGGATGATAAAGTATGATGTAAGTAATAACATACAGTATGATTATGTCATATTTAAAGGGAAGTGATTCTACTGTGGGATTAGTAAATAGCTTTGAGTATTTATACCTGTCCCCTATAATTTCTGTCAAAGGCTTTATACAGTTTCGTAGTCAGTTCCATCTCTACTATCTCCCTGTCGGTTAGAACGCTAACGCGCTAGCGCCGTCCCGCTCGCACCCAAACTATCTCGATTTAAGAAGTATATGTTATATACCTGTCTCCCATAAGCCCAGTAAGAGGCTTATACAACTTCGCGGCCTGTTCGAACTCGACCAGCTCCCTGTCCCGCTCCCACGCGCCGAGCGCGTCGCTAGCGCCGTCCCGCTCGCGCGCGAACGCGTCCTTGTCGGCGAGGTATCGTTCGTAGCGCGCTTGCTTGGCCGGGTCGCTCGCGAAAGGGCGGAAGGTCTTGGGTACTGGGCCTGGGGTGTCCTGGGAAGAGTAAGATAATATTATTTATTTGGCATAGTAAACTAAAAAAGCGTCGATGGCTGAGAGGTTAAGGTTGTTGCTTGCCATGAGAGATGTCGCAAGTTCAAATCCCGCCACGTACGACTGTGTTTTTCAAATTTGAAATTCATATGTACGATGATCATATGTGAGGAAACCTACACACCTACGAAGAAATTCTTAGGTTGTGTAGTCAGTCAACTAACCCGTACTTGGCCAGGATGGTTGATTAAGGCCTCATCGCTCTAGTATATGGGGTAGCCACGTGGTAGGCCCGTATTATATAGGGTAGGCCCGTGCCCCGTATTCGGGAAGTATATGGGCTCATAAATAACTAACCTTTATCGGTATAAAGTTCAACTCCTTCGGCTTCTCATCATTGGTGGACACAAAGTTGACATTCCTCCCAACAATCTTCGCAATCAAATCCTCATTCGACTGCGGGCCACCGGTTCTGTCTGTCTGTGTGACTGCTGGTGAGTCTTTGACCTTGGGCACTGGAGCTTCACCGAGCAAGGCGCCTCTCGCTTCTGCTGATAACTCGTGTCTACCTAAACCTGGAATAGAATGTATTATAAGCTTCAGAGGTAGGTAAGAAATAAAATAAAACGTTATTACAACTTTTAAAGGTTTATTATGAACAAGAAACAATTCTAACAAAATATTTTAACCTTTAAACAATCAAAATCACTAAATTAGCCATAAAACGAAACACCAATAGCCACGTTATTATTATCACAAAATAGCTAACCGGATTCACATTAAATTTTATAAGACTCACGACAATTCCGAGGAGCACACCGAGAACGATCCGTACCGTACGAGCGCCAGCAAGCAACTGACTTACAGTCGGCACGCGCCGTCCTTTTATAGGCAGTAGTGAGTCAGTGGTGGCGTAACGTTCGCTTAGAAATATTTTTTTTTTATTCTAATACGGCCTCTCCTGACGTGGAGTCGTCCTCGACGACATCTCGGACTCGTGTAGCTTGAGATACTTCCAAGCCCGAAGCGTGTGGTGCTGCTGAAGACGGTCCCCCGACAGGCTCGACCTCTTCATTTGACATGGAAGACTGATCCTCATCAGAATCGTGCGTCGTGTCGTCTGAAATAACAAACAGGCACCCTATTTGACGAAAGCAATCTCTTTCATACGTCTCTTTCACACCGAATGTCATATGAGTCAGTTAATTAAATAAAGTCCTAGTTTTATCAAACTAAGTCTGTTTTCATCTTCTATGTACGCGAACCTCGGGCCTGGTTCGACGTTTATGAACACGACCTGTGAACACAACAAATGGCTGTAGGCGTCCCCACAACCGTCAACACATATCTCGTTTAGACAGAGGCATAAAGTCCGCATGTCTCAATTAGACAGAGGCATGGAGTCCGCGTGTCTTAGATTGACAGAGGCATAGAGTCCGCGTGTCTCAGATTGACAGAGGCATAGAGTCCGCGTGTCTCAGGTTGACAGAGGCATAGAGTCCGCGTGTCTCAGGTTGACAGAGGCATAGAGTCCGCGTGTCTCAGGTTGACAGAGGCATAGAGTCCGCGTGTCTCAGGGTGACAGAGGCATAGAGTCCGCGTGTCTCAGTATCGGCATAAGAATACTTATTAAACAAGCACATACTAACTTTGCCGAGCGAATAATTGGGCTTACCGAGTTGAGTAAGTGACAATAATTAACAAAGAGAATAGTGAAAAACTGTGTATTCAAAAATGTATTTTTTTTTAAAGAGTAGTTTTTATTGTTAAGGTGTACCTGACCGTGTATATATGTGTAATTACCTACCTACTGAGCTCGGAATATTTAATAATGGTAAGCCAAATTACCGCCCTGCACTTCAGCCAGCCCAACCCACGCTCAAAGAACGCAGCGCAGGTCTCGGGGCACCACTCTCCACGCCAGGGCACCATGCATCGAGCCGCTGCTTGAGCGGTCATCCGGCACCGAGCAGCCTCAGCCCGCAACGGCCACTCGGCAGGCTCCCCACCACTCGGCAGGCTCCCCACCACTCGGCAGGCTCCCCACCACTCGGCAGGCTCCCCACCACTCGGCAGGCTCCCCACCACTCGGCAGGCTCCCCACCACTCGGCAGGCTCCCCACCACTCGGCAGGCTCCCCACCACTCGGCAAGGCCCGCGCACACCGGAGTCCAGCTGATCCGCTGTCTGAGAACACTTTATTACAAAGACAAAAATCGCCGACAGCGAATCCACGAGGCGCTCCCCGGTCTCGACCAACGCGAGTGTCTTACTTGGACCGATTCCTCCCCAGTAGCTCGCCAGCCCGGCCCCGGCACAGCTCTCGCCATGCCTCGGCTCCGTGCACAATCAATAGCAACATCACGTACGAGTGACTGAATAATAGGCGTTGCAGCATCAATGCCCACCAATAAGCCTAAAGGCGACGCCTGCGTGGTCCTCCGCCTTGCTATGTTCAGCACAAGTTGCAGTCTCCACATCTCCTTGAACCAGGAAGCGCTCCTGTGGCTGGCCTCCATTCGAATCATATTAAGAACGGCTCGCACGCATCCCTCGACCCGTCCGTTGGCGCTGCGCATCTCGGGTGCATGCAATGGATATCACAGCCTATGTCTGACAACATCCTAGTGAACTCAGCTGATTCGGACATGCGTCCGCGATCAGCCACTACAAGTTTGGGAACACCAAACAAAGAAACAGCGTTCGCGAAGGCACGCCTTAGTTCACTCACGTCCCGTCTATAGATCGGATAGAGGAGACAAAACTCCGTGCAAGCGTCGACTACCACCAACACGAACAAAAAACCCACGGATTCCGGAAGAAGTCCCAAGGCATCTAGATGAAGAGCGTGGAACGGCACTTCAGGTCCCTCCCAAGAAGATATCGGCCGCACCAGAGCTCTGGGAACCCGCCCCTGAGCGATACAAATTAAGCAATGACCAATGCACCTCGCCACAAACTGTCGAAGTCCAGGAAACCAAAAATGTCTCAGGATGAGGTCCACCGTCCTATCCGCCCCGACATGCTCAAGCCCGCCATGGAAGACTCCGAGCAGACTCAACCCGCGCCCCCCCGGAACGCAGCACATGGTCTTGGGCCCCTCGCCGCCTTTCATATAGCGGTAGCACAAAACTCCGTTTATTTGCACATACCGGTGGGAATCCGATTGACCATTTTGCAATTGTTCCAGTAAACCTTGGGTTTCGTGGTCAGCATTCTGAGCCACTTGTGCCCAATTGCGAGGTCCAGACACTTGATGATCCAGGCAAGGTGGACTTCGACTAAAATAGTCGGCATGAGACATCACACCACCCCTGCAATACACAATTTCGAAAGAGAAACCTTGTAGGCAGATCCTCCACCGGGCGACGCGTGGAAGCAGGTCCTTCCTTCTTTCAGTAGACTTAAGAGCGTTGCAGTCGGTGACAACTTTAAATTTAATTCTAATTAAGTAGTGACGAAAATGCTGCAATGCTCCGACGACCGCCAGTGCTTCCAATTCGTAAGAGCGACATCTGCCTTCCGCACCCCGTGTGGCCTCGCTAAAATATGCCACCACACGCTTAAGACTATCAGCATGAGTCTGCACTAAGACTGCACCGCATCCCTCGCCACTGGCATCTGTGTGAAGTTCGGTGGCAAGAGTGGGGTCAGAAATAGTCAAAACCGGTTCACCAGTCAGACGAGAAACCATGCTCCGTCGAGCCTGCTCCCGCTCCAATCCCCAACAAAATTCGACACCACTCTTTGTTAATTGTGAGATGCAAAGAGTCGCAGTTGCGCAATTTGGGATGCAACGTCTAAAATATCCAGCCAAGCCCAAGAACTGCCCGACCTGTTCTGCGTTAGCGGGAGTCGAATCACCAACCAGCGCTTCGACCCCTCGTGCGCTCGGTCCAACCTGACCCCGATGTCGAAATGAACGATTTAAATACTGTTAGTCTTTTGTGCGTACATAAGTAACACCGTCGCGATTGAGAACACCAGTGCCTATTAGAATGGGACAGCATAAAGAAGATCCCGGTACTACAATCAAGTCTGCCTCAATAGATATTTCGCTAAATTCGAGTGTCAGAGTAACTAACGAATCTGCTCTAATCACGCTACCACCAATCCCCTTCAAAACACAAGACGTTGGTTTTCCATTATGCACGAAATACTTTAAAACTTCTTCGAATATCAATGAAACTTTCAAGGCACCACCGTCAATCAATACATCAACATGAATACCCTGAACAACCGCCGTAATCACATCGCTATTCGTGGGAGCATTAGTTAAGGGCTCAGTACACAAATTTACACCACGCTTGTTCCGGGGTTGAGATCGATCTTTGGCAAAGCAACCATCCTCATTATGACCAGGCTTCTTGCAAAAACCACAGTGCGGTATATTTTTGCTGGTATCACTGTTATTTACATCAGAATCATCTTTTAACAAAGACAAATCAGTTTCAGGCCCTTCCGTAAACCGAGCTTGCCTATACCCAGTCTGTCCGCAACCATAACACCTCAAACCACCACCCGTTATATAGCTCCTCTCATTCGACCCAACACTCGGTCGACCATCCAGTCTGGCGCGAACAGGCCTGGCACAAATAGACAGAAAGGAAACCAAATCATCAGTGGTAAGATCAGCGTCCGCTGCCGCCGCTCGGACCCGAGGGTCAGTAATCCCCCGAACAACCATTAAGACCATCAACTGTGTGCTGAGACCCCTGACCACACGCAACCGCAAAAGGGTGCGGCGCGCACACCCGGCACACGATGAACATCTATCCGAGGCCGCGTGCATGGCCTCGTAAAGAATACCAGCATAGTCCAGCCTTCGCGGACACAGTGGCTTGAACTCTCGCACGAAGCTCGACCACGTACGATCATTAGCAACCCACTCGCTCAGCCACACACGCGCGCCGCCCTTGAGACATTTGGATACGCGTGACAAACATTCTGCATCCTGCCAGTCATTGGCCAACTTAGCTCGATCTACCTCTTCACACCATGACTCGACATCATGCACGGCAGGGTCAAAACCCGAATCAAAACAATTTTGTGTTCGGGAGGATGAACCCAAGGATTTAATAGCCTCAACCGAAATACGCGCCGGCTCGGAGACCCGTGTCCCCCGCGCAGTGCCGCAACCAATCCGTGAGACATCCATCGCGTCCACAGTCGGAGCACCGACCACGTGCGGCTCGCCACTTGATTGAAGGCCATGGCCATCACTTGGACGTGGCATTAAAAGGGCGTCACCGTGAGAACCCGATTCACTGATCTGAGACAAAGAACCAGCCGTCTGGCTGCTCTCAAGGTCACCCAGGCGAGATAAAATGGATTCGAGGGTCCGCTGCATGCGCAAGTCACCACTTTGAGGCGCCTGTAATACCGGCGGCGCACACACCCGATCTCGCGACCCATAGGCGCAATCCAATCCACGCGAACCACCCCGCTCCGAACGTGACCGCCATGACCGTGCGACCCATCGCGCAACCCATCACAGGACGATCGCATAAAGTTTCGCCCGCGGGACGCACCACGCGACCCACAATCAGCCCCCTCGAGCGACCCATTCACGTGTCCACGCGACACATCATTCGATCCACGCATGAGGCCGCGCCCGCGCGTTTCTCCCCGCGTTATACGAGAACTTTTGCATTCACGTTTCCTACTACGCGACCCACGAGTACGGTCGCCTCGGTGCCTCCTCTCACTTGGTGTCCGAGATCGATCGGACATGTTTACAACGGTTAAGAGAATTTATCAAATAGCAACGTTATTCACTTAGTGTTATTGGTGCCTCGCTTCATAGATTGTACAAAAACGTTACACTAGGGCCTAGGTGCTTTAATTATCCCACTTCTGATATAAGCTTCAGAGGTAGGTAAGAAATAAAATAAAACGTTATTACAACTTTTAAAGGTTTATTATGAACAAGAAACAATTCTAACAAAATATTTTAACCTTTAAACAATCAAAATCACTAAATTAGCCATAAAACGAAACACCAATAGCCACGTTATTATTATCACAAAATAGCTAACCGGATTCACATTAATTTTATAAGACTCACGACAATTCCATAATCGTCGAGGTCGCTGGCTGACACCGCAGCGTAAACATCTACTCCCGGACCTCTGATCATTTTTAATGTAAAAGTGTTGTTTTTTAACCGCTTTTCTAACTGAAACTTATCACCAAATGTGCGTAATTGAACAGTGAATACAGTGATATAATAAAAGTGTCAATTCATCATAATTAAATACGATAATTTTTAAAATCTACATCCAAGTGGCGAGATATAACGGACAGAATTACAACAAACGGTCAAAACGCGTAAGTGACGCGGATTGCACGGCGCTTAAGCCCTTTTGGTCGCGATCTTTCGAAGAGCCGCTTTAACGCGAAGAAGCAAGAACAGCGCTGTACAGCTACTGCGCGTCTAGTGGAGTTAAGTACAGTTACAGTGCAGAAAGCGCTTTCAGATACGTTTGCAAGCGTCTCTCGTTTTGTTTTTGTTTTATTTTTAGTTTGAAATAATACAAAATCATGAGTAACGGCAAGGAAATGGTTATGAAATGTAGTGGCTGCCAAACAATCATAAAGGGGCAGCAATACTTAAAATGTAGTATATGCTCACATTGCTACGACCCTGAGTGTGCTAATGTGTCAGATACTCGCTTTTGCGGCACTATAACCCCGGAGTTTAAATTAACATGGAAATGCCCTCTATGTAAAAACAAAGAACCCAAACGCGACAACACCAATACGCCTGTGCGTACTTTGAAGACTGACGACAGTAAGACCGACAATATCACTATCCGTAACACTCGAAACGCAAAGAAACAAGTTAATCAAGAACAACTGAATGATTCTTGTGACACAGGCGAGATAAGGAAGGACCTAAAAAATATCCTAGAAGAGTTACGTGGAATGCGTTCCGAAATGAACGACTTTAGGATTATCATAGAACGTTTGACCACTGATGTAGCTAGCAACAGTCAACGAATTGATGGGTTATCTGCGAGAATGGACGTTCTTGAGCAGCGTCAGACGGCCGCCACCGAATCAGCGGAATCTTCGTTCCTACAAAATACGATTTCTGAGTTGAAACAGGACCTAAATGATAGAGAACAGGAAATGTTGTTAAATGACGTAGAATTGGCAGGAATTCCAGAGGATAAGAGTGAAAGCGTAATGCATATCATCCTGTCCGCGGCGCAAAAACTGGGAATTACTTTGGATGAACGGGATATAGTCAGTGCGGAGCGTGTGGGGCCAGTTCGAGCGTCGGAGCGCGGGGCGCAGGCGCAGGCCGCGCGCCCGCGCCCGCTCGTCGTGCGGCTGGCGCGGCGGGCGCTGCGCGGGCAGCTGCTGGCGGCGGCGCGCGTGCGGCGCAACATCGATACTGAAGGCATCATCTTGTCTAGTTCGCCGAAGCCATTCTATGTTAATGAGAGGCTGACTAGGTACAACCGTCAATTATTTCATAAAGCTCGCGAAGCCTCTTCTAAGGCCAAATGGAACTACGTTTGGACTAGAGACGGAAAGATCTTTGCCCGGCGTGAAAACGGGTCTCCACGACATCGTCTAAAGTCCGAGCTGGATTTGGGTAGGGTTTTTGAGCATGAATAAGTTAGGACAAGAAAGCTATTCTGTTGTTTTAATATTTAATTATTCAGTTGTTTGCCTATTAGTATTTCATTTTATTGTGTTAAATTTTTGTTCTTTCTTTTCTTATACGAATGTTAATAATTATTTTATTTATTATCGTGTGCGTGTGTTACACTTCAAATTTTATTCACAAAAGCTACTTCTAAAAATACATTACATTACAAACATCACCGGATTAAGTAAAAATATAAATGGCTAACAATAAAATCAAACGTTTGAGATTAGGGCTTCTAAATGCTCGGTCGTTGAATACCGGTCAGGATGAGCTATTGGTAGCGTTTGAACTTTACAAACCTGACGTATTGGCGGTAAATGAGACGTGGTTGTCAGAACATGTAGAGTGTCTCGCTCCAACCATTCCGGATTATACTTTTGTTCATAAAGCGCGTAAGCAGGGGAGAGGTGGTGGCGTCGGTTTTTATATCAGGCGTGGTGTTGAATTCCGAGTGCGGACACACCCGCTATCGCATTTAGAACAATTATGGCTAGAGCTGCGGTTAAAGGGGACGAGAATGGCATTGGGAACCGCTTATAGACCAGAGAGTGTAACTTTACAAATGGCATGTGACTCCTTAAGTGAATCAATTAATACATTTTCAAATCTTGACAACATATGTTTATTAGGAGACCTTAACATTGATTTGTTAAAAGGGGACACAGCTCGCGCTAAGGACCTTATGTCATTTTGCAGTCAACATAATATGATACAAATAGTAACCGAAGCTACGAGAGTGACCGATGATGCGGAGACTCTTTTAGACGTAATTTTGACTAACGAAACATTAAAATGTAATAGCGTTGCTGTTGTACACAATAGGTGTCTGAGTGACCATGCTATGGTATTGGCTGACTTTAACATTTCAAAACCGAAAATAGTGAAACGAATTTATATATCAAGGGACCTAAGAAATATCAATCTTCCAGTATTTGACAGTGAACTCAAATCCATCGAATGGCAGTATATATTGGCATATAATGATATAAATAATATGTTGAAAGCTTTTAACAAGTGTATTACGGATTTATTTGACAAACATGCACCGCTGAAACGAAAATATGTTAAAACTCCTTCAAAGCCATGGATCACTGACATGATCAAGTTTATGATTCGCTTGCGAAACGATTCATTAGTTAAAGCTCAAAAAGAAAAAACTAAAAGTGCTGAAGAATACTATCGCAGTCTCAGGAACCTAGTTAATTCAGCAATAGAAAGAGAGAAAAAAGCCTATCTTGACCATTTTCTTAACAGCAATATTAATAAACCTAAAGCACTTTGGGCAAACATTAGAAAAATGTCATTGAATAATACTCAATCAAAATTAATACCTGAACATCTAAATAATCCTGATAAAATAAATGAACACTTTTTGAAATTACCAGATAATGTAAATGTTAATTTAAACTTGTTGGAGGTATCATCAGATTCAGCAGTTACGATTAGGCATACAGATGGGTTTAGATTGATAAACACAACAGCTGAAGAAGTTAGAAAAATAATATACAATATTAAAACAAATGCAGCAGGGGATGATAACATTACAATAGAGATGATTAAACTTACCTTAGAGTATACATTACCTATAATAGTGGCCATAATCAACAAATCTATAGAAACACATACTTACCCAACATGCTGGAAAACTGCTATCGTTAGACCAATACCTAAGAAGAGCTCTGTAGATAATCTTAGCGATCTCCGTCCAATATCGATTTTACCTGTTCTTTCAAAAATATTAGAGACAGTTGTTCTCAGACAAATGGAGGTTTATTTAGAACAAAGTAATATCATACCAAAATTTCAATCAGGTTTTCGAAGAGGTCATGGAACTGAAACTGCTTTACTGCATGTAACTGATGAACTCACAGAGGCTTCAGATAGAGGGCTGTGTAGTATTTTAGTACTGCTCGATTACTCACGAGCATTTGACTGTTTACATCCTGATCTATTACTGGCCAAACTTTCACAATACGGGTTTTCGGATGATACGTGTCTATGGTTCAAAACCTTTTTAAACGATAGATCGCAAAGGGTTGTAACGGAGTCAGAGAATGGCGAAAAAAACTCATCTAAAATTGGAAAGCTTTCAAGAGGAGTGCCGCAAGGTTCGATCCTGAGTCCTCTCCTATTTTCGATCTTCACAGCAGACTTACCTTCAACCATGCTTACATGTAAATACCATTTATATGCAGACGACACCCAATTGTATCATTCCTTCGAGAGTAACAATATTAATCAAGCAGTAAAGCAAATCAATCAAGATCTAGATAGAATATACAAGTGGTCACAAAACAATTGTTTAGTTTTAAATCCTGCCAAATCTAAATACATAATATGTGGTACAAAGGGTCAAATTAAGAAGGTTGAGGATAGCGATGAAAAAATAATAATAAATGATACAATAGTAGAGCAGGCTACGTTCGCTAGAAACCTAGGACTAATCTTGGACGGAGAGCAAAAATATGAAAAACATATCAACGATAAAATTAAAAATGCTTTCTTCAAATTAAAGTTATTATATAAAATAAGACCCTACATTAAAGAAGAATTAAAAATACGGTTGATAGATACTCTTGTGTTGTCCCCATTTAACTATTGTGACTCGGTTTATGGTACACGATTAAATCAAAACTCTGAAAAAGCGATACAACGAGTACAGAATGCGTGTATTAGGTTTTGTTTTCGAGTTCCGAGGAGAGCTTATATCACTCCGTTCATGAACGATAAAGGAATACTTAACATGAGCGCGAGGCGTGAGCTGCATTATGCCTGTCTTACCCAAAGAGTCATAAGGTCTGAAAGTCCAGAATACTTGTTTGAGAAACTGTCGTGGAAAAGAGATCTTAACAGAACAACTCTTCGTTCAGTCGAGTCAAACCTACTTCGAATACCGCCTCACAAAACAGTACGGTACAGAGGAGGTTTCAAATTTAAAACCGCGAAGATTTGGAATGATCTGCCTCCACCGCTAAGAACTAAAATATCACCTGGTAGTTTCAAAATTAGGTATAAGGCAGCTTTACTAAAAAGACAAATCGCTGTTGAAAATTTGAGACATTCTCACCGCAAAATGATAGCCCTCAAAGATTTTTTTCATCATTAAAGGAGCTTTCTACTCACCTTTATATTACCTAAGAAGTAGCAAAACACACACACTCAATCTCTCTCTCACACACACACACACACACACACACACTCACACACACACACACTCACACAAGCACAAAACACAGTACACTTGCAAATAAGCACAATACTTTCACATACACACGCACACTTATACAGTCATACTTTGTTCATACCTGTTTATGTAGATTTTTTTATAAGATTATATTTGTAAATGTCAGCCAAGCTCACTAATTTAGCTCTCTCATACCATCCCTGAGAGCCGGGGGAAGTTGAAAACCAGCGCGGGCGCGGGGCCCCTCCCCGCGACCGCACAAGCTGAACCTCCTCCGTTTGTCTTGAAAATTTGTGTCTTAATAATGTATGTGTAAATTGTAAATGTTTTATTTTTTTGAGACAATAAATGACTTTTTATTTAAAAAAAAAAAAAAAATTCCGAGGAGCACACCGAGAACGATCCGTACCGTACGAGCGCCAGCAAGCAACTGACTTACAGTCGGCACGCGCCGTCCTTTTATAGGCAGTAGTGAGTCAGTGGTGGCGTAACGTTCGCTTAGAAATATTTTTTTTTTATTCTAATAGTATTATAGTTATGAGGATTATGTATTCTTCATCTATATCGGCGATTGTTGTGATGAATCTATTTGGTTTGAACGAGCTAGTCTCAGGAACTACTGGTTAGAATTGAACAAATATGTTTGTGTTGGATAGACTATCTATGAGGATGGCTTTAGGCTAATTAACATCACAACTGCGACCAATAGGATTGAAGGAACAATGGAAAATGTGTAAAATAACAGGGGAAAACGCGAACGAAGTCACTGGTACAGGTAGTAGTTAACATTTACAAGGACAGTATGGAACTTTTAATTAATGTGGTATTTAACATTTATATTTGGATTCATAGATCTATTTGGATAACCCGTCAACTGTCTGTCGCCAAATGAATGAGTAGACACAGAGCTGACGAATGACAGGCCAGAGGTGAAGAAATATACATGTCGCGCCGACCCCACTTAGCGGGGGACAAGGCCAGGAGAATGAGATGATTTAGCAGTGGCACTGTCACTAAAATGTTACTGTAAGGCTGCCTGTCTACCGGGGCGAAGAAACGGAGATATATTAATTATTAACCAATAGGATTGCACAAAATCTTCAGTGGACGGATTGTGCAATTCTCCGCTGACTCGCTCCGCTTCGGTGGACAGGCAGTCTAAGGGCTGTAACATCTCAAATAAATAAATATCTGGGACATTTCCACACACGGTCATCTGACCCCAAACTAAGCAGAGCTTGTACTATAGGCGTCTGAGACTGATAAGACATACATATCTATATAAATAAAAATGAATTGCTGTTCGTTAGTCTCGCTAAAACTCAAGAAAGGCTGGGCCGATTTGGCTTATATCGGGTTTGAAATGTTCATCATAGTCCAGGATAGGTTTAAACGGTTAGAAAACATGGTAAATGCGAGGAGGCGGTATGAAGTTCGCCGGGACCACTAGTATATTTATAAAAACATACTTAAATACATAATCACACCCAGACACAGAACAAACACCAATGTTCATTCATCACACAAATATTTGTCCCGAGTGGGAATCGAACCCACGACTCTTGGAACCGCCAGCCAGGGTCACTAACCGCTGTTCCACCGAGCCAGTCAAACATACCTTGGTCTCTAGGCTTGGCGGTAGTGGGTTCGAATCGCGTGCGCGCGGCGGCGGCGGGCGCGTAGTCGCGCGGCAGCGCGGGCGGCGGGTACGAGGGCACCGGCGGTAGCGGCTTACTGGACCGGACGAAGCCTGAGAGGACCTACAATATAATAAAAAAAGAATTAAGATAACATCTTCAGAATCCTTTTTGACTGACAACAATAATACGGTTTGAAGTAGCCTTGTCATCATACATCTTCAGAAGCGATCCTTTTTTTTCCTAACTGACATATGATGATGGCTTGGAGTAGGCCTGTCATCATCACCGGACTTGCGGGGGAGCGAATGGCTCTCACCCCTAGAAGTGATCCTAAAAGGGAAGATCTTCCGTCGAAGTGGGTGATCACCCATACTAGCTAGTACGATCGTACTCGGTTAATTCAAAGTACCATCTTGGTGTTGCCGTATAGTTTAGAGGCCAGAATAACTTTGAAGTGTGGTAAAGGCTTTCATACTAATGTGACATTGTTACGTATGGAGTAGGTAAGTGAGCGCCATCTGTAGGTTGCTGTGCAAACTTTTTGCAAGTCACCACAATTTATTATGACATTTTATTACTAACTAGCTTTCCGCCCACGACTCCATCAGCATAGAGACGTTTAATGGGTAGAACATTACTACTTTATATAGCGCAGTCGGTTAAAAAGTAGCCTAAAACCTTTCTCAGACTTTGGACTATAACTGTAGCAAATTTTATATAAAATCGGTTCAATACTGTACGCGTTATTGCGTAAGAGTTACTTTCGCATTTAAAATATTAGTAAGGTAATTTAAGCATACATAGGGACAGACAGACGCGGGAAGCGACTTTGCTTTATACTATGTAGTGATTATATTGTATGTAACGAGTATTGTAAAGAGTAAAACAGCTTCCAAATACCCGGTCGAGGGTTCAAACTTCGTACTATACTCACATGCCCCCCGCTCTGCTTAGCGACCTTCTTCTTCTTGTCGTTGCCGGGCCCGCCGAGCGTGAAGTCGTAATGCGACATGTCTTCGGTGGCGTAGATATCATCGTCGTCTGCCTCGAATGCGCCCACACCGAACGCCTGGCCACGGATAGACACCTGGGAACATAATAATAATAAATAAATAAATAGTCAGTCAGGGAATACCAGTCACAACCATCTGTCCCGTGGTTGGTGAACGGTATACGGGTAAGCGACCCCGGCTTCTCGAGCTACTATCGACTCAGTCCAAATCATCCGAGGCGATAGTATCCTTCCCCCGTCATATATCCTTGCTACTCGTGGGAACGCAATGACCTTGTTAAAACAATGCACAAGGCAGAACGGCGGCGACGTGGTCCACAACCCGTCACATCACGTTTCCCACAGAGGTGAAAAGTGGATCGCTGGAAGTGATCTCTGCCTACCCCTCTGGGAAAAAGGCGTGATTGTATGTATGTATGTAAATAAATAAATAGTATTATCTATTATGTACTATTATGCTACGGCTATCCTGTATTGGTAAGGGGGTACTCTGAAGAGTAGGATGGGAAAGGAAATGAGGGCCACTGCTAGATCTTTATCACTATAATCGACGTACAGGATGACCTCACTACACCTGATAGTAAGCCGCCGTGAGGTCACCTATGAGGTCGACAGGTAGACTCTATTGATTGAGTCTATCGCCCTCACCCTCAACCTGGGATTGTAGGAGGGAGGTAAAACATGAGCTGGTAGAGCTGGAGATGTTTTTAGTCTGGCCCAGCGCCCGTAGTTACCCACGGGCGCTGTAAAGAGCTCGAAATGTCGGGTCTCTAAATAATATGTTTAGAATAACAATACACGTGAATTTTAATCCATAAAATTAGTATTATTTCAAAATAGTTTTATTTCAAACTAGTGGTCCCGGCGAATTTCATACCGCCAATACTGATTCTTTTCTCATTGAAACCTTCCTTGGACTACGACGAACATTTTAAAACCAAAATTACCTAAATCGGTCCGGGCGTTCTCGAGTTTTAGTCAGACTAACGAACAGCAACTCATTTTTATATATAAGATGTGTAGAGTTCACGCAAATAATATGAGCAATAGTAAGTAGACAATACTATGAGCTGAGTGGGTCAGAAAAGAGGAACTGAATCTCATGGACCAGGCCACCAATTTAACGCTGGCCAGTGCTTGTTCGGGAGTGGAAATGGGACCCTACCTTCTTCCCCTTCTCGTTCATCGCCAGATGGCTGGTGGAGGCTGAACTACTCAGCACCGCGCGCCGGCTCAGCCCCGAGTAGCCGAGCCCGAAGCGGTCGCTCTTACGCGTAAGGACATACGGCTCATAGTCGTCTGGCGCGAACAGCGTGTCGTATTCGAATTCAGAGTCTGAACTGTCTGAAGAGGACTTGGCTTCTGTGTTCTGTAATGATGTGAGAAATGAGTTTTATTACTTTTTCCAGCTATTCATACTTACATGAATAAAATAGAATAGGTTTAGATTAACAATACACGCGAGTTTAATCCGTAAAATTAGTTTCATTTCAAATGTGTAGGTGTTCGCGCAAATAATAGACAATACCACATAAAAAATGTGTTTCTTTATCCTTGATCTCTTTATTATTTTCGATCTGTTAATGATTAATAGATATTTCTATCTAGCTAGAGGATTAGATAACTCATTTAATAAGGTTATATTTGTTCGAAATCCACAGCCATTAAAGGTTACTTAAATATGACTCTAAGAAGAGTCTAAAACTTACAGCAAATGACAGAGTTCATATACCTACACAGTAGTAGGTACACAGGTGTAATCTAAGTGACGACTCAAAAATAAATGATATTAGGCAAATCTAGGTATAAGCACTGATTGGTAAGTACTATCAGATTAAAAAAAGACAATACTTTGCCATGTTAATTTTTTGACTAATACTAAACAGCAATACAATTTATACCATTACATATTTTAAATACGTAAGTGGATTCAATACATTAGGAACATCTGACCATACCTCAACACCTTCCCTCATCTCGGCAGGCATGTAGCACCCGTACACCTTGTGTTGGTCCTTCGCCTTCTTCTTGTCTGCCCTGGTCAGACGGGCCCCGGCGCCCTGACCCGGCCTCCAGCCCATGGCTCGCAGCATCTTCACCGCGGCCGTCTCGTGGACTGGTCTTAGGAGCTGTTCTAGCACCGGTTCCCCTGATGAATAGACGCAGGAGTTATTTGTAACTATAAATGTCGTTTTATAGGACGTTTAGAAAAGATTGAGAAAACAAAGATTTATTTATTTTAATGCCGTTTATATTTCATGCAGACAAGTACAGAGTGCTTCGTTTTCCTCAAAATTTTGATTGGCATCGCCTTCAAAAACATACCAAATTCATACCCAAATGATTGAATGTTTGTATTATATTATTTTGTAATTTTTAGTGAGTGAGGTTTTTTTTTGTCTACAATTTTTTTTCATACTTTTTAGTGTTAAATTTTTTTCACCCTATTAGTTCAGCTCACCTGTAATACTACTGATATTATAACTAGTAGTCTTAGTATGTATACAGAATTGATAGAATTATCCTTTTACTCCCAAGTATTAAGGAGTTGACCTTCCATCATCGGCTCAGCACCCTAATGAACGTAAAGCTTACTTGCAACGGAGTTGTTGGTAAAAACCTTTTGTAAGTAAAATCCTGTAGCCCACGCGAACGAAGTTGCGGGCACAGCTAGTTGATGTATATTGCTGAGAGCGCGAATGACATTCGATTACTGGATCTTACTTGTGTGACGATTGTGCTCGAATGAAATGAGTTGCGATTCTAATACTTTTGCCTTTAGGTATAAGGTGTTATTTTACGATGGCCACATCGTTCGTACTCGGTCAAGCATTCCAGGAATGCTGACGATGAAATGGGTTTCGAATGCGATTATAGGTCTCATATTCGTTAAGATAATATTTCCGTGTCTTCATTCCTGGTCTGGATTTATGTTCATTATAATTCGTATTACACACTTATCACACGCGTCCCTTTTTTTTATATTACGATGGTAGTTATATCCATTCTGGAATGTACTGTACTGCCGCCCGCGGAACATCTTTGCGATCGTAGGGACATGACTTTTCTGGTCCCAATGTTGAGCATCCGTGGCGCACCACACTATAGGACCACTTCTTGGATCATCGCCGCTGGATATCCCTATTCGGACCTTCTACTTCAAGGGCTTCTTACGGAGCTTGGATTCGGAGTAGACTTCGGTGACGGAAGAGCGATCCAGCACCCGAGTGAGGTGCAGTCAGCTACTGGAGTGCTTGGATTCCGGTGGTGGCCTCGCCGGGGATGAGGTGCTTGAAGACCTTTTTTTTTCTTCTATTTTTCTTCACTTCTTATACATCTTATTAATTTTGGTTCTCAATTTTTTTAAATACTTTATTAGCATTAAATTTTTATTATGATTTTTTGTGGTTTTTCTTTCCTTCATTAACTTATGAAACCTTCGATTTTCTTGCGTCTTCTATGTCTTGAAATCCTCTGCTATGGTCCATGTAAGTAGATTCTGGATACTCTATGAATTGCAAAGCAAACGATTTTTGGATGCCCTGATAGCGACGCGTATTGACTCGAGTATGCTACCGACTGCGCCATTAAATTTAAAATTGTTTCATAAAAATTACTATTAAAACTTACTAAAACCTAATTAACCTAGGTATGAATGGGTTCGATGTAGCATGGTGGTAGCGTAGATACATAACCCTCCCAAAAGCAAATGTTCATTTGTATAATTCTGATTTTAGTATTAGTTGTTATAGAGCCAATTTAAATACAGCGTAAACTCTTTATAACATCATCCTTTATAATGATAAACTCCCTATAACGTTGGAGTGAGCCCAAGTTGGTTGGTTTGCGTTAAAACTCACATATTGAAACACTCTTTATAGCGATACGCCATTCTATATTACGAAGAAATGTGTTCATATTTTTAGACAGTAAATATTTATTATGGGTATTATTGTTTATGTTATGTTACCAGGTAACAGAAGACTTTGAAGCTCCGAAACATCCGAGGTCGGTCTAGCTTTTGTTATGCTTATTTGCCTTATAGCATTTATTATCTAAGACATACATATAATTAAAAATTCTTGTACTAAAAATTCTTGTTAATTAGGTTTTTTTTTTGTTTACTCCATATAACGATAACTCTCTATAACGACAAAAAATGCTCAGTCCCTTGAGTTTCGTTATAAAGAGTTTACACTGTAGTACATTATCTGGGAAAATTTCAACTGTAGCTATCACCATTCTTGAGCTACAGTCTAGGTACACTTTTAATTTTAACTCTTTAACAATTTAAAATTTATTTCTAATTTTAGGTTTTAAGTCAGTAACAATAAATAGATTTATATTTTTGGTGTCAGACGGACACCCAAATCAGCAAACAGCCAAATCTTAGTAATAGAATCCCATTTTTACCGTTTGAGGGCATTCGTTGGGGCACAATGTTCCATACATTGGGCCCTAAAAAGGTTAAAACCAGTAGCTATAATCCACTGACCAGGTATAGGCCCGTCGTGGTACCGCCGCTGCTTCCTCTTCTGTCCTGAGAACTCGCTCTGCGTGCCCATGTGGCGCGGCGCGATGCCGAACTCGCCGCGGTCCTCATCGTCCATGAAGTCTTCTGGCCGTTGGGACTGAACAAGGGAATGGATAATATTATATAACATTATAATGTGTGAAGTGAATGATCAAAAGCTTAACTCTTTCCCCAACGCAGGAGGTCCCAACCAGAGGGGCACGCCTCCCAAGGGGGACATAGAGAAATGTCAAGGGGAGCATAGAGAAGTGTCTGTAAATGGGGGACATTCACTAATAAACAGCTAATTTTACAGGGTATAATTATACCATTGCTGTCAAAACCATTTTCATGCGGACAAAGTCATGGGTGGCCACTAGTAAATAAATAAATTTCAACATCACATACATTATTCTGAATCTGAAACAAGTTTCTTAAACATTGTTGTTATGGATATCAGAAACAACAGTGGTATACACGAATATACTTTAGGTCGCCAATTCAAACCCTGCCACATACCTGTCTTTCAAATTTGAAAATTGTATGTACAGTTATTCGGCGATTTAACAGTGAAGAAAAACATCATAAGGAAACCTATGAAGAAATCTTAGGTTGTATAACTAATTCCTAATCTCCCTAGTTTAGGGTAGGCCCCAACAGTGGAAAAATATATGACCTGATGATGATGATCATGACATGATAGCAATGATGAAATTTCGTAAATATCGAATAAATTTATTATGACTTACAGATATCTGTGCCTTATCGGAGCGAGAACTTTTGAATGTTGACGGTGTCCAGCCCTCAGGGGTGCCCACGGTGTTCCCATATCCAGCTGAGAAGCCGCCAGTGAAGGCCCCATGGAACCTGCGTCTGCCGTGTGCATCCACCGCATATTGGTCAGCTGGCTGTTGGTATTTACGCTTTGATGGTATTTCATCTGTTGAGTGTAATAAAAAAACATTACATGATTGTGTGTGTGTGTAGGAATTTGACATATTGTTTTAATAGAAATTGTTATTATTCGATAACAAATCGAGTTACTTGGCAAAGATTCAGACTTAGTCTAAGATTTGATTTTTTTTATTATGTTTGGCAAACCAATTCTAAGTAATGATTATAATACACCAGTTATTTCAAATGACCGGGAAGTTATCCCTATTAATAAAATAGACAGCAATATGGGTTGTCGTGTAGTACAGTACTTACCTTCTTCTATAGGATCAAGTGGAGTTCCATAGCGGACAGCGGGCTCTGAGTCACTATCAGAGTCACTCATTTTAGAATCATTAAGCTCAAAACTCCTAAATTGTCTTAATTTTCACTAAAATACATAAAAATAACCTAATACACAATCACAACACAAAATACCGAAAGAATTTTGATGGACGTTTATATGCTATGATTGACGTATTTGACATATAAAATTGACAGAAAGATTTTTAATTTATTATGCTAGCTTTGACTTCTAGTACTCTATATTACATTATTCTGTGGAATAATACTTTGTCGTTATGCTCTATCCTTGGTTTACATAGTACAGTGATTCTCAAACTTTTAAAATAACGGAACCCTTTTGGGAAGCAAAATACTTGATGGAACCCTACAATAAAACAATTGTTTTTATAACCTATGTACAGACGGCGGCACATCAGGCTATACACGCATAGTTCTTATTAAGTGCCGCATAAGGGCGTATTTCAAACAAAAATGGATAGCCTGATATGCCGCCCACCGTACAAATATAAATAAATAAATAACGTTCATAGCGTTTTGTCTCCGCGCGGCCGCGGACCGTACAGCCGTGGAGCGACCAGAGAGAGGTGTTTTGATTTTTTTTCTAAATTCTTGTGGAACCCCGACAGAGGTATCACGGAACCCTAGGGTTCCGCGGAACACACTTAGAGTATAGCTGACATAGTATAAAATAATCATTCCTGCTGTCTGTCGGTCGCTAAATATTTAAAACTACGGAATATGATGCGGCTTTTAAATAGACAACGGAATTTAGAGAAAGGGTTTATTAAGGACTTCCCTCGCTTCGCTCGGGGAATAATTATGTGTTATGGATAAAAACATTCATCTTACTATCTATAAAAATAAGCCGCAACAAAATTCGTACGTAACCTACAGACACACGCGCAATCAAGCCATGGTAACATTACGATTTCTTATTACTAGTAATATTCACCCCTCATCAGTATGAATCAGTTCTAAAATTAAATAAAATTGCCGATTTTAATTATTTTATTTGATACCATTTTATAAACAAAAACATTGATAATACAGCGTTTTAATTTGTATCTCATTAATTCATCACAACCATTTCAATACAATCAGGACTGGATTTACAAAATATACAAAATAAGGTACATAATATTATCAAAATGAGTTGTGTAAAAAAAGAAATCGTTAATAAATTATGCCTGTACAGACACAAATCAATAATATAATGAGTGTAGAACCCAGCAGCACTCGTACGTTTTATAGCTCACTGAAAATAAAAACGATCAAGATATTTGTTTTATATTAAGAAAAATATTGATATAAAAAAATTCTTACACAGAAAAAATCTCAAATCATGGCAATAAAATAAATAGTAACCAGCATCTGATACAATGTATTTTTGTCACATGCGATTATTGGCTCCCACATTTACCAACCACTTACATACATCTAATTAGCTTGGCAGAATGACCTAACCAGGAATCAAACCCAAAACCAACCTTTGGCATAAAGAATATAATCACTAATTTAGAATTAACAATGGCATGGAATCAGATCAGTACCACCCTGCTTTGTCATTATACATTAAGGGTGGTTATAGTCTAGCATACATTTCTATGTGTATATAACAGACATTATTTCTTATTTCAAGTTTGTAAAGTCACTCTCAAGAAATGCACTTAGCATAACATGAACATTATGCGCGTAATACGCCCTAAGACCAGATTCTAAAATATTTGCTGTAACCAAAGTAAGAATTAAAAGGTTTTGTATATGTAGCCCATAACTACTAAATATTTTTTCCAATGTGAATTAAATTTGTAACATTTATCAGTGACTGTAATAAACAAATGCTTATAACAAAGATACTAATATATATCTTAATTTTATAACTTTAATAATAAATTAAATTTTATTTAATTTCAAACTATAATAAATGATAATAAACATTTGATGGCGATGGCCCAAGCTCACTATTTTGTTTATTAGATACATGCAAGTCAGCACAGCACTTATTTCGCAGCAGAATTGGACCCATTCATATTCATTGAGTCAGAGCAATGTTACTGAAATTATTTGATGTTTAAAATTCATCTATTTGTGAATACTCTTAAGTTATAATATCATATATTTTTGGATGCAATGTTGACTGATGAACCATTATTCATGGTCCCATGAAGATAGATAATTTTATATTAACATCTTCCTATCAATTCCATATTGAGTATTATGTTTCATTATTTAAAAGAATTAAAAGATTAAAAGTATCTATCACCTAACAGCACCGAAGCCAACAATCCTTTCATCCATTAACATATCAGCAATAACATGTTGTAGCTTTGTGACTGTGCGAAACCGATCTTCTCCATTTAGGCATTCACTCAATAAACGGTCAAAATGAGGTCTTGAAGCATTTACTTCTTTTGGAATGGGATATAGCAAGGGGTTATCATCGCCAGCCAACACATAACAAGCTGCCCATATGTTGTGGTCGCTCAAATGGTGCTTGCACATATTCTCTATAGAGAATGTAAAGCCAGGCCCTATAAGCTCTCTTGAATATCGCTTATACCAATCTGGTAAGTCATCTTTGGGTGATATGTGCTTGTCTAAAACGACAACATCCTCTAAGTCAACAAATGTGATCTCATCTTTTTCATTGGCAACAATATTGTCTAAAGACCAGTCCATGAAGTAAAAACGGTATCTGAAAAATAAATTAATATTATTTACTAATTTGAAATTTATATGTATGATTATATGACACTTTAATGATTAAGGAAAACATTGTGAGAAAACCTGCACACCTATGAAGAAATTCTAAGATTGTGTAGTCAACCAACCCAAACTTGGCTAGCATGGTTGACTAAGGCCTTACTACCCTAGTTTAGGGTAGGCCCATGCACAAAGTAGTGGGGTTGTTTATGGGCTGATAATGATGATGATTTTATTGTTAGTTGTATTCAGTATTATCTGTCAAATTTGATTTTTAAAACGTTTGGACAGACCTATCATGTTTGAATGTGAAGTCCATGGCGGCTTCCAGTATTTCCCTGGCATACTTTAGTTTACGGTGCCATGCCACATGCTGCAACACATAAAGTGACTCCCCTTCATATGCCACCACCTCAAGTCTCCCACAAACCCCGCCATATGCTGGCACTCGCCAGCCTTTTGACTTAGGTATAAGCTGAAAACAAAAAGGAAACTTTTCAATTGTATAACACATGAGTTGCAGACACTATTCTTGTTTTTATTAAGTTTAAAGTTTTAAGGCCCAGAAAACACAACATATATAATAGAAAATCCATTGCGTCGGTCTCGTGTGAGGACATTGGGCCTTATGAGGTTAAAGTGATTGGGTTTTTGTACTTTAAATTACTAAGGTACCTGTAATATTATGGGTTCTGGGTTAATTTTCAACATGGTCCAAACATTTATCATATCAGACTTGTAGTTATGGTTGTTTCCTTTCTTGCTGTTTAACAATGGCTTTAAAATATCATGGAAGCTGTAGGTGTACGGACAAAGCACCAGACCCTTTCTGGGCTGTGTATCAGGCCAGCTAATATTGTACTGGATTGTACTTACAATTTTACTATCAACATTAGTTGCATTAAGTAAATGTATTGGTTTACAGTTCCGTTTCAAACCCCAGATCTTGCACAGATCCGAATCCAGCTCCTTCAGCTCCCAGTCATGAGCCAACTTTTTTAAAACCACTCTCCGATTAGACTTTGTGTAACCGTAGTAAATATTTTTTGCATTAAACATACTAGTCCAGTGATGTGATTCTAAAACTATCTGATTGGAATAAAGTTCAGGGCATACGGTGACGCCGTAACAGGCGGGGCACCGGTCTAAATCTGTTAAATTCATCACTCGAGGGCTTTTCAGATCCCCAAACAACAATACGGAAATGTAAAACGAAATACCGAAGGCGATTGTCATTAAAAATATGCGTTTACAAAACCGACGACGCAACACCTTTGTGTGGTACACTTTGTCTCCTTTACCGAGCATTTTGGCTAACATTTTTGAATCTAAATCAATGCATCAAAAGCTTTTTTATTGAAATAATTAATTTGATTTCGCTTGAATCTCGCGACATCTTTTGTCAACAACCGTCCTAAACTCCTAACTGTCATTCACTATTTTATTGGGTGCGTTTAGCCGATAAAAAGACTGGTCAGAATCTGAGAGTGCTGAACAGCATTTGACAATTCTGACTACAGTATCGGCCAGAACCATGCTGAGTGGAAATGAGAGAAGTGAAGTTAGCTGTTATTCCGCCCAGTGTTGCAAAACCTGGTCGGGTAAATTCGGTAGGGTTACCAGAAAAAAATCGGGAGATTTCGGTAGATTTTCTTTATTATAAAAAATAAACAATTAAACTTTAAAAACTCTACGTTAACTTAAACATTACTTAGCATACGATTTTTGTGATGATATTTTAGCAACCATAGTGTTCGGAATGTTAAAATCGTAAATAAAATAAACAATTAAACTTTAAAAACTTTACGTTAACTTAAACATTACTTAGCATACCATTTTTGTGATGACATTTTAGCAAACATAGTGTTCGGAATGTTAAAATCGTAAATAAAATAAACAATTAAACTTTAAAAACTTTACGTTAACTTAAACATTACTTAGCATACCAATTTTGTGATGACATTTTAGCAAACATAGTGTTCGGAATATTAAAATCGTAACAGTTTTTATTACCCATAAACCTTTTAGTATGCAAAAGGCCTACTATAGCATCTGTTGAAAGGCGATTGCGGGTTTTTGTCTTTATTAAATTTATAGAAAAGAAAAAACGTTCCACGTTTGCAGAAGAATGTGGTAAACATAATAGTTTAAAACAAAAGAAGTGACATTGCCGAACATAGGTGTCCCGTCTCCGTATTTGATATGGGCAACATCCGCCCAAAAATTTTCTGGTTCATTTTGAAATTTATTTATTTCTTTGGTATTCCTAAGCAGCCGCCACTCTGTGTCTATGCTTTGATAGTCTTGGACATTAATGATGTTTGGAAATACCCTGCAAAGAGGGATTACACTTTGATGGATTCCTTGTTTTACATTTTCAGGAGCCAAAATATTTAATTCCTTCAAATGGTTATTTTTAAGTGGAAATCTTTGAATGATTTGATCTGAAGCTTCGATAAAAAATTCTAAGCATCGTGTTTTAAAAAAAATTAAGGCATCTGCTGTCAAATTGTCATTAGTGAGCAAATAATTTGTTACTTTGGCACCAAAATACATTTCATTAATGTCCAAAAAATTTCGGGGATTTTTGAAGTCAACGTCTTCAATGTTGGTATTATTTAAATAAGATCTTTTTAAATAACATTCGAACAAAGTTTTTACAGATGCACTAACTTGTGAATACAAAGTATGAATCCTAGCTCCTTCCGATTGCATTTCTTTGTTAAGATTGTTAAAAATTGGTAAGACAAAATCCAAAAATTGAAGAAATAATAAAGTTACTGGATCATTCAATTTGGTCAAAATGTTTGAAGCAATCAATAGGTCATTTTGTGAAACATCAATGAAATATAGTTTTAAAGCTGGATATTGCTCTAAAGTTCGGGCAACAGCTGCGTGTACTGATAACCATCTTGTTTGGCAAGGATGCAATATTTTGTGAACTTTCAATTGACAAAATGTTTGGAACTCTTTATAATCTGCTGTTCGTTTCGGACTCGATGAGAAGTAATTATAAATATCTCGGACTAAATCTTCAACAAATCGAGGCAGCTTTTCGCAAGCATATGATGCACATAAATGGAATGAATGGCAAATACATTTCATTACAAATAAATTTGGTATTTCAGCTTTTAGTAAAACCATTACTGAATGTCTAGACCCCATCATCACATTTGCGCCATCGGATGCAAACCCGATTAAATTGTCTTTATAAGGAATACTGTTGTTTGTAAAAAAAGTTTGTATACTGTTATAAAGTGTAGTGGCGTCTGCTGAAGATAGAGGAATGAGAGCCAGAAAACAATCTCTTACTTGATATCCTATCACATACCTAGCAACCAAGCAAAGGTGTTTCGTCGTTGACAGGTCTGTCGATTCGTCAATAATTAAGGCAAATTTATTATTTCGTAAATCTTCACAAAGACCTTCAAAACTCTCTTGACCAATAACGTTTTCGACAATAGCTTGCATTCTAGGCCGTGAACATTTCAAGCTCTCTGCAATTTTGGAGTCTGGACAAATCTTCGCTATCAATGTAGACAGATGATCGGTGATAGCGTAAGGAAGATTGTGCTCAGCTACAAATCCAGCAATCCGAATTTCACCTGCAATAATAAAATAATAGGATTAAAATCATGTACAACAGAAATACCCATTTATCCTACTTTATTTTGAACACCTTTTCCATAAGAACATGAAAAAAATTGAATTTTCCGAGAAATTAAATTAAACATAAATTTTACACAAAATCTCGTACATTGATTGTGATTGTGAGTGATTCCGAGTTAACTAGCTTAAGAACATGTATTACAAATAAATAATTAAATGCATATATTACACCCAGATACAGAACAAACACAAATGTTTGTCCTGGATGGGTACCGAACCCACAACCCTTTTGGGCATAAGATCGCTGTTAATACGCCATCCAACCAATACGCCATCACCCATGATGACCGTGAATAGGTACCCGTAAATACTAATTTACCAACACCGTGTACATATTTTCATTGCACTGACATTAAACAAATAAATACCTCTACCGGGAATCGAAGCCGCGGCTTTCACACAGAACCAAAACAGAAGTGACACATAGGTACCAGAAAAAGAACAATCGCACATAACTAGTAAAAACTTACCTTCTTTTACTCGATGTTTGAATTGCGTAATTTCTTTGTCGACAAACGCAGTAATTTTTGGTTGAACTGCTACGCTCTGCATACTTTTTTCGTGGATTTTTGAGGTTGAGTGTTTTTTAAGGGCATCAAATCCCGAAGAAATGTTAACTTCTTTATTGCAGCTTTTGCATACTGCAAAATTGGGTTTTACACTGGGAGATAACCACGCAGACACTTCTGGCCGTAATTCCCACTCTTTTTATACTTTTGACTATATTTTTTTCGTTTTATTCCACTACTGGTGGATGGACCAGCCTCAAAATCATCGTCGGAACTAATTTCTGAGGACATCTTAATATCACGCTTCGCGGGCGAGGAATAGTACATAAATGAAACTAGCTAGAGTATTACGAAATCAAGGGGAATCACCATATCTCGCATCTACAAAGTAAAATCATCCCTATTGCTCCTGTTAAAAAGGGAACATTTCTTTAAAATTAAGGAGCAAACGTCTCTGAGCTTACTATATTCATTGGGATTTCCCCTAAAGTTACTGATAAAGAAAATTAAACTCTACAGTTTTAATTAAATGTCACAGTTGTATTGTATTGTAAAAAACTTGGACGGGGAATCCCGATTCTATGGGGGAAAAACGCAAGATAGTGTGTTTGCTTTTTATATAGTGTTGTGTTTAAGGAAATAAAAATCGGTAGATAAAGGTTCAAAATCGGTATTTCGGTAAACGAGAGTCAATTTCGGGAGATCTACCGAAAAATCGGGAGGTTTTGCAACGCTGATTCCGCCATATGACGAATCTATCAATCAATCTGAATACCGCCACTTAGCATTCCTCAGCCGCGTCAGCCTATGCTACTCAGCAATCGCCATTTTTCTTTCTGTGCTGACAAGATTTTGTGTCGGCTAAACGTGCGTTTAGCCGATAAAAAGACTGGTCAGAATCTGAGAGTGCTGAACAGCATTTGACAATTCTGACTACAGTATCGGCCAGAACCATGCTGAGTGGAAATGAGAGAAGTGAAGTTAGCTGTTATTCCGCCATATGACGAATCTATCAATCAATCTGAATACCGCCACTTAGCATTCCTCAGCCGCGTCAGCCTATGCTACTCAGCAATCGCCATTTTTCTTTCTGTGCTGACAAGATTTTGTGTCGGCTAAACGCACCCATTGTCAGTCAGTCAATTAAAAAAAATACTTAATGACTTGAAACCGGTGAAATTTAAAGAAGAAAATATTACGTTTGTATCCATATTGTGATTTTATAATAAACATGAAAATTAACTACATACATCTATAAAGTAAGGAACTCAGCTTAATAAACCTTTTATTTAAAATTGAAAATGAGAGTATTATGTTATCAAATATTATCTTTGCTTTAATTTTGTTATAGCCATGGCTCAAGCTTTTTTATCATTGAGTTTGGCAGTTCCTTGACTGACATGTCACTCATGTCATTGTTATTGAATTGTTTTAGTAGTCGCGATCGATGTTTTGCATTTCTTTGTAATTTAAGAATATAAAGCTGAGTAAACTAATTAGTTGTAGTTTAGTTTGTGTAATGTGAACCTCTTACTTAGTATTTCGTAATGAAATCCGTCAGTATTCATGAGTGAATTATTTCGTTGAATAAATAATAGGTTTTTTGTATTTTGCGATCAGCTGTTTTTAAAACAATGGGCTTTTTTTCTAATGTTGTTGATAACTACACGGCGAGTTTCTACGATATTATAGGTAAGTCATTGCCTGTCATTAAAAATGATAACATGATTAACTATTGTTAGAAATTCTCGTAAATACACATATCTCTTGACCTGTAACTTTGGTTTCGAATGTGGTCGCGAATGTGTCATCTCATAGCTATTTCATGCCTGTGAACCGGTTGATTACTGTTAAAGTATACTATTCAACTGTTTTACCTCAGTTTGGTGAGGGACAGTGTGTAATTTCTTTAATTACAGTTGCCTAATTTCATACATTATTTCATGAAATTTGGTTATGACTACAATGGGTGATTGTAGAGTATACTTTTTGTCATCAAGTCTCATCTTTGTTTTTAGGTTTCTTAGTCTCAACTCTTACAAAGCGAAATCACTAAAATCATTATTTTGGTCATGTAAGTTATTATTAATTGAATCAGGTAGTTATTATAAATTGATTCAGGTAGGTTGGTCACCTTGACATTTACCACTAATGTTGTTCAGTGTTACGTTTTTTATTCTATTTACCCACTTATTATATTTGTAATTTCAATGTAAATAGATGGTATTTGTTATAGTTTTTTTTCAATTTATCTTTCTATTATTGATAATACATTATTTGCTTATCTTAAAGTAATAGATTGTACCAATCAAAATGTTATCTAATATCTGATAATATCTGGTACTCTCCAAAATACTCCAAGGTCTTCCTACTAACATAATAAGTTGCTGTGTGTCAGGGTTATGACATAAATCTTTAGATTTATTCATTTTGTTTTTGTTTTCTGTATTTAAGGAAAACAAATAGCAATTTTACAATTCACTTAAAATGAACACTCATAATTATGCAACACACTTGCCAGAAAAGTTTTCACAACTAAGAATTATAATATGGTATCATAGAAAGTGAAACTATTAAAGTAACATACAGGGGAACAGAATCATCTCATCTTATTAACTAGTGACCCATCCTCGCTTTGCTTCAGGCATATTATGCTTTTTTGTGTGTGTTTTTCTGTAATGAAATTACTCAGCCCGGAGTTAGGAAGTTGGCGGAATCTCTCTATCTACACTATCTACACTAATATTATAAAGAGGAAAGATTTGTGTTTTTGTATGTTTGTAATGAATAAACTCAAAAACTACTGGACCGATTGCAATAATTTTTTCACCATTAGAAAGCTGCATTATTCAGAAGTAACATAGGCTATATTATATTTTTTTTAAAATTAGGGATCCTTACTAAAACTCCAATAATAATGTAACCCAAGGTGTAAAAAAATGACCTGAAAAATTACTTATGTCGCGTGCGCTGCGAAAACTATTGATGATAGAATAAAATCATTTACTACGACTTTGCAAAACTCTCCATTATCTACAAAAAGTGTCGTGACAGCATATGTCTAAATATTATAGTTATGTCACAGAAAGCGGTTTTTTATTCTAAAAATTAATTTATATGTCGCCGCTTGAAAATGCTTTTTATTTGTACCTTGGTAATAATCCTTATCAAAATAAATTTCTTTATATTCAAGACGGCTTCAGTAACTTTAAATAACTTTTTGAATTATTCAATTCGATATAATAATATACCTGATAATTAATATTATATTTTAATGTAATATTTCATATAGAGATAGAGGTATACCGAAGCGAAGCGAGGGCGGGTCGCTAGTCTATTATAAAACACCATCAAAATCCATTGCATAGTTTTTAAGATTAAAGCATACAGACAATTTAATTGGACAACACTGATGTTAACTGCTTAGCAGTGCTTTAATAGTTTCAAAAAGTACCTACACTGATTCTTTAATCATCTGCTTATATTTATTTAGTTACAATGAATATTGAATCCTATCAAGCATGTTAATTTATATTTTATACTCAGGATCGCATATGGTAGTTGCACTCTTAAATTATTAATTTCTATGTCAGCATAGCTAGGTACATTATGCTAAATAGGACATTGTCCTGAATATTAAATATCGTATTTTAAAATTTACGTACTCTTGTATTACAAAAAGATGCTGTCAAAGGTTAGCATAACATTTATGTTGTTGAGGAAAAATAAATGAATTAATTTATTTGAAATAACATGTTTTTCGGTTGGTTCACCTTGTCTTGTAGTATGTCCTTGGACATTGATGCTATTTGTCATATGAACTGGATTTGGAAGATATATTTCTTGACATCTCCATAATATTCATACCTATTAAAGGGCTTCAAGTAATGATATGATAATAAAAAAAACAAGAGGCAGATATGTTATGACCGTGCGATAATATGTGAGACACAAATCTGTCCTAATTAGGTTACCTTCTAATATAGCTATCTCTTTAATTTGCATGCTTTTTCGCATTTTTTGTTTCATAAGTCAGTAAAGTGTCAAAGAATTGCAGGGCACAGATTTAAACGCAAATGCCTATTAATTAAAGTAACATTATATAACTTTATATCATTGGCTTTCAGTAATTGTATGTAACTAAAAAAGTGGTACAAATATCCTTAATGCTAACTTTGTATGTGAAAATGTAAAACATTACTATATAAAAAGTAACATATAACTTTATTAGTTAAATATTTGTAACAAAGTAAGAATTACATATGAAACAATCTTTATGATTGTTTTTATGACTAATTCACAATGTTGTGTATGTTGTATCTTGATTATGGGTTGTTTTAATAAATTATTGCAATAATTACTGTAAACAAAAGTTATAATGTACAAAGTATGAACTTATTAGTTCCATATTCTTCTTAATTTTCTAGATTTTGAAAAAAAATATTTATGTAGGTACATACAGGGTGTCCCAGAATGGGTGAATCAAAATGCTAGGGGAGGTAGCTCTACTGTATTATCTCTAAAAAATATGAAAAGAAATAAAGTGCATAAGGATTATATAGGTTTGTTTGAAAGAGCCCATACATTTTTTTTAACCATCACTTGTCAAACTAGCAAGAAATTTTTGAATTCCGCGAAAGAAAGTGCTCTAAACTCGAAATCTAGTCATTATTTTGAAAAGTTTGTTTTCAGTTAAACGAAGCGACATGTACAATAAATATTAGTAAGAAAAAAACACAAATAAACTCCGGATGCAGCAATTATAGCCAGATATTTAGGCAAATTGATTTATTTTCACATTTTCAAAAAAAAAAAAACCTTTGCGTACTTATGCGCTTTATTTTTTTTAGAGATAGTACATTAGTAGAGCTACCTCCCCTAGCAGTTTGATTCACCCATTCTGGGACACCCTGAATAAAATGGTAGATCATTTAGGGGTGAGAGCGATCCGCTCCCCCGCGAGTCCGGTGATGATGATGAAGCTACTAGAAGCCATGATCGTAAGTCAGTTCGGAAAAAAAAGGTAAATCATTTATTCATAAAACAAATTATGTGGCTTCTGCGGTTCTGAAGACTTGTTTGTTTAGGTTCAATTGAATCTCATTGATCCTTTGTTCAAGGCATTAGTTATCGCCGAATTACAAAACATGAAATATTTGAAACATGAAAGATCAAGGCTAGGTTACTCAACATGGCAAAAAAATGTTTGGTTGCAAGGCATTGTGCTCCTAAAAACTAATTTAATATTTTGCTTGTTTGTAGTTATCATCATACCTAAATATATTTTCTTGTTTGTTACACCTGATAATTAAAGATAAAATTTAATATGCGAAAATATAACTCACGCGTATAGTCGCGGGCAGTATCTAGTGATCTTTAATCTATACTTCTATACTAATATTATAAAGAGGAAAGATTTGTATTTTTGTATTTTTGTATTTTTGTATTTTTGTATGTTTGTAATGAATAAACTCAAAAACTACTGGACCGATTGCAATAATTTTTTCACCATTAGAAAGCTGCATTATTCAGAAGTAACATAGGCTATATAATATTTTTAAAAAAATTAGGGATCCTTACTAAAACTCCAATAATGTAACCCAAGGTGTAAAAAATTTACCTGAAAAATTCCTTACGTCGCGTACGCTGCGAAAACTATTGATGATAGAACAAAATCATTTACTACGACTTTGTAGAACTTATCATTATCTATAAAAAGTGTCGCGACAGCATATGTCTAAATATTATAGTTATGTCACAGTAAGCGGTTTTTTATTCGAAAAATTTAATTTATATGCCGCCACATGAAAAGGCTCTTTATTTGTACCTTGGTATTAATCCTTATCAAAATAAATTACTTTATATGCAAGACGGCTTCAATTGAATTATTCAATTCGGACATTTCATTCGGAAGATATCACGAGTTTAAAAATGCAAGTATTAGAAAAAAGTCGCGTGGTTGCCGCCACCGCGCTCAGTTAGCCAGCATGCGATGTAGGCTCCATGTAAGCATCACTGGGGTACGGGGGAGTCAATGTAATATGTAATATAATATATATATATATATATAATAATATTTTAAAGAGGAAAGGTTTGATTTTTTGTTTGTTTGTTTGTTTCGAATAGGCTCCGAAACTACTGCACCGATTTGAAAAAATCTTTCACTGTTGGAAAGCTACACTATCCCTGAGTTTTTTTTAGATAAAAATAGATTTCTCTTACGGGGTTAAAATATATTACATAGAGATAGAGATATCCCCGAAGCGAAGCGAGGGCGGGTCGCTAGTATAATAATAAAATTGAAATAACTACCTGTCTTGTATTTCAACTCCTTTGTGTTCATTCATGATTCACGTATTTGTTCCTTAAAAAAGCAGAGAGCAATGATTTTAAATATTAAAGCGTTCTTGCTGGCAAAGAAATTGTAGGAGTTTTGTCTCATCATAAGTAAGGAACGAATGTTAAGGAAAGACTTTTCACTTTACAATTATAATAAGCAATGTAAATAATATTCTCTTTTCGTATTTCATCTGATAGAAATTTATATTGCATGTAGCAACCCACTTGGAGAGCCTTCCACTCCCCG
Source organism: Maruca vitrata (assembly GCA_039566165.1). Classification (NCBI taxonomy): domain Eukaryota; kingdom Metazoa; phylum Arthropoda; class Insecta; order Lepidoptera; family Crambidae; genus Maruca; species Maruca vitrata. The sequence continues at coordinate 2,540,566 of CM076938.1, read as the reverse complement.
GCCAGTCCGGTGAAGCTGCAGAAACTGTCAGAAGCTACCAGCCAAAAAAAACACGTTAATTCCAATCTGAGGATATATTTCTCGAATATTGTTCTTGTCTATTATTCTCGACTAATTGGAGCTACCTATGGTAGATTCGGAACGAGGTTAATCACTGAATCAATTTTTAACAGTTCCGTGATTTGTGATGCGTTGAACAACATTACGGTTCCGACGTAAAAATGATAAAATTGGTAACTTCCGGTATTGATATTGTCTTATTATTTTTTCTATCCTTATATGTACTAGCTTTCCGTGAAGTAGCTATCGCGCAAAACATTACTGCCTTATAGCGAGGTCGGTCAAATGTACCTATGTCTTTTCTCAGGTACCAGTCTTTAATTATATACCAAGTGTCATTTAAATCGGTTGAGTAGTTTAGGCGTGACTACGAAACAAACGGAAAGAGTTAATATAAGGTAAACTACCCAGTTACCTATGTACAGTTTGAGAAGAATATTGTGGTATTCGAGATTTTTTTTACAATATTTTGATAGTTTCAGCACTGAACGAACATATTTCAAATGTAAAGTCCTGTGCCTATAATTTACCGAATTGAATATAAGGTTAACCTTTGATAGCTGGATGTCTAAAGTCTATATCACAGACATTATTGCCAATATAACAAAGGAATACCATCATTCGACGCTTTAACGGTGAAGGAAAACATCGTGAGGAAACCAGCACACCTAAGAAGAAATTCTAAGGTTGTGTAGTCGACCAACCCGCACTTGGCCAGCGTGGTCGACTAAGGCCTTGTCGCCCTAGTTTAGGGTAGGCCCGTGCCCCAGCAGTGGGGACGTATATGGGCTGATGATGATGAACAAAGGAATGTCTTTAATTTCGATGGTTTCTTAATAAAATTGTATGTCCCACCACGCGTCATCTGAGGAACTACGAGATGTTTCGAAATATCTTGATAATTTAAGGGAACGTGGTAAATATATACCGGACACATTCAGTTTGCCATACACAGTAACTTTCGCGTTGTAATAAGAATGGAATGTTAAAAAGTAAAATGTCTTTACTTTTTTTTATAATGTCCTGGATGAAGCCTAAATGTTAACGACACGATGCCAAGGCCGCGCGGCAGGTGCCTAGAAACTAGTTCCGATTGCAGGTGCTGGGGCTATGCAGGGGAAGCGTTGAGCCTAACTTAATGCGTTAATACGCGTCTGACCCATTAATCATATGACATAGTACGAAAGGAAGTCGACTTCTGTATAAGTGTTTGAAATATCGGGCTTAAACAGTTATGGCCATAATAATGATTCGCTGTTTTCTTAAATCCTTATTCAGTACCTACATTTTTTTTCCTAACTGACGTACGATGATGGCTTGGAGTAACTTTGTCGTCATCAACGGACTTGCGGAGGAGCGGATGTCTCTCCCCTAGGATTATAGGAAGGCGACTTGGCATTTTTGCTTACCATCAAATGATAGGGAGCCAAAGCTTCGGCCAATAAAAAAAAAACTTAGTACCGATAACCAGATAGTATGTCTGCAAAGGTGAATGGCCAACCTAATTGCACCTCACCCCACAGGCATCAGGCAAGCCCATCGCGTTAGACGTTAAAAAACTGAAGCTCAACTTTTTAATTCATTTTTTTGCATCCAGTTAGCTGGAGAATTCGCGAGGCCCAAGGCTAGGGATGGGCGAAGTGGCGAATGGCCCTAATTCTGTCATTATTAGTGTTGTGATGATTGGACTTTTTAAGGGTCTTAATTTTCTTAAAGTTTCTAACATTCGCGAGATTTTATTTATTTTTCCTATTCTTCCCCTGACAATAACAAACACAACAAAAATATAATGAGCGAAATTGGCCCAGGCGTAAATCTTGATGCCGTGACCGAGGGAAATACGGAAATATTTGTATGTAAATGTAACCATGAGACGAAGGCGGACGAAAAATCGTGTGTTTAAAGAAAAAATAAAATAACTTTTAAAAAGTTTTCAATTTGTATGTGCAATGCAAGATATAAATAACGAAATTATATTGCTTGCTTGTCTTGTATAATAAATTCTCTCTCCGCTCAGATTTTGTAGTAACTTTATAAATTAGTGAATATGGTTTATTTATACAAATATTGATAGTTTTAAACATATGTAGTAGACCAGCTGCCACCCAGCTCGATAAATAAAGTGTTCATTTGAATTGCATGCATACATTACTTTTTAAGGAGGTTAAATCGCCCATTGTTTGAGAGTCATTGTCGTTTGATCTATGACGGTTGTTTTGACCTGCCCGTCTGACCTGAGAGGAGATTATTATATGAAAACTTCTACCAGCGACTTCGTTTGTGTTTTCCAAAGTGTCCCCCCCAGTTTTTTACACTATTTCCACTCTTTTTATGCTTCTATTGGTCGCAGCGTGATGTTATATCTCCTAAAGCCTTCCTTGATAAAAGGTCTCTACAACACAAAAATATTGAGATTAGCGCGTTCAAATAAACTCTTCAGCTTTATAATATTAGAAAAGATAACAATATTTTGTGTATGTATATAATACGCATGAATACCGGCCAAGTTTTAGGGGTGAGAGCTATCCGCTCATCGTCACACCGGACTTGCCCCCCGCAAGTCCGGTGATGATGACAAGACCTACTCCAAGCCATCATTGAAGTCAGTTAGAAATATACCGGCCAAGTGAGTTTGAAGGGTTCTGTGCCATTTGAAAAATTCCGTTTGTTATTTGGGGGCCATAGTTTTTTTTTACTACCTTTAGGGCCGATTTTTCAATGGCCAGATAAAACTAATAGGTGACTTAAACTATAAGACGACCAAATTATGGGCGTTTTATTTCTAAGAGTGAGTGTCAGTAGTGACGTGTCCTTATTTTTGTCGGCTTATAGTTTATTCCTCCGTTAAGTTTTATCTAGCCATTGAAAAATTGGCCCTTAGTATTTTTTGTTATAGCGGCAATAAAAACAATACTTTTGTAAAAACTCATAGGGAACCCGTTGGCAGCCTTTGGATACGGTACCCTAAAAACCTTGTGGGTTGATGAACTACAAGGGCAGACTGAAAAAGACATGACTTTAATGTCAAATCCACTTCCCTACCTCCAACCAAACACATCAGACGCCCCAAATTGTAATCAGATGTTTCTGTGTACTTTTTTGATCTTGGAGAATTCACGATTTCGCATCATCATTACCATATGACCGGTTTTGCAAAATTTGAAGATGAAAGTAAAAAATGACTTTGCTTTTTAAATTAGGTCATGTGGATTTGATTGAAGGCATTTTTTATTGGGTCTTTATTTTGTTCACCTTCTGGAGATTTTTCAATGAATATAATATATTCCGGTGACATATTCATTGTTATTTTCCGTTTTATAAAATTAAACACTCTTTTGTGATTGGCCGAACCGCTTAGAATCTTACGATGAATATCCGTCAGTTTATAAATTTACCACACGACGTCGCAAATTGATAAACTTCCTAGAATTTTTGCGTAAAATAATACATTTTATCTTTCGTGTAGAATCCTACGAAAGTTTATAATTTTCCTAGAAAAGTTATAAATTTACGGTTCTTGTTATTTTCCGGTGACATATATATTTTTGATAGCTTTTTTATGAAAACAAAAATAAATCTCGCAGTGTAACAGAATAACATCTTAACGAGACGAGGAAAGCTTTGGTCATTACCGTCACTCTCTACTGTATTTAAGGGTTAAATTGACTGGTAGGACAGTGATTAGTTACCCTAGTGACTCCGGTTTCGAGAGTCGTGGGTTCATCAAATCATATCCGTTAGAGCAGCGTTCGTCAGACTTTTCTGGTCAAGGGCCACATACACAGGACAATGTGAGCACCAGCTGAGTCGGAGGGTACCTCCTACCTACCTAGGTATGTGTTGCAAAGTGCATAACTCGTGAACAGTTTGAACCTATTTGGATAACTCTAGATTTATTTTTTTTATCTTTTGTACAAGAAAAGCGTCGATAGCCGAGTGGTGAGGTTGTTTCTTGCCATGCGAGAGGTCGCCAGTTGAAACCTAGCCACGTACCACTGTTTTTCAAATTTGAAATTCATATGTACGATTAATGCCGCTTTAACGCTGAAGGAAAACATCGTGAGGAAACCTGCACACCTACGAAGGAATATCAAGGTTGTGTAGTCGACCAACCCGCACTTGGCCAGCGTGGTTGACTAAGGCCTGATCGTCGTAGGGTAGGCTCGTGTCCCAGCAGCGGGGACGTATATGGGCTGTTGATAATGATTGTACAAATAACGGTATCTGCCGCAATTTGTCGACCAAGTCGTTAGAGGGTTAACACACGATTCCTTCACACCCTGGTCGCGTGATCATCGCGAGGAAAACAGAGTGATCGTTTGCCTCAGAATTAAGTCTTAAAATACGTTAACGGTTCGCTCTCTTTGTTCGAAATGTGTCGATGTCCTTTATAGAGTGCGTTGCGGTTATTTCCGATATGAAAGAATTTGCATGTTGTTGGTAAATATTTTGGAGTTATTGATACAATTTTTAATGTCAAATGTGGCGCAAATAATAGTCAATACTAATACAATTAGGTATAATTTGTTGTTGTTATCGTTTCTAATTTGAATCTAACGTTATCATTATTTATGCGTGATTAGTTTTATAATTATACATATACGTAGCTACTGTTATGGTTGTTTACCTTGAGTAGCGTCAGCGTTTATGGGTAAACCAATAGGCTCCATAACCGAAAATAAACATAGTGAAGAAAATAGTGGGACTCTTAGTAGGCCTGTCCAAAAATGATTATATGATTTTTTTAACATTATACTATATCCTATTAAAGACCAGAATAATAAGATTAATTCATGACATGTAGGTCTAGGACCTTATAGACCATTATTAAGTGAATCATTATCACATTCTGGAAATTCAGCGAGTAAATGTTACATAATATTTATGTGTTTGTATAAATAAATGATTGTAGAAACTTTCCAAAATAATGACTAATGATTTGTGAATAAAATAATGTAATTAACACAAGCGCTGACGCATACAGCGGACCTAGAGTCAAGTTTTGTTTATTAAAACATTCTCGCTCTTTCCCGCCTAAAAAATGCTTATTTTGCCGATTGATTGATACATTCTTGTCACTCGAGCATTAGCGTTGCAAACGTACACTTATATGTGTGATTTTTGTTATATCTTAAAAGTTAGATAGATAATAATGTAATTAATTACCCGCCGGCCGAGTCCGGCGGTGCTTAGCTTTCATTCACACTCTCGGTTGAGACGTCGCGTCAGAGAGCCGAGTCACGTTGTTGTACCTTTATTTTTTTTAATTATTTTTTTTTTCGCGGCCCATGCACCCGGTGGATGCAAATTGGCACGGTCAGCTGGTCACGGGGTTATCGGTGCATTCGGTTTTTAAAAGTAAATTAAAAAGATAAGATAGTTTTTGTTAGCAATGGTGGAGAGGCAGTGCGTTGCCGGCCGGCCGATGAAAGATTACATCATGAGTGATTTATTGAAGAAGTTCGATTTTGAAACCACAAATGACTTCATGAAAGTCGCCATAGCCGTGGCTGGATTCTACATGGGAATATTTTGCCGTATGTATTTTTTTTTTCTATTTTACTGGTAGTTGTCATTAAGTTGGTAGTTAAACATTGGTTAGAGACTTGAATAATATGAGTGTCTAGTTTTTCGGAGTTATTACTCGAAAATACCTAATGTGTGAATTAAAAAAAATAAGAATATTAAGTAAAAAAAATTGCTGTGCATATATTTCTTTGTTTCTTTCAATCAAAGGATTTTCCTTCAGTTACAGTTAAATACTAATTTACTAGTTGTAGAGGAAATAATATTAAATATTGGATAATTAAAGGAAAATTAAAAGCATATTCTTCATACATACTGATCTAATTCTAGACCACTGCTAATTTAGTTGTGCATAGAATTATTACTTACATCATAAAATAATAAACTAACTGTAATTGCATAGCAGTAAGCAAATAATATAAGTAGTTTATGTATGTATACTATTAGGTCAGGTCACATGAGCCAATGTGGTTGATTTCCTCATCTCCACATTAATACAATATTACCGCAAACCACTGCCTACTTTTACTAAGTATTGTATGTAAAATCTTTGTTTCACTTCCTAATTTGAGATGTTTCATTCTTCTTCTTCTTCTTATCGTGTGGTTGATGAACAACCTGGTGTCAGAGTTTTAGCCGCCCGTAGGCCTCTGACATGGCTTCACACACCGTAGAAAAATCTCTCAGGTGTGCTGGTTTCCTCACGATGTTTTCCTTCACCGTTAAAGCGTCGAATGATGGTACATATGAATTTCAAATTTGAAAAACACATTGGTACCTGGCGGGGTTTGAACTGGCGACCTCTCGCATGGCAAGCAACGACCTTAACCACTCGGCCATCGACGCTTTTTAGATGTTTCATTTTCTTTGCTTAAAATTAAAGGCTTGTTCGATAAAATAAATGAATGGTAAAAAAGTTTGTACTCGATGTTAAACTACTTAAGTCTAGGCTGTACGGGCTCCATCCCTTTGCCTTTCCCTGATGGGATTTGGATAAAAAAAAACACTTGAAGTTATTCTATTGATACAATAATATGGCTCTGGCCGCAATACCAAAGAAACAAATTATGACTAGGCTGTACGGGCTAAGATCCCTTTGCCTTTCCCTGATGGGATAAATAGAATAAAAAAATATGATACAATATTATCAAATACTTTGTAACCTAGAAACTAGTTCAACTAGTTCACTGTCTAAAACACAAGTTTCCGTTATTTTGATTGTATTTGAATGTAATTTTCCTTATTAATACGTATTTATACGTCATTTTATTTTCCTAAGTTATTCTTATAACTTTATCAGGTGTAACTCATCCTTTACTTTTAAGTAAATTACCAATGCACTGTTAATTAATGTAACTATTTTCCTTTTTATTGTTGTAAAGAGAAAGAATAGTACATAATATGTACTCAATAATAATATCGATAAGATCGCCCATTTTGTACTTATAAGTTATTATTACAAACTCTATATTATCTATAGCAAAATCTATATCAATAATAAATAAATATTTCACAACATCGTATTCATCGATCTGATCCCGTGGTAAGTAGCTTAAGCACTTGCTCTACGGATATCAGAAACGACAGTGGTTACACAAATAAACTTAAACATATAAATAACACACCCAGACACGGAACAAACACCGATCTTCATCACAAATATTTGTCTCGAGTGGGAATCGAACCCACGACTCTTAGAACTAACATCCACGGCTACGTACAATAGTCCAGTCAAAATAGACATTTAACCTAGGAAAAATTCGCATAGAGCTGAAAATTGGCATGAATGTTGGGAACACTATTACAAATAATCTGTCAAAAGTCCCCATCGATCCCACGTCTGCAAAAAAAAATAATCAAGGTCAAATGTCACAAATATCAGTTTTATGCACTTTTGAGCGAAACGGTAAGTTTAATCATAAAAGTATGTATGACAAAATTACTTATCACGTAATTATCTATAAAAAATGTCTAAACAACTTTGTTCCTAAGATTCACCATTTCAGAGATATAGCGATGCACTAAGTTGAAAAAGTTGTATTTTCAAACGCTTCCAGGCCCCCATGCGATTGTGCTAGACAGTTAAAATTTTAACGAATGATGTATCTCAGTTGCCTCTATAACATCTAATACTAGAAACAACATGAAACCAACGTGTAAAGTGGGTTCTCATACAAAACCTATGTTTTTTTTTCTCACACTTGGGCGGTTTTTAACGTGGTTACCTTAGTGAACCTATTCCAGGTCATATATCGATCAAAAACGATATCAACAGATGAAAGCATATTAAGTAAAATATGAATTTTCTAATGATTAAAACCACGATATCTCGCGAATGGTGAGTCGGAAAAGAAAAAGTGACTAGACCATTTTTGTAGAAAATTGTATGATCTACAACTTTTGTTTGACATATTTTTACGATTATACTTACTGTTTTCGAGAAAAATGGAAAAATCCTTAATTTTATACTTTTGACCTTGAATATAATTTTTTGCAGAAGTAGGATTGATGGGGATTTTTGATATTTCGTTTATTATGATGTATTTAACGTCTCTGGCAATTTTCAGCTCTATGCGAATTTTGTCTAAGTTAGCACTTATTTTTGTCTATTTTGACTGGACTACAACTGTTCCACCGAGCCACTATAGTTAAATTTATCTGGTACAGATTATCTCATTTAGCTACCTATTTGGTTCTTTGATGAAAAGGAATCGAATCAGGTACCCTTTACTCTCTACGCCTAACCTACTTTAATATAAACTATCTCCACAGGCGTCATAGACGTCTATAATATATATCTTACGTAAGTAAACAAATAACTCATAATCATGTCAGTGGCTCAGTGCAAAATCAGCATAAAGTAAATACCCACTGAAACAACTCAGTGAAAGATACCTCGAATCGAATTACGTATGTGCTGTCTTGTGAAAAACGTTTCGAACGAACGTTGAATAATGCAACATATTCGTCAACTTAGTGTAAACTTGCATTTTTTTATGACCAATGTCATTTCATGTTCATGTACTGTTAAAACAGAAAATACTTGTCTCTCTATGCAGTAAAAAAGCTAGTATACATACTTATATCCATATACGTATTTTTTTATAGTCGTGCTGTTATTTTGTATTACGTTAAAACTGAAATTAATGCTTGTCTTTACAGTAAATAGTTCTATATACTAAAATCACAAGAGCGATAGTTTGTCTGTCAATTACCTCTTCACGCTTGAACCACTCAACATGGAATTTGCACGAATTTATTATGGAGATATTAAGTAATCCAAGGAAAAATATAATATAATTTTCAAAGTGAATTATGTTTTATACGATAGACTACCTCTCTCTCCTCTTTTCTCTAATTCTCTAGTCTATGTCCAGACAGTTGTATGAGATAAATTAAAATAAAACATCAAAGCTGGTTGACTGGCTCTGTGGAACAGTGGTTAGTGAACCTGACTGGCAGTTCCAACAGTCGTGGGTTCGATTCCCGCTCGAGACAAATATTTGTGTGCTGAACATCGGTGTTTATTCCGTGTCTGGGTGTGTTATTTATATATTTAGTTTATCCAGTGTTGTTACTTAATTCCCTAACATAAGTGCTTATGCTACTCACCACGGGATCAGATCGACGTATGTAATGTTGTAAAAAAAAAAGCTTACCGGATCAGACCTCGACCATGTTGATAAAATTCCATAGTAAATAAAAAAAATGTTCTAAAGGCGTTACCCTGCAAAAGTAACACATATAAACACAAGTGCTAAACCTTTAATGCTATTATTAACCATCTCTAACTAAGTGACCGATAGCGTTAGGTAGATATAACAAAAGAATTACAACAAATTTATCGTTACCACGTTTATCTCTTTCACAAAATAAACTTCTGTGATCTTGAACTAACTCTTGCAAAAACATATTGGTCATGTTCAATGTCACTTTAGTTAGGGATGGCAAAATGGAGTCACCACTCAGAGTTTTCATACGAAGCTGAGATCCTTTTGTATATCGATTAGGGGTGAGAGCCATCCGCTCCCCCGCAAGACCGGTGATGATGACGAGGCTACTCCAAGCCATCGTAAGTCAGTTAGGAAAAAAAAAATTGTAAATCGACTGGGTTAATGGCACAGTTGAAATTGTAAATATTAGTCTTATGGGTCTATACGCGATATTAGGAGTAGCAAATACATATATAATTTCTCATATTTATTTGCAATATAATTTCTAATATTTAGTGTAATGGAACGCGAAAGCTTAAAACCATACAGTTGATATTGTGCCTGGAGTCGTGGGTTCGATTACCGGTCAATTATTTGTGCGACGAACATCGGTGTTTGTTCCGAGTGCGGGGTGCGCATTTAAATATTTGAGTATATTCGTGTATTCCGGTGTTGATATTAATTTCTGTATATAACACGTAGCACTAATCAATTAATCAACGTTCAATGTTTGTGATTTCCTGGTGAGATATTTTAAGAATCATCTCTACCAGAAATGTCAAGTAGGTGATTGTCTTTTGCTAAACGTCTTCACATCTATACAAGTAAATAAAGTTGATGTGTATGTGTGCAATATTAAAATAACGAATTTTTACTTAATGGGTATGACTCTTTATCGTGTACCAACAACAAAAACACAGTTTAAAAAAATGTCTTTTGTCCGGCTGGACCAATTTTGACGGGAGTTTCACTAATAAATAACTAATTTTACAAGGTATATTATAGTCTATTTCAATAAATCATTGCTGCCAAAACCATTTCTATGCGGACGAAGTCGAGGGCGGTCGCTAGCTTCCAATAAATCGACCAAAGTTAAATATATAATACAGAAAAATATTGAATGCTGACTGGACCATTATCAATGTCAATCACTTACTCAGCTTGTAGACACGTTAAGTAGCTAGCAGCTGTAACTACGTGTCAGGAAATTACTCTATACAAACTCATCCCAGAGTCAGAATGTAGATTATATTATTACATATTATGTGCTCGAGAAGACACATTAAACTGCTAGTTATGTCTTTGGTCTCTCACGGCGTATGGAATTGCCATCTCAACCCATAGATTATTGTCTCTGGTCTCCGGCGTATGGATATCCATAGATTGGAAGAGTTAAGGAACTGAGGGTACTTATAATTTTATCGAGTTTTGTCTGTGTTTTTTTTGAAATTTTTTAAGATGATTTGCTCCCGATAATTGTTGATGTTAGAAACTTGGAGTAAAAAAAAATTAGCATTTGGAGTACATACATACATATTTATTATTCTATTGCTATTGCTTGGTTAGGTGTACTCGTAATATGCTCCACGCATTAGATATTCTTAATGCCAATTCTACGGCACATATTCCGTCCGGCAGGAACTCTATCCTTTTTTCGACAGTAAATTACATATTCACGTGTTTCATGTTCATGACAGCCATGTTTAGCTATGTTGCAAATTTTTCTTGGGACAGGAATTTAGGACCAGGAAGCCCAAAAGCCCTCTTTAAATTTGTACAGATAGAATTGCCGATGATAATGTTTCTTTTTGTGTCTCACGGCCGAATTGGATTTTACGTAAAATTAGATTTGACACTTTAAAATTAACCTTCGTGTGTGAGTTTCAAATTTGTAACCTACTTAATCGGCAAAACAGCGCTGAAATATCTAATAACCGTTTCTGTATTTTATATAGGCCGTTTATCTTACTCCTACGCAGACGTGCACAGCCCTGAACCACAAGAAATTTGTAAAAATATCTTATCGTGGAATAGCCTACGACCGGTTGACGGGCGACCAACAGGGTGTCATTATTCTGCTGACTTGTAATCACCGGTGCTTCACTGCGGCCCGCAAATTATACACCCGACTAACCCAATGCTATGGGACGAGCTAGACGAGCCACGGGACTTTGGTTAGCGAGGGAAATGGCATTTGATTTTGTTCGTCTGTAAACATGTATTAAGAGGTGATGACAAAAATCGCACGCAATTTCTAACGGTTTCGTAAAGCAGTGTCGTTTTTTTTATTGATAACGTCTTGTGACATTGGGATTTGGAAAATCTATGATGTGTTACTGTCTATATCAAAGGTTGAAAGAGAGAGGATTTATGTAGTTTCCGAATTCTAATCCGATTCTAACATGCTGTAAGTAAGGAGTCAGATTACACTACTGTGTAGACGGGGTTCTAAAGTTTGTTATTACAGACTCTAAATCGAATCTACATGAAAAAGCATTGACTTTGTCCAAAATAGTTCTCAGTTCCGTTTTGTTAAGAAAGAGGCGACCATTACTTGTTTGTTTGTTTGCTTCGGACTGATACATTATTATATTTTTGGTAATTATTTCAACGTATTCGCAATCTAAATAGAAATCAACCCGCCTAGCCAATCCGGGAATTGATCTGATTTACAACGTTTTGCTAGGCTGACTTCGGATCAGCGGTGATGACGAGGCTACTCCAAGCCATCATCATATGTCAGTTAGGGATAAAATGTGCTATGGGAAGACAATTTAACCGTTCATCATAGGGGCCATTCATTTATTACGTAAGACTATTTTCGCTAATTTTTGACCCCTTCCCCCCCTATTATAAGAAAAAATAAGAGTAGGCCGACCCCCTCCCCCTGTTAAATATTTATTACGTAAGAATCTAAAGGAAAAAAAAAACAATTTTTTTGAGTAACAATTTTTAGAAATGTTTATTTGTACTTTACAAAGGTGGTAATAATTTTTATTTTTTGGTAGTAATAAACTTTGCTTGGTAGTAATAAACTTTGGTTTTAAGCATTCATCTTAAAATCAAACATCTGTAAATCTTTACCTACATAAGATTTTCAGTCCAGGGGCTCAAAACCCACTCGGAAAGTGGATCGGCCACTGGAACATCTCTGATAATAGGCGCTGCTTCTAGTTGGTTATACACGTCGTCGACGTCGTCGACGTCCATCCATTCCACATCAGCCCCGATGCGGCACAAAACTTCTTTGCCTCGCCTTGAATATATGGCTAAAGCTTTTTCCTTTTTAATATTTGAAATACGGCCATGAAGTTTTTTGTGAAGTTGCGCTGCCTTTTTCGATGCAAAGTATTTAGAGCATACTGAACAAATTCTTTCTATGAGCGCATCTTGTATCCCCGCTTGTGTGGATCCGTTGCCATTTGCGTATGCGTATAGGTACAATATCCATACGCATACGCAAATCTCGGCACGCGCGCAGTGTCCCGCGCTTTTTAAAAGTATAATTGCAACATTGCGCATTTGTGATCTTACGTAAGAACTATCAAGACTCCCTCCCGCCCCTTTGTAAGAAAAAATAAGACATGGCCGATACCCCTCCCCCCCTAAATCGTCTTACGTAATAAATGAATGGCCCCATACTTGCTGAATTTTCAAAATAATATCTTGTAGAGTTCGGCGTGTCGAGTGAGAGTCATATGATATATTTTTGTATAACTAGCGATTAATATTAGAAAACTGAAACTGTAAGGGATATTTACCATGTTGTTTTGTTTTAATCAGCTCCCGATATTTCGGCACTGTTGCAAGCGCCATGATCACGGCGCTTGCAACAGTGCCGAAGTTTCAGTTTTCTAATTTGTGTAACCATGACAGTTTAAAATTATATATAACGATAAATATCTCACAAAATCACATACATTATTTTGATTCCGAGATAATTAAGTGCGAGTACTCAAGCACTAGTATTACGGATGTTAGAATTTCCATCGAACTAGCCAGCCCAGCCAAGCAAGCAAAAGTGTTATATCTCGTATACTACTCTGTCCGGAACCCTCAGACCGCCAGTCCGACTCGCACTTGACATCCTTTTTTCACCCTGCATAACTATTATTGGCATTGCCTTCTTAAGCACGGAGTCGTGGCCAAAAGCTCCATTGTACTGGTACACCCACTAGTTAAGACCTGTTTTTATATTGTCTCGCAGGACCTATTATAAACTTCTTATCATATTTTTTCACCTTTAACGGTACAGAGAGAATATTGATTACACATAATTGCAGATATCAAACTTCTTTTATTATAGTGAATTAATTTTACCAAGACATTGTTGTGTAAAAGTCAACGTTTTGAACCTAGTAATCATAGGTTGGTTATTTTTTTCTGGACTCATTTTATTTAGGAAAATATTTCGATGTTTTTATTTTTCTCATCTTTTACGGAATTCGAACTCTCAAAAATAACCGAACCCATTCGATTTTTAACGTACACTAGATTTTGATTAGGATTTCACTTAAACCTAGAATTTATCCTGGAAAGAGTTAGAAAGACCAAACATTTGTACGAAGAACCAATAATTGATTCATTGATCGATGGAGTTTCTAATTATAAATAAATAAATATCTGGGACATTTCCACACACGGACATCTGACCCCAAACTAAGCAAAGCTTGTACTATGGGCGTCAGAGACTGATATACATACATATATATTTATAAATACATACTTAAATACATAATCACACCCAGACACGGAACAAACACCGATGTTCATCACACAAATATTTGTCCCGAGTGGGAATCGAACCCACGACTCTCGGAACCGCCAGCCAGGGTCACTAACCACTGTTCCACCGAGCCAGTCAGATATTTATGATAGAAAGCAGTTCTAACTGATTGTTAGAATAGTTATGTTATATACTTAATAGTTATGCAATAAATTACTTGATGCAAACGAACATTAAATTAAAAATATGTAATCATACTGTAGTTGTCTCTTAATTATCATTTATTTATAAAAACAAAGTGAAACTGGGCGATGCTTATCGGAAGCTGGGGAAATTATGAAATGTTGTACCTATTTCAATCAGTTGTGACATATTATTGAGTCAATCGGGCTTATTGATGTTACTTCATACAAATATCATGTAAATAGATAAATCGTAGATCGACAAAGTAGTGTTTGTGGAATAATAAAAAATAAAACAAAATTGTTTAGATATTTTTTACCAAATTGAATTTAATAAGCTCAGTTCAATATCTTGAGAATTTACGAAATTCCTTAAAACATCAGTGTTGTTAAGGGGAAGTGTTTAGAATCAAATTTATTTCAGTACATAGTTATAAAGCAAAGTCGCAACCCGCGTTTGTGTCCCTATGTATGCTTAAATCTTCAAAACTACACAACGGATAATGAAGCGGTTTTTTTTTTAATAGATAGAAGGTTTTATAAGGAAGGTTTTTATGTATTATATACCAGAAGCTAAGCGATGGCGGGTCACTAGTATTCTATAAACGATTGGCAATATAACCGTTGTATTAGCTGACTGGCTCGGTGGAGTATTGGTAGAGCCCCTGTTTCTTCCTCCAAGAGTCGTGGGTTCATTACTTATGCACTGTGAACATAAACATACATAATATATTTCCAGTATGTATTTTTGAAGTAACTATGGTTATTTTATTTTAGTTTATGATCGTTAATGATGACTCTATTATTATTTGCATAGCTTGTTTATATTACTTTCTTATCAAGCATCCACCTGATTAGTATGTCATGTCGAAGATATCATATGCATATTTACTATGAGTAAACTTTGAAAGCGTATTAACAGATTGACCGATAAGGCTTAATCTGCGGTTTCCTATAATCCACTAACTTTTACATACATACATAAAATTACGCCTTTTTCCCAGAAGGGTAGGCAGAGATCACTTCCTGCCATGTGATACGGTCCTGGCACACCACTTTCGCTTCATCCACATTCATCAACCTCTTCATGCACGCTCGTCGATTACGAGTACTTTTGATTTGACCTTTCTTTAAGATTTGACCTATTTGGTCATGAAAGGTCTTTCTTGGTCTTCCCATGTCGACATCTCCAATTACACCGTCTCTAACTAACTACTAACTTTTAACCGGCTTTAAAGGAGGTGGGTGGTTCCACTGTATGTACTATGTACCTGTGTTGTTATTTATTTATTCTACGATTTGTTAACGAGCCGGTTGGATCTCATGTTTTCTTGTTTTATAAGAAGTTTTAATATGATTTTATTGACTTTGTTCTTAATTAATACAGCCTTGAATAGGGTCTGTCCGCCGACGTAGGTACTTACCTAGTGGTCAAAGGTACAATCCGTGTTGAAATTAATGACTTCCGAATCAAGTTTACGTATTAATTAAGGTAAAAAAATCTTTAAAAACAAGCTTTTATTTAAATGCGCTAAAAAGAAAAAAATAAACTTTTACACTATAACTTTACTGTCAACTTATAACATTTCAAATTCAACATATTTGACACAATTTATATGTTTTAAAAGCTTGTCGCGAGATTTAAGTACTCGTATTTACTTTCTTAGTTTAAAATTTTTAATAGGCAGGTATTTTAAAACTTGCTTTTAAAATTACGAGTAGGTACTTAAATCTCGCGACAAGCTTTTAAAACATATAAATTGTGTCAAATATGTTGAATTTGAAATGTTATAAGTTGACAGTAAAGTTATAGTGTAAAAGTTTATTTTTTTCTTTTTAGCGCATTTAAATAAAAGCTTGTTTTTAAAGATTTTTTACCTTAATTTATTTTATACTTTTTAGTTTTCACCTTGTAAGTTCCTAAGTCTGTTCATCTCATTCAACGCATCATTATTGCAAGGTCGTTTGCCAGTTAATTTTGAACAATCCAACTCTTCAATTAGACCCTGGTTACCATCTAGCATCTAAGTACTCATCTAGGCGAATCAAACGAGCCCAAACTCGATGGGGTTGTGTCGTTTAAGTACTGAGTTCCTTTGGCTGTCTTCCGGCTCCATCATCAGACCCTGGTTACCATCTAGCATCTAAGTACTCATCTAGGCGAATCAAACGAGCCCAAACTCGATTTGGTTGTGTCGTTTAAGTACTGAGTTCCTTTGGCTGTCTTCCGGCTCCATCATCAGACCTTGGTTACTATCTAGCACCAAAGTACTCATCTAGTCGAATGAAATGAGCCCAAACTCGATGTGGTTATGTTATTTAATTACTGAGTTGCTATGGCTATCTTCCGACTTCATCATCAGATCAGCTCCATGTCATAATAATATTGCATTGTCATCGGATATACACGTGCATGCAAAATTTCAGCTCAATCGGTTGAGGGCAAGTGCCTTAAAATTGAGTTATAAAATTCCACCCGAACACACAAACATACATACATACATACATACATACATTGCAAGTTAAATAAAAGCTTGTAAAAATATACTTTTCATCGATGTACAGTCAACAGTTCGTTAGCCGTAATACTAGATTTGTACCGTCTTTATATCGTGGGCATAAACGTTAATATCGAATAGGCCTGACGACTAAAACAACTATTTAGTCCGTTAGTTAGATTATTTAAATGTATTTAACTCGTATTTTTTATTTTATGTCAATAACAACTAATGACATAGATATAGAAGTTTCGAATGACGTCACTATAATATGGTAGTTTTTGCTCAGGCGTGACGTCACACATACACACTCTTGAAGATTGATGATCTATAATAGTCCAGTCAAAATAGACAAAAATAAGTGCTAACTTAGACAAAATTCGCATAGAGCTGAAAATTGCCAGAGACGTTAAATACATCATAATAAACGAAATATCAAAAATCCCCATCAATCCTACTTCTGCAAAAAATTTTATTCAAGGTCAAAAGTATAAAATTAAGGATTTTTCCATTTTTCTCGAAAACAGTAAGTATTATCGTAAAAATAGGTCAAACAAAAGTTGTAGATCATACAATTTTCTACAAAAATGGTCCAGTCACTTTTTCTTTTCAGACTCACCATTCGCGAGATATCATTAGAAAATTCATATTTTACATAATGCATTCATCTGTTGATATCGTTTTTGATCGATATATGACCAGTGGGGCTACCATGAGTTTAAAACTTACGCGCTCGATATCGCCTACGTAAATATGTCTATGAAAAACTTGTACAGCGCCGGCTGGTGGTCACGCGAAGAACTAAAATCGGCCGTATGAAAAAAACAACTCGATAGGTTTTTAACGTAAGTAAGTTTTCGATAGCCAACTCATGGTAGGCCCTCTGGAATAGGTTCACTAGGGTAACCACGTTAAAAACCGCCCAAGTGTGAGAAAAAAAAACATAGGTTTTGTATGAGAACCCACTTTACACGTTGGTTTCATGTTGTTTCTAGTATTAGATGTTATAGAGGCAACTGAGATACGTCATTCGTTAAAATTTTAACTGTCTAGCACAATCGCATGGGGGCCTGGAAGCGTTTGAAAATACAACTTTTTCAACTTTGTCCATCGCTATATCTCTGAAATGGTGAATCTTAGGAACAAAGTGTTTAGACATTTTTTATAGATAATTACGTGATAAGTAATTTTGTCATACATATTTTTATGATTAAACTTACCGTTTCGCTCAAAAGTGCATAAAACTCATATTTGTGACATGTGACCTTGATTATTTTTTTTTGCAGACGTGGGATCGATGGGGACTTTTGACAGATTATTTGTAATAGTGTTCCCAATATTCATGCCAATTTCCAGCTCTATGCGAATTTTTCCTAGGTTAAATGTCTATTTTGACTGGACTATAACTCTGTAAATTTTCAGACATTTGAAATACCAAAAAATACCATATTTTTCTATGAATTATGTACGGAATAAATAGTATGATATAATGTTGACCTTTAACAGCTAGTAGTAAAATACACCTTCAAAGTAGAACTGAAATAACGAATCGTTTCAATATATGAACGTAAACCACTATCTAGTCAGTGTGAAAAAAAGCTTTAGGTGTGAAACTACATTATTCAACTTTTAAATGCATGTTATGTTTATTAATAATTTATCTACTCAAAAACCACTTTTCGCTCGCCGCTCATCGCGTGCAAGGCGCCGCCTTAAATCATTAATTAACTTTAGTATTCTTTTAATTAACTATTCTCACTGTAAAAGGTTACTTTACGGTATAGAGCCCATCGTGTCGAGTCAAGTTTTTAGACTGCATGCAAGTATATTTTTATTTTTCTCGGTACTGCAAATGTCACTGGATTTGACCATTTGAGATGATAGCGGAATTTATGTATTTGAAAGACCATTGTTTTTATCAAAAATAGCTTACACCATAGTGAGCAGAAGTTTTAATACTAAAAAGTATCCTCTTCGGGCATGACAAAACTATCAATTGAGCTAAGGTGTAGGTACTATCGATTTCGGCCATGGCAACCGAACCCAGTGGAGATCAGTCAACTGCGCAGGACATATTATAGTGCACAAGTGTCTATGTCAATCCGAAATTACTGAAGCGAGATCAGGCGCAGACTCCGACTTTAGGCTGAGTAATTTCTAAATAGAAAAGCTCACAAAAAAAATGCCCATACTAAAACCCGCCTCCACTAAGGACCTCTCGGTCTTTACGCGGTGTTTGTGACCTATAGAAAGAAAGAAAGAAAGAAAAACTTTTATTGACCACGACTTATGGTAACAATGACACATAGATACACACACAAGACACAAAACGCACACAAAGAAATAGAACACATATCTATGGACTTCATAAGTGGTCAACGAGGTACAGGCCTCAGCATATGCCGCATCAGCCCGAGAGCCGCTGCAGCGCTGGTATTCTGGCCGTACCCCGAGTGACTGTAGTAACTTACACATAAACGACGCAAAAAAAAAAATATATATATCTTAATCTAACAACAAATCATCTAAATAATAAATAATAACTTAACTACGCATAGAACTAACCTACACCTACCTACCTACCTATAGAACATAGAGACAGTTTAACTGAACATTTATAAATTGCTTTCCGGTGGGCGGCGGTGGGTGATACTAAAAAAGGATGCAAACATGCAAAACGAACATATCAATCACGCTATCACGCCTCCAACAGTGACCCACAAATACCTACGTTGCACCAGTTTCCTACAGACGCGAACTCCGTTGAACCTTCCGACGGCTTATCGGATCCGGTCCAAAGTCTCCGACCAAATCGGGACCGATGTGGACCGCGTGGTCGGTGATAATGGTAATTGTTCTGACCTGTCTAGACTAGCGCTAGACGCTAGATAGTGGAGTTGGGAAATCAATTGTAATTCGCAGTTGCAGTGGAGGATATACATATTTTGGTATCTATCTTATCTTGTTTACTTCAAGCTATAGGGATCTTTTGTGTTACTCCTACCTCACACACTTACTGCCTTAAGATTAAATGCATTAATGCGCCCATTTGATCCTTCATCTCTCTAGGTCTGAGGTATCTTTATTCTACTGGTTTTGGAAAGGCCAATGAGTGTCTTTCATGATTATGAACAAAACATTCATCACGATTGTGTGACACCAAAATTTATAAAAATTCTGAAGTTAACAAAAAGTAGGTAGTGGTAGTAAGTAGTTTCAAGTTTCGTCAGCGTTGCCATGCAATTTTGTTAACACATGGTGTCAGACGAAGTGACACCATGGTTCAAACTCAAAGTGGATACCATTGTTTGTCAATCACAAATAATAAGTAAACAATAACAAACCTATAATCTAAACTAATCATGAGATTAAAGCGAGTAAGCACTTTATCAGCGATCAAAGACACGTACAATTGACAGATTAGATGCGCAAACGAACTTAATCTGTTCGTTTATTTAGTAAATGATATGCAGATTAATGAATCCTCACGATTCGATTTCTTGTTTATTGTCGAACAAACCGTAGATTAATCAATAAACCGTTTATTAAAAAATAAACATGGTATACACAAATGTACCTAAACATTTTGTCCCGATTAGGGGTGAGAGCCATCCGCTCCCTCGTAAGCCCGGTGATGATGACGAGGCTACTCCAAGCCATCATCGTATGTCAGTAAGGAAAAAAAACACCTCGAATCGATCCAACTCATGGTGCAAGACATAGGGACACTATCCAATGCCTTAGCACATTACATTACGATTCCGGTTAGTTTGCGTTGCACTAGGGAGTCTCATGCAACGTTTACGAGTTGATATAATAATATGTGCTACGACCTTGTCTGTCTATCTAACTAATATTCTATTCGATCCAGAAAGCTAGGCTTCATCGATAAAAGTGCCCGACTTCCGCATAGCATGATACATCTTCGCACGAGCCGAGTAAGAGTGATCTCGTGATCGGTGTCAGAAGCTATCAGCTCTTACGAAACTGAGGCAATCTTAATTGCCCAGGGCCGGCGCGGACCTGTCTCTAAGCTACAAACAAACCTACGAAGATTTTAAATCTTCTTATAAATAAAAATGAAATGTTCGTTAGTCTGACTAAAACTCGAGAACGCCCAGACAGATTTAATTTTGGTTTTAAAATGTTCGTCGTAGTCCAGGGAAGGTTTCAATGAGAAAACATAGAAAAAGAATCAGTATAGGCGGGATGAACGATTGGCGGTATGAATGTCCACTAGTTGAATAATAATAATAATATTTATTTATTCAAGAAACAAGGAAAGTTCGTTTTTATACATTTACAGACTTATAAACGTATTTAACTAAAAATTAAGGTAAAAAAATCTTTAAAAACAAGCTTTTATTTAAATGCGCTAAAAAGAAAAAAATAAACTTTTACACTATAACTTTACTGTCAACTTATAACATTTCAAATTCAACATATTTGACACAATTTATATGTTTTAAAAGCTTGTCGCGAGATTTAAGTACCTACTCGTAATTTTAAAAGCAAGTTTTAAAATACCTGCCTATTAAAAATTTTAAACTAAGAAAGTAAATACGAGTACTTAAATCTCGCGACAAGCTTTTAAAACATATAAATTGTGTCAAATATGTTGAATTTGAAATGTTATAAGTTGACAGTAAAGTTATAGTGTAAAAGTTTAGTTTTCTTTTTAGCGCATTTAAATAAAGCTTGTTTTTAAAGATTTTTACCTTAATTTATTTTATACTTTTTAGTTTTCACCTTGTAAGTTCCTGTCTTCCGGCTCCATCATCAGACCCTGGTTACCATCTAGATCCAAAGTACTCATCTAGGCGAATCAAACGAGCCCAAACTCGATGGGGTTGTGTCGTTTAAGTACTGAGTTCGTTTGGCTATCTTCCGGCTCCACCATCGAACCCTGGTTACCATCTAGCTCCAAAGTACTCATCTAGGCGAATCAAACGAGCCCAAAATCGATGGGGTTGTGTCGTTTAAGTACTGAGTTCCTTTGGCTGTCTTCCGGCTCCATCATCAGACCCTGGTTACCATCTAGCATCTAAGTACTCATCTAGGCGAATCAAACGAGCCCAAACTCGATGGGGTTGTGTCGTTTAAGTACTGAGTTCCTTTGGCTGTCTTCCGGCTCCATCATCAGACCCTGGTTACCATCTAGCATCTAAGTACTCATCTAGGCGAATCAAACGAGCCCAAACTCGATTTGGTTGTGTCGTTTAAGTACTGAGTTCCTTTGGCTGTCTTCCGGCTCCATCATCAGACCTTGGTTACTATCTAGCACCAAAGTACTCATCTAGTCGAATGAAATGAGCCCAAACTCGATGTGGTTATGTTATTTAATTACTGAGTTGCTATGGCTATCTTCCGACTTCATCATCAGATCAGCTCCATGTCATAATAATATTGCATTGTCATCGGATATACACGTGCATGCAAAATTTCAGCTCAATCGGTTGAGGGCAAGTGCCTTAAAATTGAGTTATAAAATTCCACCCGAACACACAAACATACATACATACATACATACATACATTGCAAGTTAAATAAAAGCTTGTAAAATATAACACTTACATACGTACGTTTTAGATGTTTTTCAATTAAACTCTAATAATTCCTATCCTATTACAAATAGTATATATAGAAAATACATCTTACCCTTACAATCTACACTAATATTATAAAGAGGAAAGATTTGTATTTTTGTATGTTTTTAATGAATAAACTCAAAAACGACTGGACCGATTGCAATAATTTTTTCACCATAAGAAAGCTGCATTATTCAGAAGTAACATAGGCTTTATAATATCACTTTAGGTCGTATAGTTGTGGAGCAGTAACCGAAAATGTTTCAAAAACGGGGGAAAAGTATCGTTTCTGACGCCTTCCGTGGCGTGCGCTGAGCATATAGTTAAAGTTATACAAGCTCTATGTATGAATTGTTTATCTCAACATTATCTTTAAAAAAGTCCGCAAGAGCACATGTCTACCTTTTATAGTTTACCCATAACAATCGTTTTAATGATTAAGTCCCCCCGTGCGAAGCCGGGACGGGCCGCTAGTATTACATATTCTTGAACCCGCCTGGACAGGGACTTAATCCACCGCACCGGTCTTTAGCTATCTTGTCTGTGCTATCGCGTCTAAACCAAATGAGCTACCCGACTTTTTCTATGTTTTAAAAGTTACATTTCAGCTCTAAATAGCTTATATGCTATATAAATAAGCAAGTCCTATCTATGTATCTTACTCTGTCGCGATTTCTCGCCAAAACTACTGAACTGAGTATAGTGTTTTGAAAAGGATTTAATATGTTGAGTTTTAACCGACTGCATTATACCTGGAGCCTAATGTCGCTGGCGGAAATCTCTATAGGTACATTTATGTAAACAGTGATCCGGCCCTGTTTCCACAGCTTATCCGTTTTGTTCTAGATCCGTTATCCTGCTGACTTGGCTGACCTACGCTTATGTACTTGTTGTTTCGGATTGTGATGGTTATGTAATTATGTATTACCTAATGTTCTGATTAGTTGAATCATTCAGAATCGTCTGTAACTACTAATTATGTGATAGATTGCGAGAACATTCATTACATGGAATTAAAATGTACGTCTATTCCTTTCTTTTCTGTGAAGTCTGTTTCAGTATTTGTCGTCTATCATCACTTAATTTTTTACTCTAAAACTACAGAACCGATTGAAATTGATTTCGGTACATAGATGGTTTTGAGCCTAGGGAAAGATACATCTGACTAAAACTGACTGCGCTATAAGACAGTAACTGCGCAACCAGAAAGTTTGATATGCATATGAAAATAATATTAGATTTTTTTTTCTACTGGGTTACATTGGAATAATTGGAGCTAGCGCCTCCTTTTAAGTATATAAGTACTTGTATAATGAGGAGCCGCTCTTCAAATCTTCATTAATGAATTAATAAAGTATTTTCTCAAAAGAAAACCGGGTGAAACCTTTTTGGGTCGACCGCATCCGTTGAATAGGGTCCCTTTCTAAAGAAAAAAAATGTGTCTCATATCATAATTTTATGTGAGTCTGCCGGCATCATCTGCTGAATGACCCCTTTCTTCCAGGTATTCAGATCATAAACCTTTATCTAAATACGCTTAGGATTCTTTGATATTATGAGAACTGACCACAATTTGTTACGTCATTACTAGATCATCAACAAAGATGCATCGTCCAATTAAAATTAAATTTAATCGTTATTACGTAAGTAGTTAGTATGTATCTAGCCGGTACAGTAATTTAATGTAAGATAAAGAAATTCCAGATTAATAATATGCATAGATTTTCTCTCAGAAGATGATTCTTGTTAGGTTTATCCACATTTGATATATTTGAACATGGCCATTACTTGAGCGGCACAAGCAGGAACTGCGGGTCACGGAGATGAAGATGCTGCGCTGGATGTCGGGAGTTACGCGAGCAGATCGCGTAAAGAACTCCCGAATTCGCGGCAGCCTTCATGTCCGAGACATCGCTGATAAACTGCAAGAGTGCCGCCTACGTTGGTACGGTCATGTTTTACGGAAACCGGCAAACTACGTAGGGAACAAGTGTCTAGCCATGTCGCTACCGCCGGGTCCCGGCAGAAGGGGAAGGCCCAAGAAGGCCTGGCTTGACGTTGTAGTGGATGACATGCGTGCCAACAAACTCTCCGTAAAGGATGCCGAAGACCGTGCGAAGTGGAGAGTTAGGAGTAGGAAAGCGGACCCCGGGCTCCGCAAGGATGCAACCGGGAAAACGCCAAGATGATGATGATGATATATTTGATAAACTAAACTCCGTTTTGGACTTGGTATTGCGAATTGGGTAGCAGTAGCGGTACCATGAGTTGGCTATCGAAAACTTACTTACGTTAAAAATCTATCGAGTTGTTTTTTTCATACGACCGATTTTAGATCTTAGCGTAACCACCAGGGGCGCTGTACAAGTTATTTCATAGACATACAATTTACGTAACTTTTAAACTTATGGTAGCGCTACAGGTACCTTTGTTTCACGACAAGCATGGTTTAAAGTTGGATTCCTAATCGAGACTAATATTAGTGTGGTGAAAATCCGTTTTTGTTTATACACCTTTGTGTGATATCACTACATATTATTATGAAGCAAAGTCGCTTCCTGCGTCTGTATGTATTGTGTATATGAATGCTTCAATCTTTAAAACTACGGATTTTATGTTTTTTTAATAGGTTGAGGAATACAGTAGAGGGTTTTTAATAGATAGAGAGATTCAAGAGGAAGGTTTTTATGTAGGTATAATATACCCGGTTACTAGTTTATATATCTATATTTGTGTACATATAACCACTGTTGTTTGTGTCGCTGGAAACGAAACTATGTATGTGATGTAGTTTGATATATATTTATGAAGCATAGTTAGTTCGTCGGTTTTTTCCTAAACAACAGATTATATTGTTACGACCACGAGGGACCGGGCAAGCGGAATTAGTCTTATCGTCGTATGGATAAGGTCTATATTCGCTTGCACGTGTTCTAGAAGAGTAATAATAATGTTACGACCTTGAGAGACCGTGCAAGCGAAATTAGTCTTATCGTCGTATGGACAAGGTCTATAATCGCTTGCACGATACTACGTCACACACTCTGGTCGGTCGTAGCGAGCTCCAGCGAGTTCTAGAAATTTCGATCTTCGATCGAATATTCTCGACGTCACGCGAAGAGCTGCGTCTCTGGGTATAAAAGCGGGATGTACGACGCGACGGGACAGTTCCGATTTGGAAAGCGAAGCGAATCAGTCTCCTGCGAACTAGAAGTGATCGAGTGCGTTACCTGCGAATAGTTTCAGTGAAATTCAGTGTTTTAGTGTGATTCAGTGCTTTAGTGTAATTTAGTGTTCCGTGTTTAGTGTTGTTATTAAGTGTTTTTTAATTGTGTTTCTAAGTGTTTAATTGTGTAATTGTTAGTCGATAAATAAATCATTGTCTTTTGGTGACTTTTGGCGTATCTTGAATTTAACGTACCCCGTTCCCGCAACAATTGGTGTCAGAAGTGGGATTCAAGATGCCTCTTACACCACGAGAAGACAGTGAGGGTCGAGTAACAAGGAGTCAAACCGCGGCCCTGCAAGAGGGTGAAGGAACTTCAACGGAGGGATCAATTCAAACATCAATTGGGCCTGTGGAGCTTGCAGATTTATTTAAAATGCTGCAGACACAAGCCAGCCGTCAGGAGGAGCAAGCCCGTCGCCAGGAGGAGCAAGCCCGTGAACAAGCCCGCCGCCAGGAGGAGCAAGCCCGTGAGCAAGCCCGCCGCCAGGAGGAGCTAGCCCGACTTCAGGAAGCACAATTTGCTAAACTGAGGGAAGAGCAAGCCCGTCGCCAGGAGGAGCAAGCCCGTGAGCAAGCTCGCCGCCAGGAGGAGCTGGCCCGACTTCAGGAAGCACAATTTGCTAAACTGAGGGAAGAACAAGCCCTTCGCCAGGAAAAGCAAGACCTTCGCCAGGAGGAGCAAGCCCGCCGCCAGGAGGAGCAACTGGTCGAACTCAAGGAAGAGCTAAGCAAGAGTTTGTTGGGGGCTATTGAAAAGAAGCACGAAGTATTAGAAAAGCAGATGGATGCTCTCAAGGATGATGTGCTAAGCGTCAAGACCCAACACGAAGATCGACTGACCCAACACGAAGATCGACTCGCCCAACATGAAGATCGATTCACCCAACACGAGGATCGATTGAGCCAGGTGGATGCTGAGATGCGACAGCTGCATACCAAAATGGCAAGAGTGGGGACCCGGGGTGCTACGGTAGTGTCGGATTCTCCGAAAATCGAAGTACCCCACTTCGATGGAACGACGTCTTGGGCAGCATTTTGGTACCAGTTCGAGACGGTGGCTAAAGGAAAGGGGTGGAACGAGGAAGAGTCCTTGATAGCTCTGACTCTGGCTCTTCGTGGAGATGCCCTGCTCACGTTGGAAAACCTGCCTTCGGATAACAGAACTTTAGGTGCTCTCCAAAGAGCACTAGAGGGCAGGTACAGCGACAAACACCTGGAACACGCGTATAGAGCACAACTCCGCGATCGACAGCAGAAGCCTGGTGAGAGTCTGCAGCAATGGGCAACGGAAATCGAAAGGCTAGTCAGACGTGCGTACGTGTCATGCCCGACAATGGTGGAATCAATGATCCCGCAAGCTTTCTGTGATGGAATTAGAGACGCAGACGTCAGACACACCGTGAAATTGAGCCATCATCAGACCTTACAGGAAGCTCTAGCCCATGCTTTGGAGGTGGAAGCCGTGCGTCAAGACGCTAGAACTCAACGACTTCGGGAGGTTGTGGTGAAGGAAAAACCTTCTTTGGGTCCGATGTGCTATGGCTGCGGCGAGAGGGGCCATATTCGGAGTAGTTGCCCCAAGCGAAGATGGCCACGTAGAACGACAGTAGCGTCCTCTACACAGGTGGACGCAGAAGAGCTGTCGTTAAACTAGGAGAAGCCAGGGCCGTGGGGCGGGCGCTGGCTGGTCAACATCGAGCCCCTACCGTCACTGTTTCACAGATTGGTAATGGGAACAACCTTACAGTGGTTGGACAGCTGAACAGCGTAACGTGTCATTTTACTATTGACACCGGTGCTTCAAGAACAATAGTGCGTCCGGAGCTATTGAAAAGGACTATTGTGTGGAATCAGAGACCATCCGTTCAGCTTCAAACAGCAACAGGCCAGCCAGTTACCGTCTTCGGTGAGACGATGGCGAAGATAACCATTGGAGAACAAACCTTTGAATACGGCGTTCTCATAGCAGACATCACGGACGATTGCATCATCGGATTGGACTTTTTAAGAGACCAGAAGAGTGTGGTAGACGTCGCTAGAGGAGTACTTAGTTTCCCCGAACAAGAAGTATTCCTAGAGGGAGCGAGATCATGCGCAGTTTACTGCCTGAAAAATACTACCCTACCGCCGAGATCTGAAACTCTGGTCAAAGTTAGATTCCCTTACACTGCGTGTCAAGGGCGAAGCGTCGTCATAGAAAACTGCGGCGACCATCCGAGTTGGATCACAGCAAGAACTCTGGCAATGACCAGAAAAGGAGCGCTGGTGCGAGTCATCAATCTTAGCGGAGATGAAGTGCAGCTACGAAGAAACTGTGTCATTGGACGGTGCGATGCAGGTCAATCCATCAGAAGGCTGAAAAGGGCCCGGGAACCGGAATCCTGTCAACGAGATGACGTCACGCCGCTCCTAGCAAATTGTAAGGACAAGCTCTCTGAGCGGGAACTTCTGCAAGCCAAAGGTTGTTACTCGATTTCAACGACATATTTTCGAAGGGTGACCATGATTTGGGAAGGACAGGTCTCGTTAAACACAGAATAGACACGGGAGACGCGCCACCAATAAAGCAGCGGCCTAGACGCCTTCCATTTGCCAAAGAGAAGGAGGTAGCAGACATGGTTGCTGAGATGCAGAAGAACCGCATCATAGAACCTTCAACAAGCCCGTGGTCTTCGCCAGTAGTCCTGGTAAAGAAGAAGGACGGCAGCACCAGGTTTTGTGTGGACTACCGGTTGTTGAATAATGCAACAAAAAAGGACAGCTACCCTCTGCCCCGTATAGACGACACACTGGACATGTTGAGCGGCATGAAGTGGTTCTCAACAGTGGACCTAAAGAGTGGGTACTGGCAAGTTGACATCCATCCAGAAGACAAAGAGAAGACGGCATTTACGACCGGAACTAGGAATGGATTGTGGCAGTTCAACGTCATGCCCTTTGGTCTTTGCAACGCTCCGGCGACATTCGAGCGGTTGATGGAAAGGGTACTGGTTGGACTTCTGGGTGATGCATGCCTGGTCTATCTGGATGACATCATTGTCATGGGTCAAAATTTCACAGAGCATGTCAGTAACCTGAGGAAGGTTTTCACCAGAATACGAGAAGCAAACTTGAGACTCAGCCCAAAGAAATGCACGTTTTTCAAGGAGGAAGTCGCCTACTTAGGCCACATTATTTCATCGAAAGGTGTAAGGACCGACCCAGAGAAGATAAAAGCTGTCCAAGAATGGCCTGTACCAGCTAACAAGACCGACGTGAGATCATTTTTGGGTTTATGCGCATACTACCGGCGCTTTGTAAAGAACTTCTCTGATATAGCGAAACCCCTTCATCGGCTCACGGAAGATAAACGAGTATTCGCCTGGGACTCGGAATGTGATCAAGCCTTCGTCAGATTAAAAGAACACCTCTGCACCAGTCCTATACTTGGCTACCCGAACAGAGAAGGAAGGTTTATCGTGGACACTGATGCCAGCAATACTGGCATAGGCGGAGTTCTGTCGCAAGAGCAAGGTGAACGGGAAGTGGTGATCGCCTATTTCAGTAAGTCACTTTCAAAACCTGAAAGGAACTACTGTGTGACTCGTAAGGAACTGTTGGCGGTAGTGAAGACTCTACAGCATTTCAACAAGTACCTCGTTGGAAGACAGTTTACCCTGCGGACAGATCATGCTGCGTTAAAATGGCTCTTGCAGTTTAAGAACCCTGAAGGACAAGTGGCGCGGTGGCTAGAGCAGCTACAGGAGTACAACTTCACAACAGAACATCGGAGTGGTAGAACGCATTTGAATGCCGATGCCCTATCAAGGAGACCTTGTCCTGTGGCCTGCAGTCATTGTTCTAAGACGGAGACTAAAGAAGAAGTCCGGATGATTACCACCCAGGGACTTGATAATGAATGGAGCGAAGACGCCATCAAAAAGGCTCAAAAAGAGGATAGTGACCTAAGGAAAATATTTGAATGGAAAGAAGTAGGTCAAAAACCTTCTTGGAGCCATGTAGCATCATCAAGCCCCATCACGAAAAGTTACTGGGCACAATGGGACAGTTTGGAGATTAAGGATGGAGTACTCTTCAGGAAATGGGAAACACCAAAAGGGGATCAAACGACGCTACAGCTGATTGTACCCCGTAAACAAGTTGCTTCTCTACTGAGGTACATACACGATGGGGTATCCGGGGGACATTTAGGCGTGAAGAAGACCCTAGAGAAGCTCAGACAGAGGTTCTATTGGATACACTGTCGGGAGGACGTCGAAGACTGGTGCAAGAAATGTACGACTTGCGCATCAGTAAAGGGCCCACAAACCAGAAGTAAGGGCAAACTCAAGCTGTACAACGTCGGCGCTCCATGGGAAAGAATCGCAGTAGATGTAGCTGGCCCCTTTCCAGAATCCGATGAGGGAAACAAGTACATCATTGTGGTCCAAGATTACTTCACTAAGTGGCCTGAAGTCTTCGCTACGCCTAATCAAGAAGCAAAGACGGTCGCCAAGAAGTTAGTCCACGAGGTAATTTGCCGATTTGGTGTGCCTCTTGAAATACATTCAGACCAAGGAAGAAACTTTGAGTCAGCACTGTTCCAGGAGGTCTGTCAACTGTTGGGTATGCATAAGACCCGTACTACACCAGCACACCCGCAATCCGATGGCATGGTCGAGAGATTCAACCAAACGTTGGAAAACCACTTGGCCAAAGTTGTGGACGAGCATCAACGAGACTGGGACCAGTACATACCGCTTTTCTTGCTGTCCTACCGATCTGCGATCCACGATAGCACCAGCGCAACACCAGCAATGGTAAACTTCGGTCGAGAAATGCGGCTTCCGGTAGACGCGTTGACTGGGACACCGCCAGAAGCTCCGAAACCAGTAACCGAATATGCGGCTGACCTACAGAAGCGCCTGGATGAAGTACATGCTCTCGTCAGAGACTGCAGTCTAAAATCCAGCGAAAGAATGAAAACCCGTTACGACCGCAAAGCCAACACCGACGGTTTCGAAGAAGGGAGTCTGGTTTGGTTACACAACCCACTCAGGAAGAAGGGCAAATCACCGAAGTTCCAGCCAAGGTGGGAAGGACCATACAAGATCATCACTAGGCTGAACGACTTAACCTATCGGATCAAACAAGGGACAAGAGGCAAGCCGAAAATTGTTCACATTGATCGATTGGCTCGTTACCATGGGTCAAATGATGCTCGGGACGAGCATGACTAAGAGGGGGATAATGTTACGACCACGAGGGACCGGGCAAGCGGAATTAGTCTTATCGTCGTATGGATAAGGTCTATATTCGCTTGCACGTGTTCTAGAAGAGTAATAATAATGTTACGACCTTGAGAGACCGTGCAAGCGAAATTAGTCTTATCGTCGTATGGACAAGGTCTATAATCGCTTGCACGATACTACGTCACACACTCTGGTCGGTCGTAGCGAGCTCCAGCGAGTTCTAGAAATTTCGATCTTCGATCGAATATTCTCGACGTCACGCGAAGAGCTGCGTCTCTGGGTATAAAAGCGGGATGTACGACGCGACGGGACAGTTCCGATTTGGAAAGCGAAGCGAATCAGTCTCCTGCGAACTAGAAGTGATCGAGTGCGTTACCTGCGAATAGTTTCAGTGAAATTCAGTGTTTTAGTGTGATTCAGTGCTTTAGTGTAATTTAGTGTTCCGTGTTTAGTGTTGTTATTAAGTGTTTTTTAATTGTGTTTCTAAGTGTTTAATTGTGTAATTGTTAGTCGATAAATAAATCATTGTCTTTTGGTGACTTTTGGCGTATCTTGAATTTAACGTACCCCGTTCCCGCAACAATATTAGCTTGTAGTCATTCTGTTATCATCAGCGGGCAAAAGGGGCGGAAAAATAGTTAATTGCGTTCACTTATTAAGGATTGTGGAGCAAACATTGTTGTGGCCGGTCGTTGACAGTCTCATGATAAAAAAAAACAACGGTCAAGTGTGAATCGGACTAGCGCCATGAGGGTTTCTGACAAACTTTGATGTCAAACAAAAATATGTCTCATTCAATTACTTTTTTATACAAAGAAATCTTTTTAAAAAACGTAATTTTCAAATGTTTCCTTTAAGTATATTGTAAGCTCTTTCTTCTTCTAAATATTATCTCCGTCTTTATAGGTCTACACGGGATATTAGGAGTAGCAATTCCAAAGCTATATACTTACTGCCCGAGGTTTTGACTGGGTTACACCAATCATGGGCGCGAGCGAACTCTTAAAGACTAATATTTAGTGTAATGTATGTTTTGATTGCACTGCCAAGGATCCAATATAAAAATGTTAATTCAAATGAAAGAATCTTTGGATTGCATTGACTTATGCTTACGGACAGACAGACAAACGGACAGCTAATTAAACCTCTGGGATGACGCGAGGTTCAGGGGGTCTCTGGGTTCCTTGTTAACTAAGGAAAAAAAAAATAACAGAAAAATTACTATCACGTGTGGTGCATGCGATATGCGTGCGCGCAGCGGTAGACGGGCAACAGCCTAGATAGCCTACATATATATTTTGACTTACCTACCTCGTGTCATTTGCGAAGTTTCACTGTATGAGTTTGTATGTAAATAAGTTTTTAACGAAACCTTTTTCAAGCACCAGTCTCTTACATTCGGGTTTCGTAATGTTTTTTTCCTACTGCCATACGATGATGGCTTGGGTTAGCCTTGTCATCATAAACTTGCGTGGGAGCGGATGGCTCTCACCCCTAAACATATGAAACTCAATTGGTTTTGGGAAATTAAAACTCTGTAACCTACTTGTGGGAGAAAGTAAACATCTTTATTCATCATCATCTAGCCAGCCTTGGGACTCCCCCACAATCCACCCTACTACATATCCCCGGTGAGGATATGTTCATCATAGAATACTAAAAAATAATCTTTTCGTAAAAAAAATTAGTGTCAGATTCAATCTAGCCAAGTTGCGCCACCCCGGTGATAAAAAGAAATCATAGCCTTGAACCTATATGTGGGTATCCTGTTCCACACACGGGGTCAAATGCATCAATGACAAAACATACTATATCATATACATGAATATGACTGTACGAGACATACGGATGCGGCGATTAGAAACAACACCGCGTTTTTATTTATTTACCGACCGGTGATAACGGTGTCCTTCGATAAATGTAGGTTGTTTCCAGCTTCTGCGGTAGCTTTTAAGTTATGCATTTATTAAAGCGATAAAGATACAAATAGTTTTAGATATAGTTATTAAAAGATACGCCATTAGTTAATTTCGAAGCATAACTAACTTATTATTTAGATACCCACAATTACACTAAGTAATTATAAATGTCACTTTAACTAAATACACAATATACCTTTCCATCTTAATCAAAAGAACAAAACATCATAATAGAATAAAGGATACAATCAAAACGTTAAACTTCTAATAACAAATTATTGCTCTATTAATCAACATTTGGTATGCCAATAATATCTGGCCACTGTTCTGGTGGGGGTATTATAATAGGCGGTTCAGGGGAGGACGCGCCGTCACTTGGCGTCAACGCACGAGCTCGGGCAAAGGGTGGCGATGGTGGTGGAGCCACCGATCGACTCACGAGCTGGTCTACGTGTCGACGATGCAGCTCTCCGTCTTCCGTCCTTACCAAATAACCACTGGGACCTTCTACCATCTCTACTGTCCCTCTATGCCATTTTTCGCCGGGGCCGTACATCCGCACCAAAACTGGCTGGTTCACAGTAAATGTGCGAGCTGGAGTGCGCTGTGCAGCTGCATCCAACTGCTCCTCCGTTCCATTTGGCGCTGTTTCTGGGTGCAGACTGGACACGGCTGTCCTATACCGGCGCCCGTTCAACATTTCAGCTGGGGTCTTATTAGTACAGCTATTCGGCACTGTTCTTAGTGCATATAGGGCTTTAGGTAACTTTTCTGCCCAAGGTCTAGACTCGCTAGCCATTTTTCTAAGTTTATTCTTAAATGTTTGGATGGCCCTCTCGATCTGCCCATTTGACGCAGGATGGTAAGGCGGTGAGTATAAGTGCTTAATCCCATTACTTTTCAGGAATATGTTAAATTCCCTTGATGTGAAATTCCGGCCATTATCACTCACTAATACATCGGGTAAGCCCTGGGAAGCAAAAATTCTTCGTAGACAGGCAATCACTGCTTCACTCGTCATAGACGGCATGATCTCAGCTTCAAACCACTTGCTATAGCAGTCAATCAAAACCAGGAATGTCTTACCCTGAAATGGGCCCGCAAAATCAACATGGAGACGACTCCAGGGCCTTTCTGGAATAATCCAAGCTTGGGGATCTCTCGGTGGGTTATTTCTCACACCTTGACACTGCTCACATGCTGACACCTGTGCTTCAATCTGTTGGTCCATACCCGGCCACCAGACGTATCCTCTTGCGTACGCCTTCGTTTGGACTATGCCTGCGTGCGGGGCGTGCAATAATCTCAGTACGTCACCTTGCAGTGACGTAGGCACGATCACTCTGTTACACCATAGTAAACATCCTTTACTATGCGAAAGAGCCTCCCTTCTTGTCCAAAACGGCTGCAGGGCAGGGTCGCTGTTAGTACGCGGCCAGCCGTGAAGTACGTGAAATAACACTTTCTGCAGGAGCTTATCCTTTTAGTCTCATTGGATATTGTGGACGCATCGATATTCCATCCTTCCGGTTGATCATCCAGCAACAGTACTTCTCTTACCGGTTTTTCGAGCACTACCGTGGTAGTGTTAGATGTCCACCTGCTTAAAGCATCTGCATTTCCCAAGGACTTGCCAGGTCTATATCTTATATCGTACTCGTACGCACTCAATTTCAACGCCCAACGTAACATTCTTGGAGAGATCTGATCAGGAATGGGTTTCCTTGGATTAAAAAGCCCTACCAATGGCTTATGGTCCGTAATGATACAAAATTTACGACCAGCTAGAAATTCGTGGAATTTCGTTAGGCCAAAAACTATAGCAAGGGCTTCTTTATCTATTTGCCCATATCTTCTCTCATGAGGCTGTAATGTCCTGGATGCCATCATTACAGGCCTTTCAGTGCCATCATTCATTATGTGTGCAATAATTGCTCCAACACCATAACTCGAAGAGTCACAGATGAGTAAAAGCTCATAATTCACAAGAGTCAAGTCAGAGGACAACATTTCTTTTGCTAGTTCAAAAGCCTTATTTTCGGCTTCACCCCAAACCCATGGCCTTTTCGCTTCTAATAGTCTGTGCAATGGTTCCAAGATAGACGCTTTGCCAGGTATGAACTTTTCGTAGAAGTTAT
Organism: Maruca vitrata; assembly: GCA_039566165.1. Classification (NCBI taxonomy): domain Eukaryota; kingdom Metazoa; phylum Arthropoda; class Insecta; order Lepidoptera; family Crambidae; genus Maruca; species Maruca vitrata. The sequence goes on along the minus strand of CM076938.1, from coordinate 2,505,756 downwards.
AAAGTCCCAAAAATGCTCGCAGCGATTCTTTACTGGTTGGAACCGGTTTTTCCTTGATCTCTTTGACTTTCAAGGGGGAAGGATGCAAACCCTCACCGTCAATCATATGGCCTAAAAAGTGTATTGAGTTCGTAGCAAACACACATTTTTCTGCGTTAAGGTGGAACCCTAAATCATTCAGTATAGTAAGAACTCTGGCTAAACGCTCATTATGTTCTGCCATATGTCTGCCTGACACGGCTACGTCATCAAGCAGACACGCTACACCCTCGAGGCCAGACAGAGCATTTGACATTACTCTCTGGAATATCCCCGGAGCCGCATTAACTCCAAACGCCAGGCGGTTCATCTTCATCAGCCCTAACGGCGTGTTAAGCGTCAAGAGCTTTGAAGTCTCTTCATCGACTTTCAGCTGCAAGTACGCTAATTTTAGATCTAATTTACTGAAAATGCGCCCCCACTAAGCTTCACGAACGACTCTACTGCAGCTGGCAAGGGATATGTATCAACTTCAATTGCTAGATTGACTGTTGAGCGATAATCCCCGCAGATCCTAAGTGACCCGTCGTCTTTCTTAACTAGCCTTAATGGTGTAGCCCACTCCGAATGCCTGACTGGACTGAGGATCCCAGAGTCAATCATGCTCTTCAACTCTGCTTCAACCTGGTGCCTCAAAGGGAACGGCACCGGTCGCGATTTCAAATATCGAGGCTTAGCGTCTGCACGAACGTGTAGTGATACCGCCGGACCATTATACTCGCCAAGTGTTTTTTAAACAAATTCGGGAACTGGCCTACTAAATTCTCAATTTGTTGGCCATTCCAACAAATTCCAGAGATTTCTAACCCCAACGGGTCGAACCAGTTCCGGCCTAAAGACAGGGGCCTCTGCCAGACACCACTATTAGTTCACATTGGGCCTCTTTATTACCCAACTTTACACGAACATGTGTGGCCCCCAAAACCTTCAATGGATCACGAGTCCACGTCACTAGCTTAATATCAGTCGACTTCAAAGGAGGAGGTGAAATCCAAAGCTTCTTAAAAACGTCTTCACACATGATGGTTCGCGATGCGCCGGAGTCCACTTCCATCTTGACCGCAGCACCGTCAATCGCAACGTCCACGGTTATCGGCGGTCGGTAACTATCCGAACATCTGTATACCCCCATCATCTTTTCAGGCATAACGTCATCAGCTTCTTCCGCACCCTCCACTTGGTGCACTTTCGAATTCTTCTTTACACACGCAGATGTTATGTGTCCATATTTCTTGCAATAGAAACATCTGGCTTTTACAAAGGGACACTGCTCATTCGCTTTGTGTCGTCGCGCACAATGTCGACAGTCGTCAGACTTAATTTTTCCAATATCCATTGGCTCAGTAGACGTGGATGGAGTTAGCTTCGATTCATGGTCAACAGATGGGCACATGTACATATCATTGAAAGTCGCCTGGTAGTTAAGGCACTGCTGCACAGCCGACTCATAAGTGAGATCTTTAGCCTTTAACAGTTCACGACGCAAGCGATCGTCACGCACACCCAAAACAAGTCTATCGCGCAGCTGGCGCTTCAAATCCGTGAAATTACACTGAGCGCCCAATAAACTCATAGCCCCTACGAAGTCCTGCACGCTTTCGTCTTTGGATTGTACACGTTTATGGAACTTTCCCGCTTGTAATATTTCATTCACTTCGGGCTCATAAAATTTGTCCAAAACCGTCAAAATGTCATAAAATGGCACGTTAGTGGGACGAATCGGCACCAATAATGACACAATTAGTGAATAAGTCTCTTTGCCGCACTGCGAGAGAAACAAAGAACGCGCTTTGTTCAGGTCCGTTCTATCAATCCCTGCTACATCGAGTGCGCACAACAGTCGGTCCTTATATTCACTCCACTTGTCAGTTTTGGGGTTAAACTGCCCGGGGAACACTGCATTTCCAACATTAGTCGCCATAATTCACAACAATCACAAAATTTTTACTCAGTCGCCATTAAAAGATACGCCATTAGTTAATTTCGAAGCATAACTAACTTATTATTTAGATACCCACAATTACACTAAGTAATTATAAATGTCACTTTAACTAAATACACAATAGTTATTTTAATAAAATACTTTGTAGTTTTACGATTATGTTTTACATATACAATACATACTAAATTTACAATAACCTAAGACACATATTTGAGCATATTTAGAATGTTTCGTAAGGCAGCTAAACTTACTGTAATAACTGAATAGAATATATCTTTTGTTTATTTGGTACGTTATTCTCTTAGCTTATCTTACGTGGGCTTCAGCAAAATAAAAGCTCAAAGATTTGCTTTTGAAATGCTTTTCGCACCGTCACTAAGAGGGGGGTTCACTCCCAGTGGTGTGACGGTCTCCCCAGCGGCTGGCGAGGAGATGGTAAATGCCAACCGTGGCTCCTTAGCGAGGTGCAATGCCCAGGGGGTCTACCGACTGGGGTTTTAGTCGGTAGACCCATCGGCGTTGAACCCATTGTCGTTTGGCGGCGTCATGGGACTCTGACCTAGTCTTCTACAGCCACGACGAGTCTTCTACTGCCACGACGAACCCTAAGTTACCCTAAAAGTATCAAAATATTAACATAACATTTTCTCTTGTTTCAGTCGAATATGTGGACGCAGAGTACAGCCTGTGGCTCACGTGGTTCCTGACGCCGGTCATCGTGACCTTCCTGCTGCCAGCGGTCATCATCATACTCATATACATCAGCAGTATCATATTCCATCTCTATAGGTTATACAGGTACGTGATCGTGATAATTTGAGTGATAATTGGCTCATTGGTACATATTTGTGTACACCACTGTTGATTCTTGTATCCGTAACACAAGTGAAAGTAGAAAACTGAAACTGTCCGGAATATTTACCATGTTGTTTTGTTTTAATCAGCTCCTGATATTTCAGCACTGTTGCAAGCTGTTGATCATGGCGCTATCAGTGCATTTTCAGTTTTTCAATGTGTGTAACCATGACAGTTTAGTTTATAACAAGTTAAAGTAACTTACCCCCGGATCAGACTAAAGTATGTGATTTTGTTTAATATTGGTTTACTTATGTAGCATTTCATTATTTCTTACTGAACCTACAGCTGAGCATTTTAACAAGTTGTGCCCGGTTCTTTCGTTAACAAATTCTTGCTCAGCAGCAGCTTAGGTAGTGCCTAGTGCAAGTAAATACATACAGTTACATTTATATTATTTGTGTTCCAGGTTAAGGGTAGTTGATGGAGTCCAGAGCGATTGGAGGCACGCGGCGCGACTAGCAGTGTGTGCGCTATGGGATGCGCACGGGTGGCTGTGGCATGGTAAAAATAACCATCATCTAATTTAAATGGAAAATTAAAAAAAAAACGTATTTATAACCCCGCCTAAATAAGGACTTCCACCATCACCGGTCTTCCGATTTCGCGTCGGCTGTTCTAACCAACTGAGCTATCCACGTGTTGAAGCACCAATGCCATGGTCATGAATGCGAATATTTACAAATTTAAAATTTAGATTAGCGCTTTAAATAGCATTAAAACAAGAAATTAAAAAAAAATCATCGTCGTTAGCCCAATACCGCCCAACCTCAGGGCCTCAGTAAACTACGCTAACCAAGAGACTTGATCGACTTCACTCTTTAGAATTTCTACGAAGGTGTGCAAGCATTCTAGCGATGTCTATATTCATCGTAAGAGTACTCATACATCTCACTCAACATTTTAGAATGTTTAGCGCGATGAGTACCATCCGCTCACCTTAAAGTCTGGTGATGATGACGAAGTTACTCCAAAAAAAACTGACTACGATGATAGTAAGTTTTCTTTTTACTTCGCCTATACTGTCCCACTTCTGGGCATAGGCCTATTGTAATTCCCATGTAAGTTGCTGTCGAATTCAAACATATAAATAGAACCTCCTTCACCAGGCTACGAGATCCGCGGCCTGGAGAACATCCCGGACGGGCCGTTCCTGGTGATATACTACCACGGCGCGCTGCCCATCGATATGTATTACTTCATCGCGCGTATGTTGCTGTTCAAGCGCCGGCACATACACACCGTCGCCGACCGGTTCCTCTTCAAGATACCTGGTGAGTCAGCGGTCTTAGGGAGGAGCCTTCGGGAGCTGTCCCTAGTCAAATCCAATAGTCTATGATATGGGCTGCCATATCAAGGGAGACTATTTGATTTGGCTATACAACAGACCACAACACACACGATGCAAGAATCTTGCAGCAAGATGACTGGTGAGTCGGTGGCTCAATCAAGGAAGATGATATAGCACTTACAGTGAAATCCTGCTGAAGATATCTGGTAAATTCGTCACATTTAGGGAGGATCTTCCACTTTTCTCCATCATTTGTGGAAGTTTTTGGTCATTGCAGCAGATATTAAAAGAGATAGCAGTGCTCTTTCAGTCAGAGCCTGTTCAAGATAGCTGGTGCGTGGGTAACTTTTAGGAAGTTTTTGGTCACATCAGCCATGATCGGGTAGCCTTTGGGAGGTTTTTGGTTACACCAGTCAATGCAGACGACGCAGTTCTGGCCCTTGGCCCGGGTAACATCCCGGACGGGCCGTTCCTGGTGATCTACTACCACGGCGCGCTGCCCATCGACATGTATTACTTCATCGCGCGCATGCTGCTGTTCAAGCGCCGGCACATACACACCGTCGCCGACCGGTTCCTCTTCAAGATACCTGGTGAGTCTTAGGTCTTAGGGAAAGACCTTATTAAGGGCGACTATTGGATTTGGCTGTATAATAGAGCTAGCTATACTTGAATGCAAGAATCTTGCAATCTTGTCACATTTGGGAGGATTTGATCTCAGCAGCCCATATGAAGGAACATAATTGAACTCTTATAGTCAGATCTTGTCAAAAAAATTAATTGGTGAGTGAGACACTTTTAGGAGAATTTTACTCCAACAATATACACCGTGAAATTGTAGTGGTTGTTTTCCCGTGGCAGAACGATTTGCCTTTAGTAGTACTATCGAATCATGCAAATTATTCCGCGAAAAAAAAAAATTTTTTTTTCAAATTTTCAAAATAATAATTTTCCAACTCGAAAACGAGAGAAGCTATCGTTCTTTTATAAGATGTGACGTAATCTGGTACTGCTTGCCGCATGAAATCGATGCTTAAAGCTACAGAAGCTCGACGCCCTAAGTCATAAAGCGGCTCGAACGTGCTTTCGAGTTTCGGTTAAACCTTTCGTAAAACCGGCATTTATTGATTATAACAAAAAAGAACTCCACAAATCTATTGTACTACTAAGATAGAATCATTTTACTGCGGGAAAACAACCACTAAAATTTCACGGTGTATATTTTTTGAGGTTTTTGGTCATTGCAGCAGATATGGAGGGAGATGACTTAAAATATCCGGTTAGTGGGTAGCCTTTGGCAGGTCAAAAAACTACTCTGCCCCGAGTCAGTCTATTTGGAGGCGATAAAGGCCTCGAAAAGCTGAACGATTGCTGTCTTACGAGAACATGAGAGTTCAGTCACTTACAATCAACATTGCCGAAATAATAAAAAATAGTATCTCCTCACAGAGGATTGTTCGCTAGATAACTAAATGTCGCCTATTTCCAACAATGGACGTGTTTCGGCTGATGATGATATTGGTAGATAGCTGACAATTGTGTCGTGGTTTGTTCCAGGCTGGGCCAGTCTACTAGAGGGCTTGTGCGTGATCCCGGGAACAGTGCAGACGTGTGCCGGAGTGCTGCGCGCGGGGAACCCGTTAGCCATCTCACCAGGTTAGTTATATATATTACAAGATGACCTCACTCCGCCTGATGGTAAGCGGTAGTGAGATCCACATATCAGGTCCATCCACACCCTGAAGGCCTGCTTAAATGCCGTTTCACGTCCGCCCGAAGAGCCCGGGATCATAGGAGGGAGGGAAAACATGAGTTGGAAGGGCATTTCATGCCTTAATGACATGATATATTACCGACTACAACCTAACTTGAACCAAAGTCACATGACTTGGGGTCTCAAACTTATCAAATTTTTGATATGCTGTGCTCGGTACAAGATTATACCTACTATTTTTTAAGTATAACGGTTTTTTAGTTAATATATTTCTGATGTTATACAGTATGGTAACCTACGGTAATCACACTGCTCGATGTTATGAACACAGATTTAAATGTATCTTTGGGCAATATGTTACATATTAACATATAGAAAAAGTTAATTTAAGTAGCTTAAAAATGATTTCTAATTAATCAATTACACTATTCATTTTATAGAATTATGGGATTTTAATGTATCTATAGTATATGTATTTTTTTGTAGGGTAAGCAACAAAATCTAAAGTTCTTACAACAATCATGGTAATTTTGTGCGTTTGGTTTCCAGGTGGCGTGTACGAGGCCCAGTTCGGAGACCACTACTACGGGCTGCAGTGGAAGTCGAGGATCGGGTTCGCGAAAGTCGCCCTCGAAACTAAAGTGGTAAGTTTTTATTATCAGTTGCCTCTTTTTATTTGTACTCTCTCGCTTGTCAAGTATTGTTATCTTACTTGGATTATATTAAGATTTTATAGGGAGTATATTTGGAAATACTCTGTTAACCAAAATCGAAATGGGTTACATAGTGCAATTTAGTTAATTAAAGCAGTGGTCGGCAACCCATAGTCATTGATGAAATATAATTTCAATTTATTTTTTGGTTCGACACCAATAAAATATCATAATATGTACTAATATTGGGTAATTTAAAACTTCATTCTATTTGCAGTGCTCGATCAGGGCAACTTAGTATTAATGTTCGTTACCATGTTCTCCATTATTAATTCAAGCTCATTTCGGATCATTTCACTTTGGATTTGACGTCCAAAGCTATACTTGTATATTGTGGTTATAACCTATCGTTGTCCCGCAGCCAATAATCCCGATGTTCACCCAAAACGTGCGCGAGGCGTTCCGCACCGTGGGCTGGCTGCGCGGCGCGTGCCTGCGGCTGTACGCGGCGACGCGCGTGCCGCTCGCGCCGGTGTACGGGGGGTTCCCCGTCAAGCTCGTCACGCACCTCGGCCCGCCCGTGCGCACCGACGACCCCGCGCTCACGCCCGACTTGCTGCAGAAGAAGGTGCGATTACTTACTTATATAAAAAAATCGAAATATACACAGTGAAATTTTAGTGGTTACGCAAGAAAATGATTCTGTCTTAGTTGCACAAGAGATTGATGAAATAACGATAGCTTCTCTCGTTTTCGCGTTGGAAAATTATTATTCGGAAAATTTGAAAAAAAAAATTTTTTTTATTTTTCAAGGAATAATTTGCATGATTCGATAATATTACTAAAGGCTAATCGTTGTGCCACGGGAAAACAAGCACTAAAATTTCACGGTGTAAAACTCAAACGTGCGCGAGAGGTTCCGCACGTTCCGGTCCGCCCGTGCGCACCGACGACCCCGCGCTCACTCACGCCCGACTTGCTGCAGAAGAAGGTGCGATTACCGATATAGGTATGGCCGGTTTGACAGCATGTAGTAGCTAGTTCCGAGCGCTACCGATAGATGGCGCTGTCAGACAATCTCCACTGATCGAGTGGAGGTATTTTAATATAGCAAACAACAGATGGCGCCACCGTCAACAATAAATGAAGATTGGTGTTGGTTGAAGTTGGAAATTTCTAGTGTGACGCGGAAAGATAGAAAGATGAACTTCAATTAAATAACTCCCTACATGAAGAATTCGTTTGGTGCAATGTGTGTGATCCTGGTCAATAAACTACTTACTATATCCAAACTAATTTTATAACGCTTTTCACCTCGTTTGTTTGTTTCAATTTCTGTAGTAATAATATGATAATATGTCTTAACACACCTCTATTTTCGGGGCAGGTGGCGGCAGCGATCGAAGAACTGGTGCAGGAGCATCAAAGGGTACCGGGGAACATCCTCACCGCGCTCATGGAGCGGTTCTACGAGGTGCCCAAGAGCAAAACGAGGCCGAAGGAGTCAACGTCCAACGGCAAGTGCCACAACGGCACCAACGGCCAGAAGTGCGACAGTGACAAAGCGAAAGTGTCCTAACTCCCCCCGCGGCGACAGCCGATAGACTATAGAGCTAAAGACGCCATCTTGGAAACCTCGACGCCATCTTCTACACGTCCGCCATTTTGTGTAATTCAGAATGCCGGCAACTGATACCGTCTTGGCATGTTCTGATGCTGCGGCTACATTAGCTGGTTATGAATGACGAATAATTGTACAACTTATCTTGCTCTAAAAGAGTATGATAGAGAATCAAAATTTTCACCATTGCTCGCTAATTTGCCGCAGCATCAGACGATTTTGTACAGGGATCATTATGTGAATATTGTGTACGACGCAACATTTCATAATGCAACCCTTTATTTCAAGTTAGTTCAAAACTAAAACATTTCAAATTCAGTACAAAGTTATCTGGATTTGGCTTTGTGATTGAATACCGTACTTATGTTTAAGAGGTTAGATAATTACTTAACATTTCGAGCGAAAGAACACTAATTATGTAGTAATTGATTTTAAATATGTCCATGATAATATTTTTATAAGGTAAGAGTTTTTATTTATAAGTTTTTTTTTAATTTCAGTGCGTTACTAGATAATGATTATTTTACATAGTTTATTGCCAAAAAAGCATATTATTGTAGATAAGGACCAATAGATGATAAAAAAGAGAATTATACTTAACATACTAATAATACGCGGGAATGATTGAGTTTCATTAACCAAACTTGTTGAGAGATTGAACTGCATTTATAGAAAACAGAGGTTCAAAATTTACATAAAAGTTAAAAATATATATGTATATAACTATAAAAGCGTAAATTCTTATAGCAATAAACGCATTAGTACAAAATATGATTTTTTATCTAAACATGCTTAAATTTAAACATGTGTTTAAGTATTTCGGATAATTGTGATCAGTTATATCTGAAATGCATTCATATTTAATTTAATATTTATCATAAACCAGTGTACACGCGGTTTGTTTTGTATAAGCTTATTATTAAAATTATGATATTGGTTTTAATCCTCATTTTAATCAAATCTCAGTAATGTGTCAGTTTTTAAACATTTTGTTTTAAAAGTTGACCAAAGTTACCTATAATATATTTACTTTTACAAGAGATAACCGTGTGTATAACGCCTTAGAATTTATTAATGATTATGTATATTTAATATTTTCTTATGTAACACTCGACATATCAGACAAATATGAAAATTGTGATAGTTTAAAGACATTTCTTTGTATGTATACCTAATGAAATTGTGTCAAAATTGTATGTATTGGTTAGTTCAAATCAGTTGATGTTATTTAGAAAATGTATTGTGATGATATACTTAGTATGTGGAAACTAACATTTAGTATGTAGCCATTCTATGTGAATCTATGTAATTTTGTAGTCGGCTGCATATCTGCTTATGCAACACTGTAAAATTTCCTTGAAACCTTCAGTTTGCATTTTTGCATGGATTCGTTTACAGTTTTGGGTAAGTTCACGTGCAGTTGACCATAGAAAATGTATGTATAGTGTTTTTATGTAAATATATGAATTAGTACTATTTTACGTACGTGCTAAAATACTATTTTTAAACAGAAATGTATGGCACTTGTCACAAAGGCGACTATTAGGATTTTTGAAGGACTTAAAATTGTTTTTGTTTATAAAGAGAAAAAAATGTAAATTACCTATACAAATCAAACACAACCCAAGCATTGATTTGATCCCGTGGTGAATACTTCTGTTATGGTAATAGGGATATGCAAATACACCTAAATAAATAAATAACACCGCCAACCACTGAATGAATTAATATTTGTCCCGGGCGGGTATTGAACTCACGATTCTTAACTAGACAAATTACGCCAGTCTGTCCAAATACCTATCCAATGGGTTTAACTGGCAGCTAGAAAAAAATACCGAAGTTATCTGTTTCCTAAGTCCCGATTGTTGTTGATGTTTTTTTTTTAAACATTACCATGCAAATCGGCGATTGGGGAAATCTGTAAACGATGTTTTATGGAAGTTTAACTTGGTCATAGCATCTATTTAGTTGGCCAATCGAATTGTTTTGTGGTCATAAATAGGCGATCAATAAAAATTTTTTGTTTTGTAAAACTCAACTGTTGCAACAATTAAAAAAGTAAAAGAATAAAACAATGAACATGTAACAATTTGGAGCATTACAGGATTAAAGAGTCCTATTATCTATCTGTTACTGTGTTTCTAAAAGTAGTGTGTGTGTGAATCTAAGTCTGCCCTATATACTTACTTGACTGCTATGTTTATATATATTGTCTATTATTATACTTAATTGCAAACAAATACTTATATTAAGTAAGTATAAATAAAATATTTTCCAACAACCTGAAATAGTTTTATTTTTAGGTACCTATTCTAAGTTCCGATCAGATCCTTATTATATATCTTTCAACTCATTGTCATGTCTTTAATATAGCAAATGAAAATGTTTTTAAATAGTTCAGTTGCTTATGAGAAAGGAAAATAAAGTACAAATATATAAAAAACACCTTTTATTCAAAATGTCATTCTTATTAAAATACGAATTTATCTAACTTAACAACATACATATTTTGATACTACTTATTTATACATTTTCGTTCGACGTACACAATAACAACATATTATTAAAAACGTATCTAACATAACATTCAAGATTTGTTGAATAGCAAACATTATTTTTCTGTGAAAAGAAAACAAATTATTTTCTTTAAAGCGAAGCGTTATGGACAGGAAAACATAATTGTCACCTGATTTTCTCAATAGGAATGGAATAGAATTTGGAATATAGACAATTCTTGATGGCTACTTTATTTATGTACTTTAGCCATAAATAATTTGCTGGACGTTGTGGCGATTAACAAAATATACATTGAACTCCTCCCACACTCTCAGAAAAGAGTACATAAAATGAACAGTGAATGGTAAACTCATAGAACCTGTTAAATTTGAACTACTTATTAAAATAAACATCGGTCCTAAATGCGAAACTGTGGACCCAACCAAAATGTCGGGCAGTGATTTAATTTTTCATTTTTTAACTTCGTTGGTTCTCTTTTAGTGCCAATGTTTATTTTGATGAAGTGGAAGGCGTAAGAATTCAATCATATAAATCAGGGCTGTCAGGGCAAAAAATAGGTGTAATAAATATTTACTTTTTCGTTTTGATCTAACTGATACTGAACATTTCAGCCAATTAGGGCATCTTTAAAAAAGATTCTGCGGGCCGCATTCTGCCTTGATTTGGACAACTCTGACATAACTCAAGTTTAGGTATCTACACTCTTATGTATGGGACACATAGAGAGCGAGAGAGAGAGAGAGGAAGAGTACATTTCATTTCAGGGTATTGAAACACTATAGTTTTCACACATATGAATCATCTTTATCTGCCTGTCCTTAGCTGTATAGAGAAAGGCTCGTTTCCTGTGGTGTATGTTAGCATCACGGAGATAGAAAGTGGCTGGTATCTTGTATGTATTATAGGAAGTCGTTGTAGTTGGGCACGTCGTCGAACTGCTGCGCCTGAGTGGCCGGCCGCGCCGCGCCGCCGCCCGGACGGAACTGGGGCGTCTGCACACCGAACATAACATTAGTTATTATCCTTACTAATATTATACATCCGAAAGTAACTCTGTCTGTTTGTCTGCCTGTCTGTTACGCTTTCACGCATAGAGTACTGTACCGATTTAAATGAAATTTGGTACAGATATAGTCCTTACTTTTTAACTGACTGCGCGCGCTTATAAGGAAGTAATGTTTTACCCGTTAAACGTCTCTACGCGGACGAAATCGCGGGCGGAAAGCTAGGTACATTGTAATTTAGATTAATACACACCTGATGGTGAATGGTACATACATACATACCTTGGGTGTCCCTTATATTGTGAAAAATTCTGTTTTATCAAAGTTGGTAATTAAAAAAAAAATTGGTTTTTTTCAAATCTAATAATGCATACCCTCTTAATTTTTTTCCAATATTATAGCATATTCATATGTGAAATTAAAATAATTTATGATTATTGGAACCCGAACCGATATAACGTCAAATATTATAAACACCCTCATATTATTTCTCACACATTTAGGATTAAGTCGGCACGGGTTCTAATAATGTCAATTTATCTAATTTCGCAGATCATGAAGATACGATCTTGACAAAATTATAAGAAGGGTAGTGTTAGGTATTATAATTTAAAAAAAAAAAGGTTTTTTAACATAATGGTAAATACAAAAGATAATATTCAGAATATAAAGGGACACCCTAACATACATACATGGCACAAATCTGAATATAATAAAATTATTCCGACGAATTGAGAACCTTCTTCTTATTTTAAAGACGGTTTAAAACCGTTCACCTAATAAGTAATATATTTTCTTTTGATCCTAGTAAGAATTATCTTATACAAATTAGTGAGTGTCAAAATAAAATGAAAACCTAATGTATGACTGAGAAGTGTTATGGTTTAAAGTGACGTGATGAAATGAAAAATAAGAGATAAACACTGGGCAAGGGATAGGGGAAATTGATTGAGAGACAATGTTTGAAAATATGAAAGCATGTAGGTAATCTCTAAAGCTCTAAATTATACTAAATACGCATAGAATAGTAAAATCAGTAAAATATGTGCGTATTGTTATATTGCCAGAGTTAAAGAATAAAAATTAGTTAACAGCAAAATAGATAACCCAGAGAGAACACAAGAAGTACATAGGCATAACTAGGTATTTATTTTACTGGTACGTTTGACACGAAATTGCAAAGCGAAATAGAATAAATTATAAATATTTTTTACCCAAAAAAAGTTTAGTTAATTTTATTTCATATTGAGTTGAAAAATTAAAGCTGACTTGACTTTTTACTTTTTTTAAATAGGCTAACAAGATGACCTCACTCCAGCTGATGGTAAGCGGCAGTGAGATCCACATATGAGGTCGACAGGCAAAACTACTGGGAAAATCATTCCGAAAACTTGTCAAACGCGCCAGTAAACAACAAAAGTTAGTAATGAAAGGTGAAGGTGAAAGAAGCATTACTTGTGCGAGCGAGTAGTTACAGCTAGCGCGAGACTACGCGTAACAAGCCGGGGGTGCCGCCAGGGGTGTGTACGTTAACAGCCCACGGGTGTCAAAGTACACTGACATTCTACGGTTGTCATAGTTCGCTGCCACCCTAGGGGTGTCGGCATATTGGGACACCCCTGGTGTGTCAGTGTACTGTGGCGCCTCTAGGGTGTCGCAGTATGTCGACACCCAGGGGTGTCGCAGTACGTTGACACTCGAGGGGTGTCGCAGTACGTCGACACCCTAGGGGCGTCACAGTACACAGACACACCAGGGGGCTTAGACAAAGTAATATAATAAAATGTATGGGATTGACATTAGATTGACCACGTGATTTATCGCGTCTACTGTCAATCCCATACATTTTATTCTTTTCGAACTTCGTTATCGTTTTGATATCGCTACTTTGTCTAAGCATCTGGGGTGTCCCGATAAGCTGACACCCTGGCGGTGACCCTCCCGGGGTGTCGCGGGGTCTCGCTACATGTGCGGGGGGTGCGGGGGGTGCGGGCGCGGTCCTCGCGGCATCTGTTGTTGTTGTTGTTGTTGTTGTTGTTGTTGCTAGAACACACGACAGTTGCTACAACACCCCGTTCAACATGTCATGCTCTATGGAAACTGATAACAGCTAATCGATACCTTCATTCGCAAAGTGACAGCAAATTTTACATGGTGTTAACTGATTTACTTAAAAAAAAATGAGATATGAATATTTAGTTTTTCTTAAAAAAAATACATTTATAATTATTATCTAAAAACAGGATATTTGGATTATAAGAACTGACAATTTCTTCAAATAAAATCCGTTATTTTCCCTAAAAAAATTCTGTAACGGAGTTGTCTACTTTGCAAACTAAGGTATCGTAATGGCAGTCTAGACGAGCTAAATGTTTTAGGAGACTATTAATTTGCTTATGAACTCTGGATGATGTAACATAGACACGTTACAAGTTTATTACGATACATTTATTTTTCTCCCATTCAGGGTGATGTCGTCATAAAAATGAAGTTTAACGCAAGTTTTTCTCAAATGTTACATCATCTAGCGTATATTAAGAGCGAAGATTTCCCGAGCAAATGACATGTTGAAGAATGAGTGTGTGAAAAAATAGTTGTTAGGCTGTGGGTGAAAGCATTGAAAAAAAAGGTCATTAGTGCAAATAATGATGGTAAAGAAATTGATGATGATTACGAACATTCAGAATACAATTATAATTTTGAATTTATTTGTAGTTCAAAGTTCACTGAAGATTATAAACAAGTTTAGATGTGTCAAACTCAATAGTTATTTGATATTTTATAAATTAGGATGACAACACAACATATGTTAGAAAATATTATTATAGCACTGACTTATGATAACATTTAAGTAAAGTATTCTGAATATACATAACACACGATATTAGCTAAAACCGAAGAAAAACATGAAAATAAAATTAAGAGTAAATAGGATTTAAGAATCAGTAAATGTGAGAGTAAGCTAGAATAATAAAAAAGGTTATTTATGAACAAAGTGGTGATTAGAGTAAGTCTAACTAGCAGTAAAGTTAAAGCTTAACTTAGAATTTATTCTACTTTAAACAAAATAGCCCACGATTCTTAATAGGGCCCTAGCGGCTAAACAAAAAATCTATGATGCGCGGCTGGTGCGGCGCGCCGGCGCGTAGCTGCTGCTGCAGTCTCCTAGGCTAGTTACCTGCTGCAGCAGCAGTCTCCTAGGCTAGTTACCTGCTGCAGCAGATGGCGCAGGCCCGGGTTGTTGGCGGGCAGCAGCGGGCGCATGATGCGCGGCTGGTGCGGCGCGCCGGCGCGTAGCTGCTGCTGCAGTCTCCTAGGCTAGTTACCTGCTGCAGCAGCAGTCTCCTAGGCTAGTTACCTGCTGCAGCAGCAGTCTCCTAGGCTAGTTACCTGCTGCAGCAGATGGCGCAGGCCCGGGTTGTTGGCGGGCAGCAGCGGGCGCATGATGCGCGGCTGGTGCGGCGCGCCGGCGCGTAGCTGCTGCTGCAGTCTCCTAGGCTAGTTACCTGCTGCAGCAGCAGTCTCTAGGCTAGTTACCTGCTGCAGCAGCGGTCTCTAGGCTAGTTACCTGCTGCTGCTGCGGTCTCCTAGGCTGGTTACCTGCAGCAGCAGATGGCGCAGGCCCGGGTTGTTGGCGGGCAGCAGCGGGCGCATGATGCGCGGCTGGTGCGGCGCGCCGGCGCGTAGCTGCTGCTGCAGTCTCCTAGGCTAGTTACCTGCTGCAGCTGCAGTCTCCTAGGCTAGTTACCTGCTGCAGCAGCAGTCTCCTAGGCTAGTTACCTGCTGCAGCAGCAGTCTCCTAGGCTAGTTACCTGCTGCAGCAGCAGTCTCCTAGGCTAGTTACCTGCTGCAGCAGATGGCGCAGGCCCGGGTTGTTGGCGGGCAGCAGCGGGCGCATGATGCGCGGCTGGTGCGGCGCGCCGGCGCGTAGCTGCTGCTGCAGTCTCCTAGGCTAGTTACCTGCTGCAGCAGCAGTCTCCTAGGCTAGTTACCTGCTGCAGCAGCAGTCTCCTAGGCTAGTTACCTGCTGCAGCAGCAGTCTCCTAGGCTAGTTACCTGCTGCAGCAGCAGTCTCCTAGGCTAGTTACCTGCTGCTGCTGCAGTCTCCTAGGCTAGTTACCTGCTGCAGCAGATGGCGCAGGCCCGGGTTGTTGGCGGGCAGCAGCGGGCGCATGATGCGCGGCTGGTGCGGCGCGCCGGCGCGTAGCTGCTGCTGCAGTCTCCTAGGCTAGTTACCTGCTGCAGCAGCAGTCTCCTAGGCTAGTTACCTGCTGCAGCAGCAGTCTCCTAGGCTAGTTACCTGCTGCTGCTGCAGTCTCCTAGGCTAGTTACCTGCTGCAGCAGATGGCGCAGGCCCGGGTTGTTGGCGGGCAGCAGCGGGCGCATGATGCGCGGCTGGTGCGGCGCGCCGGCGCGTAGCTGCTGCTGCAGTTGTTGTTGCATCGCTTGGTGTTTGCGTTGCTCCTGAAAGATTAGAAAAAATTGTGATTAGTTGATGACATTATAATGTACCAGTAAGCTACTAAATGCATTGTAGAAGTCGATTTTTGGTATGCGAAAGTTTGACGTGTGGCTAATAGACTGTCCAAAAAAATAAATAAAACATAAGTCTTAATAGGACAGGAAACTTCATCATTTCGAACTTTAGCAAACCAATGGAAATCGCACTGCTTGTTCGGCAAAAATACTTTGCCGCTTAGCTCAATGAGGTGTGGCGATCTTTTCTTTTTCATAAAAAGCTGACAAGATGTCCACACTATGATCCACATATGATCTGGAAAAGAAACTGCTGCGAAGTTTATGAAACCTTGGGGGGGACGGGGGGACCCCTACCTCCATCTGGCGGTAGTGCTGTTCCTGTTGCTGAGCCGCTTGTAGATGCGTCATGATGTCCATCTGCGACTTGTACTGTTGCTGATGAGCCGCTTCCAGGCTCTGCTGGAGCTGCTGGATCTTCTCCAGGTTTTCTCTGCGGGCTGCCTCCAGTCCGTCCATCTGGGTCGGGCGCGGGCCTTTCCCGCCCACTTGGCCCACTTGGCCTACTTGGCCTACTTGGCCGCCCATGCCGCCGCCGATCATCATGCCCTGGAAATAATTGGTTATGTTATACTCATTATATCGATTTTATCCGAGCTTACAGTTACCACGTAACTGAAGATTTTAGACTGATTCTCTAAGTGGAAAAACATCTACAAAAATGGCTTGATTCTATGTATGTATGTAGCAATTCATTACATTGCTAGAAACATACATAGAATCACGCCATTTTCCCAGAGGAGTAGGTAGAGATCACTTCCTGCTATGTGCTAGTCCTGGCACGCCACTTTCGCTTCTTTCACATCCATAAATTTTCAATGCTCGTCGATTACGAGTACTTTTGATTAGTTTTAAATGATTATTTCTTTAGCAGTTCATGGGTAGGACTTTCATTTTTTCTTGTATTACATCGACTTTAGGCGGCCGTCAATTAGAAGCGTAGCCATCCCTGGGCATTTGTTACAAAACCAAGGTTTACTCACGCCGTCTATTATAATCTTTTGGATTACCACTACTATTAAAACTTTGTCACATCATCATTTGTCTCCTTCTGTCCAAAGCCTGGAGATCCCTAGGCAACTTTCCCAGGATTCCTCAACCCCATCAAGTGTAACCCGGTTACCTGCGGGTGCTGCTGGTGCGGCTGCATCATGGGCTGCGCGGGCAGCTGCGGCAAGTGTAACCCGGTTACCTGCGGGTGCTGCTGGTGCGGCTGCATCATGGGCTGCGCGGGCAGCTGCGGCAAGTGTAACCCGGTTACCTGCGGGTGCTGCTGGTGCGGCTGCATCATGGGCTGCGCGGGCAGCTGCGGCAAGTGTAACCCGGTTACCTGCGGGTGCTGCTGGTGCGGCTGCATCATGGGCTGCGCGGGCAGCTGCGGCAAGTGTAACCCGGTTACCTGCGGGTGCTGCTGGTGCGGCTGCATCATGGGCTGCGCGGGCAGCTGCGGCAAGTGTAACCCGGTTACCTGCGGGTGCTGCTGGTGCGGCTGCATCATGGGCTGCGCGGGCAGCTGCGGCAAGTGTAACCCGGTTACCTGCGGGTGCTGCTGGTGCGGCTGCATCATGGGCTGCGCGGGCAGCTGCGGCAAGTGTAACCCGGTTACCTGCGGGTGCTGCTGGTGCGGCTGCATCATGGGCTGCGCGGGCAGCTGCGGCAAGTGTAACCCGGTTACCTGCGGGTGCTGCTGGTGCGGCTGCATCATGGGCTGCGCGGGCAGCTGCGGCAAGTGTAACCCGGTTACCTGCGGGTGCTGCTGGTGCGGCTGCATCATGGGCTGCGCGGGCAGCTGCGGCAAGTGTAACCCGGTTACCTGCGGGTGCTGCTGGTGCGGCTGCATCATGGGCTGCGCGGGCAGCTGCGGCAAGTGTAACCCGGTTACCTGCGGGTGCTGCTGGTGCGGCTGCATCATGGGCTGCGCGGGCAGCTGCGGCAAGTGTAACCCGGTTACCTGCGGGTGCTGCTGGTGCGGCTGCATCATGGGCTGCGCGGGCAGCTGCGGCAAGTGTAACCCGGTTACCTGCGGGTGCTGCTGGTGCGGCTGCATCATGGGCTGCGCGGGCAGCTGCGGCAAGTGTAACCCGGTTACCTGCGGGTGCTGCTGGTGCGGCTGCATCATGGGCTGCGCGGGCAGCTGCGGCAAGTGTAACCCGGTTACCTGCGGGTGCTGCTGGTGCGGCTGCATCATGGGCTGCGCGGGCAGCTGCGGCAAGTGTAACCCGGTTACCTGCGGGTGCTGCTGGTGCGGCTGCATCATGGGCTGCGCGGGCAGCTGCGGCAAGTGTAACCCGGTTACCCTGCGGGTGCTGCTGGTGCGGCTGCATCCGGCGGCTGCGCGGGCAGCTGCGGCAAGTGTAACCCGGTTACCTGCGGGTGCTGCTGGTGCGGCTGCATCATGGGCTGCGCGGGCAGCTGCGGCAAGTGTAACCCGGTTACCTGCGGGTGCTGCTGGTGCGGCTGCATCATGGGCTGCGCGGGCAGCTGCGGCAAGTGTAACCCGGTTACCTGCGGGTGCTGCTGGTGCGGCTGCATCATGGGCTGCGCGGGCAGCTGCGGCAAGTGTAACCCGGTTACCTGCGGGTGCTGCTGGTGCGGCTGCATCATGGGCTGCGCGGGCAGCTGCGGCAAGTGTAACCCGGTTACCTGCGGGTGCTGCTGGTGCGGCTGCATCATGGGCTGCGCGGGCGGGTGCGGCGAGTGTAACCCGGTTACCTGCGGGTGCTGCTGGTGCGGCTGCATCATGGGCTGCGCGGGCAGCTGCGGCAAGTGTAACCCGGTTACCTGCGGGTGCTGCTGGTGCGGCTGCATCATGGGCTGCGCGGGCAGCTGCGGCAAGTGTAACCCGGTTACCTGCGGGTGCTGCTGGTGCGGCTGCATCATGGGCTGCGCGGGCAGCTGCGGCGCCGCGCCCATGAGCGGCGGCGCGCCCGCCATGCCGCCCGCCATGCCCGCGCCCTGCCCGGAGCTACCTGTGCACACACCATAAATCTCTGTTACCCGTTGTCTGAAATAAAACTGATTTTACGGATTACTAAGGCCAATATATCCCGGGCAAGACGGTCTTGTCTGTTACAAGCGCCGTAAAGAGCTCGAAACGTCGGGTCTTTAAATAATATGTTTAGAATAACCATACATGCGAGTTTAATCCGTAAATATTTCAACACAAAAACATCTGTCATCGGTCTGTCCAACACAAAAATATTTTTTCAATGCGAACCATTAATTTCTGACATTACCGCGTTCAAACGAATAAACAAACTCTTCAGCTTTATAATATTAGTATAGATAAGTAACAGGTACTGACCGGACATCGAAGGCGTGGGCATAGCGCCCTGCATGCCGGAGCCGCTGGCGCCTCCTGGCGGCAACTGCTTGTTGATGATCTGAGTTATCTTCTGTTGCTGGATCACCTGCAAGACAATGTGGACAAAAATTTTGTAACTAATATCTAAAGCAGAAAATCGATCTGGACAATGATAGTTCTTTCCACTTTGTTTTCAGGGAGATGCCAAATCATATTTTTTTCTTATTCCTCTTAATTGACAAGACCAAGCTAATGGTTTGGTCATCATCACTGCACTTGCAGAGGAGCGAATGGCTCTCATGAGTCCGAAAATCGAAAGCCATTTTAGTCTGAACTTTTAATAAGAATTGCCCGTAACCTTCTTTAAAAGTCTTTTGCTACATACACTTTTGGGTAGACGTCTTCGAATTTCTAATTATTTTTTTTTTATACCTTTTATCGACGAATTTGATCGAATATCGAAGACATTTGCAGTCTACTTTCGAAGACATTTGTAAACTAAATAATTTCAAAGACATTTGTAAAGTATTAACTTTCAAAGCATCCTACTTAAAAATACCATTAAGGCTGCCATCAGAACGCCACATATCTTCCTGAGCCGATCGACGAAGATAGCCGGGTTGATCTTCATGTCTTTCAAAGAGCTTTCTTATCTTGACAAACTACTAACTTTCAAAGACATTTTTCAAGAATGTTGTCAAAGACGAGTTTGAAAGTTTGAGAGAGTTTGAACTCCACATACCTTCCTGAGCCGGTCGACGAAGTTGGCCTGGTTGTTGGGTATGAAGCCGAGGTAGGCCTTCTTGTCGGGCGTGTACAGCAGGATCAGCACCTTGATGTCGCACTGCGGCGGCGACGACATCAGCGAGAAGTGCACGCAGCCCGCCTGAGAACACATAAACACACACACACATATTTTATTTATTAATTAATAGATTAGGTGCAACAAGTTATATTTATATAATATTTATGTGACGACATCTGACAAAGAACTTCGCACATCATCCAACAGATGGCGCTCACATACTATCTCCACAACAATATGTAGTTAATATGAAATCTACTTCTCACTTCAAAGTTATTCGGGCCACTTACTATATATAGAGCAAAAACCAAGATGGTAATTGGACCATGGTCCCCGAGCACGATCACCTAGCTCGGCGGAAGATCTTCCCTTTTCCTTCTCACTCCTATCACTCCTAAATATAGATTGATTCTATAGTAACTTTAAGGCTGCCGAATAAGATCTCCTTTGCCGCTTTCCAAAATACCGTTTAGTGTTAAAAAGACGCAACCAGTGTATTTTTAGCTTTAAGTTAGTCAATTTGGAATAAGAAATTTGACAGAGTATTTTGACGTGTCCTGTTTGAAATGGATTGTTTAATTAAACAATTAACGATCACAGATCATAGATTTTGCGAAAAAAATATATTTAGACATTCGTGCATGAGTGTAGAAATAAGGGGGCCACTTATGTGTTGGCGTAAGTCAGTCGGGTTATGCCAGCAATTATTTCTCTATTAAATGCTACCGTGACTTCATCTTCTAGCTGATGTGTTAAAGAAGGAGCTTTGGAGTTCTCCAGGTCTCCAGTTGGAATCAGGCACGCCGATGTTGCTGATCAGCTGCTTCAGCATCAGCTGCACGATGACCAGTCCAGGTCTCCAGAGGGCCTACCATGAGTTGGCTATCGAAAACTTACTTACGTTAAAAACCTATTTAGTTGTTTTTTTCATACGGCCCATTTTAGTTCTTCGCGTAACCACCAGCGGCGCTGTACAAGTTTTTCATAGACATATTTACGTAGGCGATATCGAGTGCGTAAGTTTTAAACTCATGGTAGCCCCACAGGTGGCAGGTGGATGTATACAAGGCGACACTCACAAACCCGTTGACCATCACTTTGGTGAGCGCGTCCAGCGCCTCGCTGGGCTGCAGGTGGAACAGCACCGACTTGCTGTCCTTGAGGTACTGCCCGCCGATGTTGCTGATCAGCTGCTTCGGCATCAGCTGCATGAGGAGTTTGTTCGGCCACGTGTCCACTTTCAGCTCGGGCTCCACTTCTTTCGAGCCGGCTGACACCTGGGAACAGATAGGAAGCATTTAATTAATAACGGTTTAGGCTTAGAGTGCTAACATATTATGACAAATCGAAACACGTTGTTATGGATCTAAACTAGTTTTGTGATATTAGATACTGCAACATAAATCCTGATTTCTTTTTATCTTTACTGACAAACGATGATGGCTTGGAGTAGCCTCGTCATCATCACTGGACTTGCGGGGAGCGGATGGCTCTCACCCCTAAGTCCTTAATGGAGATGAGAGATTATTACTAATGTGACAATTTATTAGTGGATGTTAATTGCCTATAGAAATAAATATATTTCGATTTTGAATGCAAACAACAAAGTAGATGTGTTTTTTGTACCAAGTGTGTATTTTTTCCATATTCGTCTATCACTGTAAACATGGATGTTTTAGACAAATATTTAGTGTGAACACTAAATATTTGTTCTAGGGTCATATCGAAATTTTGACGTTTGTCACAAGAGATATGTTTTGTCATAGGTTCCCAATCTTCAATCGAGCCACTCAAGTCGATATAATATTTTTTAATAATGACTCGCTGATTATTAGTGTGAAACACCGAAGTCATCGGCTTCAGTACCTGGCAGCAGGCCCCTCTTAGCCACTGGGCACTATGGGCACTTGCCCAGGGCCCCGTGATCGAATGGGGCCCCCTACTTCCTGTCAGATTACCAAATGACAAAAAACATTACTTCAGAAAAATCTGATGTTAATGACTTACTACAATACCTACTTATTAGCTTTAGTTTGCCATACCTTGTACAACGGTCATTGAGGGGAAACAGAAAATATCTATTGGTTTTAAAAATATGTTAGCTAAGTATGTGCCTGTGTGTATGTTTTAAACTATTCAATATAAATTCATCATTCATCAATCAATTGTATTGCACTAGACATAAAAACATTGGTAAGAAATCATTGTTTTCAGTTTTTCTATTAAAATTTTTCTTTAAAGCATTAAACCACTTATGGCTTTCGGAAAATGCTCGTGTCTTTAACATACACTTTTGTGTTGTGTGTCTTATAATTATTATCAACATTTATAAATGATTAATATAAGCAAATATTGTTCGCCGTTGCAAGGTAACATCGATATTTCAGGTTTGATATCCGTCAAAAAGATCGAACTATAAATGCAACCATAAAAAGTGTATAAGTACTCCACTCTCGCTCAATAATGAGGTTTTCCGATATTAGTATGTTTAGGTTAATTTAAATACCTATACCTTATTATGTACCGTGTTTCTTTTAAATAAATAAATTATTATTATTATTTTTTTACATTGTTTCTCAACTCTCTACCTCTCTGTTATTATTATTATATGTAGGTAGGCGACTTCGTTTGCGTGAGCTACAGGATTTTACATAAAAAAGTTTTTTTCCCAATAACTCCCGTTCCAGTGGGAATTTTGCAATATCCTATTGCAACTAAGCTTTACGTTTATCAGGGTATCCGCATGCCTAATTTAAATTATCTATCTTACGTGGTTAAGATTTGTCATACAATTTTTTTTCCCGCTACCTCCTGTTTCCGTGGGAATTTCGGGAATTCCTCTGAAGTACTTAAGCTACTTCCAAATTTCAAGTGCCCACGTTTAGCCGTTTAGGCTGTGCGTTGATGTGTCAGTCAGTCAGTCAAAACAGTTACTTTCTCCTTTTACATATTTACTAGCTGTGCCCGCGACTTCGTTCGCGTGGACTACAGGATTTTACTTACAGAAGTTGTTTCCCAATAACTCCCGTTCCCCTGGGAATTTTGTAATATCGCGTTGCAAGTAAGCTTTACGTTCATTAGGGTACCTGCATGCCAAATCTCAATCTTACGCGGTTTAGATATTTTCATACAAAATTTTAGGTTTAAAGAAATTTATTCTCATAAGAAATTTACATTTAATTTATAATGAGAAATACAAACAAATATATAAGTAACTAATAGGGATGTATTTAATCATCGACCGGCACTTTTTTTTTCTATAAAATGTTGCTTGAGTTTGTGTTTAAAAGTCAGCATGTACTCACATGTGTTGTTTGTCCCTATTACTCTCGTTCCCGTGGGAATTTTACAATAAACAGTTGCTAAGTGTCTACACTAAGCTACGTCCCTTCCAAATTTCAAGTGCCTACGTTTAGCCGTTTAGGCTGTGCGTCGATATGTCAGTCAGTGAGTCAGTCAGTTTATCCTTTTATATATTTAGATAGGTAACTAAATAGTGTTTTCTCAAGGTCATAGGGGCCCCATGATCCTAATGTGCCCAGGGCCTCAAATAGTTTAAAGACGGCCCTGCCTGGCAGGGCAGGTGCCTCGCGGTCTCACCTGGCAGGGCAGGTGCCTCGTGGCGTGGTCTTCTGCTGGTCGCCGGGCGCCTTGCCCTTCTCCATCCACTCGAGCACGCCGCTCCAGATGAAGCTCCTCTGGCGCTGCTGGTGCGGCGGGTGGGAGCACCTAGGACATCGGCTGCAGTACCTGGCAGGGCAGGTGCCTGTTCTCTCACCTGGCAGGGCAGGTGCCTGTTCTCTCACCTGGCAGGGCAGGTGCCTCGCGGTCTCACCTGGCAGGGCAGGCGCCTGTTCTCTCACCTGGCAGGGCAGGTGCCTCGCGGTCTCACCTGGCAGGGCAGGTGCCTCGCGGTCTCACCTGGCAGGGCAGGCGCCTGTTCTCTCACCTGGCAGGGCAGGTGCCTGTTCTCTCACCTGGCAGGGCAGGTGCCTCGCGGTGTCTCACCTGGCAGGGCAGGTGCCTCGCGGTCTCACCTGGCAGGGCAGGCGCCTGTTCTCTCACCTGGCAGGGCAGGTGCCTGTTCTCTCACCTGGCAGGGCAGGTGCCTCGCGGTCTCACCTGGCAGGGCAGGTGCCTCGCGGTCTCACCTGGCAGGGCAGGCGCCTGTTCTCTCACCTGGCAGGGCAGGTGCCTGTTCTCTCACCTGGCAGGGCAGGTGCCTCGCGGTCTCACCTGGCAGGGCAGGCGCCTGTTCTCTCACCTGGCAGGGCAGGTGCCTCGCGGTCTCACCTGGAAGGGCAGGCGCCTGTTCTCTCACCTGGCAGGGCAGGTGCCTCGCGGTCTCACCTGGCAGGGCAGGCGCCTGTTCTCTCACCTGGCAGGGCAGGTGCCTCGCGGTCTCACCTGGCAGGGAAGGTGCCTCGCGGTCTCACCTGGCAGGGCAGGTGCCTCGTGGTCTTCTGCTGGTCGCCGGGCGCCTTGCCCTTCTCCATCCACTCGAGCACGCCGCTCCAGATGAAGCTCCTCTGGGGCTGGTGCGGCGCGTGCGCGGGGAGCGGCGCGTGCGGCGCGTGGGGGGGCGCGGCGGCGGCGGGGGAGGTGGCGCCGCCCGGGCTGAGGATGCCGCCCATGCGCTGGTGGCCTTGCTGTGGGGGAATGGTCAGTTTCAGTGGCGTAACTACAGGGTGGCAAGTCGGCAAAATGCCACGGGCCCCCACTCGGTAGGGGGCCCCAGCTGAAAGGGGCCCCCGGTCATAGGAGAATCTCAACTGCCAAAACACATACACATTAAGATAAAAAAAAGAACGGGGGATGCACGGGGCCCCATCCGATTAATTTTGCCACGGACTTCAACAAGTATAGTTACGCCACTGGTCAGTTTACAGGTCCACAGTCTACATATGGGCTGTGATGGTACTTAATGGAAATTAAACTAAAAAAAGTACCATTTTCTAATCCTCAAATAACATGTATTGACATGTCATTTGCAGATATCCGTCACGCGAACGTTTTTTTTAATCCGATCAATGCTTTAGCTGAAAAATGGTGGAATAACTGGTCTACTTTTGAATTTTTAGTACCGTATATAAAAACAGTATAACATGTATTTTTTACGTTCAATAAGAAATATCTCCTTATAGTATTATCAGATAGGATATATATTTTGATTGCACGTAAAAATTAATAACAACTAACTTAACTAAATTGGCACAGCGTCCCAAAACGTGTCTTTGCCTCCGATAATAAGAACCTTCACCTGGGCCAATCCTGCGCCAGTTGTCCGCGTGGAGCTCGCGCAGATTTTTCACGACCTCGTCCTTCCAGTGGTACCTTGGACGCCCAATCTGCCGCCGACCACTAGGTCGTTCCCTATATGCTCATTTCGCAGAACGGTCCATATCCATTCTCTTAAGATAATAACATCTACTACACAATTTATGTAAGTATCATAAGCCTTTTATTTGTCTATATTTATTCATTTATTAACGAGTTACATAGAAACTTAAAACTAGGAATACAGTTGTGAACGGCGCAACAAAAATCAGTTTCGGTTTTACCATGCACCGCAGATTCGACGTCAGTCACAATATACAAAAATTCACTGATTAGTGAGTACTGAGCTGGCCGATCATGTCGTTCTATTGTATTCATCATCATCACCAGCCGTAGAACGCCATGCACTTCGGTCCTGCGCCAGTCTCATCCAGAGACTATTGTATTGCAAGTTGTTAATTCGCATGGGGGGTTATCAAGCCAGTAGTCCAAAGCGTACCTGTGCAGGCGGCGGCGGCGGGTAGGACGGCTGCGCCAGCTGTGTGAGCAGCGCGGAGTTGTTAGCGAAGATCGGCTGCCGCGCGCCCGCCCACGCCGCGCGCGCCGCCCCGCGCGGGAACAGCGGCGCGGGCGGGCGCGCCGCCGCCGCCGGGGGGCCAGTGCGGGCCGCCCTGGGGACACGAGAAAAAAAACATATAACAAAAAATACTGGCCAAGTACAAAACCAAGATCTACACGGACCGTACGAAGTGGGTGAAGGGAGAAATGGCACTGATTGATTAATCAGTGCGTCCTACCCGTCATGACGTATGGAGCTGAAATTTGGATACTGACAGCACGGCTGGTTCACATGTTCAGAGTAGCTCAGCGGGCTATGGAAAGAGTTATGCTCGGTATTTTTCTGCGGGATCGAATGACCCGTCTTAAGTGGCAGTGGGCTGGCCACATTAACCGGAGAACCGACCAACGCAAAGTACCTAAATGTTCAACAATACTTCCCGTTGATTTTTACGATGTGACTTCACATCACAATTTTGTCGAGACCGTCACGAATTCTACTGTACTTATGAGAAATGCATAAATAATACGGTAGTTTAACACAAACTAGCAAATTTTATCAAGAAAAAATTTGCATTATTAAAATCTTAGTCAATATGTATAATATAGTCATCATGACATACGGATAGACGTCTCCCTGTATGTCGGGCACCGGCGGCGGCGCGGGGCTGGGCGGGCGCTCCTTGAGGCTGTACCCACGCAGGAGCACCAAGTGCCGGGGGTCCTGTAAACAATATAGTAAGCTATTATATGTACTTTCAGTCTATAAAACAAAATCTACCTTGACATACGATGATGGCTTGGATTGGAGTAGCCTCGTCATCATCAGAACAGAATTTATTCTTTAGTTCTAAAATAATACAAGGCACTTAAAAATCTCATTTCATGATTTGAATCATCAAAAAAAATATCAAATCGTCATCATCACCGCACTTGCGGGATGCGGATGGCTATCACCCTTAAGGCACACACCGTGCGGTGTCAATGGTCAGGCCCTCCTGGAGAAGGTCAAACAGCAACATTGTCAACTTACAAAAACCTGATTGACTAAAGTCGCAAGGTGTGCCTACTGTGTATAGAAGCCTTAACAAACCCCTGTTTCATTCATGGTGAGGGCGACAGGTTCAATATGGTATATTGTGCCTGTCGACCTCATATGTGGATCTCACAACTGCTCACCATCGGGGGGAGTGAAGTCATCTTGTGAGCCTTTTATAAAAACAAAGAAATCTTTGCATGCCATTGGTTCGCCTACCATCTAGGTAATGGGAAAGCAATATAAGAGACAAGATTATAATACACACCAATACTTTGATAGGTGTAGCGTAACTTTCTTCCATAACCACAGCACCAGAGTTGCCACCGACTCTATCGTCAGAAGGCGCCTGGCTCTCATTCATCATCATTAGGGTTGCCATCCGTCCGGTATATCCCGGATTTGTCCTAGTTTGAAATTCATCCGAGCTGTCCGGGCAGGAGTGTTTAAAGTGTCCGGGTTTTACCTAATGTAACCAACCATTTTTTATCTGATCGCAAATATCTCGTACGGCGCGTGCAGCGCGGCCTGCTCCACCGTCCTGGCTAGCATTCATCATCATCATCATCATCATCACCTTGGCGTAGTTCCGCTGCGTGGCCTGGTGCAGCTCGCCGCCCGCGCGCTCGTACAGCGCGTGCAGCGCGGCCTGCTCCACCGTCCTGGCTAGCATTCATCATCATCATCATCACCTTGGCGTAGTTCCTTTGCGTGGCCTGGTGCAGCTCGCCGCCCGCGCGCTCGTACAGCGCGTGCAGCGCGGCCTGCTCCACCGTCCTGGCTAGCATTCATCATCATCATCATCATCATCACCTTGGCGTAGTTCCGCTGCGTGGCCTGGTGCAGCTCGCCGCCCGCGCGCTCGTACAGCGCGTGCAGCGC
Organism: Maruca vitrata; assembly: GCA_039566165.1. Taxonomy (NCBI): domain Eukaryota; kingdom Metazoa; phylum Arthropoda; class Insecta; order Lepidoptera; family Crambidae; genus Maruca; species Maruca vitrata. The sequence continues at coordinate 2,477,722 of CM076938.1, read as the reverse complement.
GGCCTGCTCCACCGTCCTGGCTGGCATTCCTCATCATCATCATCATCATCACCTTGGCGTAGTTCCGCTGCGTGGCCTGGTGCAGCTCGCCGCCCGCGCGCTCGTACAGCGCGTGCAGCGCGGCCTGCTCCACCGTCCTGGCTAGCATTCATCATCATCATCATCATCATCACCTTGGCGTAGTTCCGCTGCGTGGCCTGGTGCAGCTCCCCGCCCGCGCGCTCGTACAGCGCGTGCAGCGCGGCCTGCTCCACCGTCCTGGCTAGCATTCATCATCATCATCATCATCATCACCTTGGCGTAGTTCCGCTGCGTGGCCTGGTGCAGCTCGCCGCCCGCGCGCTCGTACAGCGCGTGCAGCGCGGCCTGCTCCACCGTCCTGGCTAGCATTCATCATCATCATCATCACCTTGGCATAGTTCCGCTGCGTGGCCTGGTGCAGCTCGCCGCCCGCGCGCTCGTACAGCGCGTGCAGCGCGGCCTGCTCCACCGTCCTGGCTAGCATTCATCATCATCATCATCATCATCATCACCTTGGCGTAGTTCCTTTGAGTGGCCTGGTGCAGCTCGCCGCCCGCGCGCTCGTACAGCGCGTGCAGTGCGGCCTGCTCCACCGTCCTGGCTAGCATTCATCATCATCATCATCACCTTGGCGTAGTTCCGCTGCGTGGCCTGGTGCAGCTCGCCGCCCGCGCGCTCGTACAGCGCGTGCAGCGCGGCCTGCTCCACCGTCCTGGCTAGCATTCATCATCATCATCATCACCTTGGCGTAGTTCCGCTGCGTGGCCTGGTGCAGCTCGCCGCCCGCGCGCTCGTACAGCGCGTGCAGCGCGGCCTGCTCCACCGTCCTGGCTAGCATTCATCATCATCATCATCATCACCTTGGCGTAGTTCCGCTGCGTGGCCTGGTGCAGCTCGCCGCCCGCGCGCTCGTACAGCGCGTGCAGCGCGGCCTGCTCCACCGTCCTGGCTAGCATTCATCATCATCATCATCATCATCACCTTGGCGTAGTTCCGCTGCGTGGCCTGGTGCAGCTCGCCGCCCGCGCGCTCGTACAGCGCGTGCAGCGCGGCCTGCTCCACCGTCCTGGCTAGCATTCATCATCATCATCATCACCTTGGCATAGTTCCGCTGCGTGGCCTGGTGCAGCTCGCCGCCCGCGCGCTCGTACAGCGCGTGCAGCGCGGCCTGCTCCACCGTCCTGGCTAGCATTCATCATCATCATCATCACCTTGGCATAGTTCCGCTGCGTGGCCTGGTGCAGCTCGCCGCCCGCGCGCTCGTACAGCGCGTGCAGCGCGGCCTGCTCCACCGTCCTGGCTAGCATTCATCATCATCATCATCACCTTGGCGTAGTTCCGCTGCGTGGCCTGGTGCAGCTCGCCGCCCGCGCGCTCGTACAGCGCGTGCAGCGCGGCCTGCTCCACCGTCCTGGCTAGCATTCATCATCATCATCATCACCTTGGCGTAGTTCCGCTGCGTGGCCTGGTGCAGCTCGCCGCCCGCGCGCTCGTACAGCGCGTGCAGCGCGGCCTGCTCCACCGTCCTGGCTAGCATTCATCATCATCATCATCATCATCACCTTGGCGTAGTTCCGCTGCGTGGCCTGGTGCAGCTCGCCGCCCGCGCGCTCGTACAGCGCGTGCAGCGCGGCCTGCTCCACCGTCCTGGCTAGCATTCATCATCATCATCATCATCATCACCTTGGCGTAGTTCCGCTGCGTGGCCTGGTGCAGCTCGCCGCCCGCGCGCTCGTACAGCGCGTGCAGCGCGGCCTGCTCCACCGTCCTGGCTAGCATTCATCATCATCATCATCACCTTGGCATAGTTCCGCTGCGTGGCCTGGTGCAGCTCGCCGCCCGCGCGCTCGTACAGCGCGTGCAGCGCGGCCTGCTCCACCGTCCTGGCTAGCATTCATCATCATCATCATCATCATCACCTTGGCGTAGTTCCGCTGCGTGGCCTGGTGCAGCTCGCCGCCCGCGCGCTCGTACAGCGCGTGCAGCGCGGGCGTGCGCCGCGCCGCCGCCACCGACACGTGCGCGCCGCGCTCGCCCAGCAACCTGGCTGCTTGCTCCACCGTGCCCGGGGCGCCTGGTATCATACAAACAAATATAATAAAAACTTTATTTGTTCTCTCACATAGTAGGTACAAATGCGTAAAATATACAGGAACAATATGCTTAGGCAAATTTAAACTACGTGAGAGACTGGTGTCTGTACTAGGAGACCTGTATGACAGATTACCAGCCTCTCCTACACCGGACCAGTGAAGCAAATTACAAAAGCTTAAAGTTACTAGTAGTATGAACAAACATTCGTAGAATCACACCTTTTCCCCAGAGAGGTAAGCAGTGATCACTGGTATCAGACTGGCTCGGTGAAACAGTGGTTAGTGACCCTGGCTGGCGGTTCCAAGGGTCGTGGGTTCGATTCCCACTCGGGACAAATATTTGTGTGATGAATATCGGTGTTTGTTCCGTGTCTGGGTGTGATTATGTATTTAAGTATGTATTTAAAAATATATAATGTATGTATATCAGTCTCTGACGCCCATAGTACAAGCTCTGCTTAGTTTGGGGTCAGATGGATGGATGTGTGGAAATGTCCCAGATATCTCCCAGATATTTAATTTATCAGTACAAGTTTAACAACTTCAATACTTAGGCGATTAACACATGGCACCGCGCACCGCCGCGGTTGGCGGCCAAGCGGATCTCAAGTAGCATTTAACAGATTTCGTATCAAATCCGTTGATTCCAAACACACGAACATCGCTCGACCGCGCGTCAGGCGTCATGACGTGTCCATCGCCTTATAATATACTAGTGACCTGCCCTCGCTTCGCTTCGGGTATATTATACATGACCAAAACCTTCCTCTTAAATCCCTCTATACTACTCGTATTTTTAAGTTAAGGGATGCCTTATGCTCCCAACTACTCTTGTTTGTGCTTTCCGTGGCAACCTGTCATCAAGGCTGCACCAACTTTTGTATCCTTACCATGTTGTAATTCTCTAGATTTTTTTTTTTTTTTTTTTTTTTATAAAAGGCTAACAAGATGACCTCACTCCACCTGGTGGTAAGCGGTAGTGAGATCCAAATATGAGGTCGACAGGCACAATATACCATATTGAGCCTGTCGCACTCACCCTGAAAGCCGTGAAAAAGGAGACCACTGCTGCGGCAACAACGAGACAAGGCGTGGAGTCTCGCATTGGTATTGAGCTGTGCGGGTCGGAGTTGGCCAGTCCGCCGGACGGAAGGGACCCCGCACCGGCGGGCTGACCCGCTCCGCCCGCACAATACCGCCGCTAAGACTCCACTGGTCCGGCGTTTGCCGCAGCAATGCTCCCCCCCTGGCTCCGGTTCGTACAGTGCTGATCCCGGAACGCGACCTGACCGAAAGAGGTCAAAGTCACTTGGCGGGTTTTACACAACTGTATGGTGGTAACAGCAACCGGTCGACAAAATGTCTCCCACCTGAAGATATTAAGGTGTATGATCTTGTTAGTTGGCCAAATAAATAAATAAATAAATTTAGTAGTTTTAAAGATTCATAATAATCAAAAATCTAAAATGTCTTAATTTACAGGCACTTCTATAATGTCACATTAGTAATAATAAGATTCTACATTTATTCCACGACATGAGACTTCATACAACACTACTGAGTTTTGCAGTATATTAATGCAGGAAAAACTTTAATTATCTTATCCTCAATCTAGGTTACAACTTATATTATGGACATCTTCCATTGCAAATTATAAGGAAAATATTTAAAAAACTATCTCACATAAACTAACATAGTCTCACATGATGTAATCTAAACATAATACAGTATAACAACATAATAATATGAATCATGTAAAAAATGTGAAGAATATCTAACAGGTTCTAGGGCCGAGTCAGACAGACTTACAATGATGGCTTGGAGTAGCCTTGTTATCATCACCGGACTTGCGGGGGAGCGGATGGCTCTCACCCTTAAGTGCAACCATTCTGTATAACATTTCTGTAAATAAATGTTTGCGGACAGACAGTGTTTGACCTGTGGCCAATGGGTATAAGGTGATAGGAATATTCGCATTAGTGACAGAGCACCTGGATAGCTCAGTGGCTAGAGCAACCAACGCAATATCGGAAGACTGGTGGTTCAATTCCCCGTTCAGAAGGGGTCATGAATGCGATTTTTTTCAAATTTTAATTTTAATGGTTCTAGGACTTTTGTTACTCACCTGGAGGAACAAGTCCACCGGCATACGACGAATATGGAGGGGAACAGCATAAGAGCAACACATGCAATGGAATGTCAGTCCGGCCCAGTTCATCGAAGCAGGCTAACGCTGCCGTCAGGGCCTCTGTCACACATGCCTTACTCTCTGCATGGCCTCCAACATACCTGAAAAAGACAGATGTATATAAATAAATAAGTAGAACATCTCCACACCAACTGTTTGACTGCAATCTAAGAGCTTGTAGTAAGGGTGTACTGATTGACATGTATTTTCATTTACATTCACATAGATACATGAAACAAATACAAATATTCAGCAAATTAATGGTTGGTGAAGTGGTCAAAGGTGGGGATCAAACCCACTACTCTTGCAACCATAGCCAGGGTCAGTAACTGTCTCACCAAGACCAAGTAGTGTTTTTCATATCCATATCCACTTTGTGTTCCAAAAGGAATAGAAATCCTTTATAATGACCCATTTACTTATTGTGTATTAAAACTCAATATTTGTTCATGGTACAATTACATGTGATAATGATTAATATGTATTCAACTGAAGATTATAGAAATATTCCATACAAAAATGGATAACTTCATTAAGATCTTTGTTTAAGAAGGTCATTAAATTTCTATAAAATCCAAATAAACATACTGTATTTTGTCAACAGTGTCTAAAACTGTTTGTGGGCATGTGAAGGGTCCATATGTAGAGACAGGTAAGCCAGGGTGGCAGTCGGCTGCCTTGTATGCCACTATGGCATACACTGAGCCACTGCCACCACCCTCTTCTAGCGGTCCTCCATGGAAGTATCTGTAAAGGTTTTAAGAGGTAAAGCCAACCCTATTATTCATCAAGGAATGGAATTTTTAATACTTGGTGATGAATAACTAATTTACACTATGTCAGAGATCGTTATTTCGATCGATATTTGAAACACTCAAACACAAAATATTTATTGCTTTTTCGTAATGATAGTTACAAGGTATTCAAATAAGAAAACTTGTTGATACATACTCAAGTGTCGGTACAATATAGTTGGTTTTCAGCTCATTTATGTAAGCCCCGTTGGCAGCGGTCGCTTCAATCACGAATATGACTTCAGCCTGAGTTGGCGAGTCGGGAGCGTTTACAACCATCTTCGAATTTATACTTTAAATGTTATAACATTATAGAAATACAGGAAAATTGTGCCTACAAACAAAACATTGCACGAAGACGAATTTATCGCATTCTGACAATTCATTTGACAGTTGACGTTTTACTGTTATTTACCCGGTTGTCATTTTAAAAAGGCGATGAACTATTAGGTAATTTTTTTTATTAGTTCACATAACTGACGAAATAAGATTTCCAAACAATATCATGACTTAAATAAACTCTAAAGCTTTCAAAAGAACATAATTTTTATTGTTTAATCAATAATATTTTACATGACTTTTCTTTTTGACAATACCATATTATGACAGTCGTAAAAATATTCTTTGGTCATAAGTCAGCTGTCGATCGACAAAAATAAACTTTTATCACTTTTTTCTTATCGACAGTCTAGTGAATTTAACAAGATTTACCACGATATTCATTTCTTAGCTTGCGTGCGTCTTTTGATCAAGATCAAGATTGTTTTTTGTGTTAAATAGAATAATAAATATTATGGAAGTGTCCTTTCAATCATTGCGTCTTGTTAGCCGGCTTCTCCGCAAACCAGTTAGTATTTCCAGAAGATATCTGAGCAGCGTTAGTTACGCGCCAGCAAAAGATGATGTGGACACGGAGCTCCTGAGCTCGTTCAACCAGGACTTGAAGGCTGGTAAGCATCAGCAGACCTGATTACTTAACCTAACCAATCTATATACAACCAATTTTTAATTATTTGAAGAAATCTGAATAAAGCGTAGTTGAAATAGCTTTCCTCCAATCAAAGCTGATCTTAACTTGGTTTCAGATTGCTTCAGTGGGTTCATAAGAAGTACATTTAATAGTTATGTAAGGCGGTACAATTAACATGTCCTTTTTATTATATTGGGCTAAATATATTATTTGCTATTTATTTTTGAAAGAATAATCATTCTCAAGTTTTAAACTTACAATTTTCTTCACAAATATTCTAACAATAAATAAATCTACATTTAGTTCCCAGATGTTTATTATATTGCATAACTTAATACTTATCTTTTAGAATAATTAGTTTAATATTGTTTTCATTGCTATCATGTTGTAAGATAACATATCAATATTTTTTCAAGTGTTTTCCACAAAAACCAACTCTTTTATCATATCAAGATAAATCAGTTTACTATATTTTTATTATCATATCCAAATAGCTTGATATTTTTCCTTTATAATTCAGTTTCAACAGAATCCAGAATTAGGGATTGGAATCTTAGGAAAAATGTATCCAGTAGTATGTCAAAATGCCATGAGGATTACAAGTTGATACTAAGACATACTTTTAAAAGTAGGCTTTATGAAATCCAACAACTAATAAGTGAGTTAAACAGCAGGTGGAATATTTATTTAAAAATTAGCATGTTCACTCTAAATGTTAAAGTTCATGATTTGCATGTTACCACTGACTGTATAATTTTTTTTTGTCAAAACAATGTAAATTCTATTCAAATTGGGACATTTCCACAAACAGAAATGCAATTATGGAGATTCATTTACACTCTAGATAGGTTGAATGCCCTGAAATTTTGATCAGAATCTAGATCTATGTGAAAGAGTGACTCTGATAGTAGCCCCCACTATGACTGTGTATGAAACAGCAAACATAGCTCCCATCTTTAGTTACAAAAAGGGTCCTCAGAGCAATCATTTGTGTCAATTTTGGGCTTGACAATTAGCATCTTCTGTACTATACTATGTACCAGAACTGGCGCCATTCGATTGCCAATATTTAAAAAAATAAATCTAGGAACAGTATGTTTTACCGCAATTGTCACCACATGCGTTCAGTTTATAGCCTAACATCTCCTGATTCATTCTTTCGTTACAGGCGGAGTGGTACCAGTATTCAGACGCGCTCTCTTGTTCCCCACACGGGTGGCGTTGCAAGATGAAGTCGGTATCTACACATATGCTGGGCTGCACCAGGCTGCTGCCGCGCTCAGCAAAGAGATCGCTGCTCAACTGGGTAAGATATCAGTGGATGAACCAGGTGTTTATAGGGATTGTTATGGGACTGGCTCGGTGGAACAGTGGTTAGTGACCCTAGCTGGCGGTTCCAAGAGTCGTGGGTTCGATTCCCACTCCGGACAAATATTTGTGTGATGAAAATTGGTGTTTGTTCAGTGTTTGGGTGTGATTATGTATTTAAGTATGTATTTAAAAATATCTATGTATGTATATGAGTCTCTGACGCCCACAGTACAAGCTTTGCTTAGTTAGGGGTCAGATGACCGTGTGTGGAAATGTCCCAGATATTTATTTATTGTTATGGCTCCCTCTGTCCTGTCTGTCTATGTGATTTCTTCATCGAACTACTGTAAAGACTTAAAGCTTGTAACCGATTTGACATCGGCATCTACTTCTGCCCTTAACCTTCACGGGCAGAAGGAGTAGGGTAAACTGGTTTCTCGTCTGTGTGTCAACAATTGGGCGTGACGTAAATAAATAAATAAATATTAAACAACATCACATACATTGATCTGATCCCGTGGTAAGTAGCTTTAGCACTTGTGTTACAGATATCAGAATCAACAGTGGATACACAAATATACTTAAATATACTTAATATACACCCAGACACGGAACAAACACCGATGTTCGTCACACAAATATTTGTCCCGAGTGGGACCACTGTTCCACCGAGCCAGTCATTGACGTCATTTCAAAGATAGAATTTCGAGTGTTTCGGTCAATTATAAATTTATAATTTATAATTGACCCGATTACAGCTCGCCGCTTCTGCCGCTCTCTTATTATCTTATGATAAAGTTTTCTTGTTTCCTGCCTTTAACACATAATAAATCTTGTACTTGGAAACCATATTTCTGATTTTGTTTGTTTATTTGTTTATTTTTGCAGTTGGTGAATCGGAGAGGACGATTGCTTACATGACGAGCAATGACGCGTCTCACGTCATCGTGCAGTGGGCAATATGGATGACCGGGAATATAGGTAGAGTTGAGAACTTCTCTTAGACTAGAGTAGCCTAGAGATTTTTTAACACGCTTCCGCAAAGAGATAGTCCATACCCCATTTTTTTTCGAATTTCTTCACTGTGGATTATGTCAGTGCCATGCGCAAGTAATATCCTAATCATTCTAAAAGTAACAATGGGTATGATTTTATATACTGCTAAAAAAAACAAACATAACTGTTGCCAATATAAGCAGGAATAGCAATTAGTGGTTTTGAATAAGCCTGATGTATACCGACTAAAGCCTTATCGCCCTGATTTAGGGTAGATCCGTGCAGCAGTGGGGACGTATATGGGCTGATGATGATGTATACTGAAATATTGGATTATTCGAATTACCTGGCAAATAATGTGTCGTTTATTTTCAGCGGTCCCACTGACCCCGCTCCACCCTCCGGACATGCTGAAGTACTTCTTAACGGACAGCGGCGCGAGCCTCGTCATCTGCACCCAGGAGTACGAGAATCTCCTTCGGCCCATAACCCTGGAGCTGTCGAAGCCGCTGCTGCCGACGGGCAGGGAGAAGCAGCTGACCGCGCAGCTGTACCAGCCGGACGGCGCGTTCCTGCGGCCGCGGGCGCCATCGCTGCCCGACGCCGGCAAGGCCAGCGCGTGGTACGGGGCCGCCGACGCGATGCTCATCTACACCAGCGGTGGGTTTACTAGCTAGTTCCGAGGGTAACCAACAGATGGCGCTGTCTGATAATCTATTGCGGGGACGCCAGTCGAGCTAGTTCCTAGGAGACGCCGGATAGGCCAGCGCGTGGTACGGGACCGCCGACGCGATGCTCATCTACCTACACGAGCGGTGGGTTTACTAGCTAGTTCCGAGGGTGGCCAATAGATGGCGCTGTTTGAGGTTATCCTTAACAATTAAACCAGTATATGCAAACCTACATCACATGGTCTAAATAATCGCCGTCACTGAGTATGTATACCAAAACGACAAGATTTATAATCGCTCACAAAGAGCACATATAAGCGAACACAAAACAATTTGACCAAGATACTCCATCTATTAGTGCTGTGTAAGGATGGGACCGGGAGACGTCAATAAAAGATGTGTTCGCGTTGATGATGTATATTGTAACTACTTAATTTAGACTTACACTCTACTTTTATAATAGTAAGCCTACCTATGTATGGGGAGGTGTGTCACACCACTACAGCTGGTTCAGGGGTGAATTTAAAAATTCACAACCGTTACGGCACAGACGAAGACGGGCGGCGCTAGTTGGCTCGGGACCATGATTGGTGTAATACAGTCGAAACGTCCGGCAGTAAGTATCTATGTATAACCATAATCTGCCTCGTTGGTCTAGTGGTAGCAAGTGCTGCGTTAGGACCTAGAGGTCCCCGGTTCGAGTCCGCGGTCGGGCAAATTTTGTGTGAGTTTTTCTGTAATGAAATTACTCAGCCCGGAGTTAGGAAGTTGGCGTTGAACGCCCGTGCCTCGGAAAGCACGTTAAGCCGGTGGTCCTGCGCCCGATCTCTGATCGGTCATGTCGGATTGCCGTCTCACCCAATTATGAGAGTAAGGGAATAGAGAGTGCACTTGTGTTTGCGCGCACACTTGTGCACTATAATATGTCTTGCGCACTTGGCTGTTCTCAATAGAGATCGGCCGCCATGGCTGAAATCGGTCGGACGCCTTATTAACCATAATCTATACCCTACGTCAGTAATGTACGTAATTCAGCGGTAGATAAAGTGAGATTTTTGTTCCCCTATCAGTGAAAACACACGCTACACCGCTACAGATGCATATCGTTACGATAAAGGCATCCTTTATCGTAAAAAAGGTGTGTGATCGTTACGATAACAGTTAATCTAACGATTTATTTTTGTTTTAGATAAATTTAACTATCGCTATAAATGATCTCCTTAAGATTAATATTATGTAAAATTTATGGTTCTAATATTATGTATGTAAAATTCATAATTTTACATCTCATAATGTTTTATGTCCGAATCATCATTTGCCCGAATGATCATTATCCCTAACTACATTTATCATAATATCACTTGCCCTAAAATCGAAATCCCTAAATATTATTTACCCTAAAATCTTTTGCCATAAATATCACAATCTATAAAGTTTAAAAGACATAAAAGGCTTTTCCATAAACGTCATAAGTCCGAAAGTACTAAAGGTCCTAAAATGTTTTGCTATAAATATTACAATCCACGGGGTGTTCTATCTCAGGACTTCCGCTTGACACTACTTTTTGGGACACCCTGTATAAATATATTTATTTTTATTTGTGTATCCACTGTTACATAGAAATTAAACAGTAGTAAATATTTTCTGGCGCTTCGCCGGCCGCTGCCGCGGCACGCTCGCTTCGCTCGCTCGGCTCGCGCGTTTTATTGTCACCAGTTCTAACCTAACCTAACCAAAATTCTAACCTTACCTAACCAAATTATTATGTTTTAATTTGACCCGTACCATATCTATTATCAGATCGATTAATAAAAGAAACATTTGTCAAATAAAACATTTGTGTAATAAAACAATTGTCAAATAAAACATTTTATCAAACTTTTTAGACCAATAGTAGTTTGGTATGATAACTCAGTTGTTAAATATTCATTTTGCAAAATAATTATTTGTGAAATGAAAATTTAACTGTTGATCATTTGGTTAAAAAGTAAGTCATTTATAAAATGAAGATTTGACGAAACCATTTTTTGGCCAAACATTTTTTGAATAAAACAAAATTATAAATAATCATTCATAATTCGGACTAATAATATTATGATAAAGCTCCATTCGTAGTAACGAACATTATACTATGTAACACTTCGGGCATTTAACTTTATAGCAAGTAATTTTAGGAGATTTGATTATTATAGAACTCGATATTATGACAAAAAATGATTAGAATTAAAGACAATTAGGGATTATGAAATTTCGTACATTCGAACATTATGGATTTTGATGATTATAGCAAACGTGTTAGGGATTTTGATTTTCGGACAAACGATTTTCGGATAAGAAACAGACTCCCAAAATTTATTTATCCACTCGGTACTTTGTCATTGCGTCATAAAGTACCGAGTGGATAAACAAATTAATACAGTCTCTAGAAAGTGGCATATTAAAAACTTGCTAACTTAAAAGGACAGATACAAGAGGGAAACATACAAACACACTTTCTGTTATTGGTTTGCAAAGAGAAATCACTTCGGAGTCTAACGTAAATAAAACTTACAAAAAATGGAGAATCTTACGTAAGGTTTTAGACTTTCGTGTTAAACTACACTTAATATTAGTCTTTATGGGTCTGGACGCGATATTAGGAGTAGCAAATACATAGCTATTTACTGCCCGACGTTTCGACTAGGTAACACCATTCATGGTCGCGTGCGGACTAGCGCCGCCCGTCTTCGTCTGCCACTGCGGTTGTGTGCGGGCAGTAACTATCTATGTATTTGCTACTCCTAATATCGCGTATCTCGTATGTGATGTTGTGAAATATTTTTTTTAAAAACCTCTCGTTTGAGCATGCATTAAGAGGTTCATGTATGTGAATGACGCGAAAGTGGTGTGCCAGGACCGTAGCACATGACAGGAAGTGATCTCTGCCTACGCCTCAGGGAAAAAGGCGGGATTCTATGCATGTATGTTAACTGCCTATTCTAGTCTATTGGTAGCGAGCGCTGCGTAAGGGCCGAGAGATCCCCGGTTCGAGTCGGGGTCGGGCAAAATTTGTGTGAGTTTTTCTGTAATGAAATTACTCAGCCCGGAGTTAGGCAGTTGGCGGTTGAACGCCCGTGCCTCGGAAAGCACGTTAAGCCGGTGGCCCTGCTCCCGATCTCTCATCGGTCATGTCGGATTGCCATCTCACCGAATTATGAGAGTAAGGGAATAGAGAGTGCACTATTGTTTGCGCGCTCACTTGTGCACTATACCTAATATGTACGCACTTGGCTGAACTTGGTCGGACGCCTTATGTATGCTGTTGTTTCAGGTACAACGAGCAAGCCCAAAGGCGTGGTGTGGACGCACAGCATGCTGAGCGCGCAGATCGCGGCGCTGCACGCGGCGTGGCGCTACCGCGGCTCCGACGTGGTGCTGCACGCGCTGCCGCTGCACCACATACACGGGCAGCTCAACTCGCTCAACGCGTCGCTGGCGGCCGGCGCCAGGTGACGACACTGCGCCGTGTGCACTATGCGCACTACGTGTGCACAGCATGCTGCGGCTCCGACGTGGTGCTGCACGCGCTGCCGCTGCACCACATACACGGGCAGCTCAACTCGCTCAACGCGTCGCTGGCGGCCGGCGCCAGGTGACGACACTGCGCCGTGTGCACTATGCGCACTACGTGTGCACAGCATGCTGCGGCTCCGACGTGGTGCTGCACGCGCTGCCGCTGCACCACATACACGGGCAGCTCAACTCGCTCAACGCGTCGCTGGCGGCCGGCGCCAGGTGACGACACTGCGCCGTGTGCACTATGCGCACTACGTGTGCACAGCATGCTGCGGCTCCGACGTGGTGCTGCACGCGCTGCCGCTGCACCACATACACGGGCAGCTCAACTCGCTCAACGCGTCGCTGGCGGCCGGCGCCAGGTGACGACACTGCGCCGTGTGCACTATGCGCACTACGTGTGCACAGCATGCTGCGGCTCCGACGTGGTGCTGCACGCGCTGCCGCTGCACCACATACACGGGCAGCTCAACTCGCTCAACGCGTCGCTGGCGGCCGGCGCCAGGTGACGACACTGCGCCGTGTGCACTATGCGCACTACGTGTGCACAGCATGCTGCGGCTCCGACGTGGTGCTGCACGCGCTGCCGCTGCACCACATACACGGGCAGCTCAACTCGCTCAACGCGTCGCTGGCGGCCGGCGCCAGGTGACGACACTGCGCCGTGTGCACTATGCGCACTACGTGTGCACAGCATGCTGCGGCTCCGACGTGGTGCTGCACGCGCTGCCGCTGCACCACATACACGGGCAGCTCAACTCGCTCAACGCGTCGCTGGCGGCCGGCGCCAGGTGACGACACTGCGCCGTGTGCACTATGCGCACTACGTGTGCACAGCATGCTGCGGCTCCGACGTGGTGCTGCACGCGCTGCCGCTGCACCACATACACGGGCAGCTCAACTCGCTCAACGCGTCGCTGGCGGCCGGCGCCAGGTGACGACACTGCGCCGTGTGCACTATGCGCACTACGTGTGCACAGCATGCTGCGGCTCCGACGTGGTGCTGCACGCGCTGCCGCTGCACCACATACACGGGCAGCTCAACTCGCTCAACGCGTCGCTGGCGGCCGGCGCCAGGTGACGACACTGCGCCGTGTGCACTATGCGCACTACGTGTGCACAGCATGCTGCGGCTCCGACGTGGTGCTGCACGCGCTGCCGCTGCACCACATACACGGGCAGCTCAACTCGCTCAACGCGTCGCTGGCGGCCGGCGCCAGGTGACGACACTGCGCCGTGTGCACTATGCGCACTACGTGTGCACAGCATGCTGCGGCTCCGACGTGGTGCTGCACGCGCTGCCGCTGCACCACATACACGGGCAGCTCAACTCGCTCAACGCGTCGCTGGCGGCCGGCGCCAGGTGACGACACTGCGCCGTGTGCACTATGCGCACTACGTGTGCACAGCATGCTGCGGCTCCGACGTGGTGCTGCACGCGCTGCCGCTGCACCACATACACGGGCAGCTCAACTCGCTCAACGCGTCGCTGGCGGCCGGCGCCAGGTGACGACACTGCGCCGTGTGCACTATGCGCACTACGTGTGCACAGCATGCTGCGGCTCCGACGTGGTGCTGCACGCGCTGCCGCTGCACCACATACACGGGCAGCTCAACTCGCTCAACGCGTCGCTGGCGGCCGGCGCCAGGTGACGACACTGCGCCGTGTGCACTATGCGCACTACGTGTGCACAGCATGCTGCGGCTCCGACGTGGTGCTGCACGCGCTGCCGCTGCACCACATACACGGGCAGCTCAACTCGCTCAACGCGTCGCTGGCGGCCGGCGCCAGGTGACGACACTGCGCCGTGTGCACTATGCGCACTACGTGTGCACAGCATGCTGCGGCTCCGACGTGGTGCTGCACGCGCTGCCGCTGCACCACATACACGGGCAGCTCAACTCGCTCAACGCGTCGCTGGCGGCCGGCGCCAGGTGACGACACTGCGCCGTGTGCACTATGCGCACTACGTGTGCACAGCATGCTGCGGCTCCGACGTGGTGCTGCACGCGCTGCCGCTGCACCACATACACGGGCAGCTCAACTCGCTCAACGCGTCGCTGGCGGCCGGCGCCAGGTGACGACACTGCGCCGTGTGCACTATGCGCACTACGTGTGCACAGCATGCTGCGGCTCCGACGTGGTGCTGCACGCGCCGCCGCTGCACCACATACACGGGCAGCTCAACTCGCTCAACGCGTCGCTGGCGGCCGGCGCCAGGTGACGACACTGCGCCGTGTGCACTATGCGCACTACGTGTGCACAGCATGCTGCGGCTCCGACGTGGTGCTGCACGCGCTGCCGCTGCACCACATACACGGGCAGCTCAACTCGCTCAACGCGTCGCTGGCGGCCGGCGCCAGGTGACGACACTGCGCCGTGTGCACTATGCGCACTACGTGTGCACAGCATGCTGCGGCTCCGACGTGGTGCTGCACGCGCTGCCGCTGCACCACATACACGGGCAGCTTAACTCGCTCAACGCGTCGCTGGCGGCCGGCGCCAGGTGACGACACTGCGCCGTGTGCACTATGCGCACTACGTGTGCACAGCATGCTGAGCGCGCAGATCGCGGCGTTCCACCATCTGTAGCGTACATAAATTGTAAATTATGCGCAATACCAATTACATAACAATATATTGTAAAGACAATGTAATGTGTGCACTTTTCGCCTTATTACGTCCATACCACGTTAAAACACACTTTTCCTTCCCCAGAATCCGCATGCTGCCCCAATTCGTCTCTCACACTGTGTGGGCGCGCCTACTAGGCATGGGCGAGCGGGAGGAAGCCCGCACCACAGTGTTCCATGGCGTGCCAGCGATGTACGCGCGCCTCGCCGCCGACCACGACAAGATGTTCGGCGACGCGCGCACTGCCGAGTATGTGCGCAACACGCTCGCGCGAATGAGGCTCATGTGCGCTGGGTCTGCTCCACTGCCTGATACGCTGTTCCACAAGTGGGAGAAGGTAGGTGATCTTTAATTTTAGTGCACATTTTAGTGCGCATAGTGCTCACTTTAGGGCGCATAGTGCTCACTTTAGTGCGCATAGGTCTCAATTTAGTGCGCATAGTGCACACTTTAGTGCCAAAAGTGCACACTTTAGTGCTCAAAGTGAACACTTTAGTGCGCAAAGTGCACACACAAGTGCGCAAAGTGCACTTGAAGGTGCGCAAAGTGCACTTGGACGTGCGCAAAGTACACTTGAATGTGCGCAAGGTGCACTTGAATGAGCGCAAAGTGAACTTGGATGTGCGCAAACTGCACTTGGTTGTGCTCAAAGTGCACTTGGTTTTGCACAAAGTGCACTTGGTTGTGCGCAAAGTGCACTAGCGTTTAGAGTAGGCCCGTGCCCCAGTGTATCTAATCTTATTTCCCTTTTCAGATCTCCGGCATGCGGTTGCTAGAGCGCTACGGCATGTCTGAAGTGGGAATGGCGTTAAGCAATCCGTACAGGCCGGCGAGCGCGCGGACCGTGGGCTGTGTGGGCGCGCCTTTACCGGGTGTGGGCGCTCGCATCGCCCGCGACGCCCAAGGTCGCTTGGAGCCGCTCGTCACGGTGGAGACCGATGAGCCTGACGCCCAGGTGAAGTACCAGTAACTCATCATCATCATCACAGCGCTACGGCATGTCTGAAGCGGGCATGGCGTTAAGCAATCCATACCGGCTGGCGGGCGCGCGCGCCGTGGGCTGTGTGGGCGCGCCGCTGCCGGGCGTGGGCGCTCGCATCGCCCGCGACGCCCACGGCCGCCTGGAGCCGCTCGTCACGGTGGAGACCGATGAGCCTGACGCCCAGGTGAAGTACCAGTGACTCATCATCATCATCACAGCGCTACGGCATGTCTGAAGCGGGCATGGCGTTAAGCAATCCATACCGGCTGGCGGGCGCGCGCGCCGTGGGCTTTGTGGGCGCTCCGCTGCCGGGCGTGGGCGCTCGCATCGCCCGCGACGCCCAAGGCCGCCTGGAGCCGCTCGTCACTGTGGAGACCGATGAACCTGGCGCCCAGGTGAAGTACCAGTGACTGATCTAACTGCCTTTTTTTCCTATCTGACTTACAATGATGGCTTGGAGTAGCCTCGTCATCATCAGCGGACTTGCCGGGCTGTAATGACTTTTTTTCCAATCTGACTCACGATGATGGCTGGAGTAGCCTCGTCATCATCACCGGACTTGCCGGGCTGTAATGACTTTTTTTCCAATCTGACTTACGATGACGGCTTGGAGTAGCCTCGTCTTCATCACCGGACTTGCGGGGGGTAATGACTTTTTTTTCCTATCTGACTTACGATGATGGCTTGGAGTAGCCTCGTCATCATCACCGAAATTACTGGGTGAGGATGAGTCTCACCCCTAAACGATTCCCGCCTCCGACACGACACCCCTTCTGATATCCTTAGCACAAGTGCTTAAGCTACTTACCACGGGATCAGATCAATGTATGTGATGTTGTGTAATATTTATTTATACTTCACAGATATCGCTAGAACTACTCGGGCTAAATCGACAAGAGGACGCAGAGGTCGGTCCTCAGTGGAGCGCGCCGCGAGTCACCGAGCATCAACCGAGCACCGAAGGCGCGTACCAGGGCGAGCTGCTGCTGAAGGGATCTGGAGTGTTCACCAGGTGACTGCACCCTTCACTGATAGCGCTGAGTGAGGAGCCAGGAGGAAGCAGGAGTCACCGAGCACCAACCGAGCTTCAAGCAAGCACCAGGGTGAGCTGCTGCTGAAGGGATCTGGAGTGTTCACCAGGTGACTGCACCCTTCACTGATAGCGCTGAGTGAGGAGCCAGGAGGAAGCAGGAGTCACCGAGCACCAACCGAGCTTCAAGCGAGTACCAGAGCGAGCTGCTGCTGAAGGGATCTGGAGTATTCACCAGGTGACTGCACCCTTCACTGATAGCGCTGAGTGAGGAGCCAGGAGGAAGCAGGAGTCACCGAGCACCAACCGAGCTTCAAGCGAGCACCAGGGCGAGCTGCTGCTGAAGGGATCTGGAGTGTTCACCAGGTGACTGCACCCTTCACTGATACCGCTAGAGCAGAGTGAGGAGCCACCTCGCACCAGTAATTCCGGCCCGTGATACTTTCAACAACAACATCTTTCTGGCTTTCAACGTTTTTCGGAGTCATAACAATGACTGACCGAAACTTAGACATCATCATCAGAACAAATACGTCCCCCTCACTGCTGAGGCACGGGCCTTCCCTAAACTAGGGCGACAAGGCCTTAGTCAACCACGCTGTCCAAGTGCGGGTTGGTCGACTACGCTTTAGAATCTTTTCTTTCACCGTTAAAGCGTCGAATAATCGTACATTTTTCAAGCACAGTGGTACGTGGCGCTGCTTGAACTGGCGAACTCTCGCATGGCAAGCAATGACCTCAACCACTAGGCCTTCGACGCTTTTTATCAATCCATCACCATTCTACCTGAGACTTACAATCTTACGATTGTGGATTACATTAATGTAACGTGTATTTAATGTTCCAGATACTGGAACCGAGCCCCCAAGCTGGAAGACTTCACGGAGGACGGCTGGTTCCGCACGGGCGACACGGCGATGTTCGCCGACGGCCGCTTCCGCATCCTGGGCCGCACCTCCGTCGATATTATCAAGACCAGCGGCTACAAGGTAAGGGCACAGATAACATAACTATACAGATACCCCATCCCATACATTGAAACGTAGACATCATAACTCGGGCATCTCACGCGCCATGTCTGTTTTCCGTCTTGCACACCAGATGTCGCTAGAGCGAGCGAGCCATTCCCATCCAGTGTAAACGCATGTCGAAAAAGCACATCAAAAGATGTCGCTGTAAAGGCTCCCAAACAGCTTTGACGTCACAGGGTCGCGGAATGACAATACGCACGCGCGAGTAACCGAACCTCACACAAGAGCAGGGCTGCCTCCTTTTAAGGAAAACGTCTCGCGCGCAAAATGCAAAGGGCTGTTTACTGCGACAGTGCGAAAGTGTACCAAAACAATATGTTCGTGAAGTTGATATTGCTTTGAAGCTGCGTGTCACTTGTACAAAAGGAGTTGTGAGGGCCTTTTTCGATAGAACAATGATTGTTAGGTAAATTATTTATTAGAACATTTTAATCAATTATTATTATTTTTAGTTATTGTATTGAAACAGCTAAGGTAATTATTAGATATTGAATTAATAAATATTGTTATGTAAATTATTACATAACAATAATAATTTAATAATTTACATCACAATATTTATTAATTCAATATTGATGAGTCATTATTATTGTCGTTTTAATTTAATAAAAACGTCAATAATAAAATAGCAGAGAGCGTGCCGTTAATATGTAACAGCGCCGTGTGCGCGCGGCAGCCCTCTGAGCTTTAGAGCAAGCGCTAGTGATTATATTCTCTTTGGCGCGGCCCGGTTGTCGGTAGGCTATCATCGCGCGCAAGTAGGTACATCGTGCCGCGCGAGAGTCCGACAAAACTTTAGGCGTTGTTAAAATGTATTTAAAATAAAGTTGTCATTTCATTATGCGTAGTGAACCAATTGATTTATTTCAAAATGTAATGGTGATTTATGACAATACAGCAATATCTAGAATGTACTTACGAAACGAAAACGAGAAGATACCTACTTAAAAGTTCACGATAATGTATGAGTTAAATAATTTATCTATATCATGTAATTAAAAATTATATCCTTTCTTCTCTGTATGGCTGATTGGCTCGATGGCGTATTGGATAGTGCCCCTGTCTCATGCGTCAAGAGTCGTGGGACTCGTGCGCGTAGGTTCGATTCCCACTCGGAACAAAAAATTGTATAATCGAACATCGGTGTTTGCGCCGTGTTAGTGTGTGCTATTTATATACGTACACAAATATTTGTTGTCGACACACCTCTATCGGCGATTACCTTTCTTCAATACAAGGGAGCGAGGTCGGAAATGTCGTATATTTAAGTTTATTTGTGATACAACCACTTACCACGGATCGGAACATTAAAAGTGATGTTGTGTGATTTTATTTGAATTTATATATTTTTTGAACCAAAACTCGTAAGTAGTTAAGAGAAAAGTATTTAATATAAAGATTTTTATGCCCGAATATTGATAGTTGAATATTTTTATTTGTTGTTTTAGTGCTATTCAAAGGTCTATGTAACTTTTTACTAAAACCCCGTTGCGGAACGTGGTTTTATTATTATTTTTAAGTATTGTATTGAAACAGCCAAGGTAATTTAATTTACATAACAATATTTTATTAATTCAATATTGATGAGTCATTATTATTGTAGTTTCATTTGAAGTTAAAGTAATTCCGAATAATAAATAAGATACGTACTTGCTCAAAATACTTAATATAAAAACGTCAATTATAAATTAGCAGAGCGTGCCATTGTGTGCGTTCGCCCAGCAAAAAAGTATCTCCTTTCAAAAAATTATGATGCAGATGTTCTGTGCCTTATCTCGAATAATTCTGCCTGAAATTTTAAATTTGTGCCTCTAAAGGGTTCGGAGTTATTTAAGATTAACTGATTCTGCTGCACGAACGTTCGTCCAGCAAAATATTTTTTATATATTTTTAGTCTAGCTGGATATAAAATATGCAAAAAGATAACTTACATACGGCTGTAAATGTGCCGTAAAAATGAAATTTGTGCCTCTTAAGATTTAAGAGATATTAAGTTTGGGCGAACGTTTTGGCGAATGCTATATATCAGAAACGGTTGGACCCACGTCCCACAGTGATGATTTTTTTATACAGATACAGTATATTTGTGCTCAAATTTTAATAATCATGACTAGCATGGTTTAGGAGGTATGATTTTTTTTTCCTAGGTAATGAAAAAGACGAACATGACCAAGGACTTCGCGTAAGTGCCGACAGGTACCTATTATGACGTATTCTCACGATCCTATAAAGTTTTGCCGGCCTGCTACATATCATTGGCGAGTTATTAACAAAATTGTATTTTTTTGAGTTTATTTTGATCCAAATTACTTAGAACAGGAAAACGAAATTTTTTATTTTATTTTTATTTTTTATTTATTTATTATTAAAACAGAATGAGTTAGATAACTATTTTTACATTCTGACCCACGCAACACATTTTCTGTGAGCTGGCTTATTACATTCTTAAACAATAATTTTGCCTTATTTTAAGAATACGTATACAAAAAATCAGTTCATTATACCCATTAGATTAGACAAAAATGATAAAAAACCATGCGAAATACTTTTGGTAGATTAAACGACCAAATTCGAGTGAACATTAAAAAGCGGCCTCGCGATACTTCAAGCTTATGTTCCTTATTTGATGGCGTTGTAAAGATATTTAAACAGAACAGATGCGTGATGAATTGTTAAGTTGGAACATATTCTATAATAGAGACATTAAATAGCATGTGCTTTTTTTGTTAATAATAATACCTACACTATAATTTGTAGTGTATTATTATATATTACAAATTAATTGTCCGTAATCAGCTATTTGATTGTATGCCTAGCGCGTTCATTAAATGACGACATTCATTGATTAATTAGACCGAACATTTAATTTTATTGAAAAAGCGTCAGTCAACGCAATAAACTAGTTAGCAGATTGAACAAAGAGGTCGCCTTTTTATGTCTACTCAAATTTTTCGGGTAATCTATAAAAAACATTTCGAATGGTTCTTCATCATTATTGTTTTAATTAACGGGTATACACACAAACAGATTTTTTTGCGGTTGTCTAAGAACAATTAATGAAAAAATATCACATTTTAATAAAATATGTTCTAACTTAACAATTATGCAACTATCTGTAGTATTTCATTAACACCATCAAGTACGGAAGGATAGCTTGAAGTATCCTGCGGCCGCTTTTTAATGTTCACTCGAATTTGGTCGGTTAATAAAATATTTCGAAAGGTTTTTTAGCGTTTTTGTCTAATCTAATGGGTATATTGACCTGATTTTTTGTATACGTATTCTTAAAATATGGCACAAATTATTGTTTAAGAATGTAATAAGCCAGCTCACAGAAAACTAGCGTTTTCCTATTCTAAGTAATTTGGATCAAAATAACCTCAAAAATACAATTTCGTTAATAACTCGCCAATAATCAAAACTTTATAGGATCGTGAGAATATATAATAGGTAACTGTCGGCACCAACGCGAAGTCCCTGGTTATGTTCATTCGAGGGCTAGAGCCGTTTTTAATTTTCTAGGAAAAAAAATTTAACTCCTGAACCATGCTAGTCATGTTTATGAAAATTATACGCACAAATATACTGTATCTGTATAAAAAAAAAAAATCATCACTGTGGGTCCAACCGTTTCCGATATATAGCATTTGCCAAAACGTTCGCCCAGCAAAAAAAATAATATCTCTTAAATCTTAAGAGGCTCAAATTTAATTTTTACGCCACAATAGGCACTTTTCATGCTATAACATAAAAATGTGAAATAATTTTATTTATATAGTTTTTGTGCTGAGGAATGCAAAAATTATATAATTTTTTCATAAAAACGTAAGACAAATTTTATATTTCTAATTTAAAATTGAAGTTTTATTATCTACATATCACGTGACCGAAAACAGCGACCGCCATGATTTTCATCGGTATGACGTCAACAGTACTATACTCTATTCGAATTTCAATTTTCAATTTCATTTCGAAGAACGTAACTCTGCACGTTTCAAATAAATCCAATTTAATATCACTTTTTGTGTTTAGTAGGAAATCGTTATTTAAAAAATATACAATTATGCAAAAACACCCTACAATTAATTAACAAGCAAAATTAACTTTTTGTTTTTGATCTGACTATTGTTTCTATATCTGAACTTCAAAATAAAATAATATTTTTTTGCGCGAATGCAGTTACGTACTATGGTTTATGTTTTACTTTTAAACGTAGTGACGTGCCTCAAGTATTCGGTTAGTTAAACCGATCATTCGCGAATGAAAATGAATCTAGCGGCAATGGGACTGCTTATAACTTTAATGCATTTTACAATAAAACGTAATAAAAAGAGCAGTCCTTTGCAGGTAATATCTAAACTGATTAAATAACAACATAAATAATAAATCAAGCAGTGATTATTAATAACTATAAAATTAAATATTAAAACTTAAATGAATTGTTTGTTTTTATTTTAATCTGATGCTCATAGTAACTGTTGAGTTACTCCATTACGCGATACAATTCGTATAATTAATTTAGTGTTGCAACTATACTTGGTGCAAACACTCCTGGCAGCAAACAGTGTCAAACATTCGGTGCCATTAATTAACGAGTCTTTGACACGAGCCTATAACTGTTATGATCCCTTAAACTCTGTGTAAATTTTAAATAACTTAACTATCATTATTCTTTATTATTATACTAAACATCCAATCGTGTATTTCTTTTTTCGACAAAAAACAAGTTTGGAAGTTTTGCATGTCTAAAATTGTTTCGATAATTTTTATTAACCTTAGTTTTTGAAAGTTAGTTCGATTTAAATTTGTTACAAATCGAGAATCGTTGCCGCTGAATATCGATTCTAAGGGTACTTCCCTCCCTAGTACTGAACTATTGACATCTGTCAAAAAGGACTTCATAATTGGAATAGAGTATAAAATAAGGTAATAGTAGTAGGTAATCTTTTTTAAAAACACGAACTTGTTTGATTAGGCGTATCTGCTCTATCACTCACGCGGCGTTTGACATTTCTTTATTTTAGTACAATTGACGTCACAATATGGCGGTCGGCATTTTGGCGCCTTTATTTTACGACAATATTTTGATCTTTTTTCCCTGCTTACAGGATTAATATTTTGCAAAAATAAAAATTACAACCTGACTATCGCATGTAAATGAACATTTTAAAAAATATTTGGAAAAATAGTAGAATAGCCTATTACAGCCGTATGTAAGCTATCTTTTTGCATATTTTATATCCAGATAGACTAAAAAAATAAAAAATATTTTGCTGGACGAACGTTCGTGCAGCAGAATCAGTTTATCTTAAATAACTCCGAACCCTTGGAGGCACAAATTTAAAATTTCGGGAACAATTACTCGAGATAAGGCACAGAATATCTGCATCATTATTTTTTTGATAGCAGCGCCGTGTGCGCGCGGCAGCTCTCTGAGTTTTAGAGCAAGCGAGTTCCGGTCGCGTTGGTCGGTAGGCTATCATCGCGCGCAAGTACATCGTGTCGCGCGGGAGGCGGACGAAACCTTAGGCTTTGTTAAATGTATTAAAAATAAAGTTGTTATTTTATTATGCGTAGTGAACCATTGACTTAAATCAAATTATAATGGTGATTTATGACAATGCAGCAATATATAGAATGTACTTAAAATGAGAACATACTTAAAAGTTCACGATAGAAGAAATTCGAGTTATTGTGTTAATAATATCTATTTCATATAAAAATTATAATATAGTATTTCTTCACTGGATGGCTGTTGGCTCGATGGCGTATTGGATAGTGCTCCTGTCTCATGCGTCAGGAGTCGTGGGACTCGTGGGTTCGATTCAAACTCGGGTCAAATATTTGTTTAATGGAACATCGTTGTTTGCGTCGTGTTTGGTGTGCTATTTATATACGTATTTTTAAGTTTATTTGTGATTTGTGATACGACTACTTACCACTGAATGAACACAATGAAAGTGATGTTGTATGATATTTATTTTATTTGAAATATATTTTTGAAGCAAAAACTCGAAAAATATTTTTAAAAAATTTATGACCAATTATTTATAGTTGAATATTTTTATTTGTTGTTTTAGTGCTATTCAAAGCTCTATGTAAATTTAAACATCTAATTTCTATTTAAACGGGGACCCTGTTCAGGCGGGGTCAAGAATGCGATTTTTTTCCAATTTTTAAACTAGATAGTTGAATCGTTTTTGTTGCGTTAGGGAATATTTATTACTACAATAGGGTAGTTTCCTAAGTTTGATTTTACATAAAATTTCACAAATAACAGTAACATATAGGTAAATCAATAACATAAGTGAAATCGAAATTAAAATTTCTCATGAAATGGGACAATAATAGGCATTTGAAGTAAGGTGGGAAAGTCCATTTCTAAAGTGAGAAAATTTAATTAAAATACTATGCCATCTTATAAATAACAGAATCAGTAGTAACTTTCCCTATGAAAACATATTCTTAAACGTAACATTTGATATAGCTGCTGAACAATGTTCTTACGATATGCATACAGTATAAAGAGCGGTGACGTCATAGCTCGCTGCGACATTTGTATGAAGCGTTTTGAGCTCGCCCAAGTGATGTGCTATTGAAACTGTAATATCTTCGAGAGTTTTCCAAATATCAAACCATTCTTTTAACAGCACCTTTGCAATTGTGTGGTCCATCCATCTATAAAAAATTAAAAAAATAGGAAACTACCCTATTCGGAGAGATGTTACCAAATATTAATCTAAGGAATAGATTAATCATTCTTGTAGTTGATAGTTAAGTAACTCTTATATTCGTGTCATATTATTTTCTTGTTTTAACAAAAGAAATTAAATAATCTAGAATTATAATTTATCCAATATAAAATATACGCGAACAACGCCATCTAGTTGATGATGGACTGTAGTCATTTTTTGAACTAGATGGCGTTCTACCAGATTAGCACTCACGAAAACTACAAATATTATTGCAAATTTAAATTTATGAAAATACTCATCTAAAAGGGTTTTAATTTATTTGGTTATGTATTATCATATTTTTAAATACTAGCTTATATATTTTTAATGGTTGGATTTAACGTTTTCTGGGATTTGCATAATCATCATCAACAAATGAATACTCGTGTCGCCATCTGTTGTAGTTTTTGGGAATATGATTTTCAATGTATGGGATGAGACCCCATGGTAAGGGAGACATTTTGTCAACCGGTTGCTGTTACCACCATACAGTTGGGTAAAACCCGCCAAGTGACTCTGGCCTCTCTCGGTCAGGTCGCGTTCCGGGATCAGCACTGTACGAACCGGAGTCAGGAGTGACCATTGTTGCGGCAAGCGCCGGACCAGTGGAGTCTTAGCGGCGGCATTGTGCGGGCGGAGCGGGTCAGCCCGCCGGCCAGGGAGACCCGTAGATACGAGGGCCCTTCCGTCCGGCGGACTGGCCAACTCGGACCCGCACAGCTCAATACCAATACGAGACTTCACGCCTTGTCTCGTTGTTGCCGCAGCAGTGGTCTCCTCTTTAAGCGGGCTTTCAGGGTGAGTGCGTAAGGCTCAATATGGTCTATTGTGCCTGTCGACCTCATATTTGGATCTCACCCGCTTTTTTTGGTCACCGCTTACCATCAGGTGGAGTGAGGTCATATTGTTAAAAAAAAAGGGGGGGGGGGGGGAGAGACCGCATTTAAAAAAAAGACATTTCTACTCTCGGTCATCTGACCACGAACTAAGCAGGGTACTATGGGCGTCAGAGACTGACATACATCTTACCTTATCTTATCGCAGGGACCGTATATCAGGTCATCTTTTGTATTACCCTACCTCTATACACCTACTCCCTGAAGATCAAATGCATTAATGCAATAACGCCCTTGGGTCTGAGGTGCCTGTATTCTTCTTGTTTCGGACAAGCCGTTCCCAGAAGTCTGAGCCTGTTTCTGGCCAATGACTGACATACATACATTAGGGAGTCCCTTATATTATTCTGAACCAAAAAAGCGTCTGTTTAATGCGTTTACGTCAAAAAATATATGGTGAAGACGATAGGCTCAATAGCTCAAATCAATAATCGCGGCCATTAACTATCAGAAAAAATACCGGCCAAGTGCAAGTCGGACTCAAATAAACACGTTTATTGTATGGGCCCCTTAATAACTTATCTTTTTCGGAAATACATCATTTGTTAAAATTTCAGCTTTCTAGCTAACATGGTTTATGCGATACTGCTTGAAGACACAGGATATTGTAAGCACTTGCGAAAATGCTTACAATATCCTAGAATATTAAATATAATACTACTACCTTCTAGTTCCCTAAACGATAATAAATATTCACACACCCTGGGGCTTGGGATTCCAAGCACATACACACACAATACTCCATTCATCGACCTACTTTTAATGTTAATTTACTATACACTCATTAATATTTTATTGTTAACAAGAACCAAGAGGTGAGACCTGGTGACCTATAACACAGGCATTTAGTTACCTACTTTAGGCACCAGTCTCGCACAAACTAGGTATAGAAAAATCTGTATGTTCTACTTATTATAATCAAATTAACTGTACCTTACTTGTGAAGAGAAAATAAATAAATTATTATTATTATACATATATCCTATTTATTTCCAGGTGAGCGCATTACAAGTGGAATCAGCTATACTGGAACATCCCAACGTGGCCGACGCGGCCGTGCTGGGCATCGAACACGACACCCACGGCGAGATCGTGGCCGCCGTAGTAGTCACCAAGGACAAGGGTACCCTCACCCTCAAGGAACTAAAGGAAGACCTGAGCAAGAGACTAGCGCCCTACCAGATACCAAGGACTCTGCTGGTGGTGGAACAGATGCCGAGAAATGTGATGGGGAAGTTGGATAAGAAGGTCATCAGGACTCAGTATGGAGAACAACTGAAGTTGAAGAAGTAGGATGCTTAGTCTAGGTTTTCGCGATGCGAATTTGTACTGCGCTAGTCGCTTATGGATTAAAATCGTTGAGTATCGAAGATTTTTGTTGCTTTGTATCTGAAAGCCTGTAGGTGCAACTTATTCAGTATATTTTACCTTAGGGGTGAGGCCCATCCGCTCCCCTGCAAGTCCGGTGATGATGACGAGGCTACTCCAAGCCATCATTGTATGTCTATTAAAAAGACAAAAACTCTGAGTGTCCTTAAGCTCCTAAATACTCAAATGGTAGTTCAACTCAAACGATTAAGAAGGTTCTAAGAAAATATTGAACTATCTAAACTGATTTTAACTGACTTTGATATTCAGACCTTAGTCCAGATAGGTGCGATCGCAGTTTTTTAAGATTATACTTGTAGTGCAATATTGAGAACAAATTATTATTATAATGAAATTCTACTCGCATTTTGTAAAAATAAGTACAATTTTTAGCATTGACATTATTTTTGTAATATAGTTTTACCATCTACGCATAATTACTTATTGTTTTTATTGTTAGTAGTCATAGCATAATGATATGAAATATTATATTCCTAATATTAAATGTATTTAAATTACGTACTTCAACTTCATAGAACTGTTGAATGCCTTATTATGATAAAATTATTATTCACTTATCACAAAATATTAAAGACTGCTTCTACATTATAGGTACCAATGGAAAAGTCTAGTTATAGTGTTATGCTGGAAATACAGTCGAGAAAATTTCATTATATTTGTGTTTCAATGAGGATTTTCAGATCGAACCAACCACTAGAGGGCGCTGTGGAGGTTTATGGTTCATTTTGGCAACCATGATGACATTCTGACGTTTCATGTCAAAACGATATGTCGTCCAACACGCACTTGGCCAGCGTGGTCGACTAAGGCCTTATCGGTTAGCTAGTTTAGGGTAGGCCCGTGCCTCAGCAGTGGGGACGTAATTGGGACGTATATGGGCTGATGATGATGATGACAAAATTAACCAAGGACAGTTAAGAAGAACCAGACGGTTTCATCACGCCATCTGGTGGTTGGTTCCATCTGAAATATCCTCATTCGAGAGAATAGGTTTTTGAATGGACTGACATTCCATGCAAGTTAGGAAACCAAGTTGTGATATCTGTAGATTTATAAAACACTTAACAGCCTCTTGTATCTAAATCTTTTTCAGTTCAGTTAAACTTTCATCTTTCGCTGTTCCTATATACTATAAATT
Organism: Maruca vitrata; assembly: GCA_039566165.1. Taxonomy (NCBI): domain Eukaryota; kingdom Metazoa; phylum Arthropoda; class Insecta; order Lepidoptera; family Crambidae; genus Maruca; species Maruca vitrata. Next base: position 2,449,288 of record CM076938.1, on the reverse strand, counting down.
AGTAACAACTTGTATGTAACCATATTTCTTGCATATAAAAGTATTTCAATTTCAATAAAAAAAAAATCCATTTGATGAATATAATTAAACCCGATTTAAGCATAATCTTATTAATTAAGAATTTGATGCAAGTGGCTAAGATGTGTGAGGATTATTAATTGAATTTTATCGACTGTTATTGTACATTTAAATTGAACTATTGCGATTATTAGTATACAAGTTATATATATGTTTCCTAAGTATGTACTTATTGTTGTAGAAATACTTCATATTATTGTTTGAATGTTGATTCCTAATTATTATTACCAAAACGCTTAATGAAAGGAATATGTTGTTCATGTTGTTAGTTTATTTGTTAAATAAAACTCTTTTATAAATATTCTATTTTTTTATTTTTTAATCCATTTGATAATTGTCAGACTCAAAAACTTAATTAATTTATTACTATCTAAACACTTAAAATAACAACTTATATAAGCATGTGTCTTAATTTTATCTTAGTTATCACCTTAGTCCTACTGCTAACATAATTTGGAATTAAAGTGACCTTACGAATTATAAAAGTTCATAGTACATCACATATTTTACTTATTCCATCATTTCTTACGTTTAGGTACTATAAATAATTGAGAAGTCATATTGTAACCTAATATCACAAAGACTAGATAAGGAAACTCCTTGCAGCCGATGTAGCATTCACCAAACATGGCGGCGAGAACGTAGCGTAACTAATAGTGTCCGCCCAACTCGAATAAGTCGCGACGACTGTCGCCCCTACTCCCATAAGCATCACTATCACAGCCAACAACACATCATACCACTTAATGTTATACTCATCATGTTTACTCACAGCGTTGTAACTGAAAGTCTTATATTTCGTCTCTAAAGCGTCAGAGTAAATGAGCGGGAAAGTCGATCCGCCATTTTGTGTGAACTCGTCGCCATTTTGGACGACGCCATCTTGGAAATTGAAGTTGTTGTTCGTGTGGAAGTCTCTGCTGTGGGACTTCATGTAGCACAGTTTGAGAAAGAATAGGGGAGGGAAAATGAACATGAGGGGGCCTGTTAGGGTGGAGCCGACCAAGCCCATGACTAGGTCGAAGCGGGGGACCGACTCGCCCAGGAAGACGGCCAGCGCGATTATGCTTGAGCGAATTAGACAGCGTTTCACGCAGAACTCTGGAAAAATAAGGTGATCTTTATTTATCTGTTATTCGTTTTGGTTAAATACGCTATCAGAATTACGATCTTAACTTACTAATGAAACATTATGTTTAACTTAAGGTGCTAAAATAGTAAATAAAAACAAATCGTATTTTGTTAAGATTAACAAAATACGATTGCAGATGCGCAGATGCGCATAATTGCGTGATATACTTCTTAATATGAGCATTTTTTTGTTACGAAATGCCTTGTTCTTAATATTCATCTCCGTAAAAACTTGAATACCTCGTGGGATCCTCAGCAGGTCCTCGATGTGCTGGAACAGCGCGGAGTTCCCGACGGCGCTGGACAGGCACAGCTGCAGCGTCACCAGCAGAGCCACCACAAACAGCGCTATGGATGGAGGCATGCCTGGAACCGAACGCCGTGGAATGCGTTTTTTTTTAAATTTTGAGCTTTAATAGCATAAAAAACATCAAATAAAATTATAATGCCGAATGCAACCTTTCTGTATAACATTTCTGTAAATAAATGTTTGCGGACCGATAGTGTTTGATCACTACCGGTGGTTGTGCCACCCATTGCTAATGGGTAAAATGTGATCATCATCTCAGCCTGTAATTATCTGACCACTATTGAACATACGCCTCTCCAATAACTTTCCTGCGTGACCGTTCTACGGCCACCTGCATCCAACAAAATCCAGCTATTTTCACCAGGTCGTCGGTCCATCTGGTAGGTGGCCGTCCCACTCTGCGCTTACCATTACGTGTGGTTTCTCAGGGGTCTTTATGCTTCAACGACCGTCCAATCTTCATGCTTTGTGTCTTCCTACTGCAACTTCAGTTTGCTAATCCGACAGGCCTTTGTTCTTCTACGGATCTCCCCCTTTTTGATTCGATTACATATAGAAAATGAGCATCTAGAATTCTAGAGATAACTCCAGGTCCAATGGTTCAACCCCTCACCTTGCAGTATATTGCTGTCCACGTTCATTCCGTACCGGTTTGCAGCTAGAAGAGCTGTGACCGCGAACATGAAGATGGAAACTGCGAAGCCGCAGACTACAGCTGTGTTGATGCGCCTGCTGTCCTTCATATCCACTTGGATGGTGAGGAGTACCGGGTGGATGTCGAACTGCAGAAGGGAATTTTAATTATTAAATTGAAAAAGAAAGGAAAAAGGACCTTTGACGGATGACGGAATATTGAGGCTGCGATCGTTCAAGATCATGAGTTCAATTTAGATTTTTTTTTAAATACGCCAGGGCTCTGTAGCACTAAAAAAATAGGGTTGAGAGCCATCAGTTCGGTGATTATGACGAGGCTACTCCAAGCCATCATCGTATGTCAGTTAGGAAAGAAAAATAATCAACACTTTCACATTGTCAACTTAATTTGAACAAAGAACTACTCAACATTAAAGGCTACCGAATTTTATTATAATCTAAAAAAAAATCTGAAATTTTAATTTTTTTCTGATTGACTACGACGATGCCTTTGTCATCGTGGCTATCACCCTTAAAGCGGATGGCTCTCACCCAAAATTAGAACCGTTTAGCCTTATGGAACAGATAGAGTTGAATCAATTTAGATACAGCTTCAGTTGGTATAATATCTGAATCTAAGAAAAATCTATGTAGATGTAATTAAATTCGGCATAGTTAGTCGGTGGTACTTTAAATCACTTCCAAAAAGCATATTAAGATGTACCTATATCAAAATCGGTACAGTGGAAATAGTAATTAGCGGTTACAAAGGCGGGAGATATTAAAGTCATTTACACATCGTAGGAAAATTTTCCAGGAGAAAAGTACCTACATTCGGTAAGAACTTTAAGGTAGGTACTCCCCCCCCGCCCCCACATTTCCGTCAAGTTCTTCCGTTGTTACTAATTATATTTATTTGTGGTTACACTAATCAATTTGGTGGCACAAATGATTTATTTGGGTAAGTGAAGTAGTTTACTAAAATTAGCCATGACCTAAAGCAAGAGTTATTGTATGTGCTCACGGTAATTGGGAAACGATTAAATAACTATCACTTGTGTTTGCATTAGGTAAGCACCTTTTATTACTTATTGATTGCTGCTTATGTAAATTAATTAATGTTAAAATTTTGTATTGCCAATATTTATAATAAAGAGCTTTTGCAGCCGAAGGTACCTTAGGATCTCAGGAAATCTTTTATTAAGTTTAATTGTTAGAGATAGCGGTCAAGACTGCGAAGTTGAAGGAGCAGTGGGCGAAGCATGTGTGCAGGATTAAAAACGACAGACGGGTCAAGATTCTTACACAATGTGTACGGTATTCGCCGATGAGGAAAGCCCAAGAAAAAATGGTAGGACGATTTGGTCCAGCTATCAAGGAATTGGCAAACCCATGCCCAGAATAGAGAGCTGTGGACAAATTTGGGGGAGACCTTTGTCCAGCAATAAGATGACACGGGTTGATAATAAAAACTTCTCACTAGTAGCTATGAGGAGGGTCTAACTGCTATGTGATTCGTGAATATTAACATGACATACAAAAAGAACTAACCATGCTGCAATTTGACCAAAAACCTTCATTTTAAGGTTTTAGATGATTTTTAAGTAGTTCTAGACCTAGTATTGTCTATAATTTGCGCGAACACTACATATTTGAACTAAAACTAATTAAACGGATCAAACTCGCATGTATTGTTATTCCAAACACATTATTTATTGTTATTCATATTTCTCTTCTCGCTCTTTACAGCGCTCGTGGTCACGGGAAAGAGTTCTAGACCTGTTATGTAATCTGATTAGTTAGTTATTAGTCACCTGGAAAGCTATGATCCCGTACGCGACGAGGAAGTCCTGGAGCGAGGGCTGGTACTGCAGCAGCCCGCCGGCGCTGGGCGGACTGGAGTCGTCCAGCAGTATGCATGTCCATGTGGACACGGCGACTGTAGTCACGATACCCACGGAGACCAGGGCTAGTGGCCTAGAAGGAGTAGGTAGGTGTTTAATTCAGTTATTTTCTTAATCTGCTATCTTGCCATTGTAAGTATAGCGATTTAGAGTAATTTAAGTATATATCCAACACAATACAATGCAGGCGCTGGTGGCTCGGACTAATAGGTTTAGTTCCTCTTTTCTGCCCCGTGCCATTAAGGCATGGAACGCCCTTCCAGCTCATGTTTTCCCTGCCTCCTATGATCCCGGGCTCTTCAGACGGGGCGGGGCATTTAAGCATGCCTTCAGGGTGAGTGCGACAGGCTCAATATGATGTATTGTGCCTATCGACCTCATATTTGGATCTCACTACCGCTTACCATCAGGTCGAGTGAGGTCATCTTGATAGCCTATTATAAAAAAATATATCCATGCACAAAATCCTTGAGACTGGAGCCTGGATCTGTAAGATAGGTTTTACCTACCTAGTGCAGATACCAGTCTCTCACAATTTATGCTGAAGATGACATTTTTAATTTATTCAATGTAAAATGTGTAAGCTATATTGTAAATTATTATTATTACAATGACTTAAAAGAATTATCGCTTCGCACGCTTTCGAGTTGGAATGATATTTTTTTTTTAAATAGAAAAAAAAAGTATTTTTTTCTAGAAATAACTAGCATGATTCGATAGTACTTCAAGGTAAATCGTTCTGCTACGGGAAAACAACCACTAAAATTGTTTGATGTATATAGAATAGAATAGCACAATTGTTTATACGTTACAGATATAACATGTCGTTTGTTACCATCAACGTTTACTAACTCCTAAGGTCATACTCACTTCATGTCCTTGGGCGAGCCCAGCCACATGACGGGGCAGAGCAGCAGCGCGATCAGCACCATCCACACGCAGTACGTGACGCCCACCTCGCCGCCCGTGATCTTCCACCAGAACAGCTGCATGCTCTGGGAGGCTGAACCGGAAATGGGTAATAAGGCGTTCCACCGATTTCGATCATAGCGGCGTATCTCAATTGACATCAGCCAAGTGCGCAGGGCATATTAAAGTGAAAACACAAGTGCACTCTCTGTTCTCTTACGCGCAGTTCGGTGAGACGGCAATCCGACATGACCGATGAGAGATCGGGCGCAGGACCACCGGCTTTTTTTTTTTTTTTTTTTTATAAAGAGGCTAACAAGATGACCTCACTCCACCTGATGGTAAGCGGAAGTGAGATCCAAATATGAGGTCGACAGGTACAATAGACCATATTGAGCCTGTCGCACTCACCCTGAAAGCCGTGAAAAAGGAGACCACAGCTGCGGCAACAACGAGACAAGGCGTGGAGTCTCGCATTGGTATGGAGCTGTGCGGGTCGGAGTTGGCCAGTCCGCTGGACGGAAGGGCCCCCGTTTCTACGGGTCTCCCTGGCCGGGGGGGCTGACCCGCTCTGCCCGCACAATACCGCCGCTAAGACTCCACTGGTCCGGCGTTTGCCGCAACAATGGTCCCCCCTGGCTCCGGTTCGTACAGTGCTGATCCCGGAACGCGACCTGACCAAGAGAGGTCAGAGTCACTTGGCGGGTTTTACACAACTGTATGGTGGTAACAGCAACCGGTCGACAAAATGTCTCCCACCTGGCTTAACGTGCTTTCCGAGGCACGGGCGTCCAACCGCCAACTTCGTAACTCCAGGCTGAGTAATTTCTTTACAGAAAAACTCACACAAATTTTGCCCGACCCCGGACTCGAACCGGGGACCTCTCGGTCCTTACGCAGCGCTTGCTACCACTAGATGACTAGACCAACGAGGCAGTTTAAGTTTAATAAGTAGTAGGTAGTAGTTTAGTAAATAGTAAGTTTAGTTTAAGTTTAAGAGGAAATGGGTACTTTGTCATAGACGGCACAGTCATAGTGCCTGTTATCTGTGATACTGGTGATAGTCCGTCCGAAGGCGATTAACACACGGCTCCGCGCGCCGTCGCGCCGGGCAGAGGCCGTAAAGACGAGGAGGCTTACTGTTCGTGTGTTTGGAATCAACGGATTTAATAGAAGCTGAATGCAATCAGCCTAACCACCAACAGCGTGCGCGGTGCCATTAGTTATTCGCCTTAGCCAATTGACCTCAATGCCAGCCAGCCACGGAACAAATACCAATGCTCATCACACAAATAATATTGTCTTGGATCAGGCTCAAGACCACCGGCTTATCGTGCTTTCCGAGGCACTCAATGATAAACAATAGGTAACCTAACTTATAGGTACGAAGTCGCTGTTCCTTTCAACTTATTTTCAAATAAACCGTCATAATTATCGAAAATCGGGTATGTTGTTATAATGATGGATTATTAAGAATTAGCTAAATAACTTGTAGTAGCCGAGATACCCTAATACGTCTTAAATGTAGCTAATGTCTAAAATGTTAACGGGCTTTGGATGGTCTTGGTTTCTTATCCTATTAAATATATTTAAGTATATTTTTGTATCCACTGTTGATTCTGATACCTGTAACACAAGTGCTTAAGCTACTTACCACGGGATCAGATCAATGTATGTGATGTTGTGAAATATTTATTTATTATTTATTTATCCTAGATGTCAAACAAAAAATTGCCCTCCTTCTTTCCATTTATTACTTTTGTGTTTATGGATCATCGGACATCGGACCTGTTGGCATCAGGCGCATCGCATTGTAGGTACAGGAGTCATACAAGCGTCCATCCGTGCAGAGGATAAAGACAGGTCACGAGGAGGAACCTAATGTCCTGCGCAATTGGTTATCTAATTGAGATTGTTTAGAAAGGGCATTGTTAATCATAAGTAAGTACTAGTAAGTAAGTATACCTACATATTTAACGTCACCTTTATCATTATCACGAACAAATTGGTTACGGATAAGTAATTGTTGCAAAACAAAAGATCATATGAATTGTTGAACTGTCGTTTCAGCGAATCGGTACACTGTTTATACATAATTTACTTATTCACGCAAACTGCAGTTTGTAAGGTACATAGGGAATTCCAATAGAAGGGGTGACAGTTTTTCCAAGAAATATTTCAAAATCAAAATGAAGATGAAATCGCTAGTTAAAACCTCGCCACGTACCACTGAGTTTTTTTTTTTCAAATTTGAAATTCATAATGTACGTATAATCGACGCTTTAATTGTGAAGGAAAACAATGTGAAAAAACCTACACACCTACGAAGAAATTTAGTTGTATAGTCGAATAAGGCCGTGTTGCCCTAGTTTAGGGCAGGCTCGTGCCCCAGCAGGGGACGTAATTGGGCAGAAACGATAATGTTGCCAGTATTCTTTCTTGAATCTTTAATTGTGTCTGTCTGTACATAATAGTATCTACTAAAACCTGTGTATATAAATTCTCACCAAGTATAAAGTTAGGTATCCCAGCTCCGAAGACGGTGGCATCGATCAGAAATGTGACCAACCTTCTTGCTTGTTTCCCGAACGCCAACTCTGCTACGGCAGCATACGGATATCTAATAGACAGATATACAAGATTACAACTTAAACATATTATTTGTTTTCTCAGTGCTATTTAAAGCTCAAATGTAAATTTAAAATTTGAAAAGAGAACCTCTTACACCTAACACCTGAGTTAGAGCGTCAGACGCGATAACTGAAGACCAGTGGTTCAAGTCCCCGTTCAGGCGGGGTCATAAAGGCGAATTTTTTAAAGTATATTTTTGTTCAACGATATTGCTTTTGTACCTATAGGATCGTCTATACCAAATCTTAGACATCTCATCAAATACGTAATTAGAACAATTAGAGCGCGTCCCCATTAAGCGAACAGTGAGACTGAGCGGCCAATAGTTTGCTTCCAGCTTGCCACCCGATATATTATTATGCTCTATTATTTTTTGGTCTGATTTGAAGATTTAAAGAAAGCTTTTCGATTTCATTTGTATTGCATAATAAAGTGACTGATAAATATTTTAATAGTAAGGTCCTAAACACCGTGAAATTTTAGTGGTTGTTTTCCCGCAGTAAAATGATTCTATCTTAGTAGTACAATTAGATTGGTGCAGTTCTTTTTTGTTAAAATCAATAAATGCCGGTTGTACGAAAGGTTTAACCGAAACTCGAAGCACGTTCGAGCCGCTTTATGACTTAGGGCGTCGAGCTTCTGTAGCTTTAAGCATCGATTTCATGCACGTCACATCTTATTAAATAACCATAGCTTCTCACGTTTTCGAGTTGGAAAATTATTATTTTGAAAATTTGAAGAAAAAAAATTTTTTTTTCGCGGAATAATTTGCATGATTCGATAGTATTACTAAAGGCAAATCGTTCTGCCACGGGAAAACAACCACTAAAATTTCACGGTGTATACTAAAAAAAAATTGTCTGTGGTGATTTAGTACCAAATAAATGATTATTTTAAGCACTGAGGAAACATCGGGGTACACTTCAATAATTAAACATTTTCAAATGTTTCCTTCAAAACTGGCATAGCCCTAACGCCGTCTTCTTTGATCGGCGCAGCATTGTTGCCAGCATATAAAGTCGACTCGCTCACGATCCACCCACCATCCACTATGGACCTGAAGTGGGCTCTGGTTGTCCTAGCCACGCAGCTGGTGGCAGCCCACGGGTTCGCCTGGGCTGTGGTCGGGGCGGCCACTGCAGCCCTCGGGACGATTATCAACGTGATCGATATAACCGAAACGTGGGTGGTTGAAGTGTACAATGAGGGACCTCACCATGCTCATTTATGGTAAATATCTAGGAACTAGATTGATGGATTACCAATTTTACAAGGGGAGAACTTCCTTAAATTTGTCTACAATTAAAGAAAGAAAGAAAACATTTATTGATCACATATACATAATAAAACTTAATTAATTAATCTTAGCTATGTTGATTTAGTGATAGCTACTTCGAGATAGTAAAATCCACTTCACCAGTGTTGTCCAGATTAGGCCTAAGTGCCCTAGTTTAGGACGGACAAAAGCCGCTGGTGGGGGACATTTGTATGTGTTTTTTTTACAAATTTAGACATTTGCTAGTTGACTTAATTGTCACTTTGTTTAGATTTCGCAACGCAAAAGTCTAGACTGAAGTTTTTTTTGTTCAAATAGGTCTAAATAATATTGAAACAATAACTAGAACTTTTTCCTAAAGCTACAGCCTTTGCACTAACGTCACTTCTTAAGGATGAAAGCCATCCGCTCCCCCGCAAGTCCGGTGATGATGACATGTCTAAAGCCATCATCGTATATCAACTAGAAAAAAAAATCAGGTCACTTCTTGCTTCAGGTGTGCCTCCAGAGACGACAGGATAGGCGACAAGAACGGTGTCTGGGTGAAACCTGGTGACAAGCTGGCCTGGGCATTCAGGAGACACAGAACCACACAGTTCTGGTGTACCATGGACTGGTGGGGGCAGCGGGTTGGGTGGGACGTGTATGTGACCAATTGGAAGGACGCCCCCAACCCCACTAAGTGGTCGATAAGAAAGGATGGCGTTTATGACCAGTGGAAGAATAGGAAGTGGCGCCATCTTGAGAGTTAGATCTGAGATTGCATAAGCATCGGAAAAACAACGGAAGAATTACAAGCAATAAGATTGCTAAAATTGCACTTTGTTATTTTTATTTTTGTTTTTTATTGAATAAAAATAAATATATTCGTTAAACCTATCTGACCTATCTATGATTATTTAAATACAGTTTTGACTTGGTTTGTCTTGGCAGAAATATTAGGTAACTCTGAAGTAAGACAACAATGTCTAATTTGTATAGTAGACCCAGAATTTACTATACAATCATCATCTCATGATCATGATTATGATCGTTTATTACATTTAGATGAATCATTTTTCAATGAGGATTTTTTTTCTTAACGTTTTATTATGTAGGCCAATTACATACTCAGTTCCACTTATAAGTATTTATTTTATTATCACAAATCTTGTGTGTGCCTACCTGTTCTTCTCCTTGATGCAAGGCGTGATCTCCTGGGCCAGGAGCCAGCTCCGGCCGAGCAGCACGGCCGTGTAGAGCTGCAGCCCGAACACCGACAACACCAGGGGGACTCCATATATTCCTGCATATAGAACATTAATAATCTATATCTATACTAATATTATCTAGTGAACTATTAACAAGTGTCTAGCTATGTCGCTACCGCCAGGTCCCGGCAGAAGGGGAAGGCCCAAGAAGGCTTGGCTTGACGTCGTAGTGGATGACATGCGTGCCAACAAACTCTCCGTGAAGGATGCCGAAGACCGTGCGAAGTGATAGAAGTAGGAAAGCGGACCCCGGGCTCCGCAAGGATGCAACCGGGAAAACGCGGAGATGATGATGATGATCTATACTAATATTATAAAGCTGAAGAGTTTGTTTCTTTGAACGCGCTAATCACAGGAACTTCTAGTTTGATTTGAAAAAATCTTTTTGTGTTGCATAGACCATTTATGCAGGAATAAAAAACATCACGCTGCGACCAATAGGTGCAAAGAAACAATGTAAAATGTGTAAAAAACGGGGGGAAACGCGAACGCGTTACATGTGTAGCGTCAGGGGGTCTCAAAATGGGCATGTAGACTTTTGGGTTAGCTGCTCGTAGTACCTAGATACCTACCTGTTTAATTTAGTATCAGGGATCTTACCACAAGATGGAACACATGATGCCAGTTAGAACAGAGAAAAAAAAATGATTCCTAAGCTCGTGAGCAAGTACTCACGTTTAGCTGTAATCTTGATCTGGTGAAACAAATGATGGTTTCGTAGGTTTTTATTATGACATAGGTAGATTATTTTGTTTCGACTTAGATTTACTTGTAGTTTCTACCGCCGTCTTTTGTCTCAACTGACCAAGTTGCCATTTGGAACAGTGAAACAAAAGACGGTGTTTGGTTCCTCGATCACGCGTGTGCTCGATACAACTCGATACGACCACCGTCTTTTGTTTTAGACGACCAATTTGGAGAAACAAAAGACGGCGTAGATTTTCTGTCACACACCTGGTTGCTTCTAATCGAAGTAACTTCCTTAACTCTCACCAAAAATACAATACCTATGTTTCTGGAAAGTCGTCTCCATTAGTGCATGTAATGATTAGGTATGCTACCTACATTGCATCTTAGTGACTCACTTTCTGGGATAGGCGCCAGCCAATGAGGGTGTTCGCGGTTAGAACTTCACTAGATGGCAATACGTAGGCGTGAGGTCTAACTGCTTTGTGATTGGTGAATATTGACATGTCTGTCAATGTCACGTCAAAAATAACCAATCACGCTGCAGTTGGACCTCACGCCTACGTATTGCCATCTAGTGAAGTTCTTATACGCGAACACCCTAATTGAATGCAGAGAATGGATGGAGCGTTATGTGAGGAATAGGAGAAGTGGGAAGAGCTCACCGCAGGAGATGACGCTCTTGGGCAGCGCCACGACCGGGAACACGCCGAACAGGTCGACGATGCACAGCACCGCAAAGAGTACGCTCAGGCCGCCAGCCGGCGCGCGCCGCCCCGCGCCGCCGCCCTCCGGCCAGCGAGGCCGGGGGAGCTTCATGACCGCCGACGATGCACCTATGCAATCAAAACGCAGTCAATATCGGTTTCCTAACGTTTAAAAGCTGGAGGACGAGGTTGTAAAAGATATCCGCGAACTCCATGTGGTCGACTGGCGGGGAGTGGCGCAGTACCGGCTAGGTGGAGGAGCTTATTATCGGAGGCCAAGAATCATTTTGGGTCGCTGCACCGACCTAGTTATTTTTTTTTAATTTCATTTTCTATTTTACTAGCTGTACAGACTTCGTCCGCGCGGAAAAGAGACATTAGGCGGCATTTGTCTTCAAACGCCATGCAACTTCGACGCGATTCTTTACATCGATATGCTGCAGCGACGTGCTATCCGTATTGTCGGTGATGAAGAGGTGTCCGAAACTCTGGAGCCTCTACAATTACGTAGAGACATTGCCGGTCTAAGTGTTCTCTACCGTGTCTATAATGGGGAATGCTCTGAATAGCTATTTCAGCTACTCCCTCCCTCCCCTTTCCACTCCCGAACGATACGTGCTGGGTAGCGCTGCCATCCACATACAATGCAGGCGCTGGTGGCTCGGACCCAGGCGGGTCAATATGATCTATGGTACCTGTAGACCTCATATGTCGATCTCCACTACCGCTTACCATCAGGCGAAGTGAGGTAGCCTTTTGTAAAAAATAATACTAGCTTTAAAGACTTCGTCCGCGTGGAAAAGAGACTTTAGGCGCAGTGCCGTAACTAGGGCGGTGCCAGCGGTGCCCAGGCACAGGGCGCAGACCCTGGAGGGGCGCAGAAATGACCAGACCAGTATCCAGTTTTGTTTCATGCATGGTAGTTAGTAGGTACATTTTGTTTTCTGGCGAATATGGTGTAGACGCGCCCTCTGTACTATCTATATCTATATGGCATTTTTCAAGCGATCTTGAAACAACAACACTTGTAAAGGTGGTTAAAAAGGTATTTTACGCCTTATATTCAAAACGAGCTTGTAGATATTCTTGCCTCTGAGGTCAAAAAACAAATTTTAGACGACTGGACCAAGATCCCAGGGCCGCCAGACCTAAGTCATTTTAGCAAAGCTAGAATTTCCATGACTTATAGTCTAGTATGTACTTAGGAGAGTACGCGTACTCACTTGCTCGAAAGCGGGGCCGTTTCACAGGTAGCGCGAACTAAAGGTGTCCCAAAACAGAGGCAAACTACGTCATTTTAGCAAGCCTAAATTTGACGTTTATAACTACGTGTTACTATTTCCAGACTAATTGTAAGCTGCCAGACCAATCCAATGGGCCAATTATTCTGCCAGACACCTCAAAGGTTCCCTGTGAGTGCAAGCTTGAGGGCGTATCGACGCACAGCCTAAACGGCTGAAGTTAGGCACTTGAAATTTGGAAGAGGCGTAGCTTAGATACCGTAGAGGTGCACTAAGAAAGGAATTCCCGAAATTCTCACGGGAACGGGAATAATCGGGAAAATCCTTTTGTATGAAAAATTCAAACCCCTTAAGTAAGACGCTTGAAATTTGGCATGCAGGTACCTTGGTAAACTTAAGGCTTAGTTGCAACAGGATATTGCAATTTTTTTACTGGGAAGGGAATTAGCGGGAAAAAACTTTTGTATGAGAAAATCGAAACTGCATAAGATAGATGATTGAAATTTGGCATGCAGGTACCCTAATGAACGTAAAGCTTAATTGCAACGCGATATTGCAAAATTCTTACGAGTACTTTGTGTCATTTCTGTATTTGAGCAAATATTTTTGAATAAACAATTTTTATCTTAAAGAAATCTACTAATAGTCCAGTCATTTAAGCTTAAATTAGGTAAGAATCTCAGAATTCGAGATACCCAGCTGTAAGTCTGTAAATACTTGGATATTGACACCCTAAAGGTGGTCTTAAAACCTACATATGGTAGGGTGTAATCAACTATTAAATTTTCAAGGTCAAATGTCAAAATAGCAGTTTTAAGCACTTTTGGGCGAAACGGGAGATTTTATCATAAAAGTGTGTAGGAGGAAATTACTTATCATCTATTTATCTATAAAAATTGTCTTTACGTTTTATTCCTAAGATTCACCATTTCAGAGATACAGCGATGCAAATAGTTGAAAATGTTGTATTTTCAAAAGCTTCCAGGCCCACGTGCGATTGTGCTAGACAGTTAAAATTTTCACGAATGATGTATTTCAATAATATCCAATACTAGAAAAAGCTTAAAACCAATGTTTAAGTGGGTTCTCATACAAAAATTATGTTTTTTTTTTCTCACACTTGGCCGATTTTTAATGTGGTTACCTCAGTAAATCTATTCCAGTCAACACCATTTCTACATGAAGTACACGTTCTTTTTATGGGAGCCCCTTAAATAATCGTTTTATGTCGTTTTTAGTATTATTAGTCTTTCGCGTTTCAGTAAATTAAAACTACTTATTATGGGTCAAAAAGTACGAAATAACCAATTATAATTAGAACTTCTGAAACATTTTAAAAATGTTAACTGTCCATCTAACTCTATTATGAACGTGAAGTCCATATTAACCAAATTTAAATTTAATGAAACGCAGAAATCTTAAATCTTCTGAATACTGAAAAAAACTTAAAATAAATATTTAACTAGGCTTCCTTATAAACAATGTGTTCTTCATGTTATAAAAGGTGTCGTCTGGAATAGGTTTACTGAGGTAACCACGTTAAAAACCGGCCAAGTGTAAGAAAAAAAAACACAATTTTTGTATGAGAACCCACTTAAACATTGGTTTTAAGCTTTTTCTAGTATAAGATGTTATAGAGGCTACTAAAATACATCATCCGTGAAAATTTTAACTGTCTAGCACAATCGCACGTGGGCCTGGAAGCTTTTGAAAATACAACTTTTTCAACTATTTGCATCACTGTATCTCTGAAATGGTGAATCTTAGGAATAAAACGTAAAGACAATTTTTATAGATAAATAGAAGATAAGTAATTTTTTACTACAGAATTTTATGATAAAACTTCCCGTTTCGCTCAAAAGTTCATAAAACTGATATTTGTGACATTTGACCTTGAAAATTTAATAGTTGCGTACACCCTACAATATGTAGGTTTTGAGACAACTTTTAGGACGGCAATATACAATTATTTACAGACTTACAGCTGGGTATCTAGATAGTTTTATTTTTATGCACATTTGTCCACTTTATTGTCAGAGCCTGGTTAGAGCATTTTTTAAGGGCGCAGTTTTGAAAGCTCGCACCGGGCGCATAAAAGGCTAGTTACGGCACTGTTTAGGCGGCATTTTTTAATATACTCGCCTACACTACCTACTACTACATCAGCAAAACTTTTTGTATTTATGAACCGATTGACAATTGAAACAACTAAAAATTGGAGCTTATCACAATATCACATCTGAAAACAACATCTAGATTTAAAGAAGCTGTTTCTGAGATCTTCGGCTGTTTAACCGCGCGTCCGCGCGTTCTCGTGAGTTTTGATGCTTCAAAACTTTTTAAATGCAAACCGTAACCGCAGCGGGCACGGGTGAAAACCGCGCCGTGAGTTTTTACTGTTATAAATAATCCTTGTGAATTGAGATAATCAATATTGGCATTTTTTTTACTTATAAGAAAGAATTTATTTAGTTAGTTTAGGTTCATTTAAATAATGGCAATTGTTGTAACATAGTGCATTAATTATTAGGTATAACATACTTACTCATCAAGTATATAAACTAAGTACAGACGGCAGCAAAAGTTACATTACGTTACATTTGAAACTGCACACCCGCAGGCTTCTCAGTGCACACTGCACATAATAGTCACTAAATAAAATTGTGCAAAATTGATAATGAATTTACATACCCAGGTCACGAAATAAGAACTGGTCTGACAAAGTCACTTTGCACTATGCGACAAAACATCCAAAATTGAGTGGTTCACCTCGCAAACGTCCTAGTCGCGTCCGAGTCCGGTCAAAGACTGGATTAGAACCTAATAGGGCACCCTAATGAATCCAATCTACTGTGCACTGTACTGGCGAGCACGAAATGTGTATCAGTTTAAAAGTTAAAAATTTTTCGAAATATGTTTGGTACATAAACGATTATTCTATTCCATTCTATTAACATATTCAAAAAATTATGTATTCCACTAATTACTAATGGTCAAGGTCGTACTAGTCAAAGTGGCATGTCTGGCTAGGGTCTTGTGCGAAATAGTGATTGGTGGGACAAGACGACGAAAATTTATTTAAATAGGGTTTTATAGAAAGAGAACACAACCATTTAGATTGATTGGTTGCGCGTTATTTAGCTTTTACAGACATCAAATGGTAATTCTAGGTTCACGATTGGAGATTAGATGCTGTTAACTATATAACAATAGATAGTATTACGATGTGTGGTTGTGATATTTATTTATTTAGATAATTTATCTACCTACCCCAAATAGTAAGAATCATTGCTTAACTATGTAGGTAGATATGGTATCATACGCCGTATCTTACCTACCTATGTTTGTTTATATATTATATCTATCTAACTACTTACTTTTGGCGTACATTGTCTCTGATGCTGATAAGGTATCTCAGTCTGGGAAAGACCAGGGTCACTGTGTCTTTTGACACCTCATTCGAAGTTGTATTAAGCAACATTTGTAGCGAATATAATTTATTGCATTATTCTAAATATTCGTCTTTTTTGAATATTGAAATATTTTATATGAAAACAATACTTTTTGGCTTATGGGTAGGATAGCTAAATTGTAAAAGCAAATTGCAATAAAAAAGATAAAAAAAAGTTAGGAAACTTTTAACCATGCGGGATTTTTGTAACCAATGGAAATACATGTGTTGCGAAATGTAACCTACCTTACGTAACTACTTTTTAACCATTGAAGACAAGCGACATATTATTATGTAAATTTTATAACCACGTAAAGACTTGTGTGGCTAAGCGTACACTCGCTGTATCGTCGCTGCCGTAACTCGATACGCGTAGCGTTGACCGCGTATATTGCAACCGACTGTCTCTTATTGGACACCACTTTCCACCAGAATTGTTAAGAAAGTTTTACTGTGTGAATTTATGTCAAAATGTATGGGTAGGTAAGACCTATATTTCGTCTTAGACTTTAAAGTACAGGCAATGTTTAGTTGCAACAGGTAGGTAGGGCATGTACGAAGACGGAAGATGTGGTGATCTATGCAGTTAAGTACATACAACTGTCTGGGTTAACAAACGTCAACTATACTTACCTGCCAGTCAGTGTAAATAAACTGGAATTCGTTTCTAATAACTCTGCATTAGCGAAGTAAAGCTGGACACTCCCAATCTGCATTATGATGATGATATTATATGAGGTGGTGAATCTACCACAGGTCTGTCTTTAGCCTAAAGCCAGCATGGAAATAACCATTAGTGCAAGATGTGAATAGCATTCATTTGGACTCAAGTCTCAAGCAATCACCACCTCCTGTATGTTTGATGGATACAATATTTAAAGTTATTTTCAAATTTACTTCTATTAAAATAATTTAAGTGCGTAGGTTATTTTTAAAACGAAATTAAGAGTACCCACAGATTTTTGTTATTTCTTTCAACCAATAGATGGCGTTACAAATAACGACTGTGCTTCGTTATACGTCTTTAGATTCAGCAAATAAGTTGTTCACCGGAATATTTCCTTTTTCGCCCCATAAAAAGAATTCCTGTGAAATGGTTAAATAAATAAGAAAAATATGTCAGCAATATAAGCATAGGTGTTTTTTTACAATTTTTAATAGAAAAAAAAGTACTGCGCATGTTCCATTTCATTGATCGAAGTCGCGTAAGTTTCCACAAATTTTGACGTAAAGCAGATGGCGCATCGAGCGCGCGCACCGCACGATTCGTTTCCTTCCTCATCTCGGTCCTTTTGTGACATTTGCGAAACGTCCATCGCGTTTCCGTGTGAAAATTATTCACAGCAATCACATTAGGGTATGGTCGGTAAAGTTTTTCACACGAAAAACCGTGCAACAAAATCCTTAATCGTGGTTCAGTTTTTCCGTGCCAAGTGCAACTAAACAATCAAGATTCCGCCGATAAACCAAAGCCTACCCAGTGGGTGGCTTATCTTGGTGAGTTGAATATTTTTCACTGTATTTATTGCATGTTTATCATTCTGAATGGCTTGTATAAGTTATCAGCGAGGGCTGAAGATGAAACAAAGAGGTTAAGATTATCACAGGCGGAACAATTCCTATTTCAAACGTTGACATTTCATAAAAAAAGTTAGGCTACGTAACAAAATGAGGTTCGATTATGAGCAGATATTGACATAAATGGTAAGGATCTGTTTTTCATTGTAAGTTTATTGGAGTATAAATAAAAGTGCTAATGCATTTGCGGTTTTAACTTCGCTACTGTTACCTTGAGTATCCTATCGTCAACTTGGTTTCAGCAACCATTTTGTGACCCTATTGTCCAAAATACGTGTCGAGACTTATTATCTTTATTGGTGAGAACAAGAGCATCTGTTCAAACAAAATGTCTGATTCACCTGGGACAAATACTATGTCACCATTTGTGTGACGTAAATGACGTCACCTAAAATAGCAATGCTATTCTGTAATTTCAACAAGTATTCATTAAAAAAAAGGATTCTGAATAAAATTTCATTTCATTGGATCTTGTCATGTTACCAACCCATTTTATTGGCTGCCAGTACTCTATTGACATAAGTAATTTATATCAAAATTTTATTGTTATGATACACTGTAATTGGTGCCAGGGTCTCAAACCAATCTGAATGCTTTTGAAATCAATAACATTTTATATTTAATTGGCCAAAGCAAATGGGCTTGAAAATACATCAAATTCTTCTATGAATAATACCTCTCAATACTAACCTTATAAATTCTTCTTATACAACTTTATGGTAAAATAACTATAGATTACTGAGATAGGAGAAGTAGAGTTATTGTTAATGAAAATTTCAATCAAATGAATTAACTTCTTATATTATTATATTATATGTATAGATATTGAATGTGTAGTGTATGTGTTTATGAATCAATACATAATAATATGTAACAAGGTTTTTCATTTTGTATGTATCTTATATTGTAAATTGAAATGAAAAAGCGTGTTTCATACAGTATGTAGTTATTTTTATTCATGTATAATTTTAATTTAAATAATAATGTATGATTTACAAATCTTAAAAATCTATATTGCATGTATAATATAATAATATTATGTTATTATATTGTTATCAAACACGCTTTTCCGTTTCATTTTAGGTGTGAATATATCATTAGAAATGGAAAACAAACGGGACTCGTTCTTCTTGGCAAACAAGAAAAAAGAAAACAAAGCAGACAAGCCAAATAAGAAAAATGACAACGATGCAGACAAGGACAAGAAGAAAGCATTGAAAATGAAACGTATAGAGCAATATGACAAGTTTCGTGGTATGAAGGAACTAGAGAGAGCAAAGTTAAAGGGGGAAGAAAAGAAACCAAACTCAAAGGAGGAAGAAAAGAAGCCATTCGACAAAAAAGCATACCGTTTGATGAAGTACAGTAAGAAATATAAGCTGGAGCAATGGGAAGAGCAACGAAAGAAGAAAATGCTGCGGGAATACCAGAAAGAGTTGAAGAATGATGAAGTAGCCGGGACATATAAGCCGATGAGTTTCGATGAGGACATGACAGATGGTGAGGCTGTCGGCAGGTTTGTTCGTCATCCAGATTTAATGGAGAAAGAAAATGGTAACGCTGATACACCTAAATTCACTAAGAAAGATCCGCTTCAGAAGGCCAAGGATCAAATTGATAAAGCTAAAGCAGAAAAGTTGAAGTTGATGCAATACAGAGATCAGGCTAAGGAAGAAAAGAAAAAGAAAATGATGGATTATAAGAAGCAGAAGATAGAGAGGTTTAAGAAACTGAGCCAGAAGACAAAGAAGGGTCAACCCGTCATGACTGGACGACTTGAAATGCTTTTGGAGAAAATACAGAAAATGTAAGTCACACAAATACAGGTTTCACAGGGAGAAGAATGAAAATATGTCAATAATGACACTTATTTTGCTTGAGGTAGGATTTTAATATAACAATTCTAGTTTGGAAAGTCATCAGCTATTTGATGTTAGTGTAATTATAAAAGGAATGTTTGACTGAACTGAGGGGCCTAGTCTAACTAATGGGTATGTGGTAAGATTTTGGAAATGGTTTTTGTCTATCAATATTGATGTATTAGTAATTTACAAACTTTCCTGAGCTACTTTGGTACATATATGTATAGCGGAATCTGTTAATTAATATTTACATTCGTTGTACTGTCTCTAAATTGATTAGAGAAAAATGATTTTCAATAACAAACCAAAATTGTTATGAAATACAATATTCTATGAAATACCTATGTAATTCAAATCAAATTAAAAACACATTTTTTAATTTAGGACTATCTACTTCTTAAATATTTCCTTTTCACAACAAATATTGATATTTAATTTCTTGAATTCTAGTAAAATCATGTGCAATGAAATGCCATCAAAGTTGTAAATGATGAAGTATTTTGTAAAATATTAAATAATGACTGTTTTATATGTGTTTAGTATTTTTTACTGTACTCTGTATACTACTATAAATATAGGTAGGTTCACAGAATATAGTTCATTTCATAATTCCATGTCTTCATAAACTATATATCCATATCAACATAATCAATAAACTAATAAGGATAGGTACACTAATGTGATTCAATCTTGAATCTCTGTGTCTCTAGGTCTCTAGGTATTTTAATTTACCAATGTATGCATTAATGATTTTGCCATAGACAAGATGAATATAACATATTATGTTGCTTAGATGACATGGTATGGTTGATTTAGCAGATTGAAGTCCTCTGGAGTGTGTATTAAAAGCATTTTTGTAATTTAATTATTTCCTACTATGCTAATTAAATCTGTTAATGTGCAGAGAGAAGTGTTTCTCTTTATCGGTATAATTAAGTTGTCTTTGAGCCATCAAGTAGGGTTGTTTTAGTGATTTCGTTGTTTGTTCCCGCCAAGTCTGTTGCTCAATGTTTTTTTTTTATGCTAAAGTGCCTGTAGAAAAATATTTTTTAAGTGTTCCAAAAATTGGCGAATTATATTCGTAGGTAAGTTAAACTTTTGTGAAAATGTTGTCAAATTTTAGAAGAAATAAATGTTCCAATTGTGAAAAAACTTGTTACCTTATTTATTATGACAGTCGAAATTATTTATTATTGAATTATCGATAATTCTTTCAATATGTATTATAGTAAATGTTATCGCTTTTGAACATAAGCTCTGATTTATTCAATTATAACTTTTTTTTATCGAAATCCGGTAACCATTTTCGTTTTCTTCTACTACGAAAAACAAATACTTAATTTGTTTTTATTACTAACTTTCCGCTCGCTTCTCGGTCGGCGTGAAAACATAACTCCCTTAAAAAAAAAGGTTAAAAAGTAGCCTATGTCTATGGGCGTAGATTTTACTCTAGGTTAGGGGACATCAAATCAGATTTTTGGCTAAGTGACTATCGATAAATATCGATCTAGAAATAAATAAGGTTTAAATGGACCAAATTTATTAAATCTGTTTTGGACGTGAAAGAGCGACAGACCACACTAACTTTTGCATTTCAACTCCATGAATTTCCTCCTACAAAGGAAATGTTTTGAGACGCTAAGATACGTAGGTACTACAAAAAGGAAACTGATGTTACAAAACACATTCTTTTCTTTCATTATTTTATCGGAGATGCCTGAACACGTAACATACTAGACAATTTCGTTATTACACTGTACCGACATGTTATTAATATACTCGGTCTAATTTGGCCGAGCACGCCTGATTGCCCATATAGGTCCATGCTATTGATTTAAGCTCAATGATCAAAGCCGGGACTGGGCGTATAGGAGTCATATTTCACAGAGTCGATGAGCTATTTCATATATGTATATGTAACATAACTACTATGAAATGCACATGTAAGTAAAATGAATTTAACGGATGTACTATCAAAATAATTATCTAATTGTATAGTAGATTGAATTATTATAATTTAGTACTTTATTTAGTTATTAGAATGAAGAGTTTACCCACGATCCCGTTCGCGTGGTGTTCTTTACTGCGTGAAACATTACTCCCCGACTGCATACAGCAGTCGGGTATGTGACCTCTCTCTGTACCTAGCTACTATCAGTGCACCAAACATTAAAATCGCAGGTGTTTTGATGCAAAACCGCGCCATATAGAACGAGTTACTTTCGCATTAATAATTAAGGATTATTATTATAAGGAGGAAAACTAAGTAAGGATTTACTTTTCGATATCGTAATCATTATTCGATATTTTCGATAAACTAACACAGAGGCTTATGCGCTAGGTCTCGACTATCTTTAAGTCAACATTTACTAATATACTCTCCTACGGTTTTGCCGAGTCCTTGAAATAGATAGCTCCTCCCCTTTTATTGGGGCCTAGATAGGGATTGAAAATTACTACTACTACGCAGATGATATCATAGTATACATAAACGTAATACGCGACTTTAAACACATTATAAAACTGAATATGAACAGAATCGAGTTCAGTTGACCCGTGATCATTGCGCATGCAACAATGCTGAATCGGGAACTCTTCAAAATAACTAAACATCTGTCTTGCCCGTGACCACGAGCGCTGAAAAGAGCTCGAGTCAGGTCTCTTAATAGTAAAGAATAGTAATAAACACGAATTTTATCCATAAACTTCGGTACTTGTTTTATTTCATAACTATTTGACTGACTCGGTGGAACAGTGGCTAGTGACTCAGGTTCATAACCTACGGTTCCAAGAGTCGTGGGTTCGATTCCCACTCGGGACAAATATTTGTGTGACGAACATCGGTGTTTGTTCCGTGTCTGGGTGTATTATTAAATATATTTAAGTTTATTTGTGTATCCACTGTTGATCCTGATATCCGTAACACAAGTGCTTAACTTACCACGGGATCAGTGGGGCTACCATGAGTTTAAAACTTACGCACTCGATATCGCCTACGTAAATATGTCTATGAAAAACTTGTACAGCGCCGCTGGTGGTTACGCGGAGAACTAAAATCGGCCGTATGCAAAAAACAACTCGATAGGTTTTTAACGTACGTAAGTTTTCGATAGCCAACTCATGGTAGGCCCTCAGATCAATGTATGTGATGTTGTGCATAATAAATGAATTTGTTTATTATTTATTAATTTAATTTATTTTATAACTAAAATATTAATTGATTCTAAATATCCCGGACACATTCACTTTTCTAATACTTACATGTTCCAGTACCTTCATATGATGTAAGTCTCTATTTTATGATGAGACAATCGTGGCAATCCGTCGTGCCTCTGCTATACGTAGTATAGTAGGTAGATAAGTACTAGGCCCCTAGCCAGAGGCCAAGGACCCGATATAATGATCTCTCGTTAGTAATGGAGTCCAAATAATGCAAACACGCGGCAAAAAAATGGCGCCACAAAAATGGCCGCTCCTCCACAGATAAAATTAATAAGTTACAAGCGTTTTCGCGATCCGGAACGATAGGTCATGTTGATATTGTGGCTAGGGTTCTCGACTATTTTTTATAATAATCACTGTAAAGGTAAAGAAATTTGATTTTTTTTAAGTCTAGCTCCAGCTACTAGAGCATGGTTTGAGTGTATTTCCTTTTCAGAATATACTGTTTTACCGAAGCTTCGTAGGTCTGGTAGTTAATTAATTATAGATCCTTCTTCAAACTATTTGGAAATTCATATTTTATTTAAGAGTTTTAAGTAATGTTTTTTATGTATGTAGTCACAAAAAAAATTAAAGTAAAACTTACTGGATAGAAATCAAATTTTAAAATTCACTTGATAGAGTCAAGCAAGAGACGTAATAGCAAGAATAAAATGCTTGTGATGTAAGTAACTATAACAAATATTTTGTATTCACTTAGATGTGGATTTCGAAACCAGTTTATTATGTGTAGCTACTGTTGTACTTTTCCATTTTTTTCCCCTGACTTACGATGATGGCTTGGAGTAGTCTCGTCTTCATCACCGGACTTGTTATAATTAATCATAGAAGCTATTCTAAGCTAGAACCTATTCCTTCCCTTTACATTTATTTTCCAATTTATGTAATGTTTGTCATGTAAATTTACGGTGAAGCAGAGAACGTTTATTATTATTATTTAACTGGCTGTGCCAGCGACTTCGTCCGCGTCCCCCTTCCCTATAATATTAGTTTATCATGAAAATGTATAGTGAACCAATGAATGAGGAACAAGTTTGTTTGACAGTGAGATTGGGAACCCTATCCGGGAATAGGTATCGCGTACATTAGCCACAGACGACGCCCGTGATATTTGACGTACGCTACTACAATAACTATCAATTTATGTAAACAAACCGCAGTTTGTTTGGTTTAAGTAATTAGATAAGCTATCAGCATTAAGTTACCTAAGCACTGTTGCTGAAAGTTGTTGAAAATGTTGAGATGCCTTTTATGAATGGCGGTATAAGGAATTTACGATTTTAAAATTGATTGGAAACATAAATTATGTTACAATTCTTGTAGGTACATGTGAGCCGCTCACTGTTTGACTCATTAGGCACATGTAGTACATACTGTCAAGTCCGGTGATGATGACGAGGATACTCTAACTCCTTACTTCTCAATACCGGCACCTGCCGGGTCGTTTCTCTCCCCAAACCTACGTCCGCATTAGGGACCGCCCAACTAGGTCCTGAGCCGAGGTCGAGGCCCGTTAGGAGGCACCCTCAGACAAACGTCGTTTTAATTTATTTAGGGGCATCACCGGTCTAGCTCCCTCGCTAGTCCGGTGATGATGACAAAGCTACTTCAAGCCGTCATCGTAAGTCGGTTAGAAAAAAAAAGAGGCTACTCCAAGCCATCATCCCAGCCAATGAGAAAAAAACATACTATAAGTAAGTATGTCTGCCATTCATCGAACCTTTTGAACTGATTTAAATTAAATTTGGTATACACAGGTAATTTAGGAAATGAGAAAAGACATAGGCTTTTTTAAGCGTGTTCGCTATATGTCTTACGCGATAAACGAGTCGTGATTGGAAAGCTAGTGTATTGTAATGTGTATTTATTATACAAATACAAACACAAGTAGATACAGGCCACGTGCCATATAAAAGAGATTGTTTACAGGCAAGAAAGAGGCTTTAAAGTAACTCAAAGAAGCTGTCTAGCATGGCTGTTGACTGATAGATCTCAGCACAATAGATCCTATTAAGATAATGCTTAGATACTATAAGCTATTTACAGTATTGTGCTTCTGCAGTCATATTACTAGAGGAAATTAAGGATTATAGTTTCAGTGACAAGGGCAATTAGGAAAGTACTTAGTAGGTTGTGTAATTTTCCTAAAGCTTTATGATAAAATGAATACGAACCACCAAATTTGAAATAAAATAATGCCATACTGTGCTAGGTAGCAGGCAAGACATATAAAGATAGTATCAACAAATATTTTAAGATAATATAAAATGTTGGTAGCTAGGTAACTAAATTGCTTTCCGGATTTACATATTTTAATTTATCATTCTTCACACATTGTAATGTCTGTGTTGCTAAGCCATTCTGAATTTTGTGTCTGTAAACATTGTAAAAGAAGTATTACAATTAACCCTTTCCACGCCACGAGTTTTCGTCAAAAACGTTCACCACACGCCACCGCAATATAAGTGGTTGGTTTACTAGTGCTGACAACGTTGAGTATCGATATTATTAATTTGTTATAAATAAATCATTATAAAAATATATATATTGTTATTTTATGTGTTATATATATATAGTTAAGTTCTTGGGGTTTATTTTATTATTTTTTACTCTGTGAAACATGTATTGAATGTATTGAAATCTCAGTGGTGCAATAATACAGTGAAAAAACCAACAAGTAATTATGACGATAATTGCATCACTACGTGTCTGATATATCAGACAGTGGCGTACGAATAATATGTATTTTTAGCGAGTGTTAATGAAGTGTTAACTTCCGGTCATAAACTTCGATACCTTATGAATTACTTTTAACTTATTGATTGATTTAATTACTAAATTAATAAAATGATGGAGACAATAATTATTTTACTATTTCCGATGATCGTATATCTAATAATCCTTAAATCAGGTTATATTTATTTTAACGACAAAAACGATTGAATGTTGTAAGATTTCACCCTACACTACATGACTTGCGGCTTGCCTACCTACATTACTAGCTTGATGATTCGTTATCTCAATTTTGTTTTTCTTGCAATTGCCATGGCTAAAAGCCTTTTAATTACTTTTTGTAGTGAAATAATGTAAAGTCCCGTAACAACAGAGAAATATATGTTTTAATGCAGCTATTGCTGCAATAATTTCCTTTAATGATGACCTTGCTCGCTTAAAGCACCATTTACATGAAATTTATATCTCTAATGGAAAGCATATAAGAACTAATAAATAATTTCCAAATTCATGTCCAATTTTACAGATAAGAACATTACAAACACTATATATGTATTGTGTTACATGAAATAAAAAATAAAAATGACCGGTAAGTTTTCTTCTAACGTAAATACATCTATTTATTCCAATATAAAAAAATTACAAACACTATACCTATTGTGTCAGAGCATAGTAACCACATTATATTGAGAATACTATATAGTATTATAATTTTTTATAACTTACCTATTGATTACGTAACAAGACTTCATCACTTTCAAATTCAACATCATCAGTTCCTTCTAAAATCCTAATCAACTCCTCTGCAGTGGTAATATTTCAATAAATAATAATTTACAATCGTAATAAATCAGCACAGCAACGCAAAGAATAACACAGTAAATAACATGATTTTGCAGGGTACTTCCATAATTTATCGATATCTCCTACCGTCATTGTACAGCACAAAATAAGTAGTTCTAGAAACATCTATCGCCTCTGACGTCACTTCCGTGTCTGATATATCAGACATTGGCGTACGAGACTCATGCATGATCGTGTCGCTATAGTGTTGTGACATACTTTGCAATTTACAGGATTTGATGCAAAAATATAATTCGATAATGAAGCGTTTTCTGTGGTAAAACTTCGTAAAATTTCGTCACACCCCAAAAAAAATGCCCAAAACAAAAACCTGTATAATTTTTACATTTTTGAATGTTTATTTTTTGAAGTACGAGATTTATAGTTTTGGTAGGAACATTGTAATGGAACATCACTGTCTGTCTGATATATCAGACATTGGCGCTGAGGGTTCAAATAAAAATAAAAAAGAGTTCGAGTCGATTCAACACGGTTTTGTTTTTAATAATTTATCATTAAAATAACATTATACAACTTTGTAAAATATATATTTTTATTAACTAAAGTATAAACTGTCCGAAACTTGTATGCATGTGTCGTCACGTACTATAACGATAAGAAAAAAATGGTAAGATATATTTGTCTGATATATCAGACTTTGGCGGCGAGGGCACGAAACTTAAATGTCTTATATATCAGACTTTGGCGCTGAAAAGGTTAATATTTATATTTTATGAAAGCCTTATCTATACCTACTGAAAGTTATATAATCACAATAAAAAATGCAAAGTTTCATCGTTAAACATAGCAGGTAAACTTAAGCTTGGTAAATCCTGATGATAAAATGATAGAATTTTCCTCTTGCAGTGAGAAGTAAATATACATATAGACAAGACTACCATCACTTACCTATCAAGACGATTTAACCAAGTACATAAATGCTATGTACTTAGGTGACTATGCTAATCATTATCGACTAAAACACCTCATCGCCTTGACGGAGTCGTGGTTCTCTGGCTTAGCCGTTAACCCACAACGCCACACAGCCCAGCGGGCTCCTCACATGCCCCCACTTTGCGGAGGGCGAAGACCCGGAATATCCTCCTGGACCCCGATGACCCCATCACGTTGGCCCAACCGCTCGCGACACAGAATAACACTTCAAATGACGGGGTTAAATTTGTATGAAACCATGTTCTCGCGGATTTGGATAAAAGTAAATTCTCAAAAACGCAATTGTAGAATGCATTTCTCAACCTTATACGGAACACGTTTCATATGTCACCCTTATTTTGACAAAAAATAGTTTATCTCAGTCTTATGATATTTGGCACAAGTTCGCCGTCGTCGGCTTATCGCTTTCAAATAAATAGTAAAACGTATTATCGTGGCCTCAATTTCGGGACAAAATGGTGCTAAATATTTATTTCAATTTATTATAAGGTCATTTAAAGCGTGATGTTGTAATGTAGGTCCTCTATTTGTATATCTTTACAGAAAAACCAATGTTGTTGACATTATCCTTAAAATTTATAAAAATCTATGAACTTGGCGCCCAACGTGTTGGTGGAGGTGGGTGGTCCTACGGAGTAATTATTCGATAAATGTATGTTTTATTAGCTCTAATACCGTTATTAAAGGCTAATAATTAGTAGGTAATACAATATAGGTATAAGTTTGTATGAAATATGCCTTCGATTTCTATAATTGCGTCCAAGACGTCTGTGATCAGTAAACATGATACCGCGTGTCAAAGCCCAAAGGTCTTGGGTTCAGAAACGCCTCCGATGCTGGTGCTAAATTATATAAATTAATTACTGTTAATTAAGATACCACTTCGATATTTTGTTGTCATATTATATTCACTTAGTGATCAATATGTAAATAAACAATTTATTAGAATATCCAGCAATAACTATATTCCTACATAGAGATTTATAAAACCATGGAGGCGTTGTACGTAAAATGTAAAAGCCTTTATTGTAATTCAACAAAAACTAGTCAAGAACATAAATAGATCAGCTTAGTGCTTAATTTGAAATCAAGTATCAAAAATGTAAAAAAGAGAGATTTTCACTTTTGTATAAATGCAAGTTCGTTACGTAAAATATCAAAACTTGAAAACCTACACCAAAACCAAAAATTGTATTCAACCTTATTATCAACTTTTTAATCACCTGTGCTGTATGACGGTGAAGCCATCTTCAAATATACTTTTTTTAAATTAAAAAGAACCCTAATCAAATGAACTAATTATACTGGGCACTCTAGATTCGATCTGTCTGACCCCCCACTCCCCCTTCGGGCGGGAGTCTCGCGGCCCGACGACCCCCTGCGTTGTAAACAGATACGAAGGTCGCAGTTCATCGAGGCAGGAAATGGGATTGCTAATGTAATTCTAGTGCAATAGTGATGTGAATTGATTTACCAACCCCCCCTCAAGTGTTTGCGAAGAGTCGGCTTGAAATACGATTGAATCAAAATGGCGGCATCGTGTTGTACGTCTATATTTAGGGTTGGTTGCAATAATGAGCCAGTCTGAAGTGACGGTCTAGCATCTATGTATGCATCCTGTTTTCTAGACAGTTTTCCATGAGAGTACTTACTTAGTTGATATCCGGCTCGTAGGACCATAAGCGGCCAATGAATTAATTCCGATCATCAAATTCCGAAACTTTTATATTCAATTGTGTGAGATTACAAATGATCATGATTTTATGCCTTCATAGAATAATCCTGAAACCAAAGTAAGAAGCTTTATGAACTACGTAAAATGTATGGGGTATAAGTTTTTTACCTGTCTGAACTCATATATAGCCTTTATCAATACTGCAGTTATCCTATATTAAGTTCAATTAACTCACACACACTGCTCGCGTGTTTCTTGGAGGGGTAAAGCAGGTGACCAACATAATATTATCGAGATGACCTATGACCAATCATTATGTCAACATTACGACATTGCCATTTGAACTAAAAAAACTATTTACTAACAATTTTCCTACTTAACTAATCCTCTTTCGTCCGTATCTGTTTCTTGGAAACTAATACATAAACAAACATTTTGCACGCGACAAACTTCCAACTAATATAACGATTAAACTTTATTTGTACTAATTAGTAAATTAAACAATATACAGGCGGCTCTAAATGGATCGTTAGGGAATTTAAAGTATGTACATATTTCTAATTTGTACATAACACATTAATTTGGGAATATATTATTGTTCGTTCTTTTTTTTAATATGTATTTGGTTTGAGGTTGAGGTAAACTATAAATATTTTGCTGCCATATTTTAATAGATTTTCTTTTGTTTGTATGGTGATGGACCTATTTATAGTCAAATTTACTTCTTCTTCTTCTTATCGAATGGTTGATGAACAACCTGGTGTCGAGAGTTTTTAAACCGCCCGTAGGCCTCTGACATGGCTTCACACACCGTTGAAAAATCTCTCAGGTGTGCTGGTTTCCTCACGATGTTTTCCTTCACCGTTAAAGCGTCGAATAATGGTACATATGAATTTCAAATTTGAAATACACATTGGTACCTGGCGACCTCTCGCATGGCAAGCAACGACCTTAACCACTCGGCCATCGACGCTTTTTATTTCAAATTTACTGAAATGCATACTTTGCTTACTTCAGTAAGGCCTTTCTATGATGATGCTAAACAATAGTTGTTTTTTTTGGTCAGTCAAGTTTTGTTCATTACAAGCTTTTATTTATATTAGTCAATTTCTCGTTCATGTCAATAGCCACTTCATAAAAGAAGACAGGAGGAACATGATGAGGTTATGTGAAAAATCATAACGTATTACAATGTACATTTAAAACTTAAAAATTGCTCTAATTTGAATGTGAATCGAATACCTTTTACCAAATAATTGTACAAATTAAAAACTGAAACACACGCTAATGTGTAACACTCGCATCGCGGATGACAACATTACTTCGTGACGTCACGCAAGCGGTTCGCGGCGGACAGGTCTCTCGCCTCCGTCTCGTGATAACTCATCCCGCGAATTCTATAACTCTGATAACGCCACGCATAAATACAATCCCGACCCGCCATCTTTATCAGTTTGCCGCCAACCGGCTGACAGTTGACAGTTCTTGTTTTTTTTCTTTCCCATTTTTTTTTACATTCGGCCAGATCAGCTCGCCTGATCTCGCGTCGGCGTTTAGTTCTTCAGAATTTTCATCTTTATTTAGCAACAACCGCACGGTTGTTGCTTAGAAGTGCATAAAAGCTTTGAGAATTTCGCTATTAAAGGTATGTAGAATTGTGACAAGTTTTATTGTGATGTTGAAATATGAACTGTTTCGTTTGTGATGTGATGCTGGATAAAATTTAGATATTAACGTATATTGTGTGGTGAATGTTTAAATTAAAAACTTAGTTGGCCTATGAGTGGATCAAGGAATAATTAGTTTAAAATGATTAATTTTTAAATTTTGAATTGAATTCATGGCGTATTCTGAAACTTATTTAAAATCTTTTGAAATAGCTCCAAAACAGATTGATACACAGTTTTAATTTACATAAACGGCTTGCTCGTAGAACCTACAGTCACTTTTAGTAATACAATACAACAAGTTCTCTGTGGTCATGATCAAGAAATCATACATCGAGGGCCTCTATTATCATACAAAACGACTATTAAACCACTTGATGTATAAAATCAATAAATTAAAATCGTAACAAGAAGCTACCTATGAAGATGATAGCTGATTTAATACGTTGTAATCAAGATACGTCGATACTTGCTACAACTTTTGACAACGTAATTTCAAATTGATATTCGTTCCAAATTGCGTTGTTAAACTCCTTCCAATAATTGGAGCCGGATGATAATAATATCACTCATTGTTTATTAACTAAGGGTACCTACTTATCTATCCTTCAATTGGAGACAATGTTTTTCTATTACTCAATAAATAATTGTAAACACGTGTGTAGAGCTACTTGTACTAAAATTTATTATAAGAACAAAGAAAGTAGGTAATATTTTAATTGCTTTAATCTATTTTATTTAATACACATTTTTTTAATGGTATAGTAAATGAGTTAAACGAGTAGACACAGAGCTGACGAATACTAGACCTGAGTGAAAGAAAAATACTTACGTGTTGCGGCGACCCCACCTACAAAAGCAGTAAAATGATGATGACACATATTTTTAATCAAAAATTATGGATATAGGATTAATACACCGTAAAATTTTAGTGGTTGTTTTCCCGTGGCAGAACGATTTGCCTTTAGGTAGTAATACTATCGCATCATGCAAAAATATGCCTCTAAAAAAAATATTTTTTTTCTAATTTTCAAAATAATAATTTTCCAAGTCGAAAACGAGATAAGCTATCGTTCTTTTATAAGATGTGACGTAATCAGGTTCTGCTTGCCGCATGAAATCGATGCTTAAAGCTAAAGAAGCTCGACACCCTAAGTCATATAAAGCGGTTCGAACGTGCTTTCGAGTTTCGGTTAAACCTTTCGTAAAACCGGCATTTATTGATTTTAACAAAAAAGAACTACACAAATCTATTTTACTACTAAGATAGAATCATTTTGCTGCGGGAAAACAACCACTCAAACTCACGGTGTATAAGTGATCATCGGTTACTGAGAATAACTTGTTATAACGTTCGAACTGTATAATATTTGACTTCTACTACAACAATTATGTACTTTGGAATTTAGGAGCAAACAAATTGAGAATTAGTTTATTTTCTTTAGTAGCTACCGGGCTGCTAAACCGCTATTTAATTATAAGATACAACATACACATTTTAATTACATTTATCAGTCGATTCGCCTCGTATTTTAATATAACAGCACGTTTTTTTTTTTTCATAAATTGAAGATTTTAATTAACAGTTGCACGCATTCGTCTACTCTGATGATAAACTTAACAAATGTTACGCATATAAGTTAGAAATACAATTTACTCGGGTACAGAAGATATCGAAGATAGAAATTGATTCGAAGACTTATTCTGATTTTTTTTTAAATATCTACCTCTTTTCTTCTTAATCGGTCACTCATTATTAAATATCTTGACTGATGATTCTGTCAACCGTCGCTTCGCATACTTACTCAATTTATTTAACAAATAATAACAAAATAAATCAGGTTTTTCATTAGCTATTAACATTTTTGAGAAGGGCCAATTTACATTTTTTCCCCAACTGATACGATCGATGATGGCTTGGAGTAGCCTTGTCATCATCACTTGACTTGCGGGGGAGTGGATGGCTCTCTTCACAATTTTATTTCTTTCTTTAAATCCTGCTTATTACCACCCGATGCGACCAGCTTTATTACACCCGTCACATACATAGTTTAAAAATGTTATAAGAGCTGTTCACACACAACACTTCTTTTTAAAATTTACATAGACTATAGAGGGGTTATATAAGTCTGTATGCTTCCACAACCACAACTCAGTGTTCTAGAAACACGAAGTTAGTCGCTGTCCATTCTTAAATTGAATGGAATTAAGAATGTCGTAATAGCACACCCATCGAAGCTTAACCAGTCACATCCGGAGCTTTATTTGCAATACACTGATGCTTACCGACGATTCAGTGCAGTTTTTGTCACACAAGCATTTGTATTTGTTTCTGTCTGAGTTCGTATGCTTATGGATTTGTTGTATGAATATTTACGCCTGATTTTCATGCTATCTGGAGCACAAGAGCTCAAGCTACTTAACCCTTTCCACGCCACGAGTTTTCGTCAAAAACGTTCACCACACGCCACCGCAATATATGTGGTTGGTTTACTAGTGCTGACAACGTTGAGTATCGATATTATTAATTTGTTATAAATAAATCATTATAAAAATATATATATTGTTATTTTATGTGTTATATATATATAGTTAAGTTCTTGGGGTTTATTTTATTATTTTTTACTCTGTGAAACATGTATTGAATGTATTGAAATCTCAGTGGTGCAATAATACAGTGAAAAAACCAACAAGTAATTATGACGATAATTGCATCACTACGTGTCTGATATATCAGACAGTGGCGTACGAATAATATGTATTTTTAGCGAGTGTTAGTGAAGTGTTAACTTCCGGTCATAAACTTCGATACCTTATGAATTACTTTTAACTTATTGATTGATTTAATTACTAAATTAATAAAATGATGGAGACAATAATTATTTTACTATTTCCGATGATCGTATATCTAATAATCCTTAAATCAGGTTATATTTATTTTAACGACAAAAACGATTGAATGTTGTAAGATTTCACCCTACACTACATGACTTGCGGCTTGCCTACCTACATTACTAGTTTGATGATTCGTTATCTCAATTTTGTTTTTCTTGCAATTGCCATGGCTAAAAGCCTTTTAATTACTTTTTGTAGTGAAATAATGTAAAGTCCCGTAACAACAGAGAAATGTATGTTTTAATGCAGCTATTGCTGCAATAATTTCCTTTAATGATGACCTTGCTCGCTTAAAGCACCATTTACATGAAATTTATATCTCTAATGGAAAGCATATAAGAACTAATAAATAATTTCCAAATTCATGTCCAATTTTACAGATAAGAACATTACAAACACTATATATGTATTGTGTTACATGAAATAAAAAATAAAAATGACCGGTAAGTTTTCTTCTAACGTAAATACATCTATTTATTCCAATATAAAAAAATTACAAACACTATACCTATTGTGTCAGAGCATAGTAACCACATTATATTGAGAATACTATATAGTATTATAATTTTTTATAACTTACCTATTGATTATGTAACAAGACTTCATCACTTTCAAATTCAACATCATCAGTTCCTTCTAAAATCCTAATCAACTCCTCTGCAGTGGTAATATTTCAATAAATAATAATTTACAATCGTAATAAATCAGCACAGCAACGCAAAGAATAACACAGTAAATAACATGATTTTGCAGGGTACTTCCATAATTTATCGATATCTCCTACCGTCATTGTACAGCACAAAATAAGTAGTTCTAGAAACATCTATCGCCTCTGACGTCACTTCCGTGTCTGATATATCAGACATTGGCGTACGAGACTCATGCATGATCGTGTCGCTATAGTGTTGTGACATACTTTGCAATTTATTTGATGCAAAAATATAATTCGATAATGAAGCGTTTTCTGTGGTAAAACTTCGTAAAATTTCGTCACACCCCAAAAAAAATGCCCAAAACAAAAACCTGTATAATTTTTACATTTTTGAATGTTTATTTTTTGAAGTACGAGATTTATAGTTTTGGTAGGAACATTGTAATGGAACAT
Organism: Maruca vitrata; assembly: GCA_039566165.1. NCBI lineage: Eukaryota > Metazoa > Arthropoda > Insecta > Lepidoptera > Crambidae > Maruca > Maruca vitrata. Next base: position 2,414,546 of record CM076938.1, on the reverse strand, counting down.
CACTGTCTGTCTGATATATCAGACATTGGCGCTGAGGGTTCAAATAAAAATAAAAAAGAGTTCGAGTCGATTCAACACGGTTTTGTTTTTAATAATTTATCATTAAAATAACATTATAAAACTTTGTAAAATATATATTTTTATTAACTAAAGTATAAACTGTCCGAAACTTGTATGCATGTGTCGTCACGTACTATAACGATAAGAAAAAAATGGTAAGATATATTTGTCTGATATATCAGACTTTGGCGGCGAGGGCACGAAACTTAAATGTCTTATATATCAGACTTTGGCGCTGAAAAGGTTAACGGGGAAATATACGTATATTTTGCGCTGTGCTACTTAAATTAATTAAGCTTAAGCACGCATCTATATATCACTCTTTCACATGTAAACTAACCGTTCCAATTGTAGTACTAGAAGTAGGGATCATCTTCCGTTTATACAAAGTTAATTTGTTATTACATAATTAAAAAAATTAACCAATTTTTAATTAACAGCGCTAAAGTGAGTAATGTTTACGCGATATACGACTTCACGTGACTTAAACAGATTCCCGGGAAGAATCTAAATTATAATTCTAAGACTTACATGGACAGTTAGTCATACAATTTCGGAAGGGAAATATTCCAAACACCACAGTCTAATATAGTAGCCGCGACATTGACCTTGTAAGGCGAGATTTGGTCGCGTGCGCATGAGTCAAAGGAGTGACGTCATAGTGATCGATCTGCTTTTCATTCATGGAGGGTTTCCGAAATAGTACGAGATAGCAAGTTTCAGGTGTAGTTGTAGGAATTTTACTGAAATTCAAACAACCCATGTTCTAACACTTTGTGTGGTACAATTATTAAGTATATATTTTTCCTAACTCACATACGATGATGGCTTAGAGTAGCCTCGTTATCATCACCGGACTTGCGCGGGAGCAGATGGCTCTCACCCCTAAAATGTTTAAGTATAGGTACATTCTTTAATTTTTTTCTTGAACGGCCACGTTGATCCTTGGATATTGCTAATTACATATCAATACTTATTAGAAGCAACCCTTATGAAAAAGAAAACTAGTGGACATTTTAAGTGTGCTTTGAAAATGCTTACCTCACTAGGGAATAAGCAAGATGTGCCCAATTTAACGCAATATATTCTTTAACGGGTGTGATAGTATAAATGTATGTTTTATAGAAACTAGCTTTTGACTAGGTCTACAGTTACGTTGAGTACAGTGCCGAAATATGGTGACACTAAGATCTTTTCCCTTATCATAAACATGTAAGATCAAGGCTGCAACAGATTACGATTACTGTGACATCGTCACACGATTTATATACGTGACATCGCGTTAGATAAACCTCGCTGTGATGTTACATTTGATAACCTTTTATCTTAGCGGATAAACGCCTTTGTTGATTGTTGCCACCTAAGAATACTAAGATCTTCTTCTTATCGTATGGTTGATGAACAACCTGGTGTCAGAGTTTTTAAGCCGCCCGTAGGCCTCCGACATGGCTACACACACCGTTGAAAAATTTCTCAGGTGTGCTGGTTTCCTCACGATGTTTTCCTTCACCGTTAAAGCGTCGAATGATGGTACATATGAATTTCAAATTTGAAAAACACATTGGTACCTGGCGGGGTTTGAACTGGCGACCTCTCGCATGGCAAGCAACGACCTTAACCACTCGGCCATCGACGCTTTACTAAGATGTAGTTTACCTATTCCAAGGCCTATGTCTTAGGGTTATCTTAAAAATCCTAAACAACAACGATTTATCAGTATACCTGAAATCTCGCTTTCTGTCACATTTTTAATCTGATAATTTTGGCAGATTTGCCGTAAAAACCTAGTTTAAAGTAGTTAAATATTTTCTCTACAAAAAGAGACTTAATTATGCGTTTCGTCATAGTTCGCAGGCATCTCTCGCACATTTATCAATCAACTTGGACTTCCAAAAATAGTTAGATCAGTATGTACGAATACGTAGAATCCTTACTTCCTTACTAATAGTATAAATGCGAAAGTAACTCTGCCTGTCTGTTACGCTTTCACGCATAGAGTACTGAACCGATTGTTTTACCCGTTAAACGTCTCTACGCGGACGAAGTCGCGGGCGGAAAGCTAGTAAGTAATAATATCGTAAGAGTTAGTCGATTTACCCGACTACATAACCATACAATATCGAGTTATCGTTGGAAATTTTGGTTGGAAAGTTGGAAATACTGTTCTCGAAAGAGATTTACTATCTTCAACATTATGTCGCCGTAATTCCAAGGTCATCATGTCGCCATTTTGGAATACATGATTCTGGCATCTCATAGTGCGTCGCAATTTGACAGAATTATCGTGCGGCAACCGTTTTGGTTTCCTCGTGGTGATGAAAATATCTAATCTCTTTTGGCTTCCATTTTTTGATCTTTCTTTAGTGTTTCCCCGTAATATTCTGATAAAAGAATATCGTTTAATGCACCAAGATAGTGTCAGGATTATTTTAAATAAAACGTCGTCTACGTGATTTACCAGTCAACCCATAGACAATTAAAATAATAAAAAATTCGAGAAATACAGACCAGAAGACAATCTTATATATAAAAATGAATTGCCGTTCGTTAGTCTAACTAAAACTCGAGAACTCCTGAACCGATTTAGCTAATTTTGCTTTTGAAAATATAGAAAACATAAGTACTTATAGGCGGTATGAAATTCGGCGGGACCACTAGGTATTTGATAATTTTATCTTTATGGGCATTCTTTTAGTTTTTACTTAGTATCACCATCACTAAACATAAGATTGTAATCGCATCATGTTTGCAATCATGAGATTACATTTTAATTGTCAAACGTCATACTCTTCTCAAATAAATCTTCCAAGAACTATAAAGATACTAGATTTAGCTTATTTACTATGCGTATGTTCTTATCAATGGAATAATTATTATGATGTATGTTAATTCATATTTATTATTATTACCGGAGGATTTGCAATTTGATTACTATCTCGACTGTATGTAAACATTGTCACGTTTGGTGGGAAACCACGTGTAGGTACGCGACTTACAACGAATGAGGAAAATGTTTACAAATACTTAAAGAACAATATAGTCTTAAGATATTGTGCACCATAATAAATAGGTGCAAGTCTTGCTTCTTCAATTAGTATACGATTCATTCAGGAAAATCATTTTTTATAGACTTTCCTGGTTTCATTAAGACTGACTGACTACGCTTTTGTTAAGTACCTATTTGCGTTCGCTCGCGACCATGATTGGTGTAACGCAATCGAAACTTCGGGCAGTAAGTAGCTACTCGTATGTATTTGATACTTCTAATATCGCGTGTAGACCCATAAAGGCTAATTTAGTGTAATGGAACGTAAAAGTCTAAAACCTTACGTTTACTACTTATTATTAGGTACATAGGTACTTCCTTAATGTGGAATTTTCTTCGTACCTGTCCCAGAACCAAAGGGATAATCTAAGATACTGACGCATTCAATAACAATGACTTATCATATAAAAGTACTCATCCCGAATCATTGCACCATTCCTACAAGTGACGAAATAATATTTCTCCTTACAATTGGCGCTTATGATTACTCATTGAGATTTGAGACGTCTTCATGAGAAGCTGCCAAGTTTTATGACGAAGATTACGTATTTAGGGCAGTGAGGTTTGACGCGATAGATTAATAAGGTTAGGTGATCATTATTATTTTGTCGAAAGTTCTAGAATGTAACTGGCCCTTTTGGTCACGGAAGGTCTTTCTTGACCTACATACATACATAAAATCACGCCTTTTTCCCAGAGGGGTAGGCAGAGATCACTTCCAGCGATCCACTTTTCACCTCTGTGGGAAACGTGACGTGACGGGTTGTGGACCACGTCGCCGCCATTCTGTCTTGTGCATTGTTTAAACAAGGTCATTGCGTTCCCACGAGTTGCAAGGAAATATGACGGGGGAAGGAAAAGGGCAAGAAGGATACTATCGCCTCGGATGATTTGGACTGAGTCGATAGTAGCTCTAGGAGCCGGGGTCGCTTACCCGTATACCGTTCACCAACCACCGGACAGATAGTTGTGACTGGTATCCCCTGACTTACCCCTTTCTTGACCTACCCCTGTCGACCTGTGTTTTTAGCCTTTTTTCACAAATTGAACTGTTTGTCTGTCTGTCCACAGGGTGCACCGGGCGAGTCCGGCGCGAGTGCGAGTGCCGGGCGCAGAGGGCCGCCGAGGACCGACCGAGAACCGAACCCGCGCCCCGCGCCGCGCTGCTGGCGCCGCGCGCTCAACGTCGACCCGCCCTGGCTGCGGCACGCGCCCGCCCGCTGACATCCCGCGACTCATATGTAAATACATACACATTAAAATATAATTTTTTAATATAATTTATTCCATCAGGGAAAGGCAAAGGGATACACATTTAAACAATATGTCACGAAAAAGTTTTTTTTAAACCAATTTATCCCATCAGGGAAAGGCAAAGGGATCTTAGCCCGTACAGCCTAGTCTTAAGAAGTTTCTTTGTTATTTCGGCCGGAGCCAAGTCTTCTGTGGTTATTTATTTCCATTCCATAGGTAGAGTTGTCAAGGCCGGACCAAGTCCTCTATGAAATGGAACAAATTAATCAAGAAGACCCTGACAACTCTACCTATCCAAAAAATAACATAAAATTTCACAATGAAGTTCTAAAGGCCAACTCTGCCTAATGCAGATACAGGGCAGTTTTGTTTGAGCTTCATGCGCCCTCGTAACTCAAAACAAAATCTTAACTCTGATGGCTCTCACCCCTAACAGATGTACCTACAACTAGTAACACGATTAACTTAGATAACTCTTCAGCGTCCACACTCTTTGCTCACAGGATCTGAATCACTTAGCTTCCCACTTCGAAGTAATTCTGAGATCTCTTTTAGCGCCCTCACTGTTTGCTGATATTCGGAATGTTAAATTTTTTAGGCCTTACCTTGCGTTTTGTAGAGAACGCAATTTTTTTTAAGCTAAATACTTAAAGTTGGTGAGGTCGCAACAACCCTTGTCCCACGGCTGCCATCTTGAAAATAGGGATGGTTTTTACGGTATATCTCTTGAACTATTTGAACTATTGTTAAAAAACGCAACCCTAAATGTAACTTTTCAATGAACTATGACGGTATATGTCTTACTTTAGGTTCCTTCTTTGACATCATTCTAAGATGTTGTAAACAGATATGGTATCAGGAGCTGACCTGAGTCTTGTTGCAGCTGACACTTGTGGACTAGCGCCAGCGGGCCGCCGCCACCGGGCCCCGATACCTGACCCCGCCCCGCCCCGCACCTGTGACGGGAGACTAAAGGTAAGGTAGAGTCGAATAAATTCTTAGCTTAGCCGAATACGGATTATTTTTTTCACATACTGTCACAATAGTTGTCAAATTCTGCCATGAGTTATTAAGACCGCCGTAGTATTGCGCAGATATTTAATATAAATAGAATTTTTAAAACTGGATCGTTTTAGAAGTAATCCATAAAAACAGTTGCTGAATTAGCCCAGTAGTTTTAGTATTGCCTATTTTGATCTGTAACTTGATTTATTTTGTGTAGTCAGTTGTTTCTAGGTAAATGCTATAAATGAAGAATTTTAGTTCTTAGCGTAACCGCTAGGGGCGCTGTACAAATTTTTCATAGACATATTTACGTAGGCGATATCGAGTCTGTCACTTTTAAAAGCGCTACTGAATCCATATGCCTGTACTAACACCGGTGCTCTTCCAGGGCATTGCTAACCCAACAAGTGGCAACCATGATCCTGGACTCGGAGCAGCGCATCATGGTGCTGGAGGGCGCTTGGAGCCCGGAGTCGGTGGCGCGCGAGGCCGCGCAGGGCACGGAGGAGCCGTTCTACGTGCTGGACGCCGGCGAGGTGCTGGCCCGGCACCGGGACTGGTGCCGGCTGATGCCCAGCGTTGAACCATTCTACGGTGAGAACATTTATCTAAATATATATGTCACCGTAAAATTGTAAATAACGCTAGATTGCAATCTATGTCGCGAGATCGTGAACTGTCGAAAAATTGTGAACCATAACATACTGCTTACAATTTAACGTATTATTATACGTCAGATTGCAATCTATCGAAGTGAAACCGTTAAATTGCAATTTTACAATTGTGAACTATGCCTATTGCCATATATAAGGCGTCCGACCGATTTCAGGGCAACGCAGGACATATTATAGTGCACAAATGTACGCGCAAACACAAGTGCACTCTCTATTCCCTTACTCTCATAATTCGGTGAGACGGCAATCCGACATGACCGATGAGAGATCGGGCGCAGGACCACAGGCTGGCCATCCTGTGTTTATATTACGCCCTTCTTCTTCTTCTTTAGCCTTTCTCTACCATTTTGGTGTAGGCTTCCAACTTCTTCCATCTCGAAATTGAGCTCTTTGCATCGCAAGTCCGGTGATGATGACAAGGCTACTCCAAGCCATCATCGTAAGTCAGTTAGGGAAAAAAATGTTGATGCCTTGCTAACTTACTAGGTTGGCGCAGCGACCCAAAATGAGTCTTGGCCTCCGATATTAAGCTCCCCCACCTAGGCCGGTCCTGCGCCACTTCCCGCCAGTCGACCACATGGAGTTCGCAAAGATCCTTCACAACTTCGTCCTTCCAGCGGTACCTGGGACGTCCGTATCTTATATGTTTACAAGAACATGCAATCATTTAATAAGAAATCGGATACTCACCATTTTAACACCAGAAATAAACATAGGCTTGCCGTTTCAAGGCTCAGGCTTCAAAAGACTGGAAAGTCGTTCTTAGGTTTAAGCACAAAATTGTTTAATAAGATCCCACAAAATGTTATTGAATTACCTTTTTATAATTTCAAACTTTTTATTAAGTCGTGTCTTGTGAAAAAAGCATATTATAAAGTAGAAGACTACTTAAATGATAAAAATCCATGGACATGATGAGCTGCTCGCTTGGACATCAATGAATTATGTTACTTGTGAATTTTAATGTAATATGTGATTAATTTATTTACAACTTGACGTGCAAAAGTATTTCGTGTAAATCTATTTGCAGAATAAATTATTTCATTTCATTCCAACTGGCCGCCGACCTGTGGGACGTCCCATGTACGCTCGTTTCACAGCACGATCTGAACTCATCCTCTCTAGATGACCGAGCCAGCGAAGTCTATGAGCTTTTATCTCGCCTATGATGTTTTGCTTGCTAAAGGTGGTTGTTTTTATTTCAGCGGTGAAGTGCAACGACGACAAGCTGCTGCTGACGATCCTGGCGGCGCTGGGCACCGGCTTTGACTGCGCGTCCAAGGCAGAGATCGAACTCGTCACCTCACTCGGAGTCAAGCCTGAGTGAGTAACCACTAGACTATTACAAAATAACCCACCAATGCACAATAGTTAGTTTAATAAGAAAATAAAATATAAAATTTGAAAAAAATCGCATTCATGACCCCGCCTGAACGGGAACTTGAACGACCGGACCTCCCGATATCGCGTCGGTTGCTCTAACCTCTGAGCTATCCAGGCAATTAGTGATCAATGCGATTTTTTCCATCACCTTTTACCCGTTAGCCACGGGTGTGTAGTGTTTGATCACTACCGGAGGTGGCGCCACCTTAAAGCTCAATGTAAATTTAAAATTAAAAAAAACGCATTGCTGTCCCCGCCTGATCGGGGACTTTACAGCGCTCGTGGTCACGTGGATAGTCAATACACGCGAGTTTAATCCGTAAAATTAGTTTTATTTTAAAAAAGATGTTATGTTTTTCTTTCTATAAAATAGTTAATTAAGTAATGAATATATTTAACAATGCATCAGTAACACCAAATACTAATATTATAATTTTAAAATCTTGAATCTAAAAACATTTTTTTTTATAAAGTCCCATGATATTTATACTAGACGAAGTACATACATTGCACCTTTAAAAATGTTGCACTATCTGTGTCATTTCTTCCTTCCATTACTAATATGTCTGTGTATGCGCAGGCGCATAATCTTCGCGAACCCAGCCAAGATGGCGTCGCACATCCGCTACGCGGCCAGCGCCGGCGTCGACATGATGACCTTCGACTCGGAGACCGAGCTCATCAAGATCAAGCAGCTCATGCCCGAGGCGCAGTGAGTATCACTTATATTTTTTTTATATGACTTCTTGTATATGTGTTGAATACTTAAGTGACGGTGCAACATCAAAATTGATGATATTCAACACTTGTACATGTTAATAAGACATTTATAGCACAACATTTTAAATCATATTGTTAAATTTCAAGTTTTACTAAACATTATCCAAACAACAACTCTATAATTGTTCAAAATAAAATACACGTGATATCAGCCTACAGCCATCTGATTATGAGCGGCTGTGAGACCTCTACATATGAGATTGACAGGCACATATTAAGCCTGGAGTTCTCAATAAGGTCTGCATACTTTTTGTTGCACATATTTTGGCGAGATTGCCACATAGAACCAAGCTATCAAAATTTCGGGTTTTAATAATAATATGTTTAGCATGGTACGCAAGTCTCATTTGCAAAATATGTTGTTTTTTAAATAAATCCATATTTTAAAAAAGTCTCATGTCTAATTACCGACTACCAAAAGTTTGTTTTTTTTATAAAATACTTCACGCGGAGGACTTTATAGACGTGGGCAGAAGGGAGAATGTACTGCATGTTGTTGTGTGACGTCATATCACAACGTTAATTTCGTATGAAAAGTGCTAACAGTCAAAACTTGAAACATGTATAACGTTCACAATTTTGGCTGTATGGCGAAACGAATTACACCTATCGATTCAGTTTATCAAAGGCTTCACAGCTACATAAAAAGCTTAAATCATTAACGTTGTCCATTGTCAACAAAATCTTACATTTAAAGTAAAAAATTGTAACTTACAACTACAAATTTGCAACTAGATGTTCATTAATCTGTCTGTGTGTCGTGTAGGCTGGTGATCCGCATCCGCTGCGACGCGGCGGCGGCGCAGTGTCCGCTCGGCATCAAGTTCGGCTGCGACCCCGTCGCCGAGGCGCCGCGACTGCTCAAGCTCGCCGCTGTTATGGGGCTGGAGGTCAGTGCCTTACTTTTCACAAGCTTATGTTTCTAAAAAGCTTATTAAATAAAAAAAATTGTAAATAAAATCACAGATAAATAGCCAATTTTACAAGGTAAAAACTATAGGCTATCTTGATTTCGACATTTCCACGCGAACGAAGTTGTGGCTGGCCGCTAGTAATAAATAAAATTAAAAGCCATTTATCAAGCTCAGTAGTCGGGCAGTAAGTAGCTATGTATTTGCTACTCCTAATAACGCGTGTAGGTAGACTCATAAGTCTAAAATCGTCTCCATTCCCAGGTGATCGGCGTATCGTTCCACGTCGGGTCTGGCGCGGGCGAGTCCGCAGCGTACGCTCGTGCGATCCGCTACGCGCGCGCGCTGTTCGCGCACGGCGCCGCCGCCGGCCTGCGCATGCGGCTGCTCGACATCGGCGGGGGCTTCCCCGGCGGCTCCGGGACTTCCATCAAGGAGGTGAGGGGGAATAACACTCGTTATGTTACTTTTCTTGGGAATTAATGAATGAATTGTGTTCGACGCATTTTTTGTTTTAAACGAATTTTAAAACGCGTTTTTAATTTTGTTCCGTATGTGTGTTTTAAGTATATTTGTGTATCCCCTGTTGACCGGTGGTAGAATCTTATTATTAGTAACTTGTGACCCGCCCTCGCTTCGCTTCGGGTAAATTTTACATACAAACCTTCCTTAAGAATCACTCTATCTATTAAAAAAAACCGCATCAAAATCCGTTGCGTAGTTTTAAAAATCTAAGCATACATACGAACATACAGCGAAAGCGACTTTGTTTTATACTATGTACCTATAAGTGCATGTAATGAGGGTTTTCGCGTATGAGAAATTCACTAGATGGCAATACGTGGGCGTGAAGTCCAACTGCAGCATGATTGGTTATTTTTGACGTGACATTGACAGACATGTCAATATTCACCAATCATGCTGCTGTTGGACCTCACGCCTACGTATTGCCATCTAGTGAATTTCTCATACGCGAAAACCCTAATTGCCTTTGTAAATAAAGACATTTTTGATTTGATTCTGATATCTGTAACACAAGTGCTTTAGCTACTTACCACGGGATCAGGTCAATGTATGTGATGTTGTGTAATATTTATTTAATAACCTTGTGATTGGTCGGTCAGACCGCGGCGGTGATCAACGCAGCCCTGGAGACGCACTTCGCGGGCTCGGGCGTGCGCGTGATCGCGGAGCCGGGCCGGTACTACGCCGCCGCCGCCTTCACGCTCGCCACCCAGATACACGCCACCAGACAGGTGATAAACCTTTGATTTTTATACTTTTTCTTTGTCACTTTAAAGATTAAAAAATAACATGCTTAGAAAAAAAAAGTTTGTTTTTATTTTTTTTGTTTCATGTATAAAAAATATTTGAAAAGTGAAACTTTGCTGAGCCTTAATTTCATGCTGGAAGTTCCGTTGAACATTAAAATTATTTTTTCTGAATTTGTCTATTAAATAAAACTAATTTATATTTTATCGCAACATACAATGCCCAATACAATTTTTAAACGAAAAATTCTTCTCAAAATTTTTAAACACATCAAAACATTGGCTAATTTCTTAATCCATTTAAATAAAAGTACATACCTCTTTAAAGTCCTACCATACTGACACCATCATTTAAACCTTATTCACCGGAAATAAGGTCAAAAACCAATGAAAACTAACAACATGCTGTGCATTTTCATTCCGACGATGTTCGCTGGGAGCAATCCCCGCTCTGTAAAACCGTTCAACTAGCACATCTAACCCGTACCCGTCCGCAGCTGCCGCTCCCAGAAGGCGAAGCGGAAGGCGAGGCGGAGGCGCACACGATGTACTTCATCAACGATGGCGTGTACGGCTCCTTCAACTGCCTGCTCTACGACCACCAGCATGTCGAGCCGGAAGTGCTATATGTGAGTTCGCTTTACTTATGTTTTACTTTCATCATCATCAGCTATGTCCACTGCTGGACATAGGCCTCCTCAAAGGCACGCCACTTAAATAATAAATAATAAAATCGTTTATTGTCTCAAAATCTGCTACAATAAGAAGTACACAACATAATGCAGTAATTATAATGAAAACAAAATATAAGTAGGTCTTAACAGGGATGTAGGGTACCGTACATACAATAAAAATTTTCAGTATCACGCACAAGACAAAGGGATGAAATTCAGCTTATGCTGCCTCGAGAGTCACTCTCGATCAGCGCTGGTTTTCAACTTATCTCTTGTATAGCATAGTATAAAACGTCGATGACTGAGGTCAAGGTCGTCGCTTGCCATGCGAAAGGTCAAGAGTTCGAACTCCGCCACGTATTTACCACTGTGTTTTTCAAATTTGAAATTCATAATATGTACGATTGTTGGACTCTTTAACGGTGAAGGAAAACATCGTGAGGAAACCAGCACACCTTCGTAGAAATTCTTAGGTTGTGTAGTCAACCAACTTGCACTTGGCCAATGTGTTTGACTAGGGCCGTGTCCCAGTAGTGGGGACGCAACCTGATGATGATGATGATGTATAGTGTCTGTAAGATCGTTACCATTGCCAGAGTTAATTTATCCTCAATGTCCTAGCCTTCAATGTTTACTTATTTATATTATTATGATATTTATTTATACTTTTGTCAAAATTTAAATCGATTTAATTTGTATCTTGTTTAACTTTTTGTAACTAGTTTAAAAACATCTAAATGCAATGTATCTTTATCTTTATTAATGTTAAGAAAGAGCGGCGTCTCCAAACACAGTCATTATGCTTAAATGGAGACACCCACCGCGATCTATGTTCCTTTGAAAAAGATACTGAATAAACATTTTTCATTTTCATTTTTTTCATTTATTCATTAATATTCCTCCAGCCGACCCCCGGTCCGCTGCTCCCGTGCTCAGTATGGGGCCCATAGTGCGGTGTCTGTAGGCTTGTCCCCGTTTCCTTATTCTCAATGTCTAGGCCTCCGATGTTTACTTATTGATTTATCATTATTCCTCCAGCCGACCCCCGGTCCGCTGCTGCCGTGCTCCGTGTGGGGCCCGAGCTGCGACGGGCTGGACGTGGTGGCGGGCGCGGCGCGGCTGCCGGCGCTGGGCGCGGGCGCGTGGCTGCTGTGGCGGGACATGGGCGCCTACACGCTGCCCGTGGCCAGCCCCTTCAACGGCTTCCCCGTGCCCAAGGTCAAGGCCGTCATCGATGCCAGGATCTGGTTAGTGTGCGCCGGTTTACTATCGTGACCTATATGTCTATATTAGAATAGAATAGAAACCTGTTTATTTGGTACAATTATCTTAAAATATTACGCCTTACTTTACCCCTACTCCAAGATATATAAGGTATATTATAGTTTATTTTAATAAATCATTGAATTTATTGAAGTAGCCTATAATATACCTTGTAAATTAGCTTGATAGATTATATTCTGACGAATCAATACGTCAAATTGTAAACAGTATGTTACGGTTCACAATTTTTCGACAGATACCTTACGTTATAAACAATTTTACAGCGATATCCTTACTAATATTATAAATCCGAAAGTATCTCCGTCTGTCTGTCTTGTTACGCTTTCACGCATAGAGTACTGGACCGATTAAATGAAATTTGGTACAGATATACCGTAGTCCAGAGTCTAGGAAAGGTTATAGGCTACTTTTTAACCGACTGCGCTATAAGGAAGTAATGTTTTACCCGTTAAACGTCTTTACGCGGACGAAGTAGCGGGCGGAAAGCTAGTAATACATACAACTATCATCCTTCCTTAGGATCCTTTAACGTACTAGCGTATAACACAATACCCGTCTGTTGTTTCAGGGAGGTGATGAAAGACATGTGGCCGATGACCGAGAAGCACTTCATCGTGGGCTCCCCCGCCGACTCGCTCCCCCCCTCCCCCTGCGCCACCCCGGAGTCCCCCCTGTCCGAGACCTCCTTGTCTGAGTCCCCCCTGTCTGAGACCCCCCTGTCCGGGACCCCACCGCACTCTCACGTGTTCGTTGAGTGCGCGCTCAAGTGACCTCTAGCGGGGTAAGGCCCCACCCACTTGTTTATACAATTCGACAATACATTAGCTATGCTGTGTGCGAGGGATTCGTACCGAGGCCTCTGATACTAAGGGTTTACCTTACAGCTAATACTAATTGCAACAAAATTACGTAAAAACATCTAAGCTACCTTAAAGCTGTCAAAGTCAAAGTTTTTATTGCGAACTAATTGTTGTTACAGGTGTTGATGTTAAAACAGGATCTTAATACAACAAAATTGCCTAAAAACATCTAAAGGTTACCTACATAGTCTGGACAGTCTATGAGATTGGATCAGATCTGTGACTAGGCGTTCTGAGGTGAACCCTTTGTAGCAGAATAAGTTACAATTATCATTGATTTTGAACCTTATTTTAAGCGAATAAGGATCAAATTACGGTGTCAATGTAATGTGTTAAATAAGGGAACAAAATTTTTAAATATTGTATTAGTTCTCTTCTGTATTACAAATGGGTAAAGTTCGAAGATGACCTTTGTTTGGTACGATTCGTCTTTACGATGAAATCGTTTATGTCTATATCTTTAGATATCTACATAATGGATTTCACGGAATGTTACTTAAAATTTTAAATATTATGAAACTGTGACTATGGGGTTACTGACAAGCAACCCTGAGCCATAATTGTAGAAAAAAAAACTATTTTATTTTTTTAATCAACAATGTTTCCAAGCCTGGCACGTGGTAGGCCAAGCCATTGGGGCAACAAAATCCCTCGCACACTTTAGCAGTAATAGTAGTCGTACTCCGTCGTGTTCAATGTTAACGTTATGTCTTTGAAGACAAAAAATACTGCCATTGAATTCCACGGACTATGAGCAAAGTCCAATCAATCGTCTTAGTGGCCTATCACACTAGAATTCTTTGAGAGTCTGCGCCTAACTAGCGACCACAGAACTATCATTAAATTAAAAAAAACATGTTCCAAACGTACCTTAGACGACTTTAGACTTTCAAAGAACACTAGTGTGGTAGATCACTTAAAACAAAATGTGAACCAGAAACAAAATGCAGGGTAGTCGACGATTGATTGAAATAAGTCAAGTTTGTATGTAAAAGTAATTTGTGATAACACGTCGAAGAAGTTAAAACGAAGTCGAATTGTATAAACAGAACAGTGGAAGCGTACGTCTACACTTTTATACAGGTATGTTCTCGTAAACGCTTTGAATGCAATAATAATATAAAATTATATTTTACTATTTTGTCTGAAGCATACTACAGTTCTACTACATACGGAATATTATTTAACAGTGGTCTTCCTAATAACTATCTGTTACCGCACTATGATACTCTCGTGCGAAGAATCTAATTATTCGCAAATAGACCTGTGGAACTCCTAGAAGTAAAATACCTCAGGCATATTTTTGGCGACCTTTGACCTCGGTCCCAAAGCCAATACGAGAACATATCTCTGACTCGGCGCGACTTTACTTGACCTTCTGTCCCTTACGTTATGTATGACGCAAGTCTTGCTATTCTGTGGATCTATGATTCTATTCTTATTACGTTCCTTACGATTTTCAATTTATGTTTGACCGATTTTATTATTTACACTAGATAATTCAATTCTACACTCTTTTTTTTATTATTGTTATGTACTTGTGATGTTTTTTTGACGTTTCAAATTTAAAATAAATTTTTAAAGGTTGATATTTATGCAATATTAAAACTTTTATATATGTGGTGGTAGATATAAACGGGTAGATCAATATTTTTCAATTTCCCTTTTTGCATTGTGAATTTAGATGTAATCATGATCATGTTCATATATTTTTTTGCTAGCATTATTTTGTTTCAATCATAACATTAATAAAATAGTATTTTAACTGCCTAAATTGTATTTAAAGTGTGTTAAGTTACTGTATCGCACATCATCACAGCGTAGTACATTCCGCGCGTATGTAACAATCGCAATATGTAATGGATTTTAAATGTTGTCTTAATGTTTCGCATTAGATGGGTTTCGCAAATGTTTGTAGCAAAACGCTTTTTGAATATACATTTCTGAATGTAAACTTTGTTTTTCTTTTTCCCCTTAATTCCCTCCATATCATACTGTTAGGTTTTCTACTAATTATTTACGTTAGGCCATTATTGTAGAAACGAAGAAAGATATCAGATTATTATTGTGATCGACGAACATTCCTACATAGGTATAATTATTAGGACTATGTTTTTTGGAAATAATACTACATATGTATAAGAAACCAAGCATTTATTGAACAGAAGTATAATACAAATAATAGCTGAAGATTCCGCTCGGAAAACAACCAATCAACTAAAACACGATTTCAATAAAAATATACATCAGTCTCGAATGTTCCAAAGTATTGAAATAATGCACCTTTAAAAACATAACACACCAAACAACATGACATTTACACTAAATAACAATATTTTGATCAAACAAAGGAACTAACCATTTTTAAGACTCATTATATCCCATTAATAACATTTTCCTGAAATATTAGCGTAAATCATTCTTGAAATCCATAGACAAATTACTACATCACTATAATTTATACAAATTGAAATCGTGTCCTAACAAAAGTGCTACTTGTCTTCGTAATTCATGATAGATAAAAAAGACACTGATAACTGTATTACATGTTTTTACGATGAAATATTTGAGACCAGTAGCGGTACCATGAGTTGGCTATCGAAAACATACGTACGTTAAAAACCTATCGAGTTATTTTTTTCATACGACCGATTTTAGTTCTTAGCGTGACCACCAGGGGCGCTGTACGAGTTATTCATAGACATATTTACGTAAGCGATATCGAGTCCGTAACTTTTAAACTTATGGTATCGCTACGGTCCGTAGCGACAACATAATCCGTAACATAATCCGTAGCCTACGGATTATGTTTATATTAGTATTGAATACATAACATGACATAAAGCAACACAAAAGAGTTACATTACATGCTATAAAAGGGAGTTTTTATCGCACTTACATTTTATTATTACTTACCTACCATCCATGAGTTCAATATCTGTATCGGTAGTTTTTCGAATAAGCAAATTACACTTTACACAGCAAAGAATATTTTGCTTACATAAACATTGAATATAATTAAAGTCACAATTTAGAATTAGTACTCACTTATTGAGTTGAGACTGTTTTAAGTTTTAGAATGCAATAAATGATTAATTTATTATTCTCGCGCGGTTTTAAATAAATAGTATAGAAATAATTATATTATACAAACATTTCCTACTCAGATATTTTACTCATGTCACAATCACATTCAGAAGACGCTCAGCGCCTTAGAAAAACTATCAAATCGGAACATCCATATCGTAGTATCACATTTATAATTCCCTTACAAATTTAATTTAACATGACAAGTAGACACGACATAAATTAGTTAAATGTCATACTCTTATTCTACAATTAGGTTTGTATTTTTAAAAGGCTATTGAATATAATATGCCACCCTTGCATACATCTTATCATTCATATATTTACATTAGTATGAATTCCACTATCTCCTTCGATACATCCACAGTCATTAACACATACATACAACATTGCACTCTATATTATTAATAACCATTCACACATTCCATACACACAAACATGAAATCATGTTTTTTATTCCGATGAGAAACATTACAAGTTCGAAAATATGGTTAAGGATCATTTGTATTTTGCAAATATAACAAAAACAAGACATCTTTTCAACAAGATCTTATAATCGTGGTACAAAAGTAGGTGTGTCTTTAGGGGGAAGAGCATTAATATCGTTTGTTACATGCACTTGAATGCTACGCCTAATACATATTAATTACACATCTTTTTTAGCAATCTTCGCTGCAGTGGGACGCTGCAGTAAATAGCCCCCCCCCCCCCTCAATTATACAATTTTTTTAGTCATCTATGTTGCATTGTCCCCCTCCCCCCTTATTTATACAGCTGTTAAACTACATAGGTTTTTCTAATCGAGGATAATATACGCTGTACCCCCCTCTCTTCACCAAAGCTTCCACTAATTTCACGCCAGATGTCTCTGATGGGTGGTGTGGCGTCGTGGTCAGCAGATCTGCACAGGCGGCGAGGTGCCCGTGCAGCGCGGCTCGGGCAGCGCGGCGGCAGTATACAGTTGTTTTAGTTATCTACGCTGCAGTGTTAACCCCCCCTCCCCCCATTTTCCTGTACTTCTAGTAATTTATGTTGAAGTCCCCCCCTAAGTATTTTACGCTACAGTGCCTCCCCTCTACTTGTACTGTTGTCCTGCCCCTATTTATACAGTTGTAAATCCCCCTCTCTGCACCAACTCTTCCACTAATTTCACGTCAGGTGTGTCCTCGGGGTCAGCAGATCTGCACGGAGCAAGCAGCGAGGTATCCCTGCAGTGCGGCGCGGTGCGGCTCGGGCAGCGCGGCGGCGAGCGGCGGCAGCAGGCCGGGCGAGGCGCGCGCCAGGGCGCCCAGGCTCTCCGCTAGGTAGCGCTTCGGGTCTGAGATGCCTGGAACAAGTTAAAAAAAATTTAACTTTGTCCTGTCCTGTCGCCATGTAATATTAGGATAGGCTGGGAGTTAAATTCTTCTTCTTATCGTATGGTTGGTGAACAACCTGGTGTCAGAGCTTTTTAAACCGCCCGTAGGCCTCTGACATGGCTTCACACGCTGTTGAAAAATCTCTCAGGTGTGCTGGTTTCCTCACGATGTTATCCTTCACCGTTAAAGCGTCGAATGATGGTACATATGAATTTCAAATTTGAAAAACACATTGGTACCTGGCGGGGTTTGAACTGGCGACCTCTCGCATGGCAAGCAACGACCTTAACCACTCGGCCATCGACGCTTTTTTAAATTAAATAATTAGTTAAATTACACACTGTCCAATGTGGAATCCCTTCTATATTTACTTAAAGTAATTATCTTATATACTAATCCTTACTAATATTATAAACGTAAAAGTTTGCAAGTAAGGATGTATGGATGCATCGACTTCATACCCAATAGACACCTAATGTCTATCAATTCGCAATCAAATTTCAGTCAACTACCTGAGGTGCGCGGGGGGTGGGTGCTGAATGCTAATTGGTCGGAACAAAGTCACCACAAAACATAGGGATAGGGTACATAAGTTTTCTTTGAAAATAGGTAATCGATAAATTGATGCAGTTCGTAACATAATTTAAAAATATTATAAAAGAATAATTAGGTACCTTTCTCTTGGACATGTAATATTTACCTACATTTAATGGATTTGATTTAATTTATAATATAGATTATTAATATCTAGAAGTAACTCTGTCTGTCTGTTACGCTTTCACGCATAGAGTACTGAACCGATTTAAACGAAATTTGATACATATAGTCCAGAGCCTAGAAAAGGATTATAGGCTACTTTCTAACCGACTGCGCTATAAAGAAATAATGTTTTACGGTTTACCCGTTAAACATCTCTAACCACTGGACGGATCAAGATGGAATTTGGCATGCAGGTAGATGTTATAATGTAGGCATCCGTTAAGAAAGGATTTCCCAAAATTCTTACGGAAACGGGAATTAACGGGAAAATCCTTTTGTATGTAAAATATTAACCGCATAAGTTAGACGCTTGAAATTGGGCATGCAGATACCTTAATAAATTTAAAGCTTAGTTGCAACAGTATATTATAAAATTCACACAGGAACGGGAGTAATAGGGAAGAAACTTTTGTATGAAATCTAAACCGCGTAAGATAGAAAATTGAGATTTGGCCTGCAGGTACCCTAATGAACGTAAAGCTTTCTTGCAACGCGATATTACAAAATTCCCAGGGGAACGGTAGTTATTGGGAAACAACTTTTGTATGTAAAATCCTGTAGTCCACGCGAACGAAGTCGCGGGCACAGCCAGTTAGATATAAAAATAAAAATAAAATATACGATAAATTAAAGTCAACTCTTATATTAGAAAATATAATTTAGAATTATCCAATTGAAAATCTAAATCGATCGATTCTGAGTTTTTGTTGCGGTACAGCACTACGTACACGTACACGGAGAACGATAAGGATAAAGGATATAAAACTGCATAAAGAGTTGGGCAGTTGATGACGCCGACCGACCGGCCATCTAAGATGGCCCCCGGTCAAACAAAAAAATATTAGTTTCAATTGATTTTAAACACTAACTGGTGAAACGAAATGCCATGAATTTTAAAATTTGAGCTCTTGCTATCTTTTCCACACCATCTTATGCTACAAGGAGCAATGGCAACAAAGTTTTTAATTTTTTCTGTAAGCGAGCGCAGAGATTTTCACGGGTCTCAGATCTGGTCGTTACAGACGAAGCATCAGTGGGCGTGGTTTAGCATAAGATCTATTTATCTAAAGTGTTGTCTGAAAACGCTCGTCCTTTATTAGGTGTCTATTGGGTATGATGTCGTTGTATGGATGTTTGTTACTCTTTC
Organism: Maruca vitrata; assembly: GCA_039566165.1. Classification (NCBI taxonomy): domain Eukaryota; kingdom Metazoa; phylum Arthropoda; class Insecta; order Lepidoptera; family Crambidae; genus Maruca; species Maruca vitrata. The sequence continues at coordinate 2,394,993 of CM076938.1, read as the reverse complement.
ACGCTCAAACTTCTGAACCGATTTTCATGTTTGGTATGATGGTAGCTGGCACTCTGGAATAACATATAGGCCACTTTTTTTTTAAATTCAACCCCCATGTGGTTCATTGGAATTAGTATGGGAGAATTTTTACGTGTTTGTCGATTTTTATAAAACTTGGTATGGAGGTAACTGGTACTCCGGAGAGACACCAGCGCTATTTTTTTTTTAATTAGTGCTAGCCGCTAGTGTTATCATATTTACGTGTTCAGGGTAGCGATTCCTAATCGTACTCAGTTATCTTTATCGATCACATAAGGTCATGATTCACAATACCATCACAACTTACTTACTATTATAGCTTGAGAGACTTGCGGGGGAGCGGATGGCTCTCAATAATGATTAGTTATAAATCTTATATTTTTATTCATCTATTCTACTAGTTCTATGTCTCATTACTACTACTTCCTACTTTAAGTAATGTCCTTAAAGCTCCTACACAGTGCCCGCGGCACGGCCGCCGTGCACCTGGCGGCATACAATACCGCCGGCTTTATTGCACCAAAGAGCCGTCGGCATAGCCGCGGCGGTATGCCGGCACAACCAACAAAAAAAACTGACTTCACTAGCGTTCTATGAGACTGTCACAACCGGAATGATGCTTGGCGGCTTTGTGCGGCTTGCGTGTAGGAGTCTTTACTATTTTCATGTGCTGCTGTGCACTGCGTGCTCTCCCTGGTATCTGCGGAACACCAGTGTCGCGGAGTCCCCTGACTCATCGACACATGCTGAGCAGATCCCTTATCAGTTGACTATGTATTACCTTTGTTTTTATTTTTTGTAGTTTGTGTGTTTTTAAGTGTAACTCAATAAATACATTTATTTCTTCCTTTCTTACCTACAAACCCAGATATAGGACTAAGCTACGACCAATTTACCAATGTATTTTTTTACTATACTATACTTTCGCGCACGTCATCACAATATCTACATTTTAGTGTATAGTCCAGTCAAATTAGCATCTAAATTATGGGTAAGGTTGCATTAATTCCCAACAAGCTGGATTTTTGTGCAGGCCTTGAATACGTCATTACAAATGATATGTCAAAAGTCCCCATCGATCCGACGTGTGCAAAAAAAAATATTCATGGTCAAATGTCACAAATATCAGTTTTATGCACTTTTGAGCGAAACGGTAAGTTTTATCATAGAAGTATGTATGACAAAATTACTTATCACCTAATTATCTATAAAAATTGTCTTACACTTTATTCCTAAGATTCACCATTTCAGAGATAAAGCGATGCACAAAGTTGAAAAAGTTGTATTTTCAAATGCTGCCAGGCCCCCGTGCGATTGTGCTAGACAGTTAAAATTTTCACGAATGATGTATTTCAGTTGGCTCTATAACATCTAATACTAAATACAACATTAAACTATCACTCAAGGTGGGCTCTTTTTCTTTTCTCTACGAAAGCTTTTTTTATTTGCTCGCACTTGGCCGGTTTTTAACGTGGTAACCACGTTAAGCCATGGTCACCACGTTAATGTGGAATAGGTTTACTAGGGTAACCACGATAAAAACCGTCCAAGTGCGAGCAAATAAAAAAAGCGTTAGTATGAGAGCCCACCTTAAGTGATGGTTTTATGTTGTATTTAGTATTAGCGATAATAGAGGCAACTGAAATCCATCATTCGTAAAAATTTTATCTGTCTAGCACAATAGCACGGGGGCCTGGAAGCATTTGAAAATACAACATTTCAACTTTGTGCATCGCTGTATCTCTGAAATGGTGAATCTTAGGAACAAAGTGTAAAGACAATTTTTATAGATAATTAGATGATAAGTAATTTTGTCATACATATTTTTATGATAAAACTTACCGTTTTGCTAAAAATCGCGAAAAACTCATTTTTTTACCTTTGACCTTGAATAACATTTTTTCCTTACAGGGGAAAGATGGGGAACTTTCAAATTTTGTTTTTAATGATATTTTAAGCAATCTTACCGATTTTCAGCTTGGTGGGAATTTATGTAACTTCGAATGTCTAAATTGACCGGACTATGTAATGAAATAAATGATATAAAAGGCAAAAATACATCTTCATGCCAAGTACCTCAAACTCGCGTTCTTTTCGTTCTTTTTCTAATTTTAAAAAGCTTTAAGTAGCACTAACTGAACAAATATAAAAAAAAACATCTTTAAAGCTATTCCACCTTGCAATTAGAAATTCACGCCCAGCTGGACGGGGACTCGAACCCGTGATCTATACCACCTTTCTCTAATAACATCATGAATGATACAAATGTACTCACTGGCCAACGGATCGTCGGCGATGCCCTTGGCGCAGGCGAGCTGCACGTACTGCGCCTGGTAGCCGGGCGCGTCGTCCACCTCGATGAAGTGGTCGTCGGGCAGCGTCGACTCGTCGGCCGGCAGCTCGAACAGCTGGATCAGCGCCTGGGGGAGAAGGAATGGGCATAAGAAGGGAAACTGTATTTCTACTTCGTTTCTTTGTACTAAGTGGAAGGTCTACCAAGAGTATATGATAAACCAACCACACTGTATGCTAACGCTAACGCTAAGGGATGGTGATTCCGAAGAGAGCTAAATAACCAAACCCGATGAGTGATGAATTGACACTGATTTATTAATAACGTAAATTAGGTTTCGTGGCATATTGCATAGCAAGCTAAATATAATACAGTAAAGCGAAAGTACAGTAACTAATGTGCGGCTGGCCCGTACACTAAGAATGATTTGCTGTTTCTACTGAGTGTGTCTGTTGCTACTTCCTATTTCAGTTTTAATTTTTCTACAAAATGTTTATCTTTCCACTGATCTTCATTGTTTTTACAGGTTTTCAGCAATATTTACTGAGTTTTTCTGTTTCTACAAAGTTTCCCAGTTTCTATCAAGATTGAGTTCTTTATTTGTACTAAGTTTTCCTGTTTCTACCAATATTAAGTTCCTTATTTCTACCAACATTCCCTGTTTCTACCAAGATTAAGTTCCCTATTTGTAGCAAGTTTCCCTGTTTGTACAATTCTCTCATTCTACTGGGTTTCCCTGTTTCTACCACTACTGTATTTCGACGATGAGCTTCCCAGGTTCTATCTTCTTAGTCGTATCACTCTTGACAGTGTGGTCGTGGTCATCATGTAGTGTTGGAGACGGGCGCCAACGTGCGCCTTACGATGTCCCGCCATTTCTCCCTGCTGGTAGTCATCCTGCTGCACTCGTTAAGTGAACCGCCAATCACGGACTTTATTTGGTCGGTCCATCGCATGGGTGACCTCCCGCGCGGTCGAGAGCCTTCCACTTTTCCCTGGACAACAAGCCGTTCTATAGATCGGTTGTCTCTCCTTGAAACGTGTCCAAAGAATGACAAAATGCGAGATTGTACTATGGGAAATAGACGCTGCTTAATGCCGAGTTCTTGGAGTATCGAGACGTTAGTGCGGAACTCTGTCCAAGACACACCAAGCATTCTTCTCCAACACCATATCTCTAGGGCGTCTATCTTTTCCTTTCCACTTCTCGTAATGTCCACGTTTCAGCAGCGTACAAAAATATGGGGAATATAAGCGTGCGCACCAGTCTGGTTTTTGTGGTCTTTGTGATGTTACGATTCCTCCATACTTTTCTCATTTTGTCCATTGCCGATCTAGTGATTGCCATTCGTCGCTTTATCTCATCGATACATCCACCGTTATGCGAAATCAGAGCGCCAAGATAAATGTACGATTGGACCACATCACAGTTCGCAATTCTAGTTACTTCTGGCGAATTACTGTTTGCGCGATCAACAATCATCATCTTCGTCTTGCTGCGATTTATTTTCAGTCCGAACTGGAGGCCAACACGTTCCATTTTCTGGAGCAGATCTTCCATGTGTTGGATACTAGTTGCAAAGAGGGTGGTGTCATCAGCATAACGCAGATTGGCAATTTTGTATCCACCAATTTTCACACCGTCTGTCCAATTCTCTAGAGTAATACGCATTACTAACTCAGTGTATACATTGAACAAGAGCGGTGATATAATGCATCCTTGGCGTACTCCGGCACTGGGGTGAAAGCTTCCTGACAAGACGTCTTCTGTGCGTACCGAGGCTGTTCCATCCTCGTAAAGCCGTCTCAAAAAGGTGGACCAGATGTACAGGCGTGCCCATTTGCAATAATGTGTCCCATAACACAGGCCACTTAACCGAGTCAAACGCTTTTGAGAAGTCCACAAAGCAAATATACACCGGTTTGTTGAATTCTCGCGCTTTTTCAATGATCTGGCGAACAATCAAAATCTGCTCCCGAGTGCCCTTCCCCTTCACAAAACCGGCTTGTTCTGGAGCAATCTCCTTGGACAGGTATGTTTTCAGACGCTCATTGAGAATATGTAACAAAATTTTGCTGGCGTGAGGTATCAAAGCGATAAGGCGGTAGTTGTTACATTTCTTTGTAGAACCTTTCTTGTGTAAGGGGGTAAATATGGTGTGAGTCCATTCGTCCGGCCAATTTCCAGTCCTCCATACTTCGTTACAGATGGCGTGAAAAATTTCATCACCATACTTGCCTAGAGCTTTTATGGTTTCTATAGGGATGGCATCTCTTCCAGTGGCTTTTCCGCTTTTGAGGTGTTTTATAGCAGCTCTAACTTCAGACAGGAGAATGTCCGGTTCCAGATCCTCACTATTAGGGACTGTACTCGGGAAATCGCGGCAGTGGGGGTCCAGGAACAACGACTGACAATTTGCAATTTCCAGGTTCTATAAAGATTCCTTATTTCTTATAAGTTTTATTTTAACCAAATATCTCTATTTCAATCATGTTTCATGATCAAAATGCAGTTGTCAAAATATTCATAAATTGTACCGAGTCCCTCACCAGGCACCTTCTACTAAGTCTGCCCATGTCTCGTGTCTCACCTGCATGAGCCGGGGCCAGTACTCCCTCAGGCTGCCGCGGGTGAGGTGCTGGCTGTGTCTCACCTGCATGAGCCGGGGCCAGTACTCCCTCAGGCTGCCGCGGGTGAGGTGCTGGCTGTGTCTCACCTGCATGAGCCGGGGCCAGTACTCCCTCAGGCTGCCGCGGGTGAGGTGCTGGCTGTGTCTCACCTGCATGAGCCGGGGCCAGTACTCCCTCAGGCTGCCGCGGGTGAGGTGCTGGCTGTGTCTCACCTGCATGAGCCGGGGCCAGTACTCCCTCAGGCTGCCGCGGGTGAGGTGCTGGCTGTGTCTCACCTGCATGAGCCGGGGCCAGTACTCCCTCAGGCTGCCGCGGGTGAGGTGCTGGCTGTGTCTCACCTGCATGAGCCGGGGCCAGTACTCCCTCAGGCTGCCGCGGGTGAGGTGCTGGCTGTGTCTCACCTGCATGAGCCGGGGCCAGTACTCCCTCAGGCTGCCGCGGGTGAGGTGCTGGCTGTGTCTCACCTGCATGAGCCGGGGCCAGTACTCCCTCAGGCTGCCGCGGGTGAGGTGCTGGCTGTGTCTCACCTGCATGAGCCGGGGCCAGTACTCCCTCAGGCTGCCGCGGGTGAGGTGCTGGCTGTCGGCTAGTAGTCGCACGCAGCCGGCGGCGGCGGCGCGTCGCTCGTGCGCGCCGGTCACCTTTTGCAGTTCGGCGATCAGCACGCGGTCTAGGTACATCGCGAACAGGCTAAGGGGAGACGATAGAAGGTTATTGTTACGTAGTTAGAAGTTACACAACATTATCATCATCAACCTATATACGTCCCCACTGCTGGGGCTAGGGCCTACCTAGGCCAATAAGGCCATTAAACCTGTTGAAACGCGTAGCGAACTTTCACTCTTAGAGGGGGTTTTCTCCAAGTGGTGTGTCGGACTCCCCTGCGACTGGCGAAGAGATGGTAAATGTCAGCCGCGACATCTGGGCGAACTGAGCGCCCAGGGGGTATACCGAATAAAACACCGGGGTGTACCTCATCGCCTATTGGCGGTGTCATGGAACTTGGCATAGCCATCACTCACAACACCGCCGGTAGGGCGATAAAGCCTTAGTCAACCACGCTAACCAAGTGCGGGTTGGTCGACTACACAACCTAAGAATCTCTTCATAGGAGTGCAGGTTACCTTATGATGTTTTCCTTCACCGTAAAAACGTCGAATGTCGAAACGTCGTACATATGAATTTCAAATTTGAAAAAACAGTGATACGTAGCGGGGTTTGAACTGGCGACTTCTCACATGACAAACAACGACCTCAACCACTCCGCCATCGACGCTTTTATTCTAATACACAACCAATTATTAATAGACTTCGTACCCAGGTTAGTCGAAGCAAGGAAAACATGCTTAGGTGGGGACTCGCCGAAGCGAATCATCAGGCCTGCGAATGTGGTTTCACGCCACAATCCATGTGCAACTTAATATCTTGTCCCGCATGTCCAGCATTCTGCTCACTGGGTGCCTCAGATAACGCGATTAGTGTGGCCGAATACTGGGACGAATACATTTGAAGGGTCCACTGCAATAATGATGAATGTCCATTGTAAATGTAATGCGCAGTTTGTAAACAAGATTTCTAAATACATGTTTAACTGACTGAATAGCATTTGAAATAAAACTAATTTTACGGATTAAACTCGCGTGTATTGGTATTCTAAACATTATTTAGAGATCTGACGTTTCGAGCTCATTACAGCGCTCGTGGTCACGGTTAAGACTTCCCGTCTTTTGGTTGTAGTTTTATTTCAAATGTGTAGTGCTCGCGCAAATAAAAATAGACAATACTATGACTGAATAGCATTACTAGTTAAGAATAAATTTTTTTTGGACATTAATCATTATTGCAGTGGACCCTTCATGTGATTTAGCCATCGACTCGAAAAGACGAATAATTTTCCTTACTTGTCCTGCACGGAGTTGATGAGGTCGATGAGGTGGTCGGCGCCGAAGTGCACCGCATAGAAGCCGAGGAAGGCGATGAGGCCGCGCACGTACTTCGTCGTCTTGGAGGACGACAGCCGCTGGAATAGCAGCGTCATTATCTGCTTCGTGTATTCCGACATCACCGACCTGGAAAGATAAACGTTTATACGCGGTGAAACAGTTGTTAGTGACCCTGGCTGGCGGTTCCAGGAGTCGTGGGTTCGATTCCCACTCGGGACAAGTATTTGTGTGATGAACGTCGGTGTTGTGATTATATATTTAAAAATATATATTTATTTTCATATAAACTTTATATTCTATTGGTGAACAAGTTATAAAAAAAACTCAATTTTTTTTTTAACTTTTCTTAAGAATATCGTTTAGAAAGTCAGTTTGTAAACATACAACAGATATGGTATACAATATTTTTTTGGACCTTAAGTAAAGTGATTAATTAAGGTTAAATGTCTCTCTCACTCTAGTTTTCAAATTCGCAAATATTGGGAAAATCTTACATTTTACTGTGTTAAATTATACTATTAAAGTATACAAATTAGGCCTACATGTGACAACTAGTTAGAGCACAGCATTTAAGAGGATTTTACAAGTATTACTCACTGTCCAAACTTGTACAGCATGGTCTGTATAAGGTAGAAGCCCTCGTGGTCATTGGTCTTTGACGCGATCAGCTTCTGGAACACTCCCAACATCGCGTTCTGAAACAAAAAAGTAAAATAAGAAATATTGACCAAGAAGATGTTGACAAGTCAACCTTTCACATGGTTATGGCAACCATATTGCCACCATAATTTAAACCTTATTCCTTCAAGATTAGGTATAGAATGAAATAAGGTACACAAATGCGTGGGAATTCCTATATAAATAACTAGTGACCCGCCCGCGCTTCGCTTCGGGTAAATTTTACATACAAACCTTCCTTAAGAATCACTCTATCTATTTAAAAAAACCGCATCAAAATCCGTTGCGTAGTTTTAGAGATCTAAGCATACATACGGACATACAGCGAAAGCGACTTTGTTTTATACTATGTATTGAAGGAACTTTGACGCTTGACTTTTGACTTTGGACTTTTGACTTTGTCTTTTGACTTTGGTTCGCTACAGGGCAAGCTGCGTCACTCACCAGCCGGCCGGAGCTGAGCACGAGGCGTGCGCGCGCGGCGGTGAAGGCGCACAGCAGACGCACGAGCGGTCGCACGTTGGCGGCGCGCTCCCACAGCGCGGGCGCCACGAGGCACGGCAGCAGGGCGCCGTACGCGTCGCTGTCGCCGCCGGCGCTGGACGCGTTCGCGCCGCGCAGCTCCAATAGGAGGGAAAGGATTTGGAACACGTACGGCATGAATTCTGGAAAGGGAACGGCCGGAATGAGTCATTGTCTTTCAATGAGGGTTTTCGCGAATGAGAAATTCACTAGATGGCAATACGTAGGCGTAAGGTCCAACTGAAGCATGATTGGTTATTTTTGACGTGACATTGACAGCCATGTCAATATTCACCAATCACTTAGCAGTTAGACCTTATGTCTACGTCTTTACATCTAGTGGATTTCTCATACGCGAAAACCCTTATTGTAGAATGTTTTTGTATAATTGTATATTTTTCAAATGACGATTTACTACCAAACACGAAATGAGATATTAAATTGGATTTGTTTGAAACATGCAGAGTTACGTTCTTCGAAATGTCAAAAAGGACTTCATAATTGGAATAGAGTAGGTATAGGTGATTTAACCTATACCTACTCTATTCCAACCAGAGATAAAACAAGCTCAAATTTATGTAAGAGATAAAACAAACACAAATGTATGTATGTTAAAATTACACTAAATATTAGCCTTTATGGGTGATATTAGGAGTAGCAATTACATTGCTACTCACTGCCCGACGTTTCAATTAAAATTTCACTAAACGTGAAGAAAAATGCCGCACATCAAATGTTTGAACAACATGAATGGAATGAAATAAAATTTAATGTATGAAAAATCCTAAGCCTATCATTATTAAAGAAGGACGTAAATCGATATAAATCATATAAAGTCAACACGAAATATTTTCGACTACTATCATCCAAGTCCCACCAACCGTCCTGTCTTACGCAGCTTGTCACACTATGTTTGCCAACTCCCGGTATCCACATTATAACTCGTAAATACATAGGGTATTGCCCTATAACAGGAAAAAATATCGTACCTTGCACATCATTCTGCAGGATCTCCTGGAAGATCGGGAACAGGGCGTCTTCAAACGCCGTGATAGCGTTGGGGTTTGATTTCGTCACCAATCTGAAAACATATCGCATTAATTTATTTTGACATTATGATATTATTTCACTGCAAAATTAATAACAACGGTTTTGATTATTGTTTATTAGTTGTATATCTTCTATCGAAGTATATTTATATTATAAAACCATAATGTTAATTAAACTTTAATAAAAAACATGCCAATCTGTGTAACCCGAACATGGTCCTCCGAGCCGGCTAGCATTGGTTTCACACTAATTGTCGTCTTCACGAAACATGGTCCTTCGAGCTGGATAGTATTGGTTTCATACTGATACGACAACTTAAAATTTGACAATTCTACTCACGATACGGCCAGCGAGAGCGTCTCAAACAGGTAGTGGTTGAAGTGCGGCTTGCTCGGGTTCTTTGCGACCACGGCCAGCATGTGGGCCAGTTGAGGCAGCGCGCCGCCCAGGTACGGCAGCGCCTCTTCCTGCAGTCGGGAGAGGGTGCGGAGGATCGCTGCAAGAGGATAACAACTTAACACGTTGACTGCGGCCCTAAAAATCGATCGGAACCCGCTGCGCGGATGTCCACACGCTCAGCGTGTCGCCCGCACAGACGTTGCGAAATTACGAAAAGACAAGACGCCGGTGCGGGGCGGCCGAACACGCCACGCGTGTATGGGCAAACACAAGCGGTGTGTGGGTCCGCACGGGGGTAGCGCCGCATCGGTGCATTGAGAATGTTGCGCTCACGCCTGGCGTGTTGGCTCAGCACACGCGTTCCGATGACGAAAACACACCGTGTGTGTTTTCAGCAGTGAACGTGTTAATAAATCATCTGTTAATCTCATGTCAATAACAATAACAAGTCAAGTCAATAAAAATTCGTTTGAGTCGTTCGAGTGTTTAGAGATATACGATTAGAGAGGTCCTTTAACTAGATATACGCAAATCATGCCCGGAACTGGATTAAACATGGAACGTTTAACTTGCCCTCCGGAACCAGTTCCGTTAACATGTTCGGAACTGCCGCGGATCAGAACTGTGCAGATCCAGTGTTGGACCTAATTCCTGGAACTATTTAGGTCGGGAACTACACATGTCTACTTTTGACAGTCTCTTTGGTGTATTTGTGGAGAGTCACGTAACCCAGACGTCATGTTGAGGTCGAACCAAAAATGTGTCAGATTTCTGTTCAATGATTCAGCTTATAGTTTTGGAGTTGGACATGTTGGTAATCTTAGACCTTTTAAAATTTACATTGAGCTTTAATAGCATTAAAAACAACACATAAAAATCTTCAAAGAACTGAACTGTCGTCGATCTTGACATAGAGTAGACTGACCAACTCCGAGAGTGAGGGCGCCCATACACGCCCATGCACACACACCCAGACACGGCTCGCGCACGACTCACCCTTCATAACGTACTCGTTGTGCCGTAACGGGTCGCTGCCGTCGCCGAGGGCGCCGAACAGGGCCGATAGCAGCGCGGCCGCGTGAGGGCGAAGCGCCGATGCAGGGACCATGCCGCCACCGACTAACTTCTCTATGGTGCAGGCGGCGTATGTTAGCACCACGCCGCGGGCATTCACGTGGGTCACCTGGAAGATAAATATTAGAATAAAAAAAAATTTATTGATCATAAAATTTAAAAACAAAACCAAAATAAAACATACACATACAAATATCTTGTAGTAGTGGGGACCAGCTAACCTGTTCACGTCGACCCTCAGGGATCTTTCGTGTTACACATACAAATATATATTACACAACATCACATACATTTATCTGATCCCGTGGACCTAAGAGATGATGGAAGCTTGATAGGGTTACATCTTGCGCGGAGGGGGTAGATGAAGGTAGACTTAAATGGTAAAGTAGGCCCTGAGGGATGTTGAAAAGCTTAGAAATGATAATGTAGGCCAAAATGCAAACATTAATGACAGAACGCTATTATCATTCTTTCCTACGCGAAGGACAATGGCCCGAACATGGTCCTTCGAGTCAGATAGTGAGTATCCTAACCTAACCTTGGGGCTTAGACAAAGTAACAATATCAAAACGATAACGAAGTTCGAAAAGAACAAAATGTATAGGATTGACCACGTGATTAATCGCGTCTAATGTCAATCTCATACATTTTATTCATTTCGAACTTCGTTATCGTTTCGATATTGTTACTTGGTCTACGGGGCCTGAGTCGAATAGTAGAGTTTAACACAGACAGATTTAAATAAATGGATTCATACAAATTACATAATTAAAAGCGAAAGAGTTACTTATTAAGATAAAATAAAAATAATATTTTTTCCATTATTATTATCAGTTTCACACATCCCTCACTACCCCTGAGCTGGCCCACTAATAGATAAAAAATGGCTACTCACAATGAGAGGGAACGCGTCGACGAGCAGTTCCTTGGGTAACAGCGAGCGGAATGTCATCAGGTACTTGAGCGCGTCCGCCTTCAGGACTGGCAACTCGTTCACTGAAACAAGGACATTTCTATTGTGAATTTACTACTGAAAATGTGTTCTATGTGTTGTAGGTGTGCCTTCTTAATAAAATAAAAAATAGGCTGCCTACTACAATCGACGAATGTCTGGACCCTGGTCTGTATGGATTCTGGTTTAGTGTACATGTACATGTAGTACATTGTTGGTGTTTTTTTCTTTTTAAGGTGTATTTCCTTATGGATAAATACACATTAAACATACATTGTTGGTGATAGTTTTCATTTAGTTTCATTTGAATGTCTTACTGACTATTGAGAGCCTTTTCATGCTTACGATGGACAATTTACGGCGACGCGATTTTCTACGCCGTCGAGGAAACCTGCACACTTGGGAAGAAATTCTGAGGTTGGGTGAAGTCGACAAACCCGCACTTGACCAGGTTGACTAATATATATAGATACCTGGTCGCCTAAGTTTAGGGTTGTACCCCTACAGTGGTCACGTATATAGGGAAATGATGACAATGATAGGGGTTCGCATCGATTGCGTGGGTTTGAAAGGGCTCTTAAGCTACCAATAGATCGCAGCTGGTGTGACGTCGTCGGGGGCGACACTGAGTGACACGACTCGAACGCCGCCACAAGATGCAAGAACAGGTCACAAGTAGCTTAAGCGCGCGACAGCTACTTGTGGCCGGTGGTCGAAATTTGCGGTCGATGGCCACACACCTAAGAATTTCTTCAAAGCTGTGCAGGTTTCCTCACGATGATTTCGTTCAGCGTCAGCGTCAGCCACTTGTGATCGACAGTCGGCAGCTGCTACTTTTTTTTTCATCCCATGCATGCAGTATCATTATTGACTCGGAAAAAGAACGTTTACTCGTACGAGCGGCGTGTGGCGCATTCGGCTGCTACTTTTTTAACCGAATTCAAAAACGAGGAGGTATCTAAATTCGACCGTATATATGCTTTTTTTCAACCCATGCCTGCATTATTATTATGGACTCAGAAAAAGAAGGTATACCCGCGCGAGTGGTGGCATTAGACCGTGTGCGAAGAGTCCATATAAAATGTATGAAAACTACAGAGAATATGTCGGGAGCGTCGTTCTATGGTAATGGTCGGTGGCCCGTGTCCCCACTCACCGTCGGGCCGCCTCAGCTCGGGCAGCGCGTGGTTGGCGGCGAGGCGCGCGTCACGCCGGCCGCCTGCGTGCCACTTAGGATCAACGCATACACACAAGTTGCTAGAAAAGGCAACAAGTAGCTGAAGCGCGCGGCAGCCACTTATGGTCGACAGTCGGTAGCTGCTACTTTTTTCTTCATCCCATGCATGCACTATCTTTATAAACTCGGACGAAAAAGGTTTACTCGTTCGAGTGGCGTGTGGCGCATTCGGCTGCTACTTTTTTAACCGAATTCAAAAACGAGGAGGTATCTAAATTCGACCGTATATATGCTTTTTTTCAACCCATGCCTGCATTATTATTATGGACTCAGAAAAAGAAGGTATACCCGCGCGAGTGGTGGCATTAGACCGTGTGCGGAGAGTCCATATAAAATGTATGAAAACTACAGGGAATATGTCGGGAGCGTCGTTCTATGGTAATGGTCGGTGGCCCGTGTCCCCACTCACCGTCCGGGCGCCTCAGCTCGGGCAGCGCGTGGTTGGCGGCGAACTGCGCCAGGTCCACGAGCGGCGAGGCGCGCGTCACGCCGGCCGCCTGCGTGGAGCCCCGGGACGCCAGCGACGTCACCAGGTACATGGCGGCGTCCTTGCCCCGCCAGGCCGTCGGCCCGCACTCCGCGTACTTCGTCAGCATGAGCTGTTGAACAGAATAATGTTTAGGGGTGAGAGCCGGTGATGATGACAAGGCTACTCCGAGCCATCATCCGAGGTTAGTGAAAAAAAAAACAATTCAATCAACAATATCTTAAATCTGAGCTATCGATGTTCCTAACGTAATCGTCAGGGCAAAAAAAAGTGCCTCACTTCTCAGGATCGTCTCCTGACTACAGACCCTGAAGCGTCCGCGCCGGTCACCACGTCGTATGATAGTAAGTATAGATTCCTTACCGTCGATGGCGAAGGGTTAAGGTCGTTGCTTGCCAAAAAGGGTCGATGGCCGAGTGGTTAAGGTCGTCGCTTGCCATGCGAGAGGTCGCCAGTTCAAAACCAGCCAGGTACCAATGTGTTTTTCAAATTTGAAAATCATATGTAGGTACCATCATTCGACGCTTCAACGGTGAAGAAAAACATCGTGAGGAAACCAGCACACCTGAGAGATTTTTCAACAGTGTGTGAAGCCATGTCAGAGGCCTACAGGCGGGCTAAACTCTGACACCAGGTTGTTCATCAACTATACGATAAGAAGAAGATTCCTTACCTCGACATACTGTCCGAAGATGTTCATCATCTTGTCCTCGTAGTGTAGCGCGAGGGTCTTCACCAGCCTTCACCACGTCAGAGCGACTGATGTGCCTCACTTACCAGGATCGTCTTCTGACTACAGACCCTGGAGTGTCCGCGCTGGTCACCACGTCGTACGATAGTATAAATTCCTTACCTCCCCCCCCCCCTTTTTTTTTCCTGGCTCTTCTCCGAACAGCTCCCCACCATTATTTCCAGCTCTTACTTACCTCCACGTACTGTCCGAAGATGTTCATCATTTTGTCTTCATAGTGCAGCGCGAGGGTCTTCACCAGGTCGCAGGCGGCTCTCCTTCGCGTGTCCACGTCAGATCCCTCGATGTCCCTGCGTACGTACTCTTCGGGGTTGTCTTCGAACAACTCCATATCCGACTCTGAAAGGGTAACCAGTATTATTATTATGTTGGCTAGTACTGTAAGGCTCTGTCGAACAGTGGCTAGTGACCCTGCCTTGTGGTTCCAAGAGTCGATTCCCATTCCAGACAAATATTTGTGTGATGTACATCTGTTTTTGTTTCGTGTCTGGATGTGTTACTTATATACATATTTAAGTTTATTCATGTATTCCGTTTCTGATATCCGTAACCCAAGTGTTTAAGCTACTTACCACAAGAACAGATTGATGTATTTATTGAAGGTATGTGATGTTGTGAAATATGAATTATTTAATCGCGGTCTGGTAAACTATAGCATGCTTAGTTATATTAGTGATTCGAAAGCGACATCTGCCTGTCGCGATTTCACTCAAAAACATAATTCTTACCTCTAAACTCAATGTTGGGTATGACAACCTTCTCACAAATGCTGCTGAGGGTTGATGGGTCCTCAAACAGACTCTTGTAGTTATTCTTCTCCGCCACCTTGGCTAGGAACGTTAACGCGTTCGACACTAACTGCAAGTAAAACGAATCGTTTATTGTTTAATTAAATTAAATTAAACTTAATAAAATAGTAAGTAAAGTTTTAATACTTTTAAAAATACTTTGAAAATAGTTAACAGCTCCACTGTATCAACCGGGGATTTGAACACCCGTCCTTCCGGGAGTCGCGACCAGACGTGCGAACCGTTACACCAACCAACAGCTTATTGAAGCCAAATGTCACTGATATTTATGGACAAACAGATATGCTATGATGATATTTTAGTTCACAATCTACAATAATGACACAAAATTAAATGTTAGGATATCCGGCTTTACGAAAATCATTCAGTATATAATCGTACATTCGTCATTCGTTCATTCAGCACTGACACTATGCATAGTCTTTGGTCACGAGACGCTATATTTGTTTAGTCAAAACAAATGGACTCGGCGGCGGCCACGAAGGTTCATTTATTGTAAAACTACTAGGGATAGTTTTACTTTTAACAGATTCTCATCTAAAAACTACTATGGAGTCAGTGGCGTAACTACAGGGTGGCAAGTCGGCAAAATGCCACGGGCCCCCACCCGGTAGGGGGCTCCAGCCGAAAGGGTCATAGCAGAATCTCAACTGCCAACACACATTAAGATAAAAAAAGAACGTGGTGTGCACGGGGCCCCATCCGATGAATTTTGCCACGGACTTCAACAGGTATAGTTACGCCACTGTATGGAGTCCCAACTCACCGCGTCGTACTTCGCTCGCGGAGCGGTATGCAGTAGCACGGCCCAGGCGGCGGCCACGAACCCGGCCGCGTGCGCCCCGAACTCCTCCTCGTACTTGAGCACAACCATCCATAGCTACTACTGACAGTCCCCCCCCCCCCCCCACTCACCGTGTCGCACTAATAATACTATCTATTGTAAAACTACTATGGATAGTTTCAGATTCTCATCTAAAAACTACTATAGTGACCGATTCTCAATCAAAAACTACCATAGTGACGACAGATTCTCATCTAAAAACTACTATAGTGACCGATTCTCAATCAAAAACTACCATAGTGACGAGATTCTCATCTAAAAACTACCATAGTGGCTGATTCTCATCCAAAAACTACCATAGTGACGAGATCTTCATCTAAAAACTACCATCCATAGCAGTCCCAACTCACCGCGTCGTACTTCGCTCGCGGAGCGGTATGCAGCAGCACGGCCCAGGCGGCGGCCACGAAGCCGGCCGCGTGCGCCCCGAACTCCTCGTACTTGAGCACAACCATCCATAGCTACTACTGGCAAACTACCATCCATAGATACTACTGGCAGTAGCGCCTAGTACTCACCGCGTCATACTTAGCGCGGCGCGGTATGAAGTAGCACGACCCTGGCGGCGGCGACGAAGGTTCATTTGTCACTTCGCTCGGGCTTGAGCCAGTTTCAGATTCTCATCTAAAAACTACTATAGTGACCGATTGCTGCAAGAACATCATCCAAAAACTACCATAATGACGACATTCTCATCTAAAAACATCCATGGTGACGACAGACTCTCATCTAAAAACTACTATAGTGACCGATTCTCATCCAAAAACTACCATAGTGACGAGATTCTCATCTAAAAACTACTATAGTGACCGATTCTCATCCAAAAACTACCATAGTGACGAGATTCTCATCTAAAAACTACTATAGTGACCGATTCTCATCCTTAAACTACCATAGTGACGAGATTCTCATCTAAAAACTACCATAGTGACGACAGATTCTCATCCAAAAACTACCATAGTGACGAGATTCTCATCTAAAAACTACCATCCATAGCAGTCCCCCCCCCCCCACTCACCGCGTCGTACTTGGCGCGCGGAGCGGTATGCAGTAGCACAGCCCAGGCGGCGGCCACGAACCCGGCCGCGTGCGCCCCGAACTCCTCCTCGTACTTAAGCGCAACCATCCATAGCTACTACAGACAGTCCCCCCCCCCCCCCACTCACCGCGTCGCACTAATAATACTATCTATTGTCAAACTACTATGGATAGTTTCAGATTCTCATATAAAAACTACTATAGTGGCCGATTCTCAATCAAAAACTACCATAGTGACGACCGATTCTCATCTAAAAACTACTATAGTGACCGATTCTCAATCAAAAACTACCATAGTGACGACAGATTCCCATCTAAAAACTACTATAGTGACCGATTCTCAATCAAAAACTACCATAGTGACGACAGATTCTCATCCAAAAACTACCATAGTGACCGATTCTCAATCAAAAACTACCATAGTGACGACAGATTCTCATCTAAAAACTACTATAGTGACCGATTCTCAATCAAAAACTACCATAGTGACGACAGATTCTCATCTAAAAATTACTATAGTGACGACAGATTCTCATCTAAAAACTACCATCCATAGCAGTCCCCCCCCCCCCCCCCACTCACCGCGTCATAATTCGCGCGCGGCGCGGTATGAAGCAGCACGGCCCAGGCGGCAGCCACGAAGGTTCATTCGTCACTTCGCTCGGGCTAGAGCTAGTTTCAGATTCTCATCTAAAAACTACAATAGTGACGACAGATTCTCATCTAAAAACTACTATAGAGTCCCCCCCCCCCCTCCCTCAACTCACCGCGTCGTACTTGGCGCGCGGAGCGGTATGCAGTAGCACGGCCCAGGCGGCGGCCACGAACCCGGCCGCGTGCGCCCCGAACTCCTCCTCGTACTTGAGCGCGTACAGCGACGCGCACTCGCACACCTCAGTACGGAGCTGCTCTAGGACGCCCGGCGTGTCGTCGTCGTCCTGTGATGATGATGAAGCAATAAAAAAAAAACTATAATAATAATAATTTGAAAACTGAAAATGTCCGGGATATTTACCATGTTATGTAAATATCTGAAATATCTGGGACATTTCCACACACGGTCATCTGACCCCAAACTAAGCAGTGCTTGTACTATGGGCGTCAGAGACTGATATACATACTTAGATATTTTTAAATACATAATCACACCCAGACACGGAACAAACACCGATGTTCATCACACAAATATTTGTCCCGAGTGGGAATCGAACCCACAACTCTTGGAACCGCCAGCCAGGGTCACTAACCACTGTTCCACCGAGCCAGTCAAGATAATAGACTTTCGCGTTCCATTATACTAAATATTAGACTTTATGGGTCTACACGCGTTATTAGGAGTAGCAAATTACATAGCTACTTACTGCCCGACGTTTCGACTGGGTTGCACTAATCATGGTCGCGAGCGAACTGGCTATATTTAATTTACCATGTAGTTTTGAGTTCACACTCACCTCTGATCATGGCGCTTGCAACAGTGCCGAAATATCGGGAGGTCATTATAACAAAATAACATGGTGTATATAACCCGGACATTTTCAGTTTTCTAATGTGTGTAACCATGACAGTTTTAAATTAAATAAAAATAATAATAACAAAACCGTTTATTTTCTCATCACAATGTTGGCTTACTTACGCAGGTATGTTACTTAAATGCTAAATTACAGTTGCTGTTATGACCACCGCCAGTAACATTGTGAAAGACTGGTATTAGTAGTAGTAATTTATTATTTAATGAAATGTGCTCTACAAGTACTAATGTTATACAGTTTGTCAGTCTCTCATAATTTGGCTCGAAGTCTTATTAAACATTGTGTATCTTAGTTATTAGCCTTTTTCTACATGTCTGTACTGCCCATTATAACTACAATGGCTGAATATTGAAACCATATTTGAGCGACGATTTACCAATTACAAATACAAATCTCACAAGAGTATGTCACCTAAACTGTCAAAGATTTGTACAGTCTTTTCAATATTAATTCTTAACATTACAGAGTTTGCAAAAAAATAATCGTAGTCTCACTCACATCAGTCTCCAAGCACGGCACTTTGACTTGCAGCAAATTGAGCAAGTTGGGCATCCAAATAGGCATGTTATCCTCGAAGAATTCCGGCAGGTCTTGGTAGTTGAGTGAGTAGAACACCTTGCAGATTAGCACAAGGGAACCATAGATCACTCTCAGTGCCTGCGGGTTGTCTGCGTGTTTGTTCGTCAACTCGATAGTTGCCTGTGAATGTAACGAGAATAATTAGCAAACTGAATATGTCTTGGACATTTGCCACGAAACACAAAAACGTTGGAAAATCATTCATAGATATAATATTGTTAAATCCACAAAATATTATTGAATTGCCTTTGTATAAATTTAAAGTCTAAAGACTTTTCAATCGTGTTTTATAAAAAAAGTGTACTATAAAGTACGAGACTACCTGAATGATAAGAATCCATGGACAATATGAGCTGCTCGCTTGGACATTCAAGAATGATGTAACTTTTACCATTATTATTTAATACATATTATTTTTATATATTTGTAATGAATAAACCTGTGATTTGACATGCGAAAGAATTTCGTGAAATCTACTTGCAGAATAAATAATTTCATTTCAAACACCATCAAGACACAGGAACACAAGCTCAGGTTAAGTACCATTTTTTTTTAGTGCTGCCTCAATATTGATTGTCATTCTAATATTGCTGTCAATTAGTATTACTGGCTTCAAACAATAAAAATAATTAATATCAAGCTTACCACAAAGAGATCTGTGAGAGGCTTCGCAAATGTCTCCAGGACGTGTTTGATCTCCATCCATAGCTTTTGCGATTTAAACTCATATCTATATCTCTTGAACAATGAGTGTGCTGTGCGGAGTATACCATTGATCACATGGAAGTCGCCTGTAAAAGTAAAGGTAAATGATATAACACACAGGCTAGTATTTCAATTGTAGTAGTAGTAGAATAGTAGTTGCATTGGACACATTACAAAAAAGGATATCATTATTAACAAGAATACATAAATACACTTATAATTTCAGTCTACTGCTGCACTCTGAGCTGAAATGGGACAAACTATGATGATGATCACATAAATATTTGTCCTAAGTGGGGATTGAACCCACAACTCCTGTGGAAAGAGAGAGGCACTACTAAATTTGCCATTTAGCCAGTGAAATCCATTCAGTCTGTCTTTTTTGTAGAAACAGCATTTTTCAAATAGTTATTTTGTATGAGTGACTCGCCTTCGCTTCGCTACTATCTACTTGTATGCCAAATTTTAGCCCCATCTGTCCAGTGGGTTGGGCTGTGTGTTGATAGATCACTATGTCAGTCAGTCACCATTGAGTTATATGTATTTAGATTTAATATACTTCTCAGAACCACTATCATATAGACTTAAACTCACCTGTGGCAAACTTTTCAACCATTTCAGGTATAAGACTCGGCCACTTCTCCGGGAAGTCAGATTTGCCAATAATAGAAACTGCATCACTGAACTGTCTCTGTATTGCTTCTGGTGACTTCAACATGAGAGATACAATTAGTGTTTTGATTGTGTTGCGGTCTGACATATGTATTCTGTCGACTGCATCTTCTTCCTGTTTAAAAAAAAGAATATTATATATCATATTGTAAAATATTTCTGATAACTAGTTGGCACACATCATACATTTACATGTAAGGGATTATATGACAACAACAACACACAACACAGCACTATACAGTAATAGAACACATCTATACTTCTATACTAAAATTAAAAAGAGGAAGGATTAATTTTTTTGTTTGTTTGTTTCAAGTAGGTAAAAATTCCGGAAAGACCGTTGGAAATATACACTATCCCTGTCGTAGGCATATTTAATCAGGCATCAATCTTTTCTACAGAGTACAAAACATAGTCACTTCCATGGTGTGTACACAACAAAATTAGAGGTGATTTTGTATATGTATAACTAGTGGCTTCCAACTACATACTTTGTCTGCATGGAAGTCATTTTGGTAGCAATTATGAGAATCATTATCATATTGGTACAGACAGACAATTTTTTTTTATTGGGTTTTTGTTATTCATACCCAAACTATTATTTAAATATTACACTTAAATTTTATTTTGTTGTATAGATATACTTATAGCAAATGGTTGCTATTACTTGTATAATTGTTCCATGAAGTCAGTTGCAGGGCATGACCAAGTTTTGATATGGGCAAGATAATATCGCGAGGCATTGTCATGCATTGCTCTCTGGCCGAAAGTAGTCTTGTTGTTTTGATAAACGGACTGTTTGTTTTTCCTTATTAATAAAAAAAATATATATTTACCACTGCCCAATTCCTTTTGATGTAGTTTTTAAATGCTATAGCTGCGGCCACCCTGATGGTCATATCCACTCCATCCTTGTCTATGAGGTGCAATAAAAGTATTGCATAGTTCTGGTTGACCTCAACACCTTCCAGGAATTTTTCAGCTACAATGATAAGACCAAAAAGTTATTTGTATGAGTAACATTCAGTTTCAATATAGATCATTTTTATTTTCCTCAATGACATCCCTTCTCCTATTGGTAGCGGCTGTGAGGACCATGTACAAAGGCACAAACCTCTTCAAGGCCTGCATAGATACCATTTCCTACCCAGGCATACCGCAACTTCATAGTATGGGGCAGGAATGAGAAATTAAACCTCATGGTACCAATATGAATTCAAACATGATGAAAAAAGGTCTTCTTCTTCTTATCATATGGTTGATGAACAACCTGGTGTGAGAGTTTGAACCGCCCGTAGGCCTCTGACATGGCTTCACACACTGTTGAAAAATCTCTCAGGTGTGCTGGTTTCCTCACAAAACATTCCTTCACTGTTAAAGCATTGAATGATGGTACATGTGAATTTCAAATTTGAAAGACACATTGGTACCTGGCTGGGTTTGAACTGGCGACCTCTCGCATGGCTACCAACGACCTTAACCACTCGGCCATCAATGCTTTTATGATGATGAAAAAAGGTGAACAGTAATTTCAATATCACAAACATGTTTTTTTTTAAACACTTGCTATATCAGCAGAGCAATCTTTATTGCAAGAGAATGGTACAAAAAAAAGGTACTGTACTACAGAAATGAAATTATACCAAATTATTTAAAAAGTAAAGGAGAATCCATTAAAAGCAATACATCCCAATAGCATAAAATAAAGCAATAAGTCAATGAAATCTGCACATCAACTTCCAAGTTTTATAAAAATGTAATAGGAAGTCAAGGAATTTTAAGAACATATAGCTTAATATAAGCTAGAGTAAATCTATGACAGAAAATATTAGCATCATATCAAATTTCCTTAGGAAAACAGACTGGCACGAACAGAAATACAAAGGAAAATTTGTATGAATATCCAACCATACCATACTTTCAGAACTCCTAATTTAGCAAGACAAGTCAGCGCGCAAATCCAAGTAATTGTAATAAGTATAATAAAGTAAGGGTTACAAAATTGTGGAATAATTATGAGAAATATGTATTACACCATGATTTATAAAACATTTTGTACTTACCGGGTCTGCGTACATTAGGATCGGGACTCAAAGTTTGCTGCAAATAGTTGGCTAATGTCGCCAAATTTTCGTCGGTTACTTCCATATTATTTATTTCAAAAGACTATTCAAAGTACAGACACCTTATTTCAGAATCAGAATGTGGTAAACACGTTTCAATTCGGCAAATTTCTCTGCTGAAGCCGTTGCTAATTTGACAGATACAATTTTTTTGACACTTCTTTTCTATCCACGGGCGAAGACCCTATCCCGCGTTTGTCTATGGGTCGACTAAGGTAAGGTTTATGTTTTGTATATAAAAACGAACGGGCTATTTCACCACAATCCAAAGTCAAACACAAGTTTGAAAAAAAAGCAACATGTTCTTTTTTGCAGTCTCTGCTTTATGATTTTTTGCTCTATGATTCTCTTTGCATCCACCCACCGGACCATAATTAATCATCAACAACAATATTATGGCACTTTTATTTGAATTCGGTTCGGATAATGTAGTTTGGAGGTGTATGTACGCCTAAGTGTTTTTTTTGTTGTTGGTTCAACTGGATGGTTACGATCATTCTTCACCCCCCTGGAATACGATAACAGGAGGTATTACATTTTATTTCCAGTCTTGCCGGTACCGATTTATACAAACAAACAGATGTGTTATTATTTTGCATTGGTTGCAATGATGGTTTTGCTCATATTTTGAATTTAGACCTACAACTAGATATTTCATGTGATTTTTATTCGAATGATTCAATTTTACTGTGTTTTATTCTACGTTTCGGAAACCTGTACTTTTGCAAATACATATCAGGATTTGAAAATTTAATGTAACATGGTTTTTGACGTTTTCATTTCAACGGAGACATGCATAACGTTTTGTTAACATATTATGTATGGTGATTTTAATATTGTCATTTAAAAAATACTAAAAAAATATTATAGATGGTTAGTTTTCATAAATTTTGGATGATCTTATAGATCATAAAACAATTTAAGGTGATTGACGGCAATAAAAAATACATTTGCCTAAAAAAGCGAAACGCAAATCAGCGGCCATGTTGTGTCAGTTATAGTCAAACGTCAGTCATGTCATTCATATATCCCCACAGTTGTGCGCATTTTTCAAACTCCTGTCGTTATTTGTTTTACTGCCATGGCCTTACCGAAGCCCGAGCCCTTGCTTTCTGCTCCTTCGTCACCGAAAGAAGAGTTAAGTGCAGTGTTGGACTCCGATGACGTTATTGTGTCGGAATCTTCTTTTGAGTGTGTGTTAATGTTGGACTCGTCGGAGCCGGTTCATCAGCATACAGAACTTGCTGCCAGTGGTTCTTCCACCACTGATCCGATTGGTACGGAGCGACCATCCACGTCTTCCGGGTCTAGTGGCCGACGTAGGGTATTAAATTCCGAAGAAATTCGCGCGCAGTGGAGCTTGATGAAAATTTTCACGACATTAGGTAAGTTGAGGGTATTTAATTTTTTTTGTAAGAATCATTTAATATTATCATATTTAATTAATTATGTATTAACATACAGATATGGTATTTTATGGAAATACTGCTTGAGGTATTATTACGCTGTGTCGTGCGTAGCGTGACTATGTTGAGCACTCTATTTGCCATGTAGATGTTATCACATCAGTTGAAATAATAATTCAAGTGCAAAACATTTATTATATATTTATTTAGGCAATGGTGTTTTCAACAAAGTCTCGCTGACTTTAAGTAGACGGAACTTAAATAAATCTCTTCAAAATAATGCATAAAATGTGTAAAAATGCTTGTTTTTTTGGTTTCAGGCAATCATGAACAATGCATAGAGTTTGCTGAGCAGCGGGGACTACTTCCCACAGTAAAAATGTGCACATATCATAAAAAACCAATGCACACAGAGAAACATACTGGCCAAGTTGGCAGGTTTAGGTGCAGAAAAGGCAGATGCCGTGAAAAATCTTATAGCAGATCGAAAGGCACATGGTTTGAAGGTGCTAAACTGCCTCTGCCATTAATTTTCCAAGTCATGTATATGTACAGTGCAGGGTACCCTTACGAAGCTGTACAAAGAGAAACATGTCATTGGCGTGAAGCAGTTTTGTCACCATCTACAATAGCTGAGTGGTTTTCCTGTTGCAGAGAAGCAATGATAGAGTACACTATTGAAAATGAAGAAGAACAAGAAAAAATTGGCGGCCCTGAAAAAGTTGTAAAAATAGACAAAACAAAATTTGGACAAAAAAAATTTACCCGGGGCCGAAATGTGGAAGGGCTTTGGGTCCTGGGTATGGTTGAAGATGGCAGCAACGATATACGTGTTGAAGTCTTCCAAGACAATCAGGGAAGTGCTGAATCACTTATTCATCTTATTAAAAAGCATGTTCAGGAAGGCACAACCATAAAGACAGATTGCTGGACAGCTTTTGATTGCCTTGCCGAAAATGGATATATTCACATAAAAGTAAACCGCAGTGACAAATTTGAAGCACCAAATGAAGTTCATACTCCACAAATTGAGGGTCAGTGGAGAGTGATAAAACATTTGTATAGCAAAGAAAATAACAATGAAAATTTTGCTGACTGGTTGATTGAATCAATGTGGAGAAGACGAAATCGAATTCACCATAGAGACAATTTTGAGGAATTAATAAAATGTATATTGTACACTCATAAAGTATAAATATACACTCGTGAGCAACCAAATCGACTCAAGCGCTACCTCTACATTTAAAAAAAGTATACAACATTTAAATAAAAATAATAAGCCATTTGAAAACTTGAAACTTCAGCTTTCAGGAAATTTCATCATTATTTATATTGATGTATACTTTTTTTATTACTGGCGTCTGAACTTAAATGGAGGAAAAATGGGATTTTGGGTAAAGGAGTTTGACAAAAATAAAACACATTTTTTTTCTTAGTAATAATAAAATTTATTGATTCAATATTTGGTGTTGCCTCCCGACTACATGCTGTAATTAGGGCTAGCCTAATTACAGCACGTAGTCGGTTCTTCATTGATCTTATTAGTTTTTTTGATGTTTTCTTGAGGAATACCCTACTCCTCTAATAAAGCTGCCTTCAGTTCTTCTAGGCTCTAAGGAGCTGGATTTCTTGCTCGTACCCTTCGTTTGAGCTCGTCCTATAAATGTTCGATGGGATTTAACTACTGAGTAACGCGCGCTGTGTGGCATCGAGCATTGTCGTGCATAATAGGATGAAGTCTTCGCCAACAAATAGGGCACAACATGTTCCAGGAGAACATTTGTGATGTACCCCCAGTCCCGCTCTTCGGCCTCCTCCAGCCACGAAAACGAGCTCGGTTTTACCCTCCAACGAGATACCAGCCCACATCATGCAAGACACGCCACCATAGGCAACGGTTTCTGCGAAACAGCATTGGGCAAATCACTCCCGGAAGCGACTACTCGCTGACTGAGTCCTTGTTGCAATAAGGCAATAACTTAAGCGGCTTCTTGAGGTGTGGTATCCATGGTTTCTTGAAAACAATGAATGCAGGTTGCGGAGATGCGTATCGGTCAACTGTTGATAAGCGACAGATAAGGAATCAAGGGTCACGGGGGTTTTTATAGGGGTAGCGGGTAGCGCAACTCGCAGGTAGCGTAGGTGGTAATTAGTCCCATGCGCACTTAATTGCGCAAATGAACATTTTGTTACCTGATTTATTGAATGATGTTGATGTTTTTTTAAAGCTTAGGTTTCAAGCTTTCAAATGGCATATTATTTTTATTTAAATGTTGTGTACTTTTTTATAGAACAATGTTTGAATGTAGAGGTAGCGCTTGAGTCGATTTGGTTGCTCGCGAGTGTATTTGGCCACCATTCACTCAACTAAACACCGATGGATATTTTCATTTGGGGTTATCTGAAAAATTGAATTTATGAAAATCGGTACTACACCGTCGAAAGAGTTAAAAGGTGCACTTTGTTATCATTTGAACAACATTGTGAGAAGTGTTCTGACTCATGCTCGTATGTGGCGGTCATATTGAACATTTAATGTAGTTGGAGTATAGGTACCTACAAAATAGTAATTTTATTTAATTTGACTAACTCCTGCCGTTACGTTTAATTTCAGCCCAGTCAGAAATGATCTGTGAAACTGAGTCAATTAATCCAAAAAAAATTAATATTGTTATTTCTATAGGACTATTTACTGTACCTGCTTGGTTGTTATATGAGAAATTATTTCCCTGTATTTGACTAACTTCTGCTGTTTAAATTTTTTTTGATCCAGTAAAAATTATCTACGCATGAAATAAGGTCGATCTGCGTCGAAACATTTTTTTATCAACAATATTAATTCGTAGGTACAACTACAACATACTGGCCCACTTAAAAAAACACTGTATAATTATTAGTAACATAAAATTGAGCTCTCCACTCGACACTTCACCCTGCATACCAAATTAGTGGGTCCATATTCCAAATTCCATCCTCGAATTGCATTGATTGGATCTCTACTGGTAATTTACTTCCTTATTTTTCTGAAAATTATAGACATTGATTTCAGCAGTTTTTATGTTCAGGGCCTGCTTTTTGGTACAATTTTTTTGAATAAGTTTCAATACAAGTATTATACAGCAATATAAGCAAGAACCATTAAAACTAAAATACATATATACTTTTAAAGGTTATTGCATATTGTCATAATATTATCGTTGTCTTCTATGTTTGTACTTCTGAAGGTTTTGTAGAAATCCTATGCAAAATTTGGTTTAAGACTTACTTTTTTATGTCTGACAGCTTGGTTTGGCTCAGATATCACTTTGCCTGTAGGTAAATTAAATTTTATATAGAGTAGGTGCATTTTTTCTTTCTTAAGCACCATTTCTGGGTTATTCTATTCTGGGTTTCTAAGATAATGGGGATTTGTGAACTTAATCAACAACTTTTTTTCACAAATCCCGATCAAGAAGCTTCAATGAGTGGACAAAAAGTTCACTTATCACCATTGATGGGGATTAGTGGAATAACCCCTATTTCTTACGCATCCTGCTAACTTATTTTTGATTCATCTACAGTCTTTTGTCAGTGAAAAAAAATCCGTACTGTGGTTGGGTCATGGTTTGACAGTTTTATACATAATATTTTTTCGATTTACGTGATCTCAAACCGAAAACCCCTCTCACCCCTCCACAAATGAAAAATTGCTACTAGGCGCTTACTAAAGAAGGAGAAAGTGAACAAAGGTAAAAACAATAAAAATAATTATTGCTTAACTGCGGCCAATATTTTTTCCCCTTGATCTTGATAGATGTGCTCCTTCAAAAAAGAGCTTTTAAATTTAAGTTTTGAAGTTTCGCATCAGACCTCTTACTTCTTATGCTTTCTGCAAGAATTATTGGCACATCATTATCTCTAGAGAAATACAGTCATTTATTCGGTAAATACTTAATATGTTAAGTATTTACCGAATAAATGACTGTATTGCGTGACAATAACATAGCACCCAAAATTACATAAATTTCGTCTTCTGTAGCAATCAATGACTTATTTCTCATTCCCGCATAGAGGTTTGTTTGGTCTACAATGTGTTTTATCAAATCTTTGTAGAAAAAGAGCCTGAAATAATCATCATCATCAGCCCATACTTGTCCACTGCTGGACATAGGCCTCTCCAAATGCACGCCACTTCTTTCTATCCTCGGCCACTCGCATCCAGCTCCTACCAGCCGTCCTGCGCAGATCGTCACACCACCTGGCCTGCGGGCGTCCTACACTACGTTTGCCGAGACGCGGTATCCACTCCAGAACTCGTCTACCCCAGCGGTTGTCGGTTCTACGGCTGATGTGGCCAGCCCACTGCCACTTCATCTTGCTAATGCGATGAGCTATGTCGATGACTTTGGTTCTCTGACGGATCTCCTCATTTCTGATTCGATCCCGCAGAGAAACACCGAGCATAGCTCTTTCCATAGCCCGCTGAGCGACTTTTAACTTGTGGACCAGCCGTGCCGTCAGTGTCCACGTTTCGGCTCCATACGTCATGACGGGTAGGACGCACTGATTAAAGACTTTCGTCTTAAGGCTTTGTGGGATTGACGATGAGAAGACTCGGCGAAGTTTCCCAAATGCTGCCCAACCCAGCTGAATTCTTCTATTCACCTCGTCCTCAAAGTTGTTTCGACCCAACTGCATAGTCTGCCCGAGGTACACATATTTTTGAACAACTTCGAGGGCGGTGCCGTGAATTGTAATCGGTTCCGGTAGTATATGTTCATTGAACATGACCTTGGTTTTGTCCAAGTTCATCCGTAGGCCGATGCGCGCAGAATTGTCAGCCAGGTCATTCAGCATCTGTTGTAGGTCTTGCAGCGTCTCTGCCAGAATGACGATGTCATCTGCAAACCGCAGGTGAGAGATGTATTCACCATCACCATTTACGTTAATGCTACGTCCTTTCCAGTTCAGCGTCTTGAACATATCGCACCCCTAGATGAAGACTCCGGCAACTCAAAAAACCTCATTTTTCAGAAATGACGAAAAACTGTTTTTAGGGTATATAAGAAAGATATCAAAGATCTAATGAGAGATTCGTAAAGGTAACGTTTTCTGAAGCTGTTTAATTAGCTTATTTGTATTTTATCAGTTAAAAACGTGGAAAATAACGGGATTTTTGAGTTACTCTAGTTTTGCAGCGGGAGTAAGCAAATTTTTTGTGTACTAAGTCAAGTTACTTTACTTTATCTGAAATAAAATTGAGTTACGTTACTTTTCACCCCAAAATTAAGATAACTTTTTGTCGGGGGTTTTGAGTTACTTATGCTATGAACGGGTGATTGCAACGTGCTAATCTTAGGAACGCAAGCTTTAGTTTTTATAGATCTAAAATAGTTGAAATAAATAAAATGTGTCCTCAAATAGAAAGTTATTTATTTAAGTACTAAATGAATAACAAAGAAAACTAAATACAATAATTAGTGTTATAAAATATTAGGTAAGTCCTTTTTATAACAGTTATTACTTAAATACTAGACATTTTCATGAAATTGAGATCGTACACGTACAATAATGAATAATTATGCGTTTTTAAATAATCACAGCAATAATACCTTTAAAAAAAAACTCTTATCTCCCATAAAAAAATGTAAATTTGAGTATTCTTATCTCTTTACGCACTATCAGAACAATCTTAAAATAAGTACAGCCTCTGAACAAACATTAATAAAGGCCAAAAACTATAAAATCAACCAGTCATTATAAAATTCTCAGGCAGCCTCTATTTTCATCTTAGTTTTACTTACTTAAGTAATAGTACCTACCACAGTCTTAAAATTGCAAATCACAGTTTATTTATTGGTCTATTATTCTTAATAAGTACTCTCTAATCAATTAAGTTTGTTAATGGCACAGAATTCTTAAACTAGTCTACCTACTTCTACGATAAAAATTGTAATGGCAACGTCATTACAAAACATTTTTGTAAAAACTATCATAGTAAGGCTTCGGAATCACATCTTTGTCTACAAGTTCTTTAATATCTTTCTTTTTTGCTTCAGACAAACGAATTTTTTCTGTGTATGCTCTACTCAAACTCAAATTTATTGTATTACCAGGTGTTGACTCTACTGTGCGTCTAGTCTTTCTCTTGTTCACCCAGCATTTTTTAAATTCAGTCTCTGCAAAGGAAGTTTTATAGAAAAAGGCCATTGGACTTTCTTTTTCTACTTTGAGGAGTTTTATATCATGCCACTTAACTTGGTTGTTACTTTCATCGGTATTAAAATTTGTACCCCAAGCTTCTTGCAACACTTTTAAGTCATAAAAGCGGTCATGTGTCATTTCATGCACTTTGTATGCTGGTCCAGATTTTTTGGCAGACCTGATCAATGTTGTATATTGTTGTGGTGTATAAATAGGGCCTGATTTTATGTGCCTTTTTACCTGCTTCTCAATGACACTATGGACATTATCCCCTTCGTTTTGCGAATGGCCTCTTATTAAAAACTTATGAGTGATAGACTTCACTCTCATATTGTTCGTATTGTTCGTAAATCGTGGTTTATGTTCTTTTAGTAATATTTAAAGTTTTTCTTTATTGTTGTTTAGCTACTTTATTTGCTTTGTTGTTTTCTGACGTTGGTTGTTTATTCACTTGTCGAGAATGGTACTCCGCGTTGTCAATTATTATAAGACTAGGTTCTTTAAGATTTTTTTCTAGAAGACAATTCGTTCTAGACCCTTTTGAAGTTCCCGCGTGGCAACTTATTAATCTCTCACATTTTCCCTCTGGAACCTTTGTGGAGGCGTGAGCAGTGTCATCGGTCCACATTTTACTGACTGTGTGATTGGCATACAGCCATGTCTCATCTAAAAAAACCACGTTGTCCCAATTTTATATTTCTTTTGCGGATTCCAGAAAAGTGTATCTCTTGTTAACTTTTTTCCATTTAAACCCAATTCTACTCATCACCTGCCAAAAAGATGTCACAATGCCCGCGAATAGTTCGGTCTCTCTTAATGCATCTGTCAATTTCGACAAACTGGGTAACTCATGCCTTTCATAATATTGCGCTCCCGCAATTTAGATTCAAACGCATATCCCATGTACGGTTGAGGATCTTTTTTTTGCTATTATTATATTTTTAAAAAAATGCTACTAAATTTATTCGTGTTTCGGAAATTGGCTGTACAAGCTAGATACCTTTGCCTTTCCCTGATGGGATAAATTGGATTAAAAAAACGTATTTCGTAATCTTACGTCACGAGTGCTCTTTCTCGCTTGCACATGTAGGTTTTCTAATTAAAAAATCCTATACAAACGGCGAGTCTAGACTAGGACAGCGATTACTCATCTCTCTTTCACACTTATAGCTCTAGAAAAGTTATGGAATGGACGGTAAAGACAAAAATATTTAGTAATTAAGTTTATTGTAATAAATACAGTTGGATACAGTAATAAAAAACAACAATATAGGTAGTGTTATTAATCTTCGTCCCAATCAGAGTCGCTGTCGCTATCGTCACCTAGGGTAATGATGACAAAGCGCTCGCATTTGTCTGTGATAGCTAGATTTGTATTTCACATTTTTTATTTGTGGATGTTGGAGCACGATTTATTTGCTGTGAATGGTAGCATGCGTTGTCCATGATTATTACTGACGGCTTTTCTAAGCTTTGCAGTAATCGAGTAAACCATTCCGTGAAACCCTTAGCGTTCATTTCAGAATGGTAGTCTTCATTTTCAGATTTCATTGCACGAAATATCCATTTTGCGTCTGGTAAAAATCCTAAATAAATAAAAAAAAATAACTAACCACTCACGTTTTCTGCTATGGTTTTGGTTTACCCACGTTTCATTCAGATAAATCTGTGGTCGTTTGTCATTGCTTTTTCTTAATTCGTCTTGTCTTCTGATATTCTCAGAAACAGACTCGTACCAACAATATCGCCCCTCTCAACATATAGTGTGAATTAGTTAAATAACAGTTAATACCTTCACCTGTCTTGCTGTATGCTACTTTTGCATGCATCATTTTGTTAAAAGGCTCAAATTTTATGGCGTTTTGTATGTTGGCTTTTGTTGCCATCAAAGAAGAAATAGTTTTAGTGCTCAGTCTATTCCGGTTTTGGCATTTTATTGAATTAAGCTGACTGAAAATTATTTTCACGCTAGCATTGGAAAATTGCAAAACAAGCAAGAGCCCTACAATCTTTTTTAAATTTGGGAACATTTCAGTACCGGCTAGCCTATATCCCTTAGCTTTAAAATTTGTTTCCAATATTATTCCACTTACAGATTTTGACTCAAACCTCAAGCATTGTGGTCCAGGAAAGCATGTTTTTTCCATTATTTTTGAAGCTCCATTTCAATTACATCCTCTTAAACACTTAGGAATCTCTTCAAAATATTTGATAAATCCTTTACTATAAATTTTTGAGCAACGCTTTGCTCAATCCCATCTAAAATGCCGTATAACGGGTCAGAAAAATGGAAACGTTGTACTATCTGTTTTATGGTTTCAAATTTCAATACAAAAATTGAGACAAGTTCTCTTGAAATCCGTTATTACCGTTTTTGGTTCTGGTATTTCTTTTGAAAGTTCGTCAATGGATGACTTTGCAGCTATATAAATATACTTTTTCAAGAGGCACAAAAAATCATGGGTTTGCGTATTATATTTTATATGAATCGGTTGTTTTGCAACTGAAGTTCATGTAATTGCTGGCTATGGTATTTGTAAGTTTATGTTTCTCTGGTTTTAGTCGGTGGAACAATGGTTTCCCTGTTAGAAACAATCTGTTTAAGTCATTAGATTGTTCCAATGTAAACTACATGAACTCTAAGTAAAGAAGACGGGTGAACGTCCATACAAAATTGGGCCTGACGTTACAGCAGCAATGACTACACTATTTCATTTTGATGTTACTGCCATTTAAAATAAAAATAAACTTTTACAACTGCTACAAGGGAGAAAAAAGATATCGGGTGTTATTATTTTTAGAGTTTGTAAGAATAACTTATTACGAAGCAACGTAATAATAAGTTATTCTTACAAACTCTCAGTGCTCTCACGTTGTATTTAAAGACTACTACTGACTAGATTTTATCGATATAGACTAGTGAAAAGAAAGCTGTGTCCCGCGGTTTCACCCGATTTCCGGGGAAACTTCGTCCCGTATCTGGATAAAGTATAGCCTATGTTTGCTTCGGCTCTCGACGCTTCCTTTCGAAATGATGCTCCTCAAGGTTCCGGCGAAATTGGGATCCTCTGTCCGCTTCAGAAGCTCCTGAAAATCCTTTTGGCATGTTTCTCAGGGTGAATCTAGCTTTCTAATGGTGAAGAATAAGAATTTTTAAAATCGGCGCAGTAGTTTTTGAGTTTCTTCATTACAAACATACAAATAGACACACAAAAATACTAATCTTTCCTCTTGATAATATAAGTGTAGATGGGTATAAGTATGAATGAAAAACGCATTTTTCTCATAATTATTTATTGATCATCTACTTTATCATAAACGAATAAATTATCGCTTAAGACTGACTGTGCAGGTGGTATTAAATACTCTGGATGCCTTGCCCAGCCTAGGTACCATGTTATGGAAACTATGTGACAACAGCAGCACACAGTTCTTTTTCCTACCAAGCAATTATAATAATATTGTTTTATGGCCTCTCTTCCACTAAGAGAACTCTGTCAACTAAAATGTAGGTGTAATATGTTTTTGAACAGATGTGTCTAGATTTTATTCGACCTCGTAATAGCCAGCAAGAATGAGAGGATATTGACAGTTCTCTTAGTAGGCTGCTGTCCAATCTGTCCATATCTCTAAACACTTCTATCATATCTTCTATCTTGTCGTATGTGTTCTCCATAATATGACCTAGCCTGTTTAATTTGGTAAATGCCTAAAGATATTTTTTGGTAAATGTTAGGCATTTACGAAAAAATTGATAATGGACTGGAATGAAATGTCCCGTCCATTATTCATGTAGTTGATCAGGCGTCGGCGGCGACCGCTGGGCCGAGGCAGTAGGGGGTTTGAATGGGTGAGCTCGACTACGCGTGGAGACATTAGTTTCAGTCGCTTGTTTAATGGGATTATCTGGACTATATGGGAAATTTCTTCTTGGTAAGGTTTTATTGCAACCCGCACATACTTTCATCTTTTCCATTTTAATTTAGTAGGTCTAATTTACTTGTTATGCCCTCTATTGTTGGTATCTAGCATTAACTTATACAGAATGCTACTAGATATCGACGTATGGGTGATTAAGATTAAGTACGCAGTCCAGCTACTCAACACTATATGGCGCTTCTATAGTTCTCACAAGCCAAGTTGATGCTAAGTTCGAAATTTACTACGTAAATTTGGCGGTCAATGGAAAATAACAGTTATGCGAATTTAAATTGTACTCACTATTCACTTGCGTTAATCACTGTTCACTGTAATTGGCTAGATGACGATTGTTCAATAGGCACTATTATATTGTAATATTTGCGTAATAATTAGTTATTTGCAGTTATTTATCACTATATTGTTATTACATTTTACGTACTTTATTGCCTTTTTTTTTTTTTTAACGCGGAGAATGCTTGTTGCACCGTCACCTTGGGCAGGGTTTTACCCAAGGTGGTGTGTGGGACTCCCGGCTGCCGGTGCTGAGATGGTAATGACCGACAGCTGGTACCTGGCAAAGCCTCCACTCACGACACCACCGGCGGACAGCCTCCACGGGCTCCCTCAAGCCTCCCCGAGGGGGGGCGACGGGGCGAACCGGTACGCAGGGTCGCTCCCGTCCCTCAACGACGGCCGTTGGTGCAATGCCGACGGGACGTACTTTATTGCCTGAGATAACTTTCACCAACACTTTCACACAATATTTAGCATATATGGGTAGATTTTATCATATCCTTGTAACTCAAATACCACTTAAATAATAATTTTACAAAAAACTTTACGGAGACGATGTTTACTAAACAGCGCCCTCTGTCTATCGTGACAACGGAGTGAAGTTTCAACATCCTTTTTAAAGTCGCTCCCACTTCCTTTTTTTTGCTTCCGCCTTCATGTTGATCTTGTACGAATTGTAACTTTTAAATTAAACCAATAGCCAACCAAACAAAAATCTCAATAACTTTGAAACCATTGAAAATTGCGGAACATATATGGGGGTTATATCAATAGGTATTGAAGTCCCCCATCGTTTTACTTACGATGATCCACCCCCCCCCCCCCTCCCCTGTTACACCCTGTATAAAACTGTAAAAAAAAGGATTGATGAAATTCTTCTAGTTTTTGTTCAGTAAATAAATTATCTGCATAATCTATTTCTGGATATTTTTACCTTTTCCTACATTTTGTCTGGTTGTACTTTTAATCCAATCGGTTGAGTTAGACCAATTTATTTAATTTAAGCATGATAAATCTCTAATTGAAGTAGATTACTGTTCTATGCACATGATCCCATATGTTTTGTGTATTTTTAAAATAAAACCATATTGATAATATGTAATATTTCCTTGTCGCAGCATTATGATCGAGATACTAGTATGACAGCAAAATTCGAGATTGGCGTAAATTAATATTCATTATGGGTGAAAATTTGAATGAGGCTATCATACCCGAAAAGGCTACTTTTGCTGACGAATCTGTAACAGATTCTAACGAGATTACGCTTGAAGAGTACCAATTTTTAAACGACGTCCAAAATGAAATTGCCGCCTTGCAAGCAGACCAGTTATTAGAAGGGAGTAAAGCTGAATGTGATTCACCGCACACATCGAGCCCAGAAATCACATTAACGCCTCACAATCCACCCAATACCACGCCTCATAATCGACCTCCTGAGAAAGAAGAAAGTACGGACGCTGTAAGCAACAAAAATTCAAGTATTACCGTTAAAAATGGGAAGATTAGTAAATCTAAAAAGAAAGCTTTGCGTTGTAAACGAAAGGTCCAAGAAAATATGACTACATGGATTCTAGCCATAGTACCTTACAATTACCCGACCACCTGTCTTGAGGAAGACCTTTACCAGCCTATCCAATCTTACCTTTGGGACAGGCTGGAAGCTACTCCGGATCCAGTGCCTATTTTAAATTTAGGAGAGATTTCGTCTGGGGTCCTCAAAGTCACATGTGAGGGTCATCAATCTGCAATGTGGCTGCGAACGTTGACTGGCGAAACAGTCAGTGGCGTTGTGTTGAAAGTCATTGAATTGAAGGATGTAACGAAACGTACAAAAATGGCATGGTGCACGAAAACTACCAAAACAGACGTTAACAGGATTCTCAATATGCTTGAGAGAATACATCCAATTTTAAATATTAGATTTTGGAAAATTGTTCATACTCAAGTTGAATTACAAAACACAACTAGAATCGTACTCATGGATCAAGTGTCGGCTGAATATATAAAGTCCAAAAAATACGAATTGAGTACCGGTGTAGATTTAAGCACATTTAAGTTCTTGAGTGAAGATGTGCTGTTAAAATCTTCGTTTAGTGCAAACTTTTAGAATAAGAATTTTACTAGGTAATAAAATATTGGTGTCTTATGCTGCGGTCTCAGCTAAGAGTGCAGTATAGGATTTTTTATGTTTTTTTTGAGATTCGATTCGAGTCGAGTTGATTTTGTGAAGGCTGCTATAATGCTACGTCATATTGCACACTTAGAATTATACCTTTTCCAAAAAGTTTTTTTTAACCCTTATATAAAGTTTTATACACGTTAGTATTTTTTTGTTAATGAGTTCAATGAAATTTCATACAACTAATACAAATAATAGCTAAATTTGCTTCTTAACTTAGGTGTCTACATGTATTATGAAAAAATAAATGAATAAATTTCGACAAACCGTTTTTATTTTTAAAAAAGTTTTCATAATTAGGTGTTTACAATATTGAAACCCCCGGTTTTTTTAAAAGACTGTTTGTTATTATCTCTCAATTCTTAATATTCTACCAAAATCTTGGATTACTCGTAAGTCTATTTGTTAGATGATTTTAAGAGTTGCGTTAGAGCATTAACCATTAAAAATAATAACTTATTAAATAATTATAAAGGTTTGAAGTTTACCGTAATCATAGTAGTTTATATTCAAACGCACAGAACAGATTGTACAAGAAAACAAAATTATAACTTTTAAACATAACATTTCTTGAATAAGTTAATGTCCTTATAATTTCTTATAATTGAATCACATTGCTTGTTTTACTTTAGTATTAACTTAAACGTACATAATAGTATGAAACTAACAAAACATAACATTGTTCTGATGCATATGCTAGAAGTACCAGTGACAGACAAATTGCAGAAAGAAGTGAACTTCGTCAAAAGTGTGCGAGAGGAGACAGCATTATGGTAGACCGAGGGTTTAATGTGCAAGATTTATTTGCTCATAAAGGTGTTGGTTTAAATATACCATCATTTTTTAAGGGAAAAAGTCAGTTGCTTGGTATGACAGTTGTAGCAGATCGTAAACTTTCTGCAAAGCGAATACATATTGAAAGAATTTTAGGGTTAACTAAAACTTATTCTATATTGCACAATCCTGTGAATATTCCTCTCATGTAAAAAATATATTTTGTATGTGTAATGATGTGTAACTTTCGTGAAAATATTGTTAAAAGTACAGCATAACTTTTCATTCTCTCTTTTTACTTGACTGCCAGGAAGGGTTATGTTTTTAGCGCATTTCTTGTATGTATATTCTTTTCTACCTTTGTATCAATAGGGGTACTTATCAAAATGAAGTATTTTAAACATAATTCTAAATATGTATATGTTACGTTTGTCCTAAGCCCGTTAGGATAAACCGGTATAGCCTAGGCCAAACTAGTTTGTCCTGAGCCCGTTAGGATAAACCAGTTTAGACTAGGCCTAATTAGTTGATCTTGATATAGATACGCATTATCTAAGATAAACTGGTATGGCCTTTTCCAGACATTGTAATATGTCAAGAAAGTCAAAATAAATAGATTATCCAAATAAAATCCTCCGCGATAGGAAAAATAATCATTTTTATTATACTATAATCTTATTTCTTGTTTCTTATAAAGATAGGATAAACCGGTATGGCATTAAATTTAAAAATTGCGATAGATGAAAATTTAAGGAGTTATGGTCAAAAACTTATCATATTTTTCTTTACTCCGTAACTGAAAATTTCGGCATGTAATTATTTGGAGCAATGTGGGAGTACGCAGTATAGAGACCCAAAACTATTGTATTGTGTATAAATATACATAACTATCTGTGCCCGCGACTTCGTTTGCGTGGACTATGAGATTTTACATCCAAAAGATATTGTCCAATAACTCCCGTTCCCGTGCGAATTATGCAATATCGCGTTGCAAGTAAGCTTTAAGTTAATTATTTAATACAATTTAAAAAGAAATTCAGGGTTTCAAGGGGTAGTTTTCAAGGTTTGAATGGGGGTTAAAATTTAAAAATTATTATAGAAAATATAAAATATTACTTACTCTATGTTTACACACTAATGTATTTCTCTGTATTTTTTCGATTTAGGGGTTGTTTGCAAGGGTTGTAAGATTTTTA
This sequence comes from Maruca vitrata, assembly GCA_039566165.1. Taxonomy (NCBI): domain Eukaryota; kingdom Metazoa; phylum Arthropoda; class Insecta; order Lepidoptera; family Crambidae; genus Maruca; species Maruca vitrata. The sequence continues at coordinate 2,356,703 of CM076938.1, read as the reverse complement.
ATGGTTGAAATTATTTTGATATGAGGTAATTGTGTTAGAAAACACTTCACGACTTCATCACTTACTATTAGACATGATTTTTAACGATTAAAGTATAAATATAGCATGATTGTACGTATTAAAACTAAACGTTGCTCTGCAATTCTAAATGCCACCAAAGCAAAACATACTATTTTAATAATTGACATAATACTCATATGATTATTATTTGTTAAAGTATGATTGTTTGTATTACCATTAATATCCATAATTTTTAATGACATAAAAAAAGCTTCTATTAAAAAAAACAATTATTTCTTGCCAAATATAGCATGATTGTACGAATGAAAACTTAACGACGAATCATTATAAGAAGTAAGAAATAAGATTATAGTATAATAAAAAATATTATTTTTCCAATTACGGAGGATTTTATTTGGATAATCTATTTATTTTGACTTTCTTGACATGTTACAATGTCTGGAAAAGGCCATACCAGTTTATCTAGATAATGCGTATCTGTATCAAGATCAACTAGTTTGGCCTATTCTAAACTGGTTTATCCTAACGGCCTCAGGACATACTAGTTTGGACTAGGCTATACCGGTTTATCCTAACGGGCTTAGGACAAACTAGTTTGGACTAGGCTAAACTAGTTTGTCCTGAAATCGGGTTTGGCCGGTAACATATATAAGTTCCATTTTTTTTATTGGTGTTTTGTTCTTTTTAAATATTTAGTTGATTCAATTTAATAAAGGATTTTATTTACTATTTTTGTGTTTTTAATTAAAACAATCATCAAATAAATATATTCATTTATTAATTAACAATTTTTAAAATAAAATGTAGGTATTGGTTAACATTTTAATGATATATAGAAACATTTTACATACTTTCATCACATGAAAATATTGCTTAATATAGAAATTATTTTAAAGAAAGATACTTTAGATACCAATCACAGGAAAATATTGCTTATTACTAAAATTACTTTAGAAACAGTTTAAATTAACAATCACATTATATTATTTATAGAAACATTTGGCATAGTTAGGAAAGTATTACTCATTACTAAAATTACTTCAGAAACAGTTTAAATTAACAATCACATTTTAGTACATAATTATTATTTATAGAAACATTTGGCATAGTTAGGAAAATATTGCTCATTACTAAAATTACTTTAGAAACAGTTTAAATTAACAATCACATTATAAGTTTTACTTAATACATAATTATTATTTATAGAAACATTTGGCATAGTTTTTATAGAGTATTTTTTCTAGTATAGCTGGTCGGAAATACTCTTCATAAAACAAATCTAGTTTGTTTTCCATCTGCTTTATAAACACATCATTCAAGGGAACATCAATTATGGTCCATTCTATAAATGTGTATATTAATAAACTAGCATACTTTCTGCCGGTAACCATCAACTGACCTTGTATTTGGTAGTAATATGGATGTGTCTCTTCTAAATATAAATTTCCATGGATATTCTTCCACAAGTAAGGGATTGTTTCATCCGTAATGGCATAATTTCTCTGATTGTAGGGGCACTTTACCTCCAAAATTGTTTCCTCACCAATAAGTCCATCGGGAGATGCCCCTAAATATGGCTTATTTTTAGATAATATTAATCCACATTTTTGCACCTTTATTTCAGTTTATTCTTCATATAACTGAATACTGAATAGCTCTTGACTCAAAGTATTTTCCATGTTGAGTTTGTTTGCATTGGAACTCTACTGGATTCAAAATTCTTTGGGCTAAATTATTTTTGGCTTGTTTAGAAACTGCTTTGCAGCATGTATGGAAGTTACTAGCTGTTATATGATTTTTGCGGAGTTCATGCCATTCAATGTTTTCAGCCTGATTTCTTGTTAATTGTTCGATATCTTGTATGCCACTATCTGTGATATCGCAATGATTTAGGTTTTGTATAATTTGTTTTTCCATGTCTGGCATAACTATGATCCTTTACAACACCATAAATATTTGCTGGATGAATCATATGCTTAAACGGCATTGTGCTGTGGAAATGGCCAACATAGTTCACAGTCATATTTCGAATTTTTTCTCTGTACTTATCAGCATTAAGTTGAGTGGGATGTATGGGAAAATAATCAATACTTCCCTTTTTTTCTTTTTTCTTAAAGGTATTTGTCTGCTTTATGCGGAGTCCCAAAATAGTTTTTTAAAGGCTTATGAAAACTTTGCAGTTGTTGTGTACATGATATATGTAGAATAATTTTCCTTTCTCTTTTCATTTCTTCTACACCTAGCAGCAGAGCAATCACATGCTTACAATGTGCGTTGGGTGGTTCACCTACACTACAATCACACTGACATCCTTCTATAGATCCATATGATGATATATATAACAGTCATGTTATATATAATAGCTTTCTTCATTGATGCTTTGCACTGACCCGTAAAATAGTAAATTTGATTTGTCATAGCCATCCTCACATTTAAAAGGTATTGATTTTGATACATACTCTCACCATGTTCCACTCCAGCTTCAAACCTGAAACACAGAAAAAGTTGTAATTCTATCTAATATTATAAATGGGAAAGTGAAATATATGCTTCGTGCTAGGTGCGCCTTATAAAAATTTAGTAAAGTATACTAACCTGTTTAAAAAGTGTTTTATTTTTGCCATTGTGATTGGTGGAATGTCAGAGCTTGCATTTAAATCTCTAAACATATCATTGTCTGGAGTAAATAAACATTTATGTGTATCGTTTTCGCCGACATCACCGTTTCTTGCACTACAAAAGTTATTGTTTTCATCGTAAAGTCTCAACCTAAAACAAAGTAATTCAGTGAAAATACATTCATAAATACTGTGTTAAATATCGCTACCTTAAATCTCAAATGGCGTAACCGCCAATTTGGTCAAAATGACTTTTTGATGCAGTTTTGTTTAGTTTTTTTTTCTCTATCGAACTGTATATTTAAAATCTTGAAATTCGCAAAAAAAAAATGGTTATTACGACCCAATGTTTTTTATGGATTTAAACACTTTTTATAAGGTAAACAGGTCGTAAAAGGCTTAGCCCACTTTACTTGGTGGTTACGCCCCCGGAAATTATTGTGACGTGAAAAAAATGTCGTAACAAAAGGGGGTAAGGGACATAATTTGCCGGCGTAACTCGTGAGATTTTTAAATTGCCATAAAAAGAAAGGCGTTTACACCCAAAATCGCTGAACACATGATTGTCATTATTATTGTTAGTATTGATGCACGGGGGGATTAAGATTGCGGATACATCAGCTAGTTATTGTTTTTCCTCGTTCCGACATTTTAAATAAAAGTAGCAGACAAACACAAAGCAGAATCAACATCCAATAACGCGCCAAAGTCAACGTAACGTTAACAAAAAATGATAAATACACGGAGGAACGTAATCTATGCGCACAAGTACGAAAATGGCTAAATACATAGATGAATGTATGGTGAATACACATCAGCGGGGGTTACAAAATGCGCCTGAAAACTTCTGTTTTCAGCAGAGGATCGACAGAAAAACAACTTACAATATAGTCCAGTCAAATTAGGTAAAAATCTCGGAATTCGAGATACCCGGCTGTAAGTCTGTAAATACTTGTATATTGACGTCCTAAAAGTTGTCTCAAAACCTACATATTGTAGGGTGTACGCAACTATTAAATAAATAAAAATAAAATAAATAAATATTACACAACATCACATACATTGATCTGATCCCGTGGTAAGCTTAAGCACTTGTGTTACGGAAATCAGGATCAACAGTGGATACACAAATAAACTTAAATATATTTAATAATACACCCAGACACGGAACAAACACCGATGTTCGTCACACAAATATTTGTTCCGTGTGGGAATCGAACCCACGACTCTTGGAACCGTAGGTTTTTGAACCTGAGTCACTAACCACTGTTCCACCGAGCCAGTCGAAATCACAAAGAACCAAGTCAAATGTCACAAATATCAGTTTTATGAACTTTTGAGCGAAACGGGAAGTTTTATAATAAAAGTGTGTAGGAGAAAATTACTTATCTTCTATTTATCTATAAAAATTGTATGTACGTTTTATTCCTAAGATTCACCATTTCAGAGATACAGCGATGCAAATAGTTGAAAAAGTTGTATTTTCAAAAGCTTCCAGGTCCACGTGCAATTGTGCTAGACAGTTAAAATTTTCACCACTGATGTATTTCAGTAGCCTCTATAACATCTAATACTAGAAAAAGCTTAAAACCAATGTTTAAGTGGGTGCTAATACAAAAACTATGGTTTTTTTTTTCTCACACTTGGCCGGTTTTTAACGTGGTTACCCCAGTAAAGCTATTCCAGGCGACACCTTTTATATGAAAGCCTAGTTAAATAATTGTTTTGTGTTGTTTTCAGTATTCAGTATTCTTATTTCAGTAAGATTTAAGAATTCTGCGTTTCATTAAATTAAATTTGGTTAATGGATAATAATAAATAGATCTTCGCGTTCATAATCGAGTTAGATGGACAGTTAACATTTTTAAAATGTTTTTTTGCAGTTATACTTCAAACAGAAATTCTAATAATTGTTATTTCGTACTTTTTGACCCATAATAAGCAGTTTGAATGTACTGAAAAACAACATAAAACAATTATTAAACTAGGCTTTCATATAAACAACGTGTTCTTCACTTATAAAAGGTGTCGCCTGGAATAGTTTTACTGGGGTAACCACGTTAAAAACCGGCCAAGTGTGAGAAAAAAAAAAAACATAGTTTTTGTATGAGAACCCACTTAAACATTGGTTTTTAGCTTTTTCTAGTATCAGATGATATAGAGGCTACTGAAATACATTAGTCGTGAAAATTTTAACTGTCTAGCACAATCGCACGGGGTCTTTTTTTTTTTTTTTTATAAAGAGGCTAACAAGATGACCTCACTCCACCTGATGGTAAGCGGTAGTGAGATCCAAATATGAGGTCGACAGGCACAATAGACCATATTGAGCCTGTCGCACTCACCCTGAAAGCCGTGAAAAAGGAGACCACTGCTGCGGCAACAACGAGACAAGGCGTGGAGTCTCGCATTGGTATTGAGCTGTGCGGGTCCGAGTTGGCCAGTCCGCCGGACGGAAGGGCCCCCGTTTCTACGGGTCTCCCTGGCCGGCGGGCTGACCCGCTCCGCCCGCACAATACCGCCGCTAAGACTCCACTGGTCCGGCGCTTGCCGCAACAATGGTCCCCCCTGGCTCCGGTTCGTACAGTGCTGATCCCGGAACGCGACCTGACCAAGAGAGGTCAGAGTCACTTGGCGGGTTTTACACAACTGTATGGTGGTAACAGCAACCGGTCGACAAAATGTCTCCCACCTGAGTCTGGAAGCTTTTGAAAATACAACTTTTTCAACTATTTGCATCGCTGTATTTCTGAAATGGTGAATCTTAGGAATAAAACGTGCAGACAATTTTTATAGATAATTAGATGATAAGTAATTTTCTCCTACACACTTTTATGATAAAACTTCCCATTTCGATCAAAAGTTCATAAAACTGATATTTGTGACATTTGACCGTGAAAATTTTATAGTTGTGTACACCCTACCATATGTAGGTTTTGAGACCACTTTTAGGGTGTCAATATCCAAGTATTTACAAAGTTACAGCTGGGTATCTCGAATTCCGAGATTCTTACCTAATTTAAGCTTAAATGACTGGACTAATAGTTGGCATTTTGACGATCCCCAACATCATCCAAAACGCGAAGAGGCACACAATTCAGACTGGAAAGCCGCCGATGGAATTTGAGTGGCGTATCGGTTCGTTCCATGCACAATTTAGCAAAGAACCTCATCGTCCCAGTAGGAGCGAAAAGCTTCATATGCCGAATTGTGTAAATGAACAGAACCCGTACGCTCAGGTCCGAAAGGTTCCTCCTGGCCCTGAAAGGACTCCATAGGAGACCATTCAAAGTGGAGGTTTCGGTCTTCCAGTCTAGGGAGACTATCCTCTCCACCATTCGCGTCAAAAAACTCTTTATTATCAGGCTCACTCTGACTTCACCCGACCTTGCATTCCTTCTTCTTAACACATCTCTAGCCATCGAAATCAGTTCGGGCGGGACGTCCGAAACCGTTGACCATATCTCGGTCAACAGATGGCCCACTTGCCACTCGGCAGCGATTTGGCGTCCTCGGCGAGTACGTCCGCGACCCATGCCACGCCCCCTAGGGCGTCCGCCTCTCCGACCTCTCCTCCCAGAGCCCTCGGGTGCCACGAACACGTTGTGCGCGTCAGGTGTAAGAAAATCTTCGCCGTCCAGCGCCACGCCATCTTCATCAAAAACATTGTTATTGTGACGATGCTTAAATATATATTTTTTAAATTCATATTACTAAACTGACATATTTGTATGAAACTTACGATTCTGACGGAAACCCGATAGGCAAGAGCTGGAGCCTCTGGCGACAACGAACTTTCCACCTAAAACATATGAAAAACATGCAAAGCCTTTTTTTTTTTTTTTTTTATAAAGAGGCTAACAAGATGACCTCACTCCACCCGATGGTAAGCGGTAGTGAGATCCAAATATGAGGTCGACAGGCACAATAGACCATATTGAGCCTGTCGCACTCACCCTGAAAGCCGTGAAAAAGGAGACCACTGCTGCGGCAACAACGAGACAAGGTGTGGAGTCTCGCATTGGTATTGAGCTGTGTGGGTCGGAGTTGGCCAGTCCGCCGGACGGAAGGGCCCCCGTTTCTACGGGTCTCCCAGGCCGGCGGGCTGATCCGCTCCGCCCGCACAATACCGCCGCTAAGACTCCACTGGTCCGGCGCTTGCCGCAACAATGGTCCCCCCTGGCTCCGGTTCGTACAGTGCTGATCCCGGAACGCGACCTGACCAAGAGAGGTCAGAGTCACTTGGCGGGTTTTACACAACTGTGGTAACAGCAACCGGTCGACAAAATGTCTCCCGCCTGAGCCTCTGCCACCATTGCAACACTATCAGTACTGCAGTAGTTAGATAAATACTCTTTATAGCACACCAAAAAAAATATCATAAAGAACTAAGATCACAGAAATATGTACAATTTAGGCAGTCTTATTGCTAAGACAGATAGCAGTATTAGTCCTAAACATTCAAAACTACTGCCACTATGCAATACTATCAGTATTATTAACAGTGGCGGCATGAATGGGCCGCTCGACCCCAGTAACACCACGTCCTCACAGAAAACCGGTGTGAAGCAGGGCATGCGCTTTGCTGTAACGCAATAGTTTAAAAACTCTTAACACCAGGACATAATTACCAAACCCAAATTGGTAGTTGTAAATCAGCAAACAACCATATAAGACAAAATTATGTACATGCATAAACTCCATCAAAATGAAACTAAAATGTGTTAGAACCTCATCTTCGCCAAACTCATCCTCAACCACCTCCGCCTCCACCTCCACCTCCTCGTCATCCTCGGAATGTAGGGCCTCTTCCTCATCGATCCCATAGAGGATGTCGAGAAAGTCCGCAGGCGGCTCTTCACTTACACGCCAGGGTTTCATTCTATAAAATAAAATAAAAAGAACACTGTAACAACAATTATCATGTAAAATTGTTTTCTTTTGTAAAAAAAAGAGTCAATTTTTTATATAAAAGGCTTAAAAATTACAAATCATCGACCAAAACAAACATTTTATGGAAACTTGACCGTAATTTATACACTCACAATCCGCATCAGGAGGGTTACAGACTGTTGTGAACTGCCGGGGACCAACTCTCTATGTATATAGGTTCTGAGTATGAGTGATCTCTTGACTCCGGATGTCCTCTTCATACTGCTGTATGGTCCTGTTGGCATCAAGGAGATCTATCCTAAGCTGTTTCTTCGCCGTCCAGCGCCACGCCATCTTCATCAAAGATCCGCACTACCCCACTGTAAAAACATTGTTATTGTGATGATGCTTAAATTTTTTCATTCATATTACTAAACTGACATATTTGTATGAAACTTACGATTCTAACGGAAACCCGATAGGCGAGCGTGATCTTTCGGGCGACGCTGAACGGCAAGGCACTTCTTCCTAAAACATACAATAAATACATTTATCGTGTTTTCAAGCTTCCAGTGCTAAAGGTACGCAATTCGTTCGTACCTCTAGCACTGGAAGCTTGAAAACGTCCACTGAGCGGACAATGTGAGACATGGTTGGTGAGGTCCATCATCTACAAGCTGAAGGCGGAAGGCTAAATGATCGTGGTGATGTTGTGTGGATGATTGCATAAGAATGCAGGAGCTGAGAATGGAAACATTTAAAAGACGTTTAAAAAGTTTCATGTACCATTTGGCACAACGTTTCCGTTCTAACAAATAAGAGGCTCGAGCATCTGGTCTTTACAATCAACCCCCCCCCATGAATTTATTATAATCTAGAACAACTTGTGGCTTGTGCAGAACAGGCCGAGATAAAGGTCGAGAAGCGACTGTAGGCAAAGCAGTGGATGAACCATGACAAGTGGAAATCATGGTTATTATTTTCTTGACTAGCCAAGATAAAACTGAGATATCGCCAGAATGTCTTGCAATAATTTGTCCCTTTAAAAGTGGAGCCTTATTTATTAGAACGGGAACGTGTCTACGGGAAGGACGCAAAGTACCGACGCAGTCAGTACCATTGCGCTTGAGGAACCCAGTGATGAATTATACCAATTATCCAAAAATAACCTATATCCTTTATTAAGTACGGGACGCATAAGCTTTTGAACAACAGCTGTACTCTTAAGTACACCGGGCGGCTGCTCCAGGTCGGCTGCTGATTGTTTACCTGTGTACACGATAAATGACCACAGGTAGCCTGTGATACTCTCACATAGTTCAAAAGTTTTGATCCCAAACTTTGAAGCTTTAGACCGAATATACTGTTTGATATCCAATCTTCCTTTCCAGAGGGTTTAACTTTCGTCAATGCAAATATCTTTATTTAAAATGTAATTAGACTGAAATTTTGAATTTAAATGTGTTATTATTGGTCTTAACAGGTGTACTCGGTCCAAACTTCTAGCAGCGCTACTGGGTGAGGGATTTGAATTGATAATTGCGGGGTCTGAATTTACAAAATGCAAAGCTCTCGATAACATTTCGTTCCTCCGGCGAGTGAAAATGCGCCTGAAAACTTCTGTTTTCAGCAGAGGATCGACAGAAAAACAACTTACAATAGTTGGCATTTTGACGATCCCCAACATCATCCAAAACGCGAAGAGGCACAAAATTTCGTGGACGTTAGTCGGAAACCATTCAGACTGGAAAGCCGCCGATGGAATTTGAGTGGCGTATCGGTTCGTTCCATGCACAATTGAGCAAAGAACCTCATCGTCCCAGTAGGAGCGAAAAGCTTCATATGCCGAATTGTGTAAATGAACAGAACCCGTACGCTCAGGTCCGAAATGTTCCTCCTGGCCCTGAAAGGAATCCATAGGAGACCATTCAAAGAGGAGGTTTCTATCGATATCCTCTCCACCATTCGCGTCAAAAAACTCTTCAACATCAGGCTCACTCTCGCTTTCATCCCTGACCTCACCCGACCTTGCATTCCTTCTCCATAACACATCTCTAGCCATCGAAATCAGTTCGGGCGGGACGTCCGAATCCGTTGACCATATCTCGGTCAACGGATGGCCCCCTTGCCACTCGGCGGCGACTCGGCGTCCTCGGCGAGTACGTCCGCGACCCATGCCACGCCCTCTAGGGCGTCCGCCTCTCCGACCTCTCCTCCCAGAGCCCTCGGGTGCTACGAACACGTTGTGCGCGTCAGGTGTAAGAAAATCTTCGCCGTCCAGCGCCACGCCATCTTCATCAAAGATCCGCACTACCACACTGTAAAAACATTGTTATTGTGATGATGCTTAAATTTTTTTTTTTTTTTAAATGTATAATACTAAACTGACATATTTGTATGAAACTTACGATTCTGACGGAAACCCGATAGGCGAGCGTGATCTTTTGGGCGACGCTGAACGGCAAGGCACTTCTTCCTAAAACATACAATAAATACATTTATCGCGTTTTAAAGCTTCCAGTGCTAGAGGTACGCAGTTCGTTCGTACCTCTAGCACTGGAAGCTTGAAAACGTCCACTGAGCGGACAATGTGAGACATGGTTGGTGAGGTCCATCATCTACAATCTGAAGGCGGAAGGCTAAATGATCGTGGTGATGTTGTGTGGATGATTGCATAAGAATGCAGGAGTTGAGAATGGAAACATTTAAAAGACGTTTAAAAAGTTTCATGTACCATTTGGCACAACGTTTCCGTTCTAACTAATAAGAGGCTCGAGCATCTAGTCTTTACAATCAACCCCCCCCCCCCATGAATTTATTATAATCTAGAACAACTTGTGGCTTGTGCAGAACAGGCCGAGATAAAGGTCGAGAAGCGACTGTAGGCAAAGCAGTGGATGAACCATGACAAGTGGAAATCATGGTTATTATTTTCTTGACTAGCCAAGATAAAACTGAGACATCGCCAGAATGTCTTGCAATAATTTGTCCCTTTAAAAGTGGAGCCTTATTTATTAGAACGGGAACGTGTCTACGGGAAGGACGCAAAGTACCGACGCAGTCAGTACCATTGCGCTTGAGGAACCTAGCTAACAAAGTTGAATTATACCAATTGTCCATAAATAACCTATATCCTTTATTAAGTAAGGGACTGAAATTTTGAATTTAAATGTGTTATTATTGGTCTTAACTGGTGTACTCGGTTCAAACTTCTAGCAGCGCTACTGGGTGAGGGATTTGAATTGATAATTGCGGGGTCTGAATTTACAAAATGCAAAGCTCTCGATAACATTTCGTACCTCCGGCGAGTGAAAATGCGCCTGAAAACTTCTGTTTTCAGCAGAGGATCGACAGAAAAACAACTTACAATAGTTGGCATTTTGACGATCCCCAACATCATCCAAAACGCGAAGAGGCACAAAATTTCGTGGACGTTAGTCGGAAACCATTCAGACTGGAAAGCCGCCGATGGAATTTGAGTGGCGTATCGGTTCGTTCTATGCACAATTGAGCAAAGAATGTTCATATGCCGAATTGTGTAAATGAACAAAACCCGTACGCTCAGGTCCAAAAGGTTCCTCCTGGCCCTGAAAGCAAAAACACATCTCTAGCCATCGAAATCAGTTCGGGCGGGACGTCCGAATCCGTTGACCATATCTCGGTCAACGGATGGCCCACTTGCCACTCGGCGGCGACTCGGCGTCCTCGGCGAGTACGTCCGCGACCCATGCCACGCCCTCTAGGGCGTCCGCCTCTCCGACCTCTCCTCCCAGAGCCCTCGGGTGCCACGAACACGTTGTGCGCGTCAGGTGTAAGAAAATCTTCGCCGTCCAGCGCCACGCCATCTTCATCAAAGATTCGCACTACCACACTGTAAAAACATTGTTATTGTGACGATGCTTAAATATATATTTTTTAAAATCATATTACTAAACTGACATATTTGTATGAAACTTACGATTCTGACGGAAACCCGATAGGCGAGAGCTGGAGCCTCTGGCGTCAACGAACTTTCCACCTAAAACATATGAAAAACATGCAAAGCCTCTGCCACCATTGCAACACTATCAGTACTGCAGTAGTTAGATAAATACTCTTTATAGCACACCATAAAAAATATCATAAAGAACTAAGATCACTGAAATATGTACAATTTAGGCAGTCTTATTGCTAAGACAGATTGCAGTATTAGTCCTAAACATTCAAAACCACTGCCACCATGCAATACATTCAGTATTATTGTTGTGTTCAAAAACATGTTTAGTCGCAATTACAATTCTTTAGCCAACGCACGTCTTTTATTCCTAGTAAAAGTTAGCTTAGCAATAGTGAACCTTATTCACATTACCATAATGGTCGAAATCGAGCCGCATTGCTAGCGTACCTACTGGACACACGTGCATCATCGCCGGCCAGCGAGAACAAAAGGGCCTGCATTCCAGAGCGATAAGCACACAAAACTTGCACTTTTGAAGTTGTTTTTCGTAATTGGCGTGTTATTACATCGATCTGTGAGTTACTTACCAAGTCTTCCTAGCATTTTGGACTAATAATACATAAAAAATGAGTACCACAAAGGAACAACTTATAAGTATACTCGAAGACACGGCGAAGTTATTAAAACATGCGGAAATTAACTTGAAGAAAGCACCTAAACAAAGACTTAGCAGCCGCGGATACATTGAAGCGAGAATAAAATGCGTAGACGACTACTGGATAACCTTCAAGAAAACTCACGATGATCTTATAAAATGTACGAAGATGGAAGAACGTGGAGCATTGCAGTATTTTGTGAATGAGGAATATTACTTCTTCGAGGAATTGTACATAAATCTGTCAGCTGATCTAAAAGATATTCTTACAAGTTTGCCGCTGCGCAGTTCACAACGCATTGCATCTACGAGTGCAACTTCTAACACGTGTTCGAGTGGTGATTTCGGCGTCGTGAAGTTACCCAAGATAGAAATAAAAAAGTTTTATTCTAATTACGAAGAATTTCCCGCATTTCAAGATTTGTTTGAGTCGTTAGTGCACAATAACTCTTCGCTAAGTAACGTTGAAAAATTACATTATTTGAAGTGCAGTGTCGGTGGTGAAGCAGAACTTTTACTAAGGAACATACAAGTGACAGAATCTAATTACTTACAAGCATGGGATACTTTAAAAAACAGGTTTGGTAACAAGCGTATCATTGTAAATTCAATATTAAAACGTCTTTATTCGCAAAAGAAAATCTCATCTTCTTCCGCTAATCAAATTAAATCATTATTAGATACAACTTCCGAGTGTATCAATAACTTACATAACTTGAACATTCCAACTGATTCCTGGGATCCGTTAATAATATTTCTGGTAGTGCAGAAGTTGGACCCGGAGTCACATCAAGCATGGGAAGAGTATGCCTACAAGGATAGCACAGAAGAATTGCCAAAGTGGATGGATCTTAAGAAATTTTTAGAAAATAAATTCCGCATATTAGAGATAGTAACCCCTTCTTCCATAGCCAAAGAAAGGGTAGTCAGAGAACGTTCATTCCATGTTACAACGAAGGAGAAAACTTGTATTATGTGTAAAGAAAATCACTCACTCTGTCACTGCAAAGAATTCACAAAGATGTCACCTGCCGAACGCAGTGAGTATGTTAAGAGCAACCGATTATGTTTTAACTGTCTGGTACCAGGACATTCTGTTATGAAGTGCCGTATTCCAATGTCCTGCCGCGTATGTCACAAGCGTCATCATTCTCTCCTACATCAGCAAAACTTTCCAAGTACCCAAGGTAATTCAAGTTCAATACAACCTTCGGTGCCCAATGTAGAAGACCGAGATATTCAAGTAAACACAATGATGACGTCACACTCTTGCAATACCAGACAACACACAGCACTATTAGCTACTGCAATGGTGAAAGTAAGTAGTGAGCAAGGACACACCATTACCTTACGCGCGCTAATAGACTCGGGCTCTCAGGCGTCCTTCATCAGCGAGAAAGCGGCTCAATTGATTAAGCTCACAAGACAACCAGTAAGAGGTAATATAGTTGGTATAGGGTCTACCAAAACTAGTGTCAAACATATGGGTCAGTTGAAAGTATATTCAAGAAGCGATATGAAGTTTAGTTTACAAGTACAAGCTTACATAATGTCCAATCAACTGACGTCACAAATCCCTGCTAAATGTGTACCTGCAAATAACTGGACACACTTAGAAGGTCTCAAATTAGCTGATCCTACCTACTACACACCAGGGGCTATAGACTTGCTTCTGGGCGTTAAAGAGTATGCACAAATAATTCAACATGATATAATCAAAGGCCCTCCAGGTACACCATGCGCACAAAAAACCAACCTGGGGTGGATCTTATTTGGAGAAATTGATAACGATTCAAGAAACGAATCTATTCTTGTCATGCATCATCAAGTAGATGTAGAAGAAATGTTGAAGACAATATGGGAGATAGATACAGATAGCAAAAGAAAACATACACGAGAAGAGCAACTTTGTGAAGATATATATAACAAAACATACAAACGAAATGATGAAGGCAGATATATAGTGCAGTTACCATTTAAAACTAAACAAATTAAGTCTACAGAAGGAAATACTAGAGAAATAGCTATGAACAGATTACTACAACAAGAAAAGATGTTTAAAAGAAACCCAGATAGATATGAAGAATACAAGAAAGTAATCAATGAATACAAAACTATGAAACATGTAGAGGAAGTACCGATAGAAGAAATAGAAGAAAAGAAATCATTTTATGCACCTCATTTCGCGGTTATACGAGAAGGTAAAGAATCAACCAATGTGCGTGTAGTATATGACTTTTCAGCAAAAGGATCAAATGGGGTATCATTAAATGACGAACTGCTCTCAGGCCCAACATTACAAGAAGATCTCAGGAGTCTGATAATAAGATGGAGAATGCACGCAATTTGTTTTGTGTCTGATATCGAAAAGATGTACAGGATGATACTAATGGATAAAAGTGACATCGATTACCAGAGAATATTATGGAGAGACCACTTTTCTGATCCAATTCAAGAACTGAGATTACTTACCGTAACATTTGGTACTGCAGCAGCCCCCTACCTTGCAGTAAAAACACTTCTTCAACTTGCCATTGATGAAGGCGACAAATTCCCTCTTGCAGCTAATATTGTTCGTGAAGATTTCTACGTGGATGATGTTTTATCAGGAAGTGATGATGTCAATACTGCTGTTGAAACTAGTAAACAGTTGCAAGATTTATTAAGCTGTGGAGGCTTCAAATTAAAGAAATGGGCTTCAAATAGTGCAGACTTTATGAGAACTATTAATCCAAATGAGAGATCATCTACAGTTAATTTAGATCTAAACGTTGATGGCACTACAAAAGCACTAGGTGTTACTTGGAACATGGGAAGTGATCAATTTCAGTATCACATAAACCTGCCAATTCTTTCTGAGAATATTACAAAACGGGGAATTTTATCTGACATTCAAAAACTTTACGATCCATTAGGATGGATTGCTCCGGCAATGGTTACTGCAAAGATGTTAATCCAAAAACTATGGCAAGAAAAGGTTGGTTGGGATGATAGTTTAACAGGAACTTTAAAAGAAGAATGGATAAATATTCGTTCAGATTTTGAAAATGTTAATGACATACGTGTAGAGAGATGGTTTCATACATTGAGCTGTGATAAAGATGGCATACAGATTCATGGTTTCAGCGACGCATCTATGAAAGCTTATGCTGCCGCAGTTTATTGTAGGGTGAAGAAACCAGATGGATCCATTCAAACTAAACTCATTGCAGCTCGAACAAAAGTGGCACCACTAAAGACAGTTTCATTGCCACGTCTAGAGCTTTGTGGAGCTGTTCTTCTTTCGCAACTACTAAAGCATGTCTCACAAGCAATGAGAATACCACAGACACAAGTTATAGCATGGACGGACTCTTCCATTGTTTTATCATGGCTATTTGGAGAAGTCAGTAGATGGAAACTATTTGTCGCTAACCGAGTTGTGGAGATTCTGGAAAACGTTAACAGCAGCCAATGGTATCATGTCGAATCCAAAGAAAATCCTGCTGATATTGCCTCAAGGGGCATGTCATTAAAAGATTTGAGAGATTGTCAACTTTGGTGGAAGGGGCCAGAGTGGCTCATAAACGAAACTATTGAATACAAACGCCCAAATTACATTCCAACAGAATTAGAGAAAAAAGTAGTTCATGTCAATCTTAAAGTAAATAATGATAACGAAAAAACACTTTTGAAACAAATTGTCGAATTTGATGATCTTAATGAGCTAAAACGATGTATTGCACTAACTAGAAGATTTTTAAAATATAAAGAGTACGGAGAAAAGATAGACACGGCATTAACAACACAAGAATTAGAAAAATCATTATCAACTTACATAAAAATGGTTCAAGAAGAAGAATTTTTTGATGAGATAAGAGGAATTAGAGAGAAATCAATGGTGAAAGCAAAAAGCCCTTTAAAAACGTTCAACCCTTACCTAGATGATCTTGGTATACTCAGGGTGGGCGGAAGATTAAGACACGCTAATTTGGATGATGATCAAAAGCATCCTATTATACTTGGCAATAAAAATAGATTAACGGAACTAATCATTGCAGATGCTCATATTAATACTATACACGGAGGAGTGCAACTAATGCTGTGTTATTTGAGATCAAAATATTGGATAATCAGAGCCAAAGGTGTTGTTAAAAAACATATACATAACTGTTTAATATGTGCAAGACAAAGCGCTGCAGCACGTAAGCAACTTATGGGAGATTTGCCCAAGCAACGTGTAACTCCATCACGTCCGTTTTCTCACAGCGGAGTTGACTTTGCTGGTCCACTTCAAGTTCTCATTTCAACTGGACGAGGAACACGAACAAAAAAGAGTTACATAGCTATCTTCGTATGCATGGCGACAAAGGCCATTCATTTGGAATTGGTCGGAGACATGACGTCGGAAGCATTTATTGGAGCATTTCGGAGATTCGTAGCAAGACGTGGAAAATGTTCCCATCTATGGAGTGACCAGGGAAGAAATTTTGTTGGAGCAAATAAAGAGCTGGTTGCTGCATGGAAAGAGGCTTGTCTTGAATTCAGTGGATACATCGCAGATTCTCTAGCCACAGATGGCACTCAGTGGCATTTCATACCAGCATACAGTCCACATCATGGAGGATTATGGGAATCTGGCGTGAAGTCAATAAAACACCACTTAAAGCGTATTTTAAATACACATCTAACATTTGAGGAAACCACTACTATACTTTGTCAAATTGAAGCATGTCTAAATACGCGACCTCTCAGTCCTATAGATGACACAAGCACGGACAATTTAGAACCTCTTACTCCTGGCCACTTTCTAATAGGCGAAGCACCCATTGTCGTCCCTAGCCCTAACTTACAAAATGTAAAGACCTGCAATATCTCTCGCTGGCAGCACACTCAAAAACTTGTAAGCGATTTTTGGCATAAGTGGCAAGAAGAATATTTGTCTAGGCTCCAGCAAAGACCTAAGTGGTTAAAAACAGAGAAGGAATTTGACATAGGACACATAGTATTGATAAAAAACGAACTGTTACCTCCAGGAAAGTGGGCGCTAGGTAGAATAATTAGTAAACACCCAGGAGCAGATGGAATGTGCAGAGTATATAGTGTAAAAAGCGGTGATACTGTTACCAAAAGACCTGTCACAAAATTATGTTATTTACCCATTGATATTACTAGTGATGATTAATGAGATGTAATACTTATATCATGTCAAATTGTATTTTTCTTTAAAGTTTATTTTGTATATTAATTGCATCACTTATGTGTAAACTGCAGACTTATTTTTTATACAACTAGATACCTACATATGTACTTTCTCACACATTGTATAAAATTATTACTTTGTAATGCAAAATGTTGATTACATTATGTTTATTACTCATAGGTTTTTGTCTTAGTAAGTAATCAATGTTATATATTTCAAAAGGACTACTTAATAGTCCTTTGGTGGGCGGTATGTTGTGTTCAAAAACATGTTTAGTCGCAATTACAATTCTTTAGCCAACGCACGTCTTTTATTCCTAGTAAAAGTTAGCTTAGCAATAGTGAACCTTATTCACATTACCAATTATTAACAGTGGGAAAGCCACGCTTCGGCATGAATGGGCCGCTCGACCCCAGTAACACCACGTCCTCACAGAATACCGGCGTGAAGCAGTGCATGCGCATTGCTGTAACGCAATAGTTTAAAAACTCTTAACACCAGGACATAATTACCAAACCCAATTAGTAGTTGTAAATCCGCAAACAACCATATAAAACAAAAATATGTATATGCATAAACTCCATCAAAATAAAACTAAAATGGGTTAGAACCTTATCTTCGCCAAACTCATCCTCATCCACCTCCGCCTCCACCTCCACCTCCACCTCCTCGTTATCCTCGGAATGTAGGGCCTTTTCCTCATCGATCCCATAGAGGATGTCGAGAAAGTCCGTAGGCGGCTCTTCACTGACAGGCCACGGTTTCATTCTATAAAATAAAATGAACACTGTAACAACAATAAAAAAGAGTAAATTTTTTATATAAAAGGCTTTAAAATTACAAATCATCGACCATAATAAAAATGTTATAGAAACTTAACCGTAATTTATACACTCACAATCCGCATCAGGAGGGTTACAGACTGTTGTGAGCTGCCGGGGACCAACTCTCTACTGCTGTATGATGGTCCTGTTGGCATCAAGGAGATCCATCCTAAGCTGTTTCCTCGCCGTCCAGCGCCACGGCATCTTTATCAAAGATCCGCACTACCACACTGTAAAAACATTGTTATTGTGATGATGCTTAAATTTTTTAATTCATATTACTAAACTGACATATTTGTATGAAACTTACGATTCTGACGGAAACCCGATAGGCGAGCGTGATCTTTTGGGCGACGCTGAACGGCAAGGCACTTCTTCCTAAAACATACAATAAATACATTTATCGCGTTTTAAAGCTTCCAGTGCTAGAGGTACGCAGTTCGTGCGTACCTCTAGCACTGGAAGCTTGAAAATGTCGACTGAGCGGACAATGTGAGACATGGTTGGTGAGGTCCATCATCTACGAGCTGAAGGCGGAAGGCTAAATGATCGTGGTGATGTTGTGTGGATGATTGCATAAGAATGCAGGAGTTGAGAATGGAAACATTTAAAAGACGTTTAAAAAGTTTCATGTACCATTTGACACAACGATTCCGTTCTAACAAATAAGAGGCTCGAGCATCTGGTCTTTACAATAAACCCCCCCCCATGAATGTATTATAATCTAGAACAACTTGTGGCTTGTGCGGAACAGGCCGAGATAAAGGTCGAGAAGCGACTGTAGGCAAAGCAGTGGATGAACCATGACAAGTGGAAATCATGGTTATTCTTTTCTTGTCTTGCCAAGATAAAACTGAGACATCGCCAGAATGTCTTGCAATAATTTGTCCCTTTAAAAGTGGAGCCTTATTTATTAGAACGGGAACGTGTCTACGGGAAGGACGCAAAGTACCGACGCAGTCAGTACCATTGCGCTTGAGGAACCCAGTGATGAATTATACCAATTATCCAAAAATAACCTATATCCTTTATTAAGTAAGGGACGCATAAGCTTTTGAACAACAGCTGTACTCTTAAGTACACCGGGCGGCTGCTCCAGGTCGGCTGCTGATTGTTTACCTGTGTACACGATAAATGACCACAGGTAGCCTGTGATACTCTCACATAGTTCAAAAGTTTTGATCCCAAACTTTGAAGCTTTAGACCGAATATACTGTTTGATATCCAATCTTCCTTTCCAGAGGGTTTAACTTTCGTCAATGCAAATATCTTTATTTAAAATGTAATTAGACTGAAATTTTGAATTTAAATGTGTTATTATTGGTCTTAACAGGTGTACTCGGTCCAAACTTCTAGCAGCGCTACTGGGTGAGGGATTTGAATTGATAATTGCGGGGTCTGAATTTACAAAATGCAAAGCTCTCGATAACATATCGTACCTCCGGCGAGTGAAAATGCGCCTGAAAACTTCTGTTTTCAGCAGAGGATCGACAGAAAAACAACTTACAATAGTTGGTATTTTGACGATCCCCAACATCATCCAAAACGCGAAGAGGCACAAAATTTCGTGGACGTTAGTCGGAAACCATTCAGACTGGAAAGCCGCCGATGGAATTTGAGTGGCGTATCGGTTCGTTCCATGCAAAATTCAGCAAAGAACCTCATCGTCCCAGTAGGAGCGAAAAGCTTCATATGCCGAATTGTGTAAATGAACAGAACCCGTACGCTCAGGTCCGAAATGTTCCTCCTGGCCCTGAAAGGAATCCATAGGAAACCATTCAAAGTGGAGGTTTCGGTCTTCCAGTCTAGGTCTCCCTAGACTGGAAGACCGATCTTTATCGATATCCTCTCCACCATTCGCGTCAAAAAACTCTTCAACATCAGGCTCACTCTCGCTTTCATCCCTGACCTCACCCGACCTTGCATTCCTTCTCCATAACACATCTCTAGCCATCGAAATCAGTTCGGGCGGGACGTCCGAATTCGTTGACCATATCTCGGTCAACGGATGGCCCACTTGCCACTCGGCGGCGACTCGGCGTCCTCGGCGAGTACGTCCGCGACCCATGCCACGCCCTCTACGGCGTCCGCCTCTCCGACCTCTCCTCCCAGAGCCCTCGGGTGCCACGAACACGTTGTGCGCGTCAGGTGTAAGATAATCTTCGCCGTCCAGCGCCACGCCATCTTCATCAAAGATCCGCACTACCACACTGTAAAAACATTGTTATTGTGATGATGCTTAAATTATTATTATTTTTTTTAAATGTATAATACTAAACTGACATATTTGTATGAAACTTACGATTCTGACGGAAATCCGATAGGCGAGCGTGATCTTTTGGGCGACGCTGAACGGCAAGGCACTTCTTTCTAAAACATACAATAAATACATTTATCGTGTTTTCAAGCTTCCAGTGCTAGAGGTACGCAGTTCGTTCGTACCTCTAGCACTGGAAGCTTGAAAACGTCCACTGAGCGGTCAACGTGAGACATGGTTGGTGAGGTCCATCATCTACAATCTGAAGGCGGAAGGCTAAATGATCGTGGTGATGTTGTGTGGATGATTGCATAAGAATGCAGGAGTTGAGAATGAAAACATTTAAAAGATGTTTAAAAAGTTTCATGTACCATTTGGCACAACGTTTCCGTTCTAACTAATAAGAGGCTCGAGCATCTGGTCTTTACAATCAACCCCCCCCATGAATTTATTATAATCTAGAACAACTTGTGGCTTGTGCGGAACAGGCCGAGATAAAGGTCGAGAAGCGACTGTAGGCAAAGCAGTGGATGAACCATGACAAGTGGAAATCATGGTTATTATTTTCTTGACTAGCCAAGATAAAACTGAGACATCGCTAGAATGTCTTGCAATAATTTGTCCCTTTAAAAGTGGAGCCTTATTTATTAGAACGGGAACGTGTCTACGGGAAGGACGCAAAGTACCGACGCAGTCAGTACCATTGCGCTTGAGGAACCCAGTGATGAATTATACCAATTATCCAAAAATAACCTATATCCTTTATTAAGTAAGGGACGCATAAGCTTTTGAACAACAGCTGTACTCTTAAGTACACCAGGCGGCTGGTCCAGGTCGGCTGCTGATTGTTTACCTGTGTACACGATAAATGACCACAGGTAGCCTGTGATACTCTCACATAGTTCAAAAGTTTTGATCCCAAACTTTGAAGCTTTAGACCGAATATACTGTTTGATATCCAATCTTCCTTTCCAGAGGGTTTAACTTTCGTCAATGCAAATATCTTTATTTAAAATGTAATTAACTGAAATTTTGAATTTAAATGTGTTATTATTGGTCTTAACAGGTGTACTCGGTCCAAACTTCTAGCAGCGCTACTGGGTGAGGGATTTGAATTGATAATTGCGGGGTCTGAATTTACAAAATGCAAAGCTCTCGATAACATTTCGTTCCTCCGGCGAGTGAAAATGCGCCTGAAAACTTCTGTTTTCAGCAGAGGATCGACAGAAAAACAACTTACAATAGTTGGCATTTTGACGATCCCCAACATCATCCAAAACGCGAAGAGGCACAAAATTTCGTGGACGTTAGTCGGAAACCATTCAGACTGGAAAGCCGCCGATGGAATTTGAGTAGCGTATCGGTTCGTTCCATGCAAAATTCAGCAAAGAACCTCATCGTCCCAGTAGGAGCGAAAAGCTTCATATGCCGAATTGTGTAAATGAACAGAACCCGTACGCTCAGGTCCGAAATGTTCCTCCTGGCCCTGAAAGGAATCCATAGGAGACCATTCAAAGTGGAGGTTTCGGTCTTCCAGTCTAGGGAGACTATCCTCTCCACCATTCGCGTCAAAAAACTCTTCAACATCAGGCTCACTCTCGCTTTCATCCCTGACCTCACCCGACCTTGCATTCCTTCTCCATAACACATCTCTAGCCATCGAAATCAGTTCGGGCGGGACGTCCGAATCCGTTGACCATATCTCGGTCAACGGATGGCCCACTTGCCACTCGGCGGCGACTCGGCGTCCTCGGCGAGTACGTCCGCGACCCATGCCACGCCCTCTAGGGCGTCCGCCTCTCCGACCTCTCCTCCCAGAGCCCTCGGGTGCTACGAACACGTTGTGCGCGTCAGGTGTAAGAAAATCTTCGCCGTCCAGCGCCACGCCATCTTCATCAAAGATCCGCACTACCACACTGTAAAAACATTGTTATTGTGATGATGCTTAAATTTAATTTTTTTTTTAAATGTATAATACTAAACTGACATATTTGTATGAAACTTACGATTCTGACGGAAACCCGATAGGCGAACGTGATTTTTCGGGCGACGCTCTGAACGGCAAGGCACTTCTTCCTAAAACATACAATAAATACATTTATCGTGTTTTCAAGCTTCCAGTGCTAGAGGTACGCAGTTCGTTCGTACCTCTAGCACTGGAAGCTTGAAAACGTCCACTGAGCGGACAATGTGAGACATGGTTGGTGAGGTCCATCATCTACAATCTGAAGGCGGAAGGCTAAATGATCGTAGTTATGTTGTGTGGATGATTGCATAAGAATGCAGGAGTTGAGCATGCAAACAACATTTTTAAAAGACGTTTAAAAAGTTTCATGTACCATTTGGCACAACGTTTCCGTTCTAACAAATAAGGCTCGAGCATCTGGTCTTTACAATCAACCCCCCCCCCCCCCCCCCAACTTGTGGCTTGTGCGGAACAGGCCGAGATAATGGTCGAGAAGCGACTGTAAGCAAAGCAGTGGATGAACCATGACAAGTGGAAATCATGGTTATTCTTTTCTTGTCTTGCCAAGATAAAACTGAGACATCGCCAGAATGTCTTGCAATAATTTGTCCCCTTAAAAGTGGAACGTCTCTACGGGAAGGGCGCAAAGTACCGACGCAGTCGGTACCATTGCGCTTGGAAGAACCTAGCTAACAGTGATGAATTATACCAATTATCCAAAAATAACCTATATCCTTTATTAAGTGAGGGACGCATAAGCTTTTGAACAACAGCTGTACTCTTAAGTACACCGGGAGACTGCTCCAGGTCGGCTGCTGATTGTTTACCTGTGTACACGATAAATGACCACAGGTAGCCTGTGATACTCTCACATAGTCCAAAAGTTTTGATCCCAAACTTTAAAGCTTTAGAACGAATATACTGTTTGATATCCAATCTTCTTTTCCAGAGGGTTAAACTTTCGTTAATGCAAATATCTTTATTTAAAATGTAATTAGACTGAAATTTTTAATTTAAATGTGTTATTATAAATCTTTACATATATTACAAATAACTGAGTAAAATAAAACTAACTAAATAAATTACATATTTTTTATTTATAGCAATAAATAAAAAATATGCCCCAGATCGCTGTCCATAGGCATAGTACCCAAGAGGCTGGTCGAGTTTCTCTTTGGATGGCGAGGCTTATCCGCTGACCCAGAAACAAGCCCGCCCTCCGGTCACCTGAAATCTCGATCAGCCGCTTGGCGAGGTCTTGGTAAACACGATGCGCTGCAGGTCCCCACGGGCCCATTTTCTCTACCCCAAACGGCTCAAACATGTAAGAGCTGCTAAGGCCGACATATTTGCGCCATTGGAGTGACTCCGCAGCGCATGCAGCGGCTCCGGCTTCTAACGGTGTTCCTGGAAGATGCGAAGGGGCCAGAGTGTCGACACAAGTAGCATCCCACACTAAGGGCCTTCCCGTCTTCCAGGGTACCAAGGTCAGACCGTCGGGTCTCTTGCCATCGCTTCGTGTCAGACCATTCGGTTCGAGCACAGATGGAACCGAAGCGTTAGCAAGAGCCCGACGGATGATGTCGTTGAGTCCGGAGTGCCGGGGTAGTCTCCCGGCCATTCTGCTGCATGAAAGCCCGTGGTGACCAAGCGCGTCGACCATTTCAACACAAGGGCAGCGATGAGGGACATTGCAGGATGCCCCCAAACGGAGGGATGTAGCCAGACGGAAAGCGTGGTTATCTAATAGGGTTCCTATATTTGAGGTTGGAGGGCTGTGAAGCCAAAGACCAGATTCCCACCTAAACACAGCGAGGAGACGAGCGCGATCCGCGGGACTAGTAGACGTATTTAACAGATTATTCCGTACTACATAGTTCGCAGATCGGCCAATCCCAAAGTTTCTGTGAAGATGTGGAAACCGGTACATCGGCGTGGGTGATCCCCTTCCAAGCTTCAATGGCTTCGTTTTGATATGATATGGTAAAATTTGTGATCTGATTGGGTGGACGGCTTAAAATTTTGAATGCCAAATCATGGGTGCTGTGAACCGAGGACAAAAAAGCTGGAAGGGCTACACTTGAAATTTTTCTTACTCCTAACCCCCCGCAACGGATAGGCAGTGACGCTTGGGTCCAGCTTCGGTCGTTCATGGAGATATTTAGTACAACTGACAGTAAATTTTGAATCGAATCGTCTAATTTGGCAGTAAGATTGGGGTATTTCCAAAAAGGAGAGGATCGAACAGTATACATAAATTTTGGAACGAAAAGACAGTGGCGGACAATCGTATAGGCCATATGGGCATTGATTTTTACAATACGATCTAAAACTGAATTAAAACTATTTAATTTATCATTTACAAAAAGGCCAAATGATTCTTCCAAAATTGGGGACCCGAGGAGGCGAAGTGAATCTTTTTTAAGAATTTTGATACCTGGAGCCAAGTTGTTGAAATTTTGGATAATTGTATCTCTATCAGGACAATCCGGGATGTACAGTTTGCATTTAGATAAATTTAAATCTAGACCGAAAGTTTTGAAATTTTGAACAAGAAATACTAAATCTGCAAGGACAGAATTAACTTCACCTCCAAGGGTGCCATCATCTAAGTACCAAACATTGAATTTAGAATTTAATTGACTAATTGTGGGGTGAATTGCAAGACCGAATATTGCTGGACCCAAAGGGTCGCCCTGTTGACAGCCTACTGCAGATAAAAGGAGGTTATTTTTGTAAATTAATTTTGTGGGTGCGTTGTAGCACTGCCACAAAAACGGGTAGGCACCAGGGATAACGTCTTTTATCTGTGTCAACAAGGTGCCCCTATCAACTGAGTTGAAAGCGTTCTTTACATCCACTTTCAGCAGAACGTCCATTGGGTTATGTGCTATATATGGCTCAAAATCATCAAGGTGGGAAATTCTGAATTCTGTTTTATGATTAAATAGACTAGAAGCTATTATATTGATAATTACTCTAAATCATAACTAAACTTGTGTTTCAACTATATTTACCTTGGCAGAGCACAGAATTATCTACTTTTCTTGAAATTTCAATTTTTAAGTGTTCTGTCACTAAAATTTATCATTTGGGGAACGATATTCAGATGTTAATAATTAAATAAAAAAATGAATTATACACCGTGAAATTTTAGTGGTTGTTTTCCCGAAGCAGAACGATTTACCCATCGTAGTACTATCGAACCATGCTAATTATTTCGTGAAAACGTAAGAAAAAAATCTCAACTTTTCAAAAAAAAAATTATTTAACTCGAAACAGTGAGAAATGATAGTAGTAGTAATAGTAGGTAGATACCTACGTAGATTGTAATTTATTACCCTAATGGCGGCGCGGCGCGGCGGCGGCGCCCTTTGTCGGACTGCCCCGACAAAGGGCGCCGCCGCCGCGACGACTCTTTGATAGAGCCGCGCACCGGGCGCGAGCGCACTACCGATACCTACGGACTCCTCAGTCCCGCTGCGTGCGCCGTCCGCTGCGCACGCACGCACGCCGCTCGCCGCCCGCCGCCTACGCATGCGTGACGCGATACCGTGAGGTCAAAATGGATCGCCATTATGTTTATTCGAATGTGGAGTATGTGTCTAGCAGATGTGGTGATGTGAACCCGCAGGTGCCACAGCACCGGACGATCGTAACCGCTACCCAGCGGCTGCTCGATCACGGGCAGTTTGCGATGAGTTGAAAACTGGGATAGTGGACGCTTTCAATGTAGTTAGACGTGACAGAGGCACTATCAAAATCATAATCTAACCAGATAAAACGTGCGCGTTTGTGTGTGGAACGCAGTGGCTTACATTTTGATAATTGCTCCGGTACCAGGAAGAGTAAGTACTTGTACATAATTTGTGAATAGTGAAATTTCTAAGGTTAGGTAGGAAATTCAAATCTTTATTACCTAATTCAGCAACAAATTATTACTTTCAGACAATCTTAACTCTTCTTTTTGATGACCCGATGTTTATCCATTAAAACATTATGTTCGTAATTTAGTAGGCAAAGTATTTACCTACGATGGTCCTAAGCCCGGTAAAGTATGAAGGAAATATGGAAATCACTTGTTACTAAATAGGTAGTAAGTTAAAATCAGCTGATTGATACCAGCAATCGGTATCAATCAGCTGATCGGACGGTCAATAACCTGTCGAATCATTAGGCCTGTCCTCCACCGGACGTTATTTTAGTACTATTATTTACGTTACTGTTATTACAGTTTCAGTTTACACGTTACCTGTAAAAAAATTACCGGTTAATAAATTGGAAACGAATTTTTGAGACGTGTTAGTTCGGCATGTGCACTTTTACAATAAAAGTTAGTATTTTACGATGATTATTAGTGCCGTACCGAAATAAGTATCGTTACCATTTAACGTTAAAATAAGTATCGCTACTTATTCAACGGTAATTATTTTCCCATTCCAATAGTATCCTTTTTGAAATAACTTATTTGTACTGAAGAGAAGTGGAGATTTTTTTGACGCTCCGCTGCATCGCTTGCTCCGGACAGACAGCCTTATTATTTAAATAATAATAACAATTCTAGCAGGACGAAGCGCGGCTAGTACTACTGGCGTTAGTTGGCGTTCTCGAATTCGAATGTTTCGTTTATCACTTTTGTAAAACTGACATTTATTGATTTTAATAAAAAAAAACTGCATCGATCTATTGTACTACTAAGACAGAATCATTTTGCTGCGGGAAAACAACCACTAAAATTTCACGGTGTATATTAAATTTTTACCCTTAACATTAGCGCAGACATGTAGCCAATAATACGAAATTGAAAAAAAGTACAAAATTTGGAATTAAAACGTTTCTAAGGACAATTTCGCTGTAAATTCAGTTACATGACTATTTCAAGTTCTTAAATTAACTAAATAAGTGAATATCGCTCACCTACATATAAATAAATCTGCGGTAGCTATAGAGACTCCGCCGTTTCTAATATTACCAGGCTTTATTTCTGAATACCTTATGTTGTAATGGAATTTCTTTGATTTTAGTGGTGTTCCCCGAAATGATGAGGGCGTTCACCATATGATGCGTGTGTTCTCCAAATGACGATATGCAGACAATTAGGGTTAAATTGAATAAAAAGCCAAATTATAGAAAGTAATTGTTATTTATTTATTTGTTATAAGGTTTATTCTTGACAAACACTTAATCTTAACTAAATTAAATCACTTTTTGATGACACACAGCCAAGTAGAAGTCTTAACATATTAAACTTTGGATATTGCTGAAGATGACCAAACCATCTAAACAAATAATATAGTTCTTTAGTAAAATCTTGTTTAAACTTTTAAACAAAAACAATCTTTTTTAATCATGTCTTAATTAAACTTTTAAACAAAAACAATCTTTCTTAATCATATTAATTTAGGCAGAAACTTTCTTATAAAAAATGAAACATTATACTTAAAGAACGAAATAATTAGAATTTTTCGAAAACATCGATATCTGTGTCAAAGTAATAATACTCTCGATTATTTTCTTTTTTCAGTAATGGCATAGGAAGAATACTAATTATTTGCTCAAATTCAACGTGAGATACATCTTGTGGCTCTAATTTAAATTTTTTGGCATTATTACGTACCGAACTCAAGAATGTTACTAAGATTTCTCCGTCATCTTCATCAACACCTGTCTGACAGGTGGCAACATATCTGTAATTGACATATTTCTTTTGTGTAGGTACTTTAATTAATAAAAATGTTCCAGGCGATATTAAATTAGGATGTATGTTTTCCTTGTCTAGATTGTAAGATGTACTGGCTTTGACTTCAACAGTAAGTTTTCGCGCAGTCTGTTGACGTTCAGAAATCGTCATTAAATCGTCCTCATCAGATGATGAAGAGTTATAAATGGTTTTATAAATGCTCTGTTTCTTTAATTTCAGTACATCTTGTAAATCCTCTACATCCGTAAACTCGTACGGTTCAGGAGATTCCCTCAAATGTATATTCGTATTTATGGGTTTCAATATTGGATATAAACTACCAGATAACGCTGACATTTTTAGTTCCTTTTCAAGACGTTCGTATCTGTATAATTTGATTGTAACATCTGGACCTTTTTGCCATATAATATTTGTAATATTCATGATACCAGGTATGGCATCTAAAATTTTCGGAACCAAATTTTTTGCGTTAGAGATGTCATCATGAGGAATTTCTTTTACAAAGATAGCAGACTTAGTGAATAAATTAACAAAGTCTGAGGCTGTTTTAATATCTTGGCCCATTAACACATGTCTGTCAGCAGTCCTTTTAAGAGTCCCACCTATGCCATCCATAGGTCCTTTGCCATGCCCAGGTTCACTGTACGTCCATGTAGCTTTTGTTATCTGTTTGTATTCATTTACTAATGTTTGTATCCAAAGATGTATATTTGTGCGGTTACGGTATTGGGATGTTGGACCATCAGAATATATATGAAGAGTGTGAATGTCTTCTTTTGCCAGTATTATTTGTAGAATTGGTTTCATATGAATCCATATTGCATGGGCTTGATGATCCAAATTTTCACTCACGGTAGCAAATGATTTGGACTGCAAACTATTGTCAACGTTTCGTATATAATACACACCTGTATGTATAGATAACTGATTTTTTGCAAAATGAGTTGACTGGATCTCATTTGCGTATTTAGTTGTATAATTTTCTGAAAAATCTATTTGTATCATTACCTCTTCTTCAGTTAAATTTTCTTTCAACTCTTTTTTCAGCTTGTTGTAAATATAAATACCGTACAGATGTTTTTTCATAACTGGAATATCTTCAAGAAAAGCCAATTTTAATTCTTTTACTGTACTTGAAAGAGCAATCTTTTTTGTTACCTTGAAAGTCTTCTTCTCGCATTTTACAGTTTTTTCTTCAATAACAGACTTCCATTGAAAATATGTCACAGAAGCTGTATCATCACCTGGCTCAAGTGTTGGAGTTTTGCATTTTTCGCATAAACCATTCATACAGTCGTAAGAAGTTACGTTACAACTATAGTCCTCGATAGTTTTCTCTATACTCCCGTGATTAACCTGTTGTAATGTTTTTAATTTGTTTAATTTGAACTCGAAATTTTCATGTTTTACACATAAACAAGTTTCTCTGTCTCTTAATTTTGGAGCTACCACCCAAAAAGGCTTTGATCTTAATAATGTCGCATAAGACAAATTAATTCCAGTTTCGTTAGCGAATTTTGACGTCAGTGCCTTAACTGAACATAAAAGGAGACGCTTTTGTTTTTTAATACCGTTTTTCTTTACGAAATCTCTTTTGGCTGGACACATCCTACTGACGTCATCTCTTAGGAAGAACTCTATGACTTTTCGGTGAACTTCTGTATTCAAAACAACCTCACGAATTTTGAGGTCACGTTTCAGAACAGTACTGGTTTTCTCTTTTGGCAAAAATCTTTTAGCCATGTGTAGCATTTTATATTGCCTTACCATAGTCCCGCTAACACATGTTTGAAAAACTTCCCTTTCCTTAGAATTTTTTCTCAAAGTATTGGCTTTATCTTGTAATTGGGCAGTCAATACTTCGTTAAATAAAAGTTTCTTTCGCACTTCAGGAGGTACGTCAACGTTTTCTAATAATGCGTTTATTTTGCTGTTGGGAGTTGTAGGGTTCTGAGACTTCACTTCTTTTCTTTTTGTTTGCCTTCTTAATCTTTTCTTTAAAGTGTCATATTTACGTTTAACTTTAGCAATGATTTTCTCTTGTTGTTTTATTTTACGATATGCTTTGGCTCTATCCTTCCGCACAATTTGTCTTCCTACTGTTTTTCTCACTGAAGCTGATTCAGCTAAATCATCATCGGAATGTGGCGGTGTATTATGTAATATGCCTGATAATGCCTTCTTCTTTTCTCTGTATTTTTTTGAAGCTTCTTTCCATATTTTTCTTTGCTTTCGCTTTTCTCGTTCAGTCATCTCAGCTATGTTCTTCACTTTCTTTTCTTGTTTTTTTTATGATAGTATTCTCTGCCCTTAGCCCTTTTAATCTCCTTCTCTTCCTCTGTCATCTTATCTAAAAATTTTCTTTTTCTGGCATTAGCTTGTTCTCTTTGGCGCAAGTAAGCTGTACTGTTTTTCTTTACTTGCTTTTTTGAACGGTTTTTATTTTTTTCAGCCTTGTGAGACTCCATATTGCTATAAAAATAAAATAAATATACTTATTGATAACTTTGTAAGCACGACATACATAAAATTGACAGTTAGTAATAGAAAGTACCACTAAGTAACTAAATAGTCATTTGGGGAACAACAACATCATTTAGAGAACGGTCCATCAAATCGGAGAACGTTCCCCAAATGACCGTTCCTCAAATGATATTTTCGAAAAACCGCGCCCTTCGTAAACGGCAGCCATATTTGACAGCAATTCTCGCTTTGTTATTGTAAAATATTTTAGGTTAGAATTTGTTACACAACACTTTAAAACCTATTATTGCACTACTTCGATTGAAAAACGCGTTCCCCATTTGACGACCTATTGATGTACAACCAGAAATTTTGGCGGTAGTACACTTTTCAAACAGATTTCTTTAAACGCCATTAGCCCCGCCCACTGGCCAATAGAAGAGCACTTAAAGAAAATCTGTCAAAATCCAAGCAAAATCGTTCCAATAGTAGGAGGGCTAGCAAGAATTTTTTGGTAGGTATTTGAGGCAAGCTGAAAACTTATCCTGTACCACTCCTATTATATCCCAGTACGAAACTGCAGACCTGGCTGGTGAGTAGCGGGGCTAAAGCAAACCCCCAAAAATATTTTTCATATTTTTATTTATAACTAAAAAATAAGACTCACTAAGACAAATTATTTCGATGGAACTTCTACCTGTCAGGTGAACTGACAAATTATATTTTTTTGGACTATAAAATATATTTTTAAATAAAAAAAATTGGGGGTTTGGTTTAGCCCCGGTACTCAGCCAGGTCTGCGGGTTTGTGTTGGGATATAATAGGAGAGGTACAGGACAAGTTTTCAGCATGCCTCTAATATCTACCAAAAAATAATCGCCAGCTCCTTGACCACAATTGGGCGGGGCTTGCTCTGACAGACGCGAAATTGCCAAGCGATTTTCACCTTATAGGTGGTCGACCGCCAGCGTTGCCGATAGTACGCTCTGTAAATAATAAATTGAAAGACACTTACCACTTATTTTAATTTCTTTTGGCGAACTACTTTCTTCACAGCCACTTTGTTTACAACTCTCTCTACAACTGTACCATAGACTAAAGAGGGATGCGTTCGAAAATATTTTTATTTGCGCATTCAAAGCTGCGTTCATTAAAATGATGCTAACTTTGTCGGACATAATATTTTGATTAATCTTTTTAAATTAGTTTTTCTTTTTTATTAATGCTTGCAATAATTTAATAGTAGATACAATTGAAGGTGAATGACTATTAATAACCGTTAAAAATGTTTTATTTTATAATTATTTCTGGTGTTCGCTTTTAAGAATTGCTACTTAGGACGCGTTCTTCAAATGATTTTTTGTACTTATTTGTCCAGATAATATCTAATATATAAGACTTTTAAATTAATTTGTGTGATGTGTAGTTAAAGAAAACGCAGTTAATTGTTTACTAATGCCAATATGTAAAACAAAAACAGAATTGAAGCATTTATTTGCTGCCGAAGTGGATTTACCACCTTGGTGATTTTGAGCCATATGTTCTTAAAGAATGAGTTGCGGCTTCGCATCCACCTTGTGAACCGAAATCCAACTGAATGGGTTCCAAATATTCTGTAAGGGTGCCGGACACCGCCTTGTAGCAGATTTTAGCTGTCAGTCGCCTAAATGTGGTGCCAACAGCGATGGGACGTATTCCACCGTCCTTTTTTTTTTAAAGCGCAAAGGTTGGCACCGTACAGAATATTTATGAAATTTTGATCAACTCTTCCCGAAAGCACAGGTTAACAAGACCTGTCAAACATTCAAGGAGGCCACTAGCCTCACTGCAATTACTGTTGACAAGGTCTTTGAGATGCTGAGCGGTGAGCCCGTCCATACCCCCCGCTGTACCACTTCGGAAGGAGTTGATCGCGCGGAGCACCTCGGCGGAGGAGGCGCGCAGGTGCTGGTCGGATGGGGCGGGCGGGTCTGGGAACTGGACGTTTGCTGCTGGAGGTGGATGTTTCTCCTGCAGGGCAGTAAGGGTATCGGGAGTGTCTGAGGCTACTGAATCGTCGGACAACAGAAAACGAGAAGCTCCTTTTGTGTCACCATCGCTTATTTTGGCCTCAACAAAATGTGCTACTGATCTATGGGTTCTCGATGGGGGTGATGAGGTATTCGGCATGGAACTATTAATGTCACAATTTTTTTTGATTCTGCTGGTGAGTGATGTATTATGGGAAGTTTTAGAAATGGTGACGTGGAGGATTCTGTATGCGAAAGTGAAAAGGTGCTCCCACGCAGCTAACGAATTTTAAGTCAAAACATTTTGGATGGCGGATGAAAGTGATTGAGCGACCGAGAGACGGGTGCCTCTGGGGATTATTTTTATGATTGGAATGGAATGCTTTAATTTGGATAACTTTTTCCAAAAGGGTTCGTCAGTGGGCAAAGGGGGCTGAGAATTATTGGTCTTAACAGGTGTACTCGGTCCAAACTTCTAGCAGCGCTACTGGTGGAGGGATTTGAATTGATAATTGCGGGGTCTGAATTTACAAAATGCAAAGCTCTCGATAACATTTCGTACCTCCGGCTAGTGAAAATGCGCCTGAAAACTTCTGTTTTCAGCAGAGGATCGACAGAAAAACAACTTACAATATGTAGTTGGTATTTTGACGATCATCCAAAACGCGAAGAGGCACAAAATTTCGTGGACTTTAGTCGGAAACCATTCAGACTGGAAAGCCGCCGATGGAATTTGAGTGGCGTATCGGTTCGTTTCATGCACAATTGAGCAAAGAACCATATCGTCCCAGTAGGAGCGAAAAGCTTCATATGCCGAATTGTGCAAATGAACAGAACCCGAACGCTCAGGTCCGAAAGGTTCCTCCTGGCCCTGAAAGGATAGGAGACCATTCAAAGTGGAGGTTTCGGTTTTCCAGTCTAGGGAGACTATCCTCTCCACCATTCGCATCTAAAAACTCTTCATCATCAGGCTCACTCTCGATTTCATCCCTGACCTCACCCGACCTTGCATTCCTTATCCTTAACACGTCTCATACATACATACATAACCATACATATGTCGTGGCCAAATCGATGAATTGATCATTTCATGAAATGGTTGGCCATTTCATGAAGTGTTCACGTTTTATGAAATGTTTCACTGTCCGTTGGCCATATCATGATGTGGCCAGGTCAGATCAATGATAAGAA
The DNA here is from genome assembly GCA_039566165.1 of Maruca vitrata. Taxonomy (NCBI): domain Eukaryota; kingdom Metazoa; phylum Arthropoda; class Insecta; order Lepidoptera; family Crambidae; genus Maruca; species Maruca vitrata. The sequence goes on along the minus strand of CM076938.1, from coordinate 2,323,007 downwards.
ATCGTTTGACGATCGGGCCAGCTAGATGCACTGCTATTTCATGAAACGATCAATCTCAATTGATCATATCGTAGAATTGTTGGTTTCATTGTTGCCTACGCCAGTGTTGCAACAAAGTGTTGAATTTGGTATTTTTTTTCGTGCTTAGCATATTATTTTATCTTTGAAGCATAGTAATAGCATATTTATAGCATATCAAAAATTTTGGTTAAACAACGAGATTTTCATAAAATTAATTTAAGTTTTAAAGAACATTTATTAGGATTAGTGGAATAACCCGTTTATTACACGTCTTATTGAAGACTGGCCTACCTATTTAAGTTTAAAGTTCTTAAGATAGGATCTGAGGGACAAATACTTTAATTTGTAGGCAAAAGTGATACCTACATGTGCCATTTTAGATTAAGTAGGTATGTTGTGTGCAATTATGGTTCTTTATACTTCTTGTAGATGATGACAGGACTGATTTACCTGTTTAATTATATTATATGACAAGACTGATCTAACTGTTTACATTTTATTATAAAAATACATAAGCTGTAAGTGAGAAGTGATATAATGTGCTATTGTAGATTAAGAAAGTAAAGAACAGCTAAAAATAAACAAGAACGAAACGAAATTGTTCCTGGTTTTCATTAAATATCTAGTTTATAGTCACGATAATAATACAGGCGTAATACCCAAACAAATACACAGTTCCTTAGATTTACTTTCCCTGGCACAATCTACATATTATTATATCTTAATGCAAAAAGCAGTTATCCTCATACATGCAGAATAGTTAGGAATTTTTTACAGATTTCACAAGAACCCACACCCACAGATCATGTTTCACCACCCCGCAATCACCCCTCTGGTTTGCACTTGGCCTAGGCCCGTGCATATCAGTACCCCAGTATCTTTATTAGAAGCTGAGAAAAGCGGAGCTTTTAGAAATAATAATAATTTATTTATTTTTATTTGTTGTTTTTAATGCTATTAAAGCTCAATGTAAATTTAAAATTTATTTATTTACATGAAACACGGTTACATAGAAAGATATGGTCAAACCTGGGTGACCAAATCGCTAAAGGTTTCTCGTTTAATGATTTGGTCACCGTTAGTTGGCCACTTCATGAAACGTGAACACTTCACGAACTGGCCAAACGTGGGTGACCAAATCGCTAAACGTTTATCGTGTAATGATTTGGCCACCATTAGTTGGCCATTTCATGAAACGTGAACACTTCATGAAATGGCCAACCATTTCATGAAATGATCAATTCATCGATTTGGCCACGACGCATACATAACATAGTCTCTAGCCATCGAAATCAGTTCGGGCGGGACGTCCGAATCCGTTGACCATATCTCTGTCAACGGATGGCCCACTTGCCACTCGGCAGCGACTCGGCGTCCTCAGCGAGTACTTCCGCGACCCATGCCACGCCCTTGGGTGCAATGAACACGTTGTGCGCGTCAGGTGTAAGAAAATCTTCGCCGTCCAGCGCCACGCCATCTTCATCAAAGATCCGCACTACCACACTGTAAAAACATTGTTATTGTGACGATGCTGAAATATATTTTTTTTAAATTCATTTTACTAAACTGACATATTTGTATGAAACTTACGATTCTGACGGAATCCCGATAGGCGAGCGTGATCTTTCAGGAGACGCTGAACGGCAGGGAAACTTCTTCCTAAAACATATAATAAATTCATTTCATACTACTACGCCAAATCGCTAGTTACGGTATCGGCACTAAAACAATAAACATCCATTACCAGTGTTGGTGGCACCCTCTCCCTGCGCTCTGGGGACGTGAGAGGAGAGTAGGCCGGAGCCTCTGGCGTCCACGAACGTTCCACCTAATAGTTACAGAGCCCACGACCAAAATTTTTGTCTCATAGCAATACAGCCAAAACCGCATCAAATCGATAGATAAGATTATTCTGAACTCGAAAATACCAATATCAGTCATTTTCCGCTTAGCGTTTGATCTGACCGAATTTTCAAAATTGTCAAAGAATTTTACCGAACTGCATCATAGCAATATGTCTGATTTGCAGACTGTAGTTGAATGATGATTCTGAGATACCGGAAACATATTTTTCAGACGTAAGTGGTGTAGCGCAAACCCATAAAATCACTTTAAAAAATTAAAAATGAGACAAAAAAAATGTCTCATAGCAATACGTCTGAAAATCTTTTTTATTAGTAAATTTTGGTTATTTGATGCGAACAAAACAATTTTCAGACGTAAAATGTGGACGCATAAAATTTTGAGACAGTTTTGAAAATGTTAACAAATTTTACCGATCGGTATCATAGCAATATGTCTGAAAATTGCTAGACATGATAGAATAAGTTGTCCACATGTGCAAAAAATGTATATCAGACAAATGAAGTGTAGCATCTTCTCTATCAGACAACTTTTCGATACTCAGATATCATTTAAGAATAGTATTGAGGCATCTTGAGTTCTCTGTTACAAACCAATGAATAATAGTAAGAAAGGGGCAGGGGCGTAATAAGCGCTGAGGCAGTTGAAATTAAATACTGATTGATTTGATAGTTTTGGTTTTATTTAAGCACACTTGTTATTTTGGTTTTGGGAGTATATGCTACACTTGGTGTTTGAAAACAGGTTTTTGGTAATCATGGCAGCAAAACGAAAAGTTAAAAAACATTTTTATTCGTATTGCTATGACACAGGTCGGCAAAATTTTTTGACATTTTCAAAAATGCGCTCAGGCTATGTGCTACGCACAAAATGTCTGAAAACAAACTTTTTCTTAATACAATTATAATATCTATGTACATTTTCATTATCAGACGTATTGCTATAATACCGACTGCCTTTTTTTTTGACACAGCAGAAATGGCCTCCCACGCAGTTGCTACACTTTCGACCGTTACTACATACCTAGTCGGGTTCAGAATCATACGATCTAACGATTTTATAGGGATTTTGCCGTATTGCTATGAGACATGGTTTTGGTCGTGGGCTCTGTAACTATAATACATATGAAAAACATGCAAAGCCTCTGCCACCATTGCAACACTATGAGTACAGCAGTAGTTTTTTTTTATTCTTTATTTAATTTAGGGACTTCTTTACACATGTCAGTCCCATCGTGCCTTAACCTAAATTTAACATTGATATAATGTAACAATAGCGTGAGCGGGAGAAGCTCAAGATCGGAAAAATAAGGTTGCTAGAGTTTCAGCAGCTTGGGATGTAGGGTCTGCCAGTATATTTATGAATGCGCCACATTGCATTTATTTATTTTAAATTTTTGAATAATTGAGTTCCTTCCGCTCCGGTATTTTTCACACTCCACAAGCATGTGATACACATCGTCTCTGGTGCCACACACCTCACAGTTGGGGGAAGAAATCTTCCACAGCAGTAGTTAGATAAATATTCTTTAAAGCACACCAAAAAAAATATTATAAATAACTAAGATCACAGAAATATGTACAATTTAGGCAGTCTTATTGCTAAGACAGATAGTAGTATTAGTCCTAAACCATATAAAAATATTCAAAACAAAACAAACAAATAAAAGTCCTGCCTACTATCGAATTTTGCCAATCAAATAACCTTATGACACCTTATAATTTACCCGTATTTGTCACTGTTCCATCGCACCCAATAGCCCAATAGCAATAGGAGGTCATCCGTACTAATATTTTAAATGTTTTTGGTGAAAAGAAAAGCATTTATTGATATCTCAATGGTCTTTGCAGTTTCTTCTGATGGCGTCACATACCTACCCTCCATAAATGAACTCAGTTTCTTTAATGGCAGAAACGTGTCCTTCAATAACTACTGGCTCGTATCTTTTGGTTTCCTTAGTGAATCTTCAGAGTTTTAGGTCACAGATTTGTTGATCTTGTCCCTTTCAATTACTTCGCCCGTGCCAAAGTCCTGGTGATAAGAACAACCAGCCACAATTTCTTCACCATAATCCAAGATTATTCGCTGTTCGCTTTTTTTCTTCTTTTTTCTCTCGGATTCTTCATCGTCGGAGCGTACACCCATGTCTAGACATCTCTTGCCCATAATGACCCTTCTCTTGCCTTGTGACTCGATCCTTTTTACAATGTCATCCATATGTCTATGAACCGTGGACTTCACACTGTAGTTAATCGAGGAATCCTTGATGAAGGTATAAAGCACTCCTCCGACATATGCATTCATAGATTCCCCCTCTTCAACCTTATCCGAAGATGTTTCAAGGTACCGGACGTTCGTTAGTTTTCGTTTTTCTAATGCCGGGTGGATAATACGACAACCCTTTAAAATCCCTCTTAATAGATCTGCCCTATTTATCTTCCTTAGTGCTTTAGCCACTTCATGCCTTATAACAAGTATGTGTTACGTTGTTCACTGTATACAAAAATCCCTTTTTCAGCGGCCATATCGATTTGGGTTCCATCAGGTAGAACATAATTGAGGGGCCCATGACACGTTTTTTGGGTCAGCATTACAGAAACAATAAATGAAGCAAAGATAGTGCTTGTTGGGAGAATTGTCTTCTACCAATCTGCTTGCTATGTTCCTCGCCACATACGAGATCTGTCTCGCTGCACCTCCCAGAAACTTCTTTAAATGATAGTTTTTCCATATAAAATTCCTCGAGTGGACTTTCTCTATGATTTCTGAGGAATTCCTCAAGTAATAATAAAACATCTCTTTAATCATCTCCTTTATGCTGAAGCATCGTTTGTAACTCTTCTTCTACCTGGCAATGCAATGCCAATACCCGTTTACTTTGAGACACTGCTGCACTCACAGCACCTGATAAAACCCAACCCAAGGTGGTGGATTGAGCAAGGTGTGATCCCTGTGATCCCTTTGGAATCCCCTCTAGCATTACCTGACTGAATTCTTCCGCACCTAATAACAAATCTATCTTATCAGGCCGGTTGTAATCTGGATCAGCGAGTTCAATCCCTTCAAACTCTGGAAGATTACTTACATATTGCGATATTTCTAGCCTTACCTAAAGCACGCAATCTTCGATTTTTATGTTTCTACTATGTACATCTATTTTTCCTATAACCATTACTCTGTTTGTGCGGAGGTCATTTAAAATAAATTTTTCTTACTTTGGGACTTTTTATTCCTTCGAGCTCTGAATATTTTTATTTACATGCAGCAATGTCAAACGACAGTCTGCTGTGCGACCGAAACTCTTCCGGTGTTACTTTCTTAATTTTCTTGATCGATTTTTTTATGTGAAGATGTGAGGTGTTAGATGAATTAAAACCAACGAATGCTGAATAAAGACTGTGTTTATTTGGTTAAATACATGCCATTATATAGATAATCTTATATACTACATCTCATTTAGGATATTGCATTTAGAATGGTAACTTTTTAGTAATGGTCAAACTCGTTTATGAGTTCTGAGCAGGCCAAAGCGACGATTCGGACTGGGACACTATCCCTTCTGGTGCGGTCTTCTTCGCCCGGAGAAGGCGGACGGCCGACTTGACCTCCTCGGGAGTGATCGGCGTTACGGTCTCCAATACCGAGACAGGCCTCAGACGTGAGGGCATCCGTGGCGGCACATAGTCGGGGTCTATAGGAGGAAAGAGACCCCGAACCACCTCTTTTAACAGCGATGGGTAGAGTGACTGGGGGACCGATCGAGGTGCCCGAGGCATCCACCCACACCGTCCATCGGGGAAGCAAACCACACTTGTACAAAGGCGGCCTCCTTCGCAATACCCCGATCCAGACGCGAGAGAGCCTAACGAGGAAACCGCTGACCCAACGTGGTGCGACGTCAGAGGGAAGGACCTTCCATTAGATGTACCGGTGCCGCGGTGGAAAGCGTTTCCCCCAAGTCGGACGTCTTCGTCTGACGCAAATGACGTTTGGTGAGACGTCCAAAGCTTACGCGTCTGATTCAGAGCCCTCTTCCCAAAACTTATGTAACGTAGTACGTTATTTTCCTAATATTTTACTTATTTAATTTCAATATATAAATTAAATAATAAAAATCAATAAATAAAATGCAATGGATACCAAATAGCCGAAGGCTGTCCATAGCTTTATTCTTTTGCCGCATGCAATTAGTGCACGACAAAAGAAATGTCAGTTCAAAATTCAAATGTCAAAAACCGACCGTATAAATAGCGGCGCAGACGCCGCGGGCTTCCTCTTTTGCTCCTGATCATTTTTTTTTTATATAATGAGCTAACATGAGATGACCTCACTCCACCTGATGGTAAGCGGTAGTGAGATCCAAATATGAGGTCGACAGGCACAATAGACCATATTGAGCCTGTCGTACTCACCCTGAAAGCCCGCTTAAACGAGACAAGGCGTGGAGTCTCACATTGGTATTGAGCTGTGCGCTTCGCCCGCACAATACCGCCGCTAAGACTCCACTGGCCCGGCGCTTGCCGCAACAATGGTCCCCCCTGGCTCCGGTTCGTACAGTGCTGATCCCGGAACGCGACCTGACCGAGAGAGGTCACAGTCACTTGGCGGGTTTTACGCAACTGTATGGTGGTAACAGCAACCGGTCGACAAGATGTCTCCCACCTGAAAAATGTCTCATCCTTTTGTAATTTAACGCGAAATTACGGCTCCCATTGCCAAGTTAGCTTTCTACGTTCACTTTTTATAGATTCAGTGATACCCCAGATCGGGTGAGTGTGTTGCAATAGGCTAATAGGCTGCATTTCTTAGGTCGTGGTTATGCCTTCTTTTTGTTTTGTTCACCTACCGGCATAATCACTTTTTATAAATTTCTCGTACTTTCTTTTGCTTTTGATAAATGTTTTAATGTTCTGTATTCCAAATTAGTATTTCCACCTATGTGTTTCTAAATTTAACAACTTCTTGTCGCTGTAATGGATTCCCTCATCTCAGCAATTAATTGGTGGGAATGCTGCTCCCACTGGTGGTTGTTTAGGGTGGTTGAAGTCCATTGCGGGGACACTGGATGACACCTACCTTCAAACATTCCAGGGTTCAAAGACTGGACGTCTAAGTGCGGGGCACACTTCGAGCGGAACACGGGTTAGTGCAAGCCGGACCACCTACCTTCGCTGCTACCAGCAATCCCATGAGCTTGCCTACACCACGTGCTTGACCGCCTACCACGTGCCTACGCCTTACTGCGTGTCCTGACCCGCGCCGCCTACAACCTTGTGCAGAAGCTGCCTGCACAACCTACCCTCAACGGCTGCGGACTACCCTACCAGGACAGTACCTTTCCTAAGCGGTTAGATAATCACAGCTCAATCTCGACCCTCGTCCCTCGCTCTCCGAACTAATTTACCTAGAAGGTGTTTTCTTGAATAAATCTTTATTGTTAATTAATGTTTTTTTATTTCCTCCCCTACCTACATACTTTGTTTCATTGGCGCCCAACGTGGGGCCAGAACCCACGACCCTGAGATTAAGAGTCTCATGCTCTACCGACTGAGCTAGCCGGGCTTAATTCTAACGAAAAGATCTGAGCGCCTTCAAACACATCAAATTCCTAACCAGATAATTATAAATGTTCGTGTTATATTATTTTGTAATTTTTAGTTTGTCGGATTTTTGTAAATTTAATGTTTTGTTGTCGTAGGTAATGCGTTAAATTTTTGTAGTAAATTTTATATCGGAATGGATGGAATTATTTATTATCTTTTGAATCAAAATACAGGTACTGTAAGTTTTTTTTTTTATAATAAGCTGACAAGATGACCTCACTCCACCTGATGGTAAGCGGTAGTGAGATCCAAATATGAGGTCGACAGGCACAATAGACTATATTGAGCCTGTCGCACTCACCGCTTAAAGAGGAGACCACTGCTGCGGCAGCAACGAGACAAGGCGTGGAGTCTCGCATTGGTATTGAGCTGTGCGGGTCGGAGTTGGCCAGTCCGCCGGACGGAAGGGGGGCCCCCGTTTCTACGGGTCTCCCTGGCCGGCGGGCTGACCCACTCCGCTCGCACAATACCGCGCTGGTCCGGCGCTTGCCGCAGCAATGGTCCCCCCTGGCTCCGGTTCGTACAGAACGCTCCCGGAACGCGACCTGACCGAGAGAGGTCAGAGTCACTTGGCGGGTTTTACGCAACTGTATGGTGGTAACAGCAACCGGTCGACAAAACGTCTCCCACCTTCAATATTTAGTAGAGGTTCCTCCTGCGTCAATCACAACATCACAGCTATTTCGCATCGAGCGCACAAGAATTTCACACAAGTCAGAACCCCGAAGTGAATCCCATACTTCGTCGCCATGATTTACTTGTGAATCCTTTGTCCTTTCATTGCGACATTCCCATCTTTGGACCATGATCGCCAACAAATGTTTGACGGGGATTAAGGTCGGGTGATTGAGATGGCCAGGGAACAGTTGTTATCTCGGGTACTAGCGCAGCCAATTTTGCACTACACGCGCTCGGTAAATTATCCTGGAAGAAATAAAATTCAGGTATTTCTTCCCTAGGGTACACCGAACGCACAGTAGGCAGCATGACTTCTTGTAGTAATGCGGCATGTGACTACCCAGCAGCCTTTTCTTAAATACATGCTAGTTCGCCTGGCCCATCGGCACTCATCCATGCCCTCATATTTTCTATTATTCTCCCCGACTCATTATTGGGATTCACATTTTGGGGTTCGTATCTGGTAATATTCACTCGCTATAAATTGCGTCGCCCCAGCTAACAAGATTTTAAGGATGTTTCGTCAGAAAAAATACTTTTTGAAAAATCGAAGTCCCTGTATTCTAGTGCGAATCGAAATCTGGCTTGTTTGACGGGTTCATTTGAGATAATTTATCAAGAAAGTCGCCTGTGGTGTACTCTAGCTCGATGAAACGCATTTCTAATGACTTGCATGCTGCAGTCGTATTCTAATACGAATTCTTATGTTGTGGTGAACGGCTGCTGTTAGTAAACGTTAATCATATGGTTAACACGTTAATATACGGAGTGGTTGGACCCGCAGCTCAGGCGAAAGAAAATATTGCCACTTACCGTAACACTTAATAATTTTTTATAATGGCATTATGTTTCCTCCTTGTTATGAAGAATTATTATTTCTTCTCTTAAAATATTGCGGGGCAATGTTAATGCAGTTGTGCAATATCACGTAGCCAAAGTTATCCAAGGAGCAATTTAACCTGCCGGAATCGCGCACAGATCAGTAGTTAAAAAAATCAATCATGGTCCTTTATACAGCAGGGGTGGGTACTTTATATAAGTCGGAACAAAAGGGGAGCAATACGTCAACAATCGGCGGAACGCAAATTGCAACTGAAATGCGTAGAATTTGTAATTAGCTGCTAAAATACTGAGATCATTGTCGTGTAATGGTTTGGGTCCAGCTTTTTCGTAGTGAACGATCTTTATTAAGTTTCATGAAGCCTTTGAACCATTCTATACCCGCTTCTTTATTTTCTGTCTATTTACTTGGACATTTATCAAGTGCTAAAGCGTATTCAGTTTGTACCATAATTTTGATATTTTCCATATAAGTTATGGAGACAAATATTTTAGGCATTAAAGAAAAACTCATGGAAATTGATTTGCAAAAAGAATTACTCAAAAAAGTCAAATACTTTTTTCTCTACAATATTTTTAGTCGGTTAGGTCAGTTGTTCTCAAAATTTTAGAAAAATAATCATAACTCGAAAACTATAAAAAATCGCGGAACATACATGGGGGTGTTTCGGATGCCCCACGGGGTGTTCTATCTCAGGACTTCCGCTTGACACTACTTTTTGGGACACCCTGTATAGCACTTCTTTTATTATTTACTTAAGCAACAACACATTTTTAGTTCCTATCAAGTCAGGTCTTACAAACCAAAGAAAACGACGGAAGTGGATGCAACCACAGATTAAAAATGCGTTTCTTTTTACGCGTCACTAGACATGGCGCCAAAGGATTTAAGATTATTATATTTAAGTAATCTATATTACAACATACTGAGACAGATATAATATATTGTTTGATTTACAATTATTAGGTTATTGCGATGGAGGTCCAATCCGAACTGAACAAAAATCGAAACGAATAATATGGGTTCCTTACAGTGGCGAAGAGTCCATATAACCCGATTCCCATCGGCTTCCCTTCGAAAAAACGAATCCATGGGCCAACGACATTTTTATTTGTTAAAATTAATATATTCATTTACTTCATTTAAATTGCTAAAATTGACAAAACGCCTACAAAATTTCATAGGCAATGCAAATAATGCCAAATAGAAGCCGATAAATGCCGGCTTACTTCTTCATACAAAAAAAACCCCATACTGGGCATCTCTCCTTTTCATTTCTATGAACTAATCGTCATGCTTTATCTCGTTTTAGCACGCGCAAATGTACTAGGAAATAACTCGATGTCCACCGGGTTGTGATAGAGATAGTTAATTAGAAAACCTACATGTGCAAGCGAGAAAGAACACTAGTGACGTAGATTCCCAAAAACGTTTTTTAATACAATTCATTTATCCCATCAGAGAAAGGCAAAGGCATCTAGCCCGTACAGCCTAGTTCCGAATTACGGATACATTAATCCGTGTGTGCATAATTTTTTTCTGGCGCGTGATTAATTATTGTTGCGGGAACGGGGTACGTTAAATTCAAGATACGCCAAAAGTCACCAAAAGACAACTAATTTATTTGTCGACTAACAATCAAACACTTAAAACACACAATAACGCGAGAATATTCTCGCGCGGATCGAAAAATCTAGAACGCTCTGGAGCTCGCTACGACCGACCAGCGTGTGTGACGTGCAAGACCTTATCCATACGACTATAAGACTAATTCCGCTTGCACGGTCTCTCGTGGTCGTAACATTATTATCCGTGGCTTTTTAGTTTTATATCGTGGCTCTGGCCTTGAAAATATTGCTCACTTATGAACACAAACCAAAGAAGACATTTGTTGTGTTGCTGAAGTGTGTTGAATTTGTATTGTGTATTGTATGTTGTGGAGTCGTCGTCGTGTAGTTGTTCGTTCGTTAGAAATGGTTATCGAAAGATACTTCGTTCTCAAAAGTAAGTTTTGTAAACAATAAACATGATTAACTATAATTACCGCGCAACCCCAAATATGACCATTTGATTAACGCAAAAATGCATTTTTAAACGTTTCCATACATCAAATTTACGACAAGTATATATGGATGGCAGGCGCAAGTAAGTTAAATAAAATGTTTTGTTGTCTATGTTTACTTTTTGTTGGGAATAAAGTTTAGTTTGGAGTAGCACAGGTTTTACTGTGCTTACAGGGTGTAACAGGGGGGGTGGATCATCGTAAGTCAATCGATGGGGGACTTCAATACCTATCGATATAACCCCTATGTATGTTCAGCGATTTTCAATAGTTCCAAAGTTATTGAGATTTTTGTGAAATTTTTGTAAGAAGCCGGAATTCAGTATAAAAGTCTTCACTGTAGCTTAACTACTGGACCTGCTTGCATGATTTTTTTTCTAGAAATAGTTCAATAGTGAGTCTTTATAATTATGATACCGATTTGAGTCATGACCTTATCATATTGGAGTAAAAAAATAATTCTTCACAAAAGTTTTACGAATCGAATTGTGTCTACCAACTTTCAAAGCCTCCAGTGAAAAAAAAGTGCCTGTGTTTTTTTTCTAGAACTTATTTTAAAAACTACTCACATTCATGGATAGTATACCCTGAAAATTTCATTTCGCTACTACTAGAGCATCATAACGAAAATTGAACGCGAATGGCACAGGTTTCATAAATCAGTGTTTTTATTTTTCATGAAAAACTTTAATTTAAAAAATTAAACCAAACTAAACTTTATTCCTAACAAAAAGTAAACATAAACAAGAAAACATTTTATTTAACTTACTTGCGCGTCGGCGAACTTCGGCCCAAGGGTTTTGGAAGTTTAGGCCTCGAGCTATCTCCAGGCCGCTGTCTCACGAGTTCTTCTCGTTCGGGATAACTAGCCCGCAGGTAACCCGAGGCTTCACCTCGTCTTGCCTCTTTACCGCGTATTGCACGCCCGTTTTGGGCTGGATCTCCGCGATAAACTCCTTCAGCCACTGGAGGACACTCCAGTCAGACCTGTCAGAGCACCAGAGCTTAAGGCATCCTCCCTCGATGAGGGGTCTGCCATCAAACTCCGGCCCCCGATCGACAGGGTCCCACGTCCGTGACTGGAACTTGACCTTCGCCTCCATTTTGGTGAGGATCTCGTCGGCCAGCCTGTTATCCATCTCGCCTTCCCTCTCGGAGGTTACTGCCACCTCCAAGTCCATCTTTGCCACTTCGGCGTAAGTGGTAGGGGGCGTCGTGGCTTCGATTCGCAGCCTCTTGTGAGTGTGCACGTGAGAACCCGGCCTTGGAGACAGGGTCTCGTCAGCACGGTCACGTTTAGCCGCGGCTCGTTCAGCCTTCCCTGTACGCTTGGATTTCTTCAACCAAATGTTGAAACCAAATGAAAACATCCAAATGTTTGCATCTGAGTGCTCCTGCATTAAATTTAGGTTTGTTAACAAATTGACTAACTTTCGGAATAATAAAATGTCCAAATAATACTTCGTATTCAAATGGCAAATTTTATGATTTTTCCACCTCTCTGTCTTTGAAGTCCGATTTCAGCAAAAGTAGCCCATTAAGTACCAGTTTTTATTAATGATTATGAAAGCTGAGAGTCTAGCGCAGTTTTTAAAGTTATTTAGGAGCCATGTAGCTACCTCCTTTTATTTTAAATTTAACGTTGAAATTGTAAGACATTATTTATAGAACGTAACTTTTCAGTTTGTACCATAATTTTGATATTTTTCATATAAGTTATGGAGACAAATATTTTAGGCATTAAAGAAAAACTCATGAAAATTGATTTGCAAAAAGAATTACTCAAAAAAGTCAAATACTTTTTTTTCTACAATATTTTTAGTCGGTTAGGTCAGTTGTTCTCAAAATTTTAGAAAAATAATCATAACTCACAAACTATAAAAAATCGCGGAACATACATGGGGGTGTTTCGGATGCCCTACGGGGTGTTCTATCTCAGGACTTCCGCTTGACACTACTTTTTGGGACACCCTGTATAGAGCTTCCTTCAGCAGAATACTTAAGACCATAAGTTCTAGTATACTTTAAATATTTCAATAATCGTTTCACATATGTACAATGTTCTTTGGAATAGTAATTATTAAATTGACTTAAAAAGGATACTGAATATGCAATATCAGGCCTTGTTAACACTGCCAGATACATTAGGCTTCCTATGATCTGCTGATATGGAAAATTATCTGTAAAATGCTCATTATTAGAAACATTTAACTTTATCTCCATTGGAGTCCTAACAGGTTTACACTGACTCATTCTGAATTTATGCAACAGCTGATCAATATAATCTCTTTGACTTAGGGTCACAGTTTGCTAACATTGATTGAAATTAACATTCACGCCAAGACATTTCCTTATTTCTCCCAAATCTTTCATTTTGAACTGATTACCTAACGCGTGCTTTAAACTGTTAGTCTCATTATCGTCATTAGAAAAAATAAAAAAATCGTCCACAAACAATGCAACAATAGTCTTCAATTGACCTTGCATTTTTGTATACATACATGGTTCAATCTTTGATCTAGTATGATTTAAGTTTAATCAACACTCATCTAATTTCTTATTCCATGCTCTTGAGGACTGTTTTAACCCGTAAAAGCCTTTTTTAATTTAAGAACCTGACCTTTCTGAGTTCATTCAGGAAAACCTTTCGGTATCTTCATAAAAACAGTTTCCTCAAAATCACCGTTCAAGAAAGCAGTAGTCACATCTAGATGCGTGGTACTCAGCCTTAGTTTACTGACAATGCAAATAATAACCTTAAAGTTGTATGTCTTACTACTGTTGAAAATGTTTCTGTAAAGTCCACACGTTCGACTTGCGAAAACCCCTTTGCAACCAACCTCGCACGAAAACGAACTTTATTTTCATTGTCATATTTCTTACGAAGCACCCATTTGCACTGTACGACTCTACCATCAATTGGAGCATCACTTAACTCCCACGCATCATTGTCCACAAAACATTGCAACTCTTCTCGCATTGTCGACTCCCACTGCTCCTTCTCTGGTAACCATGCGGCTATAATCATCGATAAACAATATAAAGTATCGGGAACCTCCAATAGAATTTTTGCTAAATTGACCACATACATCTGAATTTATGGTGTGCAGTAGCTCTTTAATTCTATTGCCATTCTGTGGAAAAGGTAATCGACTCTGTTTACCTTCGCAGCACACTATGCAGGACGACTTCGAAACATCTGCCTTTTTATCCAGTGTGAGCCCTTCCACGGCATCTTGCATTCTATTTAGATAATTGCTGTTGACATGCCCAAGTCTGCGATGCCAAATAACACATGAGTCCACTGCTGCTGCCATCAATGCTTCAGGTAATCTCAGCTTGTAAACACCATTTATCAGTGAAGCTGTACCAACTAATTCACCTTTTTTTTTTCTTTTCCTAACTGACTAACGATGATGGCTTGGAGGAGCCTTGTCATCATCACCGGGCTTGCGGGGGAGCGGATGGCTCTCACCCCTAAGGCTAATTCACCACACCGTAAAGATGGAGGTCGGCGATTCCACCATATCGTTCTTACCAATTTTCTTCTGTCTCTCGGAATACACGCACGAACGAAGTAACAACGATCAAGGTGGTAGGAAACTTTTAAATATCATAGTTTCAATTATTTGCGTGACGTACGAAGTCATGGATGAACAATTATCTAGGCGAATTGAAATAAGCGTTCGCAATAAGCTTATTCTTCTTGTAAAGCCAGAATCGTCGAACAAATGCTTCAGTTTTTCCCATAATTCTTTAGTACTCTTCGAATCTTTGATGTGAACATAAAGCGACGAGTCGATCGACAAGATCAACTTTGCTCTGGTTTTCGCGTCTGCTGCGGCTTTTTCTGGTTTTGTAATTTTGACGAAATCAAAAGTTCCTTCCAATATAAGAAAACCTTCTGAAAATATTCACCCTTCGCCACTGGTAGGTAGATTGTAATTTATTACCCTAATGGCCGCGCGGCCGGGCCGACAAAGGACGCCAACGCCGCCGAGACTCTTTTGATAGACGCCGCCTGGGAGTCTGTTTCTTATCCGAAAATCGTTTGTCCGAAAATCAAAATCCCTAACACGTTTGCTATAATCATCAAAATCCATAATGTTCGAATATACGAAATTTCATAATCCCTAATTGTCTTTAATTCTAATCATTTTGTGTCATAATATCGATTTCTATAATAATCAAATCTCCTAAAAGGAGAACACCCGATTCCATACAAACTTGGGCCCAACGTTACAAAGCTGAAAGTTGGCCATCAGACAAAGCATATAAAAGGTTTCCATGAGACGAATTTTCAGGTTGGATCAAGCAATGGCCAAATCACTAAAAATACAGTGAATATTTTTGAGGTTATCTGTTTTTCTATTATGAAAGAAAGCTTGTAGGGTGTTTCTTTTATAAGTTTTGCATTACAGATTGTATATACAAGCTATCAAACAGTACAGATAAAGTGGTAAGATGTTATCAAGACATAGGCTATATGTCATCCATATTGGTCAGGGAACCTTGTATATGCCCGTGAAATATGATTTTGTGATTTGTTAAGTTGTTGGGTAACTCTGAATATTAATAACAGAATATTAACAACATATATTCCCAAGCGTCGTTGGCGGCGCTCAATGCCCGGTCAACCCTGCACCCCACTGCACCGCGCATACACGCAACCACGCTACATAGTAGGTAATGAGAATAAATCTATGAATATTGCAATCATTCGACTTATGAAGTCAAAGTCTTATATCTTAGACATTCTTCTGGGTGTCAGTCTCCTCCTCATTTATCCTGGGTGGGATTCGAACCCCTGACCCCTGGTTTAGAAGCCAGAATTCACTAGCAACTGCTCCATCGAGCCAGTCAACTATAAAACCAATTTATTAGATTTTTCATTAAAGTTAATAATTTACTAGGTAACTCTAAATGCATATTTGCTTATGGCTGGACAGAGCAGTACAGTATAAAAAAATAAATATAAATAAATATACACCGTGAAATTTTAGTGGTTGTTTTCCCGAAGCAGAACGATTTACCCATCGTAGTACTATCGAACCATGCTAATTATTTCGTGAAAACGTAAGAAAAAAATCTCAACTTTTCAAAAAAAATATTATTTAACTCGAAACAGTGAGAAATGATAGTAGTAGTAATAGTAGGTAGATACCTACGTAGATTGTAATTTATTACCCTAATGGCGGCGCGGCGCGGCGGCGGCGACGACTCTTTGATAGAGCCGCGCACCGGGCGCGAGCGCACTACCGATACCTACGGACTCCTCAGTCCCGCTGCGTGCGCCGTCCGCTGCGCACGCACGCACGCCGCTCGCCGCCCGCCGCCTACGCATGCGTGACGCGATACCGTGAGGTCAAAATGGATCGCCATTATGTTTATTCGAATGTGGAGTATGTGTCTAGCAGATGTTAGTCCAGTCAAATTAGGTAAAAATCTCGGAATTCGAGATACCCAGCTGTAAGTCTGTAAATACTTGGATATTGACCCCCTAAAAGTGGTCTCAAAACCTACATATGGTAGGGTGTACGCAACTATTAAATTTTCAGGGACAAATGTCACAAATATCAGTTTTATGAACTTTTGAGCGAAACGGGAAGTTTTATCATTTATTTATTTATTTATTTAAAACAAGGTACACCAACAGAACATATACAAAACATTAAATTATAATATCTTATTGTACTAGTCTAGTATATGCACCAATTACAGGTGTACACAGCATTACTTAACCTATTATTACCTTATTACTATTACATCTAATAACTTAACTTACTTTACTAAATACTTTATTCGGTATCGAAAGAGCAATGGAGTTTGCGTTTAAATTGGTGCATGGAGTCATGGAAAATGTCAGCGCTGGGGTCTCTCCCTACAAGTCGTCTGTACTGGTCGTAGCATCTTGCTAATGGGGCATGATGGCCAAGGTTAGACTTGCTAAGAGGTGTGTGGAAGATTTTTGAAATTGTACGACGAGGATTCCTGTAAGGAACGACCAACCCGACACGTCCCACAAGCTCCGAGCATTTTACCCTGTTGTTGATGAGTCCATGCAAAAACGATAAATCCAAGATTGAACGGCGATGACGCAAGGTTTCAATTTTAAAGAATTTCAATCTAGAAATGTACGGGGCCCTGTGGCTGATTCCTTGAGATCGAAAAGCAAGCGACTTCGTGAAGGATCTCTGTATTTGTTCTATTCTTTGGGAGTGAATAGCATAGGAAGGACTCCATATTACACTGGCATACTCTAAGTGGCTTCGTACCAAGGTATTATAGAGCAATTTGTGGGTGGAAACGCGTCGAAAACACTTACTGTTCCTTCTAACAAATCCCAACATTTGTGCGGCTTTCTTGACAGTGTTATTAATATGTGGCGAGAGTTTTAATTTCTTGTCAAGGGTTACTCCTAGATCGCGGATCTCGTCTACTTCAGTTAATATTGAGGTGCCAATTGTATAAAGAGATTGTTGTGGATTTTTCTTTTTGTGTACTTTATATGATAGCATTTATTTATGTTAAGCGTCATTAAATTAGTGCTACACCACTGATCAATTCTATTTAAATCCTGCTGAATAAGATAGGAATCTGCATGATTACTACATGGTCTGTAAATTTTGAGGTCGTCGGCAAACAATGAATATTTACAGTGTGTAATGTGATTCTTAATGTCATCTATGAATACTAGAAACAGTGTAGGACCCAGATGGGACCCTTGTGGCACTCCGGAGAGAGCCGCGTATTCGTGAGATTCGTATCCGTCAACAACAACTGATTGTAACCTATTTTCCAGATAGGATTGGAACCAACATAAAAACCTTCCGATTATGCCATAACACTCGAGTTTAGCCAGGAGAAGAGGATGATTTACCGTGTCAAATGCACTACTGAAGTCCGTGTATATCGCATCGACTTGACCTCCCTTGTCTACAACCTCTGTAATGTCTGACACAAAGACAGAGAGGTTAGTTTGAGTAGATCGACCATGACGGAATCCATGCTGGTTATCACTCAATAAAGATTCTACTTGGCGACTTAGGTGCGGGTGTATTAAAATCTCAAATAATTTGGAAAAAGCTGATAGTATTGAGATGGGCCGGTAATTTTGAATATCATTTAAATCGCCTTTTTTATAAATGGGCACAATTCTTGCTTTTTTCCACTCATGTGGAAAAATTCCACTAGAGAGGGATTTATTAAAAATTAGTGATAAAGGTAAAGCAAGTGATGAGCCACAGCACTTAATAAATATTGGAGGTATATTGTCAGGCCCGGATCCTTTATTGATATCGAGAAGTTTAATTTGCTCAAAAACTTCTGACTCCGTAAACTGCAACATACATGTATAATTGGAAGTTACAGAGGGCAGGGAGGTGAGTGTGCAAGGAGATGATGGAAGAGTAAACTTGGATTGGAAGTGGCGTGCGAATAAATTAGCTATGTCAGGACCTGTGTTTGCAGAAGATGAATTGAGATGCATGTTTGTGGGTAATTTTGAGTGATGGCCACGTTTTTCTTTGATAAATTGCCAAAATGCTTTAATGTTCTTGTTTATGTTATTTTCAATATTAGTATTATGTGTTATGTTGCATTTATTAATTAATTTATGACATCTTTCACGAAGTAGCTCGTATTCTAATTTATCGCGAGGGTTCCCAAACTTTCGATACATTTTCCTTAATTTGTTCTTCTCGCCTAGGAGTTTAATAAGAGAGTTACTGAACCAAGACGGATATTTAGATCTTTTGCGATTGCGTCTTGGCACGGACTCCTCAATTATCCTGTACAACTCACTATAAAGCAAATGTAACATTTCGTTAACATCAAGACACACATCGAACTCCTTGTGCCAGTCTGTAGATTGTATGCTATTGATAATACTTTCATAATCCGCTTTGTGAAAATTGAAGTCACATCTTTCTTTAGGATTAAGGTACTTGAGATCCACGTGCTGTAGAGAAATCAACAAACTAGGGTGCCTGCAGTCTAGTTTACTTAATAGATCCAAGGACTGCTCGACATTTACTTTAATATGACTATTTAAGTTGCTCAGGACGAGATCCAAACACCGGCCATCTGAATTCAAGATACCATTAAACTGACAAAAATTACTAATCGCCATGAAGTCGACGAGTGAGAGACCTAAATTACAATTGTAATTCATTGGTGAGAGTGACGAATTTGAATCATCGGAATTCCATGTTATGAAGCCCATATTGAAATCACCCAATACAATAATTTGATCAGTTTTGTTAATAACACAGTCAACGTTACTAAGAAAATTATTCAAGGTTTCCAGTTTGGTCGGCGGAGGTAAGTAAATAGCGCAGATTGCAATATCTGTTATTTTGTTGGCAATTTTGACTTGTATAGTAACCCATAAGTCTTCACAGTCGCTTTCCCACTGCTGCATGCGCGTGGAGTATAAAGTATTCGCGACGGCTATCAGAACACCTCCGCCGTCCTTCTTGGAGGACCTTTCACAATCACGATCTCTGCGATATACAACATATTTGGAGCTAATAAATTCTCCATTGCTTACGTTAGAGTTCAGCCACGTTTCTGTAAATACAATGACATCATAATTGGTGATTAGGGTATTATGCAGTACATCTGCAGTTTTGGTACGCAGTCCTCTCACATTTTGATAATACATATCAAGTCCTAGTGCTGTTACATTTTTTGTGAAGAAATGAGATTAAGACTGTCATGGTTGCGAACCAAAAATGACTGACTAAATTCATCTTTACGAACGTAGACTCGCCCGTTGCGCACCCAAACGAATTTGTAACCTTCTTGCTTGGCTTTATGGCGAGCTGCTGCGTGAAGAGACTTGCCTGTTGGTGATAAATGTTCAGCGACAAAAATCGGTTTCTTCTCACCCGCTAATCCGAGATGCTGTGTTGAGAGCTTTTCATTTGGGTTGCTTTTGTTGTAGCGGGAAACTGAGGCCAGAACAGAATCGCGGAGACGAGGATTGCGCAGTTTAACAACGACAGTGCGAGGTCTTTCGGTGTGCGTATTTATTTTGGCAACACGTACGGCATGAGTGATATCGTTATCTCCAATTGGGCAGTCCACAATCTTTGCTAGTTGCAATACTACATTCGGTAGATTTTCGGTTTTATACTCTGGCACACCATTAATCTCAATATTAGCCTCTCTCATGTTCTGTTCAGTCAAGTGAAGCCTGTCCGAGAGGTCCTTGACTGTTTTGTTCAGAGTTTCATGGGATTTTTGGAGTTCCGAAATTATGGCAGTTTTTTGGTCTAGTATGGTCTTCATATCTTCATACTGCTTGTTAATGTACTCCACTGAGTCCCTAAAATCCTCAATACTCTTGTTAATGGTATTAAGTTGCTCCGTGATTACCTCTTTCAGCGTATGCTCAATCACCTTTGAGAGTTCCTGCTTGAGAATCAGCCTTAAAGCATTTTCTGTTACATATTTATCTCCTTCCAAACTCTGCGGTTTTTTAGATCGAAGTGTAACGTTGCTCGTGCCAGCTGTTTCTTCAGAATCTGACTTGTCAAAGGTAGTTTGCGCTGTTTGGCGTACTGGAGTATTCGTGTTATCGTGCTTTGGTTGACTGCTACGACATTCGGGACACTTCCAAGTCCGCCTCTGTTCTTTCTCCATAAGATTAAAACGCCTGATTCCAACATTAGCGCAAATGAGGTCATATTTGGATGTGCAAGTAAAACATACCAAAAATTCTTTATCAGTAATAAGATTACGACAGCCATTGCATTTATTATTGCTGGGTGCCATTATAGCAGTAGTGTCGTGCAGTTACACAAGCACCAAACAAGGCCCAAAAGCAAAGAACACCGCGGAGCAACAGCAGTCAGTGCGCGTAGTGTCGCGCAGTAGACAAATTAAGAAGCAGGTACTCACTCACTACTGTGCAGAACGGTGCGGTGTACACGCTGCGCATGTGTGCGTAGAAGCGAGCGCGCCACGGGTTGTCGTAGGTCAGTGACAAACGCACAAAATAACGACGGTTATGATCTATTTTATCGTATAACTCACTGTGTTCAAAACGTATCGAAAATCCAAAACTACCGTGGTGTTGCCTGAGATTTAGGCTATCTGATGATATATGACACTGTTCCAAACGGTAACTTTTTACACTATTTTAGAAAATAAAACTGAAGAGAAAAGGTAAACGTGTGTTGCTTGTGACAGTTCTTTGGACGGAAGTTGAGTTTATCATAAAAGTGTGTAGGAGAAAATTACTTATCATCCATTTATCTTTAAAAATTGTCTGTACGTTTTATTCCTAAGATTCACCATTTCAGAGATACAGCGATGTAAATAGTTGAAAAAGTTGTATTTTCAAAAGCTTCTAGACCCCCGCGGGATTGTGCTAGACCAGCGGTACTCAACCTTTTTTTTATACGGGCCACAAACACGGTTTAGTCATGATGTCGCGGGCCGCAAGCAGAAATAATTTAGGAGTAAAAAGAATTAGTTTTCCAAAATTACTTTAATGGTCGAGAAAGTGAAGGTAGTTACAATAAAATTAAAAATATTAGCCAAGATAACGATAAGACAGAAACTAAAATTTTGAAAAATAGTAATAACAGATGTAAATCATTCAATGTGATGTTTGAAACTGTGAACGCTTTTTCATTACTTTGTCCAGATCTGGCTTGTCGCTGCACGCTAACCTTATTACATCATCCAGGTGAGAATCTGTAAGTTTGTTCCTATGCAAGTTCTTTATGTATTTCATTTTTGAGAATGACGACTCACACAGGTACGTAGACCCAAAAAATGTTAATAAGGTTTGGGCACTTCTCTGAACCATTTTATATTTTTGGGGAACAATGCTCCAAAATTCTACATATTCTTTGTTTTCCCTTTTTTCTTTAAACAGAACTTCTAGGTTGGTGTCATTTTTAAAATCGATGAATTCATCAAACAACTGTGAATAATTACAGTTTAAAACTGAAGCCAACTCACCAATAGTTGTTGTTTCTAAATGCCATGGATTTTCTACCAGTAACAAACATTTTCTTATTTTTCTTAGATCCTGAAATCTTTTTTGGAACTCGTTTAACAGTGCAGTTATATAATCCAAAAATATAACACAGTTTTTCTCAGAAATGTTGGAAAGGTCTTCTGTGGTCTTTAACATAGTGGAAAAATTTTGCAGATTTTTGTTCTGTAATTCTTTATAAAAAATACTTATCTTTTCTTCAAAAGCAAATACTGTATTGGCCATATTGGAGACTATCTTATCCTTACCTTGCAAACTCTGATTCACATTATTTAATTTTTCTGTGATATCACAAAGAAAAGCTAAAAGACACCACCATTCATCCTGTTGTAATTCAGGGTAAATTTTATTATTTTGGTCTAAAAAAAGCATTATTTCATGGCGTAAAGAAAAAAACCTTTCCAAAACTTTTCCTCTACTAAGCCATCGCACCGAGGTATGTAAAAGGACGTCGCTATACTCGCTTTTTAATTCTTCCAAAAGACATGTAAATTTTCTGTGGTTCAATTCTTTTGCTCGTATATAATTGACAATATTGATTACTGTCTTCATTACTGCTTCTAAATCGGGATTCACAGCACGCGCGATCAAGTTTTCTTGATGGATAAAGCAGTGAAATGTCACTAAATTAGTTAAATTATATTTTTTCTTAAACAACGCAATAAATCCATTTTCGGACCCAGTCATTGAAGGACAGCCATCTGTACAAACACACACAATTTTTTTAATGTCAATATCATTCTGCTCTAAATAATTGCAAATAGTATCAAGGTAATCTATGCCTCGGGTTTGACCTTTCATTGATAAAAATTTCAAAACTTGTTCGACAATTAGATTATTCTCGGTACAATATCTAACAAACAACGAGCATTGCGATGTAGCTGAAATATCGGTACTGGAATCGAAAGCCAAACTAAAAAACTTGCACTTTCTCAGGTTATCCAAAACATCTTCATGAATATATTTAGAAATGTCTTCAATACGCCTCGTACAGGTTGAGTCGGAAAGCTGTATTTTTTTTATATCAGCTAGTATTTGTTTCTTGTTACTGAATTTATCAAAAAGTATATCAGCAGCACTAACAAAGCATTCTTTTACGATTTCTGCATCTGTAAAAGGTTTCATATGCTTACCAAGAATGTAACAAAGGAGAACACCCGATTCCATACAAACTTGGGCCCAACGTTA
This sequence comes from Maruca vitrata, assembly GCA_039566165.1. Lineage (NCBI taxonomy): Eukaryota > Metazoa > Arthropoda > Insecta > Lepidoptera > Crambidae > Maruca > Maruca vitrata. The sequence goes on along the minus strand of CM076938.1, from coordinate 2,299,737 downwards.
CAAAGCTGAAAGTTGGCCATCAGATAAAGCATATAAAAGGTTTCCATGAGACGAATTTTCATGTTGATCCGCAATGGCCAAATCACTAAAAATACAGTGAATATTTTTGAGGTTATCTGTTTTTCTATTATGAAAGAAAGCTTGTAGGGTGTTTCTTTTTTAAGTTTTGCATTACAGATTGTATACAAGCTATCAAATCATCCGAGGCGATAGTATCCTTCCTCCCCTTTTCCTTCCCCCGTCATATATCCTTGCTACTCGTGGGAACGCAATGACCTTGTTAAAACAATGCACAAGGCAGAATGGCGGCGACGTGGTCCACAACCCGTCACGTCACGTTTCCCACAGAGGTGAAAAGTGGATCGCTGGAAGTGATATCTGCCTACCCCTCTGGGAAAAAGGCGTGATTGTATGTATGTATGTATACAAGCTATCCAACAGTACAGATAAAGTGGTAAAATGGTATTCAAGACATAAGCTATATGTCATCTATATTGGTCAGGGAACCTTGCATGCCCCACTGCACCGCGCACACACGCAAGCACGCTACATAGTAGGTAATGAGAATAAATCTATGGATATTGCAATCATTCGACTTATGAAGTCAAAGTCTTATATCTTAGACATTCTCCTGGGTGTCAGTCTCCTCCTCATTTATCCTGGGTGGGATTCGAACCTATGACCCTTGGTTTAGAAGCCAGAATTCACTAGCAACTGCTCCATCGAGCCAGTCAACTATAAAACCAATTTATTAGATATTTCATTAAAGTGAATAATGAACTAGGTAACTCTAAATGCATATTTGCTTATGGCTGGACAGAGCAGTTCAATATAAAAAAAATAAATGTAAGAAAAGCAGGTCATTACAAAATAATAATAAATTATTTTATTCATCCTTATCATCATAATACATCTAAAAAAAATAGCATCTAAAAACTGTGCGTCTTCTTCTTCTTCTTCAGCTCTGTATCACCCATTGTTGGGTATAGGCCTCTTCATGTGCTTTCCATTTGACCCGGTCTTTTGCTGCTCGCATCCAGGTCTTGCCCAATATTTTTGTGATATCGTCGGCCCAACGCATAGGTGGTTTCCCAACGTTTCACCGTCCGAGTCTAGGTCGATTCGGCATTTCTGCGTGCCTATCTGCCATCTTCTCTTCTGCACATATGTCCGGCCCGTCTCCACTTCAACTTCGTCACAATCGATGTAATGTCCGTGACTCCGGTACGTCTCCGAATGATAGTATTTCGGATACGATCTAAATAAATATGATAAATAATAAAACATTTTAATTATTAATCGACATCAATCAAATCGATCAATGTCATAAGTAGATTCTGTTTACTATACTCTATGGATAGATTTCTGTATCACGTTTGCGAAGATAGCTACGTTATTAATAAATAATATAAATGAACGTTTACAAAACCAGTAACATAAGGAAAATAAAAAAAATCTGCTTTTTTCCCTGTTGGCCATTGCTGTTTTGGCTAAGATTTCTATAAGTTAACTTACAAAAATAGACAGATTTTTTGATATACAGGGTGTCCCAAAAAGTAGTGTCAAGCGGAAGTCCTGAGATAGAACACCCAGTGGGGCATCCGAAACACCCCCATGTATGTTCCGCGATTTTTTATAGTTTTCGAGTTATGATTATTTTTCTTAAATTTTGAGAACAACTGTCCTAACCGACTAAAAATATTGTAGAGAAAAAAGAATTCCACTTTTTTGAGTAATTCTTTTTGCAAATCAATTTTCATGAGTTTTTCTTTAATGCCTAAAATACTTGTCTCCATAACTTATATGGAAAATATCAAAATTATGGTACAAACTGAAAAGTTACGTTCTGTAAATAATGTCTTACAATTTCAACGTTAAATTTAAAATATTAGGAGGTAGTTGCATGGCTCCTAAATAACTTTAAAAACTGCGCTAGACTCTCACCTTTCATAATCATTAATAAAAAATGGTACTTAATGGGCTACTTTTGCTGAAATCGGACTTCAAAAACAGAGAGGTGGAAAAATCATAAAATTTTCCATTTGAATACGAAGTATTATTTGGACATTTTATTATTTCTAAAGTCAATAAGATTGTTAACAATCAAAATTATACCAGAAATGCTAAGAAATAACCACTTGAAAGTTGAATTTGTGATACTTAAAAATTTAATTAAGTTTAAAAATGGGAACTTTATTAAAAAAAAAAGTTATCGTTTTTGATTATTTATTGTAAAAAATTTATAAGTAAAAGTTTATTAAAGTCCATAAAGAAAGTAAAGTTCGTCAAGTTCGTCGTAACAAAGGTATTGCATGTGAAAACAGAGTTAGCGCAATGAAGCTTAAATTAAACAAAAAAAAGCATCCAAATGTTTCCATCTGAGTGCTCCTGTATTAAATTTAGGTTTGTTAACAAACTGACTAACTTTCGGAATAATAAAATGTCTAAATAATGCTTGTTCATCAAATAGCAAATTTTATGATTTTTCCACCTCTCTGTCTTTGAAGTCCGATTTCAGAAAAAGTAGCCCATTAAGTACCATTTTTTATTAATGATTATGAAAGGTGAGAGTCTAGCGCAGTTTTTAAAGTTATTTAGGAGCCATGCAACTACCCCCTAATATTTTAAATTTAACGTTGAAATTGTAAGACATTATTTACAGAACGTAACTTTTCAGTTTGTACCATAATTTTGATATTTTCCATATAAGTTATGGAGACAAATATTTTAGGCATTAAAGAAAAACTCATGAAAATTGATTTGCAAAAAGAATTACTCAAAAAAGTGGAATACTTTTTTCTCTACAATATTTTTAGTCGGTTAGGTCAGTTGTTCTCAAAATTTAAGAAAAATAATCATAGCTCGAAAACTATAAAAAATCGCGGAACATACATGGGGGTGTTTCGGATGCCCCACGGGGTGTTCTATCTCAGAACTTCCGCTTGACACTACTTTTTGGGACACCCTGTATATACACCGTGAAATTTTAGTGGTTGTTTTCCCGTGGCAGAACGATTTGCCTTTGGTAATACTATCGAATCATGCAAAAAATTCCTCGAAAAAAAAATTTTTTTTTTTCAAATTTTCAAAATAATAATTTTCCAACTCGAAAACGAGAGCAGTTATCGCTAATTTATAAGATGTGACGTAATAAGGTACTGCTTGCCGCATGAAATCGATGCTTAAAGCTGAAGAAGCTCGACACCCTAAGTCATAAAGCGGTTCGAACGTGCTTTTGAGTTTCGATTCAACCTTTCATAAAACCGGCATTTATTGATTTTAACAAAAAAGAACTGCACAAATCTATTGTACTACTAAGATAGAATCATTTTACTGCGGGAAAACAACCACTAAAAGTTCTATCTCAGGACTTCCGCTTGACACTACTTTTTGGGACACCCTGTATAATTTAATCCTGTAACGTTGGGCCCAAAATGGTGGTTCTCCTTTCGTATGATGCCTTAGTTACCGCGGAGTCTTGTGACAATGCAACAGACATAACATTCTGTTGTTGATTTAATGATCTCTTAAAAAACTGCAATTTTTCATTTCTTAAAGACGATCCAGGAGGAAACGTGTCGTTGAACGAATTATGTTTTGTAGTAAAATGACGAGAAATATTGTATTTCTTCAATGTAATACTTTCACGACATATCAAACAAGTAGCTGCACTGTTTTTGTTAGGCACAACAAAATATTCAGTTTCCCACTCATCTTGAAACAATCTATTTTCATCAGATATCTTTCGTTTATACTTAGAAGATACTCCTGACATTGTTTTTAAATTAAAACAATAACGAAACACTGAACAACTTCAATAAGTCAAACTCAAAACAAGTTGCAACCGGCAAACAGAACGACACGCGCTCACGTAGAAGAGGGATTCCCGCTCGCGGACCTCCCTTTCTGCCAAACACTCACTGGATGGAACGCACCGCCGACCGCGGCCGGCTATCTAGTTACCTATTGTTTTTCTCTGCTGCTCGTGCACTATTTCGCCGACGCGTCGCGAATGGGCGCGAAATTCAAAATAGTATACAATTATCTCTGAGTGTACGCGGGCCACTGATAAAGGCCCGGCGGGCCACATGCGGCCCGCGGGCCGCAGGTTGAGTATAGCTGTTTTAGACCAATAGTAGTTTGGTATGATAACTCAGTTGTTAAATATTCATTTTGCAAAATAATTATTTGTTAAATGAAAATTTAACTGTTGATCATTTGGTCAAAAAGTAAGTCAAAATTTATAAAATGATGATTTGACGAAACCATTTTTTGGCCAAACATTTTTTGAATAAAACAAAATTATAAATAATCATTCATAATTCGGACTAATAATATTATGATAAAGCTCCATTCGTAGTAACGAACATTATACTATGTAACACTTCGGGCATTTAACTTTATAGCAAGTAATTTTAGGAGATTTGATTATTATAGAACTCGATATTATGACAAAAAATGATTAGAATTAAAGACAATTAGGGATTATGAAATTTCGTACATTCGAACATTATGGATTTTGATGATTATAGCAAACGTGTTAGGGATTTTGATTTTCGGACAAACGATTTTCGGATAAGAAACAGACTCCCGTGGTGATGTGATCTCGCAGGTGCCACAGCCCCGGACGATCGTAACCGCTACCTAGCGGCTGGTCGATCACGGGCAGTTCGCGATGATTTGAAAAGTGCGATAGTGGACGCTTTATATGTGGTTAATTATAATCTAACCAGATAAAACGTGCGTGATTGTGTGTGGAACGCAGTGGCTTACATTTTGATAATTGCTCCGGTACCAGGAAGAGTAAGTAATTGTACATAATTTGTGAATGGGGAACATTTATTATGTTAGGTAGGATATTCAAATCAGTGTAAATACGTTGAATATTTTAAACACGCCATAAATACTTTATTACCTAATTCTGTAAGAAATTATTATTTTCAGACAATCTTAATTCTTCTTTTTGATGACCCGATGTTTATCTATTTAAACATTATGTTCGTAATTTAGTAGGTAAAGTATTTACGATGGTAATAAGCCCGCAAAAGAATGAAGGAAATATGGAAATCACTTGTTAGTAAGTTAAAATCAACTTGTTGATACCTGCTATCGGTATCAATCAGCTGATCGATCGGTCAATAACCTGTCGAATCATTAGGCCTGTCCTCCACCGAACCGGAACCGGAGCGAGGCAGCGGAGAGCAGGGCTTGGAATACCGGTAAATTTTTACTCCATGCCCTGCTCATGGTAACGTTACACGAGCCACGATGAAGTATCGATACTTAAAAAGTACTGTCGATAAAATTAACGTTATTTTAGTACTATTATTTACGTTACTGTTATTACAGTTTCAGTATTATTAACGGTATTCCGTTTAATTTATTTATAACGTTACTTGTAAAAAAATTACTGGTTAATAAATTGGAAACGATATTTTGAGACATGTTAGTTCGGCATGTGCACTTTTGCAATAAAAGTTAGTATTTTACTATGATTATTAGGCTCGGAGCACAATCGCGGTTTTATTGGAAGGTAAAACCTCTTAATTGTGCCTTCTCCCCTTGTCCGGGATGATGGTGAGAAATGTTTGTTACCACCTGGTGAGGGGTAATTTGGTTTACCATGAGTAGTAATAAAAAGTTGCTGAATTGAGCCTCGTCTATCAGCTGAAAGCTCCATAACCTTGCGAATCCAATATACCGGGTTCAGCAAATTGTCAGCATGAGGTATTAGTTTCCACCCAGATTGCTGAAATCTGGCGCAGTCAGTCTTTGACCCAAAAATAGGCCAAAGGATTATATTGGTTCCGTCATCAACTATATGTTCGGTAAAGTGCGGCCTGTCGCCATGTCCACTAGGGTCTCGTTCATGTTCTCTAGTTGAATCGGCTCTCTGAGGGCTCGATTCCGGAGGTCGGATCTTCAAAAACACTTCAGCCGCCGGGGCGCATCTTCTGAAAGACTTTATTGGGCCCTCCTCTTTCAAGCAATTTATTAAATTCATCGGGTTCTAACAAATAATCTGAAGATGGTAAGGTATCTTTTTAAATTTATCACAGGTAAAATTATTTGTAATAGATTTAAGAATTTCAGTTCTTCTAGTATTAATAATTGAAGCTCGTTTGCCGCAAATTATTTACGTTATGTCGTTAGACACATCACTAAATTTCTTTTCTTCGACAAATAATTCGTTAATTTTAGTACTAAATTCTTCAAAGGACACAGACTCCAAACTCTTAAACCATGCTAACAAGACAGAAACATTGTTTTGTAGCGTTTCCCTTTGTAAAATAACTGCCTTGGACATTGCCGACAATGTGCGTTCCACTGACGGCAGAAATTTATTTTTATTGAATGGTTTTAAATCATCATTCGTTTCTAATTCCCCCCGGCTTGGATAAGTAGGACTTTTGTGTGTCAATAAAGTTTATATTTAACCAATCCGCCGATTCAAATAATTGTAAGGATTTAATTATGTCAAAATGATGTTAGTCAGTTTTGCCAATGCCAGAATCTTAAGGTAGTATGTAAGGATTTAAAAGAAAAGTCCTCACTTTGTAGGGGTTCACCAGATGCAACAGGTTCTCTGGAGTTGTTACCCTCAGATACCACGTGTGCTTGTAACCCGGTTTGTTCAGAATGACTACTCAAAAATTTTTTCATAAAGTTCGTTAAAACTTGAACTTGATTGCACAATTGGTCTAACACTGATAAATTTGAATCGATCTTGGACTTATCCTTTTGTTTCCAATTGGCCCGCTCCACTGAAAAGGCCGTACTTGAAACCGACTGCGACGTCTTCTCCGCTGCCGTCCTCGCTGCCTACAAGTGCTACCAGCTGCAGAGGTCTCCATTGTGTGCACTAACTTTGACACTACTATGACCTCTTAGTTCGTGTTATCACCGCGAAATTCAGCAAAACAATGAAGAAGGTTTAAGCGCCATCTTACACGATACCTCCGCTCTGTTGGGGGTAATTCGTTAACATTCCAGGAAGTCATGGCGCGGAACGAGAATTAAGGCGGGAAACCAGTGTTGCCAGTCGAGAAATCGTGTTTTCTACTAGAAAAATGCCTTTAGTCCTCGTTCATAACTGATCTTTGGTAACCAGATACGAATATGGATTTTTTTTCTTGCTTTTTAGACTGTTAAATCCCGCAATTATAATGTAATTGATACAGAAATTTATACAGCAATTAAGGACCTAGAAAATCATATTATAACTGTTGGGCACTGTTTAGATATAATTTCACCGTTTAAAATTTAGTATGGAAAATATTTTATTTTTAAGTCTAAAATAATTTAGTTTTTGGGTAGGCATTGAGTTGTACTTGTCATTTTATTAAATACAGGGTGTCCCAAAAAGTAGTGTCAAGCGGAAGTCCTGAGATAGAACACCCCGTGGGGCATCCGAAACACCCCCATGTATGTTCCGCGATTTTTTATAGTTTTCGAGTTAAGATTATTTTTCTAAAATTTTGAGAACAACTGACCTAACCGACTAAAAATATTGTAGAGAAAAAAGTATTTGACTTTTTTGAGTAATTCTTTTTGCAAATCAATTTTCATGAGTTTTTCTTTAATGCCTAAAATATTTGTCTCCATAACTTATATGAAAAATATCAAAAGTATGGTACAAACTGAAAAGTTACGTTCTATAAATAATGTCTTACAATTTCAACGTTAAATTTAAAATAAAAGGAGGTAGCTGCATGGCTCCTAAATAACTTTAAAAACTGCGCTATACTCTCAGCTTTCATAATCATTAATAAAAACTGGTACTTAAGGGGCTACTTTTGCTGAAATCGGACTACAAAGACAGAGAGGTGGAAAAATCATAAAATTAGCCATTTGAATACGAAGTATTATTTGGACATTTTATTACTTCTAAAGTTAATAAGATTGTTAACAATCAAAATTATACCAGAAATGCTAAGAAATAACCACTTGAAAGTTTAATTTAGAGTAGGAAAGCGGACCCCGGGCTCCGCAAGGATGCAACCGGGAAAACGCCAAGATGATGATGATGATTAGGAGCCATGCAGCTACCTCCTTTTATTTTAAATTTAACGTTGAAATTGTAAGACATTATTTATAGAACGTAACTTTTCAGTTTGTACCATAATTTTGATATTTTCCATATAAGTTATGGAGACAAATATTTTAGGCATTAAAGAAAAACTCATGAAAATTGATTTGCAAAAAGAATTACTCAAAAAAGTCAAATACTTTTTTCTCTACAATATTTTTAGTCGGTTAGGTCAGTTGTACTCAAAATTTTAGAAAAATAATCATAACTCGAAAACTATAAAAAATCGCGGAACATACATGGGGGTGATTCGGATGCCCGACGGGGTGTTCTATCTCAGAACTTCCGCTTGACACTACTTTTTGGGACACCCTGTATATACACCGTGAAATTTTAGTGGTTGTTTTCCCGTGGCAGAACGATTTGCCTTTGGTAATACTATCGAATCATGCAAAAAATTCCTCGAAAAAAAAATTTTTTTTTTTCAAATTTTCAAAATAATAATTTTCCAACTCGAAAACGAGAGCAGTTATCGCTAATTTATAAGATGTGACGTAATAAGGTACTGCTTGCCGCATGAAATCGATGCTTAAAGCTGAAGAAGCTCGACACCCTAAGTCATAAAGCGGTTCGAACGTGCTTTTGAGTTTCGATTCAACCTTTCATAAAACCGGCATTTATTGATTTTAACAAAAAAGAACTGCACAAATCTATTGTACTACTAAGATAGAATCATTTTACTGCGGGAAAACAACCACTAAAATTTCACGGTGTATGTGTTTTCTGAACCTATTAATAAGTTTTTATGGTAAAAAAAGGCAGGAAAAATTTCCTCGTATGCATAGATGTTATGCAAAACAGATATAACAAGACTGTTTTTTATTAAAAAGTTATGAAAAAAAAATATTCTCAGATAGTAAACTCAGCTATGAAAGTGAAAAAATATTAATAATTGATAACCAGTTATGAACAGAGAAAACATAAACCATTTTCGTAGCTGGTTACGACTCATGGTTACAAAAACGAAAAGTAAATTCCAGTTTTGTAACTGGTTATCAAGTAAGAAAAAATATCCATGTTCGTATCTGATTACCAAAGATCAGTTATGAACGTGGACTAAGGGAAAAATGCATGGCCTCTCACCATCATCCCGGACAAGGGGAGGAGGCACAATGAACATAAAATCTACGAATTATGAAAAAGTAAAAATAAATCTCTATTTTGTTTACATACTAAAATATAATCTTAAACGAAGTCTCGTAACCATCCGAAGCAACATGAAAAGGAAATAATCAATTTTAATTAAGTACTACACGTTGATCTATATCACCATGATTAAAACATAAGACAGAAACAAATATTATAACATAAGCGATATTGGAATTGTGTTAATGATTGACAAAACATACCTACATCAACTTAAACAATATGTACAAAATTTTAATGAAATGAAACTAAAATATGAATGACGTTGATAAATAATAATAATAATAAAGGCGTAGGGATGTGACACCCCCAAAAGAGGCAACAACTCCTACCAGTGCAGTCAGTCTCCGCAGGGCAGCCAGTGGCGGGCTGCTGGTGCGCGGCGACACCACGGACCCGAGACCTCCTGGGGGAACCTGCCATCTTCTCCCCCACCTCTGGCTTGCTTTCATTGGCCGGCCAGAGAGGAGCGCAAGAGCTATATGCTTGAAAGGGTGGAAGTGCTCAATCTGCATAATAGCGGGGAACGGCTGACCGGAACACCGCGATCCAGAAACCGGTGCACACCTCTCGGCACCGTTAGCTGACCACGCCAGTGTTGCCGCCCTTGCCGCCTCCATGGTGGCATATTTTGGGGGCCCATCTAGTGGTTGGCGAGTCACTGCCTGCTAACTTTAAACAATTTATGAGATATTGGAATGGCAGGTGACGATATCTCATCCCATAGCCCAGATAAACAGTCCACTTAACATTTCACCATAGACCCAAATATTTAGATTCCATTTTTACGCAATAGTATTATACAGGGTGAAACAGGAGCGGAGTTCTGTAAAGATCCTCCAAATCCTCACCATATCAGCTCCTAGATACCATAATTTTGTATTGTTACCGAATTCACTAAGACATACCAAATTTCAGCTCAATTCGACCACAGGTATCCGAGTTCCTATGGGCATCCTCCATATCCTCACCAGATCAGCTCCATGATGAAATTCTCGCGGGACACACTTGCCTACTGTTTGTACCCGCTAATCTCTCCAGCACCTCAATTCGGGCCTCCAGAAGCCGATTTCTCGCCGCCATCTCCTCCACGATATTAGTGAGGCCCAGGGCTCGGTCTTTGAGGCTCTTTTGCATTGGCCCCTTAAGACCTATAGCCGACTTTGACGCCATGGAACTTACATGTTCGAAGTCCTCCCGAGCCTGCGCCTCAATCTCCGTCGTCGATAGGAGAGCCAAACTGCTGAATACGGTTCCCCGTTGTTTTGCCCAGTACCCTTCGCCTCCGCGAGCTCTTGCTTCGCCCCATCAGGGCCCACACAGGTCACTGAAGCACGGGGACGACCCTTTGCCTTCTTCTTGGCCTTTGCAGCCTTGCAGAATGGCCTCTTTTGAGGAACTCAGACCTCCTCGACTTTCGAACTTCAGTCGTTGTATTGGTGGTGGTCTCCGAATCCTCATCTGACGCCTCAGATCTCTCGAAAGGAACATCAGCCTCCTCATTCCCGAAACTCGAAACAGATGACGCCCTACTGGGTGCCGGCGAGTAACTATCCAGAATCGCGTACCGATTTCCCGAAACCTTCGGGTTCTCCTTCCGCGACAAATTTACCCGCAGCTCCTGAGTTGGCGCCAGCGAACAGCCGGACGCCCTCTGGGCCGCGCCCACATGTGACCTTTTTGGCCTACCCTTCTTCACCACGCCGCCTTTCGACGACATGAACGTGGGCCAGCCGCCACCCGAAGGCGACGTAAAATACTCTTACTCGGCGTGTTCATAATTACATTAGGCCGAATTTTTTAAGAGGTACGACCGACCCTCTATGCCCCGAAACCCCCCCCCCCCTATTTGGATTTTTTACCGAGGTGCTCTCCTCTTGGGGCCGCCCGCGCGAGCAGGCAAGCCCCCTATCCCTAGCCGACCCGCAAGAGTGCGACCCAGCTAGGAACAGGTTGCCCGACGGGACCGCAGAAAGCAAAACCCGCCGCGCCGCAGATATTATCTGCCATCCCACGTCCGAAGACACCGACAAAACATCCGCCGAGATTGACGAATGGAATTATACAGCTACGACGAAGACAAGCTCCACTGCCTCCAAACAACGTCCACAAAACGACCCAAACGGCCGTCGACGCTCCCGCTACCCTCTCGCCAAAACGGAGAGAAAGCGGAAAAGCGCACGCCACCAGAACGGCAGTGACGCCGCAAGAGGGAAATAGACACCCTTCCCTCTGCTGGGTTTCTGTCCGCGCCGGCACAAGGCCGGTACCCCCCATATCTGAGGGGCTTTCCCCTATCCGCAACCTGGGGACGCGTCCGATAGCAGATCCCATACTGCCACGGAAAGAAAAATTCAACTTTTTATTTGCTGGAAAAATCTCTCACTTCCTCCCAGGCTCCGACATGGTTGCGGTCGAGGACTCGGAGTCCAGTCTGCTTCGACTCTCGACGTTTCCTTCCGACATGATGTCTCTCAGCGTTCCGGCGAAATTGGGATCCTCTGCCCGCTTCAGAAGCTCCTGTATGAAGTCTTTCTCCGCCAGGGAGGCGGAGCTGGTGGACTTCGAGACTCTGGCTGCCTTTGGAGAAGAAATTTTCAGCTCTTTGCCGGCACTGGTCTTGGGACCCGTCCCCGCTGTAAGTTTTGTCTTTTTTCCCACTCCGGAAGGCCCCGCCTCCTCACTTTTGGGCTTCTTCGCCTTTTGGGCCGTCCCCCCAACCTTCTTTTTTCCCCCCCGGTGGCACATGCCCTTGATATTGCCCAAGAAGAGATTATCCCTTTCCAATTCTTTAATTCTTCTCCTTTTTCTTGCAATCTTCTCCTCGAGCTCCTGGACTTCCCTCCTAGTCTTGGCCCACTCTTCTACTGCCTTGACGCGATCTGGATTCAGGGCGTCGTGCCGCCGCGCCGGCACAAGGCCGGTACCCCCCATATCTGAGGGGCTTTCCCCTATCCGCAACCTGGGGACGCGTCCGATAGCAGATCCCATACTGCCACGGAAAGAAAAATTCAACTTTTTATTTGCAAGTAAAATCTCTCACTTCCTCCCAGGCTCCGACATGGTTGCGGTCGAGGACTCTGAGTCCAGTCTGCTTCGACTCTCGATGTTTCCTTCCGACATTATGTCTCTCAGCGACAAAATTAAAAAATAATCAACTATTACCAAGTATCTATTTAAGTAGCTCTACAAAGCAATTAGACTGAAGTTAATGCTCCTCTGTCCACGGGTTTGCTAGCCATTCAGATTCATTCATCACCGGCATCTGGAGCGCAGACGAAGACGGTTCTGGAATTGTTAAGCCACTTGCATCAATTTCATCTTCGTTAAGCCAGTCAGCATCCTCAGACGATGTTTCATAGCGACGCATAATGCAGAGAACCTCATTTGCCCTTCTGGCAGCAAGGCGCTGTGGCCGTACTCTAGTATCACAATGGTCTTGGACAGTCTTGCCATGCACGTAACGGCAGTGCATTTGAACACTTTTCTGAGATGTGAAATAGATCCCGCAGGTTGGACATACTTTCTTCTTTAAGTCGGATTGTACAGATGGACAAAAAAGAAATCGTAAGGCATCTGCTTAAACCCTTCTAGGGGAGGTGACAGATCAACGGACAACCTCACAAGAAGTGGCGAAAACTTGGATACTCCTTTGTCCAGGGTACTACGAGCTTGCTTGGGGTTTGAAGTATTGTGCAGGGTGGCGGCATGAAAGTATCTGAAAGCACAGATTTCAATGCACTTCTCGATGGTGTACAGCAGGATTCATCCGTGCATTTTACCACCTGAAACAAATATTGCGATTCACGAACGTGAACGCTGAGATGAGATTCAAAATGTTCATGAGGCAGAATGACGCCTGCTAGTCGTTTGTTGAGGGTAGCCATACGACGCTCAACTCGGTACTCGGACAGCGTCAATTGATTCCGTAAGAGATGAACACGTGGATTTAATGCGAAAAAAACAATTTTCAGACAGAAATGTGGACGCATAAAATTTTAAAACTGTTTTGAAAATGTAAACTAATTTTACCGATCGGTATCATAGCAATATGTCTGAAAATTGTTACACATGATAGAATAAGTTGTCCACGTGTGCAAAAAATTATATCAGACAAATGAAGTGTAGCATCTTCTCTATCAGACAACTTTTCGATATCATTTAAGAATCGTATTGAGGCATCTTGAATTCTCTGTTACAAACCAATGAATAATAGTATTTCAACTGCCTCAGCCCTTGTTCCCCTGCCCCTTGCAGGGGAACAAGCGCTGAGGCAGTTGAAATTAAATACTGATTGATTTGATAGTTTTGGTTTTATTTAAAGCACACTTGTTATTTTCGTTTTTGGGAGTATATGCTACACTTAAAGTGTCTGAAAACAGGTTTTTGGTAATCATGGCAGCAATACGAAACGTTAAAAAAAAAATTATCCGTATTGCTATAATACAGGTCGGCTAAATTTTTTGACATTTTCAAAAATGTCCTCAGGCTATGTGCTACGCACAAAATGTCTGAAAACAAACTTTTTCGTAATACAATTATAAAATCTATGTACATTTTCACTATCAGACGTATTGCTATTATACCGACTGCCTTTTTTTTTTGACACAGCAGAAATGGCCTCCCACGCAGTTGCTACACTTTCGACCGCTACTATATACCTAGTCGGGTTCAGAATCATACAATCTAACGATTTTATAGGGTTTTTGCCGTATTGCTATGAGACATGGTTTTGGTCGTGGGCTCTGTAACTATTATTGTTATACAACTTAATGTAATACATACACCCCCCTTGACCTCATGGTGGGCGGGTTACTTTTCTTGAATAAGTTTTGTTAAGGACATAAACAGATGTCCTTGGTGGGCGGTATGTTCAAAAAGGTTTTGTTCTTCGTATTGTCTTATAAATGTCAGTAATATCAGGCCAGAAATGTTACGACATATAAGTTCTTTCCTAACAATGCCCGTTTCTCACAACTAAAAACATTAATCTTGAATCTCTAATTTGAAAATAAAATTATAAATTATCGTAAAAATATTTGTTAGTCTTTTTGACATATTAAACTTATCAAGCCTTGACACGACATGTCAGCAGCCAGTGCTGCTTTATGGCGACAGTTTTTTGAAAAAGAGGTTAAAGAAATGTTACATATTTCTTTACATCTCCCCCCTTTGGAAAAGAAAATTCAACCCTGAATTTTCTTCATTAATTCCTTACAACGTCGTGTATGTCATCTTCTGTATATAGTGGAATAAGTTTTGTAATGTGGAAAAGATTTGATTCTATTTTTCTATGTCCAGTATTGACTCTGAATATAAAATTAATAAAAATACATTAAAGAAAATGATATAAAATATATGCAATTACAATTGTTTTTAACCTTGTTGCCATAGAAGAACAATGAACCTTCGGATACCTCGAGATCGCTTTGTACCCACCCATCCTTTGTCTTCTCCTCCCACTTGTTCGTACCGCAGGCCAAAAGCTTATCTTTCTCGCTTAACAGCTCATCTTTTAGCTTTTTGAGAGCGTATTGTAATTGAGTGGGTTCGCTCGTGAAACTTTTGCCTGTAGTAATATAAGTTAAGAATTCTTGAGTGAAATGGCGCTTCCGGAAACCAGTGAATGAGGGCCTTCCCACCGTCATAGGGTCAACGTTTCCCAGTGACTTTGTGAGTAAGGCTTGTGCCATTTTGGAAACATATTTGAAAGTTATGGGAGGGAAAATTATTTGGTTCTTTTCAGCTCTCTTAAGGAAAACTGCGTTCAATTCTTTCCTCCCATGCCACTTTCCCCTACTCGTAATCTTCTCAAGAACATTTAAATTATCGAGATAAGTTCCAAACATGGCATACTGCTACTGAACGGACGTGTTCGTCGCTCCTCCCTAATTATTTGTATTGTGGTTGGAGCTTTGCCCTGGTGCTTCGCCCCGGTGCTTCGCCCCTGTCTGACCCTCACCTCGAGTCGCTGAAGCACCCTGACTTCGCGATCGGCGTAAGTGAAAAATTTCTTCCGAAAAAATTATTTGTGCGCGCGTGGGATTCGAGCCGGGGGAAGCCTGCGTCTCGACCGGTGTTGGTTGCACTGAGCCAAGCGAACGGTAAGCAGCCGCGACGAAATTAAGTGGTACAATTTGCTACTAACTAGACATATATTACATCTGAGTCAGCCAAACCATACAAAGTTATTGTTGTAACTACAAGGTGAAACATGAGTAAATTGATACCAGATTTAGGTTGTTGCGCTCAGGAATTGGAAGGAAGTGAAAATTTATTGTGCTGCATCAAGTGTAAAAAATCATTTCATCTCGACTGTTTGGGAATTGAATTGACATGCAAATTGACTTCATGGACCTGCCCTTTATGTTCAACAAAGTCGTCGAAATCGAACAATGATAACACGCCTGTACGCTTTAACCCTAATATCACGGCGCGCTCAAGTAAAAGGCAGGCTTTACAATCTCCACCGCAGGATAGCCCGGAACCCTCGGACAGTCCGGTGACTGGGGAAGTAATGCGTACCATCGTCCAGGAGGTAATTCAACAGCAATTCGAAAGTTTTACTTTGTCCCTTAACGCTTCGTTCGATAGAAAAACTGCAGACTATACGTGATGAGATGAAAGATGTAATGAGTTCAGTAAGCTATATGAATGCACAATTTGAAGAAGTTCTTAAGGAGAATAAACAAACAAAGGACAAAGTTAAATTGCTTCAAGACCAGAATATTGAACTGTCGGCATCTCTAAAAGAAATGTCCGTACGTGTAAATACCATGGAGCAACAGGCACGCGCAAACAATGTTGAGATCCAATGCGTCCCCCAGAAAAACAACGAGAACCTAATTTCACTGGTCACACAAATTGGCAAAGTCATCAACTGTGAGGTCAAGCAGGAAAACATTGCCAGCTGTACTCGTGTAATGAAAATGAACAACAACAGTGGCCGCCCTAAGTCGATTGTTGTTCAGTTCGACTCACCACGGCTACGTGACACCTTTTTAGCTGCAAGCATAATCTTCAACAGAAATAAACAAACAATAGACAAACTTAACACGACCCACCTCGGTTTTGGAGGCAATAAAGGCTCTATCTTTATAAATGAACACTTAAGTCCTGCTAATAGAGCACTCCATGCAGCAACACGACTAAAAGCCAAAGAAAAAGGCTACAAACATGTCTGGGTCCGAGGTGGTCGTATTTATGCAAGAAAAACTGATGATTCTCAATATTTACTCGTAAAAGACGTTGATACACTGCATAAAATGACTTAAAACCGATTACTCTAGGATTAAGTAGCTCAGATTTTATTTTTAATTTTTATGTATAGTATTAATTTTATAAAATTTATTATTTATTATCAGAATGTACGTGGTTTGCGTACTAAAACCCTAGAATTTAGTCGTAACTTAGCATGCTGTGATTATGATGCTATAGTTTTAACAGAGACTTGGCTTAATATAAATATTTTGAGTAGCGAGCTTTTTGACCACAGATACTTAATTTTCAGAAGAGATAGAGAAATCTCTGAATATAATAGCAGAAAGGATGGTGGCGGTGTATTGGTTGCTGTGTCCAAGAGGTTCGCTGCTCAGAGAGTGCAAGACTGGGAGAGTGGATGTGAGGACTTGTGGGTGACTATAGATACCAGACTTGGCTTCAAAATTGCACTCTGTGCAATATATTTGCCCCCACCGGTGCATAATTCTATTGTAGCGAATTTCATTAAAAACTGTAACTCTATTACTGAAGTTAATAACAATCACATGGTAATAATTGGTGATTTTAATATGAGTATTATAAACTGGGAGCAGGTAGATGGTACCCGGGGTCCTCACTCTTACCCTAAGCAATGCAGTGATCTGATAGATTTTATTAACATGAATAATCTGAAACAATGTAATAATGTATTGAACAGTCAAAACAAAATACTGGACTTAGCACTTGTAGATATACCTGGTTGTATGGTATCTGCAGCTACCAATATTCTGACTAGAGCTGATCCCTATCATCCTCCTATCGAACTCTCATTACAAAATTATTCCAAACCTAACCTACATCCAAACAACACCCTAAGACTTAATTTTAACAAGGCGGATTTCGATGCTATTAAAGTGGAGCTTAGTGAAATTGACTGGTGTAACCTGTTCCATGGTACAAAGGACCCAGATCAGATGCTAGAAATATTTTATAACACTATCAATTTAATAATTAATAACTTTGTTCCGACAACAAACTTTAAATATAACTGCAGGTCCGCGCCATGGATGAGTAAAGACTTAAAAAGAATGATCCGTGAAAGAAATAACTATAGCAAACGCTATAATCTTTATAAAAATCCCTTAGACAAAATATCCCTCAGACTTATCAGTAAACGTTGCGAGAAGCTTTCTAAAACTTGTTTTCGTTCGTACATAGATCATATTGAACAAAAAATTGCGACTAATCCTAAATATATTTGGTCATACATTAAAAATAAACGCAAAGGTAACAGTAATTTCCCATCTACTTTGTCTAATGGACGTACTGTGGCAAGTACTGGAATTGACATATGCAACATGTTTGGCTCATACTTCTCGTCTGTTTATGACTCAGTTGGTGGAACATATGACCCAATTAGTAAATCTCCCTTTTTGAGTAGTCTCAATAATAATCCAGACAGTTTGTCAGAGTTATATATAGAAGAACATGAAGTCAAAAGAAAATTGATATCCTTAAATATAACTAAAGGGCCTGGGTTTGACGGAATTCCCCCAAAATTTATAGTCAACTGTGCAAACGAATTGGTGTCGCCACTGACTTACATCTTCAATAGCTCTCTTCTGACTGGAAACTTTCCCAAGCAGTGGAAACTGGCCAAGGTTGTTCCAGTATACAAAAGTGGTGACATCGGTATTGTAGACAATTATAGACCAATATCAATTTTGGCAGCACTGGCTAAAGTCTTGGAGTCACTAATCTGTCCAAAAATCCAAAGTTATTTTAAAAAGTACTTATCAATTCATCAGCATGGGTTTACATCGCGTAGGTCCACGTGTACTAACTTGGTGTCTTTTGTTGAGAATATTATTGGGAGCATGGATTTAAACAAGCAAACTGATGCTATATATACTGACTTCAGTAAGGCGTTTGACAAAGTTTCTCATAGTATACTGATCAGAAAACTGTCTGCTTATGGATTCGCTGGTTCATTTCTGGCATGGATTAACTCATACCTAACCAATCGATCTTTTTATGTGGTCGTCGACGGTTATAGATCAAACACATACCAAATATGCTCAGGAGTACCGCAGGGTTCGCACCTGGGACCAATTCTTTTTAACATCTTCATTAACGATCTTCCTGAATGCTTTATCTATTCGACACCGTATATGTTCGCTGATGACCTTAAAATATCTCGAGTTATTAACTCTCAATCGGACACCTTGCTATTGCAGAGCGATATCAATAGACTGGTTACTTGGTGCAAACATAACAATATGTATTTGAACACAAAAAAATGTTCACAGATCACTTTTACACGTAAATGTATCCCAGTTGAGAACAAATACAGTATTCAGGATAGCGATTTAAGTAGTGTAGATATCATAAGAGATCTTGGTGTTCTTTTGGACCGAAAATTAACTTTTATACCGCATTTAGATCATGTTATTAAAAAATCATCTAAGGCTCTTGGTTTTGTATTGAGAAACGCACGACCCTTTCATAAACAGAAGACTAAAATAATATTATACAATTGTCTCGTACGTAGTCACCTTGAATATTGTGGGGTGGTCTGGCGTCCTCATTATGCTACCCATAGTTTAAGAATGGAACGTATCCAAAAGAGATTCTTGAATCACTTGGCATTCGCTTCAGGCATATCCAAAACACTCACTAGCTATAGTAAACGCCTTAAAAAATTTAAACTTGACTCACTTGAATCACGCAGAACTGTGCAGGATTTAATATTCCTTTATAAAATTCTAAATAGCATGGTAGACTGCTCTGTTTTATTATCATTGATCTCCTTTAGAATACCATATAGGCTCCCAAGATATCCAGTAAAATTATTATCCCCTCCTTTCCGAAGGACTGTCCTAGGTAGCAATTCCCCAGTATCCAGGTTCTGTAAGCTCTATAACAACTTTGGCTCAGACTTAGATATATTTGGAACTTCAATCCGTAAATTTAGAAATCAAGTAATCACAATAGTTAGATCATAATTTTATTCTTAGACATAGTCAATTAGTCTATTTTTATTTTGTACCTTTCATAAACATTTATTAGTAGTGCACATGTAAACACTTTAGCATGCAGTGTTTGCCTTTATTATATTGTACATTTAGTTAATGTTAATTGTTACTTAGTTTTAAACATGTATTAGTGTATGATTGTTGGTAAACCAATAAATAAATAAATGGCATGGAAGACCACTTCACCCGTTCTCAAAGGATCAGCTCCACTCCTCATCCTAAAACTAACATTGTTGATAGTACAGAAGTCTGTATAATGTTTTAGAGCAGCCGATCCAGAGAAGCTCCAGTTAACATTTCCTTTATTTTTCCAAAGTTGTATGAACAAAAGTAGTGGGAAATATGCCTTCTGGGTTGATCTGGCGGTTGTAAGTAAAAGGATCTCACCCAACTCCTTTAGAACTCCAGAGACGTTTCCTGGGTGGGATGCATCTTTAAATGCACTTATGATTTCTGCTGACATTGGCAGCATCTGGAGACTATGGTTAAGAGCAGACTTCAATTTTTCATAATATTTGTCCTCCATAATCAAAAGAATTGCTTGAGCCAAAGGACCTAAACTCCGTAAAACTCCAGTTCGACGTTCAGGAGCCTTGGAGCAGACAGATATGTTGATTGGTCAATCCATACTGTGAAATGTTCTGGGTATTCTCCTATTTCTTTGATTGGATCCTAACCTGACCATCTGGCCCTCTCTCAACACCTCTCTTTGCCACAGACTCTCGAACTTTAAACCGAGTTACACCAGTCCTCACTTCGTCATAGAATGAACGGAAAAGAGTTATTATTTCAACTATTGGGGTGCATACCAAAAATTTCAGTTTAATGTTGGAAGCTTTTATTTTTTCAACCACAGCTTTAACTGAAACGTCTGATGATTTTATTTTAGCTGTGTATTCTAAAATCTTCTGTGTCCTTGGGGGTCATTTTCTTCTTTGCGCAAACATGTAAAAACTCCTATAGGCCCAAATCTACTGAATAAAACAGGTTGTATAGAGACCTTAGTTTTATTGAAGTGCGAACATTTTGAACATGCCTCTCGGCTATACATATAGGGCGGAGAAAACAAAACGCTTGCGCGATGTAAAAATGGATAGTTCCATCTATTGTCATAAACTAAAACTAACAGTTTGATTCAAAATATCAAATCTAGAACTAGAATACAAAAACATTTCTGGCCTGATATTACTGACATTTATAAGACAATACGAAGAGCAAAACCTTTTTGAACAAGGTCTTAATAATTACGATACCAATTTGAGTCATAGCCCTATCACATTGGAGTAAAAAAATAATTCTTCACAAAAGTTTTACGAATCGAATTGTGTCTACCAACTTTCAAAGCCTCCAGTGAAAAAAAAGTGCCTGTGTTTTTTTTCTAGAACTTATTTTAAAAACTACCTACATTCATGGATAGTATACCCTGAAAATTTCATACCGCTACTGCCAGAGCATCAAAACGAAAATTGAACGCGAATGTGTGCCATTCGCGTTTTGACTTTGCCTATTGAAATTTTATTTGCTTTTCTGACAAACATTTCTTCATGGTTGTTGTATTGTGTAAGCGTTATGCATTTCTGAGTGTGAAGGTAATGTATTTCTGAATGCACCCGGGTTGTATTTCTGAACGCAGCGGCGTAGTTTTGCGGCATAGTATCTTTGTTTTGACTTTTGCGGGTGCCATACATATAAACGAAAGAAAGAAGAAAATATCGAAATCTGATACCGCTTTACAATGCCGAGGAAAAAACGACCGACATAGGTCGTCGAAGTCGTTCAAATGTGCAACGAGGTTCTCTATTTCATCTCATAAAATTTTTATCCATAATTTTACATCTCATAATGTTTTATGTCCGAATCATCATTTGTCCGAATGATAATTATCCCTAACTACATTTATCATAATATCACTTGCCCTAAAATCGAAATCCCTAAATATTATTTACCCTAAAATCTTTTGCCATAAATATCACAATCTATAAAGTTTAAAAGACATAAAAGGCTTATCCATAAACGTTATTAGTCCGAAAGTACTAGGTAAAGGTCCTAAAATGTTTTGCTATAAATATTACAATCCATAATATGTGAAATGCACAATGCTATTCTATAATATGTTACAAATCCTATATAAAAAAAAATTTTTAGCACAAATTAGCATGAATATAATATAATAATATTTTACCAAAATCAATTGAAGTAATCAAGCAAACATGCAGCTTGTTTTTTCATGCTTACATGCTCTAGGTTCGGATTACTAATATTTGACCAAAAAATTATCGACAAATGGCCATTTGTTTAATCAAATATTCATTTGGCAAACGAGACATTTAACAACAGTATCATCTTACAAAAACTGACTAATTATGTGTGACGAACATCGGTATATATAAATATATTTATTTTTATTTGTGTTTCCACTGTTACATAGAAATTAAACAGTAGTAAATATTTTCTGGCGCTTCGCCGGCCGCTGCCGCGGCACGCTCGCTTCGCTCGCTCGGCTCGCGCGTTTTATGGTCACCAGTTCTAACCTAACCTAACCTAACCTAACCAAATTTATCAAAATAATGATTTTCCAAATATTGTGTTTTCATTTGACCTGTACCATATCTATTATCAGATCGATTAATAAAAGAAACATTTGTCAAATAAAACATTTTATCAAACTTTTTAGACCAATAATACCTAGGTTTTTATGATAACTCAGTTGTTAAATGTTCATTGTGCATAATAATTATTTGTAAAATGAAAATTTAACTGTTGATCATTTGGTCAAAAAGTAAGTCATTTATAAAATGATGATTTGACGAAACCATTTTTGGCCAAACATTTTTTGAATAAAACAAAATTAAAAATAATAATTCATAATTCGGACTAATAATAATATGATAAAGCTCCATTCGTAGTAACGTACATTATACTATTTAACACTTAGGGCATTCAACTTTATAGCAAGAAATTTTAGGAGATTTGATTATTATAGAAATCGATATTATGACACAAAATGATTAGAATTAAAGACGATTAGGGATTATGAAATTTCGTATATTCGAACATTATGGATTTTGATGATTATAGCAAACGTGTTAGGGATTTTGATTTTCGGACAAACGTTTTTCGGATAAGAAACAGACTCCCGTGCAACGAGCTACCTTACGCTCTGAACGCACTGATGACCAGCGAGAGGCTAATATTGATAACAGTCGTGCAAGTATGGCGGAGTTACGTTCCAGAGTAAATACCAATGAAGTTGAATAGCCAGAGAATGGAACGAGTTCGTGCGCATCGATCACAACAGCAGCGAGCACGAGAAAATGAATGTGATCGAATCCGCAGACGCAATGCTCCTGTAAACCTAGAACGATGAGCATTTTCCTAGGATCCGGAAATTGACTATAGTGCCTACAAATCTGTAATGATTGGAGAAACTCATTCTCAGGAGTCAATCATTTGTCAACATTGTAAAGCATTAAAATATAGCAGTGAATCTGAAGGATTATGTTGTGCTGGTGGTTGACACTGACAATATTGTCAGATTACTAAACTACTATTAGGCCGCCTCTACACACGTCAATCCAGATCATGATTCGTCTAATGGACCGTCCAGAAAGTCTTCAAAAAAGTCAAATACTTTTTCTTTAAAACATTTTAGTCGGTTAGGTCTATTATTCTCAAAAGTTTAGAAAAAAAATCATACCTCGAAAGCTATAAAAAATCGCAGAACATACATGGGGGTGTTTCGGATGCCCCACGGGGTGTTCTATCTCAGGACTTCCGCTTGACACTTCTTTTTGGGACATCTATAATAAAAACTAGCATATAACTCTAATTTTTTAATTTCAAAATATACTAATCAGTCTTTAGGAACCACTTAAATATAAATGTATTTGGATGGCTGACCCGAAGTAGAGAAAAAGCTCGATTGATTGATTCTTTAGGAACTACTTAGCTCGCCCTGACTTGGTAACATAGCAGAAGTACTAGGCGACTCGCACAAGTCTTGTTCAACCAGAACATTGTTGGTGTTGAGCTGCTGGCTGTCTTCAATGATATAGAATAGAATATAAATCGTTTATTGACCACATAACATAAACAAATAGGTATTCAACAAATTATATCAATACGAAACACAAAACTCAAGCAAAAACACACATATATGACAGACAAAATAAGTACAAAAAATTAACAGGAATAGATAAGGACAGGATGTGGTCAACAAGGTACAGGCCTCAGCATGTGCAACAGCCTGAGGGCTGCTGTAGCGCTGATATTCTGGCCGTACCCCGGGTGACATAAATATATCAATATCTTTTATGTCTACCAGAACATTTTTGATGTTGCGCTGCTGGTTTCCTTCTATATCGTCAATATCTTTCATGTCTTCGGCCGATAAATTGAATTCGCCAAATATTTCCTCGGACGATGGTGTAGGCGAGGATGATTACAATGTAGACACTTTCGGTTTTGATAGCAGGTTTAGCTTTAGCCTATTTTTTTGTTCTTTTGCCCTGTTCATGCGTATTATGCGGTCAACATTCTTACCACACTTGGTACAAAACCTGAATGTGTCCGCGATTATGCTGTAGCATCCGTCGCATCTCAATAGTGTTCTGTTGCAACCAGGGCAGGTATTACATTTGTTCTGCCGTTACATCCACTTTTTACAATTCGGACAATGCATTTCGAGAAGTTAGATAAAAGTTTATAACTTTTTTATATTTGAACTAGTTTTTAAAGGAGACGGGCGAACGTCCATTCAAAATTGGGCCTGACGTTACAGCAACAATTACTACTACTAGTTTAATTCTGATATTACTGCCATTTAAAATAAATAAACTTTTTTACAACTGCTACACGGGAGAAAAAAGATATAGGGTGTTATAATTTGCTTCGTAATGAGTTATTCTAACAAACTCTCAGTGCTCTCACGTTGTATAAAGACTACTACTGAATAGATTTTATCAGATTGTATTTTAGTACATTAACACATTGCGGTTTCTAAGATTATTGTAAAAGACTAGCTGTTTCGCGCGGTTTCACCCGCGTCCCGGGGCAACTTCTTCCCGTATCTGGATAAAATATAGCCTATGTTACTTAGGGTGAATCTAGCTTTCTAATGGTGAAAGAAGTTTTGAAATCGGCGCAGTAGTTTTTGAGTTTATTCATTACAAACATACAAATAGACACACAGAAACACAAGTATTTCCTCTTTATAATATTGATGTAAGTAGATGGGTATAAGCATAAATGAAAAACACATTTCTCATAATAATTATTTATTGATCATCTATTTCATCATAAACGATTAAAATATCGTCTTAAAACTGTGCAGGTACCATATTATGGACGTAATGTGACAACAGCAGCCCACATTTCTTTTTCCTGCCAAGTAATTACAATAATATTATGCTTTCCTCTTCTCATCATCATCTCCGCGTTTTCCCGGTTGCATCCTTGCGGAGCCAAGGGTCCGCTTTCCTACTTCTATCTCTCCACTTCGCGCGGTCTTCGGCATCCTTCACGGAGAGTTTGTTGGCACGCATGTCATCCACTACGACGTCAAGCCAGGCCTTCTTGGGCCTTCCCCTTCTGCCGGGACCTGGCGGTAGCGACATAGCTAGACACTTGTTCCCTACGTAGTTTGCCGGTTTCCGTAAAACATGACCGTACCAACGTAGGCGGCACTCTTGCAATTTGTCAGCGATGTCTCGGACATGAAGGCTGCCGCGAATACGGGAGTTCTTTACGCGATCTGCTCGCGTAACTCCCGACATCCAGCGCAGCATCTTCATCTCCGTGACCCGCAGTTCCTGCTTGTGCCGCTCAAGTACTGGCCATGCTTCACTGCCATATAAGAGAACAGGCCTAATGATGGATTTATAGACCTGTCCCTTCAGCTTAACCGGCATTTTAGGGTCGCAAGTGACGCCGCTCACCTCCCGCCATTTATCCCACGCAGCAGCAATGCGTGCCTTGACGTCGGAGTCGATGTCGCCGTTCGCGTGGAGTACAGATCCTAGATACTTGAACCGGTCCGTGCGCTCGACCGTGTTTTCGCCTATGCGGACGGACATGGGATCTGTAGTGTTGCAGGCCAAGTACTCAGTCTTCGCCACGTTGAGTTTCAGACCCCCGTTCTCAAGCGATTCCTTCCATGTGTTAACACGTCTCACCAGCCGTCCCCTGTCCGAGTCCACCAGCGCGATATCATCAGCATACATAAGTAGCCATGGTGGCTGCTCATGGTGGTCTCTGATGCTGTCTGACAATACGTCTAATATCAGGCTGAAGAGGAACGGACTCAGGACGGAGCCTTGGTGTACTCCGACGGTTATACGGAAGGGCAAAGTGTCGCCAACAGCGGTCCTAACTACAGAATCGGAATCACAGTACATGTCTCTAATGATATCAACATACGTTTCTGGCACTCCCTTGGACCTCAGGGCCCACCAAATCATCGCACGCGGAACACAGTCGAAGGCCTTCTCCATGTCCAGAAATAGGAAGTGGAGAGGCGTGTTCTTCGTCCTGTATTTCTCCATGATGATTCTTAGGGCAAAAACGGGGTCCATAGTCCCGTGACCGGGGCGGAAACCATATTGACATCCAGAGACAGTGCACTCCTGACGGATTCGAGAGTCTACTATCCGCTCGAATAGTTTCATGGTGTGGGACATGACCTTTATACCGCGATAACTACCGCACTCTTGCACTGAACCCTTGCCCTTGAAGACCGGGGTGATAACACTCAGTCTCCATTGGCACGGAATCCCGCCGGTGCTGAGTATGCGATTATAAAGGTCAGTTAGGATGCCCACACCACGACCACCCATTGCCTTCCAGGCTTCGATGGGGACTCCATCGGCTCCGACAGCTTTCCGATTCTTCATGCGGCGAAGAGCATTCTCTACTTCTTCAGGCGTTACCGGTGGCACAAGTCCAAGATTTGGAGGGAGGTCCGGTGGCTGCACTTCTCTATGCTGTTTATTTAACAGCTCGTGGAAGTAAGAGCGCCATCTCTCCTTCACCGCGAGGTCCTCACATAGTAGGTTACCGTGAGGGTCTTTAACACAGCGGCACTTGGAGATATCCTGTGCCGCTTTGACCCTAGAACGTGCCAATCTATAGATAAGCTTCTGCCCCTCAGACGATTCCAGCCTATCGTAGAGCGGTTGTAGGTGGGCTCGCCTGGCTCTGGCAACAGCTTTCTTAGTTGCACGTTTTGCGGACCTGTATGCGTCGCGATCTTCTGGAGAGTTGGACGCTTGCCACTTTTTAAAGAGGGCTTTCTTCACCCTAGTCTCCCTCTGGACTGCGTCGTTCCACCACCAAGTCTCCTTGTCAAATTTGCGTCCACCCTTAGACGTGCCAAGCACTGACTTCGCCGCTTCGGTTATGGTTGCCTGAATCCTGTCCCAGTGGTTCTGAACTGGTTCGTTCTCAGCCTCAGCGCACTTGTCGCCGATAGCTGAGACGAACACCTGGGATTTGTCTTCGTCAAGCCGCCACCACCTTATTTGACGCCGACAGCGCTCAAAGCTTTTGGCTTTGGGCTTCACGCAGAGATCCATGACAAGTAGACGGTGTTGTGCAGTGAGACTCTCTCCGGGTATGACCTTGCAGTTGACTACTTTGCCGATGTGGTGCCTCCTAGTGAGTAGGAAGTCGATCTGGGTAGCGTGCCGCCCACTCCTGTATGCTTTCCTCTTCTATTTGATGTAATCCGCCGCCAGCTATGCCGCAATTGATACAATGAAGTCGTTGATCAGTCATTGTATTCTAGTAATAACAATCAGAATACTTCGTCGCAAAATAATACTAATCTATACTAATATTATAAAGCTGAGTTTGTTTGTTTGTTTGTTTGAACGCGCTAATCTCAGGAACTACTGGTTCGATTTGAAAAAATCTTTTTGCGTTGTATAGACCATTTATTGAGAAAGGCTTTAGGCTATATAACATCACGCTGCGACCAATAGGAGCAAAGATACATTGAAAAATGTGTAAAAAACGGGGGAAACGCGAACGAAGTCGCTGGCACAGCTAGTTGAATAATAATATAAGCACACGAAGACACAACAAAACGAAATATCCGCTATCGTAAGTTCAAGCCAATGATGATTTTTTAGTTTGACGTTTGATGTGACATGAGTTCTACTTTGTTGCCAGTAAAAGAAAAAAAAATAAACCTGTTGCTCAATTTATTTTCACAATGTTTTTATGAACGTAGTTACATATTTATATATATTCATTATTTAAAACGTTTTTATAACATAATCTAAAGAAAAAAACACACATTCACTTTCATTGCTTTGATTTTCTATTTTATACCATTTCTTTATTTATATCATTACTTTATTTCATTTGGCAACATTGTTAAAAAGTGAAAGTAAAGATAGGAAGTAACGAAAGTCAATAATATTATAATTAAATATTTTATTTAATATACCATGGTAAAATGGCTTAATAATTCATGATTAAAAATTTAAAATCTTGAAATATTTTGATACATTTTTTATTTGTAACCATAGGCCCAGATTCGCCCGTCTCCTTTGAACAGAATATTTTTCTCAAAAGTTGTGACAGTGACACTGACAGTATTTTCAGATTACTAAACTACTATTAGGCCGCCTCTACACACGCCGATCCAGATCATGATTCGTCTAATGGACCGTTCAGACGTAGGACAATCCAGTAAGGTACCGCCTTATTCATAAAAGAATTAATAGATTTTGATATATATTTTTTAAAAAAGCTTTAAGAAAAACAAAAAATATATTATTACATTGTCAAAGTCCCCAGAAGTTTGAGTCAGGTCTTCAACATTACTCGTTTCATCTTCAGCCACTGTAGCACAGGAATCGACACTAGGGTTCAACTGATTTGATTCTTCTTCAGTAGTAGATACATTGGTAAGCTCTTAAAAAATATTTTATTCGATTAAATGAATATGTTTGATATAATAAACTTCTTGTTAAGATTGAAAACATTCTCATTAATAAAAAGGAAATCAGATCTTTTCTTGTTTAATTTATAAATTACTATTTCAGTAAATTACAAAAAAATTATGTGTGTCGAAAATTAACAAAACCATAGGTGAATTTTACTATCAATTATTGAAACATGAAAAAAATATAGAAGAAGTATTAGCAAATATAATTTTAAAGATTCAATTATTATGTACTTACTGTATATTAGGCACTGAAATGAAGACATTTTTCGTTATATTTTTTATTCAAATGGTCACTTTTTTGTAGCACGTGGTAAGATAAGCTACAAATTGAAGAGACGCACTGGGTAGCTCAACAAAATAGTATTTAAAGTGATTTTCTTTACGAAAAGCTAACTTTGATACACAGGTTTTGAAAGTTTCAACATTAAAATCAATTATTTCATCATCTGATCTACACAAAAAACATTTTTTGCCATTTTTTCCCAGCAATAAATAAGCACGTTTTTAGGGTTCCGTAGCCAAAATGGCAAAAACGGAACCCTTATAGTTTCGTCATGTCCGTCTGTCCGTCTGTCCGTCTGTCCGTCTGTCCGTCTGTCACAGCCGATTTACTCGGAAACTATAAGTACTACAGTGATGAAATTTGATGGGAATATGTGTTGTATGAACCGCTACAAAAATATGACACTAAATAGTAAAAAAAAGAATTGGGGGTGGGGCCCCCCATACATGTAACTGAGGGATGAAATTTTTTTTTTCGATGTACATACCCGTGTGGGGTATCAATGGAAAGGTCTTTTAAAATGATATAAAGTTTTCTAAAAAACATTTTTCTTAAAGTGAACGGTTTTTGAGATATCAGCTCTCAAAGTCGTAAAAAGTATGTCCCCCCCCCTCTATTTTTATAACTACGGGGTATAAAATTGTAAAAAAAATAGAGGTGATGCATGCTAATTAACTCTTTCAACGATTTTTGGTTTGATCAAAGTATCTCTTATAGTTTTTGAGATAGGTTGATTTATATTATATTTGCTGCTACGGAACCCTTTGTGCGCGAGCCCGACTCGCACTTGGCCGGTTTTTTCAATTGTATTTATAGCGACACTCTACTTCAAAATGCTGCATAGTATACAACGTGTCCCAAAATTCAACGATAAGCGGGCGCCAAAAGGTTGACCTGCTCATGAACACTTAAGGAAAAATAATAAAAAAATATACCAAAATTTTTTTTAGTTACCAAATAATTTGAAAATTCTTTGAAAATTTACACCTTGTATGATATTTTGAAATATCATACAAGGTGTAAATTTTTAAAATTTTCAATTTCTTAAATATGCTTAAGATTTTTTTTTCGTATCGGATACCTAAGTACTATTACTACTACTATTCACCACAACTCTTAAAAACACCACAATGCCCGCAGTTTTTACACAAAAAAAAATATCAAAATATTTTTTTTCCCTCATTAAAGATTTTTACTTTCAGTCTACTTTGACTCATGGTCTTGCAAAAAAAAAGTATGAACACCGCTATGGCAAGTTATTTTTAAAGTTGACGCAACTAATCAAGATTCCAAAATAGTATAATGTCCTAAGATAAGTAGTCACAAATAAAAATGCGTACCATTTGTAAACAAGAACCAAATTTCTTAATTGTTCTTGTTGTTATAGGCCTACTAGAATCTCCTGGCAAATAGAGAAATTAAAATTTGATGTTTGCCGCACCATACAATTTTGACTAAACGGTCTTGATACTTATAATATTATTAATTATTAAAATTAGAATAGGAACATAGAAATTTTAATTTAGTAACGTACATTTACTAGCTTTACCGATTTGGAGTCTGGTATGGCCGAATTGTTCTTATATTCTCTATTCCATTTGGTCATCCAGGGTCGTTATTCATTTCTGACAGTTGACTCACTATCGTTAATGAATAGGCGGTACATCTGAAACAGTTTTTTCACTTTCACTATCTCGATACCGGTATCCCAGTCCCTGATACTCGCATTAGGGTTTGGTAGAAAAACTCCCAAATGAAATAGGTCGAGTACCTATGGAAACAATCTCTCCTCCAAATCATTAATAATGGAATCTAAAAGAGGTATGTAGATTGATTTCCGAAAGTGCTCTTCCACCGATTTCGCCTCATAATTGGACCTGTTTGTATGTCTTTAAACTGTAGGTGGGGATTTTAATGTAACATCCAGCTCTTTTGCTTGCTCTGCGCCTGCGCAAAAAAATTGCTTGAATACAGACTCAGCGTTTTGACATTTATTATGATCGTAATACTTCTATGACATCCTTCACTGCATCGGCGGTTCTTTTGATGTCAACCGATGCATTTTGTAAGAATCGGCTCAACGAAACTGTAGTTCCTAAAAATAAAAAAGAGATATATTAAGGAAATAAAAAGCTTACATATAAATCGATTTGTATTGTTTTGTTTTTTCACCTAGAATATCGCTAAGGCATATCGAGGATATAATAAAGTCAGAGCTATGTCGTGTTTGTAAGAGACAGTGAGCGTCACTTGGAGTTTTGCCATGTTGATATTCTCTCCAGTTCGTTACAAATTTTAACCAAATTATTACCCTGGAATTGTAAATGGCCATCGTGTCTTTCAACCCATCGTGTCTCGCATATACTTTGAATAGCCGTACCATCAAGCTCTACTGAGAAAACTTTATGGTGTTTTGCAGAAGCGTTAGCAAACGCTACGATTTTTTTCATTGTCCCAGTTGTGTTTCTACACGAAACGACGTTTGATGACTTGGCCAAGGAGTTATATAAACATGATTGCTACAAGGACAATGTTTTGCGTGAATGGCTTTTTTAGAGCGTTCCTGAACAGCACCTTTAGCGTCGGATGCCATTACTGAACAGCTGTCAGTTCCTATCCCTACACAAAAAGCTATATCAAAGGACAATGGGCAAAAATGTATGGAGCTTGGTCTATTTTTGAAATTGAGCGGCAGTCTCCGGAATCAGTATTTCTTGCGAGGCACTATTAAACAACACTATTTTTTAAAAAAATCGTCAGTATATACCGGTTAGTTTAGGAGATATCGAATACTTGTTGTCTTTTTATATTTAAAATGTCATGAGATTCTGGTAGACCTATAGTAATAAATTTTACTATGTTCCAAAAAATGTGTTTTTATTAAAAAAAATGTAAAATAAAAACAATGAAACTATTTGTGTAATTAATGTATTAAATAATGAACATTAAAGTAAATGTTCTAATTGTTTTCTACCGGCATTAATACAGGTACGACATCGCCTTAAAAATGACCGTTTTATTTTTCGCGCATATCTTCTAGCATTGATAAGTGCCGCAGCCTGATTGATTTTTTGCCGAAGCTCGTCCAATGTCGTAATCGGTTTTGCGTAGATCCTGTCTTTGAGACAACCCCAATAAAGAAATCCAGGGGGTTTAGGTCGGGTGATCGGGGTGGCCATAAGATAGGACCAAGTCGCCCGATCCAACGCCCCGGACAGGACGAGCGTAGTGAGCTGGGCAACCATCATTTTCATACCACATATTTTGAAGATCGCTTAAGGGTCGCTCGCTCTTCTAGTAATTCTTGCAAATAATTTTGTAAAAAGTTCAAATAACTTTGCAAATCACTTAAGTCCAGTCCAAAAGCAGAACCAAAAGTCGTTATCTTTTTCTCTCTCTTATTTTTAAATGTAATCGTCCGTTTTATTAAAATTCTAGAAAATTGGCAACGTATGACTCATTTTGTGCATAAAGTAAAAAGTGATTTCTAGGAGCATGAACATATAAGACATTTGGTTCTTGTTTACAAATGGTACGCATATTTTTTTTTCTGACTAGTTATCTTAGAGTATTGTACTATTTTGGAATGTTGATTAGTTGCGTCAACTTTGAAAATAACTTGCCATAGCGGTGTTCATTTTTTTTTGAAAGAACATTGGTCAAGGTAGACTGAAAGTAAAAATCTTTAAAAAATATTTTGATATTCTTTTGTGTAAAAACTGCGGGCATTGTGGTGTTTTTAAGAGTTGTGGTGAATAAAAGTACTACTTAGGTATCCGAAACAAAAAAAATATTTCAAAAATTGTAGCCGTGGTAGTTCAAAACAGTCTAGCTAAAGCTCGAACAAAAAAAGTGTACTATGGAGTTTGCACGGCAAATAATGGCGGATATATCTGACCTACTCTCTCAGTACGATTCTCTTTCATTAATTGTCAGATCCATAGTGATTACATTCTCTTTGGTCGGAGGAGATTGATTATATTCTCTTTGGGTAGGATCAGCCATTTTATTATAGTAAATCGTGATTTTATAAGCAGATTCCGGTATTATTGCATTAATTTCATAAAATGACACCAAAAAAGCGGTTTCTAACTTGTGAAATTTGTGAAGATCGTGCTCAACGTATAGATTGCAAAAAAAGGAAGTTTATGACAAAATTTCCTTTGGATGAGTCCCGGTAAGCATAGAATCAAATACATTTTACCTTCTGTTAATTAAGCAAGCCAAATACAATCATATGCTAAAATAGATTTTCATTCATATTGTGTACTAGTGTTGTACTGTTACTGATAACTTGTAAGAATAAGTAAAGATCACATTCAATCTAAGGGAGCACTTTGTTGCATGAAGCCCGACCACACTGGCCTAAGGGCATAGAAAAATAAAAAAGGAAAAAATATATTAATAAGAAATAATGAAAAATGTGTGAAAAACAAGGGAAAACGCGGAGGAAGTTTAGTAAGTAAATTAATAAATGTTTTAACTTATTTTCAGATGCCGACTGTGGGTCAGGTTAGTGGGAAAGGATGACTTAATATATGTGCCCATAGAAAATCAATCACCAGAATCAAATTCAGATCAGACCCTACGGGTCGAGCTAAATAAAACCGTTTAATAAATCCGGATTATAAAAAAAAAGTGTGCATACTACACTCGGCGTCAAAAAAATCGCACCTTTTAAAAATCTTATTCAAAAATTCCTAAACCTTATGTAGAGGATAGTGTTCGGTATCATTAGAAAGGTAACAAAAAGTAGTATCAAAAAACAATTAAGTGTAATCTTTTTTTTAATTAAAATTATACAAAAACATTAAAAGTTGAAAAATAATCAAAAAATTTAATTAAGTCCTAACTGATAATCGACAATTTACAAAAAAAAAATGTACAAAAAGTGTCTTAAAATTAACTTAAAATCTAGTGTTACCCCCCTTGCCCTGATGACGTCTTCCATACGGTCCCTTATAGACCTCACCAACTTCAGGAGCTCTTCTTGAGGGATAAGATCCCATTCTTCAATCACCGCTTTTTGGAGTTCCTGTAGAGTCGAAGTAGCCGGATCCCGAGATCGAACCTTACGTTTAAGATGGTCCCAGAGGTGCTCTATCGGATTCAGATCAGGACTTCTCGCTGGCCACTGCATCACAGAAATTTGGGACCTCCGCAGGAAGTCGCTCACAATAGTCGCTGCAGTGTGAGCGCGAGCGTTGTCGTGCATTAATGTGAACCCCTCGCCAAAAGATTCGGCAAAAGGGACCACATGCACATCCAGGATCTCTGTGATATAGCGGCGCGCAGTCAGCGACCCTTGTCCGCGAGCACCTCCGGTCCGGGAGACGCATGCCAGGTCGGTTTTCCCGGCAGCCGACATAACGCCCCAGAACATGCAGGATCCACCTCCATATTCCACCGTCTCCTGGATGCAAGCTTGGACGAAACGTTCACCCTGCCTCCGGTATACTCTTCTTCGTCGGTCGTTGCAGAAAAGACACACTCTTGTCTCGTCTGAGAAGAGAACAGCTCCCCACTGCTCAATGGTCCAATCGACGTGGTCGCGAGCAAACTGCAAGCGGGCTCGCCGGTGCGCTGCAGTCAATTTTGGACCTGTAGCAGCTCTGCGGGCTGCTATGTTCTTCTCCTTCAGTCTTCTTCTAACCGTGGAGACACTCACGTAGTCCAGTCAAATTAGGTTTCATCTGCGGAAAAATGACTAGTGAGCTGAATTTTGGTACACACCTTTATTACGGCATTGTAATGAAGGTGTGAAAAATCGACATTCATATCGTGCCGGCTTAAAAAGTTATAGGGGTCAAAAGGTCGCGAAAATCAGTTTTTCGCGAATTGCTCGCGATCTATTGCTTATAGGTTAATTGAGGTCATTAGAAAAATTATTTGTTATAAAATTATCTACAAAAAATGTCCTTTGCATTTTTTTGTAGAATTGAAAGTTTTCGGAGGAGAGCGCCGAGAAAGCACTCACATACGGTATTGTATACCAAGGCGTACGCCCTATGCTTTTCATTGATATTTGTAAGCGTGTTGTTAGTAAAATCTACTACATACAGACATATAGCATTAGTAATACTAGTACAGAAAGTTTTCCTTTTTGGAAAAGGAAAACTGAAAATCATGAAGATGTTTGAAAAAAGATCTGATTTAAACAATTTTGCAGACATATTCCAACAAGAAAATTGCTCTCGAGATGCATTGTCAATGCTAGGACATATTTTCTACCGCTGCAAATTTTTGTACAATTACAAATCTTTTTTTAAACATCTTCATGATTTTCAGTTTTCCTTTTCCAAAAAGGAAAACTTTCTGTACTAGTATTACTAATGCTATATGTCTGTATGTAGTAGATTTTACTAACAACACGCTTACAAATATCAATGAAAAGCATAGGGCGTACGCCTTGGTATACAATACCGTATGTGAGTGCTTTCTCGGCGGTCTCCTCCGAAAACTTTCAATTCTACAAAAAAATGCAAAGGACATTTTTTGTAGATAATTTTATAACAAATAATTTTTCTAATGACCTCAATTAACCTACAAGCAATAGATCGCGAGATATTCGCGAAAAACTGATTTTCGCGACCTTTTGACCCCTGTAACTTTTTAAGCCGGCACGATATGAATGTCGATTTTTCACACCTTCATTACAATGCCGTAATAAAGGTGTGTACCAAAATTCAGCTCACTAGTAATTTTTCCGCAGATTGGTGTTTAAAAGAGCTAATTTGACTGGACTAACGGTGCGTCTGCGAACTGCCTGGAGCTCCTGTTGCAACTGAACAGCGTTTGAGAAGCGATTTCTCAAAGAGTACGACACAACGAACCGGTCGTCTTTTTCCGAAGTGCAGCGACGTCTACCGGACCCATGTCGCCGGATATAGCCACCAGTCTCTAAAAAGCGCTGGTAGACTCTTCGAACCGAAAAACGGCTCAGATTCAGTTGCCGGGCGACATCACACTGCCGCACCCCTGCTTGCAGTAGTGCAACCACTTGAGCGGCCTCATTAGCTGTAGTATCCATTTTCCAGATGTTCTTTCTTCAGTAAAATCAGTGCGTGTGTTTTCTTCAACGGTTTAATAGCGAATGACCTGCATTGACCCCGTGTTGACCCCTTTATACCCACAAAGGTAGCGTAACTCGTGACTCTCCCGAGCAGCAAAATTTCCGTAGAATTTTTGTTCCTTAGAATTCCTTGTTTGTTTGTTGTAAAATAATGAATAATAATGTTTTTTATTAAGTTATTTTAGTAACCTTTTAAATAAAATTATAATTAATACGACTGCATGTGCATATCAAGAGTTACTGACATTTGAACGAGATTTTCTTAGAGGTGCGCTTTTTTTGACGCCGAGTGTATTTTATTTTGTGTCCACATTATTTCAACCTTTAATTAATATATTAAAATTACATTACATCCTTTTTTTTTAATGTGTTTATATGACCTGACCCTGCCTACCTAATATCGATAAACCATGTAGGTACAGATTTATCGATATCGATAAACCATGTAGGTACAGATTTATCGATATCGATAAACCATGTAAGTACAGTTTTATCGATATCGACTACTGCGAACTCGATACTGAAAACGTACTGATTATATTCTCTTTGGTATACTGCAGCACTATTTGGTCCGTCATATTGGCACTACTGCCATTTGACATTTAAATGTTTTATGTTGGTATTGAAATGCCATGTAAACTGATTCTATTGGCTAGTACGTGAGTCCCGACTCTCAAAATGTAGTGATTATATTCTCTTTGGTTCAAAATATCATACAAGGTGTAAATTTTCAAAGAATTTTTAATTTTTTTTTATAATAGGCAAACAAGATGACCTCACTCCACCCGATGGTAAGCGGTAGTGAGATCCAAATATGAGGTCGACAGGCACAATACATCATATTGAGCCTGTCGCACTCACCCTGAAGGCCTGCTTAAATGCCGTTTCACGCCCCGCTTGAAGAGCCCGGGATCATAGGAGGGAGGGAAAACATGAGCTGCAAGGGCCTTTATGGCACAGGGCAGAAATGAGGAGCTAAACCTCTTAGTCCGAGCCACCAGCGCCTGCATTGTATGAGGATGGCACGTGTCGTTCGGGAGTGGAAAGGGGAGGGAGGGACTTGCTGAAATAGCTCTTCAGAGCATTCCCCATTATAGAGACGGTAGAGAACACTTAGACCGGCAATGTCTCTACGTAGTTGTAGAGGCTCCAGGGTTTCGGACACCTCTACATCACCGACAATACGGATAGCACGTCGCTGCAACCTATCGAGGGCGTCGAGCAAGTATTTTGCAGAGCCATCCCAGCGGTGACAGCATTATTAATAAAACACACACCTGTGTCTTCTTGGCATTGAACTCGACAAGATTGCATGAGCCCCATTCGGAAATGCGGTCCAAGACCCCGTCAAGCTCGGCGACAAGAAGGTTCCTCTTTCCCTCGGTTTCGGTCTGCTTTACCCCAGGTCATCCGAAATAACGTGCGTGGACAGTGCTGTCATCTGCATAGCAATGAATATTGCCTAGTGACAACATGTCATTGATATGCAGCAAAAACAATGTCGGCGACAGAACGGACCTGATTCAACCTACCCGCTTAGCGCATGCGCCGTATTCTACAGCGCAGGTCCGTTCATGTTGGATATATGAACGCAGCACGCGGCGAAATCGCCCAAAAATCGCTAGGTATGAACAGGCACTAAAGAAATATGTGGATAAGACAACGTTACCAGCAGCAAAGTCATTCCTATAACACGAATGCTAATCTTAAAAATGAACAACATTAAAACAAACAATTGCATGGATCTATAAGGATCTTAAGCAGAATATAATGAGTGAAATCAGTGAACGGTTGTTACATTTGGAAAATGTTCGAATACTTGCTTTATCTACATTGCTAGACCCAAGATTCAAAAATATAAATTTTCAAGATCCCACAGCAGGTTCGAAAGCAATCAGATTTGTCAAAGAATTACTAACTTCTACGACGGAAAAGGAAATTTTAAGAAGATATTAGTCGTTCGCCAGATCCAATAGAACAATTTAATTTCTGGAGCAAACATTATAAACTTGTATATGTCAAAAACTCTACGCCTTCCCCTCATAATCACGAAATGCCTTCAGAGTTGGATTACTTTTTGAAAAACCCAGTATCTAATCTTGAAACAGGATCCTATCCATGTTTGGAACAATGTCATCGGTTCCACTTACCCGAAATTAAAAAAGCGGTGAAATATTTGATTACTATCGCGACATTGGCTCTACTCTTTATCAACAAAGAAATAGATTAAAAGGTACTTCATTATCAAAATAACTCTTCCTTCAGTCAATTAATAAAAAACGCTGCTCACTCCAGAGAAGTTCGAGTCAGCCGTCCTCCCTCACCGGCCGAAGAAGACCGCCCCAGGTCCGGACGGTGTCCCGGCCCGCGTCGTCGCTCTTCGAGCCTCTTCGATCAGTGTCTCACGGTCTGGAGGTTCCCGGAAGTTTGGAAGAAGGGGCAGCTCTTGTGCTCCCTAAGGAAAGGGGGCCGCCCCTCAGAGTCAACTTCCGCTTGCCGGTAGACTGTCCTCTTGGACGATGCCAGTAAACTTTTCGAGCGCGTCCTTAAGGCGCGCTCAAACTACCATCTGAGGAGCGCGGGGCCGGATCTCTCGGAGGACCAATTTGGGTTCAGGACAGGGCGGCCTAACATCTAAGCCGTCCCGATTAAAGAGCCTCGTGTTAGGCACGACGGAGAGCGGGAGTGGAGCGATGGCGGTGTCATTCATTCTTTGCAATTTTAGAGGATCTTCGCTACCACAGGCCCCCGCAACATCTAAGGGTCCGGTTGAAATGCTATCTCTCAATAGGAGAAATTTGTATGTAGATAGGTCGGGGGCGATTTTTCGTCGAGTTGTGGAGTCCGGTGATCCTCAGAAGTTTGTAGAAGCGGCGCGAAGAGCAACTGAGGCGAGCGCGCTGATGGCACAGCCCTGGAGAACCTTTGTTCCCAACGAGTAACACTGTACCCGGTAACACTGGGAATAATTTAAGATAGGTCTCTCCCAACGTGTCACAGTGTAAATGGTTGGGAATAATTTTAAAAAGTTCTCCCAACGAGTCACAGTGTTACCGGTTACAGTGTTACTCTTTGGGAACAAAGGCTGGAGCTGGAGAAGACTGAGGCTGTCTATTTTTATTGGCATCGGAAGGGACCTTCCCTCAAACTCGTACTAATTAAAGAATAATAGAATAATAATTATAATTGTTTATTTGTACCAAGAGATATATTATAATTAGATGCAATTATCCAGGCAAATGTTGGAGAGGACACCTAGATAATGAGCGATAAGCATCGCTCATACATTGGTGTCCATTTACGTCTGGGAATGAGGGGCATTCGTCAGTCAACCATCGGCGAGGAAGAAGATCTGGGAAGCAAACAAAAAAGAGAAGATCTGAGGAACATATAGGCGAGAATTCCCTTTATTCCCATCTGCAACCTTCAAATCGCCACCCGGGTGGTGGTTGGCACTAAAATGTGGCGTTCACCACCCGGGTGGTGGATAGCACTGATTTAGTTTCATCTGTCACCTTCGTTTATAGTACGGGGGTGGCATATCGTACCTATATGCAGAACATTATCAACGGAAATTTAAATAAAACCTGACTGGACACAGACGGCGACATTTAATTTGCTCATTAATCATTTTAATTTGCTTAAATTATTCTATTTCAATTTAAACGTTACCAATATGGCACAAGAACAACCAAATGGAAATTTTCAGCAAAATAATACGATTTTTCATATTAATAAAAACAATGGTAAAGTTTTGCTACGTTCGGGTTATCAATATGTAAAAAAAAGGAATACAAAACAATTGGTGATGTGGTAAGGGAGTGCGCAAGCAGAAGGAAAAATAAGTGTCGCGGGCTTAGTAGCCCGCGACACTTATTTTTCC
Source organism: Maruca vitrata (assembly GCA_039566165.1). Lineage (NCBI taxonomy): Eukaryota > Metazoa > Arthropoda > Insecta > Lepidoptera > Crambidae > Maruca > Maruca vitrata. The sequence goes on along the minus strand of CM076938.1, from coordinate 2,260,076 downwards.
TTTTGATTGAAAGTAAGTTGTTTTTTGTTGTAAGTTTTTTTGAAATAAAACTAATTTTACGGATCAAACTTGCGTTTATTGTTATTCTAAACATATTATTGAATGACCCGAAGTTTAGAGCTCTTCACAGCGCTCGTGGTCACGGGTATGACTAGAGATGGCAGTTGTCTTCATAAGTATTAAATTATAAATTTTAATGTAGGCTCTATCAAGTTTGATACCTTTGCCATAATGAATTTATGTTGACAGTATTTGTTGTTTATCTGTCATTGCGTTTTTGTTTTACGAAAAACAGAGGAAGTGTTTTTTTACTTTTCGTTTTAGTTCTTGAATATATTACCAGAAATCTTACTCAGTTGCCTTGTTTTAATAACCTGATCCCAATAGGTTATGGGCCCAGGGCACGTGTAAATAGAAATTGAGTAAAGAGCAGATTTACGTTGCAGTGTAGTATAACGGAAAATGGATACCGGAAAAATGAATGTCGAACGTTTCGACGGAAATAATTTCCGTCAATGGAAATTTCAAATAAATTGTGCGTTACGAGCAAAAGGGATCGGTTCGATTTCGATCGATCGATTTGTCTGTACCGAAACCACAAGAATTCGATGAGAAATGGATGAAAAATGATAGTATGGAAATGTTCGTCGTCACGTCAGCAATCGAGTTGCGACAAATTGCTTTGATTGAAAACTGCAAAATAAATCATGCAGAAGCTTGAATCTATATATGAGCAAAAATCTGAATTCAATAAGATGTTAGTGCATGAAAGATTCTACAACTACAAAATGAATGAATCCAAGTGACGGTATGGCTCAACATATTTCCAAGATTGAGAGCTTAGCTCAACAGTTGGAAGACGAGCAAATAAGTGAAACTGCGATTATGCAAAAATATTAGATGAAGAAGCGTGCTGAAATAAATCTGGGAGAAATACCCAAGAGCAAAGAAATCTGGAAGAAGTACCCAAGAGCAAAAGCCTATGGCATTCGGTGTTGAGCAATGCAAAGAAATCTGGGAGAAATACCCTAGAGCAAAGAAATCTGGGAGAAGTACCCAAGAGCAAATACCTATGGCATTCAGTGTTGAGCAATGTTTACAATCTGTAATGAACACAGATAAATGGATTCTAGACAGTGGGGCGTCTAAACATATGACATATAGACGTGACTTGTTTTGTGAGCTTCAAGAATTTCAAAAGGGCGAAAATGGCAGAGCTGTAAGTTTGGGAAATAAGAAAGAAATTGAAGTACATGGGTATGGAAATATTATGATTAAAAGGTATGTGAACAGTCAGTGGGAGCAAAGTGTTACCTTGGACATATAAGAGTTTTTGGCTCAATGGGTTATGTTCATATACCTGATGAAAAAAGGAAGAATCTTGATAAGAAAAGTGTCAAACTAATACTAGTGGGATATGAGAATGAAAACTACAGGATGCTTGATATTGACAGCGGAAAAATAACAATTAGCAGAAATGTGCGCTTTGATGAAAACATCCCAATTGTACTAAAGAAAGATAGTGTTTCAATTCAGTTAACTAATAGCAATGAAGAGTATGAGGTAAATGATACTTCATCATTTGAACCCACGGGCTTAACAGAGACAAATGTAGATAATGAAAGCTTATCAGATACTAGTTATGAATGCACATACAGTCAAAATGATCCAACATATCGACCTTCGCGAGTAATTCCTAGTGATAAAAAAAGGAATATAACACTTCGACCTAGAAGGGTAAGGAAGCTGAATAAGGACAAATTTGTAAGTTATTAAAATCTTTATACGGCTTGAAACAGACAGCACGCTGTTGGAATGAGAAATTTTCTTCTTTTCTGACAGGCTACGGTTTTACAGTATGTCCTTCTGACAACTGTGTTTTTGTTGGAAGCTTTAATAGTTTTAAAGTAATTTTATTACCAAAGAGAATATAATCACTACGTTTTAAGAGTCAGGACTCACGTACTAGCCAATAGAATCAGTTTAGATGGCATTTCAATACCAACATAAAACATTTAAATGTCAAATGGCAGTAGTGCCAATATGACGGACCAAATAGTGCTACAGTATACCAAAGAGAATATCAGTACGTTTTCATTTAAAAAAAAAACATTTGACGCTTTTAAAAAAAAAAGGATGTCATGTAATATTAATGTATTAATAATACAAGGTTGAAAATAATGTGGACACAAAATAAAACACTGCACACTTTTTTTTTATAATCCGGATTTATTAAACGGTTTATTTAGCTCGCCCCGTACGATCTGATCTGAAATTTGGTACACACTTGATTCTGGTCTGGTGATTGATTTTCTATGGGCACATATATTAAGTCTTCCTTTCCCACTAACTCACCCACCGTCGGCATCTGAAAATAAGTTAAAAGATTTATTAATGTACTTACTAAACTTTTTTTCCCCTTGGTTTTCACCCATTTTTAATTATTTCTTATTAATATAGTTTTTATTTTTCTATGCCCCCAGGCCAGTGTGGTCGGGCCTCATGCAACAAAGTGCTCCCTTAGATTGAATGTGATCTTTACTTATTCTTACAAGTTATCAGTAACAGTACAACACTAGTACACAATACAAATGAAAATCTATTTTAGCGTAATATGTTTGTATTTGGCTTGCTTATCGAGTAATTAATTATCAGAAGGTAAAATGTATTTGATTCTATGCTTACCGGGACTCATCCAAAGGAAATTTTGCCATGAACTTCCTTTTTTCGCAGTCTATACGTTGAGCACGATCTCCACAAATTTCACAAGTTAGAGACCGCTTCTTTGGTGCCATTTTATGCAATTAATGCAATAATACCGGAATCTGCTTATAAAAACACGATTTACTGTAAAAAAATTATATTGAAATCTAAGCAAACAAAATGTCGTTCAACATTCATAATAAAATGACAGATCCGACCCAAAGAGAAAATAATCACTCTCCGACCAAAGAGAATATAATCACTATGGATCTGAAAATGAATGAAAGAGAAATCGTACTGAGTGAGCAGGACAGATATATCCGCCATTATTTGCCGCTCAAACTCCATAGTAAACTTTTTTTGTTCGAGCTTTCGCTAGAATGTTTATTACTATGATGCGTTGTTGCTGTCAGAAAATAAAGATACATTAATACAAATTATTAATGATCTTGAAAGGAATTTTAAGATGAAAGTTTTGAAGTTAAATACTTATGTTGGTATGGAGATAACTAAAAGTAAAAATTCAATTGTTATTAGTCAGAAACAGTATATAAAGCACAAAATAAATAAGTTTTATATGTCAGAAGCCAATCCATGTAGTACTCCTGCTGATAATAATATAAGCTTGATGAAAAATGTTACTGGAAATGTTACAAATTTTCCATATAGAGAGGCAGTGGGAGCTCTTATGTTTTTGTCCACTGTATCTAGGCCTGATATTATGTTATTCATTGAATATAGTAAGTAGATACTTAAATAATCCAAGTAAGGACCATGTTAATGCTGTTAAGAGGATAATTAAGTATTTAATAAAAACAATAGATATTTGTATTACTTATAACTGTAATAGTGAGTTAATTGGTTATTCTGATTCAGATTTTGCCTCAGATATTGACTCTAGGAAATCTAATACAGGATATATTTTTATGTTAAATGGAGGGCCTGTTACATGGGCTAGTCGAAAGCAGAACACTGTGGCATTGTCTACTACAGAGTCAGAATATATGGCGGCTAGCGAAGCTGCCAAAGAAATTTTATGGCTTAGACAGTTATTGAATGATATTGATGAACCACAATTGATGGTTACTTTGTGTATAGATAATCAGAGTGCCATTAAGTTAATTCATAATCCTGTGTTTCACAAAAAAACAAAACACATTGATGTAAGGTACAATTTTATAAGAGAAAATGTACAAAATAATATTATTGTCATAAAGTATTTACCTAGCATGTGTCAACTTGCTGATTTCCTAACAAAAGCTCTACCTACTGGTAAATGCATTAATAATAGAGACCAAGTGTTGAACTTAAGTATTTAAGTAATGAGTCTATTGTAAAATTTAAGTGGGAGTATTAAATTATAAATTTTAATGTAGGCTCTATAAAGTTTGATACCTTTGCCATATTGAATTTATGTTGACAGTATTTGTTGTTTATCTGTCATTGCGTTTTTGTTTTACGAAAAACAGAGGAAGTGTTTTCTTACTTTTCGTTTTAGTTCTTGAATATATTACCAGAAATCTTACTCAGTTGCCTTGTTTTAATAACCTGATCCCAATAATAAGAAAGTCTCACAGCAACCTTGCGTCTTGCAATAATAAATGTTGTTGTTTTTGTCAGGCCTGGGATACGAGTATTATGGTCTTCATGATATGATCCCAAGTAGGTGGTACACTTAAACCATCTTCCCTTGTATTGAAATATGTCCAATTTTGTCACTAACTCTTTCCATATATGGTAGTTATACTGGCTGTCACTCTACTGTAGTTGGTTTCACTCGGCTTCTGATGCGCGTTCGTGGTATTTGGAGCTTGTTGCTCCTTAATACGCACCTGATGTGCTGAAGCTCAGCTGCCAGGTGAATGTCATCACAGATGCCTCGAACTCTCTCTCCGTGTTAAATAGGTTCACAACTGTCTACAATTTGAAAACTTGAAATCTTAAAAACAATAATTTCACCAACAAAAAATTTTAAAGTCGTAAGCGCGCTCAGAGCGGTGCAATGGCGGAATTTATTACATGTCATAAAAAGAGCGAGAGGCGATGGAAGAGATTTTAATACAGCGCGATCTAGTGTTTTCTCTTTTCCCGCGTTATATTGGTAGAACAATCATGTATTTTTGACAAAAACTACACAATTTGATTTATTTACTTCATCATCACTACATAGTATAAAACAAAGTCGCCTTTTCGTTCCCTATATCCCTATGTGCGCTTAAATCTTTAAAACTACGCAACGGATTTTGATGCGGTTTTTTCCAATAGATAGAGTGATTCAAGAGGAAGGTTTTTATGTAAAATTTACCCGAAGAGAAGCGAGAGCGGGTCACTAGTACTTAATAAATCTTGAGTACATAATATGCAGCGTACTAAAAAAAAATTGACTTATTGGGTTTTTCTTTTTATAGGGGGAAAATATTATAGATGAGAAGGAGCACACTTTCTGTTCACCAGATTTCGCAAAAAATGAGAATGCTATATTATTGCAAAGAATAAAAGAGAAAATAACCGAACCTAACTTTCCCGCGCCGTGCCAACTACCTTCAACAAAGAAATAGCAAACATGAACAATTCGGACGAGAGTCAAATTTTAAATCTTCCACAATTCGACAATATCAAATCATCATTATATAGGCATAGAAATAAAATAGTACAGTTGCAAAACATTTTGTTCTAAAGCTGAAGAGGCGGAAGTCCCAGATGAACCGAGGCCGACTACAGTCATGAAGATTTACGGATCATAATATTCTGTTCCGAGAAATCCAAACTGGTAATTAAAAAGGTCAAGGACTTCTCTAGTGACGGCACTTTTAAAAGTTGCCCGTCATCTTTTAAACAATTATACGTTATACACGGCGATTTGGGAAGCGATAGAGAAGCCACTAACATCGTGCCGTTGTTGTATTGTCTTATGAACAAAATGACCTACAAAGCTTACGTCACTCTATTCGATATAATAAAATCGCAGATACTCGATTGGGAACCACTAACTTTTAAAACAGACTGAAAATGCTGCGAACAAAGCAATAAAAAAGTTCTTTCCAGATACAGCAGTTTCCGAATGTTATTATCATTACAACAAAAGTATTTGGAAGAAAGCCAAAGAACTAGGACTGTCGCAAAGATCCGAAAAGATTCATAGACGTGAAGTCGAACTGAGCGCAGTTCTGCCTTTGTTGCCTCGCACTAAATTGCTAAGTGGGTGGAAATATACAGGGTGTAACAGGAGGGGTGGATCATCGTAAGTCAATCGATGGGGGACTTCAATACCTATCGATATAACCCCCATGTATGTTCAGCGATTTTCAATAGTTCCAAAGTTATTGAGATTTTTGTGAAATTTTTGTAAGAAGCCGGAATTCAGTATAAAAGTCTTCACTGTAGCTTAACTACTGGACCTGCTTGCATGATTTTTTTTCTAGAAATAGTTCAATAGTGGGTCTTTATAATTACGATACCGATTTGAGTCATAACCCTATCATATTGGAGTAAAAAAATAATTCTTCACAAAAGTTTTACGAATCCAATTGTGTCTATCAACTTTCAAAGCCTCCAGTGAAAAAAAAGTGCCTGTGTTTTTTTTCTAGAACTTATTTTAAAAACTACCTACATCCATGGATAGTATACCCTGAAAATTTCATACCGCTACTGCCAGAGCATCAGAACGAAAATTGAACGCGAATGGCACAGGTGCCATAAATCATTGTTTTTATTTTTCATGTAAAACTTAAATTTTGAATTAAATGATACTTTTCAGCAAATTTATGCTATGTTAGTAACATTAGTAGCAGTAATTTTACAGAATTGAAAATTAAAGGGGTGAAAATCAAACAAAGAAAATTTACATAATTTTTGTTAATTATTTTTTTTACAGTAAGTGTTCACAATGGGCATTATTATTGGCTATGCATAGCTTAGACCTTCTAAAAAGCTTTTTTGGAGGTTGTGGAATGCTTCTTTTTTGTCAAATTTTTCAGGGGCCCAAATTGTGATAAGGCAAAATGTAGTAGTAGCATTTTGCAACATCCGAAAAACCTTTGTATAAAGGTGTAGTATATGTGTCGTGGCCACATCGTAGAATTGGCCATTTCATGAAATGATTGGCCATTTCATGAAATGGTTGCATTTCATGAAATATTTCACTGTCCATTGGCCATATCATGATGTGGCCAGGTCAGATCAATGATAAGAAATCGTTTGACGATTGGGCCAACTAGATGCACTGTCATTTCATGAAAGATCAATCTCAATTGATCATATCGTGGAATTGTTTCGTTGACTTTACCGGTAGAGTGCCAGAGTTGCCATACCAGTTAAGCACTTTGTGCAAATATGCTAAATTTGCACAATGTGCTAAATTTTCTTCCTGTTTAGCATATTATTTTACCTTTTATTTTAAAATAGCATATTTTTAGCAAAATTTTTTTTTATAAAATTCATGTTATTTTTAAAGTAGGTACATTTAATTTTAATTTGGACAAAATTGTCGGAAGTTTGCCTATTTTAGCCTATTTACTTAACTTTTATACTGCTTGTACTTGTAAAATACTTGCAAATTTCACTAAAAATTCATTTTTTATAACAATAAAAAAAATCATTATGCACCTTTTTATTTTGAAAGCCCATTATGAACACTTACTGTAAAAAAAATAAATTAACAAAAATTATGTAAATTTTCTTTGTTTGATTTTCAGCCCTTTAATTTTCAATTCTGTAAAATTACTGCTACTAATGTTACTAACATAGCATAAATGTGCTGAAACGTATCGTTTTAATTTAAAATTAAAGTTTTACATGAAAAATAAAAACACTGATTTTTGGCACCTGTGCCATTCGCGTTAAATTTTCGTTCTGATGCTCTGGCAGTAGCGGTATGAAATTTTCAGGGTATACTATCCATGGATGTAGGTAGTTTTTAAAATAAGTTCTAGAAAAAAAAACACAGGCACTTTTTTTTCACTGGAGGCTTTGAAAGTTGATAAGACACAATTGGATTCGTAAAACTTTTGAGAAGATTTATTTTTTTACTCCAATATGATAGGGTTATGACTAAAATCGGTATCGTAATTATAAAGACCCACTATTGAACTATTTTTAGAAAAAAAATCATGCAAGCAGGTCCAGTAGTTAAGCTACAAGTGAAGACTTTTATACTGAATTCCGGCTTCTTACAAAAATTTCACAAAAATCTCAATAACTTTGGAACTATTGAAAATCGCTGAACATACATGGGGGTTATATCGATAGGTATTGAAGTCCCCCATCGATTGACTTACGATGATCCACCCCCCCTGTTACACCCTGTATAACGCGTCATGATACCAATGACCCCCAGTTACAGAAATTTAGGTCTTACATGGAAAGTCAGTGGATAACGTCAAAATCATTAGACATTTTGTCAGTGTATGGCCAACGCCACCGAAACAACAATTTTTTGGAAGGTTGGCACCTAACTTATATACAGTACAGAAAAACCCTTCAGTATCTTTTACTACTACTGTTGGGGAGTTAAAAAAATTCATAGGTATTCTTTTATTTATGTCAGTGGAGCAATTCCCTAGTGTACGCTCATACTGGCATTCCAAGTTTGGGTACGATCCTGTAAAGAGCGCGATGCCTGTAAATCGGTTTGAGATGATTCGGAGCTACTTACATTTCAACTATAATAATAAACATCTTCCGCGAGACCATTCCGATCACTATCGCCTCCATAAGTTTCGGCCTGTGATAGAACAGCTAAATACGACATTTTTATCAGTAGCAATAGACCAACGACTTTCTATAGATGAGCAGATGTGTTCCACTAAAATTGCACATTTCCTGAAGCAATATTTACCAAACAAGCCTCACAAATGGGGCTATAGGCTTTTTGTTCTCTGTAATCTTATGGGATATGCTTACAGATTTGAGGTCTATTCTGGACAAGAAGAAAAAAAAGACAAACCAGCCGATGAACCTGATCTAGATGTCCGTATATCCAGCAGGACCCTTCGCCTGATTCTAATATGAACCAAACTTTCACTTCCGTAATAATTAGTACCTTCCGAATTGTGTTAGTAAAAAATTAGTACCTTAACAGTTTAACCAAAAAATTGACTTTATTTCCAGCAGGACCCTCCGTTATCTTAATATTCGCGCTCAAAATCCAAACAATGATTTATTTCATTTAGTTCGGTGTTTGATCAATGATGATTTTAAAACTGATATAGATTCCTGTAGACTCAAAACATTACAAAAGAAGTGGTGGTGTCACATCTGTTGAAAAGGGACCTATAATTATAGATTGCCAATGCAACGTAAGTTACATATTTGAAAAGGTTTGTATACTGAATCTTTACAGCGCAATCTGCAAAAGTGTTCGCAGCAACGAAAAATGCAATGTAAACACCACAACACAACACTCACGGCTAATTGCCATGATTCCGTTGGATACAGAAGTCCTTAATAATGGAGGCATTGTGGTACTGAACAAGGCTGTTTATTTTCATGAGAATTATACGTTATGCACCGAAAATAACTTCAATGGTACACGTAAGCCGATCTACAATGTTGCAGATATAATAACATTTGATTTAAATGAACATGTTCCAGTAGCATTATGTGATATTCCCCAAAACATGCTGATTAAGGATGAGATCTATAGGTTGCTTTCTGCAATACAATATTGCGGACGGGGCGCGACTGTCGGGCATTATCGAGCTCACTGCTTAAGAAAAGATAGACAGTGGCCATGTTATGACGACCTGTGCAACAATGCTCGAAGCTCAATATTCGACTGGCTCGGTGGACAGTGGTTGGTGACTCAGGTTCATAAGCTGCGGTTCCAAGAGTCGTGGGTTCGATTCCCAATCGGGATAAATATTTGTGTGACGAACATCGGTGTTTGTTCCGTGTCTGGGTGTATTATTAAATATATTTAGGTTTATTTGTGTATCCACTGTTGATCCTGATTTCCGTAACACAAGTGCTTAAGCTACTTACCACGGTATCAGATCAATGTATGTGATGTTGTGTAATATTTATTTATAATATTTATTTATCTTTTTTTCTTTTGCTTAAACTACGTTTCTTATATAAAATACAAATTTATTTTAATTTTCATTGGTTACACAATATAAAAAATATTGCGTCGAGGGTTAACAACACTACGTAAAGTCGTCTTTGGGTGTAGGAGTAATGTTGCTTTTTAAAATATTTCATCTGATTTATTTACTTATTATTGTTCACTCTTTGAATTAAGCGATATGTTTTTTTGAAGGTACTAATTGAATGCTACTCTTCTTATCGTATGGTTGGTGAACAACCTGGTGTCAGAGATTTTTTTAAACCGCCCGTAGGCCTCTGACATGGCTGCACACACCGTTGAAAAATTTCTCAGGGGTGCTGGTTTCCTCACGATGTTTTCCTTCACCGTTAAAGCGTCGAATGATGGTACATATGAATTTCAAATTTGAAAAACATATTGGTACCTGGCGGGGTTTGAACTGGCGACCTTTCGCATGGCAAGCAACGACCTTAACCACTCAGCCATCGACGCTTTTTATTGAATGCTACTAGGAAATATGATTGTCTGGACTGAAAGACTCAAAACAAAAAAGGGTCCTGTTGGCATGATAAAATGTTTGTCGGTTTATTTCTAATAAACTGATTCATATTAGAAATAGGCGAAGGGTCCTGTTGGATATACGGACATCTGATCTAGGAATAACAAATAACGTCGTTATACGTTTGGCGAGAGCTATACCAAGGATGAACAATCATATTCTTCGATAATTTTTACACATCCCTGCCTTTAGTAAATTATTTGAATAAACAGGGTATACAATGTGTCGGAACTATTCAGCAAAACAGGCTACCGAATTCTCGACTCCCTGATAAAAAGGAACTTATAAAAACTTCTGCTCCGAGAGGCACATATGGGGAACGCGTTTCCCATTCAGATGGAGTAGACTTTTCGACCACTGCGTGGAAAGATAATAAAGTCGTCACTTTTTTATCGACTGACGTCGGCGCCGAGCCTGTTGGAAAAGTATCAAGATACAACTACGACAACAAGCTAAACAAAAAATTTACATCTCTTGTCCCAAAATTGTGCAAGAGTACAACATGCATATGGGAGGAGTCGACCTAATGGACAGCTTTTTAGGACGCTATCGAATTCGAATAAATGGTATTTACGCTTGTTTTATCATCTACTGGACCTCACTACAATCAACTCATGGGTGCTTATGAAAAAAAATTTAATTGCTTAAGGTGGCACAAAAAAGCAGCTGCCTAATCTTGGGGAGTTTCGTAATTGTTTAGCTGACACACTGTGTAATATAGGTATGTCTGGAGGTAGCAAAAGAGGGCGCCCTAGTACTTCCTCTCTAGAACGCGAGCTTTAAATAAAAAGGCAAAAAGGTCCGCAACATCCACTCACACTTAAGATTTATATTTATATTTTTACAATGTAACATCAGGTCATCGTTGCAGTTATTAAATACATTTTTGCTTAAAAAGCCAAATAAACAGTATACGTTTTTAATTCTTCAAATCTGTCCTTTAAAGACATTAGCATCTGATCTAATATTCTGTAAAAGAATTCTACTTTATATTTGATTTTAGGATCTAGTAACAATTAATCCCTTCCTTCATACTGAAATTGGGTTGGTCTTTTTCTAGGACGAATCGTGGTTATTGGTGGAAAATCTGTTTCTACGTTGAGAACCTGTGCCACAATACTAGCTTGTTGTAATATATTCTCAAAGTACTAATCCGTGCGGTACTCGGTATACTTAATAATCAATTTTTCCAAAAAATTTACACAGATTTGAATGTTCATTGTGGGGCTTTGCATCATTTTGCTTAAAGCATTAATTTCGTTTAAAATGTCAAACCAAATTATTAATGAGCAAATAAATCTATAATTTTGAATGCTCAAAGCAAGCGAATGGGCTTTGTGAGATGTTATACTGTCACATTCTGACTAATTATTTTCAGATATTTCCAGTAAAGCATCAAAAATGTTTTCAAGATTATTTTTTAATTTTTATTTTATTTATTTATTTATTCAACAAATCTTATCCTATCCTTACAGGCTAACTTAACCTAATGCGATAGAATAGACTACACTATACTAAGATGATACCATAATAGTTCACTGCATCGATTCTGCTAGACCATCGTATGGCACTTAAATTGGCTTTTAATTTTAAACCTGGTAAATGTTTGCAAATTATGGACCACCTCTTTGTAGAGGATGAAAAAAAAACGCAAATTTCTTGAATTATATTAAAGAAATTAACAGTTTCGTGCGTTAAATTTGCGGCATTATTCACGACCAAATTTAAACTATGAGCTGAGCAAGGAATGAAAAATGCACGGGTATTTATTTCCAAAATCTTTTTCTGCAATCCTTTGTGCTTTCCACGAATGTTAGAACTATTATCATAACCTTGCCCTCGTAAATTTTGAATGGCGATATTCAATTGCGAAAACAAATTGAGAACAAAATTTAATAAACCCTCGCCAGTTTAGCTTGTAGTTGAGCAAATATCAATGAAGTGTTTGCAGATCTCTTCTTTTTTACTTGTGTTATTAAAATAAACGTGTCTTAATATTACTGTTATTTGTTCCGTGTGGCTAGCATCCGGTGTGCAGTCTAGTATCATAGAAAAATATTTTGATGTTCTAACTTTGTTAAAAATATTTTTTTTATCGTTGTATCCAGTAATTCAATAATTTCATTTTGGACATGATCTCCTAAGTAGTGAGCCATACCTTTTCGACTGGAATCACATTTCAATTCAATTTTGGACGGTTAATGTTCCTGTATAACAGAATCAAAAGAAGCTACCATTTCTATTGCTTTCAGAAAATTATTATCATCATGAGTATAAAGTTGTTTTGATGAACCTTGAAAAGACATTGGCGCGATAAAAACCTTATATACCGGAGCCGCTCTTAGATGACTGATTTGACACTTTTTATTTAAGATTTTGCATTTATCCTTGTTAAGAGGAACTTATTTAGCCAATCATAAAGAACAACTTTTAAAAATAAGACGTTATTTAAAACATTTCAAATGCACCTAATTATCTAATTATTTGTCTTTTATTACCTAAAATAATTTAATTAAAAAAAGAAAACGTAAAATTTCCACTCTGTATTACGCTTTTACAAGGTTACGCCGTTTGACACGTTTTCATAGTGACGTAGTAAGTAATACTCACCAGGTATTTTTTTTAAATAGGATGTAGGATTTAATAAGTATTGTTTATTAAAAATAAATATATTTTTAAATGAGAAACTTCAATTCAATCTTCTGGGTGTGAATAAATGTTTTAAATTACAATTTGTTATAATTAGACTTTGCTTGGTTATAAAGTGGAAATAACTGTTACTTATATACTTCGGCAATTTTACCATTGTCCCTCACTAGTGCAGTCAGTCTGATATGTGTCAAATCAGTCAACTTAGAGCGGCTCTGGTATAACAGCAATAATTCTTTCTAATACGTCACACTTACGCTTTTTTTCTAAATCCAACTGTCTCAGTTGCATGTGATTAACAGTTTTTAACATAATTTTTAATTGTACTCATGATTTAATGTTTTCGTTGTGAAACTCGCTTGTTTCATGTCTTTTCATAGTTAGTAATAAATGTTGCCAATCCGACAAACCATTTGAATCAGACAGACTACACTACTTGCAGTTTTACCAAAAATTTGCAACAAAAACAGAATCTTTCGAAAAGGAGTAAATAAGCCAATCTCTATTGATTTCTTCGCTATTAGCAAGTTTTCTAGTAGAAAGAGTTACTAAATTTTCTTCCCGTGTCATTAACAGGAGACCTGTGATTATGCACTTGTATAGGACCACGTCTAACTAAATTATAAACAAAATCATTACTAATACTATCAGGCCATAAACCCGGATCATCACTACATGTCGAACTGGAAATCGCTGATGAGGACATACCGCCAACAGGTGCTTCGTCAGGAACTCCTTCACTTATATCACTTCTGTTGTCACTTTCTAAAGAACTAGGGCTGCAACACATTTTTGTTTCTTTCGATTCATCCACCGGTTCGAGAAACAACGATGTGACCGGGTGCCCGATGCTTTTTCAACAGTTTCTTGCAAATCCTTATTTTGAGGTACGTTAAAATACTTGTTCAAAGAACCTGCCATTTTTTCTTTCTGTACGTCTTTTTCTCTTTTTTTACTCCGAAATTGAGCCCCAGAAGGCTTTTTCCTCTTAGGTGGTTCCTGAAACGATTTCGAATATATACTAATATTATAAACGTGAAAGTTTGTGAGTATGGATGGCTGGATGGATGTTTGTTACACTTTCACGCTCAAAAGTCTGAACCGATTTTCATGAAATTTGGTATGATGGTAGCTGGCAATTAGTATGGGAGAACTTTTACGTGTTCATAGATTTTTATAAAACTTGGTATGGTGGGGGGATTAGGCTTGCGGGGACGGCGGGAATACACGGTCAGGTTCTACAATCAAAATACATCTAACATCAGATTTTACGCAGACGAAGTCCCTGGCGTCCTCTTGTTAATCATATAAAACATCTTAACAAGTCATACCAAAGTAAGTAGGTAACTTTTGGTACATGCTAATAATAAAACAAAAGAAAATTTTACCAAAAAAAGAATCGCCTTCAAAAACCCGACTCACCAAAAATTACAAAAATAATATAATACGAACATTTATAATTAACTGGGTATGAATTTGATATGTTTTTAAGGCGGTGGCGGTGAAGTGATATGCGAGCAAACAAAAAAAAATATATGTATATACCGGTCGAATTGAGAACCTCCTCCTTTTTTTTAAGTAGGTTAAAAATAGGTGCACAAGGTGCGTGTAGTTAAAATATTTTAAATTTTCGAGCAAATTTACTAAAACGAAAACCTGCCAAGTGCGTGTCGGACTCACGCACAAAGGGTTCCTGCCACTGATTTATGTCAAAGTGAAAGTCAAAAGTGTTTATTGCATTCATGAATGTAACAATACAGGTGGTATAAACATATTCCAGTACATCATGTTACCCTCTTGGGCATAGCTAACACAAACAAAATTAGACATTTGCTAAGGTGCAATGAATCCTTTTTAATAGTTTTATGAATTAATTAGTTATCATATTAGAAAACACAAACAGTTTATTAGTATAGTTATAGAAATTATTAAGTTAGTATGTAAGGAATTATTGTAATGTAAAATGTTTATCATTGAAGTATTCAGTTAAAGTATAATAGAATTTTTTTTGCAGAATCTTTTTTATCTTTTTTATGAACGCATCTGAATTTTCCTCTATTCTTAAGTCATTAGGTAGATTATTGTATATTTTTAATGCAGTTACATATGAAAAGTTATTTGTAAGGCTTAGGCCGCACTTCGGTTTTTTCCCGCAAGCGGTAAATCGTGACACCGCAAAACCTCCCGAGACGCACACACTACGGTTAAAAACCGCGAAACTAGCCTACAAACTACAAATTTTGGCGCGGTTTTTTCCCGCTAAAATTCTGTAAAAAACGCAGTTTTAAAATCAGTCGCGGAAAAAACTGATTAGTTTCTTTTACTCATAAAATCAGGCAGTTAAAATCCGCGGCGGTTTAGCCGTAGTGCGGCCTAAGCCTTAGTAAGATTACGCGGCAATAAGCGGTTTTCGATTTACGAAACGAGGTATTAAAAAAAATACTTGCTAGATCTCGTTCAAAACAATTATCGTTTGTTATTTCATTTTCATTTCATTAATTTTCTTATTTTAGAAGGAGGAGTGGGGATCAACTTTTTAACCGACTTCAAAAAATTTACTTACATTTCGCCAGCCATATTTGAAACATATTTCACAAAACTATTAAATCTCTGGAAGGTAATTCCGTCACAATTGTAGATGTTTTTGGTATCGTGGAAAATTTAAAATCAGAATTACAGCAACGACTGAAAGACAACTATTTTGCCTATACAACAAAACAGAAATTAAAACCTCTTGAACAATTATCACCTGACTTGTATAAAAAAATTAACAATAATTTTTCATTGTGTATAAACAAATGTTTGACTTATTTACAAAAATGGTTTGATTTTAGTAATGATAACTGGCTGTATTCACTAAATACAATATATTTAAAGACTACTGGGAGTGACGTCCGAGCTACGGTTCATGGCAGACACACGCTTGTCGTGTCCAGTTGTTTTGTTCAATTTCGAGCAGTAAACAGTACCTTTAACTTAGTGCATCACATCACATACTTTTACCAGCCTAATAAGTTAACTTATAGTGCAAACGTTTCTCGAAGCCATCAACAAACACGGAAGATGCGAGTAAGAAACAAGAATCACCTTGGTCATCTTGGGTGAATCATCTGTCAACGTCTCACTATTTTAACGTCTCGGTGCGCCAAACTTAATGCCAAATCAAATCAAATCAAATAATTTAAATAAGCCAAGGATAACACAACGCTTATTACGAATAACTGATAACTTTGTGCATCGCTGCTTCCTGAGTTGCTTTTTTCCTCTTCTTTTCTCTTCTCTGCTGCTTGCCATCTAGTAATGAGTGCAGGAACCGGAGCGAAGATGGTCAATTGCGAGGGATGCGGAAAATTTATGTCGCCGTCAGGTGGCGGCGCTCTACCTGTGTTTTAAGGTACCATCGTACGTGTCTGGGCATGCCGGATAAGGCACCTATAAGCAGGGATTGGTCGTGCCCAAACTGCAAACAGAACTTGCGTAAAGGCGATAACAAGCACACCCCGGTGAAGGGTCTCTTGAGGCTGACGGCGACGGCGCATCGGCGTTACCTCCGGTGGGGGCGCTTTCTGGCGGCAGGGAGGACAGTGGAGTGGATCTCGCGACGTTCATGGCGGAGATGCGGGAGTTCCGTAGGGAGATGACGGAGATGTGGACATCCCTATCAACGCGCATGGATGATGTCGAACGGAGACTTGGCGCAATCGAACAGTGCGAAGCGGGCGGCGCTGGAGGAACGACCGCAGAGTTGGAGCTCAGAATTGAGGAGCTTAAGCAGGAGTTGAATGACCGTGTACAGGAGGCCCTCTTGGCCGACCTCGAGATCGGACAACTCCCAGAGGAGAATGGAGTATCCGTCGTACAGACGGTCACCGTGCTGGCCGCCCGCCTGGGCGTGACGCTGGACGATCGCGACGTAGTGTTCGCGGAGCGTGTGGGCGCACCGCCGAAGGAGGCCGGAGGACGGCCGAGGCGCGTCGTGGTGAGGCTCGCGCGCCGCGGGCTACGGGACGAGCTGCTGCGTGCTGCGCGCGTTCGCCGCACCGTCACAGGCGTGGCAGGGGGCCGCATCTTCCTCAACGAGCGGCTGACGCGGTCCAATCGGCATCTCTTTCACCGGGTCCGTGAGGAGTGCCGCAGACTGCAGTGGAGATACGCCTGGACGCGTCGCGGGCGCATCTTCGCGCGGCAAAGCGATGGATCACCGGTTTTTCAGCTGCGATCGGACGCGGATGTTGAGCGAGTGCTGGGCTCCCCAAAACTGTGACAACCGTTGCCCTGGAAATTAATTAACTATGTTACCGGTTGCCCTGTCAAGTTAGCTCTTGCACATTTTATGCTTTTTAATAAGATATTTAACAATATGCTACCTGAATCTTGTTCTCTCTGTTCCATCCACGACTAAAAATCAATATTGGTATCTAAGTGAAAAACTATTATTACTTCCACAAATATTATTTCTGACAAACTACATGTTCTCTCAAAAGATTGTGTCTAGTTACAATAATTTGGCTTCTAACATTAATACCTGTATTAATGTTAGAAGCCAAATTACAAATGTCCCAAAAAGTAGTTACGCTAAATTTGATAGTAGACGACGCGCTACAACTACAGCAAGGCTTAATTGATAACATAAAAAAAATTGTAGCTCATTTTAAAAGAAGCACAGTATCGTCAGAGCGACTGGCTAGGTACCAAATCCAACAAAATCTACAACCTAAACGCCTCATATAACAGGTCGAAACTATATGGAATTCCGAGTTCTATACAGGGTGTCCCAAAAAGTAGTGTCAAGCGGAAGTCCTGAGATAGAACACCCCGTGGGGCATCCGAAACACCCCCATGTATGTTCCGCGATTTTTTATAGTTTTCGAGTTATGATTATTTTTCTTAAATTTTGAGAACAACTGACCTAACCGACTAAAAATATTGTAGAGAAAAAAGTATTCCACTTTTTTGAGTTATTCTTTTTGCAAATCAATTTTCATGAGTTTTTCTTTAATGCCTAAAATATTTGTCTCCATAACTTATATGGAAAATACCAAAATTATGGTACAAACTGAAAAGTTACGTTCTGTAAATAATGTCTTACAATTTCAACGTTAAATTTAAAATATTAGGAGGTAGTTGCATAGCTCCTAAATAACTTTAAAAACTGCGCTAGACTCTCACCTTTCATAATCATTAATAAAAAATGGTATTTAATGGGCTACTTTTTCTGAAATCGGACTTCAAAGACAGAGAGGTGGAAAAATCATAAAATTTGCTATTTGATGAACAAGCATTATTTAGACATTTTATTATTCCGAAAGTTAGTCAGTTTGTTATCAAACCTCAATTTAATACAGGTGCACTCAGATGAAAACATTTGGATGCATTTTTTTGTTTAATTTAAGCTTCATTGCGCTAACACTGTTTTCACATGCAATACCTTTGTTACGACGAACTTGACAAACTTTACTTTCTTTATGGACTTTAATAAACTTTTACTTATACATTTTTTACAATAAATAATCAAAAACGATAACTTTTTTTTTTAATAAAGTTCCCATTTTTAAACTTAATTAAATTTTTAAGTATCACAAGTTCAACTTTCAAGTGGTTATTTCTTAGCATTTCTGGTATTATTTTGATTGTTAACAATCTTATTGACTTTAGAAATAATAAAATGTCCAAATAATACTTCGTATTCAAATGGAAAATTTTATGATTTTTCCACCTCTCTGTCTTTGAAGTCCGATTTCAGCAAAAGTAGCCCATTAAGTACCATTTTTTATTAATGATTATGAAAGGTGAGAGTCTAGCGCAGTTTTTAAAGTTATTTAGGAGCCATGCAACTACCTCCTAATATTTTAAATTTAACGTTGAAATTGTAAGACATTATTTACAGAACGTAACTTTTCAGTTTGTACCATAATTTTGATATTTTCCATATAAGTTATGGAGACAAAATTTTAGGCATTAAAGAAAAACTCATGAAAATTGATTTGCAAAAAGAATTACTCAAAAAAATGGAATACTTTTTTCTCTACAATATTTTTAGTCGGTTAGGTCAGTTGTTCTCAAAATTTAAGAAAAATAATCATTACTCGAAAACTATAAAAAATCGCGGAACATACATGGGGGTGTTTCGGATGCCCCACGGGGTGTTCTATCTCAGGACTTCCGTCCGCTTGACACTACTTTTTGGGACACCCTGTATAATCGAGAGGATTGTAGAGAGAATTTGATGTCAAAATTTGTGAAAGTTTGAATTTTATTGGTATACAGATAGAACAATAGAAGCTGTGGGGTCGCTTATGTTTGCTGCCATAGTCACCAGACCAGATATTATGTCAAATGAAAGTAACACTCTGGTATCCTATTCTGATGCTGATTATGCCAATGATCCTGTGACAAGACGGTTAACCTCCGGATATGTTTTTATGAAAAATGGGGCAGCCGTGACATGGAACAGTCAACTACAAACGACTGTCGCGTTGTCTACCACCTAAGCCGAGTTTATGGCGTCATGCTGTGCCACCAAAGAAGCTCTCTGGGTTAGACAGTTATTGTTAGATATAAGCCAATACAAACAAGATTGTATAACACTTAATATTGATAAAAATAGTGCTATTTGTTTAATTAAAAACTCAGACTATCACAAGAGATGTAAACATTTAAGCAGGCCTTCAGGGTGAGTGCGACTGGCTCAATGCGATCTATTGTGCCTGTCGACCTCATATTTGGATCTCACTACCGCTTACCATCAGGTGGAGTGAGGTCATCTTGTTAGCCTTTTATAAAAAAAAAAACATATTGATATAAAGTATAATTTTGTAAAAGAAAAGTATGCTGAAAAGATAATTGATCTCAAATATATTGGTACTGATAAACAGTTAGCTGATATCTTTACAAAACCTTTGTCTAAAGTTAAATTTGAGTTCTTTAGAAATAAGTTAGGTTTAATTGAAAACCCAAAAGAATATAAACGCTAGGATTTATTTGTATTTCAGTTTATTCTGTTTGAAATTCAGTTTTCCAAACTGAAATACCTGTTGTTTCTGTTTAATAGTTTTTTTGTTGTATTGGGTTTAATACATACTGTAATAATTTGATTAATATGTATAAGATATTGTATTGTATTGTGATAAGAAGTATACACAAATATGTTTCTTTATATAAAGTAAATAAGTAGAACAAGGCTAAAATTTAGAGGGAATGTTATATGTTTTAAATTTGCCGCCTTGTAATGCAATGTACATGGATACAATACGGTCCATGACCGCCGCTCTTTTGTTCTTAGCTGTCTCTCTGTGCAATACACGTCCATGTCAAACATTGTAATTTCTCACGCTACAAATAAAACTCTAAATATCATTCAAATCTTCGTTTAATTCATCAATAATGTTTAATAAAAGACCGTTAGTTAGTCCATCTTTTATAGTTTAAGTAGCGAAGTTGCCAGCTAAGCTGGGTCATTATAGGGGGCATAGTTTTAAAAACAACCGTACGAGTTGTTATGACGACATGATGCAAAAACAATATTTTAGTAGAGAAGAACCCATTCATATCCATACAGTGTCATATGGAATTAGTATTACTAATTTCGAAAATCAACAAAAGTTACATCATGTTTAACAAAAAAAAACTATACTAATATTATAAAGAGAAAACGTTTGATTTTTGTTTGTTTCGAATTGGCTGCAAAACTACTGCACCGATTTAAAGTAACTCTTACGGGGGTGAAATATATTAAAGATATACGGGTCACTATGTCGAGCCGAACATCCTCCAGTTGTGTTCGGCTGCCGACCTGGCTATTGTGAACACGTTTTTCCAGAAGAGGCCTGAACATTTAATCACCTACAGGAGTGGGCGGCACGCTACCCAGATCGACTTCCTACTCACTAGGAGGCACCACATCGGCAAAGTAGTCAACTGCAAGGTCATACCCGGAGAAAGTCTCACTGCACAACACCGTCTACTTGTCATGGATCTCTGCGTGAAGCCCAAAGCCAAGAGCTTTGAGCGCTGTCGGCGTCAAATAAGGTGGTGGCGGCTTGACGAAGACAAATCCCAGGTGTTCGTCTCAGCTATCGGCGACAAGTGCGCTAAGGCTGAGAGCGAACCAGTTCAGAACCACTGGGACAGGATTCAGGCAGCCATAACCGAAGCGGCGAAGTCAGTGCTTGGCACGTCTAAGGGTGGACGCAAATTTGACAAGGAGACTTGGTGGTGGAACGACACAGTCCAGAGGGAGACTAGGGTGAAGAAAGCCCTCTTTAAAAAGTGGCAAGCGTCCAACTCTCCTGAAGATCGCGACGCATACAGGTTTGCAAAACCGTTTATGCTCAGAATGCCAACTTCTCAAAATGCCAACCGTTCGCAAAAAGCCAACTTCGCAGAATGCCAACTTCTCGAAATGCCAACTTCTCAAAATGCCAACTTCTCGAAATGCCAACTTCTCGAAATGTCAACTTCTCAAAATGCCAACTTCTCGAAATGCCAACTTCGCGAAATGCCAACTTCTCAAAATGCCAACTTAAAACTATAATAATGGATGCAGGAGCAGTCAATGATACCACAAATAATAAAAAAAAAAATTTAATTATTTTAAAATAATAAATAATAAAAATAATTATTATTAATTATTTTTATGAACAATAAAAATAATTATTTTTCATTCACATCAATCTCACATATAACGTTATGTCGATTGAATGATGTACGTACACCTATAAAACTGTTAAAATCATTTTTATTTGTTGTTTTTAATGCTATTAAAGCTTAATGTAAATTTTACAATTTAAAAAAAAATTAAAAAATTTTCATTCATGACCCCGCCTGAGCGGGGACTTGAACCACCGGACCTTCCGATATCGCGTCGGATGCTCTTCCGTTAAAATCATTGTCAAAATCAGATAAACCAGGTACGGTCACTGTACACTTTAAACATCATTATTAGTGTATGGCAATAATATTTTTTTAACATGCGCCATTTGCTATGAAAATTCATTATTTTATTATGAATATATTATTATTATTGGTGTATTTGTTTTATTACAAAGCAATGCAAATTAATTAAAATTAAATTTTTATTCATAAAAATAATTAAAAATAATTATTTTTATTATTTATTATTTTAAAATAATTAAAAATATTTTTTTTATTATTTGTGGTATCATTGACTGCTCATAGTTGTAAGTTGGCATTTTGAGAAGTTGGCATTTCGCGAAGTTGGCATTTCGAGAAATTGGCATTTTGAGAAGTTGACATTTCGAGAAGTTGGCATTTTGAGAAGTTGGCATTTTGAGAAGTTGGCATTTCGAGAAGTTGGCATTCTGCGAAGTTGGCATTTTGCGAACGGTTGGCATTTTGAGAAGTTGGCATTCTGAGCATAAACGTTGCAAAACGTGCAACAAAGAAAGCTGTTGCCAGAGCCAGGCGAGCCCACCTACAGCCGCTCTACGATAGGCTGGAATCGTCTGAGGGGCAGAAGCTTATCTATAGATTAGCACGTTCTAGGGTCAAAGCGGCACAGGATATCTCCAAGTGCCGCTGTGTTAAAGACCCTCACGGTGACCTACTATGCGAGGACCTCGCGGTGAAGGAGAGATGGCGCTCTTACTTCCACGAGCTGTTAAATAAACAGCATAGAGAAGTGCAGCCACCGGACCTCCCTCCGAATCTTGGACTTGTGCCACCGGTAACGCCTGAAGAAGTAGAGAATGCTCTTCGCCGCATGAAGAATCGGAAAGCTGTCGGAGCCGATGGAGTCCCCATCGAAGCCTGGAAGGCAATGGGTGGTCGTGGTGTGGGCATCCTAACTGACCTTTATAACCGCATACTCAGCACCGGCGGGATTCCTCGCCAATGCAGACTGGAGTGTTATCACCCCGGTCTTCAAGGGCAAGGGATCAGTGCAAGAGTGCGGTAGTTATCGCGGTATAAAGGTCATGTCCCACACCATGAAACTATTCGAGCGGATAGTAGACTCTCGAATCCGTCAGGAGTGCACTGTCTCTGGATGTCAATATGGTTTCCGCCCCGGTCATGGGACTATGGACCCCGTTTTTGCCCTAAGAATCATCATGGAGAAATACAGGACGAAGAACACGCCTCTCCACTTCCTATTTCTGGACATGGAGAAGGCCTTCGACTGTGTTCCGCGTGCGATGATTTGGTGGGCCCTGAGGTCCAAGGGAGTGCCAGAAACGTATGTTGATATCATTAGAGACATGTACTGTGATTCCGATTCTGTAGTTAGGACCGCTGTTGGCGACACATTGCCCTTCCGTATTACCGTCGGAGTACACCAAGGCTCCGTCCTGAGTCCGTTCCTCTTCAGTCTGATATTAGACGTATTATCAGACAGCATCAGAGAGCACCATGAGCAGCCACCATGGCTACTCGTGTATGCTGGTGATATCGCGCTGGTGGACTCGGACAGGGGACGGCTGGTGAGACGTGTTAACACATGGAAGGAATCGCTTGAGAACGGGGGTCTGAAACTCAACGTGGCGAAGACAGAGTACTTGGCCTGCAACACTACAGATCCCATGTCCGTCCGCATAGGCGAAGACACGGTCGAGCGCACGGACCGGTTCAAGTATCTGGGATCTGTACTCCACGCGAACGGCGACATCGACTCCGACGTCAAGGCACGCATTGCTGCTGCGTGGGATAAATGGCGGGAGGTGAGCGGCGTCACTTGCGACCCTAAAATGCCGGTTAAGCTGAAGGGACAGGTCTATAAATCCATCATTAGGCTAGTTCTCTTATATGGCAGTGAAGCATGGCCATTACTTGAGCGGCACAAGCAGGAACTGCGGGTCACGGAGATGAAGATGCTGCGCTGGATGTCGGGAGTTACGCGAGCAGATCGCGTAAAGAACTCCCGTATTCGCGGCAGCCTTCATGTCCGAGACATCGCTGATAAACTGCAAGAGTGCCGCCTACGTTGGTACGGTCATGTTTTACGGAAACCGGCAAACTACGTAGGGAACAAGTGTCTAGCCATGTCGCTACCGCCGGGTCCCGGCAGAAGGGGAAGGCCCAAGAAGGCCTGGCTTGACGTCGTAGTGGATGACATGCGTGCTAACAAACTCTCCATAAAGGATGCCGAAGACCGTGCGAAGTGGAGAGTTAGGAGTAGGAAAGCGGACCCCGGGCTCCGCAAGGATGCAACCGGGAAAACGCAAAGATGATGATGATGACGGGTCGCTATGTAATAAGTGTGTGTGCAATGGGTGAGCACCCTCTAAAAAAGAATAAAAACATATTCACCATTTAGTTAAAGGTCTAAAACAATTTGTAAATACAATCTTACAATTTGTAAAACGATACAACCAAAGATATTTAATTAAATGTGTGCTCACCCAGTTCTCACAAACAGGTCAGACGTATCTTCGTATGAAATGACTATAAAAATAAAGGCGTCCGACCGATTTCAGCCATGGCGGCCGATCTCAATTGAGATCAGCCAAGTGCGCAGGACATATTATAGTGCACAAGTGTGCGCGCAAACACAAGTGCACTCTCTATTCCCTTACTCTCATAATTCGGTGAGACGGCAATCCGACATGACCGATGAGAGATCGGGCGCAGGACCACCGGCTTAACGTGCTTTCCGAGGCACGGGCGTTCAACCGCCAACTTCCTAACTCCGGGCTGAGTAATTTCATTACAGAAAAACTCACACAAATTTTGCCCGACCCCGGATTCGAACCGGGGACCTCTCGGTCCTAACGCAGCACTTGCTACCAATAGACCAACGAGGCAGTTAGAAATGACTATACAAACACCATTAATGTACAACATTTTAGTAAAAATCTATTTGACTATAGTGTTTTAATTTCAGTTTCTCAAGATGTATAATGTTATATTCAAAAATACTTCGAAGATAAACACCATGCGAATGTACATGGGCGATACTCTGATAAATACCGTTGTGGGGTACACATGTGTGCGAATGCTGACGCGTGTGAAACGCCATTGTACGTGTTGTGTAGAAGTAAGTTTGATAAATTAAAGAGTTGGCTTTTAGCATCCGAGTGTTTCACTTGTCCCAACCTGCGTAGCTAGGTACACTCCTTAGTTACTCCACGGAGCAAACATTACATTGGTGACCCCGACTCAACGACGTTCAAGCATAATGTACCAGCAAGTGCCGCCAACTCAACAACCAGCGCCAGCTCCCGTGAAGGCAGAGGAAAATGAGGCCAGTATTTCTACACTTTCGGTTTCTAACAAAATTCCGACTTTTTGGCCAGAAAACCCACGACTTTGGTTCTACCAAGTCGAAGCTATTTTGGCACCGCAGAAGACTTCGGACGCAAACAAATATTTCATGGTCGTAGCCAAGCTGAGCAAGGACGTCATACAGCAGGTTGCGGACATACTAGCTAACCCACCGGAAGCAGGGAAATTCGACGCGCTAAGGAAGAGACTGTTTGCAGATTTATGAAGAATCGGAGGCCAAACAGGTGCGAAAATTAGTGACAGAAATAGAGTTAGGAGATCAGAAGCCGAGTCAATTGTTGAGACGAATGAAAGAGCTGGCAAGAGGAAAAATTGAAGACGACACTCTTAAGATTCTATGGCAAGGACACTTGCCTGCGGCGGTTCAAGCAGTACTTACCGTAACATCCACGAGTGACCTGGAAGAACTGGCTGTAATTGCGGACAAGATCATGGATACTCACCAGCCAGCGCAAGTCAGTGAAGTAGCCCGCAGTCATCCCCAACCATCGTCCAGTTTCGAGGTAGCGTCAATTATGGCAGAGATCGCGAAAATCAACCTGAGATTGAACGAGATGGGCGCACAAAGAGGCAGATTCCCGGATAGGAGTAGAAGCAGGTTCAGAAATTTCTCACGCGACCGTTCCCGATCAAGACCACGAAGAACACCGGCGAGTCCAGATTGGCTGTGTTCTTATCACTGGAAATATCGAGGACGGGCGTCTAGGTGCGTGGCCCCCTGCAGCTGGAAGGACAAGAATCAGTCACCGCGTTCGGAAAACTAGGAGAGCTGCAGCCGGTGGCGGGAAGCGATGCAGTCGAAGATTACCGCTTAATAGTAAGTGACAAAACGTCTAATGTAAAATTTTTAATTGACTCAGGTGCATGTATTTCTGTTTTGCCTAAAAGTTTTGTTAAAAATAGATTTGATTTAAAAGAAAGTACTAATTATTCGCTTTTCGCAGCGAACGGTTCAAGTATTAAAACGTACGGCACTAAGATACTTACCTTAGATTTGAAACTAAGGAGATCTTTTAAATGGTCTTTTGTTGTGTGTGATGTTAAACAACCGATTCTGGGTGTAGATTTTTTAAATCATTTTAAGTTAATTCTAGATATAAATGGCCGATGCTTAATAGATAAAGTAACAAACCTGGCTGTGCGAGGAACGATCGTAAACCATACTGAGTCGTCAATATCAACATTACGTAATGATCATCCGATATATGATATATTAAGAAAATATCCCGACCTTCTTAAGCCTATGTCATTCAAAGAGGCGCCAAAAGCATTCTGTGTATCACTATATTGATACCGAGGGTCCGCCTGTTTTCTGTAAACCTAGACCATTAGCACCGCAGCGTTATCAAATCGCGAAGGAGGAATTTAAAAACATGTTAGAAGCAGGAATATGTAGACCATCAAAATCGCCTTGGGCGAGCCCACTTCATTTAGTTCCCAAAAAGGACGGTCACATGCGTCCTTGTGGAGATTATAGAGCTCTAAACGCGATAACTAAGCCGGATAGGTATCCAATCCCTCGCGTACAAGATTTTACGTATGTATTAACTAACAAAACATTATTTTCGAAAATCGATATTAAAAAAGCTTATCATAACATTTTAATTCATCCAGACGATATATGCAAAACAGCGATAACAACACCGTTCGGTTTATACGAATTCGAACGTATGACGTTTGGATTAAGGAATGCCACACAGACATTCCAACGATTTATGACTAATATAGTGCTAGCAGGCTTAGATTCAATATACTGTTACTGCGACGATATTATAGTTGGGTCAACTGATGAGCAAAAGCATGATGAGCAGCTAGAACAGGTATTCACTCGCTTAAATGATTATGGTATAACGATTAATTTGGAAAAGTGTACTTTTAAAGCCACTAGCATCGAATTTTTAGGCTACCGAGTTACGACGGAAGGTATTAGGCCGTTAGAAAGTAAAGTAAAGGCAATAGTTGATTATCCTAAACCCCAAAATGTTAGTGAGCTAAGGCAATTTTTAGGAATGGTAAACTTTTATCGTAGTCATTTGCCTAAAGCAATCGAGTACTTGGAAGTATTAAACCAGTATATTCATGGCGCCAAAAAGAACGACAAAACAACGATACAATGGACCCCAGACGCTGATAAAGCATTTTTTGGAATGTAAGAACGGTTTAACGAACGCAGTTACGTTATCGTATCCGGCGACCAATGTGCCAGTTGCATTATTTGCAGACGCGTCAAATAATTGTGTAGGAGCAGTGTTGCAACAATGTATAGAGGGCAAATGGAATCCATTAGGTTACTTCTCAAGAAAGCTAACGCAAGCGCAGCAAAACTATAGCACGTATGACCGCGAGTTACTTGCTATATTTTTAGGTGTAGAGCATTTTAGAAGTTTATTTGAAGGCTGTAATTTAATTATTTTCACGTACCACAAACCTTTGACTTACGCATTTTTCTAAATTATGTAAGAATAAAAAGAAGAGCCCTAGACGAGTTAGACAATTAAGTTTTATAAGTGAATTTACAACGGATATACGACATGTGTGTGGTCAAGATAACGTTGTAGCAGACACGTTATCGCGGATTCAAGCCATAGAATGCAACTCGAGCGCAATTGATTATGAGAAATTAGCATTAGATCAAGTAAATGACGTTGAATTCAAAGACATATTACGCAATCCTAAATACAAATTTAAGAAATTTAATATTCCGAACTCCAGTCATTCTATTTATTGCGAGATATCAGGTGCAGGTGCAAGGCCTTATTTAACAGAGTCTTTCAGAAAGACTGCATTTCACACTATACATGATCTTAGTCATTCCGGGTTGCGTACGTCACGCCGGATGATTAAAGAGAAATTCTGGTGGCCAAACATGAATCGTGATATAAATGTATGGGCGAAAACGTGCTTATGTTGCCAAAAATCCAAGGTAACTAGGCATACAGTTTCAAACTATGGCACATACGCAAAAGTAGATAGATTTGAACATATACATGTCGACATAGTAGGGCCACTTCCGATTACGACAGATGACTACAGGTATTGTTTAACTATTATAGATAGAGGTACAGGCTGGCCGGAGGCATATCCATTGAAAGATATAACGGCTGATACGGTGGCAAATGTATTATACAGGGAATGGATATGTAGGTTTGGCTGTCCGGTTAAGTTAACGAGTGATCAGGGCAGGCAATTTGAGAGTAAATTGTTTACAAGTCTAATGGCGTATCTAGGTATACAGAAGATAAGGACAACTTCGTACCATCCGCAGGCTAACGGAGCCGTGGAGCGATGGCATAGAAGCATGAAGGCAGCTTTGATGGCAAGGTTAAATGGTAACAAAAATTGGACGCACGAACTACCTAGCGTAATATTAGGACTTCGAGCTGCCATTAAAAACGAAACAAATGTAAGCGCCGCGCAAATGGTTTACGGCCGGTCATTGCGATTGCCAGGTGAATTTTTTGTAGAAACTTCTGAAAACTATGATCCTTATGTAATAATACAAAACATTAGAGATAACATTAGACAGTATAAGCCAATTAGTGACAAAAATCATAGTGTGCAAAAATTTTTTGTGAATCCAGAACACAAAAATTAGGAAAATGTAATTGTAAGAGACGAAAGGAATAGGAAATCATTAGTAAGTCCCTATGAAGGTCCTTACAAGGTGATAGAGAGGTCAGATAAAGTATTTAAAATTCAAATAGAAGATAAAGTCACTACAGTATCTATAGACAGGTTAAAACCAGCTTATTTACTAGATCAAGAGCTAAAAGTTTTGACACAGGACAAGGAAAAACAAAATTTTAAGGTCACAAAATCTGGTAGAACTGTAAAAAAACCAGTTAGATTTTTAGATATTTAGTAAAGTGTTAATTAAGTCTCATTAGAATAGGTAATTAAAAAATCAACAGGCAAACCCTAGTATTATAGGTAGTATGTAAAAACTGCTTCGCAACATAACTGTCTTGAGGTACAAAGGTTGTCAGAGCTAGCAATAAGTACAAAGTAGGTTGTGCAACAATGTAATAGCGTAAACAATAAAAATCATAACGATAACATTGTTCACTACAGCATCTGACGTGCAACAAATTAAGCATCTATATTTTTTAATAATAACGGTATATTGTAATTAATTGTAAAGATGGGCAAATCTTACAGTGTCGAGAAAAAAACTGAAGAAGTAATTATCGCCCAAAATGGAGCGAATAGTGCGACTACTTCGCAATTCGAGCAAAACTTAGAAAAGTATGGTACGATGGCCATAATCATCGTACTACTTGCTAGTATTTATTTTGCGTATATCCTGTACAGGAAATGTAGACAAGATACGAGAAAAATGTTGAAAAAAGAAATGGCAGTGTGGCATAGTTCAATGTCAATTCAGACGGCGCCACCCCAAATGGTGCAACCACGTCAACATGTTGTATAAACCATGTTACAAACAGTGCAGTAATCTTTTGTTGAAGAGGGTGAATGTATAAAAAATAAAACAACTTGTAATTAGTAATAATAAGTATATTCTTGTCTGATGTAATCGTAATAAATTAATAACAATTTTTTTTGTTTTTGTTGTAACAGTATCACATTTATATGTTTACGAGTTTGCTATGTGTATCAAAATTTAAAGTGAATGTATTGTATATCTTATGATGTTATTTTGGTTTATGGAGGCACGCCAGTGCACTCACTAAATTGTATTTTGCAGAGTTAAGAATTTAAAGTAATGTAACATTATTGTAATTTTGTGTAAACTTGTACCGTGTGTGTAAAGATAATTTTTATGTCAATTATATAACTTTTTTTTTAAAAAAGGGGGGAATATTGTGGGGTACACATGTGTGCGAATGCTGACGCGTGTGAAACGCCATTGTACGTGTTGTGTAGAAGTAAGTTTGATAAATTAAAGAGTTGGCTTTTAGCATCCGAGTGTTTCACTTGTCCCAACCTGCGTAGCTAGGTACACTCCTTAGTTACTCCACGGAGCAAACATTACACCGTATTTGATAGTGGCGCTGATTGCTCAATTATCAGAGAGTCAATCGCTTGTAAATTGCCAGGACGTAGGCATCAGACGGTCAATCACATGAGAGGCATAGGACCGTTTCCAGTGGTTTCCATGAGTACCTTGACGATAATGTGTCATTAACGGTATCAATATTGAAATCATGTTTCATGTTTTACCGGACTATGAAATGACAACTGACGTTCTAATAGGTGCATAAATAGAGCGCTAGGGCCTCTTCTAAATCCTGGTAGTGCCAATTCTAATGATAACAAGCACAATGACAGCGTAGCTCAGGTTTATATAAATGACGTCATCAGCAAAAGCCGTGATTTTAGTTCCGGCCTCTCAAATCTAGAAAGGATTTTCATTGCCCTCCGAGAATCCGGATTCTCGATAAATATTGACAAATGTCTCTTTTTCAAGCAATCGATCGAATACCTAGGTAATGTAGAGATTGGGCAGGTTCGCCCTAGTCCTAAAAAGATAGAAGCTCTTTTGAAGGCACCAATGCCGAATACAGCTAAGCAAGTACGCCAATTCAATGGGTTGGCTGGTTATTTTCGACGGTTCATTCCCGGTTTTGCTCGTATTATGGCTCCCTTTTTTGAACTGACAAAACAAGGTGCTCGATGGCAATGGACTCATGTTCATGAACAAGCGCGTCAGAAAATAATTCACTGTCTCACTTCCACACCTGTCCTTACCATATTCCAAGAAGGAGAGCCAATCGAATTATTCACTGACGCTAGTCTCGGCTTTGGAGCGATTCTCGTCCAAATCATAAACGGCAGACAACATGTTGTGGCCTACTTCAGTATGCTTACGACGGATATAGAAAGCCGCTACCACTCGTACGAGCTGGAGACTGGCCGTCGTCCGTGCCATAAAGCACTTTCGCCACTTTTTGTATGGGCGAAAATTCAAATTGGTCACTGATTGTAACGCACTTAAAGCACCATAGCATAAACAGGATTTTTTGCCACGCATACACAGATGGTGGGCCTACCCACAAAACTTCGATTTCGATATTGAGTACAGGGAGGGCGAACGGATGCAACACGCGGACTTTTTAAGCCGAAATCCCGATCCCCTAACCGTCAACTTGACTACAATGAACCTAGAGTGGCTTAACATAGAACAACGACGAGATGGTGTGCTGAGTCCTATAGACGCCATACATAATGGAAACCGAGTTCCTGGATACCTCTTAGAAGACAACATGCTCAAGTTTGAAAAGCAAGACGAAATTCTAGGCACACTGAAACTTATTGTTGTCCCGAAAGCTTTTCAATAAAGCCTTATAAACACTTTCCATACTGCACTTAAGCACACAGGCTGGGAGAAGACCCTTCACAAATTAAGAGAGACCTATCACTTTGACAAAATGACCACATCGTAAAGGATTTTGTAGACAACTGTGTGGTATGTAGAACATCTAAGCAAACATCGGGAGCTACGCAAGTGCAGCTACACCCCATCAGCAAGCCGACAGTACCGTTTGAAGTCCTACACATGGACATTACCGCCAAACTGGGCACTCCCAACGAGCAGGAATACGTCGTGGTCACAATCGATGCTTACACAAAGTATGTCCTTCTTCGTCACAAATGACAAAAGCCAACACAGTACGCTCGCTGCCTTAAAACAGGTGATCCATCTCTTTGGCGCGTCAAGACAGATCATCGAGGATGGCGGTCGCGAGTTCCTGGGTGAATACAAAAGATATTGTGACAGATTTGGAGTTGAAATACACGCCATAGCTCCAGGAGCAAGTAGAGGTAACAGCCAAGTAGAAAGAGTTATGGCAATTCTAAAGAACGGCCTTGTCATGATTAAAAACTATAACACTCCAGACTGGCATACTGCTTTGGAGAGTCTTCAGCTTGCACTTAACTGCACGGTGCACCGCACTACTGGAGAAGCACTACTTACACTCCTAACGCGTCGACGAAACTGTGTCCCGCCTGAACTAATAAACCTAGTTAGTTTCGATAATGCATCTATTGATTTTGTAACGCTGCAAAAGGCATGTCCAGATAAAGATGATTGATCAATCTGTAAAAGATAAAGTATGGTTTGATAGAGGAAAAGCACGGATTCGTAATTTTCAACGAGGAGGCTTGTTTTGATTAAAAACAACCCAAGAAACCAGACATCTTTAGATTTGAAATTTAGTGCGCCTTACGATGTTCACAGGGTTCTCGAAAATGGCAGCTACCTTGTGAAGAAGGTAGTGGGCCACGGGAGGCCAAGCAAGGTCGCACATGATCAACTACGACGCGCTACGCAACCGCGTGCACCTACCCGGGAGACCGTGTCCCCCCAGATCACCAAGAACCTGGGCGTTCTGGCATCACGCTGTCATCTCAATCGCAGACTACTGCGGCCAACGGCTACTGGTTCTTCGGACTGAAGACTCGAGTCCAAGGAATTATTCCCGGTGAGGAACTTTTATAACTTTCACACATCACACATACATGATTTTTTCTGAAAAACCAGCGTCATGCTGTGATAATCAGAATATAACACAAAACCATAAAATTGACTATGACCTTGACTAACTTGAGTGTTGACTGCCCATCATTACATAAGCTGCTGGCACGTGGGGGGCCAAAAAGTAGCATAATATTTAAAGTAGTTGAATGTTTTATGCTTTACCGTTGACGTGTGGAGCCGTTCAATTGGTAAGT
Organism: Maruca vitrata; assembly: GCA_039566165.1. NCBI lineage: Eukaryota > Metazoa > Arthropoda > Insecta > Lepidoptera > Crambidae > Maruca > Maruca vitrata. The sequence continues at coordinate 2,227,185 of CM076938.1, read as the reverse complement.
CCCATCCTGAAAGAATTATAGTCCTCTGTGTACCACGGCGTACGAGACCGCCCAGAGCACAGCATCGACCTAACCCCAGTTTCCTTAGAGCCTCTGTTAAGACAGCATCGACCTCTCACCGCCCCGATCCATTCCATTCAACATACACATTCCTACTATCAATCTGTTGTCACGTGGAGTGAGCAGACCCTATACAAAAAAAAAATCTGTTGTCATGTGGAGTAAGCAGACCTAATACAAAAAAAAAATCTGTTGTCACATGGAGTGAGCAGATTCGATTTCGAACGTATATGTATCAGTGGTGACAATGCTATAGGAGAGTTTATAGTTTGTTTTTTGATACACCCAGTAGAACAGGAAAAATCTTTATCATTAAAATAATCTTGGCACAATTACGAGCTCAAGATAAAATAGCTATTGCTTTAGCGTCGTCAGGAATAGAGGCCACGTTGTTACCTGGCGGGAAAACTGCTCATACGATGTTTAAATTCCCATAGGTTTAGACACAAGTGAACACTCTCTCTGTGGTATATCTAGGAATAGTGATAAAGGGAAGGTTTTACGAGATTGCTGTTTAATAATCTGGGAGGATCATCCATAAAAAACGAAGATCCATAAAGAAGTAGAATTTTGAAGCAGCTGAAAGAGAAATTCAATCACTACTTGTACTTGACATGAAGACTATGATATTAACAATAACATCCGCGTCATGGAGTGAAAATAAACTTGCAGAATAATTTGGAACACCCGGCGACAAGCAAGTAAAGCTAAACAACTTGTCAATCAGTTCGGTATCTTGTGCTCTCTGAACCCTCGCCGTGGCCGTAATTTTATTTAATACTTAAATTTTGATAAAATTAATTCGTTAAACAGGAAAAACATTTATCATTAGAATAATCTTGACACAATTACGAGTTCAAGGTAAAATAGCTATTGCTTTAGCGTCGTCAGGAATAGAGCCCACGTTGTTACCTGGCGGGAAAACTGCTCATACGATGTTTAAATTACCATAGGTTTAGACACAAGTGAACACTCTCTCTGTGGTATATCTAGGAATAGTGATAAAGGGAAGGTTTTACGAGATTGCTGTTTAATAATCTGGGAGGATCATCCATAAAAATCGAAGATCCATAAAGAAGAAGAATTTTGAAGCAGCTGAAAGAGAAATTCAATCACTACTTGTACTTGACATGAAGACTATGATATTAACAATAACATCCGCGTCATGGAGTGAAAGTAAACTTGCAGAATAATTTGGAACACCCGGCGACAAGCAAGTAAAGCTAAACAACTTGTCAATCAGTTCAGTATCTTGTGCTCTCTGAACCCTCACCGTGGCCGTAAACTACCAGCTGAGACGGAGAACTTGGTTAAAGGTTTTTATCTACGAGAAGACATTAGCATAATGTCTGGTAAAAAGGTCAAACTATACCGAGATGTTCCTCGTATAGGAAAACTAAATGCAAAGGGACTATTTCAGTTATAGTGAGTTTATTTTTACCATTCGGATAAGTAAGACAATGTTTGATCTTATTAAAGTCTTTTTGTCTTTTAGGCTCAAAAAATTCTTAAGTCCATGGATCATTCATACCCAAAAGATGACAACCACAATATGATAATGATAGAAAAAGATAAACTAAAGAAGGCAACAATCTGTTCTGATCGCCCAATTCCTCAATTGTGTGAAGCGGCGATATTACATATGAAACGTGATGAACATAAGAAAGAGATGATAAATAGTATCCCACTATCTAGCATTAAACATGAGTATTCATGGGGATATAGGCAGTACTTCGGGATCAATACAAGTTAAGCCATTTATATTTGCGCTTATGTCCCCGTGTCATGTTCCCGGCGAAATTCATAACGCAAAAATATTAGTTTAATAAAAATATTAGTCAAAAGTATTAGTAAGCTTCTTTGCAGATATTTTACATTGTGTGATACATTTTAGCTTGTTTTACTCAAAATCAACTATATAAAAATGACGTTTATAAGACAACAAAAAAAGAGGAAGTCAAACGGTCGGATGTCTAAAGTGTAAATTCTCGAGGAACATCAACATCAAAAGGTGTATGTATATCACACTGAAACTCGATCACGAAATGACTACCGTATATTACCTACTAGCTGTGCCAGCGACTTCGTTCGCGTTTCCCCCGTTTTTTACACATTTTCCATTGTATCTTTGCTCCTATTGGTCGCAGCGTGATGTTATATAGCCTAAAGCCTTCCTCGTTAAATGGTCTATACAACGCAAAAAGATTTTTTCAAATCGCACCAGTAGCTCCTGAGATTAGCGCGTTCAAACAAACAAACAAACAAACAAACAAACAAACAAACAAACTCTTCAGCTTTATAATATTAGTATAGATAAATACTGACGAGTGATGCAGATTTAAGCGATGCCGATCCTGCATACAGAAGAATCTCATCATCTCGTCTTGGTACTGCGTGTAGAAAATGTTCTTCTAGTAATAGCAGTAGCAGCTCCAGCAGCTCTAGCAGCTCTAGTAGCTTTAGAAGTGAATCCGTCAGTTGAGTCGAGATCAGCCGTAAACTTGAATGCTACTAAAAGATCCCGCAAGCTTCAAAGGAATCCATAAGCCTGGAAACTATAAAGAATACGTGTCTTTCACCAAATCTAAGAAAATTGTTTCGGCTCGTTTCGTAAAAAAACCATGTACCAAATGTAGACTGAAATGTGCAGACAACATTAATGAAAATGACAGAAATACTATTGTTAAATCTTATTGGGGAATGGGTGATATAGAATTACAAAGATCTTATTCGCAATTCAATGGTTAAAGTGAAATCGAAATATAAATATACGAACGCAGAAAGACCGAGAAACCCTAATTGTGCTTTTTATTTTACAGTTAATGATGCTAAAATTAGAGTCGGCAAATTGTTTTTCATAAATACACTAGACATATGCGACAAAGTAATCCGAACAGTGAAGAGCAAAACAAATGCACAAGGGTTCCTCGAGAAGGACCAGCGCGGTAAAAATGATAACAATAGGAAGAGGATTGATCCAACAATTATTCAGGACATTAAGAACCATATCAATTCTGTACCAAGGATTGAATCTCGTTACTTGACGAGATGTTCTACTTCACGGGAATACATTGGAGGCGAGAAGACTAAAAGATTTGTGGAGGGATTTTGATAAAAGTCAACGAGACGCAGTAGAACCTTCGTGTCTCTTCTGGCTGTATTATGATATTTTCAGTAAGGATTTCAATGTCGGATTTTTCCAACCGAAAAAAGATAGATGTAATTTGTGTGTTGAATGCCAACTTGCCCAACCCCCCAGATAGAAAATTACAAATTAAGGAAATTATAGATAACCATTTAGAAGAAGAAAGTCTAGAATTGAAAAACTGAATGATAGAAAAAATGTCGACGAAACCCATAGCTTCAAGCTGTTATGCAATGCCCGAGTGGAGAAACGTCTGCTTTTTACAGGTCAAAATTAAATTGCCTTAACTAACTAAATAGTCGAGTTATCAAAAAAAATATCAGAAGAAAACCCCCATAATATGTAGTAATGTTGGAGCTTATAGTGATGTATATTCATATTTCTGGGATGAAAATCAAGGACAGAGAGGTGCCAATGAAATTGGATCCTGTGTCCTCAATTATTTAGGAATACTAAATGTAAAACATGAAGGCAAGACAATTCACGTTACTTTTTATTCAGACAACTGCTGTGGACTGAAAAAAATAAATTCATTACAACTCTGTATTCCTATGCAGTTTATAAGTTCGAAAAAAATATATTCAATCACTTATAAATACTTAATCAAGGGCCACACGCAAAATGAAGGTGACGGTGTGCATAGCCTGATTGAGGAAGAAATCCAGAGACACAAGAAATCCGGACCCGTTTACGGGCCTTGCAAATACTTGTAATGCTCATCAACACTTCCCGAAAAAATAATTCAATTGTTATTCATTAACCACAATTTATCTGCTTATTTATTCATCGTCATGAACAATCATTGTAAATAGTGATGTACAGTAATTTTGTACATACGAATAAATAGTTACAGTAATGTTGTACATAACAATTATTAGGGCAGTTAATATTATGAAAACCAGAGTTGCAGAACCACAATCAAATTCTGCTCCAACAAATGCATTGACTAATCAAGGCCCTTCGAACTCCCCAGCCACTTCAACAACTGGCAGTAGAGGCACATCATCATCAATTTGGGATGCTTTTGACCCCTTTTTCCTCGTCCTGCCACCAACTCTACCTACCTACCTCTACCAGTGGCACGATAAGGAATTGTCATTCCTCGTCGTACCACTGAATGCAAATACATGCAGGGATGGTAGCTCTACTTAATTTCCCTTTAGATAATTATTACTCAATAAATAATTTTATAAATTATATGTTTTTGTATTAATAACACCGGTCAACAATTTTTTTTTTTTGCGCATGGCTTTTGCTTAATTTACTCTGATTACATAAGCCAAGATATATAAAAAGTGCGATTACAAATCGAAAATATTTGCTTTTTAAGATGTTATAGCGATTTGATCATTTTTGATTTTCGCGCCGAATTAATGTCGCATCTTTGCACGCTACCGCTGTCGAAGGAGAGGTAAGAGGGCGGGGGGGTAGTGTTTCTTGCGTCGCTCGTCGTGCACGACAGTATGTGCTTGCATATTACAGGGGAATAACGTGTTTCATATTTGTTTTCGCTGTATTAACCTGTACAAAATGGCTTCGAGAACTTGTAGACGAGACGCTGACTCGTTTTGCTATATTTGTAGGGAATTTATTAAAGTAAGGGAGAAAAAATACGATTTAAGTACAAATTTAAAGATTTGCGAGGCATATCAAGCTTACTTCCATCTACCTGTTAAAAATCGAGACAAGAAATGGGCCCCACAGGTGTCATGTAACTCGTGCAGTTATATTCTGGACGGTGAGTTTATTTTCTCTTTTTAACCGACTTCAAAAAAGGAGGAGGTTCTCAATTCGTCTGTATGTATAATATTTTTTTACTTTTATGTATGTTCACCGATATTTTCGTCAATTATAGACGGATTTCAAAAATTTTTTTTTGGTTGGATAGAGTTCACTTCCGAGGTGGTCCCATTTTCTCCAGTCCCGGATCTGATGATGGGATCCAGGAGAAATCGAGGGCAACCCTCAAATTTTATAGGGACATGTACCGCGTTTTGCATATTATCTGAAGATATATTGACATTTGCTTCTGGCTATCATAATCTTATGATGCTGAGCTGATGATGGAAGGTCAACTCCTTAATACGGGCTTTACATGATATAGTTCCAGATTTCTTTGAAGATGACTTAAATTCAATCCCTTGGCATACAGTCGAACTAGCAAACAACGTCGACGAAATGATTTCAATATTTAATAATTATATGTTGACTTTATTTAATCTTCACGCGCCCATCAAAAAAGTAATTATCAAAGACAGAAATAAGCCTTGGATAACTGAAACACTAAAACGAATGGTGAGACTTAAAGACGAAGCCTTGACTAAATTTCATAAAAATAAAACAGACTCGGCAAAACAGTATTATCGAAATCTTAAAAACTACATCACTACAGCAGTAAAAAATGAAAAGACGGCTTACTTAAATTCTCACTTAAATAAAAACATAAAGAATCCTAAACTTCTATGGAAGAACATAAAAAATACATCTCCTTTAAGCAATAATAGGGAAATTAGTATACCGGATAACTTCAACGACCCTAACAAAATTAATGATCACTTTTTAAACCTACCCTATTGTAAAAGTGTTAATGTTAAAAGTGTAATCGACAAAATTGACAAACCTAAATCACAAGACATATTAGACTTAAAACCAACTACTGAATCTGAGGTATACAAAATCATTAATGATATAAAAACTAACTCTTCGGGACATGATGGCTTAAACATACGTATGATCAAACTGACATTACCTAAAACGCTTTCTATTATCACTTCAATAATAAACAAATCAATTTTAACCCACACTTTCCCCGCACAATGGAAAAAATCCCTGATTAGACCTATTCCTAAAAAAGACTCTGTTAATGAATTTAAAGATTTACGCCCCATATCAATTTTACCCACACTATCGAAAGTAATAGAAAAAGTTGTTTTGCATCAGATAACGAATTTTTGGACAATAATAACATAATACCTAAATTCCAGTCCGGATTTCGTCGTGGGCATGGAACTGAAACTGCTTTGATACATGTTACAGACGACCTGACTGAGGCTTCAGACATGGGATTAAGTAGTGTATTAGTACTGTTAGATTACACAAGAGCATTTGATTGCCTACACCATCAGCTCCTTCTAGCTAAATTAAATTTGTACGGTTTCTCGGCCAATACCTGTGAGTGGTTTAAAACCTACCTGACTGATAGGAACAAACTGTTGTTACCTACGGAAAGGACGGTGGAAAGATGCTCTCGGCACCCAAATTAATCACCCATGGCGTACCACAAGGCTCAATACTAAGCCCCATTTTATTCACTGTTTTTACTGCAGATCTTCCTCAATCCATAAAATCATGCAAATATCACCAGTATGCTGACGATACGCAATTATATTACTCGTTCGATGCTAAAGATACTCACAAATCAATACAGAAAATTAACTCTGATCTACTTAACATACACGCGTGGTCCGAGAATAACTCGCTTGTTTTAAACCCTAAAAAGTCGCAGGTTTTGATATTAGGAACCAAATCACAAATAAAAAAAAGTTAAAGACTGTAACCAAGCTGTCTGTATTGCTAACGTTAAATTGGAGGAAGTCAAATCGGCGCGAAATTTAGGATTGCTTATGGATGGGGAGCAAAGATATGAGGATCACGTCAACAGTAAGATCAGAAATGCTTTTTTCAAACTTAAAGTACTCTATAAAATCTGACCGTATTTAAAAGAAGAGTTACGATTGCTTTTGACTGATTCTCTGGTTTTGTCCCCTTTCAACTACTGCAGTACTGTGTTTGGCCCAAGGTTGAATGTTAGTACTGAGAAAGCTATTCAACGTGTGCAGAATGCTTGCATCCGCTTCTGTTATAATGTGCCAAGAAGAGAGTATATAACACCATATCTCAACAAAAAGGCATTCTGAATATGAAGGCTAAAAGAGAGATGCAATACGCCTGTACTGTTCACAGGATAATATGGACAAAAGCACCTGAATATTTATTCGAGAAGCTTACATGGGTTAGTGGAAGCAGCCTCAAGTGTTTGCGGTTCGCTACAAAGAATTTGCTGAAGGTACCTAAGCATAGCTCCGCCCGATATCGCGGATCTTTCAAATATTATGCAGCGAGCATTTGGAATGATCTGCCTCCGCCTATGAAAATAAAAATGAGCGTAGAGTGCTTCAAAAATAAATACAAGACAGCCTTATTAGGTAAACAATTAGCTGCGCAAGATCTAATTGGTGGATATTGGACCCTTAAAAACTTTTTTCAATAGGTAACCCCTAAAAACGCATTATAACCACACACACACACACACACGCACACACGCGCGCACACACACACACACACGCACGCACACACGCACGCACACACGCATACGCACGCACGCACACACACACACACACACACACACACACACACACACACACAAACACACACTCAAACGATCTCACTTTTTTAGAATTACGCCATTTTTCTCCGTTTTGTTATTCTTAATGTTATTCTTAAGGATGTTTAATGTTACTTTTTTTTCTTATTATTATTTTCTCTTTTCCCTTAATGTTTAATGTTATAATTTGTGTAATAAATTTAGCCCTCGTAACCCATTTCTCGTTTAACACCTTAAGAGAAACGGGAGTAGCTGAAAATCAGCGCTATCTAGGTTCCCGGATCCTAGACAAGCTCATGCTGAGCTAACTCCTATTGCTTTAGTGATTGTTGTTTTATTTTTTTTTTATTTTGTACGTGTATGGAAAGCAATAAACGAATTTTATTATTATTATTATTATTATTAATAGTTAGGAGTAAAAGTATAATTCTTTCAATACTGTATACACATTTAGACTACTGATTATAATATTAGTAGCATTACAGGTGAGCTAAACTATTAAGTTGACCAGTCTAGGATCTGATGATGGGATCCAGGAGAAATCGAGGGCAACCCTCAAATTTCATAGGCACATGTACCGCGTTTTACATATTTTCTGAAGTTATATTGGCATTGCTTCTTGCAATCATAATGTTATGATGTTGAGCTGATGATGGAAGGTCAACTCCTTGATTGTTTGGAGTAAAAGGATAATTCTTTCAATACTGTATACATATTAAGACTACTAGTTATAATATCAGTAGTATTACAGGTGAGCTGAGCTAATAGGGTGAAAAACAAAAATGTCACTAAAAAGTATGAAAAAATTGTAAACAAAAAAGACCGCCTTCAAAAACCCGACTCACTAAAAATTACAAAATAATATGATACGAACATTTGTAATCATCTGGGTATGAATTTTATATGTTGTTGAAGGCGGTGCCGTTTATATTTCATACAGACAAGCACAGAGTGCTTCGTTTTCCTCAAAATTTTGATTGGCACCGCCTTCAACAACATATAAAATTCATACCCAGATGATTACAAATGTTCGTATCATATTATTTTGTAATTTTTAGTGAGTCGGGTTTTTGAAGGCGGTTTTTTTTTTTGTTTACAATTTTTTATTGTATTAACTATTTTATATTAACAAGAATGAAGTTATATTATAACATCATTAATGTTGTATATGTTTTTAATTATTTAGTTACGTTCTATTTTAGGATGGTACCGAGGTGAAAAAAGAGCAATGAAGTTTGCAGTGCCGAGAATTGGGACCAGGGATCATCACACAGACTGTTATTTTTGCATTGTGAATCCACTTAAAGGTAAAAATTCAAGGAAAACATCTTATCCTAATCTACCATCGACATCCGCTCCAATACCACATACAGAAAGCAATCCTGTGCCTGCTCCACCTGTGCTGGAAAATCAACTACTCTCTCAAGGCAGCCATCAATCACATCACAATCAATTTTTTTTTGGTTGGATAGAGTTCACTTCCGAGGTGGTCCCATTTTCTCCAGTCCCGGATCTGATGATGGGATCCAGGAGAAATCGAGGGCAACCCTCAAATTTTATAGGGACATGTACCGCGTTTTGCATATTATCTGAAGATATATTGACATTTGCTTCTGGCTATCATAATCTTATGATGCTGAGCTGATGATGGAAGGTCAACTCCTTAATACGGGCTTTACATGATATAGTTCCAGATTTCTTTGAAGATGACTTAAATTCAATCCCTTGGCATACAGTCGAACTAGCAAACAACGTCGACGAAATGATTTCAATATTTTTTATTAAGCTTTAAGCAATAATAGGGAAATTAGTATACCGGATAACTTCAACGACCCTAACAAAATTAATGATCACTTTTTAAACCTACCCTATTGTAAAAGTGTTAATGTTAAAAGTGTAATCGACAAAATTGACAAACCTAAATCACAAGACATATTAGACTTAAAACCAACTACTGAATCTGAGGTATACAAAATCATTAATGATATAAAAACTAACTCTTCGGGACATGATGGCTTAAACATACGTATGATCAAACTGACATTACCTAAAACGCTTTCTATTATCACTTCAATAATAAACAAATCAATTTTAACCCACACTTTCCCCGCACAATGGAAAAAATCCCTGATTAGACCTATTCCTAAAAAAGACTCTGTTAATGAATTTAAAGATTTACGCCCCATATCAATTTTACCCACACTATCGAAAGTAATAGAAAAAGTTGTTTTGCATCAGATAACGAATTTTTTGGACAATAATAACATAATACCTAAATTCCAGTCCGGATTTCGTCGTGGGCATGGAACTGAAACTGCTTTGATACATGTTACAGACGACCTGACTGAGGCTTCAGACATGGGATTAAGTAGTGTATTAGTACTGTTAGATTACACAAGAGCATTTGATTGCCTACACCATCAGCTCCTTCTAGCTAAATTAAATTTGTACGGTTTCTCGGCCAATACCTGTGAGTGGTTTAAAACCTACCTGACTGATAGGGAACAAACTGTTGTTACCTACGGAAAGGACGGTGGAAAGATGCTCTCGGCACCCAAATTAATCACCCATGGCGTACCACAAGGCTCAATACTAAGCCCCATTTTATTCACTGTTTTTACTGCAGATCTTCCTCAATCCATAAAATCATGCAAATATCACCAGTATGCTGACGATACGCAATTATATTACTCGTTCGATGCTAAAGATACTCACAAATCAATACAGAAAATTAACTCTGATCTACTTAACATACACGCGTGGTCCGAGAATAACTCGCTTGTTTTAAACCCTAAAAAGTCGCAGGTTTTGATATTAGGAACCAAATCACAAATAAAAAAAGTTAAAGACTGTAACCAAGCTGTCTGTATTGCTAACGTTAAATTGGAGGAAGTCAAATCGGCGCGAAATTTAGGATTGCTTATGGATGGGGAGCAAAGATATGAGGATCACGTCAACAGTAAGATCAGAAATGCTTTTTTCAAACTTAAAGTACTCTATAAAATCAGACCGTATTTAAAAGAAGAGTTACGATTGCTTTTGACTGATTCTCTGGTTTTGTCCCCTTTCAACTACTGCAGTACTGTGTTTGGCCCAAGGTTGAATGTTAGTACTGAGAAAGCTATTCAACGTGTGCAGAATGCTTGCATCCGCTTCTGTTATAATGTGCCAAGAAGAGAGTATATAACACCATATCTCAACAAAAAAGGCATTCTGAATATGAAGGCTAAAAGAGAGATGCAATACGCCTGTACTGTTCACAGGATAATATGGACAAAAGCACCTGAATATTTATTCGAGAAGCTTACATGGGTTAGTGGAAGCAGCCTCAAGTGTTTGCGGTTCGCTACAAAGAATTTGCTGAAGGTACCTAAGCATAGCTCCGCCCGATATCGCGGATCTTTCAAATATTATGCAGCGAGCATTTGGAATGATCTGCCTCCGCCTATGAAAATAAAAATGAGCGTAGAGTGCTTCAAAAATAAATACAAGACAGCCTTATTAGGTAAACAATTAGCTGCGCAAGATCTAATTGGTGGATATTGGACCCTTAAAAACTTTTTTCAATAGGTAACCCCTAAAAACGCATTATAACCACACACACACACACACGCACACACGCGCGCACACACACACACACACGCACGCACACACGCACGCACACACGCATACGCACGCACGCACACACACACACACACACACACACACACACACACACACACAAACACACACTCAAACGATCTCACTTTTTTAGAATTACGCCATTTTTCTCCGTTTTGTTATTCTTAATGTTATTCTTAAGGATGTTTAATGTTACTTTTTTTTCTTATTATTATTTTCTCTTTTCCCTTAATGTTTAATGTTATAATTTGTGTAATAAATTTAGCCCTCGTAACCCATTTCTCGTTTAACACCTTAAGAGAAACGGGAGTAGCTGAAAATCAGCGCTATCTAGGTTCCCGGATCCTAGACAAGCTCATGCTGAGCTATCTCCTATTGCTATACTGATTGTTGTTTTATTTTTTTTATTTTGTACGTATACACGGAAAGCAATAAACGAATTTTATTATTATTATTTTTATCATTAATAGTTAGGAGTAAAAGTATAATTCTTTCAATACTGTATACACATTTAGACTACTGATTATAATATTAGTAGCATTACAGGTGAGCTAAACTATTAAGTTGACCAGTCTAGGATCTGATGATGGGATCCAGGAGAAATCGAGGGCAACCCTCAAATTTCATAGGCACATGTACCGCGTTTTACATATTTTCTGAAGTTATATTGGCATTGCTTCTTGCAATCATAATGTTATGATGTTGAGCTGATGATGGAAGGTCAACTCCTTGATTGTTTGGAGTAAAAGGATAATTCTTTCAATACTGTATACATATTAAGACTACTAGTTATAATATCAGTAGTATTACAGGTGAGCTGAGCTAATAGGGTGAAAAACAAAATGTCACTAAAAAGTATGAAAAAAAATTGTAAACAAAAAAAGACCGCCTTCAAAAACCCGACTCACTAAAAATTACAAAATAATATGATACGAACATTTGTAATCATCTGGGTATGAATTTTATATGTTGTTGAAGGCGGTGCCGTTTATATTTCATACAGACAAGCACAGAGTGCTTCGTTTTCCTCAAAATTTTGATTGGCACCGCCTTCAACAACATATAAAATTCATACCCAGATGATTACAAATGTTCGTATCATATTATTTTGTAATTTTTAGTGAGTCGGGTTTTTGAAGGCGGTTTTTTTTTTTGTTTACAATTTTTTATTGTATTAACTATTTTATATTAACAAGAATGAAGTTATATTATAACATCATTAATGTTGTATATGTTTTTAATTATTTAGTTACGTTCTATTTTAGGATGGTACCGAGGTGAAAAAAGAGCAATGAAGTTTGCAGTGCCGAGAATTGGGACCAGGGATCATCACACAGACTGTTATTTTTGCATTGTGAATCCACTTAAAGGTAAAAATTCAAGGAAAACATCTTATCCTAATCTACCATCGACATCCGCTCCAATACCACATACAGAAAGCAATCCTGTGCCTGCTCCACCTGTGCTGGAAAATCAACTACTCTCTCAAGGCAGCCATCAATCACAGAGTTCATCTGTATCCGTACATTCCGAATTCGTTCTTGAATCTGAACCAAAAATACCACATCTAATCAACTCTGAAGATTTCAACGACTTAATAAGAGACTTAAATCTACCAAAAAGTAAAGCAGAGTTATTAGCATCGCGATTAAAACAACGGAATTTACTTATAGTGGAGTTCCGTAAAACATGAAAATGGTAAAATCTCGGAATCCAGGGCCAGTCAATGAATGTGTATAGGAAGTGCTTGATTGCATTATTAAAACCTGAAAGAAAAAAGTTAAAAAAAAAAAAATGGCCGATCACGTTTACAAAAAAAAAAACAATTTTCTGAAAAATGAGAGGCGGAAGGGGGAACAAATTTTTTATAGTAGAAATTTCAATTGTATATGTGATAATTTATGTTTGCTGAGTAATTTCAATGTCAATTTATTAAATTTTTACAAAAAATAATGGTTTACAAAAATAATTTTACCATTAACTATACAGGTTGTCCCAAAAAGTAGTGTCAAGCGAAAGTCCTGAGATAGAACACCTCGTGGGGCATCCGAAACACCCCCATGTATGTTCTGCGATTTTTTATAGTTTTCGAGTTATGATTGTTTTTAGAAACTTTTGAGAATAATTGACCTAACCGACTAAAAATATTCTAAAGAAAAAAATATTTGACTTTTTTGAGAAATACTTTTTGCATATCAATTTTCATGAGTTTTCCTTTAATGCCTAAAATATTTGTCTCCATAACTTATATGGAAGATCTCAAAATGATGGTACAGACTGAAAAATTACGTTCTGTAAATAATGTCTTACAATTTCAACTTTAAATTGAGAATATTAGGAGGTAGTTGCGTGGCTTCTAAGTAACTTTAAAAACTGCGCCAGATTCTCAGCTGTCATAATCATTAATAAAAATTGGTACCCAATGGGCTACTTTTTCTGAAATCGGACTTCAAAGACAGAGAGGTGGAAAAATCATAAAATTAGCCATTCGATTACGAAGTATTATTTGGACATTTTATTATTTCTAAAGTTAATGAGTTTGTTAACAAACCTTATTATAATATAGGAACACTCATATGCAACATTTGGTTGTCATATTTTTTTTGTTTAATTTAAGTATCATTGCGCTAACAGCACCCAACAGCTGCTGTTATCCCCTCTATTTCCCTCCCCTGCAGTCCCGTGGGTCACAAACCCACGATCAAGTTTATAATAATTCTTCTTTTTAAAATATAACGTTTAACTAATATAAATGAATGAAAATTTCAAAAAAAATTAATTAATTATAATAATAAAAAAAAAATTGAGATCGCACAAAATATTTTTTTTAACATTTTTTTATATACTATTCTAAACACATTTCAAAACTTGATATAAAGATTCATCGACTGGCCCTGGATTCCGAGGTATAAACCTTAAGGCGCTCCACTATTACTCCTGATGTTCGAATATCTCATCAAAGAAAACGTCACGAAGAATTTTCTTGTTTCTTCAGTAAGGAAGATGGACTCTGTTTCTGTCATGAGTTGAAAGGTTTATTTAAAGAAATAGGTATTCCATGTCATACAACTGAATGGCGCCTTTTTATTGACAGCTCAACAAAAATCCTAAAAGCTGTTTTACTACACAATGGGAACAAATTTCCATCTATTCCATTGGCACATTCCGTACACCTCAAAGAATTTTATGACAGTATTAAAATGCTATTAACTGCCATCAAATATCTTCTTCTTATAAATAAAAATGAATTGCTGTTCGTTAGTCTGACTAAAACTCGAGAACGCCCGGACCGATTTAGGTAATTTTGTTTTTAAAATGTTCGTTGTAGTCCAGGGAAGGTTTCAATGAGAAAATATAGAAAAAAAATCAGTATTGGCGGTATGAAATTTGCCGGGACAACTAGTATGGAATACAAATGGGAAGTTATTAGTGAATTCAAGATGGTGTGTTTTTTGACTGGAATGCAAGGTGTTTATACTAAATTCTCCTGTTATCTTTGCCTGTGGGATAGTCGTAATGATGCTGCTCACTACCGCCAAAAACATTGGCCTGTACTATCAGCATCGCTGGCGGTCGACCACCTATAAGATGGAAATCGCTTGGCGCTTACGCGTCTGTCAGAACAAGCCCCGCCCCATTGTGGTCAAGGAGCTGGCAAGAATTTTTGGGTAGATATTTGAAGCAAGCTGAAAACTTGTCCTGCACCTCTCCTATTATATCCCAACACAAAACCGCAGACCTGGCTGAGTAACGGGGCTAAACCAACCCCCAATTTTGTTTTTTAAAAATATATTTTTATAATACAAAAAAAAAATTGTCAGTTCACCTGACAGGTAGAAGTTCCATCGAAATGATTTGTCTATGTAAGTCTTATTTTTTAGTTATAAATAAAAAGATATAAAATATTCTTGGGGGTTTGCTTTAGCCCCGCTACTCACCAGCCAGGTCTGCAGTTTCGTGCTGGTATATAATAGGAGAGGTAAAGGATACGTTTTCAGCTTGCCTCAAATACCTACCAAAAAATTCTTGCTAGCTCTCCTACTATTGGAACGAATTCGTAAACAAAGTTTCGAAGTGCTCTTCTATTGCCTAGTGGGCGGGGCTAATGGCGTTTAAAGAAATCTGTTTGAAAAGTGTACTACCGCCAAAATTCCCGACTGTACGTGCTACTCAGCACGAAGTTGGAAAATCCAATATTAAATGGGAAGCAATTGTCGATCCTAAATCTATATTAATGCCGCCATTGCATATTAAATTGGGTCTTATTAAACAATTCGTGAAGGCTCTAAATCATGAATCTGAAGCTTTCAAATATCTGAATAGTTTTTTTCCAAAGCTTTCAGAGGCGAAAATTAAAGCCGGAAACTTTATAGGCCCCCAAATAAAAAAAATTATGGATTGCGATATTTTCCCAGAGCTACTTAACAATGAGGAGAAAAAAGCCTGGAACAGTTTTAAGGCAGTAGTTCATGGTTTTCTTGGAAACCATAGAGCTGAAAATTATGAAGAGCTTATCACTGACATGATTACAAATTTTTCCATCATTGGATGTAGAATGTCTCTAAAGATGCACATATTACATTCTCATTTAGATAAATTTAAAAGTAATATGGTTACTTTTTCAACAAGGAGAACGCTTCCATCAAGATATAATGGAATTTGAGAGGCGTTACCAACCGCGCCACCACTGCGAAGGAAGAGACTGGGGCGCAGAAGACGCGATTACGCGCGCCATTTGTCGCAGTCCAACGATGGCCAGCCGGCGGTGGGTGTGGGGACACTCCCGTCGGCATTGCACCAACGGCCGTCGTTGAGGGACGGGAGCGACCCTACGTACCGGGTCGCCCCGTCGCCCCCCCTCGGGGAGGCTTGAGGGAGCCCGTGGAGGCTGTCCGCCGGTGGTGTCGTGAGTGGAGGCTTTGCCAGGTACCACGACACCACCAATAGGCGATGAGGTATGCCGCGGAGTTTAGTGGGTACACCCCTGGGCATTGCACCTTAGCCCAGGAGCAGCTGCCGGTCTTTACCATCTCACCACCGGCAGCCGGGAGTCCCACACACCACCTTGGGTAAACCCCTGCCCAAGGTGACGGTGCATCAAGCATTCTCCGCAATAAAAAAAATAAAAGGCCAGTATACTGAAAGTATGATGGGCGACTATATTTGGGGGTTAATAAGAGAAACTTCTTTTCAGTCTAGCGAAAGCTCGAACAAAAAAATTTTACTATGGAGTTTGAGCGGCAAATAATGGCGGATTTTTTTTTTTTTTTATTCTTTTATTTAATTTGGGGCTTTTATCCACATGGATACGTCAGCCCCATTGTATCTTCCCTTTTATATAAAATTAAATTAAAATAAAACTTTAGATAGTATTAGAAAAGGAATCATTGTTGAATTATTTTTACTAGTCTGCACAATTTTCTAGCTATATCTGATTTTGGTTCTGAAAGAATGTTCTGAATTAATCCTACGTTTCTAATATTCAAATGGTATTCTTCAAACAATGATTCCCTTTCGGCTCCGTTTTTGACACATTCCATCAGCATATGTTGTACATCTTCTATTTTATTACAAGCGTAGCAATTAGGGGACTCTGCTTTTTTCATTAAATATGCAAACTTTGCTGATGGATAATGCCCTGCCCGTAGCCGTAGTGCAATTTTGATATAGTTTCTACTCAAAGATATATCATCGAACCAAGGTATACGAATAGGTTCACTCTGAATAGATTTATACCATATCCCTTTGTCTATAGAGACCATATCAAAATATTGTTTCCATTCCTGAAAACATTTTTTTTTAAATCTAGGTACATATTCCGAATGGTCTGGCACATATTCGAACAGGCTTCCCCCAATCGCCGCTTCCTTTGACACAAGGTCGGCCTTCTCATTACCAAAGAGACCAATATGAGCTGGAACCCATTGCAACATTAACTCAATGCTTTTGGTTTTTAAACTATAAATAAGCGCTAAGATATCATAGGCTATCGTTACACCTCTGAGGCCAGAGGCGCAGCGAGCCAAATGTTGCAAAGCGCTTTTACTATCAGTCAGAATAGCAATTTTATTTAATCTTTTATTATCCGCGTATACTAAGGCTTTAAATATTGCAATAAGTTCCAGCGTCATAATAGACACTTCGGCCGAAATTTTAAACCCAAAACTTAAATTCATTTTATGATCGTAGAAAGCCGCACCCATACCTTGTGGACTTTTTGACCCGTCAGTAAAAATTTTGTGCCAGCCTTTATACTTTTTATGGATTTCTCCAAGAACATTGTTTTTTAATAGATTAGGTTCATATGCATTTTTGGATTCTAGAATACTACTTAGATTAACCTTAACACTATCATAAAACTCAATACCGGTCGTCCAAATATCCAAGCTAAACAAATTGACAACTTCAGCCGACGCGTACTCTAAGTAGCAAACTTCGGTATACATTTTTGCAAGTAAAGGTTTTTTTTTGTCTCTCCAGTAATTATTTTGAATACATAAACTGCTCAGTTCACTCACATCGGTAACTGTTGTATTATTAGTGATGGAAAAGCATTTCAGGAGATATTTGTAAGCTAGATATAGTCTGCGTATAAACAAAGGTGGTATGCTTAATTCGCTTTGCATAACATGAATAGGAGTGCTTTTAATAAACCCTCCTATTACTCTTAGGGCCTGATTCTGAACTTTATCTAGCTTGGAAACATGACAACCAGCACTGCTATCGTATAAAAACGAGCCATAGTCGACCCTGCTCCTAATAAGTGCTATGTACAGTCGGCGTATATGCTTGGTATGCATACCCCACGAACTACCTGCCAACATTTTTAATATATTTAAGAATTTTGTGCACTTGTCAATACCCTCATTGATGTGTTTTCTCCACAAAAGACTCCTGTCTAGCCACATACCTAGATACTTAACGCATTCCATAGAGGATAGTTCTTGCCCACATATTTTTAGCACAGGCATAATTCTGCGCCGTCCTCTACTAAATACACAAAAGTTAGTTTTATTTGCTGATAGGGATAAACCCAGATCGTCTAACAGCTCAACCACAGTATTCAATGCTATTTGGACGTACCTTTCCAATTTATTTAAATTTTTGTCACTTGCAAAAATTACAAAATCATCGGCGTATTGTGCTACATTAACGTTTTGTAGCTGGTGACAAATTTTATGAGTGACTATATTAAATATTAGAGGAGAAAGAGGGTCTCCTTGGGCCAGGCCCTTATAAGTGCATCTAGTTATAATATTATTCTCGTTATCAATATTAATTTGTAAATACCTTTCGCTAAGAAAAGTCCAAATATATGTACATAACTTAGAACCAACATTGAGATCATCCAGTATTTTTACAGCTACATCTATAGATACATTATTATAGGCGTTTTCAATGTCCAAGAAACAGGCCAAGGTTGGTATATTTTTCGTGAAGCCAAGCTGAATATGAGTCACAAGTCGTGTAAGTGCATCCAAACAGGATTGAGCCTTTCTAAAACCTACTGTATATGAAGATAGAATTTTATTTTTTTCAATATACCACTCCAAACGTTTCAAGATCATCAAATGAAAAATTTTACATAAACAAGAAATTAGGGAAATTGGTCTTAGTTTAACATCGCTGTTATTTGAAGTGTTACTAGCTTTAGGAATTGGGATAATGTTAATTTGTCTCCATTGGGCGGGTATAATTCCCGTAGTGTATATTTTATTATATAAATTTAATAAGAAAAGCTTAACCCTATCCGGGATATGAAAAATCATGGAATAGGAAATATTATCTCTGCCCGGCGCCGAGTTCTTTTTTTTTAAACAATTATTAAGTTCCTGTAGTGTGAAGTCAGACTCTAATAAGTGATTTCTGGATGTAAAATATGTCGTCGCATTCAATGCATAGTCAGGTGATAAAGATTGTAGTAGTTCTTTTTGTTTATTTATTGGTGCATATATTTTATTTTGTTTGTATCCTTTTATCCATTTAACACGGTTCCACATTTCGGAAGGTGAAGTCGATTCGTTGATAGAATCACAGAACTTATTCCAATTGGCCGATTTAGCATCACGTATTAGTTTTTGCGTCACTTGGGTTTTTTCTTCAAGTCTAGATAGATTGTCTGGTGTAGGGTTTCGACGAAACGTAGAGAGAGCTAGTCTGCGTTCTGCTACTGCCTTAGATAAGTCGGTAGTCCAATAATTTTTAGGTTTGAATTTACTATTACTATGTTTAGGATACTTCAGGTAAGGTATATGTTTATCAATTGCATAAGTGATTTGTTTTAAAAAATGATTATACATGTCTTGTACATTATCTGAGTTAAAAAAATTGCTGTCATAGAATGAATCTGATAAGGTTGTTTTATATTCCTCCCAGTCAACATTTTTTAAATTACGTTTCTTAATTGGTTTGAACGTGTCTTCAACATTAACTGTTAACTTAATTATCATGTGATCGCTACCTAAATTTTCGTTAACCACTTGCCAATAGAATTTAATTGCAATATCTGCCGAGGCGAAGGATATATCCGGAGAAGTTTGTTGTAATACTCCATTAACCAGCTTTATACGTGTATGATCACCGTTATTTAAGGAAATAAAACCATTTTCTACCGAAGAGTCTAGAATTTGGCTGCCTCTAGTGTCTGACTTCACAGACCAGTTTGTGTGATGTCCGTTAAAATCACCTGCAACCAAGGCCTTTTGCCTGAACATTGAAAAGATATCATCCCAATCAGAGGAACTAGTGTGAACAGATGATGGGCAGTATATAGCAGTTATATATTCTAGCTCCTTACAGTTAGCTAATTTAATGCAAATTACTTCAATACCCGAATTACTTATATGGATTGGTTGAATAAGTGACTGAATAGATTTGTGTACGATTATCGCGACGCCGCCATAACCATCCCACCTGTCTGTTCTAAATACATTATAACCACTTACAGATAATTCTGACTCACTGTCAAGCCAGGATTCGCTTATAATAGCGATATGTATATTTTCACGCGCTATAAGGTCTGAAAAACTAGTGATTTTTGGGCGTAAACTCTGGGAATTCCACTGAAATATGTTAATAGTTATTTTATCATTACGGTACCTATCCATTAAAAACATTCAAAATTTTACCTAAAGTATCTCCACCTAATATAATATCAACAATGAACGACTTAATTTCCTGAAAGATAATTTTACATACATTAATACTTTTGACTTCAAAACTAGTTTCTTCCATAATAACCTTCTTAATTTTTAATAAAAATTTCTTAAATTCAAACTTCTGTGTGAATGTCTCATCGCGATGTCTTGGTAACTCTTCATTCTGGCTCCCCTCACATTCGTAAGTCTTCTCATATTCCATAGGTTGTTCAACGCTTCGCCGGTCCTTACTTGTGTTCGATTTATTCTTGTTTTTCTTTTTAATATCTTGGTTATAAGGCTCCGTCAATATAACTTGTTGGTTATCTGCAACATTACTGGAATTTTCCTCATTCAATCCCCTGCTCAATACTCTGCTATACGATTTGGTAATATTATTTGATTTAGACGCTAGGATAGGAGACGCCGAAATCGAAACCTCAGGCTGCACAACATCAGTTTCTTGTTTTTCTTCCATATATATCTGTAATGCTTTCCTATATGCCACCTGTCTTTCACTCATTATGTATCGTATTTTTTTTTCTTTCAAATAAAATCGGCATTGTTTATCTAGGGAAATATGAGGTCCTTTACAGTTAATGCATTTAACTGTTTTTGAATCACATATTTTATGATCAGCTCCGCATCTCGGACATAACATCTTTTTAGTCGGGCAGAATTTCAAGGTGTGGCCAAATTGCCAGCAACCCGAGCATTGGGTGACCGGGAATATAAAAGGTTCCACCTTGAAGGAGCATTCATACGCAGAGATATTAAGTGGTAACATATTTCCTTTGAAACATATCCTTATGGATTCGCTATCGACCCATTTTCCATTTTCGTCTAATCGCTTTAGTCTTCGGATAGCTATAATCTCCACATTGGAACAAAATATCTTCAACAAATTTTCCTCACTCAAATCCAGATCAACACCCTTAACAATTCCAAATGACATTGCTAGTTCGTTAATCATTTGACATCTAAACCCAAGTTCTTTGAAAGCGTCTGCTGAAATTAATTTTATAGCGTCTTCTCGATTTTTAAATTGAATAAATAACCTGTTCGGTCCCTTGTACTTGATTCGCGTGATATCCTTAATATTTTCAGATTGAAGGAGTTTAGCCATTGCAATAGGTTTGGGCAAACTTTCAAGTGAAGTGACACAAACTTCGTGGAACATATTATTGTCATTAGATGCGTTTTCTTTGGGATTTTGGTTATTATTTTTTTCGAGGGTAGTTGACAAACTTCTTAAAAGTCGCTTGGTTTTCCTTCTATTTACAGTTATGAATCCATCTTCGTCCGCATTATCATCATCTTCCCTTTGTTTCCTTTTCTCGGCTAACTTCTCTGAACCATCATTAGGTAATATGCTCGAATTGGAGTCTTGGGTTATCGCCAAAAGTTCTCGTTCGCAATTTTCCAAAACATCAGAATCACTCATTTCGTCTTCACTTGTAATCTCATTCATTATAAACAATAATCACAAACACAAACGATGTAGATAGATTTACGGAACTAATCTACTTGCTACGATAAGCCAGCACAGATCCGTTCCGAACGGCCGCTCGCGGCGCACTGTAATGGCGGATATATCTGTCCTGCTCACTCAGTACGATTTCTCTTTCATTCATTTTCAGATCCATAGTGATTATATTCTCTTTGGTCGGAGAGTGATGATTTTCTCTTTGGGTCGGATCTGTCATTTTATTATGAATGTTGAACGACATTTTGTTTGCTTAGATTTCAATATAACTTTTTTACAGTAAATCGTGTTTTTATAAGCAGATTCCGGTATTATTGCATTAATTGCATAAAATGGCACCAAAGAAGCGGTCTCTAACTTGTGAAATTTGTGGAGATCGTGCTCAACGTATAGACTGCGAAAAAAGGAAGTTCATGGCAAAATTTCCTTTGGATGAGTCCTGGTAAGCATAGAATCAAATACATTTTACCTTCTGATAATTAATTACTCGATAAGCAAGCCAAATACAAACATATTATGCTAAAATAGATTTTCATTCGTATTGTGTACTAGTGTTGTACTGTTATGATAACTTGTAAGAATAAGTAAAGATCACATTAAATCTAAGGGAGCACTTTGTTGCATGAGGCCCGACCACACTGGCCTGGGGGCATAGAATAATAAAAACTATATTAATAAGAAATAATGAGAAATGTGTGAAAACCAAGGGGGAAAAAAGTTTAGTAAGTACATTAATAAATCTTTTAACTTATTTTCAGATGCCGACTGTGGGTGAGTTAGTGGGAAAGGAAGACTTAATATATGTGCCCATAGAAAATCAATCACCAGACCAGAATCAAGTGTGTACCAAATTTCAGATCAGATCGTACGGGGCGAGCTAAATAAACCGTTTAATAAATCCGGAATATAAAAAAAAAGTGTTCATAGTGTTTTATTTTGTGTCCACATTATTTTCAACCTTGTATTATTAATACATTAATATTACAATACATCCTTTTTTTTTTAAAGCGTCTAAAGCTTTTTTGTTTTAAATGAAAACGTACTGATATTCTCTTTGGTATACTGTAGCACTATTTGGTCCGTCATATTGGCACTACTGCCATTTGACATTTAAATGTTATATGTTGGTATTGAAATGCCGTCTAAACTGATTCTATTGGCTAGTACGTGAGTCCCGACTCTTAAAACGTAGTGATTATATTCTCTTTGCTTCTTTTGAACATGCCAGGAAAAGTGGTTGTGTTGACAGCTCGTCACTTTTCGTATTTCGTCACTTTAGTTAATACGTCTCATTGATTATGACGTCTCTCGGCTTAACTAGACAACATCTCTAACAGGTCTCATGCTGTATTTCGTCACTTTCCCGATTCGTCCGACGAGCATGTATAATCAAGTATATAATATTATAAACCATTTTTTTCCTTTATTTGCACTTGTTACATTGAAAGGAAGAAAACATTTATTGATCATTAAAAAAAATATAAACCAAAAAGAAATGATTGATTAGTCCCATGATGGTACGACTGAGATTTTTTATTTGCAGTACTGCGAATACTCAAATTTAAATTCGCACCATGATCAGTTAGTTCTATGATTGAACTAGCTAGAGCTACTGATATCGACTGGCTCGGCGGAACAGTGGTTAGTGACTCAGGTTCACTGACAACGGTTCCAAGAGTCGTGGGTTCGATTCCCACCCGGGACAAATATTTGTGTGACGAACATCGGTGTTTGTTCTGTATCTGGGTGTGTTATTAAATATATTTAACTTAATATTTAAGTTTATTTGTGTATCCACTGTTGATTCTGATATCTGTAACACAAGTGCTTAAGCTACTTACCACGGGATCAGATCAATGTACGTGATGTTGTGCAATATTTATTATTTATATTGATGTTTTTAGCACTAGTCCCTCGCGTAAAACTAAATAGAGACACTGACAGGTCGACAGTGTTTATTTATATATATATATTACTAGCTTTCCACCCGCGACTTCGTCCGCGTAGAGACGTTTAACGGGTAAAACATTACTTCTTTATAGCGCAGTCGGTTAAAAAGTAGCCTATATTATATCCTTTCCTAGGCTCTGGACTATATATTTGGACTAAACTCTGCGTGATAGCGTAACAGACAGACAGACGGACAGACAGAGTAACTTTCGCATTTATAATATTAGTAAGGATTATTTTATAATTTACACACATAATATCACGTATTTATTTATACATGAGGTTTCCTAAAGGAGGATATTATAATATATTATGATACCTGTCAACGCATTGAATGTTTGTTTTTATTTAAAATACTTATAAAAAGCTATTTATGTCACATCTTCGTTTGTTTCCGCCGCTGTCATTTTATGCGTGAATTGAGAAGGTTTAGTTGGAATAATTATTGCAATGGAAAGTAATTCTATTAGCTTTAAATTTATTACAAGTGAAAGAGGAAAACATATTTTGCTGATGGCTGGATATAGATTGACTCTAGCAAAAAAGAATAAAAACGGTACATCAAGATGGCGTTGCGTAAATCGTTTTGAATGTAGTGGAAGTGTAACCCTAAGTGACGATTCCAACATATTACGGGAAACGCGTCACAGCTGTAATCCCGATCATGCAACGAACGCTGTTGATGTTGTATTGGATCAATGCAAAAAAAAGGTGTGTGTAGATTTGGGGCCAGTAAAACAAATCTTTGAAGATGCAACAATGGCTTTACGTGATAATGCTACTCTAGTCGACGATATACCTGATTTTAGTTCGGTTAAGAGTTGCTTATATCGGATTCGTAAAAGATCTTTGGATGTTCCCAAAACTGTTTTCAAGCGTCCAGAGAACGTGGTAATACCAGAGGTGCTGAGTGATGATTTTCTGATAACTGAAGATGGTGAATGTGATAAAATTTTAATATTTATGACCAATTATGCTCAGGAAACACTACAGAATGTTCGTGAATTATTTGCTGATGGGACATTCAAATATGTTCCTAAGCCTTTTGTACAACTTTACACATTTCATGGAGATATAGGGAGTACAGAAGAAGAGACAAACGTTGTACCGCTGATTTACTGCTTATTACCAAATAAATGTGAAGATACATATATTCGACTTTTAAAACACATAAAAACTAAGTTTAGTTTTTTAGATCCGACAAAATTTCATGTTGATTTTGAGCATGCGGTGATAAATGCTATTTCAAAAGTGTTTCCAAACGCCGAAATAGTTGGATGTTTTTTTCATTTTTATCAATGCTTGTGGCGAAAAGCTAAATTATTAAAATTAACCGACACTCAAGAAGGTCGGCATCATGTTTCAAAATGCACAGCTCTTGCTCATTTGCCCAAAAACCACATTCCAGAAGGGTGGTTAACAATTTTAAATAATTCGATGGAGGGTAAAAGCTTTGAATTATTTAATGACTATTTTTCAAATACCTGGATTGACTCAGAGATGTTATTTAGTTGCTATAATCAACGGCATCGAACTATTAACTCCGTCGAGGGCTGGCATAACAGAATCAATAGACGGGTTAACATAAAAAATCCAGGCCTTTACTATTTTATTTCGATAATTAAAAGAGAAGCTAACTTTGTGGATTTTAAAGTAAAAAAAAAGTTGACTTACTATCCCCAGAGAAATCGCACCAAACGTGCTGCGTTATTAGATGCCAGGCTAAAGTGCGTAGTAGATGACTGCATTGAAAAACATGAAATTGATTTGGCCGAATGTCTAAAAAGATTATCCTTTTTCAATTATTACAAAAGGAACCAAAGAAGACGAAAGTAGTGTCCATTTTGACTAGGCCTCAAAAACAGAAGAGTCTCGTTAAGCGATTTAACAATTTTATTTTCTGCGTGTGCATGTATTTACGTTTTAAGACACTTTTCCCATTTTCTTTAAAATATTATTATAGTTTAGAATAAAATATTAAAATAAACTAGATTTTTTATTTTATGCTTGCTTGTACAATGTCGGACGAATCGGGAAAGTGACGAAATACAGCATGAGACCTGTTAGAGATGTTGTCTAGTTAAGCCGAGAGACGTCATATTCAATGAGACGTATTAACAAAAGTGACGAAATACGAAAAGTGACGAGCTGTCACCAGAACCGGAAAAGTAAATCTGTTCATTTTTAAATTAAATATTTGGAAAAGAACAGTTTTACTTTTCCATTTACTCCATTTTAAAACTCATATTGTAAGAATTATTCATAAATAAATGTTCTGTATGCTTTAATAAATTATCTCTATGTCAATTTTTGTGTGTGTGTGCAATGGGTGAGCACCCTCTAAAAATGAGTAAAAACATATTCACCATTTAGTAAAAGGTCTAAACAGTTTGTAAATACAAACTTAAAATTTGTAAAACGATAGAACCAAAGATATTTAATTAAATGTGTGCTCACCCAGTTTTCACAAACGGACAGACGTATCTTCGTTTGTAATGACTTTACAAATACAAATAATGTGCAACGTTTTAGTAAAAACCTATTAGCCTATAGTGTTTTAATTTCAGTTTCTCAAGATGTATAATAAAAAAATTACAAATGATTGCCTATGCTCACCCAATCCACACGTTATTAAAAGGGCCGATATTCGTGGGAATCAGCAATTTAATCGCATTCATAATTCGTTATGTTTTAGTAAACTATGAACAGGATTTTGTAAAACATAAAACCAACCACTATAACTGTGCGTTCTTGTTTAATAGTATTATGAAAGTGCTCACCCAAACCTCTTGTTTCCGTCAAATGAAAAACGTTTATATCTCTTTCTAATTCAATGTAAAACAAAAAGTAAACATGACACGTTTCAGTAATTTTTTTTACTAAATACTCATGTATTCATTATTTCATATTTCGACGCCCCCTAACAATAACCCGGTAAAGTGCTATTATGGGGTTTATGCTGTTATGTCAAATTCGGTATCTATGGGCTGGAATACACCTTGACAATTTTTTTCAGATTTTTCCGATCGATATCTACAAAGTTATCATGATACACAATATTATTGTTGGGAAATTAGTGACAAAAATATGACGGCAATAAACTTGTTAAAGGTCGATACAAAAAAAAATATTTCCATGTAGTTTTGGTAAGATAAATTTACCGGGTTATTGGCGTAATTTCTGTTTATGAAGTTTTTGGCAAACGTTTTTGTTGAACTTATTTAAATATACGTATTCCATATTATGCTCTTACAATGTTATTTAAGTTTGGCATTTTTTCATAATACTACGCATTATATGAATGCGTCAATTTGACCAGAGGATTCAATTGATGAGAGAATTATTTCGATCAAAATTAATACTTCACCTCCACAAATTAAATATTATCCAGGTTTATGCACCTGCATCAGCAGGTTGACGATGATATCATAAAGGCCTTTTACAGCAAACTGGAGTTCCACATAGCGCAAGTCCCAAGTAGAAAACCTCTATGTTCTGGGTGATTTCAAAGCAAATACAGTACAGAAAACGAGCCCGGACTGCAGCAAATAGTTGGGTATATGGTTTGGGAACACGAAATGACAGAGCTGAGCGCCTTATTAAATTTGCTGCTGATAATAATCTCACCATTATGAACACAGTTTACCAACACGGGTGGTGTTGGAAAACTGTGCTCAAGAGACTACACCTGGGCCAGCCCTGATGATGGCAAACACCGTAACTAGACCGATTACGTTCTGATCAGTTAACACAACATCTACAGAAGAGGAACCGCGTATAGTGAAATCAGAAATAGAAGCCGCTATAAGACATCTCGAATGCGACAAAGCCACAGGTGCAGACGAAATCCCTATTGAAATATCTAAGATTATGGAGGATGTACGTGTAGATATCTTACAAGTCATCTGTTCACCAATATGGAGTACGGGAACGAGGCCTAAGGATTGGTCGCATTCCTTATATCATCCCACTCCACAAAAAAGGCTCAACCAAAAAGTGCATCACCTCCCGCCTAATATCTCTAATATCCCACGCTAGCAAGGTCCGTCTTCAAATATTGATATTCTTAATACGAGGCTACAGGCATACATAGGCTGGGTGATCGCTCAAAAGCAAGCAGGCTTTGTTTAAAGGGAAAAAGAACCCATGAACAGATTCTCAACCTAAGGCAAGTCGCGGAAAAAGCTCATTATCCCACTATTTATATGCTTCATGGACTTTCGGTGTCAAAAGCTTTACTTTTGACACCGTTAAGTGATGGAAGCTGGAGAAGTACTTCTCAAAATGGGTGTACCTCAACATCTGGTGTATCTGATTCAAAGACTTTATGAGGATGGAACGGCTGCGGTTTGTGTGGACGGAATTGACTCAACGAATTTCAAAACTCAGACCGGTGTTGTTTAATGAAATGCTTAGTTTTTCCTATTTTTCTTTACGGAGATGAAACATAGGCAATTCATCAAAGAGATCGTTAGAAGATTGACGCCCTTGAAATGTGGTGCTGGAGGAGGCTACTGAGAATGAAATAGACAGCTCGCCGCACAAAGTGCTTGTGAGCTCTGCATTTAAGACATAAATATAATTTTATTTATTACCAAAGTGTAGTAGTGTTGTATATTAAAATAATCCTCGAGATAATGTCTTTCAGAATATTTATAAATGTTATGATTCCAAAGTCCGGTAAAGTATTTTTATACGTGATAAAGTGGGCGAAAATGTTTTACTTAAATTTTACGTAAAAGTCAACTTCTTTATTTTTTTTATTTTTAGGGCTTGATAGTTGTACTTTGTTTCATACATATATAAATGCCTTATAGTTTCAGCTTTAAAGGGGTATTTTTATTTTACTATAGTTGCAGTAGTTTGCTAGAAATTACGCTTTAAGTCAGCAACGGCACGGCGCGCTCAACGGAGTTAAATGGCGATCGCGCGGGGGGGCGTACTCGCCTACTGGCAGCTGGCGTTGCACTCGATATCAAACAAAGACATTCCTCGATTATGCAGGAATGAATTCTGAAGATGTTTGGACATGTTAACCGCAACGAAAGCTCTTTATTCAACGTCCGCAGCCGATCACCTACAAGATGGACAGATCTCGTCAAGTCGACTACGAAATGTTCCCTAACAGTGTGTAAACGCAGTGCCATGAATAAAAAACATATGGAGGGATACGACCATTTATTCAGGAGTGTACGACTGAGAAAAAGAAGAAGAAAATTCTTTTAATTATTTAAATATTAATTTTTTTTTGTTTATATTACAAGTTCTAAATACTCAAAAAGATATGGGTATTGAGTGGTTACAATGAAATCATTATTCCAAATATCCCCCTAAAAATAATGTAATGCATTAATACCGTTAAGAAAATTATATTATATTACCACAATAACCCCGTAAAAATATATTACGTAGCATATCTAGCGTACAAAAAAACGTCATAAAAGTACATTAGATACTGTTACGAAATGTTCTATTCAAAAAATTTACTTCAATAATCCCGTAAGTTTTAATACTGTAATATTTTATGCGTACTATTTTAGGTATTATGTACTTTCATAAATATCTAGGTTTTGAATAACATAAATTTATTGTTGCTAGTATGGTTATATTTCGCAAAAAATTAGCTTTCGTTTGATACCTCAATGTTTGGAATAGTCCCACTCGTTCAAAAGATATTCGACAAAAACAGTAAATCAGCTCTCCTGTAAAATTTGGATTTTTCGATTACCGGGTTATTGCTTGGGGGCGTCGATTTATATTTACTTAAGGAAATATACGTAATTCAATGTTTGTATGAAACTCTTTCAGTAGGATGTCCACAAGTTACTAAATAAAGAGACAGTTTCGATGTTATTTTAATATTTATTGCAAATAATCTATTTATCCTAACAATAACATTTTGAAATTGTTGTGTTACATTAAAAAATAAATAATTAAAATTAAATTCTTTACTTCTCTGAGATAAATTTAAAAAAACGGAATTCTCCAATACAAAACAAGAATTGTTGTTACATTAAAAAATAAATGAACATAGGTATTTAAATTCTTTACTTTTCTGAGATAAATAAAAATAAACGGAATTCTCCAATACAAAACAAGCAAAAGAAAACAATTCAAAAATAACTACTACTTACTTAAATAAACCATAAAAACATAAAGGCCCCCGCCACGTAGAGTAATACTCAAAATACCGGTCAGGTTTTCTAAATACATAACTGCTTAAATAACTTTGTAATCCCATATAATATAACTGCTTAAATAACTTTGTAATCCCATATAATTATAGGCGCACGGTAGATCCCCTGCCAAATCGAGCAAACCGAAAAGGAAAAAAGTAGACTGTCTGTCTGTGTCTGTTTTTTACGGTATTGTTTTTACTGTCAGTGCGAATATAGCTTAAGGCGTGTAATAAGATTTCTTTATCAGTGCTTTCGTTAATTTTGGTACTGTTGTCGTCATAGCAGAAAAAACCTGCCCTGCCTTAACAGGGACTCGAACCCACGATCTTGAGGTTAAACGCCGCACGTACTAGCAATTTATTATACTATCCAGGCGTTATGTCATTTATGTGAATTATTCCGTCACTTTACCCTTTAGCCACGGGTGAGGGCGCCACCAGACAGAACTTAGGCTAAAATACATTATCTTATGTTATAAGAAGATATGATATTATGTTATACTGTTACTATTAATACATTTCAGGACTGACCATTGAACTTGGCACCTATTTAGATCTCACTTCTTTTGTGGTTTAAGTCAACAACCAAGGCATTTATCATAATATTGAACTTGGCTTTCATTTCAAATTTATGTTTTTGTTTGGAGTCTCATTACATAATTAAAATCAGAAAGCAATGTATAAGCAAATTTCATCAAGATTGTCTCGTTATTTTGTAACGTGTGGACACGGTACTCCATAGAATTTCATACAAACAATGAATTACGTATATTTCCTTAAGTAAATATAAATATGAAATTATGAATACATGAGTATTTAGTAAAAAAATTTACTAAAACTTGTCATGTTTACTTTTTGTTTTACATTGAATTAGAAAGAGATATAAACGTTTTTCATTTGACGGAAACAAGAGGTTTGGGTGAGCACTTTCATAATACTATTAATCAAGAACGCACAGTTAATAGTGGTTGGTTTTATGTTTAACAAAATCCTGTTCATAGTTGACTAAAACATAACGAATTATGAATGCGATTAAATTGCTGATTCCCACGAATATCGGCCCTTTTAATAACGTGTGGATTGGGTGAGCATAAGCAATCATTTGTAATTTTTTTATTATACATCGTGAGAAACTGAAATTAAAACACTATAGGCTAATAGGTTTTTACTAAAACGTTGCACATTATTTGTATTTGTAAAGTCATTACATACGAAGATACGTCTGTCCGTTTGTGAGAACTGGGTGAGC
The DNA here is from genome assembly GCA_039566165.1 of Maruca vitrata. Lineage (NCBI taxonomy): Eukaryota > Metazoa > Arthropoda > Insecta > Lepidoptera > Crambidae > Maruca > Maruca vitrata. The sequence goes on along the minus strand of CM076938.1, from coordinate 2,195,975 downwards.
ACACATTAAATTAAATATCTTTGGTTCTATCGTTTTACAAATTGTAAGATTGTATTTACAAACTGTTTAGACCTTTTACTAAATGGTGAATATGTTTTTATTCATTTTTAGAGGGTGCTCACCCATTGCACACACACACCAATTTTTTACGTATTTTCATTAATGTGATTTTTTCAATTTTTTACACATAAAAGCAAATTCAAAGCATTTTTTTGTTCTTATTCTTATTTCTAGGTGCATTAGCAATAAAAATAATGTATTTATAATATACATCGGGGATATACATTGTATATCCCGTGCGCAAAAATGCTGTAGACCGGTGTAATCTGATAATTGACCTTGAAATCCATTAAAATAATGGAAGTCTGTGAATCGGAACTGAAATTTATTTCTAGAAAACACGGAACCGTATTACTTTATGAGGGATTTCAATATTTTAGACATAAATTGTACAAAAACGGAAATGTGATTTGCCAATGTAGCTTGAAAAATTTAGGTTCTGTAACCTTTCAGGTAAGCACCTATTTTAAAGTAGTACTCTTACCGTTTGTACTCGTTATTATATTGCTAAGTTGTCGCTTCGTTATTGTATGGGGTGCTATACGTTAAGTACCTTCGTGTTGTGTGTGTGTGTGTGTGTGTGTGTGTGTGTGTATGTATGTATGTGTGTGTGTCTATCCGTTAGTTAGAAGCATAGCGCCTCAACGGCTTACGATATCTCTATAATTATTTATTATTCATGCATAATATCTAGGTCAGTTGGGGGATGTGTAAGATCACTTCCGGAAAACCGAAAATGGTTTTTTTTTACTTATTGGTGACCCATACACATTTGTTGTTGTGTTTTCACAACAATCAATGCTCGGTTTGTCATAAATTAGTTGAATTTAATATAACTTGTTTTACAGAATGAAAAAGTTATTAAAACAGCAAGCCATATATGTAGAATGTTGTGTACCAGATTTCGCCAATAATGATGTAGCGATAAAAATACACAAAGCACATATTCTTGCAAGTAGGTAGGTACATCAGACAATACTATCAACAAAATTTATAACGATACTTTGGTCCCGTTACAAGATAAAGGCTATGATTTTATTTCCAAAGTGCCATCTCTAAATAGTTGTAAAACAGCAATGTAAGTAAATGTAATGTATATGTTACGGCTAATACGAAGTGCGGCTACACCTAGTTTTAGCCGGTTAGAACTAGGTGTAGCCACTTACTCTTGGCTAAACCTAGGTGGAGCCGATTGTTTTCGGATAAAACTAGGTCTAGCCTTCATCATGCCGGCTACAACTAGGTCCAGCCATTCCCTGTTGGATAAAACTAGGTCTATCCGATACCGTTTCGGCTAAAACTAGGTTCAGAGAATCCCTGTTGGATAAAACTTAGATGCGTGTCCCGCCACGCCTTCCGCCCCGCGTCACACTCAGGACTCACAGCATCTGCAGCAGCACCACGGGGTGGAAGGCATAGCGAGACACGCGCCTCTGCAGGTTGTGAGCGCCAAGTGCTGCTGATCTACGCAGGTCTACTGGCAAATGTGAGCCTCATAGCGTCTGTACATAGTTGTAACTGCCTCGTTGGTCTATTGGTAGCAAGCGCTGAGTAAGGAAAGAGATGTGCATCTGCACTGAGTGTTCTTTTTTATTTAAAAAAAAACCACGTATTAATTATGTTAAATGGGAGTCTACAAGCAATGTCATTAAGTTCTGGGCTGAAGTCCGAAGTTATAAAAATGCCGCTGGAATAAATACATATAAGGAATTATCTGATTTGGCTATATCGGCTTTGTCTCTTCCTCATTCGAATGCTGCAGTAGAAAGGGCCTTCAGTGCGATGAACATTGTTAAAAATAAGTTGCGAAATAAGATGGCAGTAAATACTCTCAAAAGCATACACTTTATAAGAAGCTTTTTAAAAATCTTCATCTGCAAGTCCATGTCCGTCCATAAGAACTAAGGAAGATGAGGAAGAAATACCGGATGAAGCATTCAATGTTGAGTTTTAATAAAACAGATTTCATTTTATTGTTAAATAACAATTCCTTAAATATATTTTTATTTCATCTTTTTTTTTCATTTACCTATTTAGTGATTTTTAGGGAATTTTTTGGCAAAAGAAATTATAATATTTAATGATTTTCGAAACCAAATTTAGTGATTTAATTATTTGCAAGGTGGCAACACTGAACGTGGACTAATACGTCTTCTTCAGCTGATTTTTATTTTGAAGTATTTAATGATTGTGACGCAGCTGGCCATAAACGTTTTGAAAAAAAATCCAAATTCGGACTAGCATTTGCCACTGTTCCAATTTCAACGCAAGTGTTGAACGTGCATTTTCCATAATATACAATACTGTAAAAAATAAGTTGCGGAATAAATTGTCAATTGAGATGTTACAAAGTATTTTAATAGTCCGATTTACTTTAAGTCCAAATGGTGGATCGTGTACATAATTTTATCCGAGCGATAAAATGTTGCAACTATTTAATGTCGTATGATTTAAAAAAATGTGAATCTCCAGACGAAGAGGACATATTTAATATATTAAATAATTTGTAAATATTTATTAGTAAAAAGACTGTTCAAACATATTTCAACATATTATTTCTAAATCCTTAAGAATTTATATTCACTAGTCCAGTCATTTAGCTTAAATTAGGTAAGAATCTCGGAATTCGAGATACCCAGCTGTAAGTCTGTAAATACTTGGATATTGACACCCTAAAAGTGGTCTCAAAACCTACATATGGTAGGGTGTACGCAACTATTAAATTTTCAAGGTCAAATGTCGGTTATTCCCAGTCGTCACCACTGGCTACGTTCCCACTGGCGACAAACGAGAAAAAAAATCCCAGTTATTGGCACTACAGTGTACAACACAATGGTTGGTAAAATGAAAGATGCAGGATTGGACCTGATAAGTAATATACCAAAATTCGCCAAAGTAAAATCATCACTTTACCGACACAGAATTCTGTAGCTGGGATATCAAAACTAAAGTGTCAATTAGTAAAAGTGGTTGAAGTTCCACCGAAGTATGAAAGTTCTTATTGGCAGATCATTCGTGCGGTAATAAAAGAATATTGGTTTTTTAATCCGATCAAGCTAGACATACTATTTATGAAGTGAACGAATTGTATGGTGATGGTACGGTTAAAAGTTGCCCCTTACCATTTGATGAATTATACACGATTCATGGAGATATGGGGAGTAATAGCAATCACACTAAGATTATTCCAATGATATATGCGCTTATGAGTAGTAGAGATACAATATCATAAGTAAATTTATTTCAAGTAATTAAAGCACAATTACCAAATTGGAATCCATTAAAGTTCAAAGTGGACTATGAAGAGGCTGTGATAAAAGCTCTTAAACAAGTTTTTCCAGCTGTAGAGATAAAAGGCTGTTACTACCATTTTAATAAAGCCATATGGGCTAAGGGGCGTGAATTAGGAATAACTAAGTCTCAAAACCCAACAAATATAAGAATGGTAGCCCTTAATGCTGTTCTTCCATTGCTTCCAAAAAGCTAAATCATGACTGGGTGGAATTACATTATTCGTCGGATTAACGATGATCCGGAAGCTGTCAAATTTAAAAAATATATGGAAAAACAATGGCTTCAAGAAGAATATATATCCGTATGGTGTGCCTATGGTGAACAACACCGTACTACCAATGTTCTAGAGGCGTGGCACTCAAAACTGAACCGAGCAGTCAGTCAGTAAGAAGAATCCAAATGCACTTTCTTGAAATCTTAAAAGATGATGCGGCATACTATGCAACTTGTGTTATTCGCCATAGGAATAAAACAGAACCTCTTAAAAAAAGATTGAGAAAGTTCATTCTTACTGATGAATTTATTCAAAAAGCTCAATTGGAACTTGTAATGAATGAAATATCAGTAGGTCAGTTTTTGGAAATTATGAGGCATTAGGCAATTGACCTATAAAAAACCTTACGATTGTATTATGATCTGTTGCTCGCGTGGTACTAATAGAGGAAGATCCCAGAGCTGCCAGACGTCACTTATTTTCTAATGGACAAAATATATACGATTGAGTAGTGGTGGGGTGTACTATCATCATATGACTAGTTGCTACCTTGACCAGACGGCCATTTTTCAGGTATCAATTAATCAAGGTACATAGAAACACTGCTCACCTCACTTAAATTCTGATGGCTGATTTTAACACATATTTCACACAATATCATTAAAAATCAGGATTCATTACTCCCAGACACATGCGGTCGGCGGTTTTACCTTACAGACGCTTTAAAGCTATGAAAAAAAATAATTAAGGTTACTTATTTTCTGATGCTAGATTTTTATATATGTTATTGGCCGATTTTAGTTCTTCGCGTAACCACCAGCGGCGCTGTACAAGTTTTTCATAGACATATTCACGTAGGCGATATCGAGTGCGTAAGTTTTAAACTCATGGTAGCCACACTGAACAATTAAGTTTATAGAGGTGATGTTGCGAGACAATATTGAAAAAAAAATTAGGGCTACTTCTTAGAATTTCATGGGGTAAAACATTACTTTCTTATAGCGCAGTCGGAACCCTTATTCAAATATTGGGAAATTATTTCCCACTTGACCGTACCGTAATATTTCTTTATTATTTCTTTACTGGTAACTCTAATCAGTACCAATCCAGGAACAAAATAATTTTACACACTTTTTAAATATTTTACTTGGCAACATTTTGGACAAAATTGCGTAATGTCATCGTATGTCAATGTCAAAGTCACAATTTGAATTTTTTGGTGCACAAAACCGGTTCTCGCAGGACTTTCGAAATTTTTTGTAGAAAAAAAATCTGGTAAGTACATAAACAATATATTGGTGTAAACTAGACTTATTTTCTGAATGCTTTTTACGGTTTCTGTGCTTTTTGCACTGATATTTCTTGGATTTTATTAGGTTTAATTGGGTGGGAAATAATTTCCCAATGTTCGTTCCTGCTTTGATAAACATCAGTGTCTTTATATATATATAAAATTGTTTGTCAGCTGTAATAATAACGGTATAGGAACTTGTAATACGATAGCGAGTAAGTCAAATTAGTGGCTTTTTGCAAAATTGTGACTGCGTTTATGTGATTTCTATGCTTTATTCCAAACGAAGCCACTTATAAGTTTTAGGACTTTTGTAACTATTTGTGCAATATGCTGATAAAACTACATATTGCCAACTTTTTATAATTAACTTTCAGCTATTCAAATATGGACGCAAGAAAGGAACGTAAAGTGCTCGCCAAGAAACTATTAGAAGAGGTGGTACAAAATTTAGACGACTTGTCTGATTTATCTGAAATATAAAAAAACTGTTTCAAAACCTTTCACACAGTTCTTACTCAGTAATGTTATTTTCATATAGTATTTGAAAAGTTCTTAATAAAATATTATTAGTAACATTCTAGTTTCATTTTATTTTTATAATTTTATTCAATCACTCAATCATGTTATATTGAATTTTTTATATAAAAAAAAAATAAACAAGTAAAGTAGGAGTAAGTAATATGTATAGAATTTGTAGTAAAAATGTCCCAAAAAAAATGTAACCATTCCGGATGATGGGAAATAATTTCCGACTTAATTATATTTTGCTTTTCCATACTGGATAATGGGAAATAATTTCCCACCGTAAAACCCATTTCCCCTCTTTTTATAAAAAAAATGATGTTTTTTTCGAAATCTACAACGCCCTTTTACTTAGAAACCATGTTTAATTCATAATTATTTTTTATAAAAAAAATCCATTTGATTAAGGGTTAAAAAGTAGCCTATAACCTTTTATAGGCTCTGGACTGTATCTGTACCAAATTTCATTTAAATCGGTCCAGTACTCTATGCGTGAAAGCGTAACAGACAGACAGACAGTTACTTTCGGATTTATAATATTAGTAAGGATGTGGACACAGTAGGATTTAAAGATTTTACATTTGGAAGTCTGCATTAATGATTTTGGGTTGCTTTTAACAAACTTATAAGTTCAGAAAAAAAAGCAAACGAACATACATTTTAAAGTTTAAGGACACCGACGGGTATACAGAACCTGTCTAAAACAAAAATTTAGAAACCTTTTACATTCCTCGATCTTGCATTTTTACAAAGGAGGGTGATATCCATGGACACGAAAGCTCCTTGAAAATCATTTCAAAAATATTGCACGCAACACACAAACATGCGCGCGCGTGTTTGTGTGTGTGTGCGTGTCTTTAGAGTGTGCGAGTGTGTATCAGTTACGGTCAATGTGAGCAATCGGTAATTAACTTTAATCACCGGTAATTATAGATAAATAATGTCAACATTTACCTCAGTCACGAGGGAGTTTTATATAATTACCGGTAAATTTGAATAATTCACTACATTTACCCACATGGTAAGTGTAGTGAATTATTCAAATTTACTTTTAATTTGAATAATTCACAAATTTACTTTTAATTTGAATAATTCACTACATTTCCGTTTCCGGGGTAGTAAACAACAGACGTTCCGATAATCGCTCTTAAAAAAACCGTTAAAAAGTGTAACAACAAGTTATAACAGTGTATATAACAGTTATAAATAAACATTTAGTTGTGTAAAGTGTACTAAACTGAACAAATCACGCACAAACTATCCTTTAAATAAACAAATATCGCTGTGAAAATATTCATAACATAACCTCAAAATACTATTGAGTGTAGACCAGAGACAAAACTGTCAAGTATCAGTGCGACCAACTTAACAAACTGAATTTGACAGATAGAGTGTTGCCATACTAAAAAATTGAATTCTACCATTGAATAATTTGTCATAAAAATATTGCGCGCCAATTTTGAAATAAGAAAAATTGGAAATGGAAGACCAGATGCAATTTCTACTGGAAACAATTCAAGAACAAATGGATAGGCAAACAATATCTATTACGAAGGCTGTTACTCAAAATATTTCACAGCAACTGGATGAAAGGTTTAAAAGGCTAGAGGAACAAAACCAGAATCTTCAAGCAGAAGTTTCGGAACTAAAAGATAAAATTAAAGGATTAGAGATACAGAAGAAAAAGAACAATCTATTATTTTTTGGAATAAAAGAAGGCAGCGAAGAAGGAAAAAATATAGTAAAACTCATGAAAGAAAAAATCAACAACCACCTGTCAATGGATATCCAGGAATGTGAAATTGATAAAGCTCATAGGATCGGACAAAAAACAAACAAAGGACTTCGACCTATACTTATCACCTTCACCTCCAACTGGAGACGAAACCTAATCCTAAAAAACAAGAAGAAACTCCCAGAAGGAATATACATAAAAGAGGACTTTACGAAAGAAACGTTAGAAATAAGAAAGTCTTTGCAGCCTAAACTTGAAGCGGAGAGGAACAAAGGCAATATTGCCTACCTGCGAGGAGAAAAACTTATAACTAAGAAACCATCAGATATACAAAAAAGTGAGAAAAGAAAGAGAGATCCATCCTACTCGCCTAACCAGAACCAACAACCCCTCTCAGCGGCCCCCAAGAAAATTGCTGCAAAGAATGCTTTCGAGTTTATGATCCGTCCTCGAAGCAACTCACTCAAAGAAAAGATTAATAATTAGCAATCAAAACCCGCTCCCAAGCCGACTGGTCATCGTGGGAGTGTAAGACCAAAACCCTCTAAATTCCAACATAACACCGCACCAGAAACTAAACTAAAACAAGCGCCACTGCAACTAAAGATATGCACATATAATGTGAGGTCGTTGTCTACAAAAGAACGATTGCTAGAACTGACCTACGCTCTCAAGAATATAAATTTCGATATAATAGGCCTGGGAGAAGTAAGGAGAATGGGCTGCAATATAGAAGAACATCAAGAGTACATATTATGCTACATCGGTGAAACAACTGGGCTGTACGGAGTAGGTTTTTTGGTCAATAAAATTCACAAGCGAAATATTGTAAGCTTCACGGGCATATCAGAAAGAGTGGCAGTTCTGAAACTAAAATATGAGCATGAACTCTTAACTCTTGTGCAAGCCTATGCACCTACTGATCGAGCTTCCGAAGAAGAGATTGATAAATTCTACAACGATATAAGGAAGGCACAAGAGAATCAAGACCGAAATGTAATTGTGATGGGAGATTTCAATGCTAGGATAGGAAAACCTAAAAAATATGAAAAATCCATAATGGGAAACTTTGGGTACGGAAAAAGTAACGAGAGAGGAAACAAACTTGTACAGTATGCCTGCGAACAAAAGCTGAGTATAATGAACACCTATTTTAAAAAAGACGCGGATCGCAGATGGACCTGGATATCTCCAGACCAAAAAACAAGAAACGAAATAGACTACATTATGTGTAACAAACCAAAGCAAATAACTAACATAGAAGTACTAAATAATGTGCCATTCCCATCGGACCACAGACTACTAAGATCAACAAAGGTTGATCTTGAAATTGCCAAAGAAAAGCAGAAAAACTTTCAGCTCATTACCTAGAATACCTAAAACTGACGATGAAAAATCATTGTATTTAGCAAGCCTTAACGAAAACCTAGAGACACAATTCCGCATACTACCTGAAGAAAACGATGTACAAAATTACTATGACAAAATGGAATATGCAATTACGAGCAGCCTAAAAATTAAATATATCAATTCAAAAGATCAGACAAAAATCCTGAGCAGAACAACAAAAGACTTAATGGACAAACGCACTAAACTAATGCACACCAAACACAAAACCAAAGAAAATAAAGAGGAGCTAAAGAATCTATTCAAGATGTGCCAGCAAGGCCATAAGAAATGATTATAACAAATACAAAAGAGAAGTTGTAGAGAGAAACTTAAATAAATATAGAAGCTCCAAAAGAGCTTCTAAAGAACTAATGACACACAGAAACTGGATAGGAAAACTCAAAAACGAATTTGGAGAAACTAAAACAAGACACGATGTAATCAACCATGCCACCGAGTTTTACAAGGAGTTGTATAAAGCAAATTCGGAAACAAATGAGACAGAAAACAGTCATATAGATTTTGAAGAGGAAGAAGAAACAGTAAAACCGATTGATGAATGTGAAGTTTTTAAACATCTTAAAAAACTTACAGAAAAAAGTCCAGGTCCGGATAACTAAGCAATGAAATTTTGAAAATTGGGGCACCCCTTTTGCTCTCACATCTAACACAAGTTTTTAACATATCCGTAAGAACAGAAAAGGTCCCCAAACAGTGGTGTAACTCCGATATAGTTCTGTTATACAAGAAAGGAGACCCATTAGACATTGGGAACTACAGACCAATTAGTCTATTGCCGAGTATTTATAAACTTTTTACAACAATACTCTTAAGCAGAATCACACCAATGATAGACACATCACAACCAGTCGAACAAGCAGGCTTTCGATCAGGGTTCTCAACAATAGATCACATCCACACCTTGGAACAAGTACTAGAAAAATATAAAGAATTCAACCAACCTCTCTATGTGGCTTATGTAGACTACGCAAAGGCATTTGATACCATAACCCACCCATCTATCTGGAAAGCCCTCAACGTCTGTGGCGTGAGCAAGACATATATCAACATAATAAAAAATATCTATTCTAAAAGTACAAGCAGAATCAAGATGGAAAATAAAGGAGAACAGATTTCTATAGAGAAAGGTGTCAAACAAGGTGATCCTCTATTACCGAAACTCTTTATAGCCGTACTGGAGTGTGTCTTCAGAAACCTTGATTGGAGTCAGCATGGCATATGCGTACTAGGGCACCGCCTTAGTCATCTACGATTTGCAGATGATATTATCGTGTTTGCCAAATCTGCCAAAGAATTAGAACAGATGATGCAATCGCTCGCATACGAAAGCAAAAAATGTGGTCTACAAATGAACGCAAACAAGACTAAGGTGATGACAAACAGCATACAAATACCTGTAAAGGTCCTAGGACAACAGATTGACTATGTACAAGAATATGTCTACCTCGGAAAACAAGTTTCTTTCAACAAAAACAGCAACAAAGAGGAAGTGAACAGAAGGATCAACAGCACATGGAAGAAGTATTGCCTACATAAGGATATCTTGAAAGGAGACTATCATTTGAAATTAAAGAAAATTGTCATGGACACATGTATAGTTCCAAGCCTAACTTATGGCAGCCAAACATGGACATTCACAAATAAAATAAGAAACAATATCGAAACATGCCAGCGATCAATGGAACGAAGTATGCTTAGAATAAGAAAAATACAAAAAATTCGCAGTGAAGACATAAGGAGGAAAACCAGGCTTACAGATGCCCTCGAACAAGCTTTGCGACTAAAGTGGAAATGGGCTGGTCATTTGTCAAGATACACAGATAAGAGATGGTCTTTACAAACTACCAAATGGGCAGGGCCTGCTGGAAAAAGAAGCAAAGGCAGACCACTTAAACGTTGGGCTGACGATATAAAAGAAATAGCAGGCAGAGACTGGTTGACATTTTCCCAAAATAGGGAAAAATGGAAGGAATTAGAGGAGGCTTTTACCCGAAAGGGGTTCGTGTAAAAGGAACAACTAGAAATACATATATTGATTAGCAAACATAATTAAAAACTAACCTAGCCTAAGTAATCTACTAACACTTTGAAATGTAAACATACCTTTACACTGAAATAAAAAGCTTAATTATTATTATACCTTACGCGGTTTAGATGTTTTCATACAAAAGTTTTTTCCCTCTAATTCCTGTTCCCGTGGAAATTTTGCAATATCCTGTTGCAATTAAGCTTTAAGTTTAATAAGGTACCTGTATGCCAAATTTCAAGCATCTAACTTACGCAGTTTTAATATTTTTAATTCCTGTTTCCTGTTAGAATTTCGGAAAATCCTTTCTTATTGCACCTTTACGACCTACAAACTACGACCCTTCAAAATCTTACGTTCCAGCGTTTAAAGTTGACAAAGTTTCATACAAACTTACCCCCATATTTTATTTGTTAATTTAATGAGAATATATCTTATGTTTTGCTTAACCGAACAGGTTTGGTCTCTTGATATTCGAGGATTATTTTTGTTTGTCCGATGTTTGTAAACAAATTTTATTATAATTAGGACTAGAATTGTTTATATCCTAATAAACATTTGATTCAGACGTTTACATAAATAAATAAATATTTGGGACATTTCCACAAACTAAGCACAGCTTGTACCTACTTTTGGCGGCAGAGACTGATGTACATACTAATATATTTATAAATACATACTTAAACACATAATCACATCTAGACACGAAACAAACACCGATGTACATCAGAAATATTTATTTGCCCCGAGTGGGAATCGAACCCAGGACTCTAGGAACCGCCAGCCAGAGTCACTAACAAAACCATTGTTTCACCGAGCCAGTCCAGTCAGTTTGATTTTATTATTTACCACATTTACAAAAAGGATATGGTAATTTTATATAATTACCGGTAAATGTGATTAATTCGATAGTTTTTACCACCTTTACCACGAGCACTGATAATTATGCATAGTTACCGATAATTATACATAATAACCGCTCTATCCACAGTAACCGTAACATATGCATAAGGATCGTGACCACACGTTCACATGGACCTCTATTTACGATATAAAAAGCATGAAATACTACACCTCTGTTTATAGCCCAAACTAATGGGTCATAGTAATTTATTTCAAAAAATTATAACAATTTAAAAATTTCCATAAAAATAAATATTTATCCAATATCCGATTCAAAACAATTCTTCAACAAAAACATAAAAACACATTTTTTTTTCAATTTTCAATTGAAAATGATTCAATCACTTTTGCTCTTACTCAATAAATTTAATTCCATTTTATACTTCTTCTGTAAAAACTTATATTCTAATTCATTTCTGCGTTTCTCATAATCCAATTTTTGTTTCGCTATTTCTATTTGTAGTTTCTCATGGTCAATTTGGTACCTAATAAGTTCTTTTTGGGCCTTAACCAATTCTCTCTTGTCATCTGCTAATTCTTGGAATGATTTGGACACTAGTTTCTTCTTAGCTGTAAATAAAAATGTGAAATACAGTAAAACCCGCTTAAGACGATTTCTCCCTATCAAAAACGCGTCTTAAGCGAGAAAGCGTATTATGCGGGATAGGAAAAATAACACGAACTATACAGGGTGTCCCAAAAAGTAGTGTCAAGCGGAAGTCCTGAGATAGAACACCCCGTGGGGCATCCGAAACACTCCGTCCGTAACAAATATGTATTGCATGTGAAAACAGTGTTAGCGCAATGAAACTTAAATTAAACAAAAGCAAAGCTTCCAAATGTTTGCATCTGAGTGCTCCTGTATTAAATTTAGGTTTGTTAAGAAACTGAGTAACTTTCGAAATAATAAAATGTCCAAATAATACTTGTTCATCAAATGGCTAATTTTATGATATTTCCACCTCTCTGTTTTTGTAGTCCGATTTCAGCAAAAGTAGCCCATTAAGTACCAGTTTTTATTAGGACTTCCGCTTGACACTACTTTTTGGGACAACCTGTATATAATTATGTATTTTATTATGTTAAGTCTTTCACTTGTGAAGATCCGCTATAAACTGCATGCCCACGTCCGATTTTCTCTAGGACCGATAATCAGGCCGACAGATTTTGTATGACATATTCAACCAACCTTTGTAGGAAGTAGCGTTGCTCCATTTCAATCAGCATTTTCCATTTTTCTTCGACAGAAAATCAGTCACCGATTATCGGACGTGGGCGGGCGGAATTATCCATGCCAGACTACACGAATATAATATAAATATAATGATATGCGCTAGTTTATACGGAAAGAATCATTTTGTGAAAAAATACCTTTATTTATCGCGTCATCATAATCTGTGCCATTTGATTTGTTATGTTTATCTCCTGTATGCCCTGAAAAATTTTACAATATTAACATGCTATCCTTTTAATGCTATCTTTTAAACAAATCATATTAAATGTGTGGCATGAGCACAGCGGGGACATATATGAGCTGATGATGATGATGATATGAATGAAAAACGTTTAATTATTGATAAACTAAAGAGACTATAGGCAGCACTTCTGGATATATCCTACAAACGCCCAGCATACAAAAGAAAACTGTTACTGTACCGCGAATACTGTTACAGTATTTGCCCTCTATCTGTTAAAAAAAAACGCTTCACAATCTGTGGTGTACTTTTAAAGGTTTAAGCATACATAGGGACAGACAAACGCGGGAATCGACTTTGCTTTTATACTATGTAGTGTGGTGATTATAATATTTTAGTATATAGTATAGATACAATAAAATTAAGCAGTACACATTTTAATATTTTCTTAGTTCAAAAGACGAAGTTCAAGGCGAAAGCTGTGTATACCTGTAAATAGTGATTTATATTTTTCAATAATTAATGGACTTTATATGGTGTATTTTTGAACTTGAATGATACCATACATAGAGAAAGACCCCGGGCTCTTCAGACTGGGCGTGAAACGGCATTTAAGCAGGCCTTCAGGGTGAGTGCGACAGGCTCAATATGATGCATTGTGCCTGTCTACCTCATATTTGGATCTCGCTACCGCTTACCATCAGGTGGAGTGAGGTCATTTTGTTTGCCTATTATTATTTAAAAAAAGACCAAACGCTCGGCAAATAATAAAAAAAAATACATATTTACTTACTTATTTGTGGTGTTTTCCTACCAAAGCTTACTGATTCATCTCTATCCAGAATTTCTATGTCAATTGACACGGACGGCTGTTGCTCCGTAGTAGCTTCATCACCCTCAAATGGGCTGTCATGCCCATCTGCACTTGATCTTCCCTGTTCCATACCTGCATCCCCACTGCTAGATGGTTGAGGTTCATCATCTACAAATTCATAGATAAATATTAAATAAATATTTGGGAATATCAAGAGGGAAAGACAAATGGAGTAAGATAATCACACAGTAGTATCCAAGGGATGGAAAAAGAAAGAGATGTAGACCACAGAGAAGGTGGGATGGGAAGTGGGAAGGTGGGACCACAGAGAAACAAGTCGCTGGAACAACATGAGGTAGAGTAGCAATAGAGACGGGAATAGAGAAGATTGGAGGAGGCCTTTGCCAAAACATAAGCAAAAGTGAAATGTATGATTAGAAAGGAAACAAAAAGACAATGTCCAACTGAAAAGGCTTAAAAATAATAATTTGGAGACATCTCCACATATGGCTATTTGTCACGGGCGGGAATCGAACCCACAACTGTTGGAACCGTAAGTAGCTAACCTGGGTATATAACCACTGTTCCGCCAACCCAGTCAATAGTACATGTAATAAATACCTAACCTAGTAGATTATTCTAGCGGAGCCTATTGAAAAGATAACTCATACCTTTATCATTTTCATCTCTGTTCAATTTCATTCTCGATCTTATTTTTTGATTTTTATAACAGTAATGTAGATTCTCCGCTGACCTCTGACAATATTTTGTTTGCTCATTATATTCTGCTGTTAATTTCTGCCAGGCCGCTTGCTTTAAACGGACCGTTGCACCATCAGACTTCTTGTTCTCAATCACAAAATATTTCTCAACCAGTCGCAGAAGATGCTTTATTTCAGAATTGTTAAAATTGGGTGCCCTAGATCGTTTCATTTTCTTAAATTTCTTTCTTTCTTTTTCTTGAATTCTGTAAAACACAATGAATTAGAAACCATAAATGAGGGGTGCCAAACCATAACGTTTCAAGTGCCAGAAAATGAAATTTTCAGGAGATATATAAAAACATTTTTTGTTTACACATACAACATTTTACTGCAATAAAACGTATTTCAGTTTGTGTGGCACTTACAACATTATGGTTTGGTACCCCTCAAAATAATAAGATTCAAAAGGAGGGACCTATGGGATTAGATTGGAATGGATTATGTATTTTATATACTTATGTATTCAAGACATTTCTATTTAATTATTTAGTTTAATCCCACACATAGTAAGACACATAATTATTAGTCTCCTCTGGCCTGAAGACCCATAGAGCAATTGTCACAAGTATTATAAGTTTATTTCAAAAATTTTTTTTTAAATAAATAGCTAACAAGATGACTCACTCCACCTGATGGTAAGGGGTAGTGAGATCTAAATATGAGGTCGACAGGCACAATAGACCATATTAAACCAGTCACATGCACCCTGAAGGCCTGCTTAAATGCCATTTCACGCCCCTCTTGAAGAGCCTGGCTTCATAGGAGGGAGGGAAAACATGAGCTGGAAGGGCGTTCCATGCCTTAATGACACGTCGCAGATAAGAGGAACTAAACCTCTAAAATTTATTCATTTCAAATGTAGCACAGTAACTCAGAAATAGTATATAATATTTTAGAATGTTCCTTCAATACATACATGAGTTGTTAGTAGTAAAATTTGCTGGTAACAGCAACAAACATTATGTTGCATTCTGTTTGTTACCTTTTGGTAACTTCATATTTTCACTTACAGATAGTTCACATTTAATGATCCTGTAAATAAATAATAAATGAGAGATTGAAATGTCACCCAATAATATAAAACAATGTTGCCTTATGCCGTCGGTCTGTATTTGTATGTTTCCTTAGACCTTTAAAACTATGAAACAGATTTGGATGTCATTCCTTAAATGGATAGGCGGATTCTCAAATATGAAGGCTTATAATTATGTACGATATAACTGAAGTGAAGCAAGTGTGGGTCACTATGTATTTATATTCTACTAGCTTTCCACTCGCGACTTTGTCCGCGTAGAAACGTTTAACGGGTAAAACATTACTTCCTTATAGCGCAGTCGGTTAAAAAGTAGCCTATAACCTTTCCTAGGCTCTGGACTATATCTGTACCAAATTTCATTTAAATTGTGCCAGTACTCTATGTGTGAAAGCGTAACAGACAGACAGACAGAGTTACTTTCGGATTTATAATATTAGTAAGGAGTAAGGATAGTAAGGATTAACATAAATTAAAAATTTATGTAACAATCTGGTATAACATACTTATATATTAGAAAACTGAAACTGTCCAGGTTATTTACTATGTTGTTTTGTTTTAATGAGATCCCGATATTTCGGCACTGTTGCAAGCGCCATGATCGCGGGTGGACTGACCATGATCATGACTGCCATGTTCACCCGTGATCATGGCGCTTGCAACAGTGCCGAATTATTCTAATTGAATTGCCGAATTGTCCAATGTGTGTAAACATGATGAGTTTAAAATAACATACTTAAACTTTGATACTTGATACGATACTAAACATCAAATATTGTGTTTATGTGATTAGTTCAAGACAATTGTTATCATATATTAAGATACACCTTTTGCACATTATGGAAAAACAATAAATATTTTGAGTTTGAGTTTGATATCTGTACCAAATAAACAATTTATCTACAACGCCACAATAACCGGCAAGCATGAAAAATGCACGTATTTCTGATTCCTAGAATCAATATACTTACCAAAATAGTTTTAACACTATACGTTCATGAGGTCTTCGGACTCAAAACAGTAATACTTTCACAGATTAACTTTATAACTAAAGAAACTGTTTGAATATTATCCGCTTACAACAATAAACATGGCGCTCTATGGGAATCTTGTCAATCTTGTGAAAGCCGAAAAGCAGGACTGTCAACGTCAAGTGTCTTTTGTTTTTTCTATGGTAGGAAGCTGACCCTGTGTGCGAGGCTTTAATGGCCTTGGCAGTCATCGCATTAGCCCACACTTCATTTTCAAACTGTGTTTAATGTACGTGTTTATATAGTCTAACTTAGTCTGTTTCTCTAGTGTGCACCTATTTTTGAATAACGGTCTAGATCTGTACTGAATAATTTCTTTTTTTTTCTTAACTGACTTACGATGATAGCTTGGAGTAACCTTGTCATCGTCACAGGACTTTCGGGGGAGGCGGATGGCTTTCACCCCTATATAATTACAGTGTGTTGTTTTGTTAGTATTAGCCGTAGTCGTATGCCACCAATACTGTATTGGTGGCATACGACTACGACTACTATCTTAACATCATTATGGGTTGTATTTTATGTAAAACGTTATTGCATAATTATCTTGTTTTGTACTTTTTAGAGCACGATAGTTCAGTAGTCGGGTTTGAGTTGTTGAACTTATTTTTTTAATAAAATGTCTGTGTGCTTTTAAATACAAATTTTATTGATCTCCAAGATTACATTACAATAACAAATTTATACATTCATAACTTTTGCTTAAATTATTGCAGTTTTTACATAGATACATCGTTAATTTTAATCTACTAGTCTTTTTACATTTTCGAAGATACATGCCCATTTATTATCTACTATTTAAACACTCATTTTTAATGTGTCGGTTGCGATCAACATTTAAAAAAGATTAAGAATTTCTTTTTTAATCGATCACAACCAAACTTATACAGTTTTAATAAAGTATAACTACAAATACTGTAAAAATATTTAACATAATAATAATAATTATATTGTGACACTTTGAAAACTCATATACATTATACACCGTATAAACTATATCTAATGCATTAACAAATAATAATAACTGATATGTTTTAAGTACCTGCCTTAAAAGAAACTTGTAAGAAACCATCTTTCCTTTTCGAATTTAACAAAAACCAAAACTGTTTTTTTTCCTAACTGACATACCTACGATGATGGCTTGGAGTAGCCTCGTCATCATCACCGGACTTGCGGGGGAGCGGATGGCTCTCACCCCTAAGCAAAACTGTGCACATCTTTTACACATAAAGAAGCGACAGTTTTCGTGGATAAGGACATGATGAGACTTGAAAGATCTCTATTCCCTTTCTTTATCCAATGTGTAAAGGTAGGAAAAAATGTGGCATTTCCAATTTATGAAGTATCTATTATCTATTTTGAATATTTATGGAGAAATAATACCTCATAGAATAATTTTATTGAATTTTAAATGGAGTTTAGGTTGTACACTCGCCATTTTTCATAAATTTGCAGGTATTCTCCACATTTAATCGACCCAATAAAGGGAAATACATAATATTTTTAATTAATGAAAAAACAAATGCTGTGTTAGAAAAACCGGCCAAGTGCGAGTCGGGCTCGCGCACAAAGGGTTCCGTAGCAGCAAATATAATAAAAATCAACCTATCTCAAAAACTATAAGAGATACTTTGATCAAACCAAAAATCGTTGAAAGAGTTAATTAGCATGCATCACCTCTATTTTTTTTAGAATTTTATACCCCGTAGTTATAAAAATAGAGGGGGGGGGACATACTTTTTACGACTTTGAGAGCTGATATCTCAAAAACCGTTCACTTTAAGAAAAATGTTTTTTAGAAAACTTTATATCATTTTAAAAGACCTTTCCATTGATACCCCACACGGGTATGTACATCGAAAAAAAAAATTTCATCCCTCAGTTACATGTATGGGGGGCCCCACCCCCAATTCTTTTTTTTACTATTTAGTGTCATATTTTTGTAGCGGTTCATACAACACATATTCCCATCAAATTTCATCACTGTAGTACTTATAGTTTCCGAGTAAATCGGCTGTGACAGACGGACAGACGGACAGACGGACAGACGGACAGACGGACATGACGAAACTATAAGGGTTCCGTTTTTGCCATTTTGGCTACGGAACCCTAAAAACGAAAGAGGCAAATAGGTATTTTTCTGTAACACAAAACAGATCATGGACTGTTGAAATGAAGTCGACAGGTAGTAGTGAGTAGTAGCGAAAACATTTGTTATGGTATGTATAGGTATTTGAAATACCTACTGATTAGATTTTTATGATATGATACTGTTTAGACAAGGAAGTTTTCAGATCATAACTCAGATTTAATGAAAGGATAGAAATAAAATGTACTGTCGAACAACAGTTTAGTTCCTGTTATAACAAAAAAAATAATAACAATAAAGAACAAAAACACTTTGGAACATCATAGCCGATATAAAATAGGTCCCCATAAGCTAATTATATATTTAGGAACCTAAATATATAATAGTTGCATATGCCAAACAGCACAGCTACTTATTTTAACACACTAAGTAGGTACAAAGGCTTTTTTACAATAACATATTCGGACTCAATATTTAACGTTAACAAACTATTTATAAAAATACGCCTATGAGTAAGTTTGGAAAAATAATCAATGATATTTTTCCGAAACATACTCGCAAAGGAGAACTTCTAAAGCGCAAAACTGTTGATAAGCGCCATCTATTGTACAAAGGCGGAACTAAATCGGACTGTTTAGGCGCCGTAACGACAGATGGCGCTTATCTGAAGATGACGTTGCTCGTATGAGAGCCGCGGTGTGAGCTGTTGTCGCGTGCGGTATGGCGTCGGAAGGGATTCCAAGATGGCGCTCGGCGCGCCGAAGAACGCGCGGTGACTGCTGTAGAACCGCTGGAAGCAGTTGACGCGGCAGACACAGATCCGCCATTGGAGTTGGGCTGGCGAGTAGTTTCTGGAGACGCCTGAAAACCATAAAAAAATTAATAAATTAACATTATAATTTGGATCCTTCAGCCCTGTGCTAACTTTTAAGTTCTAATATAGTAGTTTTGATTATAGTATTTTTCACCTAAGATGATCCCTGTGACAATTCATTGTGTTCTGAATCACGCATTTTACGTCTGACAAACGAAAATAATTTTATTGCACACTTTTTTCATTTTATTGCGAAGTCATTAGGAAAAATATTAAAATAAACTTAACAGGGTTGTTTAAAAATTTGTGGGTGGGTTACTATACGGTTCGTCTTGTAGAAAGCGCCTAACTATTTTGCATGTGTTCAGTATACTTAGCCGCTTTCTGCATTGTGATGTACGACCTTACAGGTAGACCTAAAAGTTTTATGCTGTGGTGAAGGTGTTTTGGGAATATATACTTTGTCCAGATCCCAGATGCGTAGTAGGTACTTCTTCTTTTAGTCCAGATTAATTGTTTATTATTATTAATTCATCATCATCATCAGCCCATATACGTCACCACTGCCCACTGCTGGGGCACGGGCCTACCCTAAATTAGGGCTAAGGCCTTAGTCGACCACGCTGGCCAAGTGCGGGTTGGTCGACTACACAACTTTAGAATTTCTTCGGAGGTGTGCAGGTTTCCTCACGATGTTTTCCTTCACCATTAAAGCGTCGAATGATGGTACTCATATGAATTGCAAATTTGAAAAACACATTGTTATTAATTACCTTAAGCAAACTCTTGTCCATGGGAGTAGCTAGGCGCATGGTCAGAGTATCTCCGGCCTGTTGGATCAGCCTCACCACTTCCTCATGAGAGCTCCATTTGACGTCCTTCTCACCAATGCTGATGATGAAGTCTCCCTCACGCATCCCGCCAATCTGAACAATAGAGTATGGTGTCATCACTACATACCTAGTATAAAGCAAAGTCACTTCCCGCGTCTGTCTGTCCCTCCGTATGCTTAAATCTTTACTAGACAACAGATTTTGATGCGGTTTTTTTAATAGATAGAGGGATTTAAGAGGAAGGTTTTTCTCTTTAATATACCCGGAGCGAAGCAAGGGCGGGTCACTATAGTGATCTATAAGCTTGAATAAGTTATTAATTAGACAGGACCCTGATTTTTTTAGCCCAGGGCCGCAGAAGTGACTGTCCGCCCCTGAGTTTCAAGCAGTCCGTCCTGACTGCTTGAAGCTGTCCGCGTAAGTCAGCTCTAAGGGTGTTAGGAGGGATCATAGGAGAGAGACAAAACATGAGCTGGAAGAGCCACCAGCGCCTGCATTGTATGTGGATAGCAGCGCTGTCCAGCACGTGTCGTTCGGGAGTGAAAAGGCGAGGGAGGGACTAGCTGGTATAGCTCTTCAGAGCATTCCCCATTATAGAGACGGTAGAGAACACTTAGACCGGCAATGTCTCTACGTAGTTGTTATATCTGCTCCAAGAACTACTCTATACATGAAACATTGTTTAAATATGTGTCTCAAAATATACAATAAAATTCCAGAAAACCTAAAAACTTTAGATTCTTTTGTATTTTCAAAAAAAATATATGTATGGCTTCTAGATAATAATGTGTATAGTGTTAATGATCTCATTAATCCTTAATTTGTTATTTTATAAGCATTATTTATTTATTTTATTTATTGGTTTACCAACAATTGTACAATAATACATACAGAGTTAAATACACAATATACTTATAACTAAGAGCACAATATTTCATAGGTAAACACTACATTTATTTATTATGTTTTAAAACTAAATATTTACATGTGAACCAATCTACAATGTTAAGATCTTATTATGTAACCGTGTTTCGTGTAAATAAACAAATTATTATTATTATCAGTCATCCATATTCTCGGGACTACAGTCCCGGATTTTTGGGAGGCATGCGTGGGGCCAAAGCCAACAAGTAGAGGCCCGTTTATGACTTGTATGCTATATGTAATGTATTATTTTAACTGCCTCGTTGGTCTATTGGTAGCAAGTGCTGCGTTAGGACCGAGAGGTCCCCGGTTCGAGTCCGGGGTCGGGCAAAATTTGTGTGAGTTTTTCTGTAATGAAATTACTCAGCCCGGAGTTAGGATGTTGGCGGTTGAACGCCCGTGCCTCGGAAAGCACGTTAAGCCGGTGGTCCTGCGCCCGATCTCTCATCGGTCATGTCGGATTGCCGTCTCACCGAACTATGAGAGTAAGGGAACAGATAGTGCACTTGTGTTTGCGCGTACACTTGTGCACTATAATATGTCCTGCGCGCTTGGCTGATCTCAATTGAGATCGGCCGCCATGACTGAAATCGGTCGGACGCCTTTATTATAGAAGCTCTAGGTGTGTTCCTTACATCGCCGAGTGAGTTGGGCTCCACTGCAGCGATGACTACGGGCGCGTCCCCTCGGACCGAGAATCCGAAGCCGTCGTCATCCGCCCGCCCAGATACGTTGTACTCGCTCGCCGCCCTTCGCAGGTCACCCTTACGCCGCTCCCTCTTCGCCTTGCCGTTCAAGTGCTCGACCTGTCGAAACAAATGAATAAATATCACACAACATCACATACATTGATCTGATCCCGTGGTAAGAAGCTTAAGAACTTGTGTTACAGACATCAGAATCAACAGTGGATACACAAATATAATTTAATATATTTAATAATACACCCAGACACGGAACAAACACCGATGTTCGTTATATAAATATTTGTCCGGGTGGGAATCGAACCCACGACTCTTGGAACTGTAGGTTGTAAACCTGGTTCACTAACCACTGTTCCACCGAGCCACTCTATAAATAAATAAATATCACACAAAATCACATGCATTATAACACTTTTTTATTTTTTTACTAGCTGTACCAGCGACGCCTGCGTTTTCCCCCGTTTTGTTACACATATTCTATTGTTTCTTTGCTTTTATTGGACACAGCATGATCTTGTATAGCCTAAAGCCTTCCACGATATATGGTCCATCCGCAAATATTTTTCACGTTGAAACAGTAGTTCCTGAGATTAGAGCGTTCTAACAAACAAACTCCTCAGCTTTATGACATTAGTATAGATTAACCCGTATGCCGTAGCCCAATGTTGGGAAATGGTTTCCTCCAAACATGTCCACAGTTCTCTATCCAAGGTTAGCGCTTACCAGCTCCTAGATAGCTGGACCAAATCGACATACCATATTTTCTTGAGCCTTTCCCTTCGGCGAAAGCCTCAGGTACCCATTGTGTTACGATATTAGCCCAAAGGTTTTTTTTTTTTATAATAAGCTTTTAGGAGTGATCCTAAAAGGGAAGATCTTCCGCCGAGCTAGGTGATCGTGCTCGGGGACCATGGTCCAATTACCGTCGTGGTTTTTGCTCTATACACCCTGAAATTTTAGTGGTTGTTTTCCCGCAGCAAAATGATTCTATCTTAGTAGTACAAAAGATGTGTGCAGTTCTTTTTTGTTAAAATCAATAAATGCCGGTTTTACGAAAGGTTTAACCTTAACTCGAAAGCACGTTCGAACCTCTTTATGACTTAGGGTGTAGAGCTTCTTTAGCTTTAAGCATCGATTTCATGCGGCAAGCAGTACCTGATTACGTCACATCTTATAAAAGAATGATATCTTCTTTCGTTTTCGAGATAGAAAATTATTATTTTGAAAATTTAAAAAAAAAATTTTTTTTTTCTCGGAATAATTTGGATGATTCGATAGTATTACTAAAGGCAAATCGTTCTGCCACGGGAAAACAACCACTAAAATTTCACGGTGTATATGTTATGGACCAAGTGATTAATGCGAGCATTATTAATAATGCCCGAGCATTATGTATAATGTCTAGCCCTATCGGGCCAAGTGATTAATTATTATTTCAACTTCATTATTTATCACAATTGTTAGATGTTTTATTTAATCATGTACTTATTATATAAATCTACATGCATGCATACATAATATTTGTTAGAAGTAAAGCCGATCATAATAATATCATTCATCGCTACCGGAAACTAGTTTTATAAAATAAATTTAATCAGAATACTTAACATTATAAATTCAGATAAATGGTTAAGTTTATTTAATATAAATTATTATTATCATTTAAGCGATAAATAGTGTTTGGAAGCCGATCAAAACAACACAGGAAGTTGTTTTGCTCGACTTATAAATATTTTAGGCCGCCAGCGGATAATGGTGTTTAAGAAATGTATTAAATCTTATACTTAGCATTATAAATTCATAGAATTATTTAATTTAATTTTAATTTAATTATCGTTATTTTTAATACGCTAGATAATATTTGTAAGCCGATCAAAACAATATTGTGTTAAACATTTCTCCACTTCCGGAAGTTGTTTTGATCGACTTATAAAAGTTTTAGCTGAGTAGTTGACAGACACAGTCGGTTACGAGATAGCTTAGTGAATTTATGCTATTATAATTACGTGAAATTATACCTTAAAAACTCTTCAGTGTGTCATTTACCGCCTGAAACCTATTATCAGAAGCGGGATTTTCATATCACGTCCACGTAATGGAGGACGATCGTGATAATCACGATCGACGACATCGACATAAATCGCGAAACTGTACGCGGTCTCGCTATAGCAAACGGCGACGCAGACATCATACCAGTTCATGTGAAAGTGATAATCATACTTCAAAGAAAGTGAGACGACAGCGCAAGAGAATTAGGCGTGATCGCAGCGCGAGAAGTTCGAGCTCGTCCAGGGGTGGTCGGACACCATCACCGCCGCCGCGACGCGTCGGTCATTTGGAGAATAGCACAATCAGAAACCAGGCAAGTACAGTGTACTTACATGTTTTGTTGATTCATATCGGTATTTTTTTTTTCTCTTTCTTTCCTTCTCTTATTTACTTTTGCTATAAAATGACGGTTGTCTTCTAAGCTTTAAATAACCTAGGCGGAGCCGATGATTACTTTAAGGAACCTGTAGGGCCCCTGTTTGTTATTACTTGTTTTGACTGGCTCGGTGGAGCAGTGGTTAGTGACCCAGGTTTACTACCTACGGTTCCAAGAGTCGTGGGTTCGATTCCCACTCGGGACAAATATTTGTGTGACTAACATCGGTGTTTGTTCCGTGTCTGGGTGTAGTGTTAAATATATTTAAGTGTATTTGTGTATCCACTGTTGATTCTGATGTCCGTAACACAAGTGCAGCTACTTACCACGGGATCAGATCAATGTATGTGATGTTGTGAAATATTTATATTTATATACTCTTAGTTCAAAAAAACTTGCACTTGCTTACGCTGTTATCTATGCTTATTAGCGAGTACATTAAATATTACAAATTACTAGTTATTAATTGCTTAATTTGCTTTGAGGTCTCCTTGCATAATTATCACATTGATGAAAATGAAAATAAAAGCTTTACTTATTTATCATAACATTAAGCTTGTAGGACTTAGACCTTGCCTAGGGCTTGTAGTACGTAAAGGTGATAATAAACTTATTGTTTTTTTTTTTGCATGTTATACTTTGTTATAAGTTAATTGATTTCCTCTTTAGGATTTTACAGTATAAAAAAACATGACTAGATATAACGCATTACTTAGGTACATGTAGAATAAGTGATACTATACATTAAATTGGTCGACGTTTATTTTTTTTTCTTATTAGCAGAATCATTTCTATTATTTTGGGGTTTAAGTAAATAAAATTTTAGAAAATAAATTATTCTTACGCTATAAGATGGGTAAATAAATAAAATAATAGTCCATTTATTGTCAAATTTGGATAATGATACTTCAAAATGGCATTTTTCAGGCTAACCAACCTTCGGTGCCTGAGACTTTACGCGGCGAGCAGATCGCCGCTTCAGTTTCAACGCTGCAGGACTGTGTGTCGCTGCCAGGGCCAGCGCAAATGCAGCACGCAGTGTCACAGATGCCGGCACCAGCAGGACCAGCAGATGTCCAGGAGGAACGTGAGCCTAATGTTTTAATTTCTCATCTCTCTCATTCTGGTGAACAAAGCAATGCTTCTAAGGCAAATACTGTAACCATTAATTCTAATGATTTTACAATGTTGTTACAAAATATGTTACGATCTACTTCTACTACTCATGGCATTTCTTATGATAAGAATATAATACCTACTTTTGATCCTACACAAAAAAATCAAAAGATAGAGAGTTGGATTGCTAAGGTTAACGAATGCGCAAAAATTTATAAATGGTCTGATGAGCAAACATCCCATTTTGCTCTACCAAAATTATCAGGGCATGCTCAAAAGTGGTATGAAGGTCTTCAAACAATACTTTTGACTTGGCCAGAGTGGCAAGAACGTTTGATCAAAGCCTTTCCTTCGGAAACTAATTATGGCGCTTTACTATCTGATATGCTAGACCGACGTATGAAAATAGGCGATTCAATAGACGGTTATTATTTTGAGAAAATGTCTTTGTTAAATGCTTGCGATATCAAGGGAAAAAGGGCAGTTGACTGTTTGATATTCGGTATAGATGATCGGATGATAAGGTCCAGTGCCTCATCAGCACGATTGAGTGATCCGGAAGACGTCTTAAAATTTTTGAAAGATTTGGGTAGAGAGTCTGACTTTAGATTTAACAAGCACAAAAATAACTTTTCGAATTCAAAAGAAATGTATTGTAATAGATGCAATAAAACTGGGCATCGTAGTGCACAGTGCCGTAGTGTAGTTACCGATATCACATGTTTTAATTGCAAGGAGAAAGGTCACACATTCCAAAAATGTAGTAAACCTTTAGTAAAATGTGATAGTTGCAATAGAATTGGACACAAATCTTCGGATTGTTTTAAAAATAAATCTAATGAGTCTTTTCTGAATAAACCAAACAATAACTTTAAGAACTTTGAAAAACGTACTTTGTTAACACTGTCTAATAAAACAGATGCTAAGTTTCGTAAAGAAGCACTTATTAATGATATCATCAAAATTCAGTGTTACATAGATTTTGGTAGCGATTGCACACTTGTTAGTAGTGAAGTAGTAGAACAAAATTCTCTACCCAAATTTAAAGATAATCTACCAACTATTCGCGGCTTTGGTAATAATGTGTGTACTCCGCTAGGAAGAACTCAAATTAAGTTAACTCTTGGTGAAGTAACTGCCTTGATAGATGCATACATAGTCGAGCCTTCAATGATGAATGAACCGTTATTAGTAGGACAAAATTTCACGGAGCGTCCAGAAGTCGTAGTAATTAAAACAAACCAACAGTTAGATATTTTAAAGCGAAATGTGCCATTCGAACTTTCTCATTTGCCAGTTAATGATAAAACCGATAAAATTGTGTTACGGATTGTGACTAATAGCGCTGTTAGCAACTTGGAATTTGTAGATTGTATTCACAATGATAAGTCCACCTGTGATATCCTTGTTGAAAATAGTTTTCGAAATACTGGGTATACCGACTACTGTATTTTGGGGGGAGTTTACCGTTTGGATGAGGGAAAATGTAAAATAGGAGTGCAAAATTTTTCTGAAAAGTCAATAAAGTTTCATAAAGGGTCAGTTCTAGTCCGAGCAAACACTATTGTTGGTCCCGAACATGATGAAAGCATAGAAATTATGGATTGTAATAGGATATCCAATAAGACTAATGTCACTCCGATAGATCCAAATGATATTAATATCAATAGTAAACTTTCTCAGACACAACGCGAGACTGTTGTAGATCTTATTAACAAATATCGAGCCTGTTTTGCTCAAGAATTGTCAGAATTAGGTTGTACATCGCTAACAGAAATGAATATTGAATTGAATGATAACACTCCGGTAGTGCATAGACCATATAGGTTAAGTTATTCGGAAAGAGAAATTGTTCGAGACATGGTTCAAGAGTTGGTGGCCAATGATATAGCAGAAGAATCAAGTTCTTCTTATGCTAGCCCCATAATACTAGTAACTAAAAAAACTGGAGGGTACAGAATGTGTGTAGACTTTAGATCTTTAAATAGTAAAACTAAAAAGGATCATTTTCCTATGCCCAGAATTGATGACCAACTGGATATGCTTAACGGAAGTAAATATTTTACTAGTCTAGATCTGGCTAGTGGCTACTACCAAATTCCCTTGAATCCGAATTGTAAACACCTCACGGCTTTTATTACTCCAGACGGATTATATCAGTTCAAAAAAATGCCATTCGGCCTAGTTAACTCTCCTGCTGTATTTCAACGTACGATTAATAAAGTACTTGGCAATACTCGGTTTAAGTCCGCTCTTGCCTACATGGACGACATCTTGATTCCTGGTAATAGTTTCGATGAAGAATTGTACAGGCTCGAGGAAACTTTCAAACTCTTGCAGGAAGCAGGTTTAACCTTAAATTTGAAAAAATGTCATTTTTTTAAAGACAATTTGGAGTACTTAGGCTATGAAATCGGTGAGGGTGGAATTAGGCCGGGACAAGGTAAAATAACTGCAGTAGAGCAATTTCCGACTCCACGTAACGTGCATGAAGTACGGCAATTTATTGGCCTCGCAAGTTACTTCCGAAAATTTATTCAAAATTTTGCAACAATAGCGCGACCTCTCACAGACTTAACTAGAAAAGAATGTTCGTGGCATTGGGGTTTGGATCAAGAGAGTGCTTTTCGACAATTGAAGGAAACATTGATACAGAGACCGCTTTTGGGCATTTATGACCCGGGAAATGAAACGTTTTTGCATACAGATGCTAGTAAGTATGGATTGGCGGCGATTTTAGTGCAAAAAGCGAGTCCGGATCAATGAAACCCATTGCATATTTTAGCCGAAAAACTACTCTCGATGAGCAAAAATACCATGCCTACGAATTGGAAACGCTTGCAGTTATAGCATCGCTGCAGCGTTTTCGTGTATACTTATTAGGCTTAAAATTTACACTTGTTACTGATTGTAATTCCTTGCGAGCCACATTTACGAAAAGAGACCTAATTCCAAGAATTGCACGTTGGTGGATTGCCATACAAGAATATAATTTCAATATTCAATATAAGCCAGGACATTCTATGTCACATGTGGATGCGCTTAGTAGAAATCCTCAACCTGGTGAAACGGAAACAAATAATGACTTTATTCCCACAATTCTAAGAATCACTCAAGAGGATTGGCTTGTTAGTTTACAACTAAAAGACTCAAACATACAACATATTCGAAGTCTTTTAGAGAGTGAAGAGTACGCCGAAGTAAAGAAAAATTATAAAATTAAAAATAATAGATTGTTTCGTGTAGTGAACAATGAGCTCAAATGGGTTGTACCCAAATCGGCACGATTTCAATTATGTAAATTAAATCACGATGACATTGGTCACTTCAGTATCGAAAAAACATTGGATAAAATTCAAAAAGATTTCTGGTTCCCTAAAATGAAACGGTTTATTAAAAAATATGTACGTTCCTGTCTGGAATGTGCATTCAGTAAGGAGCCAACAGGTCCAAAAGAAGGTTTCTTACATCCAATACATAAAGTCAATAGACCTTTTGATACGGTGCACGTGGATCATTTAGGTCCCTTTGTAAAGAGTTCTAAAGGAAAATCTTATTTGTTAGTGCTAGTAGACGGCTACACCAAATTTTGCCTTTTAAAACCGCTGAAAAATTTAAAATCTGGATTAACAATACATGCTTTAGATGAGGTCTTTTCTATTTTTGGTTATCCTAATAGATTAATATCTGATCAAGGATCATCTTTTACTGCCAAAGAATTCAAAAGGTTTTGTGAGGAATCCAAAATCAAACATATTTTAAACGCTGTTGCATCTCCTCGAGCTAACGGGCAAGTAGAGAGGTACAACAGAACTATTTTAGATGCTCTCACTGCTTACACAGATAAATTAGGCGAAAAACTTTGGGATTCTGTGCTAGGTAAATTGCAATGGGGAATGAATAACACTCTCAATAAAGGTATAGGCAAAACACCATCAGAAGCCTTATTTGGGGTACAGTCTGTAAGTAAGGGTGATAATGTGTTTTTCAGATATATTGCATGATATTCGGCAATCAAATTCAATTGAAAATATAAGGGATAAAATAGATACGCACATTGAAAAAGATCAGCAACTCCAAAAGCTTAGGTACGATAAGAAAAGAACGAAAGCTAGAATATATAGTGAGGGTGATTTGGTGAAAATACTTAAACCTACGCCAAGTAATGATGGAAAAAGTAAGAAGCTCCTTCCAAAATATACCGGTCCTTTTAGAATAACTAAGGTTCTAGATAATGATAGATATGAAGTTACAAGTATTGTTGGGACTAATATTTCTAAGAAAAATTATTCAAATATTTGGGCTGCAGACCGTATAAAGCCATGGATTACGACTTATAGCGATCACAACTCTGATAGTAATTCTAGTAGTGAAAAAGTCATAGTGAATAAATCTATATAAGTGTCATGAGTATAATAATTATATATATGTCCTTGTATGTATGAGCCATTTGTTTAAAAAACAAAAATTGTGGTGTTGATAGATCCACTACTGTATGTTAAGTTGATTTCAATGGAGATTTAAGAGTGTTGATAGATCCACTCTCATAAAATATAAATGTGATTGAAAAGTATTGCCAGATTCAATCTTAGTATTTCTTATATTATTGATTGAAATGATAAAAGTGTTGACAGATCCACTTTTAAATGTATTTTATTTTCTAGAGTGTTGATAGGTCCACTCTTAGTTTGAGCAATTAATTGGAAAGAGTGTTGACAGATCCACTCTTATTTAATTATTGTTGCAATTTATTTAAGTATGCGAATGATTATAGTATTGAAGTTGTAAGCAAAAAATGTAATAATTGCTCAGACTTCAAAACTCTACAAACCTACTCGAGGGTATCTATTTAATATAATATAGTATAAACATAAATCACTTCTATAACTCTGTAGATTGATAAATGCACTGAGGCTGATAAAGCTTGCCCAGAGCTGTTAAAAGTTTTGCAGGTTTTCATTGTACTTAAGTATAGGTAGATACTCTTTATTGCTAAAATAAAACTAAACATTAAGTACAATGAACAAATTGTAATATTTGAACGGTTCAAACACACATCAGCTGCCATGTAGGTACATGCATGGATGTGTTAAACTCTATCTGTTGATAATTAAGTTTGAGGACAAACTATGTGTCAGGAAGGGCCGAATGTTAGATGTTTTATTTAATCATGTACTTATTATATAAATCTACATGCATGCATACATAATATTTGTTAGAAGTAAAGCCGATCATAATAATATCATTCATCGCTACCGGAAACTAGTTTTATAAAATAAATTTAATCAGAATACTTAACATTATAAATTCAGATAAATGGTTAAGTTTATTTAATATAAATTATTATTATCATTTAAGCGATAAATAGTGTTTGGAAGCCGATCAAAACAACACAGGAAGTTGTTTTGCTCGATTTATAAATATTTTAGGCCGCCAGCGGATAATGGTGTTTAAGAAATGTATTAAATCTTATACTTAGCATTATAAATTCATAGAATTATTTAATTTAATTTTAATTTAATTATCGTTATTTTTAATACGCTAGATAATATTTGTAAGCCGATCAAAACAATATTGTGTTAAACATTTCTCCACTTCCGGAAGTTGTTTTGATCGACTTATAAAAGTTTTAGCTGAGTAGTTGACAGACACAGTCGGTTACGAGATAGCTTAGTGAATTTATGCTATTATAATTACGTGAAATTATACCTTAAAAACTCTTCAGTGTGTCATTTACCGCCTGAAACCTATTACAATGCGGGGGCATTATTATATGGCTATGTGATAATTGGGCAATATGATAATTGTGCGTAATTTGAGAAAAATAATTGTCTTTTGTGCTTTAAAATAATTTAATAATAAAAGAAAACGTAAAATTTCCACTCTGTATAACGCTTTTTACAAAGTTACGCTGTTTGACACGTTTTCATAGTGACGTAATTGGTAATACTCACTGCGTATTTTTTAGAATATGATGAATAATTTTTGTATATGGGAAACTTCACTTATATTTTTACGTAATTCGATTATTTTATCATTCGTAACCCCCCGCTGCTGTGTATTGCCCATACATTTATCTTTGTATTCAGCCATTTTCGTACATGTGTACCTAGATTAAGTTCCTCCGTGTATTTATTATTTTTTGTGACCGTAACGTTTGTCGCGTTATTGGACGATGTTGATTTTGCTTTGTGTTTGGACTTAGATTTAAAATGCCGAAACGAGGAAAAACAATAAATAGCCAATGTCTCCGTAATCTTAATCACCCCGCGCATCAATACTAAAATAATGACACTCATGTGTTCAGCGATTTTGGGTGTAAACGCCTTTATTTATATTGCAATTTTGAATAATAGCGTGTCTTACGAGTTACACCGCCAAATTTTGTCCATTACCCCCTTTTGTTATGACATTTTTTTCACACCACAATATTTTTAGAGGCTAACTACTTTTTATATGAAACTATTGTATATCAAATGATAATAATAATTAAAGTTTTTTCCACATAATAAGTTTGTATTACTTTGCCCAAAAGGTGATAAATATTATGTATAATGCCCGGTCAAAGTGATTATTTGAATAATTATTATTGAATTGCACTCTCATTTTGGGCATTTTTCATATGGACCGGGCAGTATGAATAATGTCCAATTTATCATTTGGTCCATAACATATATAGTTAGTGGCCCGAATAACTTTGAAGTGAGATGTAGGTTCCATACTAACTACATATTGTTGTGGAGATGTTATGTCAGCGCCATCTGTTGGATGATGTGCGAAGTTCTTTCTCGGATGTCGCCACAAGCTAACAAGATGACCTCACTCCACCCGATGGAAAGCGGCAGTGAGATCCAAATATGAGGTCGACAGGCACAATATACCATATTGAGCCTGTCGCACTCACCCTGAAAGCCCGCTTAAAGAGGAGACCACTGCTGCGGCAACAACGAGACAAGGCGTGGAGTCTTGAGCTGTGCGGGTCGGAGTTGTCCAGTCCGCCGGACGGAGGGGCCCCCGTTTCTACGGGTCTCTCTGGCCGGCGGGCTGACCCACTCCGCTCGCACAATACCTAATAAGATAATTATAAATATTCGATGTTTCCTGCACTGACCTTAGTGACCCCATTGACAGCGGTGCCGTTGACTTTGTTCCGGTAGCTGGAGTCGTAGTCCAGCACCTTCGGGTGGTACTCATAATTATTGTTGTTGTTGTAACTGTTGATGTAAACGCCGTTCTGCTTGGTGACCCTGTGTAGCTTCATCTTCTCGTACTCCTCTGAGTATTTCTCGTCGCTTCGTATTATTTGGTTGTAGTACGTGCTGTTGTCTTCTGATCTGTCGCGTTTTTCGTTTCTTTTGACCTGGTATAAAAAAAAAGGAAATAATAAAATATTAGATTTAGTAATGGGTGAGATCCATCCGCTTCCCCGCAAGCCCGGAGATAATGACGAGTCTACTCCAAACCATCATCGTAGTTAAGAAAAGTTCAGTAAGATGAGACAAATAAGAATTTCTTGACTAGCTCGGTGGAACAGTGGTTATACCGGAGCCGTTCTTAGATGACTGATTTGACACTTTTTATTTTATGTTTTGCTTTTATCCTTGTTAAGAGGAACATATTTAGCGAATCATAAAGAACAACTTTTAAAAATAAGACGTTATTTCAAAATGTCAAATGCACCTAATTATCTAATTATTTGTCTTTTATTACCTAAAATAATTGAATTATAAAAAGAAAACGTAAAATTTCCACTCTGTATTACGCTTTTACAAGGTTACGCCGTTTTCATAGTGACGTAGTGGGTAATACTTACCAGGTATTTTTTAAAAATAGGATGAAGGATTTAATAAGTATTGTATATTAAAAATAAATATATTTTTAAATGAGAAACTTCAATTTAATCTTCTGGATGTGAATAAATGTTTTTAATAAAAAAATGTTATAATTAGACCTTGATCTACACTAATATTATAAAGAGGAAAGATTTGTATTTTTGTATGTTTGTAATGAATAAACTCAAAAATGACTGAACCCATTGCAATAATGTTTTCACCATTAGAAAGCTGCATTATTCAGAAGTAACATAGGCTATATAATATCACGCTAGGTACTATAGTTGAGGAGCAGTAACCGAAAATGTTTCAAAAACGGGGGAAAAGTATCGTTTCTGAGGCCTTTCGTGGCGTGCGCTGAGCATATAGTTAAAGTTATACAAAAATGCTCTATGGATGAATTGTTCATCTTAAAATTATCTTTAAAAAAGTCCGCGAGAGAATATGTCTACCTTTTATAGTTTACCCATAACAATCATTTTAATGATTTAGATGTTTGCTCCAAAGCTATGTCATTTTGGCGACGGGACTTCGAAGTTAATAATTTAATAATAAAACGTAAAACTATGTAAAAAATCTTAAGTCCCCCCGTGCAAAGCCGGGACGGGCCGCTAGTTGGTTATAAAGTGGAAATAACTGTTACTTATACACCGTGAAATTTTAGTGGTTGTTTTCCCGTGGCAGAACGATTTGCCTTTAGTAATACTATCGAATTATGCAAATTACTCCGCGAAAAAAGAAATTTTTTTTTTGGAATTTTAAAAATAACAATTTTCTATCTCGAAATCGAGAGAAGATATCGTTCTTTTATAAGATGTGACGTAATCAGGTACTGCTTGCCGCATGAAATCGATGCTTATAGCTAAAGAAGCACTACACCCTAAGTCATAAAGCGGTTCGAACGTAATTTCGAGTTAAGGTTAAACCTTTCGTAAAACCAGCATTTATTGATTTTAACAAAAAAGAACTGCACACATCTTTTGTACTACTAAGATAGAATCATTTTACTGCGGGAAAACAACCATTAAAATTTCACGGTGTATACTTCGGCAATTTTACCGTTGTCTCTCACTAGTGCAGTCAGTCTGACATGAGTCAAATCAGTCAACTTAGACCGGCTCTGGTATAGTGACTCAGATTCCAAGAGTCGTGGGTTCGATTCCCACCCGGAACTAATAATTGTGTGACGAACATTGGTGTTAGTTTCGTGTCTGGGTGTATTATTAAATATATTCAATTATATTTGTGTATCCACTGTTGATTCCGATATCTGTAACACAAGTGTTTAAGCTAAGTAGCTAAAGCACTTGCGTTACACTTGCGTTGCTACCACGCAACCACGGGATCAGTAGGGCTACCATGAGTTTAGAACTTACGCACTCGATATCGCCTACGTAAATATGTCTATGAAAAACTTGTACAGCGCCGCTGGTGGTTACGCGAAGAACTAAAATCGGCCGTTTGAAAAAAACAACTCGATAGGTTTTTAACGTTCGTAAGTTTTCGATAGCCAACTCATGGTAGGCCCTCAGTACAATGTATGTGATGTTGTGTAATCTCTCTTCAGTCGTTCACTCTTGACAGAGTGGTCGTGGTTGTATGTTGAGACGTATCTAATGTGGATAATGCAGCTCTCGCAATGCGCCTCCACTTGCCACGGTCTTCAGCGTTACGGGAACATTGGACTATGGTGGTTTGTGTCGCAGCTTTTATCAGATCTGTCCAGCGCGTAGGTGATCGACCACGCGACCGCTTGCCTTCGACTCGTCCCTGGACAACGAGACGTTCCATGGAGTTTTGGTTTCGTGTTTGGTGTTGTGTAATATTGATCACCTTATCATCAGGCTCGTGTCCGTTCCTGAGTCGCCTCCCGTCTCGCTGCTGCTTCTGCAGCTGCACCAGTCGGGGGGCGCTCCAATGCCTCTTGGCGGAGAAGACGGCGATGGGCCCGAGGGACCGGAACAGGTCGTCTACTCGGTGCTGAGCGAAGTCCGGCGGCGTCAGCGCCAGTTGGAACTTCGACGAGGCTGGAGGAATGGGGAGTACAAATTAATACCAGTTACGTACAGTAGTCAACTAGACCGTGCGAAGTGGAGAGATAGAAGTAGGAAAGCGGACCCCGGACTCCGCAAGGATGCAACCGGGAAAACGCGGAGATGATGATGATGATCACGTATAGTAGTCAACTTGAATGAGAATATCTATCTACTGGATACTCCGATCCGGAACTGGATTGAACATGGAACGGTTAGCTTGCCCTCCGTAACCAGTTCCGAAAACATGTTCGCGGAACTGTTTAGTTCCACCGATATGTTTGCGCGGGCGGGGTGGAACTATTTAGGTCCGGAATAATAATAACTATTATTTAAAATCCTATGTAAATAATAACATTATGTATAAATTATACTGATGTAAAACATCATGTATGTATACCTACTGCCTACCTCATAACAGGTAAAATATTTGCATGCTATATTGATAGCTAAAAAGGTTTTAAGCTACTTTATATTTTAATTAACATCTACATATAGTACCTACAGGATCTTATCAAAATGAAGCTAATCACGGAAAATTAGCTCGAAAGTAATCAAGTGAAAAAATAGGCCACGGATCCTGTACTAATAATACCCTATTTACAAGCATATCACATTAACATAGAAACAACTTTTTAGAAAACTTACCATATTATTTTGTTTTAATGAGCTCCCAATACTTCAGTTCACCCGTGATCATGGCGCTTGCAACATTGCCGAAATATAGGGAGCTCATTAAAACAAAACAACATGGTATATATCCCGGATATTTTCACTTTTCTAAAGTGTGTAGCCATGAAAGTTTAAAAAAGAACTTACGCAGTATGTGCGGCGCGTCAATCAGGTCCGCGAAGTCGGGCTCCCGCGAGTCAAGGGCGCGCGCCCCCGCCGCCCGCTCCAAAGCCGCCCGCACCGCCCGCGCCAGAGCCTCTTTACCACGGAGCTCCCTATTACATAAATAAATATAATGTTTATGTTTAAAGATTTTTTTTTATAAGAGGCTAACAAGATGACCTCACTCCACCTGATGGTAAGCGGTAGTGAGATCCACATATGAGGTCGACAGGCACAATAGACCATGTTGAGCCTGTCGCACTCACCCTGAAAGCCGTGAAAAAGGAGACCACTGCTGCGGCAACAACGAGACAAGGCGTGGAGTCTCGCATTGGTAGGTATTGAGCTGTGCGGGTCGGAGTTGGCCAGTCCGCGGACGGAAGGAGAAGGATTTCTTATAAGAATTACAAATTCACTTACTGGGAAAACAGTTTACAATAAACTATAAAAACAATCACATCCAATGGGCGTAAACAATATTTATAAAATATGTTGCGGGTACAATTAAAACTCTAGTTAGCGAGTCCGAGCGGCCGATGAGCGTTCAAAGTGAAACCAGGAAGTTATTATTTTTACGAGAGAAGCAATTGGCGAAAGTTACACCGATGTCGGTACGAGACTTGAATGGATGCGGCATTGATGAGCACAGTAGAAGTTAAAAAGTATGGATAGATTAGTTTATAAATATAAATTAACTGACTAATTTATTTTCAAAAAATAAGGCGTTCGCCCAATTTCGGCCATGGCGGCCGATCTTAATGGAGATCAGCCAACTGCGCAGGACATAATATACAGTGCACTTAGTGGACTCTCTGTTCCCTTACTCACATTATCGTTTATTAAAATAAGTATATAAACAGCTGGTGCAAGCTTCACTACATAGTATAAAGCAAAGTCACTTCCCGCGTCTGTCTGTCCATATGTATGTGTAGGCAGAAGGGGTATGTAACTACATAATTAACAATGAATAAGACGTCAGGTATATCAAAACCGATCTAATAATTTATTACTTTTCTTAATGAGAACCATATCCATCACTTATCACTTTTATCAAATAACAATCTTAGCAATTGTAGCAAATGTCTAAGACATAAACTACAATTAGAGTTTGATTTATTAATTACAAATTGCACAGCAGCAGTTTTATAATTAACGATAATAATTAATTCGACAATCGAATTAATTATCCAAAGGTGTCTAGGATAAGCTATTGCAACGGTACAACGAGTGTTCCGTGCCACGCCAGAGCCAAGACTGCCTGCACTGTTCAAAGTGAGCGCCTTTTATAGTCGAGTCGAGCGGCGAGGGGGAGTGACTAACGACGCAGCTGGTCGGTGACGTGACCCGTGCACGTGCAGCTTGTTACTCATTCTATAATGAAGGCGAGCGATGACTCCTGCCGACACGGCCAACCTGACTAGCGGTCGTCCTCGAACGCTTCAACTAAAGCATGTCTAGATTTCTGTAACAAAAGAATCGTTCGATCATCCTGACAAAATTAATTAGTCCGGTCTATAATGACCCTGCAAATCAATTAGTTCTGGTCTGGTCTACATGAACCCTTCAGATGTATTACAATTAACCCTTCAGAAATATTATTACAATTAACCCTTCAGATATATTATTACAATTAACCCTTCAGATATATTACAATTAACCCTTCAGATATATTACAATTAACCCTTCAGATATATTACAATAGTTCTGGTCTGGTCCACATCGACCCTTCGTATATCTCACACTTTGCTCTGGTCCGGTCTCTAATTAGACCCTTCAGGCACTAGTATTGGTCCGGTTCTCTCTCCCTTTTTTTTAAAGAACCCTTCAACACTAGCCAGTTTTGGTCCGGCCACGTGCCCTTCAAAACTCTGCTCTTTTTTTTTTTTACTTTACTTTTTTTTTTTCTTTACTCTTTTTTTTACTTTACTTTTTTTTATACCAGTTTTGGTCCGGCAAACAGCCCTTCAAAAATCTGCTCTTTTTTTTTTTAACTCTCTTTTTTTATACCTTACGACCATATAAACCCTTAAAAGACATTTCCTGGGACATATTTTTTTTATTGACCAAGTAGTGGGTGTGGATCTCATCCCACTTCTGATGTAGGCAGAAGGGGTATGTAACTACATAATTAACAATGAATAAGACGTCAGGTATATCAAAACCGATCTAATAATTTATTACTTTTCTTAATGAGAACCATATCCATCACTTATCACTTTTATCAAATAACAATCTTAGCAATTGTAGCAAATGTCTAAGACATAAACTACAATTAGAGTTTGATTTATTAATTACAAATTGCACAGCAGCAGTTTTATAATTAACGATAATAATTAATTCGACAATCGAATTAATTATCCAAAGGTGTCTAGGATAAGCTATTGCAACGGTACAACGAGTGTTCCGTGCCACGCCAGAGCCAAGACTGCCTGCACTGTTCAAAGTGAGCGCCTTTTATAGTCGAGTCGAGCGGCGAGGGGGAGTGACTAACGACGCAGCTGGTCGGTGACGTGACCCGTGCACGTGCAGCTTGTTACTCATTCTATAATGAAGGCGAGCGATGACTCCTGCCGACATATGCTTAAATCTTTAAAACTACACAACTGATTTTGATTAGATAGAGGGATTTAAGAGAAAGGTTTTTGAGTATTAAATACCCGAAAGGAAGCGAGGGCGGGTCACTAGTAAATATTATAACAGCTAGCTTTGCATGAAGCTTTGGCACTAAAAAATTTTTTTTTCTAAATGAAAAACTAAATAAAAAAAAAATTCAAAGTTATCAAATAAAAAAAGTCAACATCCCACTTACCGACACATCCTCTGCAGCCTAAGGGCCTCCTCGTAAAGGGCTAAGGCCTCGGCCAGATGCGCCCGCCCCAGAGCCATGTGGTCCAACTCCTGGTCCTTCAAGGAAGCCGTCATCGCTGACCCTGGAAAGGTAAACAGAATTTATGTATGTACTGTATGTTGATTTAAGAACTAGCTTTCCTTAGAGACGTTCAACGGGTAAAACATATTCTTTATAGCGCAGTCGGTTAAAAATTATATGACCTGTCTCAAGTTATACGACTGTATCTGTACAAAATTTAATTTAAATCGGTTCAGTACTTTATGCGTGATTGCGTAACAGACAGGCAGGGTTAAAATTAGTACCTAATAATAATTTCGCAGTCCATGATAAAAAAATTACCTATGAATTATGAGAAATTAGAAGATACAGGCGATCTAAAGTCGTAAAATGATAGAATAAAATAAGATGGTAAAATTCAAACATGATTTGCAAATTTATGAGGATTAAATGTAAATAAAATTAAAATATGTACTAGCTTAGTTTAACTATTTAAAACCTCACGCAACCGTTAGCAGCTAAAAATAAAAATTACAAGTTATTTCATCATCATTGTCTGTCTATAAGAAAAAAAAACACAATATAATTTTACCATTATCGACGTTTCGATCTCCGGACGGAGAGTAGAGCGCGGCGAGTCGCTCGCGCGCGCGCACTCCCGACGGTGCGTTCAACAGCCCCGTCGCACAGAACTGGTGTGCCAGCGCTGTGACGAAAAAAAAACAAATGTCAACTTTTGTCTATGGTACCTATTTGTTCACGCGGGAATGTTTTCTTATTGCTTTGGCGATTTTGTTCCTTATTGACATAAGATGATGGCTTGGAGTAGCCTCGCCTCGCCATCATCACCGGACTTGGAACACCTAAGACTGGTTATTGAGGAATTATTGAAGATAAATTAAGGAAAAGTGAGAAATTAACTAACACGGAGATCCCATCTACTTGGATGAATTTTAAGTGAGTAAAACCAATTAAATGCGATCCGTCCTCACATGTGGTTGAATTGGTAGATAAATTGAATATCAATTAGTGTGATAAATTAGGCTAATACTAAAGATTTCATCATCATAATCAACCTAAGGTTTGTTTGTTGTAATGCTGGACCTATGCCTCCCCACGTCTCCGCTACTCTCGTCTATTCTCGGCTACACGTATCCAGCTCCTACCAGCCGTCCTGCGCAAATAGTCGGCTTGCCCGAGGGCGTTCCACACTACGTTTGCCGAGACGCGGTATCCACTCCAGAACTCGTTTACCCCAATGGTTGTCGGCTAAGTGGCAGTGGCCACTTCAGCATGCTAATCCAATGAGCTATGATTCAAGATTTATAGAGACAGAAATGAATATAGCAAAACTCCACACTAACCTTTATAATACTCAGTCTTGACGTGGACTAGAGAGACCCACGAATATGGCACGTAGTTGAACACACCTTCCGACTGCATCTGAAATGCACATCACCAATTTTATTGCATCATCAACATGTAGTTATATAGTATTGTTTATTAATTTGTGCGAGCACTAAACATCTTATAAATCTTATAAATAAAAATGTATTGCTGTTCGTTAGTCTGACTAAAACTCGAGAACGCCCGGACCGATTTAGGTAATTTTGATTTTAAAATGTTCGTCGTAGTCCAGGGAAGGTTTCAATGAGAAAATATATAAAAAGAAATAATTTTACGTATTAAACTCGCGTGTATTGTTATTCTAAACATTATTTAGAGATCCGCCGTTTCGAGCTCTTTCCAGCGCCCGTAGATGTAGTTATATTATAAAATTGATGTGCATACAATGTGCTGAGATAAGTGCGTCCTCCCCTCTTTTGTGTTGCCGAGCCCAACAGGGTCAGGAAACATTTAAGACCTTTTGTTAACTATGGAGTGCAATATAAACAAATACCGAACCGGAGCCAGGGGGGACCATTATTGCGGCAAGCGCGGTACCAGTGGAGTCTTAGCGGCGGTATTGTGCGGGCGGAGCGGGTCAGCCCGCCGGCCAGGGAGACCCGTAGAAACGGGGGCCCTTCCGTCCAGCGGACTGGCCAACTCAGACCCGCACAGCTCAATACCAATGCTAGACTCCACGCCTTGTCTCGTTGTTGCCGCAGCAGTGGTCTCCTCTTTAAGCGGGCTTTCAGGGTGAGTGCGACCGGCTCAATATGGTCTATTGTGCCTGTCGACCTCATATTTGGATCTCACTGCCGCTTTCCATCGGGTGGAGTGAGGTCATCTTGTTAGCTTATTATAAAAAAAAATACCTTCTCATAGAGCTGGCGGTAGGTGTGCCCGAGCTGGGCGCTCTCTTGAGCGAGGTCGAGGCACATGTCGAGGTCGTCCCGCAGCTCCCGGTCCCTCCCGCACGCCTCCCGCGCCTGTAGCTGCAGCTTCTCGAATAGACACTCACGAGCTTGCGCCTGGGAATGGAAATATAGATATTTTTTTTTGTGTGGGGTATATCCTTACTAATATTATAAAGGTGAAAGTTTGTAAGTATGGATGTATGGATGTATGGATGTATGGATGTATGGATGTATGTACGTATGGATGTTTGTTACTCTTTCACGCTCAAACTTCTGAACCGATTTTTATGAAATTTGTTATGATGGTAGCTGGCACTCTGGAATAACATATAGGCTACTTTTTTTTTTAAATTCAACCCCCATGTCGGTCGTTGGGGGGGGGGGGTGGGGGGGGGTGAAAATTAGTATGGGAGAACTTCTACGTTTATAGATTTTTATATACGTGGTATGGAGGTAGCTGGCTATTTTAATACACCATTGCTACTAAAACCCATCAATACGCGGACAAAGTCGCGGGCGGCCGCTAGTCCTTAATTTATTTTATGTTAAAATTTCAGCTTTCTAATTATTACGGTTTATGAGATGAGATACAGCTTGGAGAAAGACAGACGGACAGGTGGAGACTTAAGAGACCCGTTGCTACCTTTTAGGTACGGAACACTAAAAACTATATTTGGATAGGGGTGAGTACTCCAAGCCAACATCGTAAGTTAGGTGCTAGTCTTTGTCGTGACGCGAACCGACACCTTTACATATCCTCAAAAAATGGAAATATCAGCTGGAAGTGTAAGCTTTCGCGTTCCATTACACTAAACTTAGTCCTAATACCGCGTGTAGACCCATAGAGAATAATATTTTATTTACTCTTTTTTGTATCGTGTAGAAGAGATGATTCTAATACCAATTACAATGATTGATTTACATCTAAAAACGGCAATATATTTCAATTTCCAATCCCGGTCAGCGCCATCTAGTGAAACCACCAAAAATTACAACGTACCGTCATGAGTGCGCCGAGCACAAGCAGCGTGTCCGCGGCGAGGTCGACAGATGGCGCGTTCGTGAAGTTCTCGTGGATGTACCGGAGCGTGCCTGCCGCCCTCAGCAGGGCGTCCACCGCTCCGTCCAGGCCTGCGCATGTGTTGCGGTCCTGAAAAAAAAAAGGAAAATATTTTAGAGCTGGAAATGTCGACAGGAGAAGGCTAAGAAAGACCTTCCATGACCAAATAGGTCAAATTTTGAAGAAGGGTCAAATCCAATGTACTCGTTATCGTCGAGAGATTGATCGAAGCAGCGAAATTGGTATGCCAGGATCGTAGCACATGGCCGGAAGTGATCTCTGCCTACCCCTCTGGGAGAAAGGTGTAATTTTATGTATATATCTATTCTAGACATGAACTCTGGTCTCTCACTCTTAATAGTTCTATGAGACGAAAATCTATGATGTTTCAGGAGAGATCAGACACAGGACCAACGGCTTAACGTACTTTTCGAGGTAACGTCTGGATTTCGGGCTGAGTAATTTTCATTATAAGTAAACCATGAAAAACTATTAGGGTTAGGACTCAAGTAGGCCCAAGATGGAATCCTGGGTAGACCCAAGATTAAAATCCAGAGAGGGATTTTTGTTCTTTAGGTAGCTCACTCTTCTCCAACCGAACCCGCAATCTACATGTGCCACTGATCACATTTATTTGAATTCACCACTTGTTTCAAAGTACCTGTTACATACCTGTTTAGCACCAATTTGTGTGTAGATTCCAGCCATGTTGAAGAGGACACACGCTTTCTCGAAAGCCACAGTCCTCTGGCAGGATGGGACTCCTGAAAAGCAAATAGAAAATATTGAATTAGATACCTAAGATGAAGCTGATTAGAAGCAAGAAATAAAACGTATTGTTAAACAGCAGTTTAGTAACCAATTGAGC
Organism: Maruca vitrata; assembly: GCA_039566165.1. Lineage (NCBI taxonomy): Eukaryota > Metazoa > Arthropoda > Insecta > Lepidoptera > Crambidae > Maruca > Maruca vitrata. The sequence goes on along the minus strand of CM076938.1, from coordinate 2,152,780 downwards.
TGGTTTGGGCACTGAAACTGTGTCAGCAATGCGAATTTTGATCTCACATCAGATGGAGTGAGGTCATCCTGAATATCAGATTTTTTTCATATTTACCTGTTAACGAATCGAACCATTCGAAGTAGACGCCCAATGAACGATCGGGGGGGAAGAACCGCCTCTCGATGTAGTACAGCTGGTTGTAGTACTTGAACAGCAGCGCCACACCCGTCGTTGACCGTACTGGCGTCCGCATAGCCTGAGGGTAGGAAAAGAAATAGTAACTTGTCTATATCTTCGAGATAAGACCAATGGAGAAGCATCGGCGTGAGGGTAGGAAATGGAATTTTTGCTTGTCTATGACCAGTGATTCGACGCTTTAACGGTGAAGGAAAACATCGTGAGGAAACCTGCACACCTACGATGAAATTCTAAGGTTGTGTAGTCGACCAACCCGCACTTGGCCAGCGTGGTCGACAAAGGCCTTATCGCCCTAGTTTAGGGTAGGCCCGTGCCCCAGCAGTGGGGACGTATATGGGCTGATGATGATGATGATGACCAGTGGCGAATTCTTATGTTGGAGGCCAAAATCCAGTTTCGGTTCTTTGAGTCAGCGTAGTAAGTTAGCCTATGACTTCGTTCGACCTGACCAATGAAAGATCAAACGCAGGACAACACGCATAACATGCTTTTCAAGGCACGGCCACGTGCCTCTGCCAGGTTCCTGATTCTGGGCTGAGTAATTTTATTACAGAAAACCTTACCACCTTTCCAGACCCGAGACTTGAATTTAGAACCTCTAGGTTATGCGGTGCTTGCTACCAATAATGATACTAATAAATTGGCCTTCCTTAAGGCAGATAAGCATTAGTTACTATTACCTATTACCACTAATACCGCGAAGGCAAATAAATAAATTATTATACTGCTAAAACCAAGGACGTAACTATACCATCTAGGCCCGTGGGATTTTTTTTTCAAGGGGCTCTAAAAATAGCAACTCCAGTTTCTTAAAAGGAGGGAAGTTGTCGGGTTCTCCTTAGGTCTGGGGCCTTTTATGAGCTCTGCCGTCCAGTAGTTACGCCTCTGGTCAAAACCCTTAATGATAACTACCTACCTACCTAATGATTGCGTACCTGTCTCATGTCCATGAAGTCTGATATGGCGTCTTCGTACAGCGCCGGGTCCTCGCTGTAGTGCTCCATGATGAAGTCCTTGAACGGCTCCCGGAAGTCCACCTCTTTGGTCTCCTTCAGCCCCAACGGGATCATTGGCATCACACATTCTTTGCTGGAAAAAAATAATAGCAAGGTCAGAGTCAGCCACTGCACTACCCCTCCCTCCCTCCCCTTTTTCTTCCTAAGGGTCGGAAACGTATGCAATTTTTTGTCCTAACTGACTACGATGACTTGGAGTAGCCTTGTCATCATCACCGGACTTGCGGGGAAGCGGATGGCTCTCATTCCTTTTTTTTGCCCTAGGGCACGATCCTTGGAGACCCCTACCGACTAAACCTGACGGTGGTCCTTCTCGCGCGGTTTTAAGGGACAACGGGAACACTACTCATCGTCACTCGGCGCACTTAGACGGACAAGGCATAGTAGTTTACGTACACAAACGTCTAGATTACATAGCTAATTGTATTTGAAAGAAACTAATTGTTGGTATACTAAATAGACTGGAAAGTACTACGGCATTTTACATTTTCGCAACAATACCATGTTCTATCCGGAAATAGCTGTAAAAATATATATTTTTATATTGCGAAAACATTAGAAAACTTATATAGCCCATCGTGAAATACAGTTGAAGAAAAGAAATCTCTTCCTAAGAACAAAGTCGAGACTTCTAAATCAATACTAGATAGAACTGTATCACGGAATCTATTGAAAAACCCAAGTGATTTGCTAGACTGTGCTCACCAAAATGAGTTTTATGCACTTGTTTTAAAGTTTAAAATGGCGCACGATATGTTGTAAGAATTACAGAGTATAAAAGAGCCGACTAGCCATTATGTTGTCATTGCAATAAAACAGTACAGTTATACAACATACGCTCGTATTGAGTGCGAGCTTATATTTATTTATAGTTGCGAAAATGGGTGTCAACGTAGTTTAGCTACTGCTATTGCGAATGTATGATATAATGTTTTTGCAATCAATGAATTTATGAGTTTCATGAAGTTGTTTCGGTTTTAATAAAAATGCGACATTATATTGTGATTGTGTCTTTAACTTTCTTTTAGTTGGGATCAAAATTTTGATTATATTAAGCTGGTCCAATTATGGGAATTCGATTTTCATATTTTTAGGTAGCAGACTGCTCTTCCTTTAGTACACGAGTCCATAATATTATTTAAAAAAATACGTGCACTATCACAGGTCGAACGAGATCCCGGCATACCATGCTCTATGGTCGCAATATGGCCGTCGGCGCGGGAAAACTCTACAATGGCGGAAACAAAACTTTTTACACGCTCTTTCTTAATTCTAATTACCCCTGGGAATGGATTAATTAAATGTAATACGATTTCTTGTAGAAATTAATATTTTTGTGCGAGATTCAGAGAATCTATGAGAATTATATTCGTTAGCTGTATGGCAAGTTCGGCGCGTAGATAAGGCATGACATTGAACGTTAAATGATACGTAATAGAGTTTTATTTTCGGTGAAATGTGGAGATAAAAACAGAGGACAATGCAATACAAATGAGCGTTAAGAAGGTAAAAACTGAGATAGGCATTTAATAATCGCAAAATTTGGTTAAAAAACGGTGAGATCTTGAACTTGAAGCAAGTATTATGGGTTGTTTATTTTTGTTGCAAAAGAATACGATTAAGAAATCAGGTTAAGCACAGAAGCGGAAGGCTTCATCTAAATATTGGAGTAGTAGGTTCAGTAGCCACAGATAACATAATACTAGGTATTTCGAAGATCCTTCAAATACTTTAGGCGGTATGTAATGTCAGCAGTGGTCAAACAGCTAGCATGACGATGCTGGCTACTCCAATCTTAGCAGTTCAAGGTTTCAGTTTAATACTGGCTTCATCTAAACGCCACGAGAATAAAAACGTATCCTTTTTTGTCCGTTTTAAGGCTTACCCACATTATTTATCATTACAACGATTACCACATTCGCGAGAGCTTGAAGGTAGAGCCTCTTAAACGCTATTACCCTTATTATGTGCCATTTAGAGTTTTTTGTAAAAAAGCCTGGTTGGCCTCTGCTTTGTAGGAGACGTGGTTTATCACGAGATATTTGTCTGTCACTGATATTTATACCAGTTACTTTTTTCTTAGTGATTTCAATATGAGTGCTAATACGTTTTTTTAAATCAATTTTCAATACATATAATAATAAGGTGTCCGACCAATTTTGGCAATGGCGGATCTCATTGAAGATCAGCCAACTCATGATCATCATCATAATCAGCCCATATACTCCTCTCTATAAAGCCCAATCACCACTATTGGTCCTTAAGCAGCACTTGCTACCTGTTTGCGCTTGAAGACTACATAGCAGAAATATATTTAATCTGTAGAGGAACGCTAGTTTTATTATAACTTTTTTTACTTTGAGAAATTGATATCCCTGTCAGATAATACACCTGTTCCCGTCTTTATGCTTGTCCCATCTCTAACTTTGCCTTGTTTTTCCATCACAGCCCTTATAATGTATGTAAATTCGATCCGATTACCAAAATGGGTACTTGGCCAAAATTTACATAACTTTTTTTTTACCCAACTAACATACGATGATGGCTTGGAGTAGTCTCTTATCATCACTGGATTTGCGGGGGAGCGGAAGGTTCTTATTTACTTTTATTCATATTCAATATTACCTACACCAAGGACATCGGGCGTTCTCGACCCGGCACCTCAAAAATGTGGTTTCTTCGTAAGGTTTAGGGTTATCATTTCACGGAATGTTTTTTTTTAATCCTAGTGTATTCGCGAGTGGACCATAGGTCCGAACAAAAAGCCCGGTTACCTATGTAGGAGTCGCGGGTGGAAAGAGTATTCTAAGATTTTGACTCGTTCTCTTTATTTCTAGTGCAAGTCGGACTCGCACACGAAGGGTTCCATACCAATTATGTGGAAAAAAAAACACGTTTATTATATGGGGACCCTCCTTGTTACTTGTTAAGTATTTGTTGTCATAGCAGCAAAGGTAATAGGACATCCTTTCAGCTTTCTAGCTATCATGGTTTATGAGATACAGCTTGGAGACAGACAGACGGACAAATACACGGATGACGGCGGAGGCTTAGGAATACGGACCCGTTTTTACCTTTTAGGTATGCAACCCTAAAAAGTAACATTCGGTCGAGTTGAGAACCTCCTCCTTTATAAAGTAGGTAAAAAAATTATAAACGTCTTATTCATCACCAGTTATGTAAAACATAGCCTGAGGCAGGGGACAGTTAATATCTGCTTTCAACACTCCCTCATTGATAGCCTATGCACTTTCACATTCCTCATTCACTACACATAGCAGTTTGCACATAGCCTGCAGTGATTCGATAGCAATTCTGCTATATCTATAGAATATTTAATATATCCAAGAATAGAGTGACAGATTGATTGAAATATATGCAAATTAAAGCATTACTAATGTTCGTAGACAGAAAATAGAATCGTATATTGCAAACTAGCTATGCCAGCGACTTCGTCCGCGTTTTGCCCCGTTTTTTACACATTTTCCATTGTTTCTGGTCGTATCGTGATGTTATATAGCCTAAAATCTTCCTCGTAAAATGTACGTCCAACAAAATTGTTTAAACAAAAAAAAATTTTAGATTGTCGGGTTTTGAAGGCGGTTTTTATTTTTTTGTTAAATTTTTTTTTTCATACTTTTTAGTGTTCCATTTGATATTATAACTAGTATTCTGTATATGCATACAGTTTTGAAAGAATTATCTTTTAACTCCTAACTTAATAGTTAGGAGTTAAAAGATAATTCTTAAACTTAAGGAGTAAACCTTCCATCATTTATGGATGCCATTGTCAGAACTTGACCAAATTGCAATGGGACCAAACGAGAAGCACCAGCTTTCTTTTTAATTTCAAATTTGAAAGACACAGTGGCACGTGGCGGGGTTTGATCTGGCGACCTCTCGCATGGCAAAACCACTCGGCCATCGACACTCGAGCCCGTACTATACTCTTTTTCAGCTAAGATGATCCCTGTGACACTTCATTGTGTTCTGAATCACGCATTTTACGTTTGACAAACGAAAATAATGTTATTGCACACTTATTTTATTTTATTGCGGCTTCATTAGGAAAAATATTAAATTAATAGTTTTAGACTTTTAAAAGAGAAACAGTATCGTTTAGTTTAATTTAAAGTAATAGAACATTTAAAAAAATACCTATGCAGTTCGTATACGTAGAATGGAACTTACTACATTCCATTCTACGTTTGTCATTAAAAAGAATAAATATATTTATTTTCATATTTTTCCTAATGACGCCGCAATAAAATGAAAAAAGTGTGCAATAAAATTATTTTCGTTTGTCAAACGTAAAATGCGTGATTCAGAACACAATGAAGTATCACAGGGATCATCTTAGGTGAAAAATACTATAGCTACATAATTGACATTACTCTTGGCTAATAGGAGAGGAAGAACAGTTTTGACAGAAGTATAGCTCACCTATCACTCTGGTACAGTTCAACTGAGGAGTTGAGCTCAGCCAGCTGTTCCTTCAGCAGTTGCAGGTTGGAGTTGACGAAACTCAGCTCGAGGGCGACTGTCTCCCGCAGCTTCCTATTCGTTGTGGCCTGGGGACAGGATGAAAAAAAAAATATTAAAAAAGACAAAAACATTGTTCCGATTCCGTCATAAAATGTTTCAGAAATTGTGTTTCGTGACGGATGCAATTAAACGCATGTAAAGAGCTTGAAACTAAATAAGTAATATGTGTAGAATAACAATACACGCGAGTTTAATCCGTAAAATTATTTCAAATGTGTAGTGTTCCCGCAAATATTAGACAATACTATTTACGTGACGGATATCCCTCTAAAACGTAGCGCCCGTATGCAAAGAACAATAAAAGAATAATAAAGGAATCGAGAAAGGTTAGCTAAGCCACCACGACCCCATGGCAACCACCAGCGCCTTAAATCCAAGCGCCCGTGGGCACTACAAATCATATTCTGTACTACATAGTCCAGTCATTTAAGGTTTTATCTGTGGAAAAATCCTAGTGAGCTGAATTTTTGTAAACACCTTCATTACATCGTTATAATGAAAATGTGAATTTGAATTTTTGTAGAGAATTTTATGATAAACAATTTTAATAATGACGTCTATTGCCCTCCGAGCAATATGTCGCGAGATATTTGCAAAAAACTGATTTTCGTGATGTATTGACCTTTTTAACTTTTTTAGTCGGCACGATATTAATATTTTACATTTACATTATAACCCCATAATTAATGTGTATACAAAAATTTAACTCACTAGGCATTTTTCCGCAGATTGGGGTTTAAAATGCCTTAAATGACTGGACTATACAGTTAAAGCTGCAACTAGACTATGATATGTTCACATAATCGTACCTCTATTATACTGAAGTTTCAAAATTGCTCAGTAAAAATAAACTTATAAGTGGTTTATGAGTGCTCGTGTTCATAACACAACGTAACGTTGTTATTGCTTCAACTTTGTCAATTTCACGGCTAATCCTAGAACAATGGCAGCCATTATTACTGGCTTCCTCTCTGACATCACCGGTGGCATCGTAAAGAATCGCCTTTCTTTTGGCACATTGACCGTTCGTGAATGTACTCGTACCAAACCAACCAAACTCATTGCCATTTTGTGTTTGCATTGCAATTGCCAATGGCCGATTTTTGGTAACGGTGGCCATTTTCTGCAATCTCAGCGTGATTGACAAATGTAAGATATACGTATGTACACCAATGTGTACAATGCGTACACATCCAATGATGTGGTCACTATGTTTGCCGTTATGTTGTCTTTTGGTTGATATGATGATGAAGAAGTGTGAAGAGGTGTTTTTGTTTGACCTTTACATACATACATACACAATCTATCCTATCCCACAATATATACATACATATACAATCACGCCTTTTTCCCAGAGGGGTAGGCAGATATCACTTCCTGCCATGTGCTACGGTCCTGGGACACCACTTTCGCTTCATCCACATTCATCAACCTCTTCATGCACGCTCGTCGATAACGGGTACTTTTGACCTTTAACGTGTTTATTTTATAGCTGGTAAGATATCTACTACTTACACGTACTGCTACTATTTAGAACAGGTTTCCTTTGTTTATCATCATCATCAGCCTATATACGTCCCCCCACTGCTAGGGCACGAGCCTACCAGGGCGATCAGGCCATCGATCAGGTTTCCAATATTCGTTACACTTGTTAGTGCATACATCATAGATGATCATCGCAGACCGTTCTGGTTCGCGAATCGCATAGGTACGGTTAAGAAATCTACCAAAACATGGGAACAACGAGTTAATTTGCGATCAATATTTCTATTTTTAACATAAAACTTAAAATTATGAAACACAACAGGGAGTGGGCACTGATTACTGTACTGTTCAGTGTGGCTACCATAAGTTTAAAACTTACGCACTCGATATCGTCTTCGTAAATGTCTATGAAAAACTTGTACAGCGCCGCTGGTGGTTAAGCGAAGAACTAAAATCGGCCGTATGAAAAAAACAACTCGATAGGTTTTTAACGTAAGTAAGTTTTCGATAGCCAACTCATGGTAGGCCCTCAGGCATGTATCTGTCACAGGAATCAGTGTTCGTCATTACTTTGTACAATGTTTTATGCCAATAAAAAACATTATTATTATGTCAGCCAACATCAAATTTTGATGTATTAACTTCTGTATATCTATTGTGCTCTCTGTTACATTTGAACAAGAAAGTGTATCTCTCTCAGTCACACTGCAGACGTAATATGTGAGGTGCGCGTGCGCCGGACCGCGACACCCTTTCTTGCGGTCTGTGAACCCTGACCTTGGTGCCGAACAAACGATTTACATGCCGTGAGAAGCCATTGTCGCTAATTGTTAAAATTTGTCTAACGGACACTCAGAGGCGGCATAGGCGTAGGCGACGTGAGCCACCATCTACGGCCTGAAAAATGTTTACGCATTATTAACGTGACCAGGTGCCGTAACCAAAGTAACAATATCGAAACGATAACGAAGTTCGAAAATAATAAAATGTATGGGATAGACTTTAAACGCGATAAATCACGTGGTCAATCTCATACATTTTGTTCTTTTCGAACTTCGTTATGGTTTCGATATTGTTACTTTGTCTAAGCAGTAGCGCTACCATGAGTTTAAAAGTGACAGACTCGATATCGCCTTTGTAAATATGTCTATGAAAAACTTGTACAGCGCCCCTAGCGGTTACGTAAAGAACTAAAAACGGTAGTATAAAAAAAAAAAATCGATAGGTTTTTAACATACGTAAGTTTTCGATAGCTAACTCATGGTATCGCTACTGACGTCCCTTTTTGAAGGAATGTATGTCGCAACTGTGTTTTATTGAAATAATGGCTTATCGAAACAGTGTGTTGTCGGAGCAGGGTTATGTCTGACTAGTGATCTGTCGAACAAGTGATTTGTCGAAGTATTGTTCTGTCGAATAAATGTACGTTCGAAGTAGGGTCTAGTCGAAATAGTGTTTGTCGAAATTCAGTATAACAGTCGTCTCGGTGCCCCGTGTAAATAATAAATCTGTTGTATAAAAAAAAACAAGACAACTTTCGGCCTGAGAGCAACGGCACGCTCGCGCTTTGCTCCGTCACTATGTCACTACGTCTTTCTGATGATTCATCATCATCATCATCATCAGCCCATATAGGTACGTCGCCACTGCTGGGGCACGGGCCTACCCTAAACTAGGGCGATAAGGCCTTAGTCGACCACGTTGGCCAAGTGCGGGTTGGTCTGATGATTAGAATCGGAAAATCTATGATCTGTCACTCAATCACTTAGGTTTTACGGTAGTCTTCCGTGACCCTGCGAGGCCAAGTCAAGTTTCGAAATAATAATGTTTCAAATTTTACAATACATACTATAGTGTGTTGGACAACCGTTTTACTATCACTTTATGGCACTGTTCTGAATCTAAACCATTCAATCATATAACTATGAATGTAAACGCTTTACGATGAGGCTACTACAGTCCAGTCCATATTGTCGCTGCAGTCAATCGATCAAAGTAACACAACGACACTTTCACCTTCTTCATGATCGCAGTAATCGTAGACTTAAGTACCATTTAGGTAATAAAGTTAACGTGGACTTTCGTGTTTAACAGGCTTTGGTTGTTATTATCTTGTTTGAAGATGAGATAGGAGATTTACGTAACGCACAGTAGTAAATTTTTACTCCTGTTTCTTGAGTTGAGTTGGTTGGACTCATAAAGACGTGTTATGGAATGGAAAGTCAGGGGATTGAAGAAAAGACATAAATACAATTATTTAGTGATGGTAATCCATGACCTGTGTGAGTTCAGACGCAGGACCGACGGCTTAACGTTCTGTTCGTTTTGAAGCGGTTGCTTTCATTGCTATCCTTAGACCAATGAGATTCTGTCCAGCCCGTTTATATTATGTACAAAAAAAAAATTTGCAAAAAAGAACCGCCTTTAAAAACCCAACACACTGAAAATTACAAAATAATAAAATAAGAGCATTTATTATAATCTGAATTTGATTTGTTTTTGAAGTCGGTCTGATTGCGCATACAGTATTGAAAGTATTATCCTCTAAGTCTAACTCATAACTATTAAGGAGTTGGCCTTAGATCATTAGCTTAGCCTCATGATTTTTTTTTTTAATTTATTTCCAAAAAATGGCATTACAACATAGGTTACTAGTAGTCCCCAAACTAGGTAATCCTGTCTCTTGGGGGCTGGAGTTGTTGATTACATATTTGGTTAACGGCGTTGTATGGTAGCTTTAATTTAAAGAAATGAATGACCAGGTGTAAATACTAATGTTGCTTTCAAAAATTCCCAAAAACCTTAACATGTGCCTATAAAATATGAACATTCTTCTGGAATCCCATCATCAGATGTTAAAAATGGGACCGATACTAAAAAAGATGATACAAAAAATCAATTAACATTGTACGGACCTATCTCGTAACATACAAACATAAAAAAAGCAATATTCAGATGAATTGATAACATCTCCCGTTTAGAAGTCGGTTAAAAAGATAAACCCGTTTAGTGAGGCTAACTGGAAGCAAATGGCGGCTCTCTGTAAGCCTAGTGGGGACCCACTAGCCACCATAACCTATGGCTATGACTCACTTTGAAGAGGTTCTCTGCGCCCGCCCTGAGTCGAAGCTCCTTGTTGATCTCCTGGTTGAGCTGGCACCGGCGCGTCTGCAGACGCCCACGGCAGGTCGCCACGCGAGGATCTGAACCCTGGAACAAGTGGAACAGGAAGTTAGTTATGTCATAAACAACCTCCTTGGTAAGGATTTCATCATCATCATCAGGTCCTATACGTCCTCATCCACTCTGGCCAAGTGCGGGTTGGTCAACTACGTAACCTTAGAATTTTTTAATGGGTGTACAGGTTCCCTCACGATTTATTCCATCACCGTTAAAGCATCTAAAAATTAATTTTATAATTGAAAAACACAGTGGGACGTGGCGCGGTCGGAACTGGCGACCTCTCGCATGGCACGCAACGACCATAACCACTCGGCCAACGACGCCTTTGATGAGGATTTACGACTACCTATATCAAAGATCAAGAAGTTCTAGCAACTACGGGCTACCAGTGTCTGCAAAGTATATATCATACAGACACATATTGCGCAGACCAGGATTTAGTTCCTGGTTTCTGCCCCGTGCCATTCAGTCACGGAATGCCCTTCCACCTCATGTATTTCCTCTCCTATAACCCCGGAGATTGGAACTGCATCCATCCAGAAGGCTATTGACTAATCAAAGCAATAAACAAATTAACAGAACTAACTTCTGAAACACAATAATACAATTTTATAATAACCACTTTACCCTATAGGTTGAAACAACGATTTCAACTAATCTACTCATTCACGTTTACATACATATTCGTTTAAACACATAAATGTGAATTTAATATCGTGTTAACTTGGTTTAATATCAGTGTAATGACAGTACTGTCTTTGCGTTAGAAAAAAAAGCGTGGAAAATAATAAATTACTTTTATTATTACGCCGTCTCATTGACCAACGAGTTTTAATGTCTTCGGTCCACGTATAGGCCGCTTGTGTCACAAACCAGCTATATTTCCAACACTTTTATGGTGTGATTAAATAACTATTACAAAAGAGTATTAAATTTATGCAACTGACGACACTTGGTGCCCAAGACACGTGTGACTCTATACTTGGTCTGCCCTTTCATAACTTAGCATAAGTTTTATAAGTTAACATCATTTAAATGCTTGATACGTGATAGTGTTTGAAATGTAATCGTCTATCTTTTTGATAGGCAATAAATGATTGAATAGATTAAAATTGGTGGAAAAACTACCCTAGTTAGTAGAGACTATGATTTGAGTTGATAATCTTCACGCGATAATAACAATAATTTTGATAAGCAATACATGATTGAATTGATTAAAATTTGTGGAGGGTACTTTTAAGAGACTCTTTTTGGAGTTGATAATCTTCACGCGATAATAACAGGCAATAGTGTCATGTTGGATTGCCGTCTCACCGAACTTTGAGAGTATAGGAATAGAGAGTGCACTTGCGTGTTGCGCGCATGCTTGCGAATATAACATGTTATGCGCACTTGGCTGATCTTAATTGAAATCGGCCGCCATGGCTAAAATCGGTCGGACGCCTTACCTATAATTTACCGACATTACTTCCTTCATTAATATCTCAATTGCCTACTAGTAGCCCTGAATAACTCAACCTACACAACCCTCTTTAGAAACGAGCGCGTTTCTCTCAAATCGTTTCAATGCGCCAATGGAGACTGTCATCTAAATAGTTTTCAAAAGTGAAAACAAATATGCAGTTTGCCTCACATCGGGTAATCTGCGCGTGCGGCGATAACGCGACAGGAATGCTGAGGCGTTAGTGATGGGATGATGTCGATATTTGTCGATGACATTGTGATTTGATTGTGATTACAAAGTAGAGACACCGATAATTTACTATTTTTGCTACGAATGTTGGCGTTAAAGCGTCAAAAAAACATATTTACTTGGGATGGTTTTTCAAAACATAAGGACAATACGTCCTTCATTCTTAAAATTTATGTTAGCATGTAGCGCTGTAGTGCACCATCGTCCCTCCAGCACATGCTGTGGCGGAACCTTTAGGTTGTATTTGAATCTTGTTTTTTTTTCTTAGTGTAAAAGTAAACTATATTCTCAACTGTAATGTCTCTCGTGAGTGTGTGAGAAATAAATATGTTTCCTTCTTTTACGTTCGAATACACCAGGCATCATCTAAACGGGATAATACTCTTCACTTACTAACTTACTGTGTCTGAAAGTCGACTACAGTCGTTTTTGTAGTTCTATTCCTAGTCGCTTCGCTTCGAGTAAATTATACATAAAAATCGTCCTCTTAAATTCCTCTATCTATTAAAAAACCGCATCATCCGTTATGTAGTTTCAAAGATTTAAGCATACATAGGGACAGATAGACGCGAGTAGCGACTTTGCTTTATACTATGTAGTGATCATCAAATAATTTGAACATTACTTGGTCTTCACTTTAACTTAATCATTACTCGAAGGAGACCAACCATGATGCATCGATAAAATGTCTATAAAAACATCGAACCATTTAATTTCCATCGATGTATTATCGACTCCAACTCACCACATCACATGCGTACGGAATTTCAGATCAATGTCTCTTGTCCCGGCAGCTTTCACTATACTTACATTATTGCGGCGAATACACAACAAACTATTACCAAACGGCTGCAAATTACACACATCGGATTGCTGCACCTAATTTAATTGAGAGGGGAGGACAGCAATTAGTGTAATTATCTGTAAACGGGTTTTAATGTGTCATGTTACAGTAGCCATTTTGTAGCGGCTTTATTTTTTTTTACTGGATTTTGTTTTCTTAACTGACTACGTTGATGATTTATGTGCATCTGCACTGAGTGTTCTTTTTTTCAACTTTTAGTAAAAGAAGAGAGATTTATAGGATATTTCGTAAAAAATAGTAAAATTTTATAGCATGGGGTCACAAATTTCTAAAACTTGATTTAAATTAGTTATGACCAAAAAACTGGAACACTCAATCCAGACGTTTCAGTAAATGTGCATATTCTCAATCTCAGAAAGTACTAACTCTGAGATAATGATTTTTATGTTAGAATTTAGTAAAGAATTTCTTAAAACTTTTAAGAAATTACCAATTCGCTAGGGTGTCAGATTGCAGATTAGTGGCGGTTTGAATGGATCACTCAATTCAGCACTTGTCTGAACTGAGTGATCTTCAAAATGTGCGTATGATTGGAGAATTACTTAAATGTAACAATTTTATCTTGTAGTTTCACTCTTTCGCGAATTCGTAAAATAGAAATAACGGCTCAAAAGCTTTACCTTGAAAAAATAAACAAAAGGAGATTTTTGGAACGTCTGAACTGAGTGTTCATTATATGCGGCTCTACAGACTGATATAACCCTCTTTCCATTGAAGAAGTTTAGATCAATGGTTTTTACTAATTTTTTACTAAAACATGTAATATAGTCCGTCGCTATTAACTTTATACCTTAAGAGAAAATCATTTTTTTTGTTTTTGTAAAGGAGGTTATGTTGTAGGGTGACCACTATTTATAATGTTTAATAAAAGACCGTTAGTTAAATAGAAAATGCGTGTTATTCAAGTAGTTACATTAGATTAAATTAAAAGTAAAAATAAAATGTAAATATGTTTGTAAGTATTTCGCTTATTATAGTGTTATAACAAAGCGACCCGTACATCTTTCTAAATAAATATTTCTTCATCCCCGTAAGACAATTACCCCCCTATAAGCGAAATACAAACATATTTACATTTTATTTTTACTTTTATTTAATCTTATGTAACTACTTGAATAAAACGCATTTTCTAATATGACTAAAGGTCTTTTATTAAACCTTATAAATTATGGTCACCCTACAACATAACCTCCTTTACAAAAACAAAAAATTGATTTTCTCTTAAGGTATATAGTTTATAGCGACGGACGATATTACATGTTTTAGTAAAAAAATAGTAAAAACCATTGATCTAAACTTCTTCAATGGAAGAGGGTTATATCAGTCTGTAGAGCCGCATATAAGGAACACTCAGTTCAGACGTTCCAAAAAAATCTCCTTTTGTTTATTTTTCAAGGTAAAGCTTTTTGAGCCGTTATTTCTATTTTACGAATTCGCGAAAGAGTGAAACTACAAGATAAGATTGTTACATTTAAGTAATTCTCCAATCATACGCACATTTTGAAGATCACTCAGTTCAGACAAGTGCTGAATTGAGTGATCCATTCAAACCGCCACTAATCTGCAATCTGACACCCTAGCGAATTGGTAATTTCTTAAAAGTTTTAAGAAATTCTTTACTAAATTCTAACATAAAAATCATTATCTCAGAGTTAGTACTTTCTGAGATTGAGAATATGCACATTTACTGAAACGTCTGGATTGAGTGTTCCAGTTTTTATGTCATAACTAATTTAAATCAAGTTTTAGAAATTTGTGACCCCATGCTATAAAATTTTACTATTTTTTACTAAATATCCTATAAATCTCACTTCTTTTACTAAAAGTTGAAAAAAAGAACACTCAGTGCAGATGCACATGATGATTTGGATTAGGCTTGTCATTACACCGGACTCTATTTGTATAGTGGCCCATTAGGGGTGAGAGCTATCCGCTCTCCCTCAAGCCCGGTGATGACGAGGCCAAGCCCAGCGTATATAAAAAATAAAGGATAGTGGCCCTGTCTCATGCGCTAAGGTCATGGGTTTGATAAGGCAACGTGTTTCGTCCCGCTAATCTCCGAAACGGCTGGACCAATTAAATAGCTTCTTTTACAAGGAATATTATATACTATTTTAATAAATCTTTGCAGCCAAAACCATTCTACGCAGACAAAGTCGTGGGCGGTCGCTAGTCTTGAATATAACGACGTAAATGCTGTCATCCAACTTGCAGCCTTTAATACTTTCCCTACTTCGATTCGTCAGCTCGTAAAGCTCCCACACTATCCTAATTGTAATTCAAGTCAGCAATACTGTGCAGTATGCATCGGCCACATAAAACGCTGCATCCTTCATTCATCAGCCGTTTACATTCTTACTGCGATCGTCAGTAGCACGGCTTTTGATTTAAGAGGACTATTATTGAACTTTCAAGGTTAAGCCTTCGACATTTTCTAAATTATAGAGCTTTTGTTTTCTTGACGTAGTTGATGACTTTTTGATACGTATTCTAGTCACAATCTTTAACGATGTTCAATAGGTATGACGTCTGGATCAAAAATATATAATTTTGCTAACAGTGCCAGCGACTTCGCTCGCGTATTGTCCCGTGTTTTAGACATTTTCCATTGTTACTTTGCTCCTATTGGTCGCAGCGTTAAAGCTTAAAGCCTATCTGGATAAATAAATCTATCTAACACAAAAATAGTTTTTAAATTCGATCCAGTAGTTTCTGAGATTCAAACAAACATACAAACTGTTCAGATTTATAATATTTAGTCGTCTACCTTATTAAATTCAGCAACAAACATATGCTTTTTAATTATGATCATCACTATATAACATGACCGGAATATTTACCATGTTGTTATGTTTTAATGAGCTCTCTACATTTCGGCACTTTTGCAAGCGCCACGATCAACTGAATATATGATTCTCTTAAAATTACAACTAAAAGACAGCCAATACTACAAAAATGCCTCCAATATTCAATGATGCGTGCAACCTAGCCATAGCTATACGAAATACTGCCTTGACACCATCTACAATTGTAGTTTTTAAATTAAAGATTCTACGATGAAATTTAGGGGTGAGAGCCATCCGCTCCCCCGCTAGTCCGGTGATGATGACAAGGATACTCCAAGCTATCATCGTAAGTCAGGGAAAAAAAATACAATGAAATGTAGGCATTCCTCGAACTGTACTGAAGTTGTAAACTTTATATAACTTTAGAAAACTGAAAATTTTCGGGATATTTACCATGTTGTTTTGTTTTAATGAGCTCCCGATATTTCGGCACTGTTGCAAGCGCCATGATCACGCGTGATCCCGTCAGTCTGGGTCAGTTCACATTTTCAGTTTTCTAATGTGTGTGTAACTATGACAGTTTTTTTTTGACAACATCACGTACATCGATCTGATCCCGTGGTAAGTAGTTTAAGCACTTGTGTTACGAAAATCAGAAACGACAGTGGATACACAAATATACTTAAATATATTTAATAACACACCCAGACACGGAACAAACACCGATGTTCGTCGCACAAATATTTGTCCCGAGTGGGAATCGAACCCACGACTCTTGGAACCGTAGGTAGTGAACCTGGGTCACTAACCACTGTTCCACCGAGTCAGTCAGTTTAAAATTTATATAATTTTGTCTGCACGTAAACTGTGTTTGTTTCAACCGCAGTTTCTGATTTCAACTAATCGTTATGGTTGACTCGCGTCACTTGACACTGATAATCGATTGTCTCGCGAATTAATCGATACGGAGAAGCCGATACGGCGTTGAATAACGAATGCCATCGACTACGATGTAATTTACACTTTATTGTTCTTGTGGGCTGTTTGTAGAATCTTATTATTAGTAATATGACGATTTATAAGTGCATGTAATTGCCTATATGAATAAAGACATTTTTGATTTTGATTTTGATTTTGATTTTGAGTTTTAATCTGAGAATAAAGCAAGTGTTTTAAAAAACATTCTCAAAATACTTGAAAACATTATAAATATTACATAACATCACTTCAATCATTCCTTGATCTGATCCCGTTGTAAGTAACTTAAGCACTTGTGTTACTGAAGTTACAAACCACATCATACACAAATAACCTTAAATCCTTACTTAATATTATAAACGCGAAAGTAACTCTGTCTGTCTGTCTGTCTGTTACACTTTCACGCATAGAGTACTGTACCGATTTAAACGAAATTTGGTACAGATATAGTCCAGAGCCTAGGAAAGGTTATAGGCTACTTTTTAACCGACTGCGCAATAAGGAACTAATGTTTTACGCGTTAAACGTCTCTACGCGGACGAAGTCGCGGGCGGAAAGCTAGTAACATATAAAACACACCCAGACACCGATTAAACACCGATTTTTCATCACACAAATATTTATCCCGACTGGGAGTCGAACCATGACTCTTGGCGCATAAGACAAGGGCACTATCCAATGAGCCATTGAGCTAGTCAAAAGGTTAATAACTTTAGTCCCATCGCCTCTACATAGATTATAAATTCATGTTTTTGTCGTGTATTGAACAGCTTATGAACGCAAAAAACTTTCGATATCCATAATAAGCATCTATTTAAAGCAGTTTCTTAACGGTTAATACTGTATCGGTGTACGAGGACATTAATGTATGGTTATGAAAAACAGTATGTTATGCTCTATATGAGCTAAATATACATGTCGATATTACATTTTGTAATTCATAGCAAATGAAGTAAGGTTCCGTTCATATTGCGACAGTAGTCGAGTCGAAATGTGTGGCAAGGCGCTTTCTGCCGGCTCTACTTTCAATTTAAAGTTAATTAACCCAAATATTCGGTATTGGTAAATATATTTGTGTATGTATAATAAAGAATTATGCGATTTTTAATCACAAGTTGTTTTCAGTGATGTTGAGGTACATATTTATCTCGTGCTATTTTTCAGTTCTAGTTTTGCATGAAGGTTTTTATCCAGATTTGGATTACCTACTTTTTTGGCTTATCTTGATACATTTTATATTATACAGAAATGTAGCTCTTCGAAATAAAAGTATTAAGGAATATGTGAAAACCTTTACGCTATCAACCGGACAAATATTTAGTTACGTTGTAAATAAATAGATATAATATAGAGCAAAATAAAGAAATGATTATGTTTTGAATGTATTTTTTTTTATATTTTATATAATAGGACTCCTTACAGTTGGATGTTTGAATCCAAATCCCGTTCTTGAATCTTCAGTCGGTAAGAACAAAAAATTTATATTTTTTCTGTACAATCGTCACCAGCATTGCCTATGTATCTAAACTAAGGTTAAGTCTTCGCCTCTAGTTTTCGCCTTGAAAATAACGTAGAAGTAAAAAAAACTACTCATAAAAAGAATGCCGGTTGAAAACTCGAACAATGGTCTGAAAATAGCCTCGAATATATTTGTGCCATCAAATCCGACCACAGAAACGGCCTACGTGAAAATGACAGCAAAAACCACAAGCATGCGTGAGTTATCGACTCCCGCGCATGTAATATGCATGAGCCCAAGACTATAATTGCCGAAGCCACCGCTATGCAATCTTCGTCTGCGAAATGCTCTGGTGCATTATGACACAGAATGCATAATGAAAAGATATCTAATGCAAATGCATCTTCGTCACAACTTGGTCTGTTTTAGTTGAGCAAGTGTCTTTGTGGGTAGTCATTGGCTATCATCATGATTGTAGTTGAATCTTTTGATTTCAACTATATTCATATAGCAGGAGAATATAGGTACTACTTTTTTAAGAAAAAAAATACACGAAAATGTTGCTTTAGGTTTTATACTTATTGATGAAAAGAAAAAGGAATTTCCTTTCTGTTCGTTGTATTCACTCATTTTAATTTACAAAATGCCACAACTTTTGGATATATTACCAAAAATTGAATATATCCTCAAAAGCAAATTTCTCTAAACAACCTCTATAGTGTAATAAAATTAAAATGACAGCCCATCCGCCATCTTTGATTACAGATAATAAAGGCGCGAAATGATCCTAAAGGTAAAAAATTAAACGCCTCCATAATTAAATAATGAGCAAAAAGTCTCAATATTTTCTTTGTAATAAATTAACTTGCGCCAGTTAGCTTATGTAAAAAGCTTACAATATGATTAAGCAAAACCAAGACTGGCCCTGTTCTCATCGTTTACGGTTATAATAAAACCACTTTATAATAGGAACTAATTTGAGACTTGATGCATATCATGTAAAAGTAAGTTTAGAAATTACTACACACATTAAAGTTAAGTTAAATGTAAAATCTTAGTTTGCTATATAATTATAAACTGTCACGGTAACACATTTTCGAAAATTGTAAATGTCCGAGATATGTACCATGTTGTTTTAATTTGAACTAACCCTTCACCCATGATCATGGCGTTTGCAACAATGCCAAAATATCGAGAGCTCATAAAAATAAAACAACTTGGTAAATATCTTGGACATTTTCAGTTTACTAATATTAATTGCTTTTGACATAATATTCATCCGCTACCCCGCAAGTCCGATGATGATGACAAGGTATCATTGTAGTCAGTTAGGGATTTTTTTTTAAATTTAAATAAGAGACTAATTATAAGAGACACTGTACAATTGTACAACAGTACAAATAAGATATATCGTACCTAATCTGCACTTCAGAATCAAATTTCCTAAAATTTATCAAACATCTTAATGATGAAGAAGCTTTATATTAATTGGATTTCAAACATTCGTAACCACGCACATAATATATATCTGTTAGGACAGCCAAATGACTATATTTATACCAATTCACAACTTTGTATAAGTACAGTTATTTTGACTTGACTGGCTTAAAGGGCAAATACAATGAGTACAGCTTAAACACTATAGAATTACATAATTTGCAGATGTACAATTTCTTGACCGCGATAGTTTTTAGGGTACCGTACCTTAAAGGTAAAAGTGGCACCCTATTTTTAAACCTCTGCCGTCCGTCTGTCTGTCTCCAAGCTGTATCTCATAGACCGTGATAGCTAGACGGAATAGCTAACAGTAACAGGTAGACGCCTAAAATTTTCACAGAATAAATTTTACTTGTATATTACCTTTAAAAAAAGTAATAAGTAAAGCCCCCTTTACTTATTACTTTTTTTCTCACTCACATACAACAAACGTATTTATTAAGCAATTTTTACTAGGTCTTAATAAATACGTACAACAAATGTGATTATCTATTTATAGATGATAGCGGCCCGTCCCGGCTTTGCACGAATAGCCAATAATAATGCCCATTATGAAGGCTTACTATAAAAAAACTTATTGACAAAAATTATGTAAATTTTCTTTGTTTGATTTTTACCCCTTTAATTTGCAATTCTGTAAAATTACTGCTACTAATGTTACTAACATAGCATAAATTTGCTGAAACATATCGATTTATTTTTTAAATTAAAGTTTTTCATGAAAAAAAAAAACACTGATTTATGGCACCTGTGCCATTCGCGTTCAATTTTCGTTTTGATGCTCTGGTAGTAGCGAAATGAAATTTTCAGGGTATTCTATCCATGAAAGTAGGTAGTTTTTAAAATAAGTTCTAGAAAAAAAAACACGGGCACTTTTTTTTCACTGGAGGCTTTGAAAGTTGGTAGACACAATTCGATTCGTAAAACTTTTGTGAAGAATTATTTTTTTAATCCAATATGATAGGGTTATGACTCAAATCGGTATCATAATTATAAAGACCCACTATTGAACTAGTTCTAGAAAAAATATCATGCAAGCAGGTCTAGTAGTTAAGCTACAGTGAAGACTTTTATACTGAATTCCGGCTTCTTACAAAAATTTCACAAAAATCTCAATAACTTTGGAACTATTGAAAATAGCTGAACATACATGGGGGTTATATCGATAGGTATTGAAGTCCCCCATCGATTGACTTACGATGATCCACCCCCCCTGTTACACCCTGTATAGCCTATGTTACTTCTGAATAATGCAGCTTTCTAATGGTAAAAAAAATATTGCAATCGGTCCAGTCGTTTTTGAGTTTATTCATTACAAACATACAAAGATACAAATCTTTCCTCTTTATAATATGAGTGTAGATAGTGTAGATAATTCATCTTCGTGGCGAGTCCGGTGCGCACTTGGCCGGTTTTTTTCTTTGCAAATGTATAAAAATAGAGCAATTACATCTCCAGGTGATGAATAAGGTCAATACGAGCGCATGCGGACTGATTATAGTAATTTCTCTGTGTGACTATGTCGTTTGTATGTGTGTAGGGTTGGCACGTTTCGAATTATTATTAGCTTTATTAAGTGACCGATAACCGGTGGGTATGAAAAATATGGCTTATATTTTTTGGCTTTCGAAGAAGATTTAGTTTGAATGGATATTGTTAATAATAACAAGAAGGTCCACGAAAAATATAAAATGCAAGCAAATTAAACGTTAATACTTACGATCAGTTAGCGTAACATTTTGTCAGTTTACAAGCTGCTAAGATCTTACGCCAATATTAAGCCATCGAATTAAGCAGTACTGAATATGTCATCATCATCATCATCATCATCAGCCCATATACGTCCCTACTGCTGTGACACCAACCCTAAACTAAGCCGATCTGGCCTTAGAAAACTGAAACTGTCCGGGATATTTACCATGTTCTGTTTTAATGAGCTCCCGATATTGTAAATATCCCGGACAGTTTCAGTTTTCTAATGTGTGTAACCATGACACTTTAAAATTATAGATCTGGCCTTAATTAACCACGCTGGCCATTTGCGGGTTGGTCGACTACACAACCTTAGAATACCTTCATAGGTGTGCAGGTATATCTTTTTACAATTTCGCTAACAGTGGCAGCCCTGGCGACATAACTGGGCTATCATACGGCTGTTATGCCCAGAGGAGTTTACGGTCTAGTTTCTTTTTGTGGTCTTGAGAACGAATCTTTTGGTGAAAACTCATGGATATCTCGTCTCGTGGTTTGATAGGAGAAATTTTAAATGATCGGTGTTGTTTTTTTGAAAAGTTATCTATTTGTCAAAAAGTTTTTTTCTGATTTAGAAAGATAAAAAACTCTTTGCGGGTTTTGGAGCAGTTTAAATCGAATACTCGTAATAATAAATATTACACAACATCTCTACAAAGTAGAGAGAGTAGTAGAAGAGAGAGTACTAGCAAAGAAGCTTCTCGCGTCTGTCTGTATGCTTAAATCTTTAAAACTACGCAACGGACGGATTCAAAAGGAAGGTTTTTATGTATTATATACCCAAAGCGAAGCGAGGGTCACCAGTCATGTAATATATTGTTCCGATCCCGATGTATGTTATTTCAGTACTTGTGTTACGGATATCATAAACAATAGTAGTACCGTATTCACAAATATACTGAAAAATGTAAATGACACACCGAGACGCGGAACAAAACCATCACACAAATGATCGTCTTGAGTGGAAATCGAACCCAGCACTTTTAGTGCAAAAGACAGGGACACTATTCAATGTTCCAACGAGCCAGACCATCTAGCGATAATAGTCTATAGTTTTTGTATCCTCTCTGTGTGCCTCAAGCTTTAGGCTAAATGCCTCCTAACGACATCTACGGACCATAAACAAAAGACCACAAAAAAGGCAATAGAATAAATTACCATAGACACGTCATCTATGGAAAGTCTTTCACCGCCATTATGTGGCGTTATGTAATGTTAACTCCTCACTCGAACTAAATTATTCATTAACGCTCTTTGTAAGGGCAATAAGCATTCACAAGGCGACGTAGTTTTCTAAGAGAAATGTGGAGGAAATGACTGACTAAGGCGTAGTATGCATACGAAATACGCTATTCAGGGTACCGTACCTAAAAGGTAAAAACGGGACCCTATTACTAAGCCTCCGCCGTCCGTCTGTCTGTCTCCAAGCTGTATCCCATAGACCGAGGTAGCTACAAAATTGAAATTTTCACAAATGATGTTTTCCTCTTGCCGCTATAACTTAAAATTAAAAAAGATTAAATATTAGGGGGGGTCCCTATACAACGAAAGTGTATTGTCGTATTTTTTTGCTCAATACTAATAACGGTCACAGGTGGACGCTTAAAATTTTCACAGAATATTTACTTAACCTTTAAAAAAAATATTTTTAGCTATTGCATAGCTTCTATCGCGGGCCTTGAGCGCGGGGACCGAATCTAGAAATTCCGTAACGAAAAAAACCTCACGCTTCCCACTCGTCTAACGTCGTTTCAGTTCGGCAGTCTTCGACACGGCGTTGTGTGCGTGCGATTAGACGTATTGTACGACTCTACGAAACTCGCACGAATCAAGACGAGCTGCTCCGAAATCGGACGATGCTATGCAATAGCTTTACCGCGGCAGTCCCCGAGTGCCACATGTCTTTTTTTTATCTAGCCTATGATGTCCCACTGCTGGGCAAAGGCCTCCCCCAATATACTCCATGTTTGTCGATCGGATGCAAGAGATGGCCAGTTTGGTTGTTGGGCGTCGAGATCGTTGCGCCATCTCTTTTTTGGTCTTCCCCTTGGCCGACGACCGCTCGGCTGCCACTGGGTGACCAATTTTGCCCATCTCCCGGGGTTCATTCGACAAACCTTTTTTTTTTTACGCGGAGAATACTTGATGCACCTTCACCTTGGGCAGGGGTTTACCCAAGGTGGTGTGTGGGACTCCCAGCTGCCGGTACTGAGATGGAAAAGACCGACAACTGCTCCTGGGCTAAGGTGCAATGCCCAGGGGTGTACCCACTAAACTCCGCGGCATACCTCATCGCCTATTGGTGGTGCCGTGGTACCTGGCAGAGCCTCCACTCACAACACCACCGGTGGACAGCCTCCGCATTCGACAAACATGACCAGCCCACTTCAACTTCGCCGACTCTGAATTAATTATAAAGTCAAAATTAAAGAGGGGCTTCCTTATAACATTTTTAAGCAATTTTCACTCGGTCTTAACCAATACTAAAACAAACGTACGGAAGTAGTAGTACGGAACCATACGTGCGCTAGTCCGACTCGCACTTTACCGGTTTTTTCTATGACTATTGCCATCATCAGTCCCCTAGAGTGTCATTGTGCACGTTAATATTATTTTATGGTGGCTTTAATGAGGACTTAATGTCGGTAATTGCAATTTTAAGTATGTGATTTGAAAATACTTGTTTTTAAACCGGTGAGTTAATAGCAGACCACATTAAGTTGGATTCCTTTCCTTGATAGGATTGTGTAATCCAATCGTAAATCGAAATTAAATAACTTTAAAGATTTAATTAAAATAATCAGGTTTATCAAAAGTATTTCAATTATTTATTAGGTCCTGTCTAAATTCTTACTAACGATCTAAACCGAAGATATTATGTAATTCAATCAGTATGTAACTGACTCTAGTATTTTATTTAAAATCGGCTAAAAAAAGTACGTTACAACCTATTTAAAAAAAGACGTCTTATCCTTACTCATATTATAAATCCGAAAGTATCTCTGTCTGTTACGCTTTCACGCATAGACTACTGGACCGATTTAAATGAAATTTGGTACAAATATAGTCCAGAGCCTAGGAAAGGTTATAGGCTACTTTTTAACCGACTGCGCTATAAGGAAGTAATGTTTTACCCGTTAAACGTCTCTACGCGAACAAAGTCGCGGGCGGTAAGCTAGTCAATTATAATTTTAAAATTAGAGTAAAATTTTGTGTATTTGGTCAATGGTGCGACTAACCATATTAATATAATAAAAAAAAACCCTCATAACTGTCATTATTTTATAACATTCCATGTACACGCAATATTAATAAAAAATAATAATAATATAATATAAAAAACATGATCTAATATAATGTATTATTTCCTTATATTGCGTATGCCTGTTATATATTAAAACCAATAACACAATCATAGTCCATTAACGCGGAATAATAGAACAATCGCGGTAATATGCGTCTGCGCGGACCGCGAGCAATGGACGGTCATATAAATCACAGATATACAGCCAGGAAGTGCCCGGTTAACCGTAACATATAGTTCTTGATAGTGATGGGAATGGACGCGTCGTGTTGTAAGTTATCGAGATTCCTTCGCGCATTTAAAAAAAAAATAAAGTCATCAGAGTTTCCTTGGTCACAGCTTATTGCAAAAAAAAAAAACAACTTGACTTAATTGTATCTTATTAATTTATTAATGCATTCAGAAAACTTTATTGTACTCGTTAACACACAAAAGATAAGTATGATTGTACATTTAATAAGCAAAACATATATTTGATTTGATGACTTTATATGTTTATCTATTTATAAAAGTACGTAATATTTTTATCACATAATATGAACTTATGAATTATTTGAATGAAATATCAAAACCGTTGCCAATTTTTTGTATACATATTTACCTCTTTCAAAATTTAAATTGAATACTCTTTGTATTTTGTAGAATGTATATCAAAGAGTTACAAAAATATCATCGAATTGAAAAAAAAAACTTGTATTTTTTTAAAATTCGATGATGACAAAAGAAAAAATTTTTCTATCGAATACAAACTCGACAAAGACCTCTTCCGACGCATCGACAAACCTCACTGAAGGTAGGTGCAGCGTAAAAATTAATCGGCATCGCGGACTAGGGGTATCGACCGACAGAGGGCAACGTAACGGCACTCCGGCACTCCGGCACTCCGGACCTACGCTACTATATGTAGGTAGGGTATAAACTGCCTCGTTGGTCTATTGGTAGCAAGCGCTGCAAGGAACAAGAGGACCCCGCTTCGAGTCCGGGGTCGGGCTAAAATGTAAGTTATTCTGTAATGAAATTACTCAGCCCGGAGTTAGGAAGTTGGCGGTTGCACGCTCGATCCTCGGAAAGCACGTTAAGCCGGTGGTCCTGCGCCCGATCTCTCATCGGTCATGTCGGATTGCCGTCTCACCGAATTATGAGAGTAAGGGTATAGAGAGTGCACTTGTGTTTGCGCGCACACTTGTGCATTATAATGTCCTGCGCACTTGGCTGATCTCCGCTGAGATCGACCATAGAATTTCTTCGTAGATGTGCAAAATCTTTTACAAATAAAAAAAATACAACTCAATGCAAACTTCCTTATCGTCTTGAAGATTTTTCCAACATCCGCCATGAATCAAAATATAACCAAGAAATTATCTCATCCAATGACCGGTCTAAAATGAGCATACCTAGACAAAACGGATATGACTAACGATGTAAGGATATTTTTGTTCCCAAAACCGGTCCAAAACCAGGTCAAAGGAAATAGAACCGGGCAGCCCGTTGGGAAGTTGAGTCGGCGGAAGATGCTTGGATAACGTTAGTTTTAATACTCTAATAACAATTTAACTGTTAATGTTACGTGGGATCTGATTTCGATCGCTGCTTTGTTTTGTAGTAGAGGTTAAGAATGAGCGCCGTACTGAAGTAGATTAATGGGATCTGTCTCTTATGGTTAAGTTGTCTAGACTGCATGATGTACTACTTATATACACTGGCTCGGTGGAACAGTGGTTAGTGATTCTGGCTGGCGGTTCCAAGAGTCGTAGGTTCGATTCCTACATGGAACAAATATTTGTGTGATGAACATCGGTGTTTGTTTCGTGTCTAATTTTTGCTGAAATAGCCTATCCATAAGATATTGTACTAAACATTTTTGATCTAGAATATTATCTTTACATCAATTTTAGATCACATCGTGCCAAATAAATCCTTAAAAAATATTCTTTCTTTCTTCATTTTCCTGCCTTTTCGAGGAAGCTGTTGCGAGAAAGACTTTTTTATGGGTGAAAGGCATCCGCTCTCCCGCAAGTCCGGTGATGATGACGAGGCTACTCCAAATCATCATCTTATGTCAGATTTAAGAAAGAAAAAGTGTCCCCGTCCGGAAGGGGTGCGCAGGGGCGAATTTTTACAAATTTTAAAGAAAAATTGCTTGACATTCAAAAGAACTTAACATTGGAAGCTACAATCTCAGACAAGGAATCAAAGAGCGAATCCACTCGGATTAGCCAACAGAATCAAACAATAGCTCTTCCGATGTTCAATTTGTAACTCAACTACGCCTATCCAAAATTTTAACAATCCAAGTGTTGAAACTTGTAACGAGATGGTTATAAAGACGTGATTTTGTGAAGTTACTGAAGTGAATATAGCGTTACGTTATTTTTAGGCAGTTTCAGCAATGTTCGGTTAAATAAAATAAGTTCAGCACAATCCAACAGCAATGTATGTAATTAGATAAATTATAAAATGTTTAGGGTGGGTACTTAAAAAGACATTTAAACCTAGCAATATTGCACTAAACAATTATTTTTTGACCCGACTTCGGCGAAGGAGAAAGAAGGGTTTTTTTTTATAATAGGCAAACAAGATGACCTCACTCCACCTGATGGTAAGCGGTAGTGAGATCCAAATATTAGGTCGACAGGCACAATACATCATATTGAGCCTGTCCCACTCATCCTGAAGGCCTGCTTAAATGCCGTTTCACGCCCCGCCTGAAGAGCCCGGGATCATAGGAGGGAGGGAAAACATGAGCTGGAAGGGCATTCTACGCCTTAATGGCACATCCCAGAGGTGACTGCAAGATTCCACACATGGGCGAACTTGTGCCTTATAAAGAAGGCAGAGCTGCACCGGTGTGAAAAATCGCCGCACTCTGTTCAGGAGGTGTTATGATATTGACCTGTATTGATTTATTTTTGACACCAATTAAGTACATGATTTTCCTGCCTTAAGCGTATAGGTGAATTTCTGATTCTTGATTACACGATGGACACACCTCCACATACGGCCACCTGACTCAGCAGAGCTTATACTACGGCTATAAGAGAACACGCCAGGTCATTGTGTAAACCGAATCCAAACCTCATGTTTACTTCGATCGACTATCAACAACCCTCTTTAACATCCCATCATCGTCGTCATATTTGTCCCGGGTGGAAATCGGACCTGTGACTCTTGGAACCGAAGGTTTTTTTTTTAAAAGACTAGCTGTTAGCCTCAGACGGCTTCTACAACTTCACCGGACTAGCGGGGAAGCGGGAAGCTTACACCCCTAGTCAAAGGTAGGGAACCTGGGCCACTAACCACTGTTCCACCGAGCTGGATGGCAGGGATAGTCCAACAAGTGTTGATCGGGAACTCTCCAAAGGTACCTAATTACCTCCACTTACCATTACTCGATTATCGGTTCGAGTTCGCTCATCCAAATCGATAAGGTCACCGGACAATCGTATCGGAAGCGGTCACGGGCCGATAGCGAATAATCGATTCGACTCGTTTCGTAATCGTTATGTAACGGAAAGATCTAGGTGATTCCAATTATAATTTAGCGGGTTAAGTGATGATTAATATGCAAGCGTTTATTTATTGACCGCTGCCTAGTTGGATTATTGGTACAACATCGAAATGTAATGGGTTCGATTCCAAGGTCGGGTCAATGGAACTAATTTAATGTAGGCTAATTTATACAGATAACTTTATATAAGTAAATACATGCTGTTGCCAAATATTAACATACAAACTTTGAACTCTAACCCTTTGTAATAAGATTGAAAACCAATGAAATAATTTTGGTTAATTCATGCATTAAAGGGTTAATCTAGAATCTGATTGTGACTTCGTGCGTTCGCGTTTTGGCGCAAAACTGTAATATTTTAAGTACCTAACACTGTATTGTAAGCATTGTAAGTAGCTTAATGAATTTTCAACGTCATTAATTACATAAATAGTCATTATTTTTAAGGAACATGTGTACATGCAAACCCTTTTGAAATCATGGCTATATTTTGTATCAATATGTTAAAAACTATACACATAAAATGGATGATTTATATCGAGCGACACAGCTGACATTCAGGAGTCATTAGAATTAAAAAACGTATCAAGATTTTGCCATAAATGGTTGCATCTTGATTGCTCTGAATTAAACACAAAACGTTAAGCCCAAAAGTATATCGGCCGGTCGAAAAGACAATTTTATATTTGACAGTTTATACGACGATTAAATTGAAAATTTGTAAGGCAGTTTTGAATGTATACCCGCTTAATCGGCAAATCACTGCTCAAATAAATACGTCACGGGTGGACCTCACGGGTCGGGTCTTTTTGTCAGGCGGAGTGAGTTCATCTTGATCGAGGTCGTTGTTTCTCAAAAATAATCAAAATCAAAATGTCTTTATTTATATAGGCAATTTACATGCACTTATAAATCGTCACATTACTAATAATAAGATTCTACCACCGGTTCGGAACGCCGATTCTACCGAGAAGACTCCGGCAAGAAACTCGATAGTTGCTCTTTTTAACGACAATCATGTTACAAATTGTAAATGAGCCAAGTCATACAGTCTGGGTGTGCCATAGCTAAAAGTACCAGTATTACTACTTTCTTAACATTGTTATAGTACTTATTCAGCGTTCTGAATTTGTTGTTTTTATCTTATCTTGGTTTAGGTTGCCTTTCATTGAAAACCTAAGTATGTGTATTTTTAAATATTATTAGGTTTTATTTCTCAAGTAGTTAGTATTTTGTTTTCGCTTTGATACTAAATTAATATACTTACTATATGTAATTCTTCAAAAGATGCCGTAAACTTACAAGACCTCATTAAACACAGTCGCAGTTGTTTGCAATCTAGATTAAAAACCTCACAGGTATGTGATTATTCAGAAATTAATGTTAAATAATTCTAATTTGATGCATCCGAAATACCAGGTTAAATTGCACATAATAAGACCTTGATTTGATGCAAAATGCCAATTACACGAGGATGTTACGAAATTCACAAATTTTTGTTTCAATTTGCAATCAATGAAATATGAGTAAATAATGTAACACTTTTATGTTCAAGGTTTTTCTTAAATGTGTAATGGATTAAGATTTTTGACTGGCTCGGTGGAACAGTGGTTTGTGACCCAGGTTCACTACCTATGGTTGCAAGAGTACTGGGTTCGATTCCGACCCGGGACAAAAAAAATGTGTGACGAAAATTGGTGTT
The DNA here is from genome assembly GCA_039566165.1 of Maruca vitrata. Taxonomy (NCBI): domain Eukaryota; kingdom Metazoa; phylum Arthropoda; class Insecta; order Lepidoptera; family Crambidae; genus Maruca; species Maruca vitrata. The sequence goes on along the minus strand of CM076938.1, from coordinate 2,122,827 downwards.
AATTGCGTGTCTGGGTGTGTTATTACATAATATATTTAAGTATATTTGTATACACTGTTGATTTTGATATCTGTGACACGAGTGCTTAAGCTACTTACACGGAGCCGGTCAATGTAAGTATGTAATGTTGTTTCAAAAATGAAAATTTGATACAAAATATTCATATAACGATCACTGAGGCAATTAATGGCTATATTTACAAACATACGTATTCATAGCTATTCATAAATACATACTTAAATACATAATCACACGAAGACACGGAATAAACACCAATGTTCGTCACACAAATATTTGTTCCGGGTGGGAATCCAACCCACGACTGTTGGAACCGTAGGTTGTGAGCCTGGGTCACTAACTAATGCTCCACCGAGCCGAGAAAATAGTAGATAGTTCATCATCAGCCCATTTCTGTCCACTGCTGGCCATAGGCCTCTCCAAATGCACGCCACTTCTCTCTATCCTCGGCCACTCGCATTCAGCTCCTACCAGCCGTCCTGCGCAGATCGTCACACCACCTGGCCTGCGGGCGTCCTACACTACGTTTGCCGAGACGCGGTATCCACTCCAGAACCCGTCTACCCCAACGGTTGTCGGTTCTACGGCTGATGTGGCCAGCCCACTGCCACTTCAACTACGTAGATAGTTGCTCCATTGTTAAATCTAACAAGGGCAGCTCATCTAAAGTTCGAGTAAAGTAATACGAACGAACATCCAGCCGCCTATTGTCCAGTGTTGCACAAGTAATTGCTAAATCTATTGTTGGAATAAAAATGTTTGCATCGGCAAGTACATGCGTTGCGAGTGACCATTATCTGCCCAATTCATTCTTCCGATGTTTTATAGATAAGGCAACGTTATTATTTTAAGTTTTGATCACTCGATTCATCTTCGATTTTCAATGGACAGGCAGGTTTCTTTCCTAACTGACTTACGATGATGGCTTGGAGTAGCCTTGTCATCATCACCGGACTTGCGGGGGCGTGGCTCTCACCCCTAGATATGCAGAAGTCATAGTATTCAGTAGTTATAGTAGGGGAGCCCGAAATGTTATGTTTTATTCGGATTGAATTATAAAGTAGGTGATGTAAAGAAGTAAAAAAAGGAAGGATGGATTCTAATGAGAGTCATGGAAATCATAGAATACCTTCAATATAAATAATTTTACGGATTTAACTCGCGTGTATTGTTATTCTAAACATACTATTAGAGACCCGTCGTTTCGAGCTCTTTACAGCGCTCGTGGTCACGGGACTCACGGGCAAGACTATCGTAGAATATCCACCAATACCAGTATCCAGTGATTCCCACCAATACTGTAGGAACTTGGTTGAATTTCCTTTTATTTATGATTTAAAATGTACTTTGTACGTACAAACATACACGTTGTGGATTAAATGTTTAGGTGTTTTACTGTTTAAATTTTTTTGGTGATTGGGAAAGACTCAAATATTATTAAATTATTATACAATTATTGAAATGATTATTCATAAACAGTAAAATTTTCGCGTATGAGAAATTCACTAGTTGGCAAAACTTACGCGAGAGGTCCAACTGCAGCATGATTAGTTATTTTTGACGTGACATTGACAGACATGTCAATACTTACTGACCAATCACGGAGCAGTTACACCTCATATCTACGTCTTGCCATCTGGTGAATGTCTCAAACACGTAAACCCTCATTACCGTTGGTAGCTTTATAATGTGAACTGTTATTGCCGTCTCACCGAATTATGAGAGTAAAGAAAGAGAGTGCACTTGTGTTTGCGCGCACACTTGTGCACTATATGTCCTGCGCCCTTAGCTGATCTCAATTGAGATCGGCCGCATGGCTGTAATCGGTTGGACGCCTTATCTAATATGAACAGTGACACTACTCATAGTAGAAGTACATAATATGAATTCTCACTTTCCACGGATGCATCTGATGCCATATAAGGCTCTGTCTGCATAAACATTACGAGATAGGAACGTACTCACCTTCAAGTTACGACAAATTTGCTAGAAAGCTGTAGTGCAACCAACGATGGGCTCGACTATTTGACTTTCATAACTTAGTATTCTGAGTATATCTACCTACTTACTAATCAAATGATGGGAATGGTAAGATGAAAAGTACTGTCGTCAACAGATTTAAAGTGTAATAGTTTTTTTTTATCCACTACTCTTACTTGCTACTCGTGGGAACGCAATGACCTTGTTAAAACAATGCACAAGACCCGTCACGTCACGCTTCCCACAGAGGTGAAAAGTGGATCACTGGAAGTGATCTCTGCCTACCCCTCTGGGAAAAAGGCGTGATTTTATGTATGTTTTGTTTTTTTTTAAACTGAATAACTTTAAAGCTGGTAATATTAAGGAGGGTTTAACAACTAATAACAACGACACAAGTGCTATAGATGCTCTACATTTCTTAAGTTACGTGATTTTTATTTATAAGTGACACATTAATACAAACTTTGTATATTCCCTTTCGCCGTTCCTTTGTCTGTGGCACTTTTATGCCAAAACTACTGAACCGATTTAAATGAAATTTGGTACACATTAGAGTCTAATGATTAGACAAAAAAAAGACGTAGGCTACTTTTTTACCGACCGGTTAGATGAGACGAATGTTCTAGGTTCTAAAAGTCAAAGCAAATTAAGTTATGAATTAAAAATATACTATATACCGAAGGTATTATGTTTTTTCCTATTTAAATTATGTATTAACCATAGAGATGACTACACCGCCATTTCTCTTCAAGTGGACAAAACGGCTTAGAAAGCAGTCGTGTAGTGTATTAGTTTACTGTTTGCATTTCGTAACGCCTTAAGTATGTTCAAATTGCTGGGCCCCGTTGGCTTATGTAACGACAATTGTGTATTAGATACGATTGGCTGGATTTGTTGACGCCCTGCAGTCTACAAACACTTTTCCTGAGTCTGTATGTGGGTACCTAATACCCTAATTCTGTGGCCACGTTAAGTAACTAAAGCGAATGTTTTTTTTTTGGTCTCTGTCAGCCTAAGTCGTTGTAGAGCAGAATCATCATCATCATCATCTTCGCGTTTTCCCGGTTGCATCCTTGCGGAGCCCGGGGTCCGCTTTCCTACTCCTAACTCTCCACTTCGCACGGTCTTCGGCATCCTTTACGGAGAGTTTGTTGGCACGCATGTCATCCACTACGACGTCAAGCCAGGCCTTCTTGGTTGTAGAGCAGAATATTTGCACGAATATTCGCCAAATCCTGCTAATGTACTCGCATAATCAGAAAAAGTGCCTCTCCAATGGTCTTTCAGGACTTCACTCCACCTGATGGTAAGCGGCAGTGACTTCCACGTATGAGGCCAACAGGCACAATAGAGACTCCTATTGTCGCCCTAAATCTGGCCCGCTTTGATGCCGTTGCATTTAACGCCTGTATAACCGTTGGGATTTAGGTTTTCCTAGTCTCTTTAATTAGGTACCTGGTACCCTCTAATATTATCTACAAATGAGGACTCTTATTACAAAACTATGAACTTTTTTACACTACCTAAGGTTTTTTAGTATCTTCAAAACAATGAAAACGATTTATAGTTAACCCCAGGCTTTTCGTATCATAAAAAAAAATATCAGAGCTTATAAATAATGAGAATTATGAAAGAAAGAAAATAAATTTATTCAGAGCATTAAGTAAAAACAGTGGTAGTAGTACCACCCACGCGCCATTTAGGCAAGTTAACTGGCTTTAAAAGTCTTCAATAAGTCTCTACGAAGAAGATTCCCTCCCAACACTACAGAGTAATCGAAGTACGCGTGTGAGTTACGTTGAAGTACTTTATCATCACTATTTCCCTTAGTACCGGCCGAAGTCGCATGTAGAAAGCAGTTTTCTATTCGCGCCGAACGCTGGGCATGGCCGATGTACTTTCTCCGCGAATTGTGAGCAATAATTAGTGAACTTGCCACGGTAAAAGTTACACTTTTTATCAGTCATGTTGCTGTACTGGTTATCATGCAGAACTGGTACTGCGTGGGTCGACAGCTGATGCCCAAGTACGGATAATCCGTTCGTTATAAGGAAATTGGCAGGTTGTTTAATGAGACGCGTGGTTGGTTTGCTTTGAGGATTTTACTTATTTTGGCAGCTATCTATATTAAAAATCTTGGGTATATTTACAAAACTGAAATTGTCTGAATTGATATTTACCTACGAAGAAATTCTGAGGTTGTGTAGTCGACCAATTCGCACTTGGCCAGCGTGGTCGACTTAGTCCTTATCGCCCTAGTTTAGGGTAGGCCCGTGCCCCAGCAGTGGGCACGTATATGGGCTGATGATGATGATGATGATTTACCATGTTGTTTTATTTTAAAGAGCTCCCGATATTTTCAGTTGACCCGTGATTGCGATTACAACTGTACCGAAATTTGGGGAGCTCGTTAATATAAAAAAAAAACATGGTGAATACGGTAATCCCGGACTTTTCAGTTTTCTACTACTATTGTTTTTGGTATCCATACCAAAGTACTTAAGCAACATACTACGAAATCAGAACAATGTATGTATTTTTGAATACGTGTGTGTATATATATTTTATTATTGCCAAGATACGGCCATTTGATCCTTTTTCTTATCACAACTTCAATTGAAACTTGGTTAATATAAAAGTTTTAAGGAAAAATGCGTTAAGAAATTAGTGAGTAGGTAGATATTATTCAAATACCACACACTCGAAACAACAAGTCCACATATGAACCGGAGCGTCAAATAAAGCAATAAATTATAATAAGTAATTAATCTCATTCATAAAACACGTTTGCTACATAGTACATTTAATTTGTTTTTAATGTTTTTGCATACGCCAAATGCGGTATTCTTATAAGGCTCTAAATTATGATTTGGCCTTGACTTTCTGACGACAATGAAAAGAGAACTTAATAGAAATAGAAAATATTTATTGATCATAAAAACATACAAAACTAGTGCTCTATTTTAAACTTTGGGTTTGATGGACTGTTGAAACCGTGAGAAAATTGTCTAATTTTCCGGCGCACAGACAATAAGTTTATTTTACTTAATAAATACAAAAAAATAAGAGATTTTTTCATAAATTCTTTCTCAAAATGTGATTGTTTTTATCAAAACCTAACTGATTTTATAAGTCTGTGAGTCTGCAGCGCTTTAAAGCTAAAAAATTACTCTGCTAATTTAAATAAAGTTAAGTTCATAGGAAGCCTAGAGACAGAGAACTAACAAAGGCTATGTTTTAACCCACTTCTCTATGAGGGAGTACCTAATGTTTTAAACGTATAACTAATTAACACGGACGATTAGCAAATATCATTAATTATAATATAAACACAATAAAATAATGCATGTTTCGTGAAGAAACCTGCACACCTACGAAGAAATTCTAAGGTTGTTTAGTCGACCAACCCACACTCGGCCAGCGTGGTTGACTATGGCCTTAACGCCCTAGTTTAGGGTAGGCCCCCAGCAGTCGGGACGTAAGGCTGATGGTGATGATGATGACGATCAATGCATGTTCCCTATTCAAGACAGTTAACAAAATACGTCTCTACCAAACACTATAATAATCCGATAAATGGTATACAATTGCGTATGATTGCGAAAGCCTATGTTCTGTCAACCGATTGTACGACTGTACGTGTGCCGTTCCAATACGCGTGAAGCAATTATCGAAATAGCAGACCAGTTGTAGTTCTGGCGCGTGAAACGGAACGTTTCGTAATGTAACGGTGGGCTAATGAAGATTCGTGAGTGAATAAGTTAGAAAAAGGGTGATTTACCTTTTTTTAAAAAATAATATCGGTGGAACAGTGGTTAGTGACCCTTGCTGGTGGTTCCAAGAGTCGTGGGTTCGATTCCCACTCGGGACAAATATTTGTGTGATGAACATTAGTGTTTGTTCCGTGTCTGGGTGTGATTATATATTTAAGTATGTATTTTAAAAAATAATGTATGTATGTATCAGTCTCTGACGCCCATAGTACAAGCACTGCATAGTTTGGGGTTAGATGACCGTGTGTGGGAATGTCCCAGATATTTATTTTGTTTTTTTTAATTACTAGACTTTTCCTACCTACAACACCTTCAAGAACCACATAACCCGCTTTTTCGTCTGCAGTCGGCTAAATAATCCGTTCCCACATACGGCAAACAAGTATTATGAGTAAAGAGCATTATAAATACTGTATGCCAACACGTTAAGTGTAAAAATAAACCTTTCTTAACCCCTCCATTAAGAAGTAACTAGAAATCAATTGTCGGAAAGGAAAAACATGCAATTTGCAACCTTCAGATTTAGAAAATAAAGACTACTCACTATGGTGCAAGGGCGTCGCCAAGGGGGGGCAGGTAGGGGCAGCTGCCCCCCCCTAGAGATTCTAATGTTGTCAAATATAACGCAACCAAAGTCCTAAGTCTTTGAGTTGATTTGCATGTAGTTCAATCATTGCCGTACGTCGAAACGTGCTCGTGTAACTTTACACATTGGACTCTGTACTGTCACAGAAAATATTATGTATATAGTATAGCGACCCGCCCTCGCTTCGCTTCGGGGATATCTCTATCTCTATGTAATATATTTTAACCCCGTAAGAGAAATCTATTTTTTTTTATCTAAAAAAAAGCCTTTGACACTTAGGGATAGTGTAGCCAACAGTGATAGATTTTTTTAAAGTCGGTGCAGTAGTTTCGGAGCCTATTCGAAACAAACAAACAAATAAAATCAAACCTTTCCTCTTTATAATATTATTATATTATTATATTACATTGACTCCCCCGTACCCCAGTGACGCTTACATGGAGCCTACATCGCATGCTGGCTAGCTGAGCGCGGTGGCGACTTTTTTCTAATACTTGCATTTTTAAACTCGTGATATCTTCCGAATTAAATGTCCGAATTGAATAATTCAAAAAGTTATAAAAAGGTATTGAAGCCGCCTTGAATATAAAGTAACTTATTTTTTTAAGGATTAATACCAAGGTACAAATAAAGAGCCCTTTCAAGCGGCGGCATATAATTAAATTTTTAGAATAAAAAACCGCTTGCTGTGACATGACTATAATATTTAGACATATGCTGTCGCGACACTTATTGTAGATAATGATGAGTTCTGCAAAGTCTTAGTAAATGGTTTTGTTCTATCTTCAACAGTTTTTGCAGCGCAGGCGACGTAAGGAATTTTTCAGATCTATTTTTTACACCTTGGGTTACATTATTGGAGTTTTAGTAAGGATCCCTAATTTAAAAAAAAATATAATATAGCCTAGTTATTTGGGGTTAATGTAGCTTTCCAAAGGTGAAAGAATTTTTGAAATCGGTCCAGTAGTTTCGGAGCCTATTCATTACAAACAAACGAACAAACAAATCTTTCCTCTTTATAATATGTATATGTTACGGTAAAAGTGGATAGAGTGGTAATTATGTATAATTACCGGTAACTATGCATAATTACTAGTGTTCGTGGTAAAAACTATCGAATTAATCACATCTACCGGTTATTATATAAAATTACCATACCCTTTGTGTAAATGTGGTAAATAATAAAGTCAAACTGACTTGACTGGCTCGGTGAAACAATGGTTTTATTAGTGGCCCAGCCTGGACAAATATTTGTTTGATGAATATCGGTGTATGTTCCGTGTCTAGGTGTGATGTAGTTAAGTATGTATTTATAAATAACTTTTCTGAAAACATTTAAACCGCGTAAGATATATGATTGAAATTTGGCATGCAGGTACCCTAATAGACTTAAAGCTTACTTACGACGCGATATTGCAAAATTCCTAAGGGATCGGGAGTTACTGGGAAAAAACTTTTGTATGTAAAATCCTGTTGTCCACAGCTAGTTATAAAATAAACCAGTCAAGTATCTAGAAACCAAACTTATTTTTTGTTTTTAAAAAAAAATATTATCTTATCAAAATAAAGTTAAATAAAATTACCAAATGGGCAGGGAATTTTTAAGTGGAACTCTTAAAATTCTTTCTCGTCAATATATTTTTGCCGGTTTGAGATTTGTGACATTTGGAATTGCAGAGTACTTGTGATTTTGTCAGCAATGTCAACATTTACCACAGTCGAGCGAGAGTTTTATATAATTACCGGTAAATTTGAATAATTCACTACATTTACCATGTGCGTCGGGAGTTATCTATATTAACCGGTGATTATAGATAATTACCGATTGCTCACATTGACATATATAGTACTAAGATACTGTTGTTATTATAATCGCTTTGTAAGGCTCGTAGTACAAGTGAAAAGCTTCATGTGCTGTCGACTTTACCTACAATTCATACATAGTTTTTCTCATTCGTAGAGAATGAGAAAAGTATGAATTGTAGTAGGTAAAGTCAACTTGCCCCCCCCTGCGCTATCGGCTGGCGACGCCCTTGCTATGGTGTGATGGCAAATTGTGCGTATACACGCGATTGTAACGGCGATTAGAAAACGATGGATTATGTAAACATAATTTGATTGTCGGTAGAAACTTTGACATTGAGGTATTATTAACGGATAGGTGAAAATACCTTGTAATGTATCACTTTAGAATACTGCCGTACAATGTTTGTATACACGTATTGAACTTCCTGGCTCTAGGGGCGTATGACGACCTCTTCACCCATAAGATTTTAGACATTAGCCTTCCAATACACTAAATATTAGTATCATATTATTAGGCTTAGTATCATAGCAACTTATTACCCGACTCGGACTCTATTAATTCAAGTCAGTTTTTGAATGGCGTCGACTGACTTCGTGTTTCAGTAGCGCTACCAAGAGTTTAAAAGTTACGGACTCGATATCGCCTACGTAAAAATGTCTATGAAAAACTTGTACAGCGCCCCTGGTGGTAACGCTTAGAACTAAAATCGGTCGTATGAAAAAAACAAGGTAAAACGTAGGTAAGTTTTCGATAGCCAACTCATGGTACCTACCGCTACTGACCTAAGGTATGTAATCAACAAAATTTCACGTAACTTAATGTCGCGACGATTATTATAATGTGCAAATGTCAGAATTATTAATATTAACTCGGCAGTAGGCGCGCCCCATAATGCAACACGGACTGTCGCTACCGGGTAAAAAATACCACATTACTGTTATTGTAAAAAATGGGGGTTTTTTATGAGTATTTTAAAAAAACATTGTTTTGAGTAATACTTTAATAATATTTTTACGAAAAAATGTGAGAATTAAGTATTTATCACTTAATATAATATAAAAATAAATTTAATGAAATCCACAGAGTAAATTCTAATGTTTTTCACACATGACTTGAAAAAAACACAAAAACTAGACTCAAACATACAAAAAATAATAAAAACGAGATCATTATCTAATCAACATGAGGTAGTCTTACTCACAATAATAATTGCAGCATGCATTAATTTGGCTTTTTTTTGGATAAAAATCACTCAAAGTTTAACCTTAAAATAATCACAGTCCTTATAATATATGTTGATATTGTTCTATAAATCTATACTTTTTCGGCATATTCTTCGCAAATAGAAACAGTATGTTCTCCACATATCTTTTTATGGCATTTATTGTAACCAGTTTTAGTTTTTCTGTCCTTCTTCCAAGGACACACTGCACATCGTGATGAAGACAGTTGCGTTCGGGGCTGGGCAGGGCAGGGCTCTTTCTTGATGAGTACGACGACGATTAGTTTTTTATTTTCTTGATTATCGCCACCAAGTAAATACATTATTTTATCCTTAGTATCTGTAGACAGGTTTGGGATAGTAGATCTGGTCCTTATGTGTGGCATAACAAGTGACGGTCAGCCTTTTCAAGAATTTTGTTTGGTGGCACAATATCACCGCACTTTTCTTTATTGTTTTTAATATGACATACGCATTTCTTAACGTTTTACATAAAGCAAGGGCACGTCATCAAGATACTGACGATATTGTTTATTCATACGAAGCAGGGGTAGTATACCCTCATCACTAGAAGTCGACATAGCTGAGGAGGACCTTACATATTCACTTTCTTGCTCTGAATTAGTTACATGCTCACTATAATCCTCAATCCTTCTTCACTGTTTTCTAACGATAGGCACTCTTCTGTTTGTTCTTTATAAAGAGGTATATAAAGCATCTTGAAAGTCTTAAACAACTAAAAATAAAATTTTGTCTGATAAAAATTACAGAACGTAAACAGTCGCTACCGGGTAAAAAATACCCATTCGTACTTTATAAATCCGTGGTGGCTAAATGCTGCGTGCACACTGGCTGCAAATTGCTATTAGCGGATTATCGTACGTTTCTCGAAAGGTACCTAAAGCAGCGCGACCGAAAATTAAGCACAAAAATAAATATTCACGAATTTATGCACTATGTGGTATTTTTTACCCGGTAGCGCCTACTGCCGAGTTAAATAAAATTATCTTGTGAACAAATCTTTTCTTGATTATTGTGGATTCACGGCCGTACAATGCACATTACATGCTTTCACAAATGACATTTGGCGAGACGAAATTACACAGCACATTGCCACAAAACATCTGTTTTGATGTTGATTTTTTTTTATAGAAAAGGCAAACAAGATGACCTCACTACAACTGATGGTAGTCGCCGTCGATGGCCGAGTGGTTAAGGTCGTTGCTTGCCATGCGAGAGGTCGCCAGTTCAAACCCCGCCAGGTACCAAAGTGTTTTTCAAATTTGAAATTCATATGTACACCATCATTCGACGCTTTAACGGTGAAGGAAAACATCGTGAGGAAACCTGCATACCTACTAAGAAATTCTAAGGTTGTGTAGTCGACCAACCCACACTTGGCCAGCGTGGTCGACTAAGGCCTTGTCCTCCTAGTTTAGGGTAGGCCCGTGCCCCACCAGTTGGCTGATGATGATGATGATGACCTGATGGTAAGCGGTAGTGAGATCCAAATATGTGGTCGACAGGCTTGATAAAGTTTTAAAAAATCCTTTATATTACGTCGGCTTCTGCGTATGTACATTCGTCTTTTAAAAAAAAATATACCCTACAATCCAATATTTGATAAATTTTACACTCATTTCTATTGCATTGGAATTTATAACGGTCTTTGGATCGTTTATCGTATCGATATTAATTTTTTTTATCGATAAACAAAATGGTTTTATGGGATATTCAATGTAATTTAAAATGACAGTATTTTATAATGTTAAATACCATATTGTGGCTTATTTTAAGTTGTATTATGGATTGAAATCACAATCTTAATATTAATAAACTTTCCAATCTAAAAATCTCGCAATAAAATTAACCTTATATCGTATACCCCGTCTAAAGTTTACAATTTTATAGATATAATAAAATAGGAAGGCTAATCCATTTTATTATAATGAACTGACCAGAACTGATTGTATTGCCATAAATAGATTTAATAACTTCTTTGACAGCTGATCAGAACAAAACTAGCATTTATGATACATATTAGTCCGGTCAATTTAGACATTCGAAGTTACATCAATTCCCACCAAGCTGAAAATCGGTAACATTGCTTAAAATATCATTAAAAACAAAATTTGAAAGTTCCCCATCTTTCCCCTGTAAGGAAAAAATGTTATTCAAGGTCAAAGGTAAAAAAAATGAGTTTTTCGCGATTTTTAGCAAAACGGTAAGTTTTATCATAAAAATATGTATGACAAAATTACTTATCATCTAATTATCTATAAAAATTGTCTTTACACTTTGTTCCTAAGATTCACCATTTCAGAGATACAGCGATGCACAAAGTTGAAATGTTGTATTTTCAAATGCTTCCAGGCCCCCGTGCTATTGTGCTAGACAGATAAAATTTTTACGAATGATGGATTTCAGTTGCCTCTATTATTGCTAATACTAAATACAACATAAAACCATCACTTAAGGTGGGCTCTCATACTAACGCTTTTTTTTATTTGCTCGCACTTGGACGGTTTTTATCGTGGTTACCCTAGTAAACCTATTCCACATTAACGTGGTGACCATGGCTTAACGTGGTTACCACGTTAAAAACCGGCCAAGTGCGAGCAAATAAAAAAAAGCTTTCGTAAAGAAAAGAAAAAGAGCCCACCTTGAGTGATAGTTTAATGTTGTATTTAGTATTAGATGTTATAGAGCCAACTGAAATACATCATTCGTGAAAATTATAACTGTCTAGCACAATCGCACGGGGGCCTGGCAGCATTTGAATATACAACTTTTTCAACATTGTGCATCGCTTTATCTCTGAAATGGTGAATCTTAGGAATAAAGTATAAGACAATTTTTATAGATAATTAGGTGATAAGTAATTTTGTCATACATACTTTTATGATAAAACTTACCGTTTCGCTCAAAAGTGCATAAAACTGATATTTGTGACATTTGACCATGAATATTTTTTTTTGCACACGTCGGATCGATGGGGACTTTTGACATATCATTTGTAATGACGTATTCAAGGCCTGCACAAAAATCCAGCTTGTTGGGAATTAATGCAACCTTACCCATAATTTAGATGCTAATTTGACTGGACTATATAAATTAGCGATTTTTTATAGGCGAGTTAGTTAGGTTAGCAAGTATAGGTACACTTGCTGTGAAAAACACTTGAAATGTCATACGTATAATGTTTAAGAATACTATTCAAGTTATAATTAAACTTACTTATCAAATTCGATAAAAAAGGTTATCCGAACCGTAAAATATTTTAAAATTGTAAAATTTCGTATTAAAATAAAATGTTTTATAAGACAAAAAACAAAAGAAAATTTAATTTAATTCTGATTTTCAAAAAAACTTAACTCTTACCTAATAATATCATACAATTCTGTATCTCATGTAATCTAAATACATCATTAACATGTTAGGTTTAGATTAATTTCACATTTAATTTAAAATAAAAAAAAAGTATTATTTCATTTTCATATTTCCAAAGACAAAATAACTTTATTTTACTGGCAACACTTTTAAATGAATCTGTCATCTGTAACGGGTACGATCGGCAGTCTTGTTCCAACCAGCGAGGAAGTAAGAAGTATAAAGTGGAATTGTATTTGGTGGAGGATCCTCAGAGGCTGTACTGTGTGAATAAAGATATTGGAAAAGGTAAATATATGTTTTAATTATTAATATTTTAGATATCCTGGTTATAACCCTACAAATCAGAAGTGGTATGGTAGCCACGTGCTTTTTAAAGTTGTTTAAATTATTGATTAAAATAAAGTATAATTAAATTCCATTTGCATAAAATAATTATAGATCTGAAACGGTCTGCGATCGTATTATGTACTTTGTGAAGGCTTATAAATATGCCCATGTTGCTGTAATTTATTTATTTTATTAAGGTTATATTTCCTCATATGTTTTAAAACGGCATGAAAAGTCAAGGACACAGCAAGGTCACCTTTCATTAGGCTCAGTTGATAGGTGGGTGGCCACGTGGGGTCTACGGGGGCTCAAAATCAGGTTATTTTTGCGCTACGATGCACCGTTTCGGAGATATTAACGATTTATCATTAAATAACATTTTTATATCGTTACATGTTAACGAATATCATTTGAATATAGTAAGTAGATTGGGACCGTAAAAATTTATTGCCTACTCCTGTGAGGAAAGGGCGTGACTATGTATGTATGTATATATGTATTCATGTATGTATGTATGTAAGTGATTGTGTTATAAGATATTAAGCTTTGTCGTGTCGAGTTTCAGAGAAATGCAACGCGACGACGATTCAATTCGACGCATCGCCGACTGAGAACACCGGAGAGACGTGTTGAAACTCGGCAAGGAGATGAAGCAGTCGTCAGGTCAAGTCGCAGTCCGAGTCGTCGGGCGAGCCGGCCGCGACGTAGCTGCCATCGGAGCTGCCGGCGCGAGAGCCGGGGTCGCCTGAGCCGGAGCCATAGTCGACGTGACACCCAGCCACGTCCCAGTCGGCGCCGTAGTCGTGATAGCGAAGGTTATTGCGTCCGCAGCCGCAGTCCGGTACATGCTAATGACCATGTTTCAGTTCCTAGCCTTGGCCGTTTAGATTTAAGTAAATGTGAGGTAGAATTAGTTAGGCAGCGAGAACAACTTCGGAAGTTGGAACAGATGATTGCGAAAGAACGCTGCTATCGACGTAATGATTATTCTGAGAGTAATCAACATGCTGGAGTCGCGCCTATTGAAACATGTGAGCGGGGTGGGCACAACCTAGAATTTCAGCAGCAGCATCGAGACAGTAGGAGCAGCAGACGCGCTGAAGTCAGAGGTGCACGTTCACGTAGTCCTGTTTTTAACTCTAAAGATGTAGCTGATATAATAAATTCCCTGAAGCCTCAGCCATCCACATCTAGCGCCTCATTAGGATCTAACAACCATAAAAATATTTTGCCCGAATTTGATCCATCTTCAAAAAATCAAAGAACTGATGTTTGGCTTAGGAAAGTTAACGAGTGTGCTACTGTCTATGGCTGGGACGAACGGACTACGATTCATTTTGCATTGCAAAAGCTCCAAGGATTGGCAAAACTTTGGTATGGTAGTCAAAATTCACTTTTGTATGACTGGAGTCAATGGCAAGAGAAAATATTACTTGAATTTCCGTGCGAACAAAATTATGGCCAGTCCTTGGAGGATATGCTTCAAAGAAAGAGTAAGTATAACGAACCTCTAGAAGTTTACTATTATGAGAAATTATCCTTGCTCAATCAATGTGAAATAGATGGTAAGCGTGCGGTAGACTGTTTAATACATGGCTTAACGGATAAGACGCTAAGATCCAGTGCAAATGCATTACGATGCAGCCAACCTCATCAGCTTTTACAGTTTCTTTTGAGTAACAAGGATGTATCACAGGCAAACAATCAGGTTAAAATAAGGAGTAAGACTTGGCATGAACAAAACAACAGTTACAATTTTTCTCAAAGGTTACCTAATCGTACACCTATCAGTATTACCTGTTATAACTGCAAAGAAAAGGGTCACCCACATTTTAGATGTCCAAAGCCATTAATTAGATGCTTAAAATGTAATCGGGTTGGTCATAAAATTGAAACATGCCCTCTCATCACAGATAGTCAAAACGATCAAAGGAAAAGGCCTGATAATATTCCTAAAACAATGCGTATTTCAATGACGGAGTCCAATTCAAAATTTATTAAAGAGATTCAAATTAATGATGTACCTTTAAAATGTTTTATCGATTTCGGTAGTGAAGTATCCTTGATCACTCAAACTACTGTAAGTTTATTAGGTTTAACATGGGATAAAATATCATCTCCGCTTCAAGGTTTTGGTAATGAAGTAGTTTTCTCCATGGGTAAAATAGCAATTGACTTGACTATTGACGGGGTGAAAGCTAGAGTCAACTGTCATATTGTAGAAGACAGACTACTGGATGTTCCAGTATTAGTCGGTCAATCTTTTACCGAACAACATCATATAATAGTCTTTAAAGATGCCAACCAATTGAAATTTATTGACACTAGTGAAAAATACATTAATTCTAATAGCCTACTTCCCGAGTTGTCTACAGTACCTTTAACAATTACTTCAAATATAACTATTTATGGTCCGGTTACAGTTAAAGCTCGTTTTAACTCTTTTTCTAACGGTAATATTATGTTAGACAGCAAAGTGGTCGGTTTACCTAATCAGAAATTCGTTATTAACGGTGGAGTGTGTCATGTGGACAATAGTTTTGGATATGTTGATATATTTCCCTTATCACGGTTTGTTACTTTGTGTGAAGGTACAATGATTGCTCGAGGTACGATAGTACAAGTGGTCAATAGAATAGTGACAACAACAGCTAAACTTACTATGCACGAAGTTGAAGATTTTGATCTGAGTCAGGTTCACGTAGGCAATGATATCAGTGAAACTCATAGATTACAACTATTACACATATTGCAAAAGTACAAACACTGTTTCGCATCTAGTTTGAAAAATTTAGGTTGTACTAATATCGCGGAAATGGAAATAGAATTAAATAGCCGTAAACCTGTTGTGTATCGACCGTATAGATTGGCGCATAAAGAACGTGACCATGTTAGAGAAATGATCAACGAAATGTTAGACGCAGGCATAATACAAGAATCTGTTTCGGAATATGCGAGTCCCATTATTTTAGTCCGTAAAAAGGAGGGCGGGTTGAGAATGTGTGTTGATTATCGTCTACTTAATTCGATAACAGTTAAGGAGCGATACCCAATGCCAGTTATCGACGATGAAATTTCACGCTTGTCCGGACAATCTTATTTTATCACGCTAGATTTGAAATCAGGCTATTATCAGGTACCTATTGCGGAAAGTTCTAAACCTCTCACCTCATTTGTCACCCCGGATGGACAATATGAGTTTAACCGTATGCCGTTTGGGCTGGCAAATGCACCCGCTGTTTTCCAGCGAATGATCAACAAAGTCTTAGGTTCGTCAAGATTTTCCGAGGCTACTGCATATATAGATGATGTTTTAATTTATGGTAGGGATATACAGGAATGTCTGGAAAGACTTGAGAAAATTTTGAAACTAATAGAAAAAGCCAATTTGACTCTAAATTTATCGAAATGTAGTTTTTTGCAAGATAAAATTAACTATTTAGGATACGAGATAAGTGCTGCTGGCGTTCGACCAGGTGAAAGGAAAAGTAAATGTGTTTTCGAATTTCCGCGACCCTGTAATCAACACACTGTTCGACAGTTTTTAGGACTTGTCGGCTATTTCCGAAAGTTTATTAAAAATTTCGCCGTTCTTTCTCATCCACTAAACAAACTCCTTAAGAATAATGTAGCCTGGGAATGGAATAATGATCAGGAAGAAGGCTACGTCTAAAGAAGGTTTCTTACATAATATAACAAAAGTAGATGTCCCCTTTCACACTGTGCATGTCGATCATTTGGGGCCTTTCGTGCGATCAAAAAAAGGAAACTGTTATTTGTTAGTAATTGTTGATGCATTTACCAAATTTATATTTATTAAACCCGTCCGTAATACTAAAACTCAAAGTACCATAAAAGCTTTAGAAGATATTTTTTATACGTTTAGGAACCCAGATAGGATTATTAGCGATCGTGGCACATCATTCACGTCCCATGTTTTTAAGAGATTTTGCTTAGATAAAGGTATCAAACATATATTAAATGCTGTGGCGAGTCCACGATCTAATGGGCAGGTCGAAAGATATAACCGAACCATTCTTAACTCGCTTACGGCTCAAAATCTTAATGACAACGAAAGAGAATGGGATGATAAGGTAGGAACCGTACAATGGGGTTTAAATAACACAATCCAAAAGACTACAGGAAAAACTCCAGCTGATGTCATGTTTGGGTGCTCTATGAAATCCGAAATTGATCCTAAACTAAATGAAATTATTGAAGTTTGAATTGAATTCTTATCAGTTTTCGCCAAGATTTTTGAGATTATCTTGTGCTGTCACATCAACAACCAGATTGAAGGTTCCTTGCACGACTGTCAGCATGGATTCCGAAGGGCTCGATCTGTTGTTTCTAACCTCATCGCTCATGTGGACTATACATACTCCGAAATGGACGCTGGTAGGCAGGTGGATACGGCCTACTTTGATTTTAAAAAGGCTTTTGATTTAGTCGATAATGATATCCTACTACAAAAGTTGGCCAAAATTGGGTTCTCTCCAAAATTGTTGGAATTATTTTCTAGTTACCTGCATAATAGGTGCCAGATTGTGAGAGTTGATGGTTTCGATTCAAATAACTACTACACAAGATCCGGTGTAAGCCAAGGTAGTACTCTGGGTCCGATACTGTTCTCAATTTTCATAAATGATCTGCCTGAATGTGTTAATTCGTCTAAGTGTTTTCTGTTTGCGGACGACCTTAAATTGAGTCTAGGAATTGCTAATAAATCCGATTGTAGAGCACTGCAAGCCGATATCTGTGCTGTTGATGAATGGAGTAGGCATAATCACCTCCCTTTCAATTCTGACAAATGTAAAATAATTACTTATACCAGGAAACGAAATCCTCTTGACAATGATTATAATCTGCATGACGTGCCCATGGAAAGGGTTAGTAGAATTAGAGATCTAGGACTAATAATGGACTCCCAGTTGGACTTCCATGATCATATTTTGACAATGTGTAAAGCTGCAAGTAAAATGTTAGGTTTTGTTATAAGAACTTCTGCACAGTTTGACAATCCGAGAGTTGCAACAGTGCTTTATAACGCTTATGTTCGCAGCAAGCTCGAATTTGGTGCAATTGTTTGGGCTCCGCATGAAGACAAGTACCGTTTACTTGTGGAGAGAGTACAGAGAAAGTACGCTCGTTGGCTATATAAGAAAACATTCGGATACTATCCATTTTTGTATCCGTCACTGTTTGTTTTGGGTATGGTCGATATGAACAGTCTAGAGCTACGCAGAAATGTACAACTTTTGGTGTACTATTTATCCATAATACGAAACAAAGTGGATTGTCCAACGATACTGGGTCAAGTAGCGCTATTAGCTCCTAAGCGTCTTAGTTGGGACGAGGACGGGACTGTGGCGCCGCGGCGCCGCCCGCGCCTGCTACGGCCCCGCGGCCGCGCACCTCATACGCTGCAAACGCACCTACCACCCGTGCTTTTAAACTTATAGCTGACATGCTCGCCCATGACTATGGAATTGATTTATATGCTGACCATTTTGGATCATTAATTACGAAAGCTTTTGAATATGTTAATTATAATTGCAATACATGACTTACTTCAATCTTTATAACCTAATTGCCATTTAATTTAATTTATTTTTATTTTATTGACTTGTATATGTTGTTGTGTGTTATTATTTTTTTAATGTTAAGACGACTATTCTGACTAAATTTTTATTATTACTGACCGAACTATCATTGACATTGTTAAAATTATTTCTATCTGACATATAATTTAGTATTAAGTTTGACACAATACTGGCGCTTTGGGAAACTGTAAGCCAGTATGTGACCATCGTTTGAATAAATAAATAAATAAATAAATAAATAAATGAAGAGACTAGGGACAATACTAGGGATATTACTTCTATAAGGCAATCAGTTAAAGAAAATATTAATAAAGAACAGCACAAACAAAAAGAACGTTTTGACAAAAATAGGAGACCGGCTCGATTGTATAATGAAGGAGACTTGGTAAAAATCACTAAAATTAATTTTAATAACAACGGAAATAGTAAAAAGTTGCTCCCGTCTTATATAGGACCCTATAAGGTTGTTGCTGTGTTAGGTAATGACAGATATAAAGTTGCGGCAGTACCTGGATTAACTAATGGTAAAAATAGACGTAAAACAACGGTAGCTGCTGATCGTATTGCGCCTTGGATTCACATAGCGGCTTTAGAGGTAGATAATGATGAGCGGGATCTTTCTGATAATATTGAAAGTGATTAAATATCCATATTGGCTTTAAGATTTTATTTATAATTATTTTGTTACATTTACAGTAGCAATAGCATGTGTAATATTTAATTCATTAATATTTTTGGAAGAATTTCATAATATATTGCAAATGTGTTTCTCCTGAAAATATATTTGATGTATAAAAAAATATATATATATATTTTCGATGCTTAGAAATGATTTGATGTGTAAGTTAAATTTCTAGAATTGTTAATTGGAAATGTATGAAAGATTGTGTTATGAAGGTTAAATATGATGTCATAAAAGATATAATGATATATAATGATGATAAGACGTTGTTATATGTTTTGGATGAGAAAGTATCACATGATGGAATATGGATGAAAACGGTTTTATTGATTGAGAAACTATATGTAATAGTTTTACGATCAATAGAATAGATGAAGTCTAATGTACTCTTGTGAGAAAGTAAGGTTCACAACAGTACATAGATAGGTATGATGAGAAGAGATTTTGTTGACCTAGATGAGGAATGTGCCTAGGTAAACAAAATAATAATATATTAATGTACCCTTATGAGAACAAGGTTCATAATGGTATATTAGTGAGATGAATATTCTCAAATGAATGAGAAAATGGTTCGATATGATTTGATACTTGGTAAAACCAGATTTGTTTATTGGATAGATTTATGTTTTGTAAAATATATAATGGTACTTGTTAAATTGTTAATTTTACTTGGAGCAAGTTTGCCGATTGTTAGGTTTCTTAGTACGTGTATGAGGACATACACGCGGTCAGGATGGACGATTGTTAGGTTTAGATTAATTTCACATTTAATTTAAAATAAAAAAAAAGTATTATTTCATTTTCATATTTCCAAAGACAAAATAACTTTATTTTACTGGCAACACTTTTAAATGAATCTGTCATCTGTAACGGGTACGATCGGCAGTCTTGTTCCAACCAGCGAGGAAGTAAGAAGTATAAAGTGGAATTGTATTTGGTGGAGGATCCTCAGAGGCTGTACTGTGTGAATAAAGATATTGGAAAAGGTAAATATATGTTTTAATTATTAATATTTTAGATATCCTGGTTATAACCCTACAAACATAAGAAAAATAATCAACTGCAATTTTAAATTAAATTAGTATAATAATCACGTAAGCTACAATCCGTTAACTATCGAATCTTAAATGTTATTTCATCATTAATTATGGACCGGTAGTCGATAACTGTATAATAATAAGACTAGGCCAAATACTTACGTTGGAAATCCGCTATGTTACGCTTACACAAAACGCTTATTGAACGAAAATAACTAAAATATGAAAGTAAAAATAAATAACTTAGGTAATACTTATGCGGATGATGTGTAATTTAACAGCCTTACCTGAAAGAATGAAAACATAATGATCAATAAGTCTGATACTGTATTACGGTGAAGGAAATCAGCGTAAAGATTATGCAAAAGATTCTAGGAAAATGCATATTTTATTTACTCATAAAAACGGTAGCTTTATGTATTAAGTATATCACTATCACTACATAGTATAAAGCAAAGTAGCTTTCCACGTCTGTCTGTGAGGATGTATGTATGTATGCTCAATCGTATATACTATGCAACGGATTTTGATGGTTTTAATAGATCTGTAGCGCTACCATGAGTTTAAAAGTTTCGGACTCGATATCGCCTACGTAAATATGTCTATGAAAAACTTGTGCAGCACCCAGCTGAGAACTAAAATCGGTCGTATGAAAAAAACAACTCGATAGGTATTTAACGTACGTAAGTTTTCGATAGCTAACTCATGGTACCGCTACTGGGTATATCCTTCAAAAGGAAGGATATACCCGAAGCGAAGCGAGGGCAGGTTACTAGTTGTAAATAAATAAAATGTCGAGCGTTTAGCAAAATTAAGGTAACGAATTAACTTAACAAAGTAAAAATTGTAAAAAATATCATTTAATACACATAACTTTGTTTAGATTCTAAGCTAAGTTACTTAAGAACTTGTCAATTTCCGTATATTAGAAATCACAAATATCATGATGAATAAGCGTCGATGAACGAGTGGTAAAGGTCGTTGCTTGCCAAGCGAGAGGTCGCCAGTTCAAACCCCGCCATGTACCACTGTGTATTCCAAATTTGAAATTCATATGTATCATTATTCGACGCTTTAAGAATGAAGAAAAACATCGTGAGGAAACCTGCACACCTACGAAGAAATTCTAAGGTTGTGTAGTCAACCAACCCGCACTTGGCCAGCGTGGTTGCCTAAGGCCTTATCGCCCTAGTTTAGGGAATAGCCGTTCCCCAGCAGTGGGGACGTATATGGGCTAATGATGATCTTGATATCATCATCATCAGCCTTTAATAGTCCACTGCTGGACAAAGACCTCCCCAAAGCTCGGCACTCCCGTCTGTTCTCGGCGACTCGCATCCAACACCCAAATATACATTTGATTAAAAAACATCTAGACATTAAAAAAGTTGCTGATGTCAAGCACGTACCTACTTATGCGATTTGTATATTTTATTCTTAATATTAGTCTTTATGGGTCTACACGCGTTATTAGGAGTAGCAAATTACATAGCTACTTACTAGGGCTCGCGACCATGATTGGTGCAACCCAGTCGAAACGTCGGGCAGTAAGTAGCTATGTAATTTGCTACTCATAATAACGCGTGCAGACGCATAAAGACTAATATTTAGTGTAATGAAACGCGAAAGTCTAAAATCTTGTATATTTTATGACAAATTCTGTCCAGAATTTAAAACTTGTTTTAGCGTAAAATATAATTTTCATTAATTAGTCAATTTGTTTGATGGACATTTGGACACCGAAGAGCCAAGAATAATTTTGCATAAAATGCAAATTTTTGTGTACCATATTGGTGTGATTAATTATATAACATTGATATGTAAAGCAATCGGCGGTGTTTTAATGAAGTCATAAAATTACAAACATATTATGATATGAGATAATAAAAATACGAAATACAAATCGGATGTGTCGTTACAAAGCAGAGCAACTACTAATCCTGTGACAAAAGTATGTAAGGTATGCATGTGTATGTATGTTTCTCAATTAAATAATATAATATAATAACACACAAAGTCAAGTAGACCGATATTAATTGGTCTAATGAAACACGAAATGAGTTGACCCGTGATCATAGCCCTTGAAACGGTGCCGAAGTATCGGGATCTCTTTAATTAGTATTGTCTATAATTTTACTGATTAAACTCACGTGTATTGTTATTCCAAACATATTATTTAGAGATCTGACGTTTCGAGCTTTTTACAGCTATCGTGGCCACAGACAAGACTCGAAAAGAAGAGTCTAATTTAATCCGTATAATTAGTTTTATATCAAGTTCTTTAAATTGATTTAAATGGTAAATATCAGTTCTCTAAACTCCATAATGTCTGTGTTATACGATATTTATTTGTTTAAAACAAGGTTCGGGCAACTCAGGTGGCCATTGACCCAATTCTTACAAATATTTGGGAAGGCACAGACACCGATGTCCTAGTTTTGGAACCGGTTGGATCGGCATCTCGACTCGTCTTCATAGAGACGCTGAGAGTAGTCTTGAGTCAACTCAGCTCAAACAGTACAATATTACGGTCTATAGTATTAACTCAAAACTACTTAAGTCATCACTTGTAAAATTAAAAAGATATATCACTTTTAATTGTCATTGATCGCATTAGAGCGCTTTTACACGCTGGAAGTACTGTTTCGACTAAATTAAATCTGATACACAGATAGACTAGATACGGAGAAATTAAATTGGTTACTTATGATCGACTTTTTATGAGATAATCGACTTCATGATTTAGATATATTAGAAAATATGTGAATTTTAATGAAAAACTTGGTTTCATGAGTTCGCGAATGGGGAATCCACTTTATGGCAATACATAGGCATAGGGTCTGACTGCTGTATGATTGTTTAGTTTTGACATGACATTGACAGATATGTCAATACTCACCAAACACGTAGCGGTTAGATCTCCTGTCTACGTCTTGCGTCGAGTGGATTTCTCATAGAAAATCCTCATTAAAAGAGTTCGTTCGATGAGTTCAATGAATGAGTTAACTCAATGCAGCGTTGCCCATCTCTACATCCCTGCAGTCTTGACAGACCTCGATAGTCAAGTGGCTTGAGAGTTTAACAAAAGCTATCCACGATAGAGTAGCGGTTTTTCGCCTTCTATTACGTTTTCCTATCGCTCAATAGCATTTTCTCGTGTTTTCTAACTTTAGCCTAATAATAAATTGCAAAGTTTTAAAGAATTTTCTTTGAAGTCAGTCGTTCCTTTTATGATTTGCTACAACTATGAGGGATTATCATGAATCATGATATAGTTACACGAAGTTAATATTGACTGACACGCAATACATATTTTGAATTCGAAGGTCCTGAAGAAGAGTGGAAATTCTTCCATAAGACATGAATAGAGAAAAGGTCTCACATAAGATTAGCTAGGTACATTGTTATAGTCACTTGAAGAGGCGGAAAAATCATTTCATCTTTGACGCCAAAGCATTATATACTTTTCTACCTGGGCGCATTATAATATGTATGTATGTAGTCGACATTATAATAGTTACGCATAATTTATCTAATGAAACGCCTATGCATTTTAATGACAGTGATGGTCAGAAATACCGATAACGGAAGTATTAAACAATCTGCGATCAAAATAAACGACCTATTATTATTTATTTAATAGATACATAACTGTAGTTCAATTATTTCTCAAATATCACGTCATATAATAATGACGTAACCATTTCGACACGATATTTGATCCAAATGACCAACAAAATAAATATTTACGTTACTCCACACTTAACCCGATATGAAGGCTCAATTCTAGCTCAATTGCTTAAACCTCGTGTCTTTCGTAATAGTTTAAGAGCCGACATCTAAATGTGGGTAACTTTCTGCCTAGTTTACACTGTATCCATAGGAGTTTATGGGCTGTATCCATAGGAGCATAACATAAAATATCGACAGTTTGGTAATTGTATGTATCAAAAAAAAAATTGTACTCAACTCCGTAGCTTCAACATTGAACCAACAATCAATGGGGTACAGTGTGCCAACTTAATTTTTATATAGACACAGCTAATGGGTCCCATTTTTCTTAGGGCTACTTAAGAAGTCCTGGATATTGCACTGAGACTGGATTTTCCAACCAAAACTTGTGGCCCAAATCTCAGATATGGGACAGAAGATTCCAAAGGATTGTCACGATTCTACAGTGACCAGTAGTGAACATTGCACCGCAGTGATCAAAGCATTACATTGTGGTGATCCAAAAATTGCACTGTGATGATCAAAGCATTACATTTGTAGTGATCCAAACATTGCACTGCAGTGATCTAAGCACACCACTTGCTCGGAGTGCCTCCTGAGTAACTCCACTGCACAGTGGTCAGTCCCCAAGCCTACAAAAGCTGGTCGTAACCGGCGTTTCGCCACGATATCCGATCGGCGGTCGCGGGCGCGGCGCACTCACTGTTACGGTACTTGTGCAGTAAGAGAGATGACAGTGAAGCAATCTGAGACCTGGTTTTACGGGTGAGAGCCATCCGCTTTAGGGGTGAGAGCCATCCGCTCTCCCGCAAGTCCGGTGATGTTGAAGAGGCTACTCCAAGTCATCATCGTATGTCAGTTAGGAAAAAAAAAGAGACCTGGTATCGTACCCATTATTTATGTCTCAGTGCCAGGCTGAGGCCAGTAAAAATAGGTATGAGTCAAAACCTGAGGCCCAAGTAAGCCTGCAGCTGATGCAGTATCAGAAAAAATATGTGTGTATTTTGCCCCTGCAAGCAAGTGGAGAATTAAAATAAATACCTTGACCTTCGTTCATTACATTTTTTGTGGACACAAAACCTATAATTTATCCTGTTAAAATGTGATTAAGATTACACAATGTAATGTAATTACGTTCCAATATTAGCATCAGTTAATTATTAGTAAGCTGTTTTTTAACTTTTACTGTTTTTCTTTTTACAAACAGATAACATATGATACAAATACGCTTACAATGATCGTGGATCGTCTCCATTTTATTTCCCTAACTGACTTACGATGATAGCTTGGAGCAGCCTCATCATCATCACCGGACTTGCGGGCAAGCGGATGGCTCTCACCCTATCGTCCCTATTGCGACTCACCATTTTGTGGCAGAATCTCGCTGCTCAAAAGACATGTCACACTTATCTAAGACATGCCTCACTGCCCCCCCTCGGGCTGTGGGCACACCGGCTCGGATTCGGGTCGGCGTGTTCCAAGCGTCTCTAATGTTTGTTTACGTCACGAGACGTTTCCTCGTAGAAACCATCGAAGAGAGTTATTGTTATGTTTATGGGAGACGTCGTGAGCCGATGATGCGCGTTGTTTTCTAACTGTTTTATAACTTAACTAGCCTTTGAGTATATTATACATGTTAACCTTCCTCTTAAATCATCACCATCAGTCATATACGTCCCCACTGCTGGGGCACGGGCCTACCCTAAACTAGGGCGATCAGGCCTTTGTAAACTACGCTGGTCAACTACGGGTTGGTCGTCTTCTTCAATAAATAAATAAATATTTGAGACATCACCACCGACGGCTAGCTAACCCCTGCTAACTAAGCTGAGCTTGAAAAATTACAATACATAACCTCGTATATAAATACATACTTTATTACATATTCACATCGAGACACCAAACAATCACTAATGTTCATCACATGAATGTTTGTTCCGAGGGATTTTCGAACCCACGACTCTTGGAGGTAGGCAAGGTCACTAACCACTGATACACCGATTCAAGTCGAATCACTCAATTTATCTATCTATTTTTGAAAAACCATCAAAATCCGTTGCGTAGTTTTGAAGATACATAAGGACAGACATACGGTAAGAACAACTTTGTTTTACATTATATGTAGTGAAATTGGAAAGACGCATTCTTGTGGGAATAAGGTTAGTTCTGGCAGAGAGTGGCAGGAAGATGTAAATAAGAAGTAAAACTGTTTGAATGATAATTCAAATGTTAGAGCGATACATACGAATAGTTAGCCCAAGAAAGACTTGGGTTATTAATAGTCTCAATACATATATACAATTTATACATAATTTTTTTTTAAATGAAATGATGTCACTGTACATAGTTACGAAGATTAACCAAAAGCCATTTTAGTTGTAAGAGCCATCCGCCGCGCAAGTCCGGTGATGATGACGAGGCTACTACAAACCATCTAATCATCGTATGTCAGTTAGGAAAAAAAATAATCAAAAGCAATTTTCATTCTTGCTTTAGCCATCATCGGATGTCAGTTAGGAAAAAAAAAAACTATAAGGCATTTTTCTTACTTTGGAAGGTGAAATAACTTTTGTTTCTTGTTGGCAAAAGAAATGTTTGGATTAAAAAAAGTGGTTAAACGTTGAAAGTAGCAAATCGCAAGTAAGTTGTATCTGGTTTGAGCTCGTGAAAGCGATGAGCTGCCTTAGCTATACTTATGAAATTGTGGACACAGATACTGGCTTTATGCACTTTTCCAGCGAGCGTACTCACTGTAATTTGAGATGGAGTATAAATATATACCTAGTGTATAGCATAGCGTATAATTCGAGGTTTGCTTGTCAATTTTACTGGTGGATGATTGACTATGTCGACCTCATTTGTGGACTTCACGACCATTAGGTGTAGTGAGGTCATCTTGACTGTCAAACATAAAAAAGTTTTTTTTTTAAATTTGATGCAACAATATGAAATGAGTTTTACTCTTAACACGTTAAACTGCTACTGTTATTACATGACATTCTTAAATCATATAAAGTTATTTACATGGTGACTAAGCCTTTTTTACCAATGCATTGTGTATGAATTTTGACCTCAGTTTTGCATTGAAATTCCAAACTGTTGGCCATTAAAATCTCAAAATTTCCATAACATCTTCAGGAACAAAACAATAATACGTATATTGACAACATGCCAAAACAAATTTTCGTGACAAGACAATTGATTTATGTAAATAAAAAAAATTTAAGTGCTAAAGCTTGCACTAGCTGTACTAATATTTAGAAAAACGGAAATTATTCAACTGCTTCACCGCGGCCCGGGGACTCGAACACCCGTCCTTCCGGGAATCGCGCCCAGACGTGCATTACCATCACACCAGACCAGCAGCTATTAATTGAAGCCGTCGAATATTTCCCGCATATGACCTGTTAGCCACAGGTGGCGCTATCTACTATCAGTGATACACACTGACAGCCGTAGACATCTCCTGACAGAAATGCAAACTACAGAACAGGGTGTTCGAATCCCCGGGCCGCGGTGAGGCAATTGATTTTTTTCCGTTTTTCTAAATATTAAGACAATTGATTATTTATTATGTACCTACATAAAAAAATCTTTCAGTCTTAGGCATTATTTGCTATTGGTGGATGGTAATGGGATAATAGCCTCATGGGTCCATCCAAATAAATAACGTAGGATTACCTACTAACATTCGGCCCGCGACCCTGACTGCGTAAATTCGCCCATCACGAAAAAACTAAAAGTAGTCTATTGCTATCTGTGTACAAAATTTCATTAAAATCAGTAATTTTAAAGTAAAGAGCGACTGACATATAGAGCCGTGCATATTTATGATATTAATGAGGATGAAAACCGGCTCTTTTTCTGACAAACGAGATATTATATTGTACTTTTCAGCCCTAATAGTATAAAGTATAGCCAGTGTATTTTGCGATATACTTTATTCCTTTTGAAATATTAAGCAATTTTAACATTCGCTTGTGGCCTTAACACAAACAATTATAAGCAGAATGATGATAAAAATAACAATATCTTACTATTAGTTTATAAAAAATTTCATAATCATTCTACTAAAACCTTTTATTTACTTTACTGAGAACATTATACATTATTCAATGTGGCATTAAATTAATAGCTGTTGTAAAATAATCGTTAGTATAATATATTGTTTTATACACTTATCTAATAATTTTCTATCTAATATGTATGTTTAAAACATAATGTATAATATGATATTGCATAACGGTTAATATTGTGCCTTCAACCGATACAAAAGAGAAAATAATTAGCATTCTACGTGTATATTATCGTGATAGTTACAGCATATACTAATTAGTAAGAATATTAATGAGTTCGATCGAAAAAACGATCTTATAGAATATGTTTCGCATAACAAATTGTCCCGTTCTAATCTCTAGTTTAATTATACATGCAAAGAAAATATTATCTCAGACGTAATTTTCCATGTTCTACCAAGAGCTTATTTAGCCAACTACCACAGAAAGGACAGTAATGTTTTTCGAGTGTTTGTATGAAGATGTACCTACATATATCTATGTATGTATGTCCATTTCCTTTTGCCACAACTTGAACGGGTTGACAGATTTCGACAAATAACTTCTCGCATTTGTGTGAGTGGCACTGAATACAACACATTCCTTAACGACAAAATAAAGCCTTGAAAAAAAAAACGGCTATAAAATAACTATCAATGTAACATAACCTAACCACAACAACGTTGTACAATTTACCGTTCGTTGCAACATAAATTAGTTCAGATGAAGTAATGAAACCGATAATTACATCAGAGGATTCTGGCATGGCTATGAATAAAAGAAACAGGAATAGTGTTATGCAATGAGTGGGGAGCGACGACCTAGGCGGGCCTAGGACATCTATGGAGTGGATACAGCTGTGAGAATACTTGAAATTAAATTCAAACCCCGCCAGGTACCAATGTGTTTTTCAAATTTGAAATTCATATATATACCATCATTCGACGCTTTAACGGTGAAGGAAAACATCGTGAGGAAACCAGCACACCTGAGAGATTTTTCAACGGTGTGTGAAGCCATGTCAGATGCCTACGGGCAGTTTAAACTCTGACACCAGGTTATTCATCAACCATACGATAAGAAGAAGAAGAAGATTAAATTTAAAATGTTACTACTAATAATAAGGCGTCCGACTGATTTCGGCCATGGCGGCCGAACCCAATTAATATCCGCCAAGTGTGCAGAACATATTATAGAGCACAAATATGCGCGCAAACACAAGTGCACTTTCTATTCCCTACGCTTATAGTTCGGTGAGACGGCAATCAGACATGACCGAAGAGAGATCGGGCGCAGGACCCATGATTTAAGCTTTCCGAGGCACGGGATTTCAATCACCAACTTCCTAACTCCGGGCTGAGTAATTTCATTACAGAGAAACTCACATAAATTTTGCCCGACTCCGAACTCGAACCGGGGACCTCTCGGTCCTAACGCAGCGCTTGCTACCAATAGACCAACGAGGCAGTATTATAACTTGGAACTATATAAAAGGCTCTATGGTACATTTGGTAGTGTCCCTTCCTATTGCAGAGTCATAGGTTCGTCTCCCAACCGGGTCATATTTCTGTGATCAGTGTACGTATTTGTGTTGAACCATTATATTTGGGATTGTTATTCTTGACATCCTTAAAAAAACGCTTAAAACAATCATTGTGAGTGCTGATTTGCCGTTGTTTAATAAGGGTTCCTAATGCAAAACCCCCATACGAATTTCTTATCCAATGCTGTCAAGTATTTAATAAATGACTTTTCAAAGTCAAAATCAAAGTTAAAGTTTTAAAGCGAACTATAATGTAATTTATATAAAATTGATAAACTAAGTAAAAGCGAGTTCGCTCCGTAGATTTCCCTATTCGGCTCTAGAAGGTCCCTGTACCTATTGACAGGAAACCTAGCTGGACCGGGAACACGCGACGGGACGGTGACAAAGTAAGGATGTGGTGCGGTTACACTGAGGGGAAATATAAGGTTAAAGAATGAAAAAAAAATACGAAAAAATACCAAAAAGAAAAAAAAATCGAAGAATGAGAGAAGGTAAAAATTTTAAATTAAAAAAAAATCGGAAAGTAAAAAGAAAATCAACTAGATAATGCTCGGATTTTAGGTATTTGTACTGAGCCAATTTTATACATAAAGGCAACCTTTTAAATAAAAACTTTTTTTATTTGAACACAGCATTTTGGTATGTAGGAACATATTACAGAAACAATAAATACTCCAATCGATCAACCGTTAACACTAATTAATTAATTTGCTAATAACTTAATAAATATTATGAACGCCATTAATATAACGCAATAAAAATTTATAAATGCGACGTCATATAAATCATATTTTATTACCTCTGTGCGTGAGGTTTTTAGATTTTCCCGACATAAAAATGAACAATTAAAAATATTATTTTACCGATCGCCATACCGGAAGACAGTTTCACAAATTTCTAATAATAAAAGTATTACTAAATTTTATGAAATAAAAGACTTATTAAATAAAGGTTATTAGCGTCGAAATTAATGTTTTCAATTATAATTTGATTGATTTTTAAGTGGTCATTCTTACAATAGCGATCGAAATAGATGTATCAACAAAAAAAAATAAGAAATTTCAAACGTGTCTCTTAGATATTGCAAGGAGCGAGCAGTAAATTAGTGTACGTACAGGGTATGTATATTTTATGGTTTATTTAGCGAAATATATAATTTAAAACTTTCATGGCTACACAAAACTGTAAATATCCGGGAAGTGAATATCCCGGACATTTTCAGTTTTCTAATATTTAGCATGTTATAGAATGATGTAGCAACTTAATGAAGTTGCATTCTATATAAAGATATTGATTAAGAACGAACGGTGTGGAGTATTATATTTTAATTCAATAAAGAAAATTGGGCAAGATTTCCAAGAAGTTTTTTGGCATTGAATATTCTTCAGAAATGCTGGACTGATTTAAGAGATTATTTCAACTATAGGTAAATGCATAAGTAAGTAGGTAAGTAGAGCTCATGCAAAGTCGGGGGCGGGCTGCCAGTTGCAAACGACATCACATACAATGATCTAATCCCGTAATAAGTAGTTCAAGCGCTTATGTTATGGTACACCCTTGGTATACCCTTGTATACAAAAGCGATAAGTGCCAATCTACCCGTAGCCTTACAAGATGTGTTGGTCCTGCCACTCTCAGGACATGGCGTTAAGTAGAAGTTTATAAATAACTAGTCTTTTCCTGGGCACCTTCGTAATACTGGTTCCGCAATCAACGTTTCTGATGGTCGCCTCCATTAATTCTAACTTCACGTAATTTGATTCGTTGTAAAAAACTAACTTACACTCTTCGTACGTTGGGGAATCGAAGCCTTAACTTTAAAGATAATTTTGTATGCCATCACTGTCTGAGTCTCTAACACATTTGTAAAGTGGATTGATTGTTCGTGCACATGAAGACTATTCAAAAAGTAGTTTAGAAATTATGCGGGAACCGATGAACATACATACAAACATGCTTACCCATAAACAGGTCAAAATCATAACTCTCCTTTTCGCTTCGCCGTAGAAGAGTAAAAAAGTTTTGGAGTTTGAAAATACCTAAGACCGTACACGCAACTTGAAAATACTACAGACTGAGATTATATACAAATGTATTAGTTGAAAGTATGTTGATACACATATTAGTAATATGGTATGGAATATACGTAGTAGTAGGTAATGTAAAGGTAGAATACAAAAATAAAAGAAAAGAAGTAAAGGAAAGAATCATTTCTTTTTTCTATTACAGACTATCAGGATAACCTCACTTCACCTGATGGTAAGCGACCGTGAGGTCGACAGGCACAATAGACTCTATTGAGCCTGTCACCGTCAACCTGAATGATGCCGTTTCACGCCTCCTGAAGAGCCCGGGATTATAAGCGGGAGGAACAACATGCATCTAATTTATAAATTCTACAAAATACGAACGGATTTGGAATCTTACCATTAGAGCAGGAGCCATTTTCATCATTTTCCGTTTGAATTTATTTTTCAAAGCACTGATTGTCACATCACAATATCCAATGGGTTAAAACTTCACTTCACACACTAATTGATTTCTAAATCACCAAGTAGGTATCAAGTTACTCCAGTGTTAAAAAAAACTTATAATGCAAACTTTTACAAACGTAAAAATGATTTACTGCTTTGACTGCTATTTTTATATCAATAAGAATGTCATTAGAAACAACAATTACTATTGGGTTTCTTTTTATACCACATTTTTTTAATCAAATGACTTTCCGGAAAATTTATTACATGTTTGTTAATAATTTACACGACATGTGTCGTGTTTTAATTTTCATAACTTTTTATTTATTCATTTATACATAGTTCTACGACGATGGTCCAATAAATAATCTATTCCAACAAAAAATCAATTCAGGCAATAGGATTTTTTTGTTTGCAATGCACAGAGTTTTGTGGCAATCAATGTGTTAAACAATAAACTATAATATAATAATATCCAGCTATGATATTTTAATGAAAAATTACGAGCCAAAAATTAGAACCATTTTTTGAAGAAAATGGTAATAAATAATACCATTTTTATTTTGGAGAGGTCGCCAGTTCAAACCCCGCCAGGTACCAATGTGTTTTTCAAATTTGAAATTCATAATATGTACCATCATTCGACGCTTTAACGGTGAAGGAAAACATTGTGAGAAAACCAGCACACCTGAGAGATTTTTCAACAGTGTGTGAAGCCATGTCAGAGGCCTACGGGCGGTTTAAACTCTGACACCAGGTTGTTCATCAACCATCTTCTTCTTACCTATAAGAAGAAGCTTTTGTTTTTCATTAATTAACATGTCTGCCGATACCTAAAATATGCCAAAGACCTTTTTTTAAGTAGCTTGAAAAAAGGAGGAGGTTTCTCAATTCAACAGTATACCTATATGGTTTTTGTTATGTTTTTTACTCCTTTGAAACAAAAAAAAACGCAGAAACTTTTTTGTACATCTTAAAAAAAGATCAGTACCGTTTCGTGACGAGATCGGTAATGTGACCGACAATCATTATGGCATTCCTACCGCGTTCTCATACAGAACCGATGATATAAATTTAAACGACCACCTGCTGGCTTGTTATGGCCTCGTATGACCATACAGTTTATGGCAGTTCTTCTACACCGGGTCAATATTACAGGAATCAGATGGAGACGTCGTTTGTATAATTTTTAGGTCTCAACGAAGACGAGGTATGTCGGATGTGGCTGCATTGGCTGACTTTCAAAGCGTTTTGGACTAGATACTTGTGTTGTCTATATCGTTTGTAGATAGATAACTATGAACTCAGACGTATATAAATGTATGTATATATAATGTCAGACGTGTAAGTCTTTTAAAAGGGTTTAACAATACAACAATATCAAAATACTTAAAAATACTGAAATGTATGTACGATCATTAACGATCATTCCGAACTACTGCGTTGGCCTGTAATTGGACGAATTTTGTTAATATAACAAGATTTGTTTGGAGTATGCTAGAATAAAGTAATAATTTATTTACTTTAAAGTGGTATACTACGAAGTTCATCGCCTCAGCTAGTTTATAATAAAAGAGTGCGGCGGCTTAATAGTTAATAAAAAAAATTATCTTCCAATAATAAATCGAGTAGGTATTTACGAACCGGCAAGTAGGTAACAGATATTAAAGAATCCGTGGTTGATTGTCTTCATTTCTCCGTATCAAATTGCTTCGCGGCAAAAGGAAAGTATGAAATTTATTTAAGCGCCAATAAAAACAAACTGAATTGCGCTCAATGAGTCGAAAGTACCGCTCGTCGGCCATATTGAAATCATTCTTTGTTTTAGCGGCGGAATCTGGCGGTTGGATTTTTATTTTTTAATAATATTGGCAGACGCGGTACGGTACTTAGAAAGATTTAGTAGCAAGTTTTGCTTGTAATTAGATCGGAGTTCTATAAGTAAATGGTATCAGTTGACTAGCATTCGAAATCATAGAGAAAAGTGAACTGACTAACACGGAGACTATAGGATACGGACATATGGCAACATCTATACCAAATCTACCGACCTATTAAACACAGTTCTTATATGCGTTTTTAGGTCTGTCCCAGTTAATTAGTTATACACTGTTCCAAATAATGATAATTGATAAGGTTCTTTAGTAGATCACAAAAAAATATTATGATGATTTTTTAAAGAAGTAAGTAAGTAGTAAGATACTCCAACAATTCTTTCATGAAACTGTAGGTACAGAACGAGATAAATCATTATAAAAACTGTAATATATCCTGCTGAATAGCAAGATATAGTATGCAATAGGAACTTTGCTTAGAATAAACATTAAGTTTTATTTAGTGAGATTGAGGAAGTAAAATTTAGTTTATATTTGCTTAGCAAAAAATCATTTAATGAGAGCGTCCATCACCCAAATCTAAATTAATGGTTTAATTTAGATTTGGATTCCAGTAATAAAAAAATATCTACGTATTTTTTTACAAAATTCTAGTGTTTTTGAAAGGAATTAATTTGGTAATGAAAGAATCTTAGTCCCATAGGTGCCACATTGATTGCCCGTTACGATTAGGTGATTGATTATACTCTGTGCTTTTTCAGCTTTTTTCAAAAGCCTTAGATGTGTTGGTGTCTTTCAGTTTTATTTAAAAGTTGACTGTGAATCAATAGGTTATTAATCCAATTCTTATCCTAGGAGTGCTATTTTACTAAATAATAGGTACCTTATTACCGAAATAGGACTTAGTGGTTGGTACAAACTACTATTTTATGTGGTAAATTATTATTTCTTGGTGCTGATATTAAAAGAATTTGGTGGTTCAAATTTTTTTTTCATGTAGTTCCATTAACCGCTATTGCATCCATTTCATTTTGCTATACTAATAGTATAGGTATACCTACTACAACCTGTGGGGCTACCATGAGTTTAAAACTTACGCACTCGATATCGGCTACGTAAATATGTCTATGAAAAACTTGTACAGCGCCGCTGGTGGTTACGCGAAGAACTAAAATCGGCCGTATGAAAAAAACAACTCGATAGGTTTTTAACGTAAGTAAGTTTTCGATAGCCAACTCATGGTAGGCCCTAGGTCCATGTCCTGGACCTCTTGGTGGTTGTACAAAAGTCCCGTTTTGATGCAATTATTAAAGCTAAACCGAGCTATACTCGTATTTCCCGTATAGTAATTACACATAGGTATACCTAATTACCTGGACCCCAATAAGAAATTTGGTGTTTCTAATGACATTAACAACCCATTCGGTGCTCTTATTAAAGGTAAAAGAGACTAAAGTCTAATATACATCGGTGCAAACGAAATAGTATTCACCTCGATCCCTTCTAAGGTCTTCATGTGTAAATCCAACGGATCACTGAACTGAACTGTGGCACATGGTAGTAGGTTCACTCGCGGTTAAGGCACGTGCGATCCGCGCCGTACGTCGGGACGTAATGCCAAGCGGTGAGGTAGAGACCTGCGCCCGCGCAAGTTAAGGCGAAGACAGGTGAATGTGTTTACAAAACAGATAGGAGTTTACAAAGTAAAGTTTTACTGCTGTAGACACAACACGTAAAGTATGTTGATATTTTTCAAAGTCAAATAAAATTGAAAGGCAACTTGTTGTAATAAATGTTTTGATTTTGTAAGCAAGTATATAATATTTTTCGCACCATAATCAGTTGTTAATTTTTATTTTTATTTCATTCCAAATAGATCATTTCTTTTCTTTTACTTTCAAAACACAATTAAGTTGATATGTTAAGCGTAAATAATGTTGAATAAAAAATATAAAGTAGATTTTGAAAATTATTATTTTTGATAAGAATTTAGGCATACTTTTTTGCCCATCTTACAATGATGGAGGTTTCGCATTTCACAATATTTGCTTAACAAAAAGTAACTAGGCACTTATCTCAGTCAAATAAGTATAATATGAACTTCCCGGGAGGGTTTTTGACTGTTTAAAAATCTTTTCTATCAAAAAAAAAATTTATGAGGAGGAAATAATCCAATCTAATTTTACTTTATTTCATAAAGTTTTAACTATATGCACTATTAACACAATATGGTTCATTGTGTCAATATTTACTATAAACATTGATCGTGTACTAAAGAGAAAATAAATAATGCACTCTCAGATAGGGTATGTCTTCCCCTTAAGAGGATGCATCGCTACGGCTATAGCTGGCAGTAGGTATAGCGACGCGGAAGTGGCCAGGGCCCGGGCACCGGTTCACTCGTCTGTGTCTGAGCCATTCGATGGCTCAGCCATCTGTGACCCGGCCATGGAACCGCTCAAGATTTACTTGAGCTATAGTTAAGCTTTTAAAGGAAATGGCATGAGAGTTTCGTCCGATATTGAATTGAGAGTAATATAATGATAGATTGGAGCAATGTTTTTTAATTTTTTAATATCATGATTGTTTTGTTCGATATTTATTTACTAGGGAACCACCCTCGCTAAGGTAAATTTTACGTAAATTTTCTTGAGTAAGTAGAGAGCTACTTAATAATAGTTAGAGACTTAATAGTTACATAACTATTTAAAAAAAACGCATCAAAATCCATTGCGTAGTTTTAAAGGTTTAAGCATACATAACATAGGACATAGGCACAACTTTGTTTAACACTATCCAATGATAGTAAAGGAAGAGTAATAATAGCTATTATATCAATACATTTGATTAAGTAACTAGGTATTGAAGAGGCATATAAATTGGTTTTTCTAGCGCAAACAATCACTATGGGGAATCTGTTAATGAATTAGCGAATTTGCCGATGAATTTATAAACTACACATCGCAAAGACTGTTATTATTACGAAGTAAGTTGCTTTTCAGTTCTTATAAAGTATAGTCTGAACTTATATAACGCCTAATTGAAAAAAGTACCTACCTCAAATTAGGCATGATAAATTTAGCTCAAAATATGCTCTCCGAAACGACGCTAGTAACAAGTGGGTTAAGAACTTATAAGAGATGAACTATGAGAGTAAGGGAACAGAGAGTGCACTTGTGTTTGCGCGCTCACTTGTGCACTATAATATGTCCTGCGCACTTGACTGGTCTCAATTGAGATCGGCCGCCATGGCCGAAATCGGTCGGACGCCTTATTATTAGTAGTAACATTTTGCGCGGATCGGCTGACTTGGTACATACAATAGGCGCAACTACACTAGCAATTAACGGAGTTCTATACAAAAAAGTATCGATTCCGTTACGACCATCCGCATTTCAGTCTAATTATAATAATACGCGTGGATAGGCGACATGCTTGAGTAGCAAATACAAATGGCGTTTAGCGCTGGACGACAAGGCATTAACATAAAGACACCTGTTGTGAAACCTTTTTAGCATTTACTAAGAAAAAAATGAATATAATACATGTTCATCACATAAATATTGTCCAGAGTGGGAATCGAACCCATAACTCTTGGAACCGTAGCCACGGTCACTAACCACAGTTCCACCGGGCTTGTCAATATTTTCATTTATTATTTCATGTTTTCCCTCCCTCCTATAATCCTGAGACGGGGCGTGTAACGACATTTATTCAGGCCTTCCGGCTGAGGTCAAAAGACCCAATAGGGTCTATTGTGCTTTAGAAAACTGAAACTGACCGGGATATTTACCATGTTGTTTGTCTTAATAAGCGCCCAACTGGTTAGTTGATCCGTGATCATGGTGCTTGCAACAGTGCCGAAATATGGGGAGCGCAATAAAACAAAACAACATGATTAATATTCTAGGAGTGAGAGCCATCCGCTTCCCCCGCCAGTCTGGGGATGACGACGAGGTTACTTCAAGCCATCATCGTATGTCAGTAAGCAAAAAAAAAGATTTGTTCATTTTACTATCGCATGTATTGTCAAATAATTATGTTATGTTGTGTTACATTTAATTGTAACCAATAATCATTCTATTGGATATTATTTTAGTATATTTTATTTCTAAGAATCCACCATAATTTAATATTTGTTAACAGTTTGAAAAGCGTTGCATCATAGGAAGTGGCATTGAGCGGAAAGAGCGGTGATTGTAAATAAATTAATCGGAAATGGTAATTTGCAACGGAACCTGTGACGTATAAACATGGAGTTAGATAGATGATGAGCCCGAATACAGAAATTATAATTATTTTCCATACATGACACATAATGACTTTTTGGCTTATACTTAGACGATTAAGCAAGTTCTGAATTTTAAATTTGTTTGCAAACTTACACAGGATTACACTCTTCAGTGGCGCCACCTGCGGTGACAAACAACGAATGCTAGTGCTCATTGGCCTTATCAAATTAATAGAAAGACCAAACTTACTATTACTTGAACGCCTGTAAGTTCATAGTTGATAATTGGTCTCTTCGTGCACATTGCTATGCGCAAAGCTATAGGCACTATCCAACAATGAAACGTTCAAGGTAACGTTCAAGGACGAAAACGTAAATTAAATATTTACGTTTTCAGTACAATAAATAGGTGAATATCACGAAACCGACTGTGGGAATCAAATATGTTACTCTTAGCATTAAAGACACAACTTGCGTCTAATAATAATGTGAGCATTTGTGTTTGTAGTAATAATAATCAACGATTCTGATATCCAATACAAGTGTTACTTAAGCTTATCTCGGGTCGGGATTAGATTAATGTAAGTATGGGCCGTGTTAAACATATTGTGGTTTGCCTACAATAAAAACTTACTTAGACCACCTCGTTGGACTGTTGGTACATGCTTAAGGACCGAGAGGTCTCCGGTTCGAGTCAGGGATCGGGCTTAATTTTTGTGAGTT
This sequence comes from Maruca vitrata, assembly GCA_039566165.1. Classification (NCBI taxonomy): domain Eukaryota; kingdom Metazoa; phylum Arthropoda; class Insecta; order Lepidoptera; family Crambidae; genus Maruca; species Maruca vitrata. Next base: position 2,083,803 of record CM076938.1, on the reverse strand, counting down.
TTTTGAATAGGTGATTTGAATGTGTGAGTTTATAGAATTGCGATTGACCGCCATGACCGAATTTGGTTGGACGCCTTACTTTTAATGTTTTTAGTGTTATATTGGCCTTCAGGATGATTGCGATAGTCTGAATAGGTCAGTCACTTTGACCATACTACAAGCTCTGTTATGAGTTAGCTTTCGACCAAGATTGGTGTAACCCAGTCGAAACTTCGGGCAGTAAGTAGCTATGTATTTGCTACTCCCAATATCGCGTGCAGACCCATAAAGAATAATATTAAGCTCTGTTTAGTTTGGGGTTAAAAAGCCGTACATCTATGAGTATAGTACAGGATTTTCTTAGTTTGCGGTTCGATACCCGTGTGTGTCAAATATGATGACTATACTAAGATCATTGGGCCACAACGCTCCCTTCCGTCCGTGACCTCCGGACCTGCGGCGCAAATGTCGATGCGTTCTCAGCTGCGTTAAGGTTGCCAACTTATTTCACAAGAAATAAAGTATATTCAGGTCGGTAAAGAATAAACAGCATCTTAGGAAAATGAATTATTTTACAGTATAAAGTATAATTGAGGGAATAACAGTATAATCCTACTAATAATATTAATGCGAAAGAGTGTGATATATGGATATTTGTTACTCTTTCACGCAAATCCTACTGAGCTGAATACTCAGAATAACGTCATATAGGCTTTTTATCCCGGAGCTCCCCCGGGATTGGTTCCTAATATTGATCATAGGGTTTCCACGCGGAAGAAGTCGCGGGCGGCCTCTAGTACTGTATAAATAAATAAATAAATATCTTGGAAATTTCCACACACGGTCATCTGACCCCAAACTAAGCAGAGCTTGTTAGAAACTGATATGTATATAATATATGTATATTTATAAATACATACTTAAATACATATTCACACCCAGACACGGAACAAACACCGATGTTCATCACACAAATATTTGTCCCGAGTGGGAATCGAACCCACGACTCTTGGAACCGCTAGCCAGGGTCACTAACCACTGTTCCACCGAGCCAGTCAAACAGCATAGTTGGTAACCCTAGGTGAGGTGCAGAGGTCGAGCGCATCTCGTGCGCAAGCGCACTGGCTCGCGCAAAGTGTTTGCCATAAGGTTAGCTGGTTGAGAGGTATGATTAGGTGACATTTTGGATTTTCTCGATCCAATCATCATCATCATCAGCCCATATAAGTCCCCATTTATACGATAATTCGACGCATTAACTAACTAACTGTATAGATTGGCGCAGCGACCCAAAACAAGTAAAGGAAAAATATTCAGGAATCCTGCACACCTACGAAGAAATTGTTAGGTTGTGTAGTCGACCAACCCGTACTTGGCCAACGTGGTTGACTAAGGCAGTAGGGACTACACAACCTAAGAATTTCTTCGTAGGTGTGCAGGTTTTGTTGGGCACGGGCCTACCCTAAACTAGGGCGATAAGACCTTAGTCAACCACGCTGGCCAAGTGCGGATTGATTGACTACACGTACTAAGTATTTCTTCGTAGGTGTGCAGGTTTCCTCACGATGTTTTCCTTCATCGTAAAAGCGTCGAATAATCGTATGTCATATGAATTTCAAATTTGAATTGGCGACCTCTCACATGGCAAGCAACATCCTTAACCACTCGGCCTTCGAACCTTTTTTAATTTTATTTATTTATTTATTTATTAATTTTTTTTTTTTTATTTATTTTAGGAAGATCAGGATTTACATTATTCACATAGGATAATAATAATAACAATTAAGAAATCACTTATAGATCCTCACAGATAAAAATATATTTTGTCTGATTCTGTGGAATAGTAGTTAGTGACCCAGAGTCACTACCTACGGTTCCAAGAGTCGTGGGTTCAATGTAACAAGTAACACTTGCCACGCTTAAACAACTGTACCAATGAAATGATATCTTTATCAGGCACACACACATTTTCATCTTAGTAGACAAACTCTAGGTATTTTACCCTAAAGTGATTATGGCAATAATACATAGATACAATACTTATATCAGAACAGAGTGTGATACCTATGTACGGCTATGTATGAAGTAATAAAATACATAATCTGTATGTATAGTGTACCTTAAAAATCCTTCCAGCAATCGAACCCAGGACTTTGCGCAACCAACCGAGTAATCCTCTAAGCTATCGATCAGTGTTCCGTGATTGATGATATCACGTATATTACGGTCAAAGCCTTAATCCCGTATCCCGCTATTCAATTGTGCTGCCGAGCCCCACCCGCCAGGGGGCGCTCTTACTGTGTTGCCAGCGTAAAAATATACCACTAAATTTAGTAAAATATAAAATACTAGCTCAATTCCCATGGTAATATCTTTTTTCTGTGTGACGTGCGATGGCTGGTATGTAGTAACAAAATACATGATCTGTATAGTGTACCTTAAAAATCCTCCCAGCAATCGAACCCAGGACTTTGCGCAACCAACCGAGTAATCCTCTAAGCTATCGATCAGTGTTCCGTGATTGATGATATCACGTATATTACGGTCAAAGCCTTAATCCCGTATCCCGCTATTCAATTGTGCTGCCGAGCCCCACCCGCCAGGGGGCGCTCTTACTGTGTTGCCAGCGTAAAAAATACCACTCAATTTAGTAAAATATAAAATACTAGCTCAATTCCCATGGTAATATCTTTTTGCTGTGTGACGTGCGATGGCTCGAATACATACTTAATGGGGTTTTAGTTACGTGAAGCTAAGAATTTTGTGTTAATAATTCTAAACGTGGCTGTGGTTGAGAAAGACTTCGCTAGTTTGGATATGAGCTGGTTGTCTTTTGAATTTTGCTCACAACGACGTAAATATATTTTTTTTTTAAATAAGAAGGCGTCCAACCGATTTCGGCCATGGCGGCCGGTCTCAATGGAGATTAGCTAACTGAGGAGGAGATATTATTGTGCACAAATGTACGAGTAAACACAAGTGCACTCTCTGTTCCCTTACCCTCATAGTTCGGTGAGCCGGCAATCCGACATGACCGTTGAGAGATCACGAGCAGGACCACCGGCTTAACGTGCTTTCAGAGACACGGGCGGGCATACGCCAACTTCCTGACTCCGGCCTGTGTAAATTCATAACAGAAAAATTCACAGAAATTTTGCCCGACCCCGGAATTGAGCTATTGACTAGCCTAGCCTAGACTTGCTACCAATTGACCAACGAGGAAGTCAATACGATATTGAATGATCACATACAATGAAAAATGTAATGTAGATTTTAAGATCTAATATTGTGAGCTATGTTTTCTTTTTTTAATGTTTTAATTTTAATGATTTTTTAGGGCAAAACATTAACTTCTTTCTCTTTCTACAGGGAATACCCGTGGGGAAGTCATCCTCAAAAGCTGGCAACACGGCCCCTTGCTATGCGCACGCGCTCCGCGTCGTGACTGGACGGATTTTTTGTTGCATTTACTATGACATCACGCCGGTATCTATTAGATCTTGAACGCATTGGATATGTTACAATAACAGCCATATAGCCGATTTGTTTGGGTGGATGTAATCATGCTTTGATGCCCTAACAAAAAACATGATCGACAGTTGAAGCTTTTTGAGCCAGAAACCACAACAGCTGGCTAATAATATATCACTACATAGTATAAAGAAAAGTCGCTTCCATCGTCTGTCTGTCCCTATGTATGCAAATCTTTGAAACTACACAACAGATTTTGATGCGGTTTTTTTTATAGATAGGGTTATTTAAGAGGAAGGTTTTTATGTATAATATACCCGAAGCGACGCGAGGGCGGGTCCCTTGTTCATATTACATATAATAGTAAGTAATAAAGTTGTATTAAAGTGGCAAGTCAAAAGTTTTGAGAATTCCGTCTGTCGTGCTTTTACGCCAAAACTACTTAAACTATTAAATGGCCTGGGAAAGCTCATAATCATACGCGAGTATACAACTACATAATACAACTTCCACGCAGACGGGAAGAAATATATTTCCGACCATGAAGTATTTCAATCAGTATTATTATATACCTCAATACTTATTAAAATACCTTTATATATCTTTAGGCCATAGCACTTCTTCTATGGTTGTTGCTTCAGACAAGTGGGTGGCCAATATTTGCATACAATGGCATTATAATAATTGCTTGCCTAATGGTGTGCAGGCGAATCACAAAGTGGGTTGCGGGAAACATGCACTTTTGTTTTTAGACATTTGAGAAAATCATAGTCTGTGTCTTTTCTTAGGATCAATAATCTTGGCTTACTCAAATGATGATGAAATGATCTTAGGAAAGGTCAGTCAGGGGATACCAGTCACTCACAACTATCTGTCCGGTGGTTGGAGAATGATATACGGGTAAGCGACACCGGCCCCTCGAGCTACCATCGACTCAGTCCAAATCATCCGAGGCGATAGTATCCTTCCTCCCCTTTTCCTTCCCCCGTCATATATCCTTGCTACTCGTGGGAACGCAATGACCTTGTTAAAACAATGTTCAAGGCAGAATGGCGGCGACGTGGTCCACAACCTGTCACGTCACGTTTCCCACAGAGGTGAAAAGTGTATCGCTGGAAGTGATCTCTGCCTACCCCTCTGGGAAAAAGGCGTGATTTTATGTATGTATGTATGTACGCTCAACAGACAAACAGAGAGATTTACTACAGCATTATACTACTCATAAGTAAATAGATTTATCAGACAACATAACATAAATTGTTCTAATCTCGTGGTAAGTCAGTCAAATACAGTAGGAAACGCAATATACCCATATTACCCATAGTTTGTTCGTACATCTAGTGGCGCCAATGTGGCGTCCTAATAAGGCATTAAGATCTGATGACTACAAGTACAATACAGCTTTTGCTGCTGATCAAACTTACACAACCCACGAGTATCGTGCAATTGATTGGCAGAACAGTTAATTAATTGTTTCAGATTCTTGTTAAACCAATAAAGATTATAATAATTACGTATCAAAAGAACTGCCAAAGATTATCGCGACCTATTAAGTCAAACAATTCAATTGTATTGTGATTCGCATAGAATTCGGCCTTCGATAATCAGTCGGCAGGTTGAAAATTAAATTCAACATCCATTGCGTAACCTGCATAACTCCACGTCAACTCTCAAAGGAGAAACACCAATGGTTAGTAAGCTATTCGAAGAATTCAATATTAGCAATAGCTCGTCATCTCTAATACTTGCGTTACTTGTTTGCTTGTAATTGAAATATGAACTTTATCGGTAACATCTTAGAGTGCACTTTTCATGGTGGAAACGAGAAAAGTTGATGTGGGCTTGGTTATTGCACAAGTGTATTGGGGTCACAGAATAAATAAATAACTTGAATGAATGTGGGATGTGGCTTTACTGAGAGCGAGGCGTGAGAAGCGTATTTGATGTGCCATAAACATCACGATATCGGCCAGAAGACGTCCACTATTGGACATAAGCCTCCCTCAATGATTTTCACAGCGATCGGAGCATATGGTGGTGACCATTTTATCGGTTCATTTTGTATAGGGCCTACGCTGCATCTTCCGGTCCATGGTCTTCCCAAGCAGAAAGGTTCTATTTATTGCCCCAACTTTAAGCAATGAGGTGTTCCCAAATTCAAATACCACTGTTTGAGAGGTTTCTGCGTAGGATTATTTATGTGGTGGTATTAGAATCACACTGATCACATAATGACGACCAGTGCCGATGGCTTTTTGTATCGAGCATTGGAATTGACGCAACCCGTCAGCAAAACTGTAAAACCCTACCTACGAGTATATCTGTCAACGCAGATAGTCAGCAATTGATCAACGCGATTCAAGAACCAGCATCAGTGGTACAAAATCATCTAGTTTTTGTACTCGAAAATAATTAAATAAGTAACGTTGTAGTACCTACACTAGATGTGTCTGATCAAAATTATCGATATTTCCAACCTGACGTAGAATTCTAGAAATAGGTTAGTCAGGACAAGTCCAGATATCGTCGAGAAGTTTTATGCTGTGATTAAGGTTACATAAAATCCTATCGCTCTGAGTCTAATCCGAGATAGAGGTGGCGAAAGGATATATTTATATCCTTGTGCTCTCAGTGAAGCCCCGGTCTAAAGCAGTTGCATACCAGCATTCGTTGCAATATCAGCACAATCATTTCCCGCTACGCTACGAGAAAAAATCTCTGCACATATTTTCATTTGAACCGTTTTCGTAGTGTAATTTTCGTTCGGAAACAGTTTTCTTCGCACTACGAAGCGGGAAATATTTATATCAGATTTATTACGGTTCGGTATGAATATTTCTTTTGTTGGATTAAAATAAGGTGTCACACGTTTTTTTCCACTTTTCCCACTGTTCCCGCTTTGATTTTGGTGTCGGTGGCAGATCTCAATGAAGATCAGCCACCTGATTCATTGAGAGATCAGGCGCGGGACCACCGGCTTAACTTGCTTACCGAATCCGAGTAATTGCTTAAAAGAAAAGCACGCATATTTGACCCGGCTCGGGATATGAACCCAGGATTTCTTGTTTCTTTAAACTAACAGAGTGTACATCAATTTATTTTTGCGTTTTTCCTTGCACACTAAATGTTCTGACTGATCTCCGCTAAGATCATCCGCCGTATCCGAAATTGGTAGGAAACCTTAATGCAAGTTTTTGAACTTGATTTATTTAAGTAGCATCGATGCAGTCCCATTGATGACGTAATCGTTTCATTAAGCTAATTGTCTCAAATTACATAATTCACATAATTCGTACAACCATTGAATACGAGAAAGTGCCAAACGAATCTCACCTATTCGAGACGGATAATGGTATATTTTGGTAGAAAATAATAGCCGGTGTGGTAGAAAAAATATGATGGTAAATAGTCCATTGTGTTAGGTGTCGTCGGGTGGGAAACTTTCTATGTAACAATTAGCGACGGTCTGGGCGTTTTTAGACGAAAAAGTCACTTCCGAGTATGTAAGGGAAAATGTACGATGTAGATTTCATCTGCTTTTACTAATGGGTCCTATAAATCTTCAAATACTAGATTCCTTGAATGTAAGCAGATTGGCTGTTGTTCTGCTAGTTTAAAGCTATAAAAGGAGGCTCAGAATGGTTTATCTTGGATTAGAATAACAGATGTTATTCTAAATATTAGTCTTTATGGGTCTACACGCGTCATTAGGAGTAGCAAATACATACCTAAGTAAGTAGCAGTAGGGGGCAGTAAGTAGCTATGTATTTGCTACTCCTCATAACGCGTGTAGACTTTGGGTCTACTACACGCGTTGTAGCGTTGCAGGCCTAATATTAAAACTTAGTGTAATGGAACGCGAAAGTCTACATAATATTCATCTGTTATTCCTTGAAGTTACATCAGAAGATTCCCTGTTGGTTTGCAGGTGTCAAACTTCATCGATGGAGTAAAAACCTTCCTTACGATAGCTATAATCTCAAGAGGATGACTAAGAAGACGATAAAGGAGAACCACCATTTTGGGCCCAACGTTACAGGATTAAATTATATATCAAAAAATCGGTCTATTTTTGTAAGTTAACTTATAGAAATCTTAGCCAAAACAGCAATGGCCAACAGGGAAAAAAGCAGATTTTTTTTATTTTCCTTATATTACTGGTTTTGTAAACGTTCATTTATATTATTTATTAATAACGTAGCTATCTTCGCAAACGTGATACAGAAATCTATCCATAGAGTATAGTAAACAGAATCTACTTATGACATTGATCGATTTGATTGATGTCGAATAATAATTAAAATGTTTTATTATTTATCATATTTAATTAGTACGTATCCGAAATACTATTATTCGGAGACGTACCGGAGTCACGGACATTACATCGATTGTGACGAAATTGAAGTGGAGACGGGCCGGACATATGTGCAAAAGAGAGGATGGCAGATAGGCACGCAGAATTGCCGAATGGAGACCTAGACTCGGACGGAGAAACTTTGGGAAACCACCTATGCGCTGGGCCGACGATATCACAAAAATATTGGGCAAGACTTGGATGCGAGCAGCAAAAGACCGGGTCAAATGGAAAGCACATGAAGAGGCCTATACCCAACAATGGGTGATACAGGGCTGAAGAAGAAGAAGATGAGATGAGAAGAAGATTTTTAGATGTATTATGATGATAAGGATGAATAAAATAATTTATTATTATTTTGTAATGACCTGCTTTTGTTACATTTATTTTTTTATACTGAACTGCTCTGTCCAGCCATAAGCAAATATGCATTTAGAGTTACCTAGTTCATTATTCACTTTAATGAAATATCTAATAAATTGGTTTTATAGTTGACTGGCTCGATGGAGCAGTTGCTAGTGATTCTGGCTTCTAAACCAAGGGTCATGGGTTCGAATCCCACCCAGGATAAATGAGGAGGAGACTGACACCCAGGAGAATGTCTAAGATATAAGACTTTGACTTCATAAGTCGAATGATTGCAATATCCATAGATTTATTCTCATTACCTACTATGTAGCGTGCTTGCGTGTGTGCGCGGTGCAGTGGGGCGCAGGGTTGACCGGGCATTGCGCCGTCAACGACGCTTGGGAATATATATGTTGTTAATATTCTATTATTAATATTCAGAATTACCCAACAACTTAACAAATCACAAAATCATATTTCACGGACATATGCAAGGTTCCCTGACCAATATAGATGACATATAGCCTATGTCTTGATACCATTTTACCACTTTATCTGTACTGTTGGATAGGTTGTATACAATCTGTAATGCAAAACTTAAAAAAGAAACACCCTACAAGCTTTCTTTCATAATAGAAAAACAGATAACCTCAAAAATATTCACTGTATTTTAGTATTTTTAGTGATTTGGCCATTGCGGATCAACATGAAAATTCGTCTCATGGAAACCTTTTATATGCTTTGTCTGATGGCCAACTTTCAGCTTTGTAACGTTGGGCCCAAGTTTGTATGGAATCGGGTGTTCTCCTTTGGTACCATCTGGAAATAGACGGGCTCAATGGCGTATGTAGTAAAGCCCCGGTCCCTTACACAGAGAATCGTAGTTCGATCTCCACCCGCGACAAAAATTTTATGTGATGAACATCAGTGTTTGATCCGTGTCTGGGTGCCATATTATTAAGTATTTAGTATATTCGTGTATCCTGCTGTTGATTCTGATTTCTGTAACACAAGTGCTTAAGCTATTTACCATAGGTCATAAATGTATGTGATGTTGTGTAATATTTATTTATTTATTTTATACTTAAGTGACACTTTTACATAGTGACATATTAGGAACCAAGTTGGAAAGTAGTTTTTTATGTAGGTAATGTTGTTTATGTAGAATAGTAATAGTAAAATGCAGATAATGTGTCCAGACAGCTGTCAGTAGACAAGTGCTACGTAATGTGGGTATTTAGCTGTGGTGTTTCGTAGAGTCGTTTTAACTGTCGATGTCTTGGTTTACTAGCGCTAGAGTTAATTTTGTCCATTTATACTATATTATATTCTGATTTACTATAATAGAAGTCGTATAATATATTTTGACGTTTCATTTGAGTCTTAAATATGTACTCAAACAAATACAAATTCAAACTTGTCAGTAAGTTGAGTAAGAGCCTTAACCTTAACAAAATAAAATATTACGATGTTATCAATCTATTATGACTTTAAAACGTGTAGTTTATGTGTATGTGAGATACTATTTACGTAGCTAAATTCATTTGTGGAAATCCTGCAATGCCGTTTTGGTAACAGCAACGCCGTTGCGTAATTATTTACACAAGAAACATTAAAAACTAAGTCAAAGTATTCATAGTCTGTAAGCGAATAAATAATGTGAACTAAGAGTGATCTAACGTATAACGTAACGTATAACGTATAACGATATGAAATTGATCTTATGTGGTATTGATATGATTAAATAATAAAAAAAATTAAAACGGCGCTCGCTCCCACAACACTGCCGCCGACCATCAAATAAGGAAAAGGGCTCCTTAAAGGAATGAAAGTGGTCCTGCCTTGTGCGTCTGCGCAGTTGGGCAACGTCAGCAAACATGACGGGTTGTTGACCACTGGACAAAGCGCGGAAGAGTGCCGGTTCGAACCCCGGCGAGCACGTTTTAGGTGCCACTAAAATACTAGCTTTAACACTTGTATACACGATTGTGAGGTACCTCCGATCCAAATTCGAAACGATTTCTATGGTTACTTTAAGCCGTCATGGTTACACACATTAGAAAACTGAATATTTACCATGTTTTGATGTTGGTTGATCTGTGATTATGGCGCTTGCAACAGTACCGAAATATCGGGATCTCGTCAAAATAAGAAAACATGGTAAAGTATCCGCAGCATATTCAGATATAATATTTATATGGTAATTTAGAGGGTATTTTCTCTTACTGAATACGATGATGGCTTGGATTAGCCTCGTCATCATCACTGGACGTGTGGGGGAGCTCTGACCTCTAAATTTAGAGCGTGTAAATACTCAATTCTTCTCCGAACCATATTTCTTGCCTATAGCGTAATCGGTTAAAAAGTAGCCTATGTCACAGATAATATAACAATACTATGTCGTTTATACTATCTGTGTACCAAATTTCATTTAACATAGGTAGCTTGAACGCTTAAGCGCAACAAACAAACATACCTACTTTCGCTTTAACAGTATTAGTAGGGATGCAGTAATGTCGTCAGATATTTGTAACTAGTGATGTGCCTACAATATTCTTAGTATACCTCTTGAATGTATTTGCAGAAATTAACTCTAAGAATTCGATCTTGGAATTCGCTTGCTATTTCATACGCATTTCGGCATTTTGCCTTTTGCCTAATTGGATGTTGTTCTAGTAGTTAAAACAAAAGTAAAACGTAATTACAACTCCGTAAGACAATGTACCATTAAATTATGATAATGGCAGTCGGTGGATATGGATGCCGAGTTATTTTTGGACAGGGTTGCCATTTAAAAATTGCATTAATATTTAACAGTTTCGAATGAGGTTTGAATTTAATTTTGGTGTACATTTTTTAGTTACTTTTAGTGACCATTCCGTTTTTTTTATTAGGTATTCTGTAGTAGATGTATGTATATTCAACATTATCTTTATGATTATAAAAATTATAAAATTAGCAAATACAATTTTGCTATTTTTTTTTTTTTTATAAAAGGCTAACAAGATGACCTCACTCCACCTGATGGTAAGCGGAAGTGAGATCCAAATATGAGGTCGACAGGCACAATAGATCGTATTGAGCCTGTCGCACTAACCCTGAAGGCCTGCTTAAATGCCGTTTCACGCCCCGCCTGAAGAGCCCGGGATCATAGGAGGGAGGGAAAACATGAGCTGGAAGGGCATTCCATGCCTTAATGGCACGGGGCAGAAATGAGGAGCTAAACCTCTTAGTCCGAGCCACCAGCGCCTGCATTGTATGTGGATGGCAGCGCTGTCCTGCACGTGTCGTTCGGGAGTGGAAAGGGGAGGGAGGGACTAGCTGGAATAGCTCTTCAGAGCATTCCCCATTATAGAGACGGTAGAGAACACTTAGACCGGCAATGTCTCTACGTAGCTGGAGAGGCTCTATGGTTTCGGACACCTCTACATCACCGACAATACGGATAGCACGTCGCTGCAACCTATCGAGGGCGTCGAGCAAGTATTTTGCGGAGCCATCCCAGAGGTGACAGTAATATTCCACACATGGGCGAACTTGTGCCTTATAAAGAAGGCAGAGTTGCACCGGTGTGAAAAATCGCCGCACTCTGTTCAGGATCCCCAGTTTGCGGGAGGCTGTTCTAATGACGCTCTCGATGTAATCCCGCTGGTTCAGGTCGCGGCGAACATCCATACGGTATATATGTTATGGACCAAATGATAAATTGGGCATTATTCATACTGCCCGGTCCATATGAAAAATGCCCAATATGAGAGTGCAATTCAATAATAATTATTCAAATAATCACTTTGACCGGGCATTATACATAATGTTTATCACCTTTTGGGCAAAGTAATACAAACATATTATGTAGAAAAAACTTTAATCGTTATTATCATTTGATATACAATAGAATACAATATATATAAAAACTATTTACGCCTCTAAAAAATATTGTGGCGTGAAAAAATTGTCATAACAAGAGTGGGTAATGGACATAATTTGGCGGCGTAACTTGTAAGATACGCTATTATTCATAATTGCAATATAAATAATGGCGTTTACACCCAAAATAGGTGAACACATGAGTGTCATTATTATTGTTAGTATTGATGCGCGGGGGGATTAAGTTTACGGAGACATTGGCTATTTATTGTTTTTCCTCGTTTTGGCATTTTAAATCAAAGTCCAAACACAAAGTAAAATCAACGTTCAATAACGCGTCAAAGTCAACGTAACGGTCACAAAAAATAATAAATACACGGAGGAACATACCTAAGCGCACATGTACGAAAATGGCTGAATACATAGATAAATGTATGGTCAATACACAGCAGCGGGGGTTACGAATGATAAAATTAATCGAATTACGAAAAAATATAAGTAAAGTTTCCCATAATACTTAAAATATTCATCCCATTCTAAAAATACGCAGTGAGTATTACCCATTACGTCACTATGAATACGTGTCAAACGGCGTAACTTTGTAAAAAGCTTAATACAGAGTGGAAATTTTACGTTTTCTTTTATTATTAAATTATTTTAAAGCACAAAAGACAATTATTTACCTCAAATTACGCACAACTATCATATTGCCCAATAATCACATATCCATATAATAATGCCCGGGCATTGTGATAAATAATGAAGTTTAAATAATAATTAATCACTTGGCCCGATAGGGCTAGACATTATACATAATGCTCGGGCATTATTAATAATGCTCGCATTAATCACTTGGTCCATAACATATATACTAATGGCTCGGTGGAACAGTGGTTAGTGACTCAGGTTCATAACCTACGGTTCCAAGAGTCGTGGGTTCGATTCCCACTCGGGACAAATATTTGTGTGACGAACATGGGTGTTTGTTCCGTGTCTGGGTGTATTATTAAATATATTTAAGTTCATTTGTGTATTCACAGTTGATCCTGATTTCCGTAACACAAGTGCTTAAGCCACTTACCACGGGATCAGATCAATGTATGTGATGTTGTGTAATATTTATTTATTTATTTATTTATGACACTATATGATATTTCCTATTGTACTGGCGCTTTAATTTCAGTAGTTTTCTTTGTGGTTCGATTGCCAAATAAATATTATCTATACTATACCTACTAATATTATAAAAGAGTGAAGTTTGTGTGTTTGTATATTTGTAAAATTGTAAGGGGTTATTTCGGGATCTAATAAACTTATTTTAAAAATAGAAAGCCACTTGCTGAGTGTCATCTAGACACGCGGTAGCGTGTCAAGCCAAGGTTCAAGAAACAGAACTGGCGAGCCGCACCGTGTGTAATATTACACGAACCATTTGGAACCACTTTTGAACCCCTCATAAATCAAAAACTATTTCACATAAACATATCAAATTTGGCTCATATATTGTGACTTGCGAGATAAATATGTGTTCTAAATTTCATAAGCTTATCTCAAACAGTTATTTAGATATTAATGTCCAAAAATCCTCATTTTTATCATTGACTGACTGACAGATCAAAATTCTAACCCAGTTCCAAATGACCTAGAGAGTTAAAATTTGGTATGCAGATAGGTAATTACATGAATACAAAGGAATAAATATAAAACTGGCAATTTTTTAATAATTAGGTTAGGTTCTAGTATGAACGCTTAACATAAATACCTAATTAGTGCCTAATCACGCCTATATACCGGGGAAGGCAGAGTACTAAGTATATATTTAGGTATACTTACTTATTTACAATTAAGAGTAGGTACTTATAGTCGGTTTTCATATTTATTACTTAGGGTAGGTACCTACTTTATTAACTGGGATTAATTATTATTTTTATATTTAGCGCCCATCAATAGTATAAAATTATTACCTACTCATAATATTTCAAAGGTACAAGAAAATATAGAAAATAAAACTCAGAAGAAAATTATACCCCGTAAACGTAGGAAAATACAGTAACTGATTCAATTGTTTTATATTTATAAAGTCTAGTTTTAGTTTTAAATTTGTCCTTTTCAAAGGACCCACGGCGTTACGATGATATATACTTTTCTACAAAAAGTAATGATATCCAATCAAAAACATAAATGTGAAATGAGAGCCAAGTTCAATATTATGATAATTGCCTTGGTTGACTTCAACGACAAAAGAAGTGAGATCTAAATGGTTTTAGTTCAATGGTCAACCCTGAAATTTATTTATAAGTAACACTATAACATACCTATCATATCTTCATATAACATAAGATAATGTATGGTGGTAGCCTATGAAGGTCTGTCTTGGCTAGTTTCTATAAACCTACCAACGTATTATTATGTTCGCTCGCTAGTTTCTACCAACAATCCAAATTTTCGGAATTATAAAATAAAAACCGACAAATACTTGTAGGCTTAGAACTTGCGACGGCTATAATTCATATATGAAAACTAGCCAAGACAGACCTTCATAGGCTACCACCATATATTATCTTATGTTATAAGAAGATATGATAGGTATGTTATAGTGTTACTTATAAATAAATTTCAGGGTTGACCATTGAACTTGGCACCCATTTAGATCTCACTTCTTTTGTCGTTGAAGTCAACAACCAAGGCAATTATCATAATATTGAACTTGGCTCTCATTTCACATTTATGTTTTTGATTGGATAGATTATACAAAAAAAAGAACGAAAAATAAAAAAGCTTTTACGTGGTAAATAGTCGGTTTTGCAATGTAAATCAAAGAAAAAACTGTTGATTGAAAGCGTTTCTTACGAACGCTGCCTTAACTATGAAAGACACGAAGGTTTTTATTTTAAAACTAGTGACCCGCCCTCGCTTCGCTTAAGTTATATTATACATGGCTGTGCCAGCGACTTCGTTCGCGTTTCCCCCGTTTTTTACACATTTTCCATTGTATCTTGGTCGCAGTGTGATGTTATATAGCCTAAAGCCTTCCTCGATAAATGGTCTATACAACGCAAAAAGATTTATTCAAATCGAACCTGTAGTTTCTGAGATTAGCGCGTTCAAACAAACAAACAAACTCTTCAGCTCAAAAAAATCGCATCAATATCCGTTGTGTAGTTCGCAGACGCAGGAAGCGACTTTCCTATACTAATAAGGTGTCCGACCGATTTCAGCCATGGCGGCCGATCTCAATTGAGATCAGCCAAGTGCGCAGGACATATAGTGAACAAGTGTGCGCGCAAACACAAGTGCACTCTCTATTCCCTTACTCTCATAATTCGGTGAGACGGCAATCCGACATGACCGATGAGAGATCGGGCGCGGGACCACCGGCTTAACGTGCTTTTCGAGGCACGGGCGTTCAACCGCCAACTTCCTAACTCCGGGCTGAGTAATTTCATTACAGAAAAACTCACACAAATTTTGCGCTACCCCGGATTCGAACCAGGGACCTCTTGGTCCTAACGCAGCACTTGCTACCAATAGACCAATGAGGCAGTTAGGCAGCTTTGTACTATGTAGTGATTTTACCCGAATGGAAGCGAGGGCGGGTCTCTAGTTATTAATAAACCACACTTGGTTAATTTATATATTACTTGAATTCGACCAGTCAATAGGATACCAGTCACAATTATCTGTCCGGTGGTTAGTGAACGGTATGCGGGTAAGTGACCCCGGCTCCTCGAGCTACTATCGACTCAGTCCAAATCATCCGAGGCGATAGTATCCTTCCTCCCCTTTTCCTTCCCCCGTCATATATACTTGCTGCTCGTGGAAACGCAATGACCTTGTTAAAACAATGCACAAGGCAGAATGGCGGCGACGTGGTCCACAACCCGTCACGTCACGTTTCCCCTCAAAGGTGAAAAGTGGATCGCTGGAAGTGATCTCTGCCTACCCCTCTGGGAAAAAGGCGTGATTTTATGTATGTATGTGTTGAATTCGACGTATGTTTGTTATGTTGACTATATTATAAAAATTCATTAATTATTAAAGTACATAAGCAGCTGGTTTTAATGTTGCCCCGCCTAGCAAAAACTAGCAAGTGACATACCGACCAAATGGAATGTCGCGCTTTCCTACAACTCTAGTGGTAGCCGCAACTCCATCGGTCTAGTTGAGAAATCACCTTCTGGTTTCCTAGTAAGGATGCTAAGATACTCTTACTATCGATAAAAATAATGAGAAGTGAGTAATTGAGCATTGGATATTAGAATCTAGGTTATAATAACACTATTTTGTTTATACTATATCAGAGAATACCTTATATTTTGCTGGTATAAGTTTGCCGGACATGAACTCGCAGTAGGCCAAACCGATTTTTTATTTGTTTTTCACCTTTTCAGAAGAGTATTTTTTAGTTAATAATAAAATGAAATGGTCCATAAAAAGAATCAAAGTTACAATAATAAAATAACTTAAACAATAAATATGCTGCCAAAAAGGTTGGCACTCAGCACGGTACTACTACAACTATAATTTATATCGACTATACTAAGTTGTCATCACTATTACTAGTAATTACTTCTATGAATATTTACTTTATTTGCGAGTGCTAACTTAACGCTAAGTTTGTGTAAATCGATTTAATAATTTGTTTCTTTTCAAGAGGTGTTTAGTATCGTGACGTGTGTAAGAATTCGCGTAATTACTCAATAATTAAAGTGATAACTTGTCGTGAAATAATGTTTCCTGAAGCTTATTTTCAGACGTTTTCGCCTTTTAGCCAAATACTGAAAAGGAAGTTGAATATTTGAAAGTGTTGAGTGAAGTTTTAATGACTTTTTAGCCTAAAGCCAGATGTTTGATGCCATGATAGATGGCAAGATGTAGATATGAAGTGTAACTGCTACATGATTGGTGAATATGGACATGTCTGTCAATGTCACGTCAAAAATAACCAATCATGCTGCAGTTGGACCACATCCCTACTATGTTGCTATCTAGGGAATTTCTTATACGCGAAAATTCTTATTCTATATAGAGTTTTATTTGGAATGAATTCAATTAGCGCCCAATTATCAAATTATAGTTTCAATATTAGGCCCGTTAGCATTAACTGTCATACATCATATCATTATTTTTTGTTTCATTAATAAATCATTATTTCTTAATATATTTGAGACACACACACAATACCACACGGTCATCTGACTCTAAACTGAGCAGAGCTTGTACTATTATAAGTACTACTTATGTACATATTCACACCCAACTCGGAACAAACACAAATGAGTCATTACATACTCATTACAACTTTTCTTACACAAAATTTTATGTTTTCAAAAAAAAAATAAGAGTTAAACCTAAAGAAACTATGATCGATGCTAATACTTATTTAGAAGGAGAAAAACAATATTTTCTTCTCTAACGAGTAGAAAGTGTTTTAATGGTGAAAATGATGGAGTAGGCCGTCCTAGGCTGAAAGTGAATCACTTTTGCTTGTAGTTATTTTATCAAGTTCAAAGATATTTATGAATCTTATGTGACTCGCTGTCTCCCTTAAACTGCTACGAGCGTTTTAAGATAAGGGTTTATATAATAATCAGTGTCGCCCGTGTAACGTCTCTGATTATATCTTTGACTTCATGGCATAAAATAAGTATGAGTCAGCTATACGAGCTCTAAGTCCGTAATTTTATGTCATAGCTCTAAGTGTCCACTAGTTCACAGAACAAACTCCTAATAACTGCTGTGTACACTACTTGTCCAGTCCATCTTAGGTTTGTAAACTACATACTTGTCATGATTTGATAGAGATCTGTCTGTAGAATAAAAAATCATAACTCAAACATGGGTAAATTATGGTGGCTAGTTAATTTGTACCTATCATTACGGAGAATGATGCTGTGTCTCAATTTCACAATGGTAATTAAATCACTCAGCCCGGAGTTCGGAAGTTGGCGGTTGAACGCCCGTGCCTCGGAAAGCACGTTAAGCCGGTGGTCCTGCGCCCGATCTCTCATCGGTCATGTCGGATTGCCGTCTCACCGAACTATAAGAGTAACTTGTGCGCTATAATATGTCCTGCGCACTTGACTAATCTCAATTGTGATCGGCCGCCATGGCTGCAATCGGTCGGACGCCTTATTTATTACTAGCTGTGCCCGCGACTTCGTTCGCGTGAACTACAGGATTTTGATTTTTTTTAACTTAAAAGTAGTCGTAGTCCCGTCAAAATCTTTTCTGCCACTTAAGAAGTTAGTCAACCGGAAGAAACATTTAAAACAAAATTATTTTGGTTTTTATCATCATCATCATCTGTTGTTTATCGTGTAGTAATAAATAAGTAGGTATATTACACAACATCACATTAATTGATCTGTGGGGCTACCATGAGTTTAAAACTTACGCGCTCGATATCGCCTACGTAAATATGTCTATGAAAAACTTGTACAGCGCCGCCTGGTGGTTACGCGAAGAACTACAATCGGCCATATGAAAAAAACAACTCGATAGGTTTTTAACGAACGTAAGTTTACGATAGCCAACTCATGGTAGGCCCTCTGATCCTGTGGTAAGAAGCTTTAGCACTTGTTTTTATCAGAACAATGGTATACATTTAAATATTTAAATAGCACAACCAGACACGGAACAAACATCGATATTCATCGCAGAAATATTTGTGCTGAGTGGGAATAGAACCCAAGAAAAGAAAAAAAAAGAAAAGGCCAAGTGCAAGACGGACTCGCACAACGCAATTTATTTTTAAAGTTTACGCAATTCTCTGTACTTGACGTTGCTTTATTCTAAATTTTGAGAATCTGAGTACTTCGCAGATAGTAGTTCCCTTTGCGAGTGTCAAAAATTGGCAGCATAAATGAATGTTTCTTTTGATTGTGTTGGCTCAGGCGAAGGGACAGTAGACCTGAGTATTTGATGTAACTTTCAGTTTGATATTTTCTCCTTGACAAAAATTGACGATGATAAACGGATCCTATAATTATAAGGGGTTCGGTTATTCTTTTCGACGTACGAAATCCTAAAATCTATGTTTATAGTGAACAGCTTCCTCATATTGAATAGATCATCTTCAAGTAATCCTAATTGTTCATCGATCAATGTGAAATAAAGGACGTCCTATTCCAAAGCTAGGTAGCAGTTTATAGTTAGAGAGGAAAAAAGCGTCCATGGCCGAGTGGTTTAGGTATTTGCTTGCTATGCAAGAGGTCGCCACTTCAAACCCTGCCACGTACCACTGTGTTTTTCAAATTTTAAATTCATACCTATGTACGATTATTCCACGCTTTTACTGTGTGCTTGAATCATGTTCTTTCATAATCCCTGGCAAACCCCTCATTTTCTTTTTTCGAATTTTATCCTTTACCAAATTAAATATGCTTATGCTATACTTTTATATTGATTTTCATATTATTTTTTGAACTCAATATTGAATTTGTTCAATTTGATTGAATATTTAATACCCGGTTGGTGCATACAATGTATTAATCGCATTGTGATCATCTCATCATTTTTTCTGATACCAAACCCTTGAGTATTAATATCAATGTATTTTTTGACAACCAACATTCTTCAATTCGGCAATTATGGAAATTTGAATGCTCTCGTTAATTTGACAGCTTAAAAATATGTCAATTAGATGAGACTATTTTGTTAAATTAAAATAGAATAAATTAAGGTAAAAAAATCTTTAAAAACAAGCTTTTATTTAAATGCGCTAAAAAGAAAAAAATAAACTTTTACACTATAACTTTACTGTCAACTTATAACATTTCAAATTCAACATATTTGACACAATTTATATGTTTTAAAAGCTTGTCGCGAGATTTAAGTACTCGTATTTACTTTCTTAGTTTAAAATTTTTAATAGGCAGGTATTTTAAAACTTGCTTTTAAAATTACGAGTAGGTACTTAAATCTCGCGACAAGCTTTTAAAACATATAAATTGTGTCAAATATGTTGAATTTGAAATGTTATAAGTTGACAGTAAAGTTATAGTGTAAAAGTTTATTTTTTTCTTTTAGCGCATTTAAATAAAAGCTTGTTTTTAAAGATTTTTTTACCTTAATTTATTTTATACTTTTTAGTTTTCACCTTGTAAGTTCCTAAGTCTGTTCATCTCATTCAACGCATCATTATTGCAAGGTCGTTTGCCAGTTAATTTTGAACAATCCAACTCTTCAATTAGACCCTGGTTACCATCTAGCATCTAAGTACTCATCTAGGCGAATCAAACGAGCCCAAACTCGATGGGGTTGTGTCGTTTAAGTACTGAGTTCCTTTGGCTGTCTTCCGGCTCCATCATCAGACCCTGGTTACCATCTAGCATCTAAGTACTCATCTAGGCGAATCAAACGAGCCCAAACTCGATTTGGTTGTGTCGTTTAAGTACTGAGTTCCTTTGGCTGTCTTCCGGCTCCATCATCAGACCTTGGTTACTATCTATCACCAAAGTACTCATCTAGTCGAATGAAATGAGCCCAAACTCGATGTGGTTATGTTATTTAATTACTGAGTTGCTATGGCTATCTTCCGACTTCATCATCAGATCAGCTCCATGTCATAATAATATTGCATTGTCATCGGATATACACGTGCATGCAAAATTTCAGCTCAATCGGTTGAGGGCAAGTGCCTTAAAATTGAGTTATAAAATTCCACCCGAACACACAAACATACATACATACATACATACATACATACATTGCAAGTTAAATAAAAGCTTGTAAAAAAGGCAACAATTAGAATATTTTCGATACATGTTGTCGATTCAGAACCCTTCTGGTAATTTACGTAATTTAATGGCACTCGAAATTTATCAAGTCCAAAAGACAAACTTCACATATTTGACGTATGGTATACCTACATACAAACTTTTCCACAATATAATATCGAAGTAATACGTAGAGCACAGTGCCATCTTTTGAACTACCAAAAAACTTATCACGTAGGTACTCATGTTATATCAAACTTGACAGCATTTATGGCATGCTGTACAAAGCACGACGCCATCTATTTGTAATTTTATGAACGATAGCTGACCCAACTGACTTCGTCCTGTCAAAACAAATTGTAAAAAATTGTTTGAAATTTGATTTTTTTTACATCTTGGGTGACAAATTTGGGTTTTTCGTACGGATCCCTACTTTTTTTGAAAATGTAATATAGCCTATAACCTTCCTCGATAAATGGACTATCCAACAGTGAAAGATTTTTTTAAATCGGACCAGCGGTTCCTGAGATTAGCGCGTTCAAACAAACAAACAAACAAACTCTTCAGCTTTATAATATTAGTATAGATTTAGTGTCGCGCCGTAGCACTACGTTGAAATGTATGAAGTGAAAACGGTCGGAACTTTAATTTAAACACGTATAACGTTCTCAATTTAAACTGTATGAGCGAACTAATCACACATATCGATTCAGTTTTTCAAAGACTTTAAAACTACATATTCACCTTAAATCATTAACATTCTCCATTGTATCTTCAAAAGTCTTCCACGTGCATCAAATGCAATTCTAGAGGCATAAACGAGGTTTAAAGCGTCGATGGCCGAGTGGTTAAGGTCGTAGCTTGCCATGCGAGAGGTCGCCAGTTTAAACCCCGCCAGGTACCAATGTGTTTTTCAAATTTGAAATTCATTTGTACCATCATTCGACGCTTTAACGGTGAAGGAAAACTTCGTGAGGAAGCCAGCGCACCTGAGAGATTTTTCAACGGTGTGTGAAGCCATGTCAGAGGCCTACGGGCGGCTTAAATTCTGACACCAGGTTGTTCATCAACCACACGATAAGAAGAAGACGAGGTTTAAAAATCTTAATGATTGGCAAGTTGACTGGCTCGAAAGCGCATTAGATAGGGCCAATGTCTTTTACGTCAAGAGTCGTGGGTTCGATTCCAACTCGGGACGAACATTTGTGTGATGAACATCCATGTTTGTTCCGTGTTAGAGTGTGTTGTTTATACGAGCATATTTAAGTATGATTGTGCATACCATTTTCTTATATCAGCAACTTACTTCAGAATCAGAACAATGTTTCCATGTTGTGTGATATCTATTATTAATAATACCCCTAACGACTTTGAGAATCCGATGCTTGCATTGTATTTCTTTTAACAAATAAGTGCATTTTGCTATAAATCAATGTAAAAAGATAAATTAATCGCACAAGTAGTATTAAGAGGGCACGTCGTATTGTCCCACTTGGTTTTTGTTGATACAGACAGACACACAGACAATGGTGTGAGTTTGAGAGTACCCGCGAATACTGAGAAACGGTGTGAGTTACCTACATTTGTGTTATAATTTCCAATCTTGTATTTGAAGACGACACATTTGTCAGTTTAGTTGTTAAGCAACTTGAGCAATACATTTAATGATTTTTCCTGTCCGCAAAACGTAGCTAATATACGTAGATAGAATACTTATAATAATCAGTAGCGCTACCATGAGTTTAAAAGTTACGGACTCGATATCGCCTACGTAAATATGTCTATGAAAAATTTGTACAGCGCCCCTGGTGGTTACGCTAAGAACTAAAAGCGGTCTTATGAAAAAAACAACTCGATAGGTTTTTAACGTACGTAAGTTTTCGATAGCCAACTCATGGTACCGCTACAGGTGATTTTCCGTGTCCTTGTCAATAAGGAGAAATAAAGTGGAGGCAAGTACCAAAACTTGTCGTAGATATGTATTGTATAGGGTTTAGCAAAAGTCTAAACCAGCGATCGTAAACCTTTAATGGCAAAGGCCACAAGGTGGCAAAATAAAAGCTAGCCGTATTTCTTTTTATTTTAGTACTAGCTACGCATAATTTGTACTAGTCTCGTCATTCAAAAAAATCAAACGTAAAACGGTCTCTGTAACTTTTGAATCAAAATATAAAGCGTACCTACCTATCATGACATATTCGGGTCAGTTTAAAAATCAGTCATGACATTATATCATGTTTTGCAAAATAAATAACATTTGAAAACTTACCCGAACAAATGGATTCTTCTTTGGCAAATCATGGTCGACCTCGTCCCTGGACTCGTCATCTTCAGCCGAGTTGACCCTTACGCAGGTCTTATGGATGGTTTTGGTCTCATCCATACTCTGAACACATCATACACTCACGCACACTTTGTGAAACTCCAAAATCGGCTACCTTGAAACCCAACACTTCACTTATTTCCGCTGCACTTCACTAGGATTCCAATTTCGAAATCCAATTTTTTTTTCTAATAACTCACATCATGTTTCTACGACTCTTAAAATTTTTGAAACACTAATTTCTACGACACTTATTCCAAATTTGAATTTGTTTTCCGAATTTCAATTTCTTTCCCAATTATTTCACTTCGATTTTAGAACTTTTCTTGAACACTTCACTTTTGAACAGCACTCGGTGATCTGAAACAAATAAAAAACGTGTTTTAACCAGACTGTTTACGACACACAAGATTATGAGTAAGTCTTGTTTTAATGTTGATGTCATTATTTAACCGACTTTTCATTTGTTTACACTGCGATATGAATCCGGTTATCTTTTGATAATACTAAGTTGATATTGCGAGAACGCGTAAAACATAAGCCGTTAATTAATCGCAGTTCTTTAGAAATCAAATATTTCCTTTTTCTACACTTGTGTGTGCTGTTGGATTATCGTCTAGGACTAGACTGAGTTAGATGGATTTCAAATTGTGGATGTCATAGGCTAGCCTAACCTGTTTAATACATACATCCAACATACTTTAAGAAAGGCAAAGTAGGGAACAAGTGCCTCGCAATGTCGCTACCGCCGGGTCCCGGCAGAAGGGGAAGGCCCAAGAAGGCCTGGCTTGACGTCGTAGTGGATGACATGCGTGCCAACAAACTCTCCGCGAAGGATGCCGAAGACTGTGCGAGGTGGAGAGTTAGGAGTAGGAAAGCGGACCCCGGGCTCCGCAAGGATGCAACCGGGAAAACGCTGAGATGATGATGATGATGATCCAACATACTTTAAGAATATATAATTTTAAACTGTCATGGTTACACACATTAGAAAACTGTAACTGTTCGGGATATTTACCATGTTGTTTTGTTTTAATGAGCTCCCGATATTTCGGCACTGTTGCAAGCGCCATGATCACGGGTGAACTGTAGGACTGCGAGAATGACGGTAGGTCTAAGGGCAGACATATCGGTCTACCCTCTTTCTAAGTCTTTTATTACGCACGACACCACTACCCTCGTTCACAATATTGTCACTCCGAATTCGATCACAACACACTACACTTACAGTATCACATCTTTTTTTCCGAGAACGGACACTTGTTTATTTTTATTTTTACATAAACGTATCACTGGATGCCATACATTCGACAGTTGAAACCCATCCTCACGATTGAAGTTTTTGAATTTTTTAATTTCAATTGCTTCCCTCACCAGTCGTGGTATATAATGGCGTTCTGTAGAAAGTACTTTAGGGTTATTTAACTCAATCCAGTGGTTCGTTCCCGAATCTATAAGATGTTGAGCAATTGCCGATTTTTGTGTTTGATTGTTCTTGACTGCCCTGATATGCTCTTTCACACGGCACGAAATAGTTCTTTTCGTTTGCCCTATGTACGAGCTCCCGCAGCTACAGTCAATTTTATAAACGCCTGGTTTTTCCAAAGGGAAGCTATCCTTTGGGGAGCGTAGAAACTGTGATAGCTTTTTAAGAGGAGTGAAGATAGTTTTAACTGAGAATTTTTTAAATAAGTTCGAGATCTTATCTGTCACTCCTTTTACATACGGCAAATATGCTGGATGCCGATCTACCCTATAATCCAGGCGTTTACTGTGTGCGTCGTGTAGCTGCGGGAGCTCGTACATAGGGCAAACGAAAAGAACTATTTCGTGCCGTGTGAAAGAGCATATCAGGGCAGTCAAGAACAATCAAACACAAAAATCGGCAATTGCTCAACATCTTATAGATTCGGGAACGAACCACTGGACTGAGTTTCATAACCCTAAAGTACTTTCTACAGAACGCCATTATATACCACGACTGGTGAGGGAAGCAATTGAAATTCAAAAATTCAAAAACTTCAATCGTGAGGATGGGTTTCAACTGTCGAATGTATGGCATCCAGTGATACGTTTATGTAAAAATAAAAATAAACAAGTGTCCGTTCTCGAAAAAAGATGTGATACTGTAAGTGTAGTGTGTTGTGATCGAATTCGGAGTGACAATATTGTCAACGAGGGTAGTGGTGTCGTGCGTAATAAAAGACTTAGAAAGAGGGTAGACCGATATGTCTGCCCTTAGACCTACCGTCATTCTCGCAGTCCTACAGTTCACCCGTGATCATGGCGCTTGCAACAGTGCCGAAATATCGGGAGCTCATTAAAACAAAACAACATGGTAAATATCCCGAACAGTTACAGTTTTCTAATACTTTAAGAATCTGTGCAAACCATAATGATTCTTTTTAAGTCTAGTACTATGAATTACACATGATTCATAGAAAATTTGAATTTCAGTGCATTTATCATGGAATTATAATCTCCTTTGAGTTCCGCACTAGTAAGTAGGTAAGTAAACTAAGTACCAACATTGTCACCACACCCATACATTGCAAGTCGATCCATTATTTGGTAATCTGTACTACGAGTAGGTAATATTAAAACCTGAAGATAAGTGTAAGCTGTTTCAGCTGAAGGAGTTGTTATTATCCGACTTTTTGGATTGGTTTATTGTTTATTTAATTTTTTTTTATAATAGGCAAACAAGATGACCTCACTCCACCTGATGGTAAGCGGTAGTGAGATCCAAATATGAGGTCGACAGGCACAATAGATCGTATTGAGCCTGTCGCACTCACCCTGAAGGCCTGCTTGAATGCCGTTTCCCCGCCTGAAGAGCCCGGGATCATAGGAGGCAGGGAAAACATGAGCTGGAAGGGCACTCCAAGCCTTAATGGCACGGGGCAGAAATGAAGATAATTTTTGATTCACTTTTGTCTTTCGTCTATACTTATGTAACTTATCGTAAAGCCGTTGCGATTTACTTTTCAAATACTTTTTAGTTACTTTAGTTGTTTAACCAGTTTTTAATGGGCAGAAGGCCCATCTATACCTACTAAATATCTAATATTATAAAGTTGAGGAGTTTGTTTGAAAGAAAGAAAGAAAGAAAGAAAAACATTAAACGATATGGAGGTTACAATGACACATAGATACACATACAAGACACAAAACGCACACAAAAAAAATAATACACATTATGCAAGGACTTTATAAGCTTTGAACGTGCTAATCTCAGGAGTTACAAATTCGAATTAGAAAATTCTTTTTTTGTTGGATAGACCATTTATCGGGGAAGTCTTTAGGCTATATATTAGCATCACGCTGCGGCCAACAGGAGCAAATAAATAATGGAAAATGTGTATAAAATGGGGGAAAACGCGGACACAGTCGTTGGCACAGCTAGTCAAAGATAATGGGCGATTGTCCCACATTATCGTTTGTTATCGATGTATGAACGTTCATAATGGAGACTGTTGCTATATTGTTGTTTTATTAATGTACTAGTTAATAGACTGGTATCTGATAAGCAGTTGGATTTTGCGGAAGGGTACTTTTGACTCATAACTCTTATAGTACATCAGACTTTGAAAAAGCAACATGATTGATGAGAAATCAAGTGCAGGAACACCGGCTTATGATGGTTTCCAAGGCACGGGAGTGCTTTTGGGAACTTCTTGAAATTTGACCTCTTGGGGATTATGTGGTACTGGCCACTATTAGTTCAACGAGACAGTAAATCTCTTCAATAGGTAAAAATATTACAATCATTGTAACTTTTTAGTATTGTATTATTATACTTCTACATTGACTGCTCGTTGTTCTATTGGTAGCAAGTGCTGCGTTGAGAGGGCCCCGGTTCGAGTCCGGGGTCGGGAAAATATTGTGAGTTTTTTTTTTCAATTACTCAGCCCGGAGTCAGGAAGTTGGCGGTTGCACGGAAGCACGTTAAGCCGGTGGTACCTACTGCGCCCAATACCCTCTACGGTCATGACGGATTACCGTCTCACCTAACTATGAGAGTAAAGTAAGAGAGAGTGCACTTGTGTTTGCGCGCACGTTTGTGCACAATAGTATGTCCTGCCCAGTTGGCTGATCTCTTGAATTGGCCAGACACCTTAATTTTATATTATATAATTTTTTTAATATGTACAACGTTCTAAGTCGAGCTCAAATGTGGCATGTACGAGTATTTTACATTAAAAGTGTACCTTTAGTGACTGGGCCTCTCTGAAAGCTTAAGCGTACATATACGTTTATATTTTCAATTTCAAATCAACTCCAACATAACGTGCTATGGCGTTTCTTACGCCTTCAGATAACAATTCACACAACGCCATTAGGTCCAAGGTAACTTTGTAATTGTTGACACGACAGAATCACCTCATAACTTGCCACTTAACAATATTCAATTGCGGCTTGCGTAAATCGCCGTTTTAGAACTTAATGGCATTCATAATGGTATGGCACCATTTTATATGGGGATATATATGGAGATAATTTATCAAAGGAATTATTAAGATACGCAAAGGCGAGTCTTTGACCTAGACGTATGAAATATCCACAAAATGCAGAAAGTATTAGTGTATCAGTCATATTGAACATTCATCTTGGAACATGAGGTTAGTTCAGCCTATTTTTTTCCTAACTGACATACGATGATGGCTTGGAGTAGCCTCGTTATCATCACCAGACTTGCCGGAAAACGGATGGCTCTCACCCCTAAAGTTAATTCTGCATTTTTGATATTTTGTTAGTAACCCTGCCTGCACTCTAAATCCAAATTTGCTCCATCTTAAACATGTGCTAACTTTGTAGTTTGTTTATAAGCGTGTTTCTTGAACATAGATCGGGGTAGGTGCCATAGTCCCGGTTACCCAGTCCACTAGCACCTCAACCCAATAGCCCGGTTTCTCTTTCCGTTCCTTGCCATAGTCCTGCACTGACCGGGGGTTGTCCTTGGCTGCATTTTAGACAGGGATAATAATCGTCGGCTTGTGCCACATTAGATTTTAGATCACCGAAAATTCGGGACTCTATAGTCCCGTGAAATTACCAATGACTGATAATATTAACAATATTTTTTTTTATTTGAAACAATAACAAGGTATAACAAAACACGAAAGATCACTGGATGTGATAGAGTTCCTAAAAAAATATAAAAAATGCATAACTAGCCTTTAGTTTGTTAGATTAGCGCTTAATTGTCTGGAAAATCTTATTTGACTGGAATTCATAGTGAATATAGAAAATCAAAATAAGAAAATTGTTGCTACCTTTACAATAATATCTCTGTAAAAGGTACCATTTGAGTTATCATTATGTAAATTCAATCGGCTTGGTATATTTTTCAGTTCCGATACTGAACCAAGGGCCTTGACATCAATTCTTTATTTCAAATGCAGCTTCAAAAACCTTCACTTTTAAAAGAAATTAGTACTTATTAATAAAAGGAACTTGGTGATTTTTGATTTCATTTCATATTAGTGGAAAGTTAAATTGTTTCTTTAAATCTGACGTCCAGGGTGACCTTACTCACCTGATGGTAAGCAGCCGTGAGGTTCACAAATGAGGTTTGAAGGTGAGGTGAGGGAACAACAGGCACATTGAACCTTTCTTAGCTTGATAAGATGATTCATATTATATTTATATATTACTAGCTTTCCGCCCGCGACTTCGTCCGCGTAGAGACGTTTAACGGGTAAAACATTACTTCCTTATAGCGCAGTCGGTTAAAAAGTAGCCTATAACCTTTCCTAGGCTCTGGACTATATCTGTACCAAATTTCATTTAAATCGGTCCAGTACTCTATGCGTGAAAGCGTAACAGACAGACAGGCAGACAGACAGAGTTACTTTCGGATTTATAATATAAGTAAGGATAAGGATGTTGTGTTAACTAGTATTATTTTATGTTAAATTTATTTTTTCTTGTAATATGTGTATATGTAACCAATAAATTCTATTCTATTCTATATTATATTTACTTTTAAGTACTTGTTTATTCACTAATAAAGAATTTCAATGATTCATTGTCTTGAAATGTTGATAAAAAAATCGTCAAAAAGTACTGAGTTGTTCCACTGTTAATGTAATGATAATGTAGCAGGAAGGCCGAAAAAGTGAAGAGTCGATGCGCAAAATTAGCACGTCGCGGTGCAAGTGTGAATGCGGACATTTAAGAGAAATACCGGGAAATATTGTAGCATTATTCCGAATTGTAATATTTAATATACGAATTAATAATATTTATTACATAATCAATGATAATTGAAAAAAATTGTGAGGAATCCTGCACACCTACGAAGAAATTCTAAGGTTGTGTAGTCGACCAATCCGCACTTGGCCAGCGTGGTTGACTAAGGCCTAATGCCCCCCAGTTTAGGGTAGGCCCGTGCCCCAGCTTTGGGGACGTATATGGGCTGATGATGTTGACATCATTATAAGTCAACAAACTGCAAGAAACTCCGCGTGGAATGCTAACAATATATTATTGTCATTATTTTCAATTGTGTCTGGTTTGATAGTTTTGACTGGCTCGGTGGAACAGTTGTTAGTGACCCAGGTTCGATTCCCACCCTGGACAAATATTTGTTTGACGAACATCGGTGTTTGTTCCGTGTCTGGGTGTGTTGTTAAATATATTTAAGTATATTTGTGTATTGTGGCCAGGTTAGTTAACAAAGGCCTTATTGTCCTAGTTTAGCGTAGGCCCATGCCCCAGCAGTGGGGACGTATATGGGCTGGATGATGATGACGATGATGATATTTGTATATTCCACAATTGATTCCGATATCCGTAACACAAGTGCTTAAGCTACGTACCACGGGATCAGATCAATGTATGTGATGCTGTCTAATATTTATTTATTTACTAGTGGTCCCGGCGAATTTCATACCGCCAATACTGATTATTTTTCTATATTTTCTCATTGAAACTTTCCCTGGACTACGACGAACATTTCAAAACCAAAATTACCTAAATCGGTCCGGGCGTTCTCGAGTTTTAGTCAGACTAACGAACAGCAATACATTCTTATTTATAAGAAAGAAGAAGAATTATTCATTTTTAAAGTAGCTAATTCGTTAAGAAAGACCGAGCCATTAAATTATTTACGGACAGACAGACAGATGTATGAAATCCTTCTGTTCATATAAACAGAAGGATTTCATACATCGTGTGGTCGAATTCGTCTCAGTATCCCATGAAAAAGATTTTATTTATCTACAATACTGTTATTATTATATTAGAAACAAAGGCGAGACTCCAGATATTGTGAAATAGAATATATCGTAAGTCAAGGTGAAAGAGTTGTGATTTGCTTGGCATTTTTGTTTTAGATTCAAAGATTTTGAGGAAGCATAACAATGTATGCTTAGCGAAACAAATTAAAAGGTTTTATTTGTATTGAAAAACGAGTATAGGTTTTTGTAGTGAGAATATTTTAAATTGAAATATTTTATGAAAACATCTGTCTGTCTGTTTTTCGCACTTTAACAACGAAATGATTGAACTAATTTAAATAAAAATTGGTACCCAAATAGACTAGATATTAAGAAAAACTACTCTTTAACCGACTTTTCTATAAGGAAGTGATGGTGACGACGTACTCACAGCTGGAAAGATAGTCAATTAAATTGTTTATGATTCGCCGAATATTCCGGAACCACTAATATATATTGTTGTTATTAAGCATACTGATTGAGTGATATTAGTAGTATTTAGAATCATTTAACGTTAACAGCTATTTAATGATCATTCGATAATTCATCAGACTATTTAAGAGTTAACCACTTTTGTTGTGTAACGGGAACATTAATTAATGACCTAATTGCTATTAGAAACTTCACCTGTCGTGGGTAGTATTAGAATAACAAATTGCTCTGGATGATTCTAGAATACTATCCAGAGACGTCGAGAGCCGAGGTCCTAGCCCCGTTAGGGGACACCCTCAGGCTAACGTCGCCTTAAAGGGTGAGAACCATCTTTTATCCACCTTTCATTTAAAATTTAAGGGGTGAGAGCCATCCGGAGTGGCTACTCCAAGCCATCATCTTGGTCAGTTTGGCAAAAAAGTACCGGATGATTCTACACCGTGAAATTTTAGTGGTTGTTTTCCCGCAGTAAAATGATTCTATCTTAGTAGTACAAAAGATGTGTGCAGTTCTTTTTTGGTAAAATCAATAAATGCCGGTTTTACGAAAGGTTTAACCGTAACAAGAAAGCACGTTCGAACCGCTTTATGACTTAGGGTGTAGAGCTTCTTTAGCTTTAACCATCGATTTCATGCGGAAAGCAGTACCTGAATACGTCACATCTTCAAAAACAACGATAGCTTCTCTCGTTTTCGAGTTGGAAAATGATTATTCTGAAAATGCGAAAAAAAAAATTTTTTTTTTCGAGGAATAATTTGCATGATTCGATAGTATTACTAAAGGCAAATCGTTCTGCCACGGGAAAACAACCACTAAAATTTCATGGTGTATGTAAAAACAAAGACGAAACTTTATGGTTTTCGTAGATTCCGGGATCTACATGGTTGGATTTTTGACAAATTCATTTTTATGCACCCTTACTTCATCACTACATACATAAAATCACGCCTTTTTCCCAGTGGGTTTAGGCACTGTAGGCAGAGATCACTTCCATCGATCCACTTTTCACCTCTGTGGGAAACGTGACGTGACGGGTTGTGGACCACGTCGCTGCCATTCTGCCTTGTGCATTGTTATAACAAGGTCATTGCGTTCCCACGAGTAGTAAGGATATATGACGGGGGAAGGAAAAGGGGAGGAAGGATACTATCACCTTGGATGATTTGGACTGAGTCGATAGTAGCTCGAGGAGCCGGGGTCGCTTACCCGTATACCGTTCACTAACCACCGGACAGATAGTTGTGACTGGTATCCCCTGACCTACTACTACTTCATCACTACATTGTATAAAACAAAGTTGCTTATTCGGTCCCTGTAACCCTATGTATACTTAAATCTTTAAAACGACGCAACGGATTTTGATGCGGTTTTTTAATAGAGGGACTTAAAAAGAAGATATTTATTCCCTTATTCACCAAAGAGACTAGTTTTCTATGAATTGATTTTCCTTCACCTTTTATCCACACGAAAGAAGAGATCGCTGTAAGAGTAGCGCTAAAGATTATGTTGCAAATAATTATTTTTTATGTGCATAAAACACATATAACAAGACAGTCAAAAGAAAAGATCATAATAATCTCATAATAGGATAGGTTAAAAAGTGAAACCTCCATTTTCGAAGTCGGCTAACAAACACATGTCAATGCAAATGTCGCATATCGTCAAAGTAACAAGCTCATGTGCGGTGCAGTAATTTGATTAGTTGACTGGTTGCCAGCCTTGAACTACCGAGCCGACCTCGCATAGAAATGCGGGGGAATCAGAGCATGGCTGCATGTGGCGGTGCAACGTGCTAATTGGACTCTTTGGAAAATGTCTGGTTATTTTTTTTTATGATGATAGGATGAAGTAGCCTTGACTGGCTTGAAAAGACTTGCAGCAGATAATGACTTACTCCTAAATGTGTGACCAATTATAATTTTACCACGATATCAATTTGAAGTTTCTCAGAGTAAAAACAGTTAAACATTAAAAAATATTTGAGTGGAACACATTAAGCTGAAATCAGCTTATTAAATCGCTTACAGCCGTCGAAAATGTTATAAATTTACCCAAAACTTGTATTAATTTTAATTCGTATTGTAATTCGTTGCAATGCCGTTATTAGGTATTATCTGACCAATGACACATCCAATAAAAAACATATTGCCAGAGTTCCATCAACACTTAAGTTAATCAATAACTCTTATCACTACCAGCAACCATATTAAATTTCTAGAGAACCTAAAAGTTAATCATGCTGTCGTGTTGATTATTGCACCACAATTTCCCACAGCCTCAAATATATGACTCAAGTCTCAAACATCCTTAGGGACAATCAACTTCGTCCTCTTTGACTGAATAATGATTTCATAATTGACTTCGAGGAATTGCCCTCGGGGTTCTACCTAATTTTGAGACTTTGAGCGCCGTTTTAAACTGATCGTTCGTCGAAAAAGCGTCAATGGCCGAGTGGTTAAGGTCGTTGCTTGCCATGCGAGAGGTCGCCAGTTCAAACCCCGCCAGGTACCAATCAAATTTGAAATTCATATGTACCATATTTAGTCAGGGGATACCAGTCACAACTATCTGTCCGGTGGTTGGTGAACGGTATACGGGTAAGCGGCTCCTCGAGCTACTATCGACTCAGTCCAAATCATCCGAGGCGATAGTATCCTTCCTCCCCTGTTCCTTCCCCCGTCATATATCCTTCCTACTCGTGGGAACGCAATGACCTTTTTAAAACAATGCACAAGGCAGAATGGCGGCGACGTGGTCCACAACCCGTCACGTCACGTTTCCCACAGAGGTGAAAAGTGGATCGCTGGAAGTGATCCCTGCCTACCCCTTTGGGAAAAAGGCGTGATTTTATGTATGTATCATTCGACGCTTTAACGGTGAAGGAAAACATCATGAGGA
Organism: Maruca vitrata; assembly: GCA_039566165.1. Taxonomy (NCBI): domain Eukaryota; kingdom Metazoa; phylum Arthropoda; class Insecta; order Lepidoptera; family Crambidae; genus Maruca; species Maruca vitrata. The sequence continues at coordinate 2,050,188 of CM076938.1, read as the reverse complement.
AACCAGCACACCTGAGAAATTTTTCAACGGTGTGTGAAGCCATGTCAGAGGCCTACGGGTGGTTTAAAAACTCTGACACCAGGTTGTTCATCAACCATACGATAAGAAAAAGAAGAACTGATGGTTGGTTGCATTTTGAACAGGCTACAATGCCTGCACCAAAGAGTATACCTGTGCCTCTAAGGCATGGTATTCCATACTGCACACCCGCACTTGACCAGCGTGGTTGACTAAGGCCTTATCCCCCTGCTGGCGGCGTTGTGGTAGTTGGGCTATGCTAGGAACCATGACGCCGCTAAGGCGATGAGGTACGCCGCGGAGTTTAGTGGGTACACCCCTGGGCATTGCACCTTAGTACAGGGGCAGCTGCCGGTTCTCCATCTCAGCACCGGCAGCCGGGAGTCCCACACACCTCCTTGGGTAAACCCCTGCCCAAGGTGACGGTGCATCAAGCATTTACCGCGTTAAAGAAAGGCCTTATCCCCCTAGTTTAGGGTAGGCCCCGTGCTCCAGCAGTGGGGATGCATATGGGCTGATGATGGTGATGATCATTATTATTATTATTATAACTTAATAACCATTTCGCGTGTAAATAAACCATTTATGCATTAATATAGTAAATTATACTCGAAAATCTTTGCACGAAATCACTATATTATCTCATTATAATCAAGGATTTTTCTTAACAAAAGGCTGAGACCGTGTAACTAATAATAATAATAATTGTTAAATTAACATAATGATGTATGTTAATTAAACATTTTTTAATATTAAACTCACGTGTGTTTATTATTTTAGTTAGTTTCTTTCATTGTTCTTAATTAAAATTGGCATGTTTCGGTAAATAACTATAATTTTTTTTTTATAATACTTACTTATATATTTTCTCAACACTCAATCTTTTTTCTACGTAAAACCACAAAAATACCAGGCTACCAATTTTTTTAATCGTATACTTCGAAATTAAATTCAATAATATGCTCCTATCATTTCATGAACCTGATTACAAGCAAGAATATCTGGTGATTTATTTCGAAATATTATAAGCAAATTAAAATAAGCAACCGGGTATGTTATTTTAAACTAAGATACATACAATTTAATGGAGAGCGAAGTTCTTAATTCATACATGTCTTATCCGTGACCACGAGCGCTGTAAAGAGCTCGAAACGTCGGATCTCTAAATAATGTTTAGAATACAATACACGCGAGTTTAATCCGTACAATTAGTTTTATTTCAAATGTGTGTGTGTATAAAAATAGACAATACTATCATACATACAAGATACATATGTTTACTCAAACGTCAAAAGTCATTTTTCAGTCATTCTCCGAAACGCCCAGCCAACGTTGTCAGCGACATAATGAATATCTTTCTCTACATTACACTGAGCGTTCGCTGTGACTAAACGGCGACATGTTATTATTTCTCTATTACATCTGCCCACTATGTCTAGAATTAACTTTCATACGGATTAAATAGGAATCCACCTTTGCTAAATAGCTGCAGTGTATGGAAAGCGGTTAATGCGCACTTTGCTTGACGCGTTAGAAATGCACGGTAAAAGCTAGTGTTTGGTAGAAAATACTACGTTGTCTAGTAATTCACACCTATTTCTACGTGTTTCCTTTAGTATACGTGACTGGTGGAAATAAGATATTTTATAATTATAATACTGTAAACTTTCTGCCCGGGACTTCAATACTTCATACACGTAAAGTTATTTCTCGCGTAAAATGTTTCTACTTTATAGTAAAGTATATATAAATCCCTCCCTCCCATGATACCGGACTCTTCAAGCGGGGCGTGAAACGGCATTTAAGCAGGCCTTCAGGGTGAGTGCGACAGACTCAAATGGTCTATTGTGCCTGTCGACCTCATATGTGGATCTCACTACCCCTTACCATCAGGCGGAGTGAGGTCATCCTGTTATCCTATTATATATTTTTTTAAAATCCGTTCAGTTTTAGCATACAGATATCTGTCGTGAGTTCATGCTGAAAACTGAAAGGAGCTCTTGACTGGGAGTTATGATATTATTAAGGATGTTAATTTCTTAACTTTGCTGATAGCGAAAATCACCTACCTGTACCTATTGCTTGAAGGAACGAATGCTTTTATGTCACTAAAAAAAGAAAACAATATTGGACGACGTAAAAGTATTTTTGTTACTATCAAAAATACTTTTTAAACTTAAGATTTTTACTTTTAATACTTGTTAAACCATTTTTTTAAATTTTTTCACCTGTTAAAATTAAGAATCGAAAGCTTTAGTGGCATCAGATCTAACTTGGTAATTTTAAGTGTTAACGACAGAACTGGTTACGTACACAGATCCATTATGTATCTATGTTACGGACCAAGTGATTAATGCGAGCATTATTAATAATGCCCGAGCATTATGTATAATGTCTAGCGCTATCGGGCCAAGTGAGTAATTATTATTTCAACTTCATTATTTGTCATTATGCGCGGTCATTATTATATGGCTATGTGATAATTGGGCAATATGATAATTGTGCGTAATTTGAGAAAAATAATTGTCTTTTGTGCTTTAAAATAATTTAATAATAAAAGAAAACGTAAAATTTCCACTCTGTATAACGCTTTTTACAAAGTTACGCTGTTTGACACGTTTTCATAGTGTCGTAATGGGTAATACTCACTGCGTAATTTTTAGAATAGGATGAATAATTTTTGTATATGGGAAACTTCACTTATATTTTTACGTAATTCGATTATTTTATCATTCGTAACCCCCGCTGCTGTGTATTGACCATACATTTATCTATGTATTCAGCCATTTTCGTACATGTGTGCATAGATTAAGTTCCTCCGTGTATTTATTATTTTTTGTGACCGTTACTTTTGTCGCGTTATTGGACGTTGATTTTGCTTTGTGTTTGGACTTTGATTTAAAATGCCGAAACGAGGAAAAACAATAAATAGCCAATGTCTCCGTAATCTTAATCACCTCGCGCATCAATACTAACAATAATAATGACACTCATGTGTTCAGCGATTTTAGGTGTAAACGCCTTTATTTATATTGCAATTTTGAATAATAGCGTGTCTTACGAGTTACGCCGCCAAATTATGTCCATTACCCCCTTTTGTTATAACATTTTTTTCACACCACATTATTTTTAGAGGCTAACTACTTTTTATATTAAACTATTGTATATCAAATGATAAGATTGATTTAAGTTTTTTCTACATAATAAGTTTGTATTACTTTGCCCAAAAGGTGATAAACATTATGTATAATGCCCGGTCAAACTGATTATTTGAATAATTATTATTGAATTGCACTCTCATATTGGGCATTTTTCATATGGACCGGGCAGTATGAATAATGCCCAATTTATCATTTGGTCCATAACATCTATATTACCAACTGATATGCCAAATATTTACCTAATTTAATGAACATTTTTCATTGTTCCAAAAGACAAAGAATAATAAACTATCGGATAATCCATTGTGAGTTTTTTTTTCATCAAAATGGATGAAGTAACTCTTTTAAATCCAAGGTCGTCGAATTGACATCAAAATGATAGCACCATAACCTCTTTGAAGGTTATAAACGTTTACCTGTTGGACCGAAATAGCTTTTATGTCAAGGCAACACGGACTATAATCGTCTGATTAAGGCTTCGAAGGAAAACATGGTTGCAATGGTGTTATCCTGTTTTTCTATAGATTTTCTTTTGTATTTTCCGGCTGACTAACAGAATCTAAGCTTGTTAGATATATGTGTAATGATGATATATGTTGGAAAATACGAACTCCTCATTCATACGAACATCGGTGTTTGTTCCGTGTCTGGGTGTGGTTATGTATTTAAGTATGTATTTAAAAATATATATGTATGTATATCAGTCTTTGACGCCCATAGTACAAGCTCATACCAAGCTAGTTAGGGGTCAGATGACCGTGTGTGGAAATGTCCCAGATATTTATTTATTTTATTGGTTTTTTCCCAAAGAGACTGCGGTGATGGTTTGAAGTTATGGATTACATGCCTAGTTATCATCATCGGGCTTGTAGTATCAGTATTTCAGCGGCTTTACCCCTGAGTAACCATTTTAGTTAATTATATTTTTTTGATGAAATAATTTTCTCTATTGCTCATTATAATTATCCGAATGTCGATAATGTCACATGGATTATGTGTTTTATTAGCCATTTTATTTAGATAATACAAATTCAAGATGGAAGAAAGATACCTTAAAATAGTTTAAGTCTTGCCCGCGACCGTTTTGACGAGCGCTGTAAAGGGCTCGAAACGTCGGGTTTCTAAATAATATGTTTAGAATAAGAAAACACGAGAGTTTCAACCGTAAAATTAGTTTATTTTAAATGTATAGTGCGCGCAATTAATAGACAATACTAGAAATATAGGCTTATTCCGTTTATCCACCCTAAACAGCCACGCTAGGGTGGATAACAATCGGAAACGCGCGTCCGTTTATCCACCCTGAACGGGGTGGATAATCGGAATTCGTAATAATATGTTTCTTCAGATTTTAGCCTAGGGTGGCTATTTCAGGGTGGATAAACGGAATAAGCCGAAATATACCTTTTATCGAAGAATATTGAATTTTGAAAGGTTTATTATAATTAATGCGCAATAAATTAAATAATTGTAACAATATTAAACAAACACATTTACTCGATACCTATTAGCATATGAACAACAAGGATTCGAACCTAGGACACTCAGAATTTTCCCAAAGCCTCTTACCATGTCTAGCGACAAAACGCAAAACTAATCGAACTAATGGAATTAACCGCGTTGCGGACAAAATGACAACCAACTGTGTCATTGCACCAATTAAAACTAACTGTATTGTACAAGAACACCCGATAATCTAATAACCACGGTCTAATTGTTTTAAGATCCACATTTGAACCTATTTACCTACTTATATTTATTTAATATCTTCGATGTAAGTGAACAATAAAAAATTATAGTCCAGCTATTGCACATTTGCCACATAATCGTGACGTATTAAATAATATAAAAATGCATCGCTGAATTCGTATCGAAACAATCACGAAAAGAACTGAACCGATTGCGTTAATTACTTTTTTGAGGTGTTCGTTATTTTACGGAGGTTATTTATTTGAAATATTTGCATTACATATGTCTTAGATGCAAGTTATGTCAGAAAATAATAAGAAATTCGTGGGAAAATTTAATTGCAGTATGATGTTTGCAGGGGCCTCTAACATGCTATCTAAAATTAAAATAGAGCCTACATAACACTAAAATCGCGCTAACAATTTGACGGATTGAGAAAAAGAAGAAAATCTGTGTCCTAACTTTCTCAGACTCTACCAATATTATCTGTGTACCTTATTTAAAACCCTTCAGTAGTTTTGTCGTAAAACTGATCTGATCCCGTGGTAAGTAGCTTTAGCACTTGTGTTACAGATATCAGAAACGACAATGAAAACACAAAGAAACTTAAATATCTATATAAAGATCGATTCATAGAGGGACTTTCACATTTTTAATAATATTCCTAAGGACATTAACCCCATTTTAACAACGGGGGTAAAAAATACCCACCTCGATAACTGATAGTGGAATCCTCAAAAGCACGTCCATACAAGGAATCCATACTACTGCAGGAAGTACGTACTGTCGTGATGTGTGAGTGAGAGGGCTGTGTGAGTGAGATGACTATGTGTGCGTGCGATGCGTCATGCACGATCAAGTTTAGGCTAGGGTTGGGATGCCTGGATTGACTTTTTATGCTTCCTTAGTTTTCATGCTTTCCTGGTTTTAAGGCTTTCTGTCTCATGACCTTTTGATCACTTTATGAGCCGTTACTTTTTAATGGTAAAATTTTTGTTTGTCTCTTTAATGTTCTTATTGGACTATACTCGTAAACTCGCAATAATTTCATATTGAGTTATCCTTCATTGCACAGAATTAAAGTTGGATACAGTAATGGCGTAATAAATTCAATAGACTTGACGTATTGAATTGGGGGTCCATGAAAATAGGTATTCCATAATTTTCGATCAAATATATTTTATTATGTAATTGTTCCTTTTTGAAATTGCTCGTATTTGAAAATAATTAAAAACATTAATTATTTCTTTACGAGTAAATGAGATGAGAGATGAATAATGATTTATGTTAAATTGCTAAGTTCTTCATTATACCAAAATTATCATACCATTCGAACGATGTCTAGACCAATAAGACGCCACGACGTCAACAAAATATATCATTACTTATTGCCGTAAAGTATTTCTGCCACTTAACCGATACGCAGCTAATACCCAACAGACCAATAAGCATAGAAAATTAATTTCCAACTAACCGACTCATTCAAACGTGACATTCGTTCACTTAATCCTATTAAACAACTTAACTTACCATAGACAACCCTATAGCTTCACACTCCACTTCCCGTGCACAAATTGATCTTGATCTTGCCTCTCTGTCTTTCGTTATTGCATTTGCTACGTGCGTCTCTCTCGCACGTAACTGTGGTATGCATACAGTTAGGCTTGATCGATGGTCGCCGTGACTATAAGGCCTTTTAGGGGTGATTAAAACAATGGACAAGGTGTATTAACTCCTTTCGGTTTGACGGTTAAAGAGTTTTAAGTAAATCTGTGATTTGTACCGGCAGAGATTTGGTATTAATTGGCTCGGTGGAACAGTGGTTAGTGACTCAGGTTCAAAACCTACGGTTCCAAGAGTCGTGGGTTCGATTCCCACTCGGGACAAATATTTGTGTGACGAACATCGGTGTTTGTTCCGTGTCTGGGTGTATTATTTAATATATTTAAGTTTATTTGTGTATCCACTGTTGATCCTGATTTCCGTAACACAAGTGCTTAAGCTACTTACCACGGGATCAGATAAATGTATGTGATGTTGTGTAATATTTATTTGTGTAATATTTATTTTATTAGACCTCTTGCGTTATTGTATAGTCGTTTCGTACTACGGAAGCTATTAGGAGTCCACAGAAAACTGAAATCGAAACGAAGAAAGTTAAATATTTGAAGTTTATTTAGACGATAAGGGTTAACACATGTAGGTAGGTAGTAAGTCTTAAAAGGCAAAAAAAACAAAAACTAATCTTGAATTTAAACGTTCCTAAAATTTTAAAAGCGTAGGAACATAGATATCACAATATCACTCCTTCGACCCTGAGGTCCACATAATGAGGTCGACAGGCACAATATATTTGAAATAAAACTAATTTTACGGATTTAACTCGCGTGTATTGGTATTCTAAACATTATTTAGAGATCCGACGTTTCGAGCTCTTTACAGCGCTCGTGGTCACGGTTAAGACTGTCCGTGTGATGTCTTCGTCTTGTTCAAATGTGTAGTGCTCGCGCAAATAAAAATAGACAATACTAGGCACAATATAATTTGAACCTGTCTGTCTAAGTAAGCCCGTCTGAAGGAAGATAGATATCACAACAAACTCTTCAACGAACTCCTCAATCAACCAATCTGTTATCACTCAATACGTACCCGAAGCCATATTTCCTCAGGGTTTGTAAACATGCCATTGTGCGCTGTGGCAACGATCGGTGGGAATCAGAGAACCATTGTTTCGCATAGGAAAATGTCGCGTTTAGTAGGCGACGATGTTGTGCCACAGTGTTTGAGCTACGCTGCAAATTCATTGAGTTTGCTTGAGCTGAGAGCTCGAAGCTAATTTGGGGAGACTTTTTGTGTAATAGAAGTGTGTAAGCTGCGAGATCTGATCAATGTATGTCTGATATCACTAAATATACTATGATGAGGACGCTACTCCAAGCCATCATCGTATGTCAGCTAGGAAAAAGAAATGGGAGGCTTGATGGCACTTAATTTGGTCCCTGAATCTTTCGCCAAGGGTTGGGTTCCTATTGTGGACAAATATTTATGTGATGAATGGATATGTGTCATTATTATATACATACTAGCTGTGCCAGTGACTTCGTCCGCGTTTCCCCCCCGCTTTTTACACATTTCCAATTTTCTTCGCTCCTATTGGTCGCAGCGTGATGTTCCTTGATATGGTCTATCCAGCACAAAAATATTTTTTCAATTTGAATCAGTACCTAGTTCCTGAGATAACTAGTAGTAACGCGTTCAAACAAACTCTTCAACTTTATAATAATAATATTAGTATAGATTACTACCACTGAAAACCAGGGTCGTTGCCTCCCCTCGGGAGGTGCGACACAATGCTGAGTGGGGGCCTTTTTAGCACGTAAGATTAATTTAAGTTTTCTCCATTTTGTGTATAATAATTTTTGTGCTAAATTAACGTTTTTATTATTATAATATTATTATTAGATTAAAGTGTGTTTCTTGCTGACCATGTCCATTGGTCTTTGATAGTCCAAACATTTCAAATTTCTTTTTCTCAATGTAAATCTGTGATTCGTCGTATACTCTAAGATATATCTTTAGAAGCTAGCCGACATATCGCAAACGTTGTGTAAACCGTCCCGTTTGCTTAAACAAGGTGACTGTGTAGCACAGCGAGAGCGGACATGTCTTCACTTGCCTGTTTCTTACTTAAGAATGCATACAAGAAACTTTAAAAGCTAGCCTTACACAGTAGGCTTTTAAGTAGGTATGTAAATACGCACTACTAAAAGGCCGGGAAGTGGCTATACTTGACTACATCCTAACTTATTATTTTTTTTATAATAAAAGGCTAACAAGATTACCTCACTCCACCTGATGGTAAGCGGTAGTGAGATCCAAATATGAGGTCGACAGGCACAATAGATCGTATTGAACCTGTCGCACTCACCCTGAAGGCTTGCTTAAATGCCGTTTCACGCCCCGCCTGAAAAAACCGGGATCATAGGAGGGAGGGAAAACATGAGCTGGAAGGGCATTCCATACCTTAATGGCACGGGGCAGAAATGAGGAACTAAACGTCTTAGTCCGAGCCACCAGCGCCTGCATTGTATGCGTACTTAATACATATTTAAACGAAATTTGTTACTTAAGTCTAATAAATTGATCTAAGCTTTTTGAATGATTCGATGGTGCGTTGAATAGTTTCCCTGTATCTTATGCCAAGAGGCGTGAGTTCGATTCCCACCCGGATCAAATACTTGTATGTCGAACATCGGTGTTTTTATTTGTAAATTTTAGTATCTTTGTCTATGCCAATGTTTTTCTGATCCGTAACTCAAATCAAGTGCTTAAGTAACTTCATAAAAACAAAAAGTATAAACCAAACCTCAATTTTCCGCAGTTGGGTTAAAAGTATTTAGTCATTAGCATAGTCTAGGGATAAGGAAAGTCACTAAGCGGAAATCTTCCCTCGTCATGCCGGCAAGGTCGAACCGGCGACTGAGGTCGTCCGTAGACCGTGACTAGCCACTACTCATGTTGACAGGTACAGACAATTGAATAACAAATTTAATGTCATAACTTTAGAGTTCAAATTTAACCGCGATACATAATTTTATAGGGACAACAACACAACTTGATTAAATAGAATAATTTGGCTGGCTTGTTGGCACATTTGGTAGTGCCTCTGTCTCTTGATTGAAGGGTCGTGGGTTCAATCCCCATTTGATATGCATTCATAATTTTTTTTTCTTCTTATAAATAAAAATTAATTGCTGTTCGTTAGTCTGACTAAAACACGAGAACGCACGGACCGATTTAGGTAATTTTGGTTATAAAATGTTCGTCGTAGTCCAGGGAAGGTTTCAATGAGAATAAAATATAGAAAAAGAATTAGTATTGGCGGTATGAAATTCGCCGGGATCACTAGTAATAAATAAATATCTGCGCCATTTTCGGTCAACTGACCCCAAACTACGCAGAGCTTGTACTATGGGTATACATGGATATTTATAATACATACTTAAATACATAATCATACCCAGACACGGAAGAAACACCGATGTTCATCACACAAATATTAATCCTGACTGAGAAACGAACCCACGACTCTTGGAACCGCCAGGCAGGGTCACTATGTGTTGAGCATAAGACATACAACAACAGACGTAGTTGTCGTACTTATACTATTAATAACTAGAATTCGCTATAACAACTTGTCGTTTCGACCAACCGCTCGAAAACAATCGTAACAGCAAATCGCTTATTGTCTGTCTGTGGCTGTAAGATCGAGGCTACGAAATCGGAGTGTTACATAAAATCGGTGAAACTGTCTTGATCCGTTTAATTGTTAACTTATTGCATGCAAGAAGTAATAGGAAGAAACGTGCAATAAAACGGAGAACGGTCAATCGATTTGTCATAACAACTACATTCGTGTGAGTTTCTTGACATATAGTGCGGTAGAGACGGCCTGTAGCGCTACCATGAGTTTAAAAATTACGGACTCGATATCGCCTACGTAAATAGGTCTATGAAAAACTTGTACAGCGCCCCTGGTGGTTACGCTAAGAACTAAAATCGGGCGTATGAAAAAAACTCGATAGGTTTTTAACGTACGTATGTTTTCGATAGCCAACTCATGGTACCGCTAATGTAGTCATTACTAGCTGTGCCACCGACTTCGTCCGCGTTTTCCCTCGTTTTTACACATTTTCCATTGTTTCTTTGCTCTTTTTGGTCGCAGCGTGATGTTATAACCTAAAGCCTTCCCCGATAAATGGTCTATCCAACACAAAACACAGTTTTTTTTCAATTCGAAGAATCCTGAGATTATAGCGTTCAAATAGACAAACTCTTCAGTTTTTTAATATTAGTATAGATATTCATAGGGTTCCGTACCCGAAGGGTTCCGATGGACCTATATTTAACGGGATTAATATGCCTCATAATCATATGTAACGTTTATTCGACGCTCTTATGGTGAAGGAGTAACATCATTAGTAGACCTGCACACCCGGGAAGGATCTGATGTTGTGTAGTCGACCAACCCGAACTAAAGCCTGATCGACCTAGTTTAAATGACGATGTTTTGCTGATGATGATGATGATGAAATACAAACAGAAGCACAGACAGACAACAGAGGTACTGTTGTCTGTCTGTGCTTCTGTTTGTCCACAGTTCAACCACAATAGGTATACCAATGATATTTTGACGTATTTCTGTTGACTCTATACCTAACAAAAAACAATTTTATCTAATGTAACAAATATATTTTTCTAGTTTACTTTTGAAGTACCTTGCCTATGGAACCCTTTCTATGGATTCCGACTCAAGGGCTGGGTTTTTTTAATATAATGTTTTTTATTTTAAATTAACTTTAAGCATGCTGTGTACGGTACACTGCTTAGGAATACTGTCTAGGCTATGTTCAATTGTTACAATATGCCTATTCCTGTAATGAGAGTAATCTGTCTGTGTAAATAAATAAAAATCGTAGGTAGGGTATATCATGTTGTAATGTAACTAATATTTATTTATACGTAAGCCCTATGTTTATTATTATTATTTCATTCTTCTCTTATTTTACGGAAAATAAACGAATTTTGCTGAATGTATAGTGGTAGACTTGTCTATTCCACACCGAACAACAATTCACACATTATGTAACCATAGACAACAAAATAATGGCGTCCTTGGCATTGATGATAAGTGAAATTGTTCACTTCCTCGTGACAATGAATACATTTTGTAGTCAAGTAGAATTATGTGTATAATGAGACGTGTTACTACCATTCATTCGTTATCTGCTATTCTCTGAAAATACTAAAAATACGAATTGAAATTTGTTGAAAACTGGCAAAATTGAATAATACACAAGTTTATGTTAAACTTAATTGTGTGGAAGTTTTATCTACATTTTTTTTACTTGTAAACCAAAACCTTATGGTAATAAATGTATTCCTTTAAATATCAGGTTTTGGAAAGGATTTTTTATAAATAATCGACGTTCAGTTTGACCTCATTCCTCCTGATGGTGAGCGGCCGTGAGGTTCACGTATGAGGTCGACAGGCACAATATAACCTGATAACCTGAAATTTGAACCTGTCTCCCTTACCCTGAAGGCCTGCATATCCATTTTTATGCAGGTTTTGGATACTATCCATTTGCTATGAAATCATGAAGATAGTAGAGTCGTGTTGAAAGATGATTAATAATAAATAAATAGCTATAGTAATTAATCATGTTATCTAGCCGGGCAAATTGAATGAGTATTAAGTACATGATGTTACACTTTTTAAAATGACATCATCTAAGACGTCATTTATTCAAAAATACACCTAAATGCACTAAGCCTGATAAAGTGAGATCTATAAACATCTATTATACATTTATTAGGCTTTCTTGTATGTAGTTTTACTAAGGGATAACACATCATCCGTCACATAACAAAGCCCGGTGATGATGACTACGCTACTCCAAGCCATCATCGTATGTTAATTAAGAAAAAAAAAGGAAGATAGTAAAATATATCAGATGTTACTTTTTGGCCGAGTACAATTTGCTATAAGAAAAAAAGTAAAAAAGAGTAACTATCGAGTTTCTTGCCGGAGTCTTCTCGGTACAATCTTTCATCTGAATTAGTGGTAAAACCATTCTAAGTATTGCTGTATTGACGGATCATAAATTGACCGCTGGACAAGACAAGACAAGTACCATTTAAATATCACCCAAATATACACTTAAGGCAATGTTTGATTAGCACCACGACACTTCCTTCCACACCAAAAGAGGCAACTTATATTAACTTAAATTAACTTAGCAGCCATGTTCAAACACGTGACGAACAAAAACATTTGTGATTGACATCCAAGGTCGCAGCGGTTTAACTGCGACGGACCGAAGACACAGTGAAGAGAAGGACCGTGGACCAATTGGTTAAAAAGGTAAAAGATACGAGCCGAATAGATAAGCAATGTTTAGAAATGTTTTAAACTGGCAAGTTGTATATTTAGTGAGAGTGAGAAAAATAATAAAATCCGCCAATTCCGAGTCAGATTTCACTCAGTTGACATAGTTATGCCGCCTGGCTGGCGGTTCCGAGAGTCGTGGGTTCGATTCCCACTCGGGACATATATTTGTGTGATGAGCATCGGTGTTTGTTCCGTGTCTGGGTGTGATTATGTATTTAAGTATGTATTTGTAAATATATGTGTATGTATATGAGTCTCTGACGCCCATAGTACAAGCTCTGCTTAGTTTGGGGTCAGATGACCGTGTGTGGAAATGTCCCAGATATTTATTTTTATTTATTTTATTTATTTATAACGAAAACCTTCCGAAAAGCTAGTTATAGCTCGTTATAACACTAGTGGCAACTCGATGACCAAATCGAACAGCAATCAAAAGATTAACGGTTTTTACCATTAAAAACCTTGGATGCCATCATCCATACATAATCAGTATGCAAGGCATAATCTATTTCTACTAAAGAGCTTAAGAAAAAACGCTCTAGCTAAGTCAATTTGACGATTTTGAACGAAATTTAGGTTACAAAATACCAGTTCCTTAGTTCTGTGCGAAGTTGCCACACTGTCCTCAATTAGACTGTACAATAACCGAAGTTAACATTGCTTGACATTAGCCCGCCTCTTCAAAGGTAATACTTACGTTAAGTACTTATTAATAAATACAATCTGTTTTACTAACACGTGAGTATAGTTCAGACGCGACATGGGTTGTACGAAAGCCTTAAAGAGCATTAACATAGTCTGTAGCCTTACTAAATTAGCTAATTAGTTAAGAGTAGGCTTTATATTTATTGTCTTATTTTTATGGTGAAGGAGATCTACTTATAAAGCCATTTATGTGGATACTATAATGTGGTATAAAAATTTTCTTTTCAATTTAATTTGAACGTATTGTTCTTGCAACAATTTGTACGATATACATGAGTAATAATACATTTTACACTTTTTATAACTTAGGAACGGCTGATTTCCGATTTGGCCGAACCGATTCGGCTAAATCTTGATAGGGAATGACTTAGAAAGTTAGAACCGAGTGAGATATGTAGGATTTTTAAACCTACTTCGCTAAAAGGGAGTTTTACGCCATATTCAGTATACGCGGACGGAGAAGTGACTGATAAAAAGATACTTATAGTAATTATTACTTCTACAAAAACAAGGGTCGATGGCCGAGTGGGTGGCTAAGGTTACTGCGTGCTATGCGATAGGTCGCCAGTTCAAACCCCGCCACCAACCACTGTGTTTTCAAATTTGAAATTCATAATATATGCCGTTATTGGACGCTTTAACGATGAAGGAAAACATCGTAAGAAAACCTGCACACCTACGAAGAAATTCATAGATTAGGTTATGCCTGTGACCCAGCAGTGGGGACGTATATGGGCTGATGATGATGATGATAAATTATAATTTCATTAGGTAGATAGGCAAAAAAATTATGTTTACTGTCAAACATCCTGGTTGGAATGATAATTGGCATATTCTAAGACAAATAACAGATAATTAAATTCAAGTGGCAAGCCGAACATAAGCGTTAGCGATTTTTGTATATGTGTGTTTACTTTACGTAAAGCTTAAATAATTTGACTGGCTCGGTGGAACAGTGGTTAGCGACCCAGAGTCACTATCTAAGGCTCCAGGAGTCGTGGGTGCGATTCTCACCCGAGACAAATATTTGTGTGACGAATATATATATTTGAGTTTATTTGTGCCTGCTGATGCTGATATCTGTAACACAAGTGCTTAAGGTGCTTACTACCACGGGATCAGATGAATGAATGTGATGTTGTGTTATTTATTATTATTATTCTTATTCAATAAGCTTTATTTCTCATGAGTATAAATTATTCAATATAATTACATTTCATAAACAAAATTAACCACAAAGCTGTTGTTTCTTGCATTATCTGCCAATTGAAGATATAATAATAATATAATAATTGTTAATTGGTATTAAAAAATAAAAGGGTAAAGGATGTTACTTCTGAATTCTGCAGATTTATTTAATTATTTGTGGATAAATAATGCGATTGCTACATATTTTTTTAAATGTCCCAAAATATTATGTTGTGTCCGCTGTCGCCTATAAAGCCTTTTATTCCAATACACCGTCAGCCATCTTGATTCAATGTTTAAGAACAAACGAACGAGACGCCATTGTTGAAATCCTCTTACATAACCATCTAATTATACGCAATTATTATACGGAAAACCAGTTTCTTGAGTTCAGAGTTGAGTCTGACAATATGTGGAAAATATTTATATCTACCTATTATGAATTCATTGAAATTCTTTGCTTATAATAATATATTTTAAATATACCTTTTGTGTATAGACTTAGTGATTCTAAGGCGATGTCTTCGTAACCATTATCAGAAATTACAGTCTTTTTTATAAAAAGGGATGACCTCACTTTACCTGATGGTGAAGCATGCAGGCAGTGATGAGGTCCACATATGAGATCGACATACAATAGACCTTAACGAAATCATTTTTAATAAAATAACCTTTAACTAATTTCGAGATAATTATTGAGAATGTTTTACTAAATTCAAGGTAAATATAAAATTTGATGGCGTATAGGCCTCAATAAACTTACATTAAGTATATGCATTTCAAATCTGATAACACATTAGTAAGTCTCGGGGTTTGAACTGACTACCTCTCACCCAGAAACGAACAACCTTAACCACATACAGCCACTCATACTGTAGCGGTACCATGAGTTGGCTATCGAAAACTTACGTACGTTAAAAACCTACGAGTTGTTTTTTTTCATACGACCGATTTTAGTTCTTAGCGTAACCACCAGCGGCGCTATACAAGTTTGCCATAGACATATTTATGTAGGCGATATCGAGTCCGTAACTTGTAAACTCATGGTAGCGCTACTGATTCACTGACCATAAATAACAAAACACTCAAGCCTTCTAGGTCCTACGCATATCCTAGAAGAAACTAACTTAATCTAAACAACCGCCCAGTAATTTCTCCCACAAGTAAGCCATTGTCACGTCACAGCTACACATTCCTCGGACTCACCCACTCTCTGCCTACAAGGTATTTATTGCTTTTAATTAGTATAGCTGATGGCACAGTGTAGCGGACAATCATGGAGAAATGTTGCAAGTACGAAGAGTAGACAAACTAAATGCCACGGCGGCATACATTGTGACATAGATATAGTCTGTTATTTGCGCGAACTACAAGCTACCTATGCTATTTAATTTGCTATGCTAAGCTATTTTACACCTATAGAAATAAAATATTACAGGCTTCTGAACTACTGCTACATATTGTGTGATTTTTACTTAAATTTTCTTTTTTCAAACATGATTACGATGTTCATCAGGGTACCTGGTCTATTATTTTAATAGGTACGTTGTAGTGTGTAGTACTCGTTCATGGGTTCTTGAGAAACAAACGATGTCAACAACAAACCCTCCAGCAAACAAATTTTTGACAAGACATATCTTTAAACTCTTTTCTTAGTTGGTCTTTTTGTTTGGTAATAGGCGTGACGACTGGGTCAAAATTTTGATTGTTCGTAAGTTAGTTTATACAAGTATATGGAACACATTTTTTTTGGTTTTTCAATTGATTGAAAAATGACAAAATTATAGCTTATTAAAATTTTGGAGTGGGGGCTTGTGACGTCACACTTACGCAAAAAAAATTATCAAAACGTGACGTCATCCGAAACTGCTAGGCACTATATCTTCATTATTTATTGTTTGTTAAACAAACAAAATAAAAAATAAACGAGTGCAATATTTTTAAATAATCGAAATAAAGGACTAATTAGATTTTTTTATTATGAGATATAAAATATATTTTATGTTGCCGTGCCCAATAGGGTCCATATTAATCGAGTCTTAGTTTTAGATGCTAGATTTAAGACCTTTTGTATGGAGTGCAATAAATAAATAAATAAATACATTTTGTCTCACTGTACCTCATCTCACTGTGGAATTCGGCCTCAGCCTTTAAAAGGTCGCAGGTTCGACCCCCGGTCGCTTTTGCAACGGTAACATAATAAAATATCACTTGCGCTTCGCTGCAGGTGTTGCAACGAACACACGACGCAAATTACGTGTAAAGGTATTTAGGGTAAGTACAAATATGACAGGCACGGTGGCACATCGAGTAGTGTCCCTGTCACATACGCTAAGAGGCGTGGGTTCGTTTCCCATTTGGCGAAAAAATTTGTGTGAACTACTTGTGTATGTGTCTGGATGTGTTATTCAAACATTTAAGTTTATTTTGTGTACCACAGTTGTTTTTGATATCCGAAACACAAGTGCTTAAGATATTAAGCACGGGACCAGATCCATGTATGTAATGTCAAAGAATATTATAAGGAAACTGGTGACCCGCCCACGCTCGCTTCAGGTATATGTTATCCATTAAAACCCTCCTACTAATTTTTGTCTTGGCTCAAAAGATAGCCCCTCATGCGCAATCGAGCAAGTACTTTGTCCCGTTCATAGCTTCCTAGCTTCTTTGCATTCGAGTATTTACAAAGCACCATACTAATATTAAATACTGCTGCCACATTGGCATACCGATCGCGATGGAATCTAACCATAATGCTCATTTATATTCATACCGTTTATGTGCATTGCTGTACATAATTAAATAGCTGTGGTTATTATAGGAGTAGTCGTATGTATGTATGTATGTATGTGCTTATACCTACTATAGCGTCTTCTATAAAAATGATTCTAGATAGTTTGAATAGGTATACTTATTGTACACCCACAATATTAATTTGTCGTAACAACGATCAGATCGTACGAATTGTACTCTATTTTAGGGTTTTTTTTAGGGTTTTGTACCTTAGTGTAAAATGATACGTTTTGATAAGATTCGCTGCCACTCTGTCCATCTGTATGTGACTCTGTCCATCTGTATGTATCTCAAAAACCGGGATAGTTAGAGTTGATTTTCACAAATGGTGAACTCACAAAGCATGTTATTACATAAAAAAAAATAAAACCTGCCTGTTGAATCTTAAAAATAACCATACTTTGTAAAGATAAAAGCGCGGTGCGAGCCATCAGCTCCAAATCTGATAAAGTTGGGTGATGACAACTTATGACAAGTCTACTCAAAGTCACCATCGTAGTCAGTCTGGAAAAAAATATAGGGAAAATCTACAAGAACTGGGACATTTCCACACACGGTCATCTGACCCCAAACTAAGCAGAGCTTGTCCTATGGGCGTCAAAGACTGATAAACATACATGTATATTTAAAATACATACTTAAATACATAATCACACCCAGACACGGAACAAACACCGATGTTCATCACACAAATATTTGTCCCGAGTGGGAATCGAACCCACGACTCTTGGAACCGCCAGCCAGGGTCACTAACCACCTCTGACGGCTTCTACAACTTCACCGGGCTGGCGCGGGAGCGGAAGGCTCACACCCCTAACTGTTCCACCGAGCTAGTCAAAACTACCTAAACTAACTGACTATGATCTATTTCATTCTAATACCAAATTTCGTCGTTATTCTCACGCATAGAACGGATGGTATTAGTTTATTGCTATGAGTCAGGAATAGATCAACCTGACACATGACGAATTATCAACTTAATTTTGAAACACCTCCATCGATCGTCCATAAACAAAGAAACAAGTTGCACCTAGATGTGGCACGTGGCTTCTAATCGCCGGTTTCCTGCGCGCGCGCCGATTATAAGAAACATGTGCAAATCGAACGACACGTCACCGAAGAATGTGGTCAAGACGTGGGAGGATAAACTGTTTGTTGTTATTGCAATTATTAGGGGTTATTTCTTAATCATAATTGAGATCAGCCAAGTGAGCTATCCTTAATTATCTCACAATATTTTACCGTTTTCATAGCTTTGTTGCAAAAATGTAATATGTTTACGCGCTTTTGGTTAATCATGCTGTGTGTACAAGTGTTTGGGTCACAATCTAGATTTGTAATTTTTTATTCAAATTAATTTATGATTGTAACCTGTTGTGTATGCCATAATAAATAAATAAATAAATCGTCATTAGTGGTTACTGGCATTTTGATGTATTTGTGGCAAGCTCCGTTTCGTCGCCTAGCGGTCCCGGGTTCGGGCTAATATTATGCGAGATTTTTTGTTAAGTAATTACTCGCCCACCTCCGAGTTTTTGTAGGACCAATAGTCAGTATTTGACTTGACTTTGTATGATATATTCGACCGACTTTTTGTTGGACGTGTAGGTGCGTTGCTCCATTGCAATCAGTACATAAAATTTTTCTCCGACAATAAATCGGTCACCGTTCTTAGAAATTTCGCGGATGCACATCCGTGAATCGGAAAGCATTTAAGCTGGTGGTCCTGCGCCTGATCTCTTATCGGTCATGTCGGGTTGTCTCTTAGATCTTTTGATGGCACTTATTACTACGAACCAATACAAGGCAGTAGTCGAGCTAATAAAAAGAAAGTTTCCGATGAATTGAGAACCTTCTCCTTTTTTAAAGCCGTTTAAAATTCAGTAAAAATATAATCCTTTCTTTTGATATTATCATAATAGGGTTAATTGATCATTACGATAAAATGTAAGTGTCACAATGATTATTTGTTTTGGATCGATTGAGATTACGAAATCCATATCGTAATCAATTTGTTTGATTTATTACCTTTGCTGAGTTTCATTGCCAAATAAATAATTGATGTTTAATACCAAATTGGCTTTAGGCAAAAATTTCTGTTTGCCTTGCAACAAAATTTAAATTTACCTGTCCAGTCGTTAAACATTTTGTTATTAATGATATGTCACACAATTATTTTTACGAATTATTAAGCATTAGTAATTGGAGGCGTAAAGTACACGGTTCCATCTCTGGCCAAAACATTACATCTTAAGATATTATGTATGTTGATTTTTAGATTCCCGTTTAATGTTGCCATTTTTTTCCCTAACTGACATTTGATGAGGGCTTGGAGTAACCTCGTCATCATCATCGGACTGCGGATGGCCCACTCCCCTATCCTATAACAGAGTGCCAACAGGGCCCTATTAATATGCCTGCGTTTCCTTGTCTGCTACAGAGCTCTAGCTCATCAGATGACATTTTTTTTTGTTGTTGTCATTTTGACCGTTTGACATATTGACCGTTGACATTTTTTCGTTTGTAACCTGGGGCCTAACCGTCCTAGATGTGTGTAGGCCCGAACCTTTTAGTGGGGACGTGTATGACCTAAATATATCTTTTAAAAGAGTGAAAGTAAAAATTATATCAATCCTACCCAACTTATATTTTGCATGTTAACACTGAAGTGCAATTAAAATATCCAATCTTAATTTAACTAACTGTTGTTAATTACTACGGCTGTAGCGACCTCGTTTCTATGAAATAGTGAATCATCACATCTACAAAGAAATTCGACCAACCCGCACTTGGTCTTCTTCTTCTTATCGTATGGTTGATGAACGACCTGGTGTCAGAGTTTTTACGCCGCCCGTAGGCCTCAGACATGGCTTCACACACCGTTGAAAAAATTCTCAGGTGTGCTGGTTTCCTCACGATGTTTTCCTTCACCGTTAAAGCGTCGAATGATGGTACATATGAATTTCAAATTTGAAAAACACATTGGTACCTGGCGGGGTTTTAACTGGCGACCTCTCGCATGGCAAGCAACGACCTTAACCACTCGGCCATCGACGCTTTTTAAACGCCTTCTATCCTATAAGTCAACCGCACTTGGTCAGCGCGGTTGACTTATAGGCTAGAAGGGCGTATTACAGCGTCTTCATTCCAGTCAATTTATAAATGGGCATCGATAGGTATAATATGATAAACAGCTGTTATTACAACACTTCTTTGTAAAATTTACATAGTCGATAGAGGGGTTATATTAGTCTGTATGATCCCACAACCATAGCACACAACTAAATGTACCAGAAACTAGAAGTAAGTAGATTCCCATTCTCAAATTGACTGTAATTTAGAGGTTGTAATACTGGCCCTAATCGCCCTAGTTTAGGGTAGGCCCGCGCCCCAGCAGTGGGAACCTATTTGGGCTGACGATTATGATGAATATTAATAAGGATTTAGATCTACACTCAAAGTAATAGCTTATGTTATCTACGCTTATAGTTAGAAAGACACCGGTTTAAGTTTGTCGCCCTATTCACCGGCGGTTTCATCAATGGATGAGTGGTTAATGTCGTAACTTTGATTGCCTGTTAATAAACACTCTTTAAATTATCTTGATGATCATTAGAACTTTACTGATAATAATATAACAAGTTATGTTTGAATACCTGTGTTGGTATTATAAGTTTATTGAAGCTTTTGAACATTCATATTTATTTTAAAACAAATTAAAATACCTATTTGTAGTGACTGACTGGCTCGGTGGAACAGTGGTCAAACAGTGGGGTTCGATTCCCACTCGGGACAAATGTTTGTGTGATGAAATCGGTGTTTGTTCCGTGTCTGGGATTGAAGTATGTATTTATAAATATATATGTACATACATGGTTTTTTTTCTAACTGACATACGATGAGGGAGCGTCCCGGATACTTGGAGTAGCCCCGTCTTCATCACCGGACTTGTTGGGGAGCGGATGGCTCTCAACCCTAATCGGTCTCTGACGCCCATAGTACAAGGTCTGTTTAGTTTGGAGTCAGATGTCCGTGTGTGGAAATGTCCCAGGCATTTATTTATTTACTAGCTGTGCCCGCGACTTCGTCCGCGTGGACAACCCTTATCACTCAGGGGTATGAAAAATAGATATTGGCCGATTCTCAGACCTACTCAATATGCTCACAAAATTTCATGAGAATCGGTCAAGCCGTTTCGGAGCAGTATGGCAACGAAAACTGTGACACGAGAATTTTATATTATTAGATTTAAGTTATAAACTACTGACTACCTCAATACTAGCTGGATGCCCTTTTAGCACATAAAGTTAAGTCAAGTTATTCGTTTTGTATGTTTTGTTGTAATTGTGTTTGCCTAATAAAACCTGTTCTATTACATTATTTATTGTTTATTTGCGCTATTTGTTTCTTGTTTATTATTTACAAATAAAATAATGTAAAAAAATCATCAGTCATGGTTGACCTATAACCTGAAAGCAGGATTTGCAGTTACTGGTTTCCAAGTTTAACCGACGTTTAAAAAAGTATAAAGGTTCATATATCATAGATACTGTACTTTGCCCCCAAAAAGTCTTACAAGGAGGTTCTATTGTCGCTGTAAAAGATTTTATTTTATTTATGACTCGACCATAAATAAAGACATAATTATCTCGTGAAAATGAAACAAGACACTTCTTATCAGTTATTATCTAGTTCGTCTGCCCTTAATTGTGTTAAATATATAGGCACACTTTATATAGGACATGATAACGTATCCTTACTTAATATTTCAAATACGAGTGCTGCTGTCTGGCGCACTTTCTCGCCAAAACTACTGAACTGATACAAATAAATTTTGGTACACACATAGTCTAAAGCCTGATTAAGAACATAGGATGCTTTTTAAGCGTATTTGTAGTATTTTTAAGCGATATACGACAGTGGAGGATAAGGAGCAGACTATTGCCCAGCATTGGGATACAGGTTACAAAAAAAAAACGAGCGCACGCGGACGAAGTCGCATTGAGATAGGTACCCGTAATACAGTGAAGAATGCGTATGTGTACCACTGTCGCCCTACAACCAGCGGCTGAGCGGGAGGATCCCGGGGGTTTTAGCCGGTAGAAGTCCGGCATAACCACAGCACTCCCCGGCAGTGCCGTAACTAGGGCAGTGCCAGCGGTGCCCAGGCACAGGGCGTAGACCCTGGAGGGGCGCAGAAATGACCAGACCTGTATCTAGTCTTATTTATCAAGGGCGTATTTTTTAAAGCTCGCACCGGGCGCATAGATGGCTAGTTCCGACACTGCTCCCCGGCGCTGTGGTATCCTCATGGATTTCCCGGGTGACAAAAAAAAAAATTCCCATAATATATCAAAATAATTAGGAAAGAAGGAGATCTCTTTATTTTGATACATTAGTTTAACACGGACAGACGTATCCACAATTCAATCAACTCTAAAACACTTACATTACTATCTGGTGGCACGGTAGAGCCTAGTCGAGCAATACACTAATTTCGAGACATCGGACTTCAATTGTTCACGTTAATTAGTAATCTTCTCTTATGTAGTAAACAAGCGTTTCATTATTTACTATTCACAGGCGGCAAGGTCGTTAGTTGACAGCTGACTGAGGCTATGTAGATAACTAGACAATATTACGTGTACCTAACATTAACCTGTTGCTAGTAGTAAATAAAATAATGTGATACATTTCCATTACATAGGAAATTAAGACGTAAATAATATCAACTGTTATTTTTAAGCTATTGCATAGCTTTTATCGCGGGCTTTGAGCGCGGCGACCGAACCAAGAAATTCCGTAACGAAAAAAACCTCACAATCGTCTAACGTCGTTTCAGTTCGGTAGACTTCGGCACGGTGTTTGTGTGCGTGCGGTTAGACGTATTGTACGACTCTACGGAACTCGCACGAATCGAGTCGAATCGCTGCTCTGAAATCGGACGATACTATGCAATGGATATACCGCGGCAGTCCCCGAGTGCCACACGTCTTTTTTTTTTGTATATTTTTTATTTAATAATTTTCCCATATTGAATTACCGTGAATACATTTTTTTATCATTCTACGCAACTGTATCATTTTAAAAACAAACAAATATTTGTTTGAGATTCGAAGCCATGACCTTGGCGTGACAATCCAAGAGCACAACCAAAAGCGCCAGTCGAATCGAGCCAGGCAAACCATGTATTAAAACTATACTTTTAGAATGTGAACCTGTGATTTGAACCCGGAACCTTCCGCACATCATGCGAATATCCAAGCACTACGCCTACGAGGTCATGTTGAAGGACAAAACCATTAATTTGATTGGCATCTAGTAATTCATTACCAAAAATCACGCACCGAATAAAAAACAAACAGTCACTGAACGTTGTATATAGTAAATATACATAATATATGTAATGTATGGTATATCCATTTGTTTTTCTAACTGACACGACTTGGAGTAGCCTCATCATCATCACCGGACTTGCGGGGGAGCGGATGGCTCTCACCCCTAATATGGTACATCAATTAATACACAATGTATTTATTTATAGAAGTGTACGTACAAACAAAAATGCATACTAGAAAACTGAAAATGTCCGGGATATTTATCATGTTGTTTTGTTTTAATACACTAACAGTTTTAATACAGTTCACCCGTGAACATGGCGCTTGCAACAGTGCCGAAATATCGGAAGCTCATTAAAACAAAACAATATGGTAAATATCCCAGACATTTTCAGTTTTCTAATGTGTGTAACCATGACAGTTGACAAAAAATGCATACTTATATTTTATTAGTTCGTTTTGTAATTGTCAATTATTGAACGATAGGTGCGGGCTAAAATCATTAATCTAGAAATCTAGATTTATTTTTAACTCAGTCCGGAACCGATTTCATTGAACTAAGTAGGTAGTATTTTAAACTAGACCAACCCCTTATTTTTTGCTAAAGCTTAGTGTTGGTGAGCTATCGATATGACTATTCGATAATTCCTTATGTATAGTAGTTGAAGTACTACGAGTATTTGATAGTTAATAGCTGGTTTGGATCGTCATTCGGAAAAATACCTATTTAGAAAACTTAAACTGTCCGGGATATTTACCATGTTGTTTTGTTTTTATGTGCTCCCGATATTTCGGCACTGTTGCAAGCGCTATGATCACGGGTGAATGGAGCTCATAAAAACAAAACAACATGGTAAATATCCCGGACAGTTTCAGTTTTCTAATGTGTGTAACCATGACAGTTTAAAATTAAATACCTATTTATGTGATGAACTTGCGTGTTTGTGTCTGGGTGTTATTTATATATATAAATTTGTTTCTTTATACTACTGTTGTTTCTGATATATATCCGACTCAGAAGTGCTTAAGCTACTTACCATGGGGACAAAACAATGTGAGGTTTATTTATATATTAAAATTGTCAAAGGTGTCTATTTCATCGATATTCGTATTTTAAACTACTTACACCATTTTTCATTTCATACTGGCCAGACAGAATTGGAGACCTCATTTCGGAAATCGACTGTGCAACCAATTCTCACCTCTATGGCACAATAATAAGAATCGTTTGCAGATAAAAAAAACTTATTTCACGCTCCAACGTCTTGCATGGTCACAAAAAATGCAACTTATCTATGTAGGTAGTTGTCTGAAAACTAACAATGAGGTTGGAAAGAGGACAAAACATAACGAAATGCTAACTTTTTTATTCGAATCCTTTCTTGTTTTTTTTTTTCGTTTTAATTTTTTAGAAGTCTGTCAGATAACGGACATTAAAACGATATACGACGGAATATTAAAACGATACCGAAATATTTTACTTTAGTACGTAGGTTCTAAATTCACAATCAAATTTCGAATACCCTTGAATTAGAACAGATGATGATTTGGAAGGGAAATATTTTTTTATCGCTGTAAATATTATTATATTTTCTGAGAGTGCTATAGAGTGCTATAAATGATTTTTTTTATTAATAGTTGCGTAAACGTTATTCGTGTTTAAACCTAATTTAGTGTAAGAATCATCATAGATAAGGAAGTCAAGGTATTTATGCAAGTACCCATTTACTAATTGTTATCGTTTGCTAAGAGTAGGCTTTTTGTATATACCTGCGTTTGTTAATAATATTATTATGGTTATGGTATCATACCAGGTGTGGTAATTACCATAAAAAATGTAGATTAAGTTGATATGATGACATGCACATATTTAAAATTGCTGTTGATAAGTTTCAGCTCCTCAGATGATTTTAAATCTATGTTGGAGATTTTTCTACCTTCATCTCAATAAATATTATGCATAGAGTCAAATAGTTGAATACCTACAAATTACATAAAAAGAGGTTTGCCCCAAATAGCAAAGGCAAGCAGATAGGAATTTTATCTTAATTGAAACAAAATACGCAGCGCTTAAGAGCCAACGACAAAATCTATTAACGAACCTTAGTGAGTTATCGCCGCATTATCGGGCGTAGATTACGCCATCACTGCACACAAACACCATAAACAATTTCCACTGAACAACATTAACTTTTTCGTTTTCCGCGTTCGAACTGGCCACTGGGGGTTTTGTTTTTTAAAACTGCGCAGCCGTGTGAGCTGTCAAAGTGACAATCGGGAGTTTGACAGCCGTTTTGGCGCGAAACGAGTCGCGCTGTGCGAGACACGTGTTGTGAGCGGCGGGGCGCTCGGTCGACTAAGGTTTTGTGTTGTCGTGTCGTACGCTGCAACCTTTGTCGGGCGTGCATACGATGCACCGTTAATACTATGTGCGTTACCGATTTGTCGTCGTTGAGAGGGGACTTTCGTTTTTAAACCCGCCTGTGGGAATGCAACGATTGAAATGATTCGTAGTTTGTATTATATTCGTACCTATACACATGCTTAAGGAACTACTTAACTACCTACACTGCACTGCCTGTTTTAAGCTAAAATGAATTATTTGGACGGTACCGACTGGCAATGTTATCTTTGGTCACGATGATGGCTTAGAGTAGCCTCGTCATCATCACCGGACTTGCGGGGGAGCGGATGGCTCTCATCCCTACTTTGGTTAGGTACGTTATCTTTGGTTATAAATTGTTTGTTATTATTAATATTATTAGTAATAATTATTACTAAGTGATTTGAAGTGCAATTAAATAAATTATTGTAATTTGTTGTTACTTTGTTATGGTCCAAGATCGCAGACCTGCCAGACATCACTTATTTTCTAATGGACAAAATATATACGAATGAGTAGTGGTGGGGTGTACTATCATCATATGACTAGTTGCTACCTTGACCAGACGGCCATTTTTCAGGTATCAATTAATCAAGGTACATAGAAACACTGCTCACCTCACGTAAATTCTGATAGCTGATTTTAACATATATTTCACACAATATCGTTAAAATCAGGATTCATTACTCCCAGACACATGCGGTCGGCGGTTTTACCTAACAGATGCTTTAAAGCTATGAAAAAAATTCATTAAGGTCACTTATTTTCTGATCCTTGATTTTTATTTATGTTATTCAGGGACTATTAAAACAGATTGAATGCATTGAATATTTCTTTTATTTCAGCAATGGAACAGAGATTTATTATTTAGTATTTGAGTAAAACGTATACACGATTAAAAACACGCTGTTTTTCACTCGGGAAAGACATGAAAAGTTAATTTTGACAATTACATTAAGATATGCGATGTTTCGATATGCATTTCTTGTCGGGACCAGGAATAGTACAGTCGTGAATAAAATTGTAAATCAATATTAAAATTATGTCAATTATTGTTAATTGAAAAAAAAGTAAGTTACAAAATATAAACTGACCTAGCAACTTTAAAGAAACATTAATAACCAACTAAATATATTTGAAACAAAATACAAACGTAAATTTAGTTATGGCTCTCAAAACGACTGGAGAAAAATTGTACTGACTGGTCTCCAATTTTCACAGCAATCAAATTTTCAAAAACATTTCCAAATATTTGTGCGTGGTAAAGATCTAGCGACATTTAATTAGAATCCTAGTTTTTCTTAACTATTATTAAACTATTTTTTTACTTAACAACTATTTTATGTTAATAGTTATATCTACATAGTTGTAAAGACTAATATTTATAAGATACTCTAGATTTCTTTGGCGAAGCATTCCTTTTCATTTATTTACATGTTTTTAGAAAACATTAAAAATAAATTATTAAAACCTCCTAAGCAATTTTAACTAACGATAAACTTTTCTAACAATATCAATGAACCGTATTTTAAAAATACATACATAATTAACAGTCTTTAAAAAATATTATAATTAAATGAAACTAACAATTCCTAGGTAATACGCTAATTATAGGTACTTTATAGAAGTCTCTCAGGCTTGAATCAAATCCTTTTAATTAAAATAAGTTACTGACAATAATATCAAATACTATCTTCAAGTTTTAGGTGGGTATTTATTACTTTAAATTTAATATTTAAAATTCTCTATTGCAATTTCCTTTGCGAATATATTTTGTACAATACGATAAGCCAGAAGACAGATTTTAGCAAAATCATGTAAATAAAACAAAAATTTCCTTATTCACTCAAAAAAGTATTAATTAGCTATTAATTGATCAAAAAGTAATCCAATTTTTTTTTTAAATCGTCATAGCTTTCTATTGGCGATTTTATTCAATTATGAAAATCACAAAATAATTTATTAATAATCTAAAGGTATTGCACATACGCGAATAATATTGTTTTAGAGAACAAAAACAAAAAGTTCATATTAGAAAACTGAAAGGGTCCGGGATATTTACCATGTTGTTTTGTTTTAATGAGCTCCCGATATTTCAGCACTGTTGCAAGCGCCATGATCACGGGTGAACTGTAGGACTGCGAGAACGACATGGTAAATATCCCGGACACTTTCAGTTTTCTAATGTGTGTAACCATGACAGTTTAAAATTATATAAAAAGTTCATAATTGAAAATTAAATACTACTATAAATACCGGCACTGTTTACCGTCAACATCAAAAGTGTTTATACATTTTGACACCTGAGAAATCAAATTATAGTGAAGATTATGTTTTTTTTTGTTTGCCACCACTTAGTCATTCATCCGAAATATACTCTAAATACAATTTGGCCGAATTTTTTAATAAAAATAAAATCTAAGTACTAACAAAAATTATCTCTCATTATCCCGTCTGAGTAGCCTGTTGACTCTGAAAATTCTGTTCCTGTAAACTTCTACTGGGGACCTGCGCAGGAGTCTGGAGGCGGCCACTCTTGTCATGGCAGCTTTGTAGCTTTCCTGAGACAAAATGGCGGGCATTTCGCGCGTTCTCAAGATGTCGGTTGGCAAGATGGCTTCGTCTGACAACATGGCGTCGATGTCTCCGTTCAACATAGCAAGCGTGTCGGTCGTGAAGTTGGAGTTTGGAGTGCAGAGGGGAATGGCGTTTGACCATTTTCTGTTCCTGTTAAATAGTACAATATTAGACAAAAATTGTAGGCAGCACATTTGTTGTGTAAGCAATGTTGGAAAAAAATCCTGGTTGTGTGGGAAACGCTTCTTCCGAATGATTCGACTTGAAAAGCCCTCTCACCCTAACGATAGGGCGTAAATTAACCGTTGTGTGTGGTGATTCAGGTTTTGTCGGAGTGCCATCTCACCGAATTATGTGAGTAAGGGAACAAAGAGTGCACTTGTGTCTGCGCGCACACTTGTGCACTATAACATGTTCTGCGCACTTGGCTGATCTCAATTGAGATCGGTCGCCATGGCTGAAATCGGTCGGACGCCTTATGTATCAGGAGCATACAGAATGAGCCGCAAGAGAATTGCCTCAAACTGTGATCCACTCTCTGTATGCTATGGGCCGCGCTTTTACGGTGAGTTCAAAGTACGCCACAGTTATAAGTTATAGCTTTTAACTAAGTTACTTACTTAAGACACCGCAGCATAGGGGCCCCCTTCAGTCGGTACCCTGGCTCACAAGTGAAGGTGACCGTCTCGCCGATCTTGTAGTAAAACTTGACGGAAGACATACGGCCCGATATGGTCGTGCCGGGGTACGTGCAAGCCTGAGCGCCTGTGGAAAATAGAGAGCAAAGTTTGAAATGTACGACATTGCTGTGAGAATTACAAACGTAATATTGTTTATGTGTGTATTGTGATGGGTAGTCGTATTTTGTTTATGTAAATAAATATGTAAGACGAATAGCATAAGAATTGTTTAATTCCAAGGTAAGTTGGTCTGATCCCGTGGTAAGTAGCTTGTGCCCCCCCCCCTTCGACAATGTTGTCGTCCCTTCTAAGTATATTATCTAGTACCTACTTATATAATTTTAATCTGCCATGGTTACACACATTAGAAAACCGAAAATGTCCGGGATATTTACCATGTTGTTACCAACAGTGCCGAAATATATGGAGCTCATTAAAACAAGTCTAGTACTACTACTACTAATATCTAGTAGTTTTATCGATTATCACCCAGCAAATCCTGGCCCAGAATCTTCACCGTTAAATCGTCGAATAATCTATACTAATATTATAAAGCTGAAGATACACTCGGCCATGGACGCTTTTTTCCTCTCTAACTATAAACTGCTACCTGGCTTTGTAATAGGACGTCCTTTATTTCACTTTGATCGATGAACAATTAGGATTACTTGAAGATGATCTTCAATATGATGAAGCTGTTCACTATAAACATAGATTTTAGGATTTCGTACGTCGAAAAGAATAACCGAACCCCTATATAGGATCCGTTTATCATCGTAAATTTTTGTCAAGGAGAAAATATCAAACTGAAAGTTACATCAAATAGTCAGGTCTGCTGCCCCTTCATCTGAGCCAACACAATCAAAAGAAACATTCATTTATGCTGCCAATTTTGGACACTCGCTAAGGGAACTACTATCTGCGAAGAACTCAGATTCTCAAAATTTAGAATAAAGCAATGTCAAGTACAGAGAATTGCGTAAACTTTAAAAATAAATTGCGTTAAAAAAAAACAACAGATGATGATGATGATATAAACCAAAATAATTTTGTTTTAAATGTTTCTTCCGGTTGACTAACTTCTTAAGTGGCAGAAAAGATTTTGACGGGACTACGACTACTTTTAAGTCAAAAAAATTCAAAATCCTGTAGTTCACGCGAACGAAGTCGCGGGCACATCTAGTTGTACATAATTTCAAATTTGGAAAACACATTGGTACGTGGCGGGGTTTGAACTTGCGAGTGACTGGAGGTAGTACCAAAATATAACAAATACTCACAGGTGGGCGGCTTGTCGCTCCACCGGCCGCTGTCCTGGCAGACCAGGATGGGCCGTCCGTGCAGCGTGTGCTCAGGGTTGCAGTGGAATTGCAGCACGTCACCAGCGCGGTACGGAGCCCGACCCAGCACGTAGCCAGATGCGGGGGGCGGGAGAGCCGGGCAGGATACCTCTGGAGGGGGGAAAGGGAGGTAAGAGAGACGTAACCTGTTACTTATGACAAATAATCTATACTAATATTATAAAGCTGAAGAGTTTGTTTGTTTGTTTGTTTGTTTGTTTGTTTGTTTGTTTGTTTGTTTGTTTGTTTGAACGCGCTAATCTCGGGAACTACTGGTTCGATTTGAAAAATTCTTTTTGCGTTGTATAGACCATTTATCGAGGAAGGTTTTAGGCTATATAACATCACGCTGCGACCAATAGGAGCAAAGATACAATGGAAAATGTGTAAAAAACGGGGGAAACGCGAACGAAGTCGCTGGCACAGCTAGTGATATATAACCATACAGATACCTCTAAAGGAGGGAAGAAGAAGGTAAGAGAAACGTACACTCATACTCTAATGATACCAAACCACACGGTATTATAGCAAGTAGCTACTACTACTCGAGAGGTGGTACATACTGATACTTATGACGATAAAGATACCAAACCATACATTTCTTTTTAACGCGGAGAATGCTTGATGCACCTTCACCTTGGGCAGGGGTTTACCCAAGGTGGTGTGTGGGACTTCCGGCTGCTGGTGCTGAGATGAAAAGACCGGCAGCTGCTCCTGGGCCAAGGTGCTATGCCCAGTTGTGTACCCACTAAACTCCGCGGCATACCTCATCGCCTATTGGTGGTGCCGTGGTACCTGGCAGAGCCTCCACTCACAACACCACCGGGACAACCATACATTATTCATGCAAGTAGCTACTACTACTTGAGAGGTGGTGTACAATGATATTTATCACGATAAATGGTGCGAAAACGTATCATATAATAGCAAGTTTTTAAATAGGTTACGTCATTCAGTCAGTTCGGTCATTTATGCCGCCTGACCATTATCAAAGACGTGGCGTCCCGTAGTCAATATGACACTGTGTAATAATGACACTCGACGGACTAAGACGAATCGATTGTGAATCATAAAAATCGGTTTAGGCGTTTGGTCTGTATAGTGCTACAAAGGAACATACATACAAAACATAGTCTGATAAATACATTACCAGTTCTTTGAGTCGAGAATCGTTCTAGCATAACGTACCTCGACAAACAGGGAAAGGTTTCGCCCAATCCGCGGCGGGTAGGCAGACAGTCTCCGCTGCCCCGCTCAGCGCCCACCCGGGTGGGCAGGAAAAGGCAGCGCGCCCGCCCACCCCTCGAGATACCACGGCCACGCGGGGGCGCCTCTCACCCTCTTGGAGGGGTGAATCGAGGACCACGTCTCCGCATTCTACACCTGTAAATTGTTATAATAGGCAATCAATATGACTAAGGCCTTATCGCCTTAGTTTAGAGTAGGCCCGTGCCCCAGCAGTGGAACGTATATGGGCTGAAGATGAGGCAATTAATTCATTGGCCAAAATTTGCTGTCGAGCTCTTATTTGATGAAATCAAATCCCATTAGTTGCATTTCTTTCTGACATCCTGATTTGAAAAATCCATTCTATCGTATCTCTCTGTGAATTTTAAATTTAAAAAAAACAGCTGTTCGGAGCGGGGTTGGAACTGGCGACCTCTCGCATGGCAAGCAACGACCTTAACCACTCGGCCATCGCCGCGGCAGGCCAGGAGGTAGCAGGATAATGGGCCTCAATCGAAAGAAGGAGCAGTGGACACAGAAAGCAGCCAGAGTCCATTGTCGAAATGGGAACCAAATTGTATGGGCTTGACGATGATGATGACCGAGCGCTGTTTTTAATTTGATCCAAAAAGTCCAAGGTTACTCACTCTCACACACAGGTAGCGGCGCGCTCCAGTTCCCTGAAGCTCTGCAGGTCAGCACGTGCGCTCCTAACAGAGCATTCCCGTTCGCACACGAGAACCGAATCTCAATACCCAGCCTTGTGCCTAGCCCGCTCGCCACTAACCCTCGGCGGATCGGGAGAGGGGGGCAGTGGACATCTAGAAGGGGGAGAAATAGGTACACATTACTATTTCCATTCATGAAGACTTTTTCATTGAGTTCTCAATGATTCTTCAAGTTGAATGAAAAGCCGCTACTGGTAAATTCCCAGAGTAACCAGCTAGAGCTGGACTCTTGAAATACCCAAAAAATCCAGATACAGTGTAAGACAAACGGATAGCTTATTGTTGAATAACAGATTGCCATAGAATCAGAAATAACATAAAAAAACGGGTAAATGAAAAATTTGTTCTTGATTTTGTGAAGAAGATAGAGTCAAAGAGGAAGATATTTTTTTGATAATGATTTCGTTTGAAATGTCAATTCATATTGCTTTTTCAATAGTTCTTGGATTTTTGGAGACAATTTAAGAATTTACCGTTTTGAATTACCACAAACATGTGAATGATAATGATACATAGTTCGATACTGCGATACAAAAATGCCTCAAATTTATCGTTATTAAATAAATAAGGCGTCCGACCGATTTCGGCCATGGCGGCTGATCTCAATTGAGATCAACCAAGTGCGCAGGACATATTATAGTGCACAAGTGTGCGCGCAAACACAAGTGCACTCTCTATTCCCTTACTCTCATAATTCGGTGAGACGGCAATCCGACATGACCGATGAGAGATCGGGCGCAGGACCACCGGCTTAACGTGCTTTCCGAGGCACGGGCGTTCAACCGCCAACTTCCTAACTCCGGGCTGAGTAATTTCATTACAGAAAAACTCACACAAATTTTGCCCGACCCCGGACTCGAACCGGGGACCTCTCGGTCCTAACGCAGCACTTGCTACCAATAGACCAACGAGGCAGTATCGTTATTATTATTGCTATTAGTGATTTCTTCCAGACACAGAATAGCATTGACTAAGATACTGATGTAAATTTCACTTTTGCAGAGAACTACTGTACAAAATGCGATTTATGCTCACAATCTCTTTAACCCACCTTCTACTATAATCTCGACCTGGTGGCTCTGCCTCGCTGGCGTCTCGCAGCGGTATATTCCAGAGTCTTCTTTCACGGCTCCCATGATGCTGAGACGGTACTCTAGCTGGCTGTCTCTGCCAGGATCTGTTGTCCAGCCCTCGGCGTACTTTCGCTCTGCCCTGGGGGCAAAGAGTCATCAGAATATGGGATGAATCAAGGGTGATCATCAGTGCCCATGTAGGAATGTATCTACTTACTTAGCGACAACATTGAAAATCAAGGAAGAAAATATTATGTGCAAATAGATCTTGCAACGTACACGTTCCCGAGATTCTAAATACTCATTTCTGTGACAATCGTAGTAAAACACGCAGTGTAACATACTACTATGTGCGCATTACAAAACTTCGAATCTTATTGCTTATTGTTTACATTAATTAGTTTCTTTCTGAGGAATTTTCCAGTCTTGGGCTATTTACAATTCATATTCATTCCATGTGAACGATGAATCAGTCGATGAATAAATTAATGGTCGTTAACGTTGCTTACACTATTGTACATATTATCAGGAAATCGGATCACACTGGGACAAATCGTTATGTTCCTGTGTATTTTGACTTCACATGTTTACGAGTTTAAACTATTGGAACTTTTGGATTGCTAAGTTTAGTTTGGGTTTCTACCAAATATTTGACTTTGAGTTTGCGCATTAGGGTCGGCATTAAATTTTTAACTTACTCAGGGTCCGGGTAATGATGCGTGACATTCCATTTGGGGTTTCCAAACCTCCTCATCCACAAACACTCCATATGCAGTACAGTTCCGGGGTACACCAACAGTTTACCATCATTGGTCTGCGCTATCGGGCCTTGGGAATGACGGAACAGAATTGTGGGAGGCTTTTCCACTGAAACAACGGACAGGGAAGATAAATCTTTAATGGGATATTTTGATCTAGCGAAGCTGGCGTGGATGGTTTTTCCTTCAATTTTTCTGGAGATTTCTCCATGTCACCAATTCTTGACCTTTACGGTAGGTACTTTTGAGTGATGCTGTTAGCATGATGGAAAGCATTCATCGATAAGCCTATTGGTAGCCAAAAAACCTATCAAAGGTAAGGTAAAGAACTATGAAAAGCCATAAAATTGAAAAAAAGCAATATAAATTATGTTGCAAGCTTATATCCGCAAATATATTTTTTTATTATTTAGGTACTCGTAGCATTGATTTCCTCCTCAAAAGCGCACCAAACGAGCGGGTTTTAATTTTAAAAAGCCGATATATTAAAGCTCATCGCGCGCTCACAGCGCTTTATCAAAACTGATGATTTTTAAATAGTCCTAAAAGAAATTAGGCCAAAGCCAAGCTGATGGAACAGGGCTGATGAATTTTCCTGACACATACTAAGCTTCCAGCGGCAATGCAGAAAATGATGATCATCATCATTGGCCCGTAGACACTTACTAGCGTAGTCGTTCTCCTGGTTAAGACCGAAGCAGGTGGGCTTGGCTCCGTCCCAGGAACCGCCTATGCACTTCCTCTCTTGGGATCCGGTCATCGCATACTTTCCAATGTCGCTACACCTGCAAATTTATTTACTAAGTTAAAAATAAAAAAGCTTTGAAACAAAAAAGGTATTGTTAACATTAATGACTGGCTCGGTGGAAAAATGGTTAGTGATCCTGGCTGGCGGGTATTTGTGCCGGGTGGGAAGCGAACTCACGACTCTTGGAACCGCAGGTGTGAATCTTTGTCATTAGCCACAGTCCCATCGAGCCAGTCAAGATAATGATGACGTTGACGAATCTTGCGTACCTGGAGACAATGATGGCTCCCGCGGGGAAGTCGACCGTCTCAGTGATCTGCATGTCGTTATAGAAGGAGACTACGTGAGGTTCTTCGTTGCGAAATGTGCAACTATTGTTGTTCAACAACTCCTCGCTTTGGGCTTCCAACTCCTCTGCAAGAAGTAAGATGACATTATTATTGGTATTATTTAGCTCAAATACGTCCTCAGCGTGGAGAGCAGCTTTTTTTTTATAATAGGCTAACAAGATCTCCTCACTACACCTGATGGTAAGCGTTAGTGAGATCCACATTAGGTCGACAGGCACAATAGTCCATATTGAGCCTGCCGCACTCACGCTAAAGCCTTGTTTAAATGCCGAGCTCACCTCGTCGGCGGCAACAAAGGATCATAGGAAATGCCCTATAAATTAGGACAAATAATAACTACTATAGCTTCCAAAAATATACTTACCGCAGTTAAAACTCTTCCCAACCCAATCCCCATGCTCGCAGATCAGCTTCCACGTGGTCTTCTCGCCCATGATGGACGCAATGCATCTGAAAGTGATCTCAGTCCCGTGGGGGTACCCCTCGATGCCAAGGGTTCCGTTCACCTCCGCCCCGTCCCGGTATACCAGAGTACCTTGGACCCTGAGGAAATCGCACGAGTAATTTTCGAGATACCACTGGTAAATAGTAAAAAATAATAATAGAAAAAGAATCAATACGTTTCGAATGGAGAATTTTGCCATTAAAGCTACTCGGCCATAAATAATATTTACATTTTGTAATAATGTATGGCATTTGGAAAAAAAATATTGCAATGCATATTTACAATATGATTAAAATAAAGTTTTGTTCAAATTCCTGGAATAACTTAAGGCGATTCAGTATATTTATGATTTAACTTTTTTTATACAAAGTGTATAGAAATAATCCATATAAAAATATTTGTGTGAAAATTATTTCTGTTACAAATTACTGGTAACGTTAGCTTAAAATCTACGTAGGTAATTTAAACATCTTATAACAAAAATCTTAAGTAGACACAACACGAAAGCATGCACTAGACATCAATAAATTGAATAAAGAAGAATTTGCAACAAAAATTAAGCTCGGCCAAGTCATAAAAAGCCAAAATCACGGCCATACAAATAGCTGACTCAACAGACATACATAAAAACGTTTTGTATGAGCCTAAACATTAACTAAGCCCCGCCTTCAGAGGATTTTGAAACCTATTGCATAAAAATGAGGATAAATCTTTAACAAGAGACGTTAGATAAACTGAAATGTTTAAAATTCGACAAAAATGATCATACCAAAAGAATTGGTGATGATGATGATATAGAAGTTGGTGATGACGTAGTTGGTGACGATGATCAGAAATATGATGAAGAGTTTAAATAAGCAAAAGTCCGAACCTATAAGGCTCTCACCACGGCTTCGCATCCCGATAGGCCTGTGTTCCCTTCAGCCTATCCAGCCAGCAAATAAGAAACGCAGACTTTGCAAAAACATTACTTTTTTGTCATTCGTAACATCACCCACTAATGGATGACAATGGTTCAATGGAAATTGTAATCAAAACAATTGCATCGCACTTTTGAATACAATTTGCCAACGCTTACAAACACCGACAGCAAAAGAAAACTTAAACGGAACTGAAGATTAAGTAAATGCGTTAAAAGCACACATGGCACTTTTCACTTGTACAGTGTTTGACATAAAATTTTCAAAATAAAAAATAATAACCATTCACACCAGAAAAGTCAGCCTTCACACAATGGATGTGGCGATTTCTCTGAATGAGATGTTAAAGAACCGAAACACACAAAAGCTACAATGAAAGCGCTTTGACAAAATTGACATTAACACAAGGACGATAAGGTTAAATTTTGATTGGCAATTATGATTCTGATTTCCAAAGATTAGATATTTTGTTAAGCACAATTTGCAGACCTGATTGGACAATACTTAACCATAATCTGAAATCAGCCAATCAGACTATTTATGGTAATAAATAATTGTGATAGACTATAATATTGGTAAGATCATCCATATGGACTAAATACGGTAAGTAGGTAAAATTAAGGTTTTGAACAAATAAATACATCTCGGATTTTAATGTCGAGAAACGTTACAAAGAGGACTTTTAATCCTCCTCAAGATTCACGTATTCATCATTACGATTAGGTTTCTTAAAAGTATTTGAGTTGTTAATCTAACTTCGTACTCCTTCGTATTAAATTGCACAAAATTATGGGTAAGTACTTTGCATCCAATCAGGTGACCAAATATTCAGAGTTGAATGAATACTCGGAGAGTTCGTTACCTAGCCGGTGGCCCGCACTCGGTAACCGTCTTCCCGTCCAAGTCTGGCTCCAGTTCCGATATATCTTCCCGGACGATGTCAGAGCCACTCTGGAACTCTGATGTAGGACGGGGTCGGGATAAATTTGCTGAAATTTAAGGCGGGCGTTTCATTTATTCCAAAATATGAATATTTTAGCTAGGATAAATCATACAAATCAAAACATGCATTTCGAATGACTGCTCGATTTTGAAAGATTATGTTGCTTTGTGCTTGTGAATATGTCGCAGTCGTATTGTATAATCCGCTGTATTACATTACGGCTAGCCGTTATCAAAAACAGGGCCGTTATGTATTACGGCGGATCAACGATTAGCCGGATTGTCATTACGATACGTTCTACACTTTGGCGACTCACGATCATTCATCAGTATTGCACTTTATTCAGTATTTTAGGGTGACTACGTCATGTGATAACAAAATAAAACAGGCTTTAATTGAAAATCAATTTTAATGAGAAAAATAAAGGTTATGTACCTACTCGGTATGTAATAGGTTTGTACTTTGTGTTGAGTAGGTGCGAAAGTATAAAACATAATATAAAAGCTAAAGTTTTTTTAAGTAATTAATAATTAGAAACTAAGTAAGTAATACACTTAATATTTAGGTTTAGTATTTTCGAGTACTTATTTAGAACACAGAATTCAAAATCTTTAGTAAGTTGCGTTTTGATTCGCAGGTTGGGCATAGGGAGACAAATATTTCAATGGCTTTTTATTGAATATAAAGTTTGTTTTGTTCGGCATACAGCATTTTGTCTCGCCCGACGTGGCCAATTTCCTTATGAATTTCCATCAGAGTATCGAAATATTGCTCCATGGGTATTACGCGAATGGGATGGTCCACAGGATTATTTTTCTTCAAGATAAGATAATCTTCACCAGTAACATTCATGAGGTCATATTTTTTGCACCAATAATACTGTGTAGGATTCCGCCGAATACTAGAATCCATAGCCACTTTAGCGGTTTTGATATGCAATATAACCTCTAAAACTCTTTCTTTTGTCCATGGATGTTCCACACTCAGACGAATAGAAACAGTTCAATTGCACGTCAAATTTATTCTTAAAGTCACTATTTACACTCGTATTTGTTTATTTCTTTAAAACCACAGTTAAAATCACATTTTTGTGAAACATTTTCTGTATTCGAGGCCATTGTTGTTGTTATGACAGGCAGCGCCGCGAGCGCTAAACATAGGAACTAAAAACTGTCAAAGAGGCGGTTACCGAGCCGCTCTTTGACATTACGGCTAGCCGCATTAAAGAACGTTTAGCGCCGAATACATCCCGGCGGAATTTCATTCAGCCTTATTCAATCCGGCTAATCGTTGATCCGCCGTAATACATAACGGCCCTGTTTTTGATAACGGCTAGCTGTAATGTAATACGGCGGATTATACAATCCGACTGCGACAAATATGCGCTGATTTCTTCATCTTCAAGATCTACCTTTACCGTTTGGGTTGAAGGTAAATGGTGAAGAAGATCTAATTGGTAGGATTATTCATGAAACTGTGCTATGTCGATAAGTGAATAAATATTGTATCTTCTAACTGCAATTACACACATGTATCTATCTCCTAGTAATTTCCTTTGCTAGATTAAATTAATCTTAGCACTTCACTTTTCAAAATTCCTTTGAAGTCTACCAACCTAATGGCCTACAGAAATCATGGACAGTCGGCTGGAGTCGTCCAAGGTGGCAGTTCAGGGTCGCCGGTGGTGACCTGCCAGCTTCACAGGCTATGTTCACTGATGACGCATGTGCCACTGTCAGACCAGCTCTGTAGCCGGCTTCGTAAGTGGCACCATGAAGAAGCGGCAGTTCGCAAGGGGCTGTGGGAAGACAGGAGGTATCATTGTTATGGTATCGGAGAATTTTGCTGCCACAAAGTTTGCAAATGATTTTTTACAATTTATATGACTTGATGTAACAAAGCATAACGGAGGCTGGTCTTAAATGACCTTGTGCGGGCTATCTTCAGCGTCAACAGATAAATATGCATCTATAATATTATAAAAGTCAAAGGAAACATGTTTATGTTATGTTAAAATCTCCTTACGCTAGACTATCGGCATGCGGTCAGCGCGACTCAAAAACCAGCATTAGTGATTGAAACCAATCTATACCGGAGCCGCTCTAAGTTGACTGATTTGACATATATCAGACTGACTGCACTAGTGAGGGACAACGGTAAAATTGCCGAAGCATATAACTAACAGTTATTTCCACTTTATAACCAAGCAAGGTCCAAATTCAACAAATTTTTATTATAAACATTTATTCACATCCAGAAGATTGAATTGAAGTTTCTTATTTAAAAATATATTTATTTTTAAAACATAATACTTATATCCTTCATCCTATTTTTTAAAAATACCTGGTAAGTATTACCCACTACGTCACTATGAAAACGTGTCAAACGGCGTAACCTTGTAAAAGCGTAATACAGAGTGGAAATTTTACGTTTTCTTTTTATAATTCAATTATTTTAAGTAATAAAAGACAAATAATTAGATAATTAGGTGCATTTGACATTTTGAAATAACGTCTTATTTTAAAAGTTGTTCTTTATGATTCGCTAGGTAAATATGTTCCTCTTAACAAGGATAAATGTAAAATATAAAATAAAAAATGTCAAATCAGTCATCTAAGAGCGGCTCCGGTATAATTGGGGATCTCCATTAGGAATGATTAAAACTTGAAAATATGGTGTTAACGATTAAATAAACAGTATTGACTTACCAGCAACGCATTCTGGCATGCTCGTCACCGCCCACTCGCCCAACCAACAGCGAAGGTTCGTTGGTCCTTGAACATTGTATCTGGAAAATCATTTCAATAATCAAGTTAATATTCATGGTGGACTGTACACGGAAGTATACTACATAGATGTTCGGGAAGTTAAAAGTACATTACCCTAGTAATTCCTAATTACGTTGCCAAGAGAGCTTATGAGGCTCGTAAATTGTGTCTTATCTTATTGCAGAGATCATTAGCCCAAAACTTTCCTATGAATTGAGTGACCAAGCATGTTGAAGTAAATTTTTTGAAGAAAACTTTACCTAATCTTTAACATTTCTTTTCGATTTTAAACATTAACGATACCCAAAATAATAAACTCACCCATATTCACAAGAGAAGTGCACAACCTGTCCATTAGGCACTGGGTCCGTTTCATTCAGTTCCTTCTCATCGCCGTGCCCTATTCCTGGCGTCCCCAGCACCTGACTAGCCGTCATCAGGTGCCCAGGGTCTGAAGGCATGGTGTAGATTCCATACTCCGTCGATGGCACGTGGCAAGGTACTGGAAGATATGGGGATAATCACTGATGGGAATTAAATGGGGACTGATGGTTTCACAACATGATAACGGGTATTCGCGAAACAAAGACAGAAGATAAGGTTTCCGGTCGCGGTCTCGTGTCTCGGTCGCTTGTCTCTGTCGCAAGTGTATCGAATTTAAATCCATCATCAATGCACAGCTAGAAAATGTTATCATTTGTGCTTGTGCTTTATAACTTTTTTGGATGCCATACTTATTATTTTCATGAACTTAAGAAGTCGTATGGGAGATAAATATTCATGCGCATTACAAGGGTTTTAATTTTAAACAAGATGCAGATCAGACAATGCATTACCAAAATTTCTGTTAAACGGTACTGTAGATAGAAGTATAATATAAAAATTACATCTTACCAAATGTACTGAAAGAAAATATTACATTTCGTTTGCCTACACAGGACTTAAAATTATCAAGACCTTTTGCAATATTTTAACCCACTTTTTCTGGGGCTTTACTTACGTATTTCACATTTAGGCTTTTCTGGCTTCCATCTCCCTCGGACACACTTGGCTGTAGCGTTTGGTTCCAGGTTCAATCCGTATCCTTTACCGCAGGCCACGCGGACTATTGTACCTGCAGATTAATTAAAACGTTTTGAGCAATCTAGTTTTTACTCCTTCTTTTAGTAAATGCTTGTACATGATTGCCAAAATATTAACCTTATTTTTAATCGTTCCTGTCAGTCATCGTAGTTATATTCTATCTATACACTTAGTTTGTTTACTATAATCATCACTCTACGTAAGTGAAATCAGAAAATTCATCTTATGATTTTCGAACACTACTATTTTCTTAGCTACTGTTTGGTACAGGTTTGGGAAAAAACTTAAACTTTTATGGGCGCTGAGATACACTCAAATAGTCCAAGATATTATGAGCTAGACAAAGTAAACGTCACTTACCTGAACTAAAAGTGTTATTAGGATCCCGACCATACTTCACAATTTCTATATTAACGTACGGCTCACTCTCAATAGGCTCACAAGGGCTCTTAGGTCGCCCTTTCTTGCCTCTTTCTGTCTGATTGCCTTCCTTGCCCAGACCCTCAGTAACTTCGGTACTTTGACCGTCTTCGTTGTTTTCTGCTTGTTGCTGTCGTAATCTACCTTTGCTTTCTCGACCCCTGTAATATTATACAACTCCATAAAATTGTATGCTAACACCTAACGATTAATACAATTTCTTCAAAAAGGATAACACGGGAATATCGAGCATTCTCCCTGAGATTTTTATATGGTCTAAAATCCTGGTATCTTTGCTTTTGAGATTTTTTTTTTCTTTGAAATTAGTTTTACCAATTTTTGAACAAAGTGATGTGTTGTTGTGTCGAGGTTAGGTATACTTACGATTTTGGCACGGTCGCAGTAGTTTGATTCAACCTATCAGTTTTCCTACTAGTTCTCTTATCTCTCTTATCCAATATATTTTCAACTTCCGTTGAATTTGTATTACTATATTGCAGTGGTATCACCGCCATTTCTTTACTATAACGTCTATCAGTCTCATTTTCATTGCTTACTTCTAAAGGAATCACACTCAGAAGATCGCTTGCCACTTCATTTAGCGATTCTACGTCTTGAATTCCAGGACTTAAAGTCCACATTTCTCTACCACTCTCCTCCATATTTACACTACGCTTAAATCTTGTCTTTTTATCTGTATCTACAGCTACTGTTGTAACTTTATCGTCACTTTCTTCCAGATCTAAATCGATATCTTTTTTTGGATCTTCACTATTCTTAGCACTAGAGAATCTTTTTCTTCGCTTATCTACATATCTTTCGAAATATTCGTGCTTGAGTTTGTTGATGTTTTCAGCATTGTTATGGCCTATTTTATTGTCGGGGAAAAGACCTCCTTTCAGAACGGTTACGTGTGAAAGGTCATCGAATTCTTCGGATTGTTCATATTCGGACGTGTTCAAATTGTCGACTAGGTCTTGGTCTTCTGGTTCGTAGACTGGCTGATAGGAGTACAGTCTGTGGCCTATCGGTTCTCCGTGGACGTTAAAAACAGTGTAGACAGCGGTTGGGAGGTTCTCATCGTCAGTATTTTCAACATCAGCGCCAGTTGATAAGTCTTCTTCTTCAAAGCCTGTAAAATAAACATCTTCATCATCATCGTCGACAATTTGATTAATTAGGTAACAATTTTAAATCGATCGGTTATTTAGGGAAAGTACGAACGTAGTAAACTACGTCAGTAGTTTCTTATTTTTATTGAATTAGCGCTTTCAAAAGAATACTTTCGTAAATAAGTTTTATCACCCATGATTTAAAAACGATGCTTACAAGATCCATAACTTCGCAATTCGCTTCAGTAATAAAAAAACCGTATGTGGCTATTAACAACACATACTCTTAGTCTTACCTGTGTCAAACTTCTTCATCAGTTTAAAATTCGCGTGTCTCAACGTAGGCTTTTGGGTGTCATGGTTGTATTTCTCGTACAGTTGGTTCATGTACTGTTGTGTGGGGTCCGACCTCCTCCTCAGACCAGAGTAATACTGCCGGAGGTATGCGGACCTCCTGTGACGGATCTCCGGCTCAGGAATCGACCGCCTTCGTCTGCTCCATCTTATCCTCGGATGCTGGTAAAGTGTGCACCTGAAAAAAGAAGAAATATAAAGTATTATTTTTGGTACATTTGCTAGATTGACTAAATTTCATTTTGTCTCACATCTCTGTGTGTACTTCACTTTTGATTGCCTACAAAAACAATGAAATATCTATGATAAAATAAGACAACTTGCAACCTAATACAGATCCACACACAATAATCTCTAAGTACGATTAAGAAGTCGATTTTTTTCGCAATGTTATTGTGATCACTTTAAAATAAAATGTAGGACGTAGGTACATATTTCAATAATCTGCATACTCACTTTGGAAGCTCTCTAGGGCTCCAGTGGCCTCCCACACAAGTTGCCCCTGGAGGACCCTCGGATAATACGTAGCCCTTCTCACATTCGTACATTATTTGCTTATTATTCACCACCTGGAATAATAGAGGAGATTTGTTTAAATATCCACGACGACGACTAAGAACAAGCTCAGTTGGTCTGTACAATTAAAATCAGCTGTAATATCACTACATAGTATAAAGCACACTGTCACAACTACGGAACGGATTTTGATGCATTTTTATAGATAGAGGGATTTAAGAGGAAGGTTTTTATGTAAGTATAATATACCCGAAGCGAAGCCAGGGCGGGTCACTAGTAACCAATAACATATAGCTGAGACAAAGAACTTACTTTCTTAACATACGGACGGTAGTCGTAAAGGCCCATGTTACCAACTAATAATACTTTTCCATTTTCAATGTAAC
Source organism: Maruca vitrata (assembly GCA_039566165.1). Classification (NCBI taxonomy): domain Eukaryota; kingdom Metazoa; phylum Arthropoda; class Insecta; order Lepidoptera; family Crambidae; genus Maruca; species Maruca vitrata. The sequence goes on along the minus strand of CM076938.1, from coordinate 2,005,531 downwards.
CGGGGAAAGGACAAAACACTGAAACAAAAATAAAAATGTTTAATTAGATATGGTCGCTTATGCATTAAAATTAAGGTCAATAATCTAGAATCAATAAAGCTTGCTAAAGAAGATCAAAAGTTGATGGAGTAGCCTTGTCATCATCACCGGACTTGTGGGGGAGCGGATGGCTCTCACCCCTAAAATGTCCACTTTTTGTACAGCCAAGACTACCTTACCTTCTTCGCATTTTGGCGCATCCCCACTCCAGTTTCCAAATGAGCAGACGACTATTGGATTCCCTTTGAGCTCGAAGCCATCTTTGCATCGAAAACGGGCCTTCATTCCGTGTTCAGTCTTAGGCGCGATCACCATACCGTTGCGAGGATATCTTGGCATTTTTTTGCATCTGGAAACATTAAAAAACGTTATTAATTAGCACTTTTTTTTGATATTACAAACTCCGTTATATCATTGGAACAGTGAACTCATACTAGACAGGAAGTATGCGATTTTTGTTACACTTGTTCTTTAAATGGCACCAATAACAGATAGCATCACCATATGGCTTATAGTCATTAGTTTTAGAATGATTTTAACATTAAGGCTGATTTAGAGTCGCGCTGACCCCACACTAACCGTCAGCGCTGAAGGTCCAGTATGCATAGAGATATAGAGACCAATATGGATTGCCAGATAGAAAAATCTATCGAGGCCGAAGATTAGCGTGTTATCATCGCGACTCCAAAATCAGCCCAAATTAATGTTTTTGCTATAAAAGATACCATGGGTATCGAAATATTATCCATAGGATCGATTTCCTGGTTACAAGTAGGTATGGCTAGTTTTGGTAGTAATGTATGTCCATAATACTAACCTAGCAGGCGAACATCTGGGTATTTGTGTCCAAGTCCCGTTGTTGCAAGTCACCGCTGCGTTGTTCGATGGGAACTCATAATCCTTCTCACAATCCACCACTATTATCTCACCTGCAATCGACAAAATATTAGTTAACATTGGCGCGTTTTTCATTTATTTCACCAAAAACAGAAACGATGACATAGAATCAAAGCAAAATAGAATAAATCTTCAAGTACTAAAGTTACACTACAGTAGCAGTATTATCAAGATTTGGTTTACGTCTTAATAATGAGGGTAATTCAATCAGAAATAACCAAATCTCTATCTCAAGTATATCTGGAATATATTGAACAAACACCAAATACCTAAAGATAAATTAGATAAATATTAGGATTTTAAAAATACCATGCTGCACCATGGAAGAGCTGCCGACGATTTGAGTGCTCCCCTCACTTGTGTCGTTATCTCCGGTCCTGTTCTCAACCAGGACTACTCTCCCTTGGGACACGTGGGGGACCACACAGGGTGCTGAAAGATAAATTAAGATAGTTAGAGTTTCATGGAATCAAGTTTATAATGGCAATAATATCTAAATTCCATTAAACTGTAGCTAGCTTACTTAGCATCTCGGAGCAACTATAATTTGCTCCAAGACTGTAAGTGCACCACTCACAAGACGCATAAATTGAAGTTATTATACGTCTTGCGAGTTGAGACGAAAAAACTGAGGAGTTAAAGACAAAGGGCATTAATTTCATAAATCAAATGAAAGGTACATTAGATTTAGATTTATACTGACCCAAACATTCCGGTAATGGATGACTCCAAGTCCCATCGCTCTGGCATATCGCTGATCCATTTCCCTCCATCTTCATTCCGTCCTGGCATCGGAATATGATGGACGCTCCCAGGCCTGTTCCCGAGGAGATGTTCTCCAGCCAACCGTTCCAGAGCTGTCCAGGGTGACCGCAGTTGATTTCTGGAACAGGTATGTTGACATGTAGTTGAAGATAGGATGGAACTTTTAGTATATATGTAGGTGATTAAATAAATACCGCCAAAATCAGAGTACATTAATAATATTATTATACCCCGTGGTTTTATTTCAGCATTTGTGTAACATATAGATAACAGACAGAGACAGCTCAACATTCACAATCCGGAAGATCCAGAAATGTGTGATCCAGTGTGTGAGAAATCCTGACTGGATTTCTCACATCATAAGTGTAGTCATCTTCTTTAATATGCCCCAATCGGCGAGTCTATTTGCAAGAACCAAAATAGCAGGTAATTACTGTACCCGCCAGGTACCAATGTGTTTTTCGAATTTGAAATTCATATGTACCATCATTCGACGCTTTAACGGTGAAGGAAACCATCGTGAGGAAACCAACACACCTGGGAGATTTTTAGATCAGAGGCCTACGGGCGGTTTAAACTCTGACACCAGGTTGTTCATCAACCATACGATAAGAAGAAGAATAACTGTAGAAAAGCTTATAAGCTTTATTTTAATTCATTAAAGAACGTAGACTCTCACCTTTGCAAGCAGGCTGCGTCCCAGACCACTTCTTGTCCGCTCCACAGCGACGTGTCGCGTCGCCAACGAGTCGGTATCCATACTTGCACTCGTATGACACGACCGAATTGTACGCGCACGAAGTGTACACTGCCTTCCCGTGGCGAGGCGCCTCGGGTGGCGGACACTGCACCTGTGTGACCACTAGATGGCGACACAGGTCGCTTTAAAGCAACTCTCCATTCAAAACACAGATGGCGTTGTTAAACAAAAACGCAATCATTACTCTCGAATGCAAATGTCATTCTAGATGTCCAATGATTTGGATAAGCTGATTCGATTAGATCACATGCAGTTAATTTGAAGAGCATGCAAGAAATAAAACAAACATTTAACTTTTTGTCTTTATTTCGCTACAGCATAGTATAAGATAAAATTATGAAATTCTTTACAATAAATTCTTGCAAGTTCAACATCGATTAAAGGCTTCACTACTTAAAGAATAGTATAGTATATCATCTACATACGATAGCTATAAGTATCATATTTGGCTATATAGGCAGTAAAGGTATTTTTGACATTATTTTATCATGGCCATAAACTTTTTTGACTTTTACTAAATTTAGGAAAGTCATAGTTGTATAGAATTTTATAGTACAACAACTAATATACTTCAATAACAAATTTGTGACACTACGTAATGTTATGATTGATTCAAACTGTGTCCTTCTCTCCTCCTTCTATTCAGCAGCAGGAAAGGAGAAAAAAGATGCTTTAAAACATTTCATAAAATCACATCTAACTTGAATGGAAATCCCACTGATAAAATTTGACCAATCGCGTGTTTCCATTATATTAGAGTCCGAGGAAAAAAATATTCAAATTCAATCGAAAAGACGTTATGAATTATACATTTTTACAATCAAAGTTGCGTTTAATGAGATCGCTTAAGAATATGATGAGGAATCTTTTATTGATTTCAATATTTTCGAAGTGGGAGATCCATTATGTTAATTGCGTCATGACAATGAAATTGCTTAATGATAGCCATGATAATAGCCACAAGTACCAAGCTTTACATGCCAACTAGTCATCGTAAAACATTTATGTAGACACTTGAAAAATCCACAAAATTTTAAAAACCATGCAGCATTCCAGATGAGGGACACATATCGGCAAATACATTGTCACGAAGCAATGCCAGTTACGCGCAGAAATGTAACAAATGCTTTGATGATGAGTCTAATACCTTTTTTATGGTCAGTATTAGTCAGTTTTTTGCTAATTCTTAGTAAAAACAAATGCTAACAAACAACTGGTCTAGTTCTGGACCGAACATATTTAAATTTGTCATCGACTCGAGAAGAATAAAAACAAGGATATTAGCTATTTCTGGCGTTGTCATAGATCTCCCAGCTAGGAGTTGTTATTGTCTACATAGTACCTTAATCTCGATTAACGTTGTAGCAACTTTGGTAATTACAGTGGAACGTTTTGCTACCTGATTTATAAATTCAGAGCGAATTTGAACTGCATAGAAACACCAGTTTAGATAACTCAGAATTGTGTGCACTTTAGAAAGTTTGTTAAACAAATCACTATAATATTTATAGTGCGGTTTGAATGCAAAGAGATTTACAGTTGTATATTATTTGTAAGTAGAGTTTTGTATGAATCTTTCTTTGAAAATTGTTAAGGTGATGAGATATGTGAGCTTTTATTAATATTTTTTAAAAATATTGCATTGGCCGTAATCAGATTACCTGATGATAGTGTAAAGGTCGTACTAAACGAAATATAGTACGAGTATCTAGCTAATGTCGTTAACTAAACAAATTTTAAATTAATCTTATTGGCAATTTGGGTAATTCGTTGAACTAACCGTAATTTTCTATCACAATTAGGCATCAATGCACAAGCCTATTAGCAAAATTAATTGTAGCGTGTTATCAATTGGAATACCCAATTGCGGTCCTAATTAGATTTTAGGTAAATTGGACTAATTAGATATTGATCCAGGCTCAGCACATGCCAAGTAAATGCTACTTGACTGATTAGGCACCGATCAAGACTTTGCCGAATCCTGACAAATGCTACTTCGCTATTGCTGCTTAGTTTGTTGTCGAGTAGCTTGTGAGTCTACGTAAATGTAGTCAGTCTGTGATCCATGATCTGTGAGAGAAAGAGACCTGCGATTGCCTACCGAATTATTTGCGTTTTTGCTTATAAATTGAGATAATATCATGAAATTGCTTTCATTTTACGTTCTAATCTCTAAAATTGGTGGATTCTCCCTTGACCACGAGTCCTGTGAAGAACTCAGAACATCGGGTCTCTGAATAATGATATTATAGTACCTAAAGTTAGTATTTGTATCCTAAATTATACGTGAGACTTACCCATATCATTTACAAGGCTTAGACTTCAAAAAAAGGCTAGACTCATCACCAAAACTTGTACTAGATCTAGATCTAGGTCGAAAGCTACTTACGGACACAAGTGGGCAGTTCCTTGGGGGCCCACACTCCGTCGGCCTGGCAGTAGCGCTCGGCCTTGCCCACCAGCTCGAAACCCTGCCCGCACTGCACCACGGCTCGGCAGCCGAAGGTGTGGCAGTCTGCGGTCACCCATCCGTGGGGCACGTCCCCTGGCTCGCCACAGGAGCGTGCTGGACAATTTTGGAGGTTAAATTTGGTGTCATACTTTATACTACAGATTGTAGACGGAAGAAAATCAATATCCTGTTTTATGCCTTTCTGGCTGTCCACACAGCAAACACAGAAAAATGTACCAAATTGTAGTTTACTGATTTTTTTTAATGTCGTAGTAACGCAAATAATATTGTATTGCTTTGAAGAAACCATTCGATCTCCATTAAATTCAGTGTAAAATATTAGGTATACACGGCGGCCATATTTTACTAGGCAACCTCGCTGCAACAGCGTACGTGCTTTCATATTTGAGAGTAGTTACGCTCTCATTATTCAAGGTACCTACAGTTTACATAATTTAAATAGGTACGTCCCTAGTTGATTCTTTTCATTGGGCTATTTTCCGGATAATATGAGAAGTTGAGTTCATTGGTTGGTTATAGCACAAAAGGAACAATTTTATCAACAGCCTCAACCTCATTCATGCATTTCAAGATCGCCTACCATCAGAGGAAGGGAAGTTTGGATCATGAGATGTCTAAGTATAAAAAAATACGCTGAAGTAAAGATCCAAAGAGCAAACACGTCCGCAGCTGATGTCAAGACCGTATCAGGAAGACTCATTTGGCCCTCAGAAACTTGTTGGTGATGTAGCTGGGGTGGCAGTAGTACTACGAAGCACCAACTCGTCAGTAAATTATAAATACAGCTGTGGCACGGGTCTAAGGTAAGGTCTGAAGTAACAATGGGCATGCTCCATATAGCATGAAGATTGAAAAGTCGTTGGGGAATAAATATCTGAGAGTTGAGACCACGTACTAGAAAGTAAAGTGTGGAACAGCCATCCACCAGATGACCTGCCGACCTGAAGAACCCTGAGTCTCATTGAAGGCAGGTGGCTAACGATCGGTCGCGCTGGAAAGTTATTGGAGAGTATCATCTATGTTCAGCAATGCATAACGATAGATCTGAAAGATGGTGATAAAAATTCTCAGAAGCACTCACGTTCGCAGCTGATGTCAGGCCCGTACCACGAGGCCTGGCCCTCAATAGCGAGGCATTTGGCCCTCGGGAACCCGTTGGTCACGTAGCCGGTGTGGCAGTTGTACTGGACAGTTGCATCAAGGTCGAAGGTTCCTTGCTCGGGCAGGGCGGAGTGACGGGCGTGCTCGATGGTAGGGGGCTGGAGGCAGTAGACTGAAACACATGTAGGTTGCATGTAACGTTATCTAACTTCAGATCAGCAAAACTCCAAACTACGTGCATATATCACACTTTTGTACCTGCAATAAACGCGAGAACAGGGTTCACATGAATTCTATCCTCTCACACACATTGGTCGGCAATCTGACATGATCGATAATGCTCCAAAACACCGATTAAACGTGTTCTTTAAGGCACTAGGTGTCCACATGCAACTTACGGAAACGGCCATCAGACATGACGGACTGATGGAAGACGAACAGGTGCAAGACCACCGATGTAACTTTTACCCATAGTGACACTCATAAAGCCCTTGGTGAGGCTTAGAGCAGAGCAGCCGCATCCAGGGGCAGTGGCTAGTATTTTACCATATTTTTGTCAGTCTCTGGGAGCTTCCCAATAGGCGAGACGACTAAAAAAATATAATTAGTCCGTTATTTAGATTATTTAAAAATATTGTACTCGTATTTTTTATTTTGTTTCACAAACAAGAAATTATGAAGATATAGTGCTTAGAAGTTTCGTATGCCGTCACGTTTAGGTACAATTTTTGCGTAACTGTGACGTCACAATCCGTGGGGGCTTCAGAAGTTTGACAAGCTATAATTTAGTCATTTTTCAATTAATTGAAAAAACAAAAAAATACGTTCCAATATTTTTGTATAAACTAACTTATGGACTAAATAGAATAATAAGATTTTGACCCAGTCGTCACGCCTATTGTCTTTCAGAGTAGTGGGTGAAGGTGCGTTAATAATTGGTACAGGTAACTTACTATTTTCCTTGCAAGCCGGCGCTTGTCCAGCCCATTTGCCGTCGGCTTGGCAGCTCCGACTCTGGAGACCGACCACGTGGTAGCCGTGGGGGCAGGTGTACTTTGCCCTGGTAGTTAAAACAACATTTAGAGGACTGAAAATTTAGTTTCATTGAACAAACTGGCATCAGTATTAGGTAAACATAATTTTTTATTTTCTAAGAATTTGCTTGTTTTATTCTATCTAATGTGTGCTCTTACTTGTCACCAAAGAGTCTGCCTGTTAATGTTATTTTCCCGATTTCCGGTTGCTCCAGTTCTGGGCATTCACGATCTGCAACAAGAAAAAAAGCTCATCGTTATTCATCCTTACTAATATGACAAATGCGAACGTCTCTTTGTCTGTCTGTGCTTTTACGCCAAAACTACTGAAACGATATTTAGTACACACATGGTTATTTTTTTCATTTGAAAATTTTGAGCCTGACATTTTTAAACCTTATAATGAAAAAAATCCATATACTTCCCAACTGCCAAGGCACGGGCCTACACTATTAGGGCGATAAGGCCTTAGTCAACTACAATATATAATTTTAAACTGTCATGGTTACACACATTAGACACACACGACACCACTACCCGTGCGTAATAAAAGACTGAGAAAGAGGGTAGACCGATATGTCTGTCCTTAGACCTACCGTCATTCTCGCAGTCCTACAGTTCACCCGTGATCATGGCGCTTGCAACAGTGCCGAAATATCGGGAGCTCATTAAAACAAAACAACATGGTAAATATCCCGGACAGTTACAGTTTTCTAATCTTAGTTAACTACGCTGGCCAAGTGCGGGTTGGTCGACTATCTATCTATGTATCGATACCCCGATATATGTTATTATCGAAATATTCACCTAAAACACCTACTTTCATAGTTGAAAGAAATCTACTTTCACAAACGAGGCTTGTCATACCAACACTAAAGGTACTCAAGTTAAGATTTGACCTTGAGCCATCGGGTACTCAAGTACCCTCGCTTTCTGGCGGACTGAAGGCCCAGTAAGTACTGTTCAGACAAACGCCTCTTTGTCTTTGGCGAGTCAGCTAATGTCGACAACTCTTCAATTTGATTTTACGCCGTCAAATGTATAATTAGCGAAATGGTACTAGAGGTATCCTTAGAGGTGACAATAGGGTCTACTTATGGCTTGACACGTAAAGGGCAGAATGTTAAAAAATAGATCTTTAATTCAAAGCACTTAAAACTTAACATAAAAATACTAAAGTTGTAATAAATGTATCATAATTTTACGTATGATATCATAGATAATACTACGTTTTTTGAGTTTTTTTATTTTTATTTTCAGTCAGTATTTTTTAATTTAAAATTCACACAAAAAAACAAGTCAAATGTTATTTTTTGGGTTACCCTTTACGCGATTGATTTTGCGCAGTGTCCATTTGCAAGAAAAAAAGATACTAACGACACCACTCTAAGTAAATAAAACCCATCGGTTCAGTAAGATTTCAGGTTGCAGAGCATGCCAAACTAAGTACATAAATACTAGTACATAAAAACGAATATACACGCATAAAAAAGACGTGTGGCACTCGGGGACTGCCGCGGTATAGCTATTGCATAGCATCGTCCGATTTCGGAGCAGCTCGTCTTGATTCGTGCGAGTTTCGTAGAGTCGTACAATACGTCTAACCGCACGCACACAAACACCGTGCCGAAGTCTACCGAACTGAAACGACGTTAGACGATTGTGAGGTTTTTTTCGTTACGGAATTTCTTGGTTCGGTCGCCGCGCTCAAAGCCCGCGATAAAAGCTATGCAATAGCTTAAAAACATAACCCTCCTTCGGATAGAGTTGGGTAAAAACCAATTTGGTTCTTGCCAAAAATGTGATAAGAACAAATTACAATTTAAGATTAACAAATCTGCTGCCAACAGTGGACAGAAACATTTTGATTTTGAATTTAAATTGAAACTCAGTTTTAATTTAAAAGGGAACGCCAGAGACAAACGAAAAGAATAATTTTGTTCGAGCGAAAAGAAACTCGTTGGACTGATATAATAAATCATAATGTTTATTAAAATTTGTCTTTGTAGCAGAATGGACGGGAAGTGGGAAGGAGGAAGAATTTTAAACAATTTTTCCGAGTCCGAGATATTATATTTATTTCCTGGATGTTCAATGGTCACAGTTTAATAATGGTTTATTTGGGAAGCGTAAAGTGTCTTGTATTCTATTTCATATAAAACCAATTTAGGGTGCTGTCTACGTATATGTAATAGTACATGTAAGTTTTAAACTTTTTGACTTACTTCGCTATTATCGTCATCATCATCTTAAGCCCATATACGTCTCCACTGCTGGTTCTACTCTAAACTAGGGCGATTAGGCCTCGTATAACCTATAATTGCAATGAAATGGATGGCATACTTGGACGAAGTAGCAAGGCATACTTGGACAATAAAAAGAAAAATTATATATCAGATTCTTCAAATAAAATTTGTGTTTTTTTGTTACTATCAGATTGTATGTTAGAGAATGTCGCTACATGCGTGACAAATCTGCAACTACGGGGCTTTACCACATTTTTAATTTTGCGTTCACCCTGCGTCCTTTTTTTTCTACCTTCTCACAAACGATTCCTTCTACAATAATATTTTAATCGCAAGTCCACTTCCGGCCACATCCTATTGGAGAATAAAAATAATTCTTATTCTTACTTTACAGATGGTCTGTAGTTTTATTTCTTCCGACCGAGAAGTTTAGAAGCATTTTATACAGGATGGTTGCCTTTTATCAAATGCTGGAATTTCATGTTATTCGCTGGAGTTTACTTGGGGCTATTAGTCGGAGATAGTGTTGCTACGTTTCCTGCAATGTTTCTGATAATGGGGCTATACTTTATTTTGTTGCATTCACCACAAGAAAATGCCTGAATATTTTGTATTGTATTTATTTCCATTATAATAATTTACAGCGAAAACATTCAACTGACGGTCAACGTAACGTTAATATTAATAATTATTACACAATATCACATACATTGATCTGATCCCGTGGAAAGTAGCTTAAGCACATGTGTTACGTATATCAGAATCAACTGTGGATACGAAATTAATATAGGTACTTATTAACACACCCAGACGAGGAACAAACACCGATGTTCGTCACACAAATATTTGTCCGAGGTGGGAATCGTACCCACGAATCTTGGAACCGTAGGTTGTGAACCTGGGTCTCTAACTCTCTAACCACTGTTCCAAGAGTTTCCACCACTATAACCACCGAGCCAGTCGCCGAAGTATCGGGATCTCCATACATACATAAAATCACGCCTTTTTCCCAGAGGGGTAAGCAGAGATCACTTCCAGCGATCCACTTTTCACCTCTGTGGGAAACGTGACGTGACGGGTGGTGGACCACGTCGCCGCCATTCTGCCTTGTGCATTGTTTTAACAAGGTAATTGCGTTCCCACGAGTAGCAAGGATATATGACGGGGGAAGGAAAAGGGGAGGAAGGATACTATCGCCTCGGATGATTTGGACTGAGTCGATAGTAGCTCGAGGAGCCGGGGTCGCTTACCCGTATACCGTTCACCAACCACCGGACAGATAGTTGTGACTGGTATCCCCTGACTATTATCGGGATCTCCATAATAAGGAAACATGGTAAACAGACATAAGTATACCTATTATGTTTGTCACCATTATACGATGTCGACTTAGCCGCAACACTATTAGTCGAAGGTAGAATTCCACTAGCATTTGTAAGATATTCATAGCACTTAGGTGTATTACCAAAAGTAAGTACATTTAATATGTTCATTTCTAACGAGGCGTCGGATTTCAAAATGATAAACGAAGTGACAGACACAAAACATATTCATATTGGACTGGCTCGGTGGAACAGTGGTTAGTGACCCTGGCTGGCGGATCCAAGAGTCGTGGGTTCGATTCCCACTTGGGACAAATATTTGTGTGATGAACATCGGTGTTTATTAATATATGAATGTATCATTGTCTGACCATAATACTCGTACAAGTTAGTATAAAACATAAGCAGTAATATATTATTATGTTTTATACATCGCTTATACAATGTGTGAGAGGTTGGACTTCCGATACTTTGCCAGCGTGTTGTATGTTTTTAGTGAAAAAAAATAATACTAAAGAAAGTGAAGTCGCATCCCGCAACCCTCTTAATGGCAGCCATTTTTGAATTTAATTTATCGCACTATTAACAGTTTATTGACACTTGTTGTTCTACGATTTTATATGGGTAAAATGTTTTATTGTGTAGGTAAGTAATTGTTAAAGATTAAAAAAAAGCCATTTAGTAAACAGCCCTCTTCATTAATCCATCCTTCTACCACTTATACAGCCCATATAAATCGCTCCGAAGAGCTGCCGCAAACTAGGGCGATCAGGCATTAGTGAACCACGCGGGGCTAGTGCGGGTTGGACGACTTAATTCAGACAACTTAGAACTACTTCACATGCATGTAAGTTTTTCTTCACCGTAAGAGCATCAACTAAAGGTAAAAATGAAATAAAAATTTACAAAACGCTTTGGTACGTTCCGCGGTTGGAACTAGCGATCACTCGCAAGGAAAGCAGCGGCTATAAATTAGACGTCCGACCGATTTCAGCCATGGCGGCCGATCTCAATGAGGGTTTTCGTTTATAAGAACTTCACTAGATGGCAATACGTAGGCGTGAGGTCCAACTGCAGCATGATTGGTTACTTTTGACGTGACATTGACAGACATGTCAATATTCACCAATTACGAAGCAGTTAGACCTAATATCTACATCTTGCCATCTAGTGGCTATCTTATACGCGAACACCCTCATCGAGATCAGCCAAGTAAGCAGGACATATTATAGTGCACAAGTGTGCGCGCAAACACAAGTGCACTCTCTATTCCCTTACTCTCATAATTCGGTGAGACGGCAATCCGACATGACCGATGAGAGATCGGGCGCAGGACCACCGGCTTAACGTGCTTTCCGAGGCACGGACGTTCAACCGCCAACTTCCTAACTCCGGGCTGAGTAATTCATGACAGAAAATCTCACACAAATTTTGCCCGACCCCGGAATCGAACCGGGGACCTCTCGGTCCTAACGCAGCGCTTGCTACTAATGGACCAACGAGGCAGTTAGCACTAGTAACGGCATTAACCACCCCGTATACCTCACTTTATTTCAAATACCAACCACCCGGTGCGAGTACTTTGCAACCGATTAGGAAACTACGGAGCGAGCCTTTTCCGTTCCACTAGTTCTCACTAGTATCGCACTAGTTACCAACTTTGTACTAGTGCTTATTTCAAAATTGAGAACGTAAGTGCACTTGTAGTTGCGTTAACTTGTAGTTCGAGACTGTTGCGGTTTATGAACATTAGTTGTTAAGGAAATGTTTTTTTTGCTAGAGTTTATACAACTTTTAATATGTAATTTTAAACTGTCATGGTTACACACATTAGAAAACTGAAATCGGGAGCTCATTAACACAAAACAATATGGTCAATAATAAAATAAATAACACGCAACACAAATAAATTAAAATAATTAATTCTGTGTTGACTAGTGATCATGGCGCTTGCAAACAGTGCCGAAATATCGGGAATTTCACAAAATAAAACATTGGTAATATCCCGGATATATTCATTTTTGAGAAACCTTGACAGCTTATATTTAACACAAGTTCTCGTAAATACCTATTTTCCTAGTCAAGCTAAGCTTCTTAAACGCGCTATAGTCGAAATACCTAAGTAAATACTGTAATGGATACATCACAGGATAAACTATTTACTTAATATTAAGGGATTTAGTATTAAGTTGTATTCGAAGTTTCAAATGAAAACACGGTTATATATAATTTAATTTCAAACCCTACCTGGGTCAACTCAATAAAATAGAGCTTACATGGATTTTAGACTAACGATCATTACATTAAAAACACGAATTATCATGGGTCTACAACACAGTTGAAAAGTCATGCAGTATGTTGTAGAAGACTAGGTCAGAGTACCTACCATAACGCCGCTATTCGGCAATGAGGTACAACGCGGTGTCTTAGTCGGTTACTCCCTGGGCATTGCACCCCGCCTTGGAGTCGCGGATGGCATTAAACATTTCTTCGTCAGCCGCTGGGGAGTCCGACACACCACTGGGAGAGAACCCCCTCTCCCAGTGAGGGAGCGAAAAGCATTTCATCGCGAGAAATAAACAAAACAGCAGTAAGTAGTATGTATTTGCTGTGTAGGCCCATAATAATTAGAGCTTTATCATCAGCCCTATACTTCCTCACTACTGTGGCACGGGCCTACCCTAAACTAGGGCGGGAAAATAGAGCTTAAGCGTAAGCAAAGTAACAGGCAAAACTTGTTGCTCATAAAAGTCTCTGTCGTGTTATATTTCAGGTGAGTATCGAACCGTAAAATTGGAGTCGTTGAGTGATAATCTTTGACCTTCAGAGGGTGCGAAAAACGTGAACAGCCGAGCGTGAACAAAAGAGACAATTTGCAAAAAGATCCACCTTTATTTTTTGGCAGGAACTTGCAGAGCCGGAGTTAGGTTTGAAACGGGGCAAGAAGTATTAAAAACGGGCTCCATATGCGCTCTCAAACCAGCCAAATATTATGCAAGAAAGAAAATTGGACAAACGTTTAGTTATGTCAGCGAATTGACCTAGGTATCTATGAGTAACAGTATTTGAAATGAAACTTAATTTACGGATTAAACTCGCATGCATTGTTATTATAAACATATTATTGAGAGACCTGACGTTTCGAGCTCTATGCAGCGCTCGTTGTCAACGGCAAGACTGACTGAAACAATAGTATTTTCAGATAGCTGTTTTTTTATGTTAGGTAACTGACATAATGCTCCCTCCTTGCCCCTAGCTACGGCCCTGGGCATGCGTGATAGATGGCACGAGTCTAAAATGCTCGCAACGGTTGATTGGTTCGTTAGAAAAATGTTTTCAGGATTTTCAGGCTTGAAATACCGATGTAATAATATTTAAGGGACCTTTGTGAATTCTTAATTCATATGTACCATCATTCGACGCATTAACGGTGAAGGAAAACATCGTGAGGAAACCTGCACACCTAAGAAGAAATTCTAAGGTTGTGTAGTCGACCAACCCGCACTTGGTCAGCGTGGTCGACTAAGGCCTTATCGCTCTAGTTTAGGGTAGGCCCGTGCCCCAGCTGTAGGGACGTATATGGGCTGATGATGATGATGATGATGATGATTAAATAACTATATTAGTTAAAACGAAATAAAATAATCTTAAAACTAACATGCATTTAAGAACAGTGGATAACTTATTTATAGAGCTTAATCGACAGTAGTATAATAATGATTTTTACTTTAAAATGTGCCCCTCGAACTAAAAAATAAAATATTTTTTATTTTTCTCAAACAAAATACAACAGTTTCAATTAGGTCATCATGAAAGAAAAAAATTAGTCCAAGTATAAAAAGGAAATGGCCGTAATCCAGTAAACTGGTGACTTTATAAGCCTCACGTCAACTTCCCACGAATCCTGCGTACCTTGTACAAAAATAAAAAGACGCTGGAATAAAATCCCAAAGAAAATGAAAGTCACAGGTGTTCACCAGTCTCCGTAAATAGTAAAGCAGTGATTTTATTAGAGTCACGTCAACCCTAAGGAGTGACGTTTACGCACAGTGGGAAAGGATACAAGTGGGACTGTAGGCAAGTACAGAATCGAGATAGAGAGTGGGACAATAATAGCGGGACACACGAAACAGTGCAAGTAGTGTGTGAAGACGCTCTTTTTTGTTGGCGTTTACTCTATTTACTCTGTAAACTTTTTACTTTTTCTTTGGCAGAATTTCATCCGTTAGAAAAATGAAAGTGTGATGTTAGAAAAATGAAAATGTCACATAAACGTGAAATGTTGTTTAACGCGTAAAACAACCTGATAGCCAAGTCATATGATCCCGGGCTCTTCCGGCGGGGCGACAGGCTCAATACGATCTATTGTGCCTGTCGACCTCATATTTGGATCTCACTACCGCTTACCATCAGGTGGAGTGAGGTCATCTTGTTAGCCTTTTATAAAAAAAAAAAATTTAAACCTATGTGATGTGACTTAAAACCTATGTGATGTGACAAGAAAAGAAAATTTAGTACCAAATTTTGTATCCATCCTTTCACTAGTTTTGGCATGAAAGCGTGAGAGACAGACAGACAGATGTTACATTAGCGGGCGATCCGTCACACGGTACCCTACCCTAGTATGGTTATCATCATCATCATCTTGGCGTTTTCCCGGTTGCATCCTTGCGGAGCCCGGGGTCCGCTTTTCTACTCCTAACTCTCCACTTCGCACGGTCTTCGGCATCCTTTACGGAGAGTTTGTTGGCACGCATGTCATCCACTACGACGTCAAGCCAGGCCTTCTTGGGCCTTCCCCTTCTGCCGGGACCCGGCGGTAGCGACATGGCTAGACACTTGTTCCCTACGTAGTTTGCCGGTTTCCGTAAAACATGACCGTACCAACGTAGGCGGCACTCTTGCAGTTTATCAGCGATGTCTCGGACATGAAGGCTGCCGCGAATTCGGGAGTTCTTTACGCGATCAACTCGCGTAACTCCCGACATCCAGCGCAGCATCTTCATCTCCGTGACCCGCAGTTCCTGCTTGTGCCGCTCAAGTACTGGCCATGCTTCACTACCATATAAGAGGACAGGCCTAATGATGGATTTATAGACCTGTCCCTTCAGCTTAACCGGCATTTTAAGGTCGCAAGTGACGCCGCTCACCTCCCGCCATTTATCCCAAGCAGCAGCAATGCGTGTCTTGACGTCGGAGTCGATGTCGCAGTTCGCGTGGAGTACAGATCCCAGATACTTGAACCGGTCCGTGCGCTCGACCGTGTCTTCGCCTATGCGGACGGACATGGGATCTGTAGTGTTGCAGGCCAAGTACTCTGTCTTCGCCACGTTGAGTTTCAGACCCCCGTTCTCAAGCGATTCCTTCCATGTGTTAACACGTCTCACCAGCCGTCCCCTGTCCGAGTCCACCAGCGCGATATCATCAGCATACATAAGTAGCTATGGTGGCTGCTCATGGTGGTCTCTGATGCTGTCTGACAATACGTCTAATATCAGGCTGAAGAGAAACGGACTCAGGACGGAGCCTTGGTGTACTCCGACGGTTATACGAAAGGGCAGAGTGTCGCCAACAGCGGTCCTAACTACAGAATCGGAATCACAGTACATGTCTCTAATGATATCAACATACGTTTCTGGCACTCCCTTGGACCTCAGGGGCCCACCAAATCATCTCACGCGGAACACAGTCGAAGGCCTTCTCCATGTCCAGAAATAGGAAGTGGAGAGGCGTGTTCTTCGTCCTGTATTTCTCCATGATGATTCTTAGGGCAAAAACGGGGTCCATAGTCCCGTGACCGGGGCGGAAACCATATTGACATCCAGAGACAGTGCACTCCTGACGGATTCGAGAGTCTACTATCCGCTCGAATAGTTTCATGGTGTGGGACATGACCTTTATACCGCGATAACTACCGCACTCTTGCACTGATCCCTTGCCCTTGAAGACCGGGGTGATAACACTCAATCTCCATTGGCGAGGAATCCCGCCGGTGCTGAGTATGCGGTTATAAAGGTTAGTAAGGATGCCCACACCACGACCACCCATTGCCTTCCAGGCTTCGATGGGGACTCCATCGGCTCCGACAGCTTTCCGATTCTTCATGCGGCGAAGAGCATTCTCTACTTCTTCAGGCGTTACCGGTGGCACAAGTCCAAGATTCGGAGGGAGGTCCGGTGGCTGCACTTCTCTATGCTGTTTATTTAACAGCTCGTGGAAGTAGGAGCGCCATCTCTCCTTCACCGCGAGGTCCTCGCATAGTAGGTCACCCTGAGGGTCTTTAACACAGCGGCACTTGGAGATATCCTGTGCCGCTTTGACCCTAGAACGTGCCAATCTATAGATAAGCTTCTGCCCCTCAGACGATTCCAGCCTATCGTAGAGCGGCTGAAGGTGGGCTCGCCTGGCTCTGGCAACAGCTTTCTTTGTTGCACGTTTTGCGGACCTGTATGCGTCGCGATCTTCAGGAGAGTTGGACGCTTGCCACTTTTTAAGAGGGCTTTCTTCACCCTAGTCTCCCTCTGGACTGCGTCGTTCCACCAC
Source organism: Maruca vitrata (assembly GCA_039566165.1). Lineage (NCBI taxonomy): Eukaryota > Metazoa > Arthropoda > Insecta > Lepidoptera > Crambidae > Maruca > Maruca vitrata. The sequence continues at coordinate 1,988,351 of CM076938.1, read as the reverse complement.
CAAGTCTCCTTGTCAAATTTGCGTCCACCCTTAGACGTGCCAAGCACTGACTTCGCCGCTTCGGTTATGGCTGCCTGAATCCTGTCCCAGTGGTTCTGAACTGGTTCGCTCTCAGCCTCAGCGCACTTGTCGCCGATTGCTGAGACGAACACCTGGGATTTGTCTTCGTCAAGCCGCCACCACCTTATTTGACGCCGACAGCGCTCAAAGCTTTTGGCTTTGGGCTTCACGCAGAGATCCATGACAAGTAGACGGTGTTGTGCAGTGAGACTCTCTCCGGGTATGACCTTGCAGTTGACTACTTTGCCGATGTGGTGCCTCCTAGTGAGTAGGAAGTCGATCTGGGTAGCGTGCCGCCCACTCCTGTAGGTGATTAAATGTTCAGGCCTCTTCTGGAAAAACGTGTTCACAATAGCCAGGTCGGCAGCCGAACACAACTGGAGGATGTTCTCCCCTTCAGCGTTGCGTCTGCCGAACCCATAGCCACCATGAACACGTTCGAACTCCTCAGGCTCCTCACCCACATGACCGTTCAGATCGCCCCCCAGAACGACTCCCTGAGATGGTGGGATTCCCCGCAGCACCTCTCCAAGTCTATTCCAGAATGAAGTCTTTTCGGTGTCGCTGCAACCAGCCTGTGGAGCGTATGCGCTTATCAAGTGGGTCGTAACCCCTTCGATAAGCACCGTTACGTCCATCAAGCGGTCGCTGTAGCGTTTCACCTCCAACACGTCATCCTGCAACTCCCCGGACAGCACTACCGCAACCCCGTTCTCTCCACTAGGTGCTCCTGTGTAGATCAGCTTGTAGTCATTCCCAATGGCCCGGGATCTGCTGCCTTTCCACCGAGTCTCCTGCAGGAACGCCACTGCCACCCTCCGCCTGGTGAGTACGTCGGCCAGCTCTCTCGCGCGACCGGTGAGCGTGCCCACGTTCCACGTCGCGAAGCGGAGTTTCCGTGGGGTTGGGGCTAACGTCTTTAGCCGCGTCCGTCCCCAACGCGGTAGCCCTCGCCCACTTGCCACAGGAGTCGGGCGAAACTCCTGCGCGCCGTTTTGCGGCGGCGCCCTATTCCTGGCACTTCTCTTGATTATTCCTTCCATTTTAAAGTGGCGTGTTTTCACTTTTACGGGAGCGACTGCCGTCCGACCACCCAACCCCGGAGGGAAAGCTGGTGCCAGAGCCTCGTTCGTTGGTCAGCAGGGGTACGTACTTGCACGTGAGGTTGGCTTGGGCCCAAAGATCTTGGTAGGGCCCCATTCCCCCCATTCCTAGTATGGTTATCAGTATCTCACAAAGTTGATCGGGCTTCATTTTGTAGATACTAATATTGTTTTGTGTTATATTAGTTATGTGTATGTAATTGTCACTAAATATAAGTCTTTATGGGTCTACACGCGATATTATAAAATCAAGTTCGCTCGCGACTATGATTGGTGTAAACCAGTCGAAACGTCGGGAAGTAAGTAGCTATGTATTTGCTACTCCTAATATTGCAAGACCCATAAAGACTAATATTTAGTGAAATGGAACGCGAAAGTCTAAAATCTTAGATATTGTATTGTATTGAGAAAGAGACATTTTTACGTAACTGCATATTCTTGGTATGGCTAGCATGTCATAAAGCCATCATGGAATATTACGAATTCAGTTCCCGTAAACCAGTGATTTTATTAACGTTACGTCAGTTGTCAGTCGTAATGAGAAGGGTGGTCATGCAGCAATGAACCCGCTGACATGGGTCTGGCACGGCGGGACGGGACGTAAGGAGTGGGACAAATAGCACGGGGTAAAAGGAGCTCGTCGGACTGACTGGGACATGAGGTAGTTGTATGTAGTCTGGCACTAGTGGGACACATAGAGCGGAATATCGTGTAACATTGCTATGTTTTGTAGATCGGTGTCCTAGAAAAAAAAATCTTATTTATTAGGCCTCCCACTCGCGTCTGATAATAATCGGAGACCGATTTTTGTAGAATGGAACGTACTAATTGCAATGGGGCAACGCACCGGTCCGACCAAAAGCCGAAAATATACAAAATCATCGGAAGAGAAATCGGTACTACAAAAAGTGGAACGGGGGCCATAATTTTGTTAAAGGATGAGGCTGTGCAAGAAATGAAGTTTAAACAGAGAAATTTTCTCAAAAAAAAAAGCATTTGTGTGACAGTGAACCAGAAAAGCAGTTATTTTATTAGCGTCACGTGAAATGACAGCCCTAAAGACGGAGTGATGGTCACGCAACAACGAGCTCACTGACGACGGTCAATTATTATGAATGGACATTTCGAGACACTAGCGGGACAGATAGAGCGGGACACAAGTGGTGTCCCAGGTGAAATAAAAATACTTTTACAGTGTTCTCTAATAATTATTATGAGAAAAAAATCTGTTGCTGTATTTGTAGATATTCACCGAATAACTTCAAAAACTACAACCTATACCAATATTTTTAAATCTTTTTTAAGATTTTTTTTATTGTGTAATTCTTGAGAAAAATCCTGGTGACAAAAAAACGGACGAATGGACAAATTTACTTATAGAGTCCCTACAGTTCGGGTACGCAACCCTTAATACCCTTATATTTTAACCCCTGGTGGCCATTTTAACTCGTATGCGTTTAGCATATAATTTACTGTCACTTTTGAACTAACCCGCGTCATAGCGATAAATATACAGGAGTAAGGTTGGAGAATAAACGGGATATATTTTATAGACCTCGAGTTACATATAATAAGTGGTATGACAGCTTGTAGTTTATATTAGGGGTGGGAGCCATCGGCACCCTCGCAAGTTTGGTGATGATGACATGGCTGGCTACTCCACGCCGTTATTGTAGGCAGTTAAGAACAAAAAACTTGTAACTTGTAACGTTACAAAAAGCTTTTATAACGCATGAAATATATTAAGACGTCTTGGAATATAGCAATAAAAGAATATATAATTTTCTTAACAAAAATGCCAGCAGAACGCCATTATTTCTACGCATTTGCTTCCATATTTTTTATATTCGTAAGAAAATTATTAACTATTAATACGGCAATGAGAAAATAGATCCTACCAGATTTTGAAACCTATGTTCTATGTAATATCGACGTAAACCAACTAAAAAATTCTATATTCAGCGCCCTATTATGGGTTAAACAACAAAATAATGGTATGTTGAACAATTAAAGGTCAATAAACTCTTTTAATTTTATTTTATTTATTTTATTTTGTCGTTATTTTTTCGGACTCCACTCGCGGTTCATAACACGATAAATATGTGTGACAAGGGTCCAGCTTCGGCAATCGTATACAGACGGAATAAGGTCTTATTCAATCATGTTGTCCCTTGGAATACACATTTAAAATAATCTTCATACAGATTCGCCTGTAACCGCTCGTTTAGCAGGAAATGATTGTGTTTGCGTCAGAACACACGCCTCGGTTTTTTTTTACCGCTTTTCAACCGCACACTCAGCGGCCGATAACCGCCTCATTCTTTGCCAGAGAAAAAGAAGGAAAGAGCAACACAACTAAAAAGAGAAGGTCGATTAAATCATAAAAATGATCTGAAAGGAAATCAGTCCGGCTATCGGTCCTACCACAATTCGAACGTGGGCAGGCAGCCTACTTAATATTATATAATATTAAATTTTAAATTTAAACTGTCATGGTTACACACATTACAAAACTGAAAATGTCCGGGATATTTACAATGTCGTTTTGTCTTAATGAGCACCCGTGATAATGGCGCTTGCAACAGTGCCGAAATATCGGGAGCTCATTAACACAAAGCAACATGGTAAATATCCCGGACATTTTAGTCTCTCATATGTAGCCTAACTTAAATTTGTTAGTAGCGCTGAGTTAAAAAGTGACAGAATCGATATCGCCCTTCTAAAAAATTTCTATATAACAAAATGTACAGCGGTCCTAGCGATAACGCTAAGAACTAAAATCGGTAGTTTGAAAAAAACAATCCGATAGGTTTTTAACGTATGTAAGTTTTCGATAGCTAACTAATGGTAGCGCTACAGAATGGGCAGAAAAGGGATGGTTTACCTTATATATGTATAGGTATAAGCTATATACAGTTAAAAGCAGAAAAGGGATACCTCACTCCTATACCCGTTCAGTTGAACAAACTAGTATGTATATACTGCACGTAGCCTTCCGAAATATAAACAGTTCTATTCAAACAAGTGGCGTTCGCACTTCATCAAAGGTAGGACAAGGAAAACAACCGCGTCGGGTCCAGGGTTCAATCCCGGCGAGGTTCGGAAAACGCGAACTTTGCTGTTTTGATAGAGGTGTGCTGGGATGACTATGCTTGTGGAAGTTTGTAGGATAAGTTCTTCCATTTTGTTGAAGTTATTACTCTCTCAGAGAATTGTCTATTTGAGTAACATAATCAACTATGTTAGTGTGGCATATACAAAATTTTTATAGTAATAATAAAAGATTGATAAATCCTTTATTCTCTTTCCATAGTTTAACAATGGTTTAATTTGATGTATTTAATGCGTGAATGATGACCTAAAGTGTAAGTGATATTTGGTAACGCTGAAAAATAAACGATAATATTAAAAAAAAAATTATCTACATAATAGCCGAAAGCCGTATCTTACGCAAAATCCACTAAAGAAATCTATAGTGTGAAAAGGCATTCAAGCGGGCTTTCAGGGTGAGTGCGACAGGCTCAATATGGTCTATTGCGCCTGTCAACCTCATATTTGGGTCTCAATACCTTTTTTTTTTGTTTTTTTTTTCCTAACTGACTAACGATGATGGCTTGGAGGAGCCTTGTAATCATCACCGGGCTTGCGGGGGAGCGGATGGCTCTCACCCCTAAAGGATCTCACTACCGCTTACCATCAGGTGAATGAGGTCATCTTGTTAGCTTATTATAAAAAAAACCTTCTAATTGTCCCGTAACTATCAAGTTCGAAGTGGTCACCACAAAACCCTTAGGTATGGGTAATTTAGGCCCATTGTGTGTAAGGGAGGCTGTTAATTTTTCACCACCTAAGTGGTTTGAGGCACCGAGCCGTAACTTAAATTATAACTTAAGTTCCATAAGCTAAGTCAATAATTACCTTTGTAAGAACTTGAATGGACGCGGAAGAGTTATTAAAGACTAAAGTAAAATAAAAGTATTGTAAGTACTAAGAGTTATACAGTTATCTGTAAGTATTACTAGTGGTTCAGTACATCTGAAAACGGTGCAAATTGAACTTGCGCAAAAAGGGTACGGTACCACAATTTTTTGACTTGCTCGGTGGAACAGTGGTTACTGGTTAGTGACCCAGGTTTTTACCTACGGTTCCAAGAGTCGTGGGTTCGATTCCCACCCGGGACAAATATTTGTGTGACGACCATCGGTGTTTGTTCCGTGTCTTTGTGTGTTATTAAGTATATTTGTGTATCCACTGTTGATTCTGATATCTATAACACAAGTGCTTAAGCTACTTACCACGGGATCAGATCAATGTATGTGATGTTGTGTAATATTTATTTAATAATAAAAACACCTTTGTTATAAGGGAAAGGGAGCCCCTTTAAAAGTTCCTTTTGTTTTTTTTTTGGAAATAGAAATACATCATCTGTGAAAATTTCATCTGTCAGCTATCTCCGTTCTTGAGATACACCGTCGTGACAGACCAACGTACCTACAGACGGACAGCGAAGTCTCAGTAATAGGGTCCCGCTCGTGCGAGTCCGCCTGAGGTAACCAGACAAACTTATCATTGTATGTGAGTTAATATCCTTACTAATATTATTAAATGCATAATAAATTAGTCAAAGGAAAACATCGTGAGGAAACCTGCACAACTACGAAGAGATTCTAAGGTTGTGTAGTCCAAGTCGCACTTGGCCAGCGTGGTTGACTAAGGCCTGATCGTCATGGTTTAGGGTAGGCCCGTGCCCCAGCAGTGGGGACGTATATGAGCTGATGATGATGATACTGAAGCTGAGAGATGGCTTAGGCTACTATTAAACCGACTGCGCTATAAGGAAATAATGCTTCAAAATCTAAAGAACCCTGACGGAGTCACGGGCGGAAAGTTATCAAACCAAAAGTCGCAATATTTTCACATTTCACAACGGTACCCCGAAAGTGCTCTTAACAGCCATTACCAACTTTATGATTTACTTTCAACACTTTAAAAGCTATTTATGTTTTAAATCGGAGAGCTCGCGGCGTTCGACCGCTTTTACTTGCATGACGGCCAGTGGCGGACAGCCGACATTGGACGACCAAGTTGGTCAAAGTTGGACGTCCAACTGTGGCCAAGTTTTCGTACAAGTTACGGTTTCTCGCTTCTAGCCATTTTTGAGTTCGCTTGTCGACGCCACTCTGCGCGGTCTTTGAGTTGCACTTAGATCTAAAAGAAACTTCAAGTAAAGAATTTGGAGTAGCTAAATTATTGCCAGAGTTAGATGACGTCCTGAGACGTTCGTAAGCGTATTTATTACGTTTTTGTTATGACGTGATTGAAAAAAAAAATTAAAAATATTTTATTCAGTATCTTTACAATACATTTGATTGATTTGATAAATTATATTTTTAGCTTTTATTAATGAGATAGAATTATGCAGTTTTTACAATCATAAAGTAACTAACAAATATCCTAAGTTTCTGTAATCCAGAATATTTTATTATTTTTTTGGAACTTCACAGTTTATTTTTCAAAGTAGCAAATAATTGAACCCATTTAGATAGTCAAAAAATTACTGCACAAATATATGAGATAACTTAAATATCTCTGAAATAATAAACTCAATTCAACTATTTACATTTCACTCAAAAAATCCACAGCTGTTTCAGTAAGTTATTCCTTTGTGTTATTGTAACTCCAGCCGCAAACACGACTACTTTTAAAAAGTCCACAAACTCCCAAACTCTGGAATAATTCAATATCGCCTAAAACAAAATTAAATAAGGCCGCAGGGAGATCGTGCAGGTACCACTTTATTAAGAAAATGTTGAGAAGTTTGTGGAGTTGCGTTGTGAATGCGCGGCTTTTATAGTCAGGGTTCACATGTATAATAAATAGGTTTTGTTAATACAATAACAAATTATTTACTGAACTTTTTTTTTATTGTTGATATATAAATCCTGTTAACCTGCACTCCTCCTCCTGCGAATAAATTAATATGGGACATGTTCACACACGGTCATATGACCCCAAACTAAGCAAAGTTTGTACTATTGGCGTTAGAGGCTTATATAAATAGGTTGATGGATGTGAAAGAAGTGAAAGTGGTGTGCCATGACCGAAGCACATGGCAGGAAGTGATCTCTGCCTACTCCTCTGAGAAAAAGGCGTGATTTTATGTCTGTACGTATGTATAAATCGTGCACCGTTACCTGCATACCTACGAAGAAATTCTATGGTTGTGTTGTCAACCAACCCGCACTTGGCCAGCGTGGTTGACTAAGGCCTGATCGCCCAAGTTTAGGATAGGCCCGTGCCCCAGTAGTGAGGAAGATGATAGTGATGATGATGTATAAAAATGACGAAAAAAAATCACGAAACATCTAATTTTGCCTTGTGACTGTTTTCTTATCGGGGTGGGATCTCTAAAAATATCAACGATCTACCTATTGAGATTAATAAGTCTGTTACAGGCAGATAGACAACAGAGTTATATTAGTAGGGACCCATTGGCGTTTACAGTGGTAATAAAACTAAGTCCATATTTTGATTTTAGCAGAGCACTTTTCAGCGCAATTACCATGTTTTAGTTGTTATTCTTAGTTGTTTTTTAAAAGCGTTGAAACATTCTAATTCAAAACTGCTCCTCAATCGTTGTTTATCCCGAATAAAATAAGGGAAGTTTAAAGAGGTTTCTTCCCGAATAACCGCCCACAGTATTTCGCCCTAAGACCTGAAGCTTAAATGCCAGTTCGCTCGAGTTGCTTCGAGCCCTCCGATTTGTTCAAGTCATCACTTTGGAGATGTTATCGGAGGCTCGTTTTTGTTTAGGGCCCCCACACTACTTTTCGCGTCGGCGATCGACGACTAAACTTTAGGGTTCCCTAACCAAAAGTAAAAGTATTATGCAATCGACCTAACTGTAAAAAACTAAGAATTCAAGAACCGATATATCTAGACAGTTCAAAATTTCGCTAATCGCACCCTCGCAAGAAAAGTGTCAAAATACAAAATTAGGAGGTCTCGGAAAAATGGAAATTTACTGAATTTTCGTTAATTTATACGTAAACTATTAAGAAACTATAATAGTTCGTTAACCGAACCTAATATTTTTAATTGACGATGTAAGTTACCATTTTAGCGAGACACCTAAATTTGCATTGTACACTTTGCTTGCCGGGGTGCGTAAACAAAAAACGTGATTTTTAAAGCTCTTTCAGCTTATGGTCAAACGTTTGCGAAAGTAATAAAGCAATACTATTATATATCTCTTGTGTTAAGTTCAAAAACTCAGACATGAACATTCTAGACTATAAATTAAACTAATACTTATAATATTTATCACATTATCCTTGCTTTTGTCATGTCATACCGAGTAAAATTTTATAGACGACCCCTGTCTATAATTCCTCTCAACCCTGAAGTGGAATATAGTCCGGGAGCAAACGTACAAACTCAGCGGAGCATGTTTTGATTGTTAGCTCTAATGGAAATAAGTTTAATTTCTCGAGTCTGCCGAGTTGCTAACTGATAATGGTGTGTTCTACGTACTGCTAATGAAGTTGCCAGCGTTTGTCGGTCTCAAGTTTCCTTTGAATACAGTTGTGGGGAAAGATAGGGTTTTTGAAAGGCAAAAAATATTACCTCACCTATCTTTACCTACATAATTAAAATGTAACGGACCATTTCTAGACATTTATCCATGCGATAGTACACAAAACAATGTTATTTGAATATGTGTCTGTTTTTCTGTGTGTTTGAGCACGCGAATCTCTGAAACGGCTTATCCGATCTAGATGCAGTTTTAAGTAATATATCGTAGTAAGCTCTACTTAACCTATAATCTTTGGTGCACTCATGACCTACCTACTGTCAGACAGAGATACTTTTCCTATAAGATATTACTTATAAATAAGGACTGCTTCTTTGGTCTATTGGTAGCAAGTGCTGCGTCAGGACCGAGAGGCCCCCGGTTCGAGTCCGGGGTCGGGCAAAATTTCTGTAAGTTATTCTGTTATAAAATTATTCAGCCCGGAGTCAGGAAGTGGACGGATGCCCGCCCGTGCGTCGAAAAGCTTGTTAAGCCGGTGGTTCTGCGCCTGATCTCTCATCGGTCATGTCGGATTGCTGTATCACCGAACTATGAGGGTAAGGGAACAAAGAATGCACTTGTGTTTGCGCGTAAACTTGTACACTATAATATGTCCTGCGCAGTTGGCTGATGTTCATTGAGATCGGTCGCCATGGCCAAATTGGGCGGACGCCTTATTTTTATTTATTTCAGTAAGCATTAAGCTAACGTTGCGTTTTTTCCAACGAAAGATTTTACGTTCAACCTTTTTTTTCCTAACTGATATACGAGTACGATGACTTGGTCTCGTCATCATCAACGGATTGGCGGGGGAGCGGAATGCTCTCACCCCTAATTTGTTCAACTAAGAATTATCATTATCAAGACCTCATTTTTTATGACACTGACTCAGTTGCGAAAACTTTACACGTTAATCTTAATTAAAAACTTCCAAATTAAGTTGGATTTATTGAAACAATTTAAGAAATCTAACAAAAATTTTGCAGTCTTTTTTATGTTTCTAAGAAAAAACTAGGTGTTCTTTTAATTTTATAAAGACTTAGAAGGCTTTTAGCTTTCCATTAGACGCTTTTGACATCTGAAGGTAAGGTAAATTCCTACTAATATTACAAATATGAAAGTCGCTCTGTTTGTCTGTCTGTCAAAAGCTTAAATTATGATTATCGGAAAGAAATGAGATACAGTAATATACTTAATTAGATATAATACCTCGACAAGGATCAAATATCTGTCTCGTATAGGAATCGAACTCAAGACTTATGTCCCATGACTTATGAGCCCATAGACTTCCCTACTATTGGGGCACGGGGCTACCCTAAACTAGGGTCTAGGTCAGGCCTAAGCCACGCTGGCCAAATGTGGGTTGGTTGACTATACAACCTTAGAATTTCTTCGTAGGTGTGCAGGTTTTCTCACGATGTTTTCCTTCACCGTTAAAGCGTCGAATAATCGTACATATGAATTTCAAATTTGATAAACACAGTGGTACGTGGCGGGGTTTGATCTGCCGACCTCTCGCATGACACATCGACGCTTTTATCAATCTCATATTAATAAATAAATATTTGGGACAACTCTACACACACAGCTACCCTACACCAAACAAAGCAAATCTTGTACTTGAGTTACAAACTGATATACATACACTAAATATTAGTCTTTATGACTGGCTCGGTGGAACAGTGGTTAGTGACCCTGGCTGGCGGTTCCGAGAGTCGTGGGTTCGATTCCCACTCGGACAATTATTTGTGTGATGAACATCGGTGTTTGTTCCGTGTCTGGGTGTGATTATGTATTTAAGTATGTATTTATAAATATATATGTATGTATATCAGTCTCTGACGCCCATAGTACAAGCTCTGCTTAGTTTGGGTCAGATGACCGTGTGTGGAAATGTTTCAGATATTTATTCCCAGATATTTATTTATGGGTCTACACGCGTTATTAGGAGTAGCAAATTACATAGCTAGTTACTGCCCGACGTTTCGACTGGGTTGCACCAATCATGGTCGCGACCTACGCGTGTAGACCCATAAAGACTAATATTTAGTGTAATGGGACGCGAAAGTCTAAGATCTGATATACATACATACATGCATACATAGGTATTTGATTTTTATTAATACATATTCACAACTAGACACGGAACAAACACAAATGTACATAATATGAATTTTTGTCTGGTGGAGACCGAACCCACGACTCTCGAAACCTCTGCTGGTGACCTCGACCACTGTGCCACCGAGCCATTCGTTCTAAGCAGTGGTTTTGCCAACTATTCAAAGCATATTCATTTATTCAAAGCGTAATGGCGACCCTTAGCCATAGTTTGTCCGGGAATGGTAGTTTTCGTCTAATCTCAACTCACACACGCCGATATGACCACACGTGCCAAGGGACTCGGGACAAATCAAATAACATGAGGCAGGTCGTTGGTTTTCAGGTTGGTTAGGGTGACAATGGCTTAGGAAAATTTTAGAACAGTCCTTTCTTTTTTTTTGCTATTGTCTAACAGGAAGTCTTAACTAATTGTACATTTTTGAAATTTAAAGTGTTATAGGCAAAACAAAATATGTATTTATGCGTAAAAAGGGAACCAAAATTTTTAGGTATGTTACATTTATTCCGTTCCGAGGCTTTCAAATTTGACACAATTTGATTCAATTGTCAGTATTAGGTACATATACATAAGCGGTAACACGATGTATAGGTATGATTTTGATATAAATAAATTAATATAATTACATTTAAAAAATGTAAGAACCTGAAGCCCAGGTTTTGTACGATCACAACATAAGTCAGGTAAAAATTTACATGTTATGTAGACGATAGACGTGAATTGGAAAAATAAAATCTACGGTGCTACAAAGAGAAACACAAAAAGATGAAACTTTTACTTGTACCACCTCCATTTTGCCTCGCGGGTTACAAAAGGAACTTCCTGCTTAATGGACAAAAGCGTGTCCACCCTACAATATAGCTTCGCCCGCGGAATAGCTCGTATTTTGTTACAAAGAATTCTTCATAAATATAGCGGGTTCGCGACAAATTGGAGTTCGGCTTCCGTTCGTACGTAACTTTGTTGCTTTGTGCAAATAATAGCTTGCATTGTTTGGCTTGGAAGCTATTTATTTATAGACTAGACATCCCTATAAAGGATGGAGTCTATATTCCTAGGAAAAGTCCTATGAGGTAGTTTACGGTCAAAGTGACAATCAAGTGACAGACGTCCAGCCCGCCAAGATACGGCTTAGAAGTAAGTATTATTTAAAATTATTCACGTAGCATTCGAAATTTGAATCCTGCATCGCGGTATCAACATTTTTCCCGAGTGCCTTATTTACCCCCGGGCTAAGCCGCTCACATTAGGCTCACTTTGTACTTTTGTTGATGCCTCAATACATTTGAACTTGGAACTTATTGCTTGTTTCATTTGTCACCTTGCTGGGCTCAAACAGAGGTTATGTACGATTATTCAAACGTAATAGTTTCAAAATGGAGGTTATCTTAAGGGGAGCCATCCGCTCCCCCGCAAGTCCGGTGATGATGACGAGGCTACTCCAAGCCATCATCGTATGTCAGTTAGTAAAAAAAATAAGAAAAAATTGTATTTAAGATCGCGCAAAAAAATACCTGTAACTCTGGCAATTTAACGCAGGCGTAGCCGTGAGCAAAACCTAGTTATCCTATAAAGACAGGCGCTAAGAGCTTTATTCGCTTTCGGCTACAAAATAAAGTACATAAGATGTTTCCACATTTTTTCTTACTCTGCCGTTGACAGGTACAAATTGTCGGAGGTTTTTTCAAGGAATTACTTTGAGCGCCTACTTGAGTCTTGAAGAATCCTGAAGTGTCTTGAAAATTGTTAGCTTTGACAAATTAGTATGAAAAACTAGGTCAATCTCGGAATAAAAATTTAGGTAGGAATACGACCTTTAGTTTAGCTTGGAAAGCCAACCGCGCCCCGCAATATCAGCTATGATGATGACAAGGCCTATCTCAAGGATACCAAGCCATCATCGTAATTAATCAGGAAAACAAGCAATTTCAAAAGTATCCAGTCTTTCTCCCCATGTTTTCATGTGTAAGAGCTCCGTAAAAACGTTCATATTAATCCATATCAAGTTTTGAACTGGAGACCTCTTTGATAAAAAGCAACACCTCAACCATTTGCAACAATTCCACCCAATTTAATGTCGCAATAATCCGTCTGAGTCCCCAACCCTCTACAAACCGAAATAACCGTAATCGAAACATCCTCAGGGCCGATGTTACCCGTCTAACTTTGAAACAATCAATTCGCAACTAATCCTCCGTCCAAAATTATTAGCATTGGCCTTCAAGACCGGACAAATTGAACACAACGTCCGGATCACCGGCTATTAAGTACGGAACTATTAAGTGGGGTATTAATGGTCATTAGTGGATTGTTCGTACGGACGAGTGCTGGGGACATTTGGACCAGAGGGTCGGGTCTTGCGGTTAAACTTTGCATGTGATTTTCAATTCGTTTAGGGTTAGGGCGGTGTCACACTGGGGGTTTGGGAGCAGTGTCAAGGTGGAGTTTAAATATCATTTTACACAACTAGTAAGTACATTGATTTGATTCTTTTTACAGGTGGGAGACGGATGGGTGAAACGGCTTTCAGGGTGAGTGCGACAGGCTCAATATTATATATTGTGCAGCAGTGAGATCCAAATATGAGGTCGACAGAACCTCATATTTGGATCTCACTGCCGCTTACCATCAGGTGGAGTGAGGTCATCTTGTTAGCCTATTATAAAAAAATAAATGTGCTTTAGCGTATGTGTTATGGAGTTGTGAAGTTGTGATCATCATCATTCGTGCCTGGGACGTTGTTACCTAGGTACCCTAAACTAGGGCCACCAGTCGAGATATAAAGGCATCCCGATTGGCCTTTCATAATTTTTAACAATAAAATAATATGTATTTATTTTCATAATACAAAAATGAATCGCCGAATGTGTTGCAAATCTGGAGAACAGCTGAACCGATTTCGCTACATTTTTTTTTATTGTGTAGGTTATTGTCGGACCAGATAAAGTTTTTTATGAAAGAAAAAATTTAATAAATGCTCGATAAATTGTAACCGTGCACTGGAACTACTACAAATAATACATTAATTACTTTAATGGGGTTTCGTGTCTAACTTGTGATTTTCCCGTACGTAGAGACATTGCCGGTCTAAGAGTTCTCTACCGTCTCTATAAAGGGGAATGCCCCTTTCCACTCCCGAACGACACGTGCTGGGCAGCGCTGCCATCCACATACAATGCAGGCGCTGGTGGCTCGGACTAAGAGGTTTAGCTCCTCATTTCTGCCCCGTGCCATTAAGGCATGGAATGCTCTTCCAGCTCATGTTTTCCCTCCCTCCTATGAATACGGGCTCTTCAGACGGGGCGTGAAACGGCATTTAAGCAGGCCTTCAGGGTGAGTGCGACAGGCTCAATACGATCTATTGTGCCTGTCGACCTCATATTTGGATCTCACTACCGCTTACCATCAGGTGGAGTGAGGTCATTTTGTTAGCCTTTTATAAAAAAAAAACGTATAAATATCGTCAGTTTATGACCAGTGTGACAGAACCCTTATTCATTGTGTGTAGGTTCATTTGGATGTACTTTGGACAGATGATGGCGGATTAGACTCAGTATTTTTGTTCGTGCGGTTTTACCCTGCAGTAATCTGTTAAGCATTCAGTTATTGATTTTGTTCTTGAATTTTATTACTACATAGTGTTAAACTCCAGCTTTAAATCTACGTAAGGATATTTAAATAGATAGAGTTATTTATGGGGAAGGTTTAAAATATTTATAATATACGCATGCTGTCTATTTGCTTAGATTTTGTATTAACTTCTTTCTCAATGTAAATTTAAAATTTGAAAAAATTCGCATTCTTGACCCCGCCTGAACGGGAACTTGAAACACCGGACCTCCCGATATCGCGTCGGTTGCTCTAACCTCTGAGCTATCCAGGCAATTAGTCATCAATGCGAATTTTTCCATCACCTTGACATCACCACCACCAATGGACGGATCGGGCTGAAATGTTGATGAAAGATGTTATGACATAGGCATCCGTTAAGAAAGGATTACTCGAAGCAAAATGTGTTGGTAAACGCATAACTTTATATGTTCGTTGAAGTGTCAAAAGATGGTTCTTACGGCGAGAAAAAAACGAATAATTGCCGGGAAAACCCTAAAAACAGCCCTATTCTTTTTCATATTTTTTTGACAGGACGAAGTCTGTCGGGTCAACTAGTTTAATATAAAATTAATATCTTTATTATTATTCCATGTAGAATACGAAACGATTTGAGTTTAACACACAGCGAAAGCATGGAGGAAAAATAAATTGGTACTTCACGGCGTTTGAACTGGCTACTCTCACATGTAAACCAACTACTACTCCATCGACCCTCGCCTCATAGAAAATAATAATTACACCAACTCTTTGTGCTCGTACCGAGGCTGAATCCGAAACATTCCGAGTAAATAAAGCTCTACTCTACACTTCCGGTACGGGCTTCCTTCCGTTCCGAGATTTACAGCTGCAAGAAAATAATGCACTGCTATTGTTGTGTACACTTATAAACACGCCTTACTATCTCTTCTTTGTTTTGTGTTAACTGTTTGAATGGGGGAAAGTTTTTGCAGTATTTTATATAATACAAAGCTTCCGCCCGCGACTCCGTTCGCGTGAAAACGTTTGTCCCGTAAAAGATTAAGTACTTTTTTCGCATCCGTTTAAAAAAAGCCTATGACCATCCTCAGGTTTTGGACTAACTGTGTACCAAATCTTATTTAAATCGGCTTAGTAGTCCACGGCTAACAGTGATTTTTTTCCGTTTTTCAAAATATTTAAACAGCATGTGCAAGATTTAGCACTAAAAATCGATTTAGCAGTGTAGTAGTAGATATCGGCGTGAAAGTGTGGTGACAAACAGAAAAAACACAGTAGATTCCTGATTATCTCTCTCGATTACAATACTTGTTTATTTATTATTGGTATACTGATAGTAACCAATCATTACTCGTAAAGGATCAACTTTATTATACTTAGTTAAGTACCTATTATAAGTTTAAAATCCGGCAACAAACACCCGGTGTTCATCACTCAAAATATATTTGGCCGAGTGGAAATTGTCAAACCCGCGACTGTCTTGGTGCATGAAACACAAATAAATAAATAAATAAATATAACACAACAACACATAATAAATAACTTGCTTAAGATCTTATGTTACGGATGTCGGAAACAATAGTAGTATACATAATAATACTTAAATATATTTAATACCACACCCGGTCACGGAAAAAACATCTATGACACAATCACAACAATCTATCACACAAATATTTGTCCTGGGTGGGAATCGAACCCACGATGTGCCATCTAGGCTTAAGTAGTACACTTACCTAATGTGACTATTATATTTAGACGTACATATATTCCCTTATCCTACTTAACCACATGCGATTGAATGAACTTAATCACCTTAATGACGTCAAGCTCTGCTTATGAGGTCATGACCCAACATAGGTTAGGTTAGTTAGTGCTTTTATAATTGAATTAATTATTCTCTAGCGTATTTATGTATAAGACGTACTCTATATAGCGCTTTAATTCAATGGATCCATTGTTGAGCAGAGCATTTCATTTCTAGGAACGTTAAAGCGATATAGTTGATATTAGGTTATAACTACACAATACATTTTGTCTCTGTGATAACATAATATAATAGAAATCAGCCAATTTGGTGTCAGGAGTATCCAAATTAATTAATTTAATGAAATATGATTTTAAATATTTACCTATATGTATGTATTGTTTTTCTTATTACAACTTTCCGGCCGGGACTTCATCCAAGTTGATACGCCTATGGCATTTGGCCTCTCATCATGGTGTAACCCAGTCGAAAGGTCGGGCAGTAACTAGTAAGTATTTGCTACTCCTAATATAGCCATATAGACTAATATTAACTTTATCTCCCGTAATGGAGGGTGAACGAATCGCCGAAACGTCCTCCAATTTATACACAAGTCTATCATAATCCAGACACATAGTCCGCGGAGTGGGGTCGTAACTTATTTCGCACCATTAGCTCGTTATCAAGGCATTAGTTAACCCTTCCTTGCTTTAGAGCCACGCTTGATCCAGACCAGGGCCGGTTCTACCGAATGGCTATTGGGGCTTAAACCCAGATAACTTTTCTATGGGCCCCTAGTACGGGGCAGTAGCGTAGCGTGCCTTGAAGGGGCCCTGTATCACAAAAGTCAGGGAACATTAGTTAATTTGAGGGTCCAAATGAAGTGAATAGGGTTTAACAAAATTTTACTATCACACCTGCAGGTCTGAGGGTGTATTTGATACGGCTGATATGGTGGTAGCTACATTACTCATACGTAACTTAAATTAAACTCAGGAATAGACGATAATGTGAAAATATCCACAATTTTATTAGTAAACAGGTCCTAAAGTCCTTCGAATCCTGCGATGAATCAATCACACTCATTCGATTCAAGCCTACGTTCAGGTATTCGTATTTCAAAGTGGCTGTGAAAATATTGGATATAAAACTAATTTTACGGTTTAAACTACTAACATAAGCCATATTATGACTCTAAACATTTATTTATGGACCCGACATTTCGAGCCCTTTACAGCGCTCGTGGTCACAAGCAAGACTAAAAAATAATCCGATGTATTCTATTCACACTGTATTACTTTTTATCTTGGCTAAGATGGGCCCCTAAGTAGTATAAGCCAGGGCCCCTTAAGCTCTCGGTCCGGCCCTGATCCAGACTATTAACTACCGAAACACAATCAACCTAATTGCTCATATATTTTAGGTTAATTATCCTTTAGACGTCCTTTGTTGAGATTTTGAAGTATTTACATGAATTCAGTAGATAGGTAGGTAGATAGAGATATACTTTATGGCACATAAAAGCAAAACAATTTACAGAGCAGACGTTTTTATAAAAAAAAGTGTACAATAGAGTTCGCTGATAGTTATATCATAAAAGCCTACATTCGCTGTGTCTTTGTCGGAGCCCTCCTTAAATATTTGTTTTTAGTACATATCTGGTGAACAAGTGGTAACAGAAATACAACTTCAACCGTATAGTCAGTTCTTGAGATACCTGCGAGAGGTCGCCAGTTCAAACCCCGCTGCGGTACGTACCGTGTTTTCAAATTTTATATTCATATAAATAAACGATTATTTGATCAACCCGCA
This sequence comes from Maruca vitrata, assembly GCA_039566165.1. NCBI lineage: Eukaryota > Metazoa > Arthropoda > Insecta > Lepidoptera > Crambidae > Maruca > Maruca vitrata. Next base: position 1,970,349 of record CM076938.1, on the reverse strand, counting down.
CTTGGCCAACGTATTAGACTATGGCCTGATCATCCTAGTTTAGGGTAGGCCCGTGCCCCAGCAGTGGGGATGATGATGATGATTTTAAACTGCAGAACCCTACGAATAAACCATTTATTCAACTACCGGTAGCAATGAAATTAAAAACCCCCGGCCATATAAGTGATTTAGTGCACCACCCGCGTTTATCCCGTGATGCATTATTGCAATAAGGGCCCATTGCATTCAGCTGCAACGCTCTCCGTGCAGTATGAGTATTTATTGCTCGCTACAACATTTATTAACTTTATATGGGCCGGAAGTGTTTTTAAAGTTAACTGATGGTTAATACTTGCAATTTACCACAAGTAAAAAAATAAATATGTCGTACGCGTCTGTTCATACGCGGTTTTGGCGAAATCTGTTCATACGCGGTTTTGGCGAAATGCTGTTCTAGCGCTATTTGTGTTACTACTATGCTATGTGGCGTCATATTTTGAGGGCTGAAATGGCATTTATTTCTTCGCGAAACGACGGAAAACTATACCGCTTTAGAAGTGATCCTAAAAGAAAAGATCTTCCGCCGAGCTAGGTGTTCGTGCTTGGGGACCATGGTCCGATGTCAATTCTTTTTTTGCTAACTGACTTACGATGATGGCTTGGAGTAGCCTCGTCATCATCACCGGACTTGCGGGAGCGGATGGCTTAATACTATTGTCACTCTTTTATAGGGATGGTATGTGAGCGCCATCTGCTGGTTTGGTCTATTATTCCTTTGTCTGATGAAGCCACACCTCTTTTAATGAATTTTGACGCTATGTTCTCATTGGTCAATTGAAACGATGATTAAAATATTTTGAACACCCAATTCCCATACAAATCATGAATGTAACCGTTACTTAAATATTTAATTTTCTGGTCATATTTCGGCAGCAATTAGTTGCATAGTTTTTTTTTTATCTCGTGATGCATCAGTGCAATACGGGCCCATTGCATTTAGAACAACGCTATCCATTACTTATCCATGCGAGTATGAGTATTTATTGCTAGCTACATCGTTTGTTACGCAGGCTTTATACTGGACGGTGTGTTTTTGATGTTCACCGCATCAATTTATTTGATGGATTGATAGAGTGTTTGGTAGAGCCCCTGTTTCTTGCGATTTGAGTTACAGGTGTGATCACCATTCAGGACCAATATTTGCTTCGGTGCTTGTACCAAGTCTTGTTGGTTATTTATAATTTTTTAGTAAATCTGTTATTCTTGAGGGCCCCAACCGAATAAACATGCATGTGATACACCACGTACAATTTACAGCAGAGAATAAAACGTTTAACTTACTATCTACGGGTGATTATTATAGTAGTGATATATGTATAATAGTCTGGTCAAAAGAGATGAAAATATTGGTGAGCCAAAATTCAATAGTAAAAGTTACATTTAGTAATAATCGTCAGTTTAGACAGTTGACTGTTATAGATCATTACACGTTTATTCGTGAATTTAAACGATGTTGATGAACATAACGCAATGATACTATTATTCTAGGGAAATCACGCGTCTTTTGATGGCGGCTGCAATTTGTTTGCACGCTTGTATTACAGAAATATTTGGTGATATGGATGGTAATAAAAATTACATTTATATTCCTCGTTAGCTTACAATGTTATGCATTTAACAATGTGATCATAAGCTTATGTAATTCGCATAATATATATAGGGAAAATAAACAAAACTTCTGTTTTTATATATTATTTTTATTTATTATCATAATAATAACAATGAAATCATTTTTTATAATAATCAGCCTTTGACATTCATAGAGATATTTCTCGTTACTGTAGAAATTGAGCAAAAATCAACAAAAAAAACAAACATCTTATCTTATAAGCATTTTGAGAACTAAATAAATTCCAACATAATCTTAAATAAAATTGTCGTCATCTCAGCCCATTGCTGCCCACTGCTGAGCATAGGCCTCTTCCGAAGCTTTCCAACAAAACCCAGCGATTTTCACCAGGTCGTCGGTCCATCTGGTAGGTGGTCGTCCCACACTGCGCTTTCCAGTACGTGGCCTGCACTCTAGGATCTTTCGGCCCAAACGACCGTCCAATCTTCGTGCTATGTGGCCGGCCCATTGCCACTTCAGTTTGCTAATCTGGTGGGTTATGTCAGCAAGTTTGGATTCTTCTACGGATCTCCTCATTTCTGATTCGATCACGTAGAGAAATGCCGAGCATAGCCCTCTCCATAGCTCTCTGCGCGACATTGGAGCCTTATAAAAGATATTTTGTGGCACCACGTCTCAGCGCCGTAAGTCATCACAGGTAACACACATTGGTTTGTACACCTTTGTTTTGAGACACTGAGGTATTTTGGACGAGAACACGTTCTGCAATTTGCCGAACACTGCCCAGCCGATTTGCAGCCCCCTACAGCCCTCTCCCTCTAAAGTTGATTTTCCTAAACGGATTGCCTGTCCGAGGTAGATATATTCGTCCACAATTTCGAGAGTAAAGTTCCCAACAGTTTGTACGGTGGGTGCAACATGGGCATTAAACATATTTTTTGTTTTATCCATGTGTTCATTCTAAGACCCACTTATGTTAGGGAAACTTATCGAGGTCATCGAGCATTTGTCCTCGATCTTCCAGCGACTCGGCCATGACTACGATGTCATCAGCAAATAGAAGGTGAGTGATGTATTTTGCCTTGCCAATAATATTGATACCAAGTTCTTGCCATTCCAGCAGCTTAAATGAATCCTCCAGAGCAGCCTGCAGTAAACAGTTTCGGAGATATGACAACTACCTGTCGTACTCCTCTTTGTAAGGGGATTTCCTTCGTGCGATTTTCCTGTTCTCGGACTGACATGGTGGCGCTGTTATACAAACACTTCAACACTTCAATGTACCGATAATCTACACGGTATTGCTGTGAGGATCTAAGAACCGCCCAAATTTCGACGGAATCGAAGGCTTTTTCATAGTCCACGAACGCTAAGCATAGTGGCCGATTATACTCCTCCGTCTTCTGTATAATCTGTATAGCCTTTTCGGGAACCGGCTTGTTCGGAAGGCTGGAGGTCATCAAACCTGCGTTCAGAGACGATTCGTGATGACTCTAGAGAACAGCTTGTAGACATGGCTTAGCAGTGTTATGGGCCGGTAGTTCTACAGTAAGGTTTTGTCACCTTTTTTGAAGAACAAGACCACAACACCCCTGTTCCATGCTTCTGGCGTTTTGCCGTCGAGCGGGAAGAAATAAAAGACCTTCTGAGGGACTTTTAGTACCGGTGTTCCACCCGCTTTCAGGAGCTCTGTAGTGATTCCATCCTCACCCGGTGTCTTGTTTTTCTTAAGTTGTTTGAGAGCCATTGTTATCTCGTACAGGCTGATGTCCGGGATGTCTTCGGTATAGTGTCGGGTTAGCTTGGCTCTGGGGTCTGTCGCCACAATAGCTGGCTCAGCACAGACCGAGGTATATAACTGCCCATAGAACCTCTCTATCTCCCGTAGCAACTCTGACTTGTTTGACGTCACGCGTCCATCTTCAGTCTTCAGCTTTGTCAGTTGGCTTTGCCCAATATAGACGCGTCTCTTGCGAACACTTTGGAGCCTTGGTTCCAGCTTAATTGTATATACGCTGGGTATTAAAGGAGCGTAAATCATGTCGCAGAGACTTAATCAGTCTATTCAGCTGCCTATATGACTCAGCTTCATCCGAAAGTTTTCAGCGTCAAAAAACGTCGACTAGCCATGAGGGTGTCGGGTATGGTCGGATAGATTTCTTTTTGAGGTCTTTTTTTTACGGTGGCTTTTGAAAAACTTGGACCGTACCGTATGAACAGTTTCAGTTTACAGCCTGCTATTTATATCTTCCACTGATGAACAGCAGTCCAACCATTGAAAGCGATTCGACAGTTCAAGCTGAAAGCTCTCGGGGTTTTTGGATATGTGCCTTCGATGGTCGGAGCGCAGCCTTCACCAGACGCGTTCTTTCCAGTTTGACGTTGATATTTAATGTGCCTCTAACAATACGGTGATCACTTCCGGTTTTAATCCTGTTGATCACAGAGATGATCTCCTAATGGTCATGATGTAGTCTATCTCATTTTTAGTTCAGCCGTTCGGACCCAACCAGGTCCATTTTCTGTGCGGTGACTTTCGGAAGAATGAATTCTTCATAAAAAGTCCTTCTTTCTCCATAGAGTCAGCTATCATCTGTCCCCTGAGATTCCGATGTTTATATCCAAATCGTCCCACTTTCAGCTCACCATCGCTTCTACGGCCCAGCTTTGCATAAAAGTCTCCCATTACAACAGTGAAATGTGTTTTGGAGCTATGTATGGCCCCTACTAATGACCTCATACAGCTTCCACTTCAACACTTTGTATTCTTACGCCGTCACCACACGGCTGGTGCTTGATTTATAGCAATAAATTATAAAACTTATCTATTATTACCCTTCGAGACCCGATTGCAAAAATTGATTGTCGTTTATATTTGGTTAAGGCACTTTTACTCTACTTTTTATTTTATTAAGAATAATGAAATACTGGTGCTTGATTTATAGCAATAAATTATAAAACTTATCTATTTTGGTAAACAATGCAAAATTATTTGCTAAGTTACTTCTCGTGCAAGACACATTACTCAAAAAAGCACCAAAAAAATATACACGAATAAACGTGCAAACGCATATTGCCTATACTTAACAACAAAGAACTAACAATATCAAACGTTTTGCTGTTTATACACGTTTATTCTTGTGAAACAGAGAGAGTATGAAGCATGTAATAGTCACTTAAAATAATATTCTTGGGACAAAAAAATATATTATTTCCGTGGAAAAAAGGTTTTTAATGCAATTACAGGCTTGTTTATGATCAAAAAATTCTAAAAAAAATTGGGGAGGTAGAGGAGAGGCTAATGTAACGAAATACCAAAAAAAAATTTTTTTGTGCAATGGCTATTACACGTTTATTCGGTGGGGCCATCGACATGTGGTTACACAGATGACATAATAAATTACAGTTCCAAGACATGAACCCAGATAGGGCATTGTAATATAATTCTTATTCTACTTATTATAATATTTTACAGTTTCTTAACTTTTAATTTTTTTAAATGTGTTGTTCTAATAATAAATATTAATTAATTATACTTAAATACTAATAGGATTATCTGGTACAATCATGCTCGAAAAACTCCTTCAAATTGTAAAAGCAATTTATGAGGAGGAAGTGTTTAAGTTGGAGTGAGAATTTACTATAGTTTTCCAGATCTTTTATATATTTAGGGATTTCATGTTATTTTTGCAATTTTGTTATTCTGAGCAACTTAACAACCAGAGCAAATGTAGATGACGTATAAATTCCAGTAGTCCGGCCAAAATATGTAGATGAAAACATTTGTTAGCAAAAATTTTATTTATTATTATAATACTGTGCAGCTAATGATATTACAATTTTGATGATGAGATTTAAGTATTATATAACCCCGTGGTTTTTGTTTGAGGTTGGAACGAATAAAAAAGTTACATCATCTCCATCTGTTTTCCCATATAAAATGCATTTCTTTAATAACAAAACAATGCATGATAAATTGTCCTATTCTGAAACACAAGCAGAAAGACAGCGGAGATAGATGCTGAAAAATATTACTCTAGAGATGTTGCATAAATAAAGTCGGAGTCAGTTTCATCTGAAATGCTGGCAGTGGATGAATTAATTTCATGAATACGTTAGGATGGAAATGTATTGCTAGTTTTTTTATTTATTCGCACGAAGTTCATCTTTGAAACTTTAAAAAAAGATTATATGAGGAACTGTAGGCTTTATAAAGAACGCGATAGTTTAAGAAATGTAAACTCGTACATATGTGTTAATTTATGATTTTGTAATGTAGGCCTACGGGCGGTTTAAAACTCTGACACCATCATCATCAACCATACGATAAGGAGGAGGATTTTGTAAAAAAAAAACCTACAAGTTTTTTAAATTGTGCTTTTAGTCCTAAATAGCGCCTCACGTTCTACCAATTAAAATATGCTGGGTTCATCAAGACATTTTTTTGTATTTTCTTCATTACTGACATGAGACATTATTGGTATGAAGACCATTACGCGAAAATACAACGTATGTATTTTAAGTAGAGCAAAAGATAAACTCTAATATCAGTATTATTATGATAAAACGCGTGCAGGTCTATTGGCTTAACTTGTTATTCGAGGCACAAACTATGTTAATAATTCCCTTGATACGAAAATCCAGGCCTATATTTTTTGCTTACTCTATTCAGAACCCTTGGGTTTTTCCAAGCTTTTTCTCACAAACTGGCCACGAAAATAAAAGTACTCAATCTTCACTAACATTATAAAAGCGAAAGTAATGTCTGTTTATCGCGTTTCTAAGCTAACTACTGAACCGCCTTGTAATTGAAATTTGGTACACACACATAATATAGCCTAGGGGTAGTCAAAGAAAAAAGGCTTCTTTTAACCTACTACTCCAGTGGGCAAAAACCTGGTTATTTAAAAAAAAAACATCTTTGCTTCAACAGTCGCTTCTGCGTCTTCCGCGTCTGTCTATATTTATATAAATAAATAAATATAAATATTACACAACATCACATACATTGATCTGATCCCGTGGTAAGAAGCTTTATCACTTGTGTTACAGATATCAGAATCAACAGTGGAAACACAAATATACTTAAATATACTTAATACACACCCAGACACGGAACAAACACCGATGTTCGTCACACAAATATTTGTCCCGAGTGGGAATCGAACCCACGACTCTTGGAACTGTAGGTAATGAACCTGGGTCACTAACCACTGTTCCACCGAGCCAGTCAAACAGTGTGTTATTCTGATAATCCAAATTTTCTTAACCTTATCGAACACCTCACGTTATCGAAACAAGAAGTCGATATTCATGAATCTGTCTAACGCGATGTTGAAAAAAATCCACACATATTCCTTACTATTGCTAAATCCGAAACAACATACAGAGTTTTGAAACTAAGTATTCCTGTAATCAAACTCACAGGTAACTTAAGATAACTTAGCGAGTCACTACAATGAAAACAAACACAACTTTGACTTTGAAACGGTTGAACCACGCTCTTGTTTCAGTTGTTTCAAGTTCCACCAAATGTATGTCAGGGAAATTAGCTTCGCACAACTTCGGATTCCAGTGTAATTTCCCACAATTAGCGGAGGTTATGAAAAGTTTGCGAGTTAGCTAATTAATGTTTTGAGCCGTTTCTGTTATGTTGTGTTTGTTGTAGTTAGTTTTAGTTAATCTGCGGTTTAAGTTAGTCGGCTAAGCGTGAGCTTAAGCTTTGATTTCTGACTCAGAGGTTTACGAGTCATTACTACTATTAAAGCGAAGTAACTTCGTATGTCTGTCGGGCTATCATGCTAAAACTATTGAACCGATTAATATCAAATTTAAAAATAATTGGTAAAATACACTAACATACTCATATACAAAGTAACATTATGTACACCAGACACGAAATACATCGTCCATCACACAATATCTGTCCCGATTGGGAATCGAACCCACGAATCCTGACGCAAGAGCTATGAACTACTGAACATTGACCCAGGCCTCTAATAATCGACCAACAAATAGGATGCTGATGCAATCAAAAACACCAATACAAATTAATCACATTGATTAAATCTAAATTCAACACTGTTCAGATATTCCGCATAACTCTGACAATGATAAAACCAATTTTAATTGTGTAGCCCGGAGTTACACAGCGGATTATTTGAATTTTCCTCTCTCCGCATAGGATTAATAATACCCTTGCATTTTCCGCTGGTGATTAATACTTGCAATATCGTACTCGTCTGCTCATACGCGGTTTTGGCGAAATGCTGGGTTCTAGCGTTGATTTGTGTTATTTCGGCGTTTCGAATTTGTCGTGCCATTTTTTTGCGGGCTGAAATGCCATTTGTTTCGTTAACGAAATGTCGAAGCGCAATGGCGCTAAAATAGGAATGACGATGAGTTCCCATGGGTCAAAGATGACTGAATACTGACATACCTAATTATCATATTTGAACGCTGATTTGTTCAATTAAGTACATAGGACCCTTATTCAAAACTCCCAATAAAAATGTATTTTATTTTTGTTAACTTTAGTAAATTCAATGTTGAATGATAGCGTGGCTTGAACTGGCAATTTAATGCATGTCTCTTAAATATTCGGTCGATAAAGATTTTTTTTATTAACCATCACCAATGGTTTTATCATCATCATCAGCCCATACCTGTCCACTGCTGGACATAGGCCTCTCCAAATGCACGCCACTTCTCTCATCCTCGGCCACTCGCATCCAGCTCCTACCAGCCGTCCCGCGCAGATCGTCACACCACCTGGCCTGCGGGCGTCCTACACTACGTTTGCCGAGACGCGGTATCCACTCCAGAACTCGTCTACCCCAGCGGTTGTCGGTTCTACGGCTAATGTGGCCAGCCCACTGCCATTTCAGCTTGCTAATGCGATGAGCTATGTCGATGACTTTGGTTCTCCGACGGATCGCCTCATTTCTGATTCGATCCCGCAGAGAAACACTGAGCATGGTTTGATGGTATAATATTGGTAGGGACATCACGCGATAACTTAAACTAGTACAGTAGCAAATATAGCTGTTTACTATTTTATGTCCTAGTGAATATTGGTAAATCGGACGCGATTTATTACTTATAAATCATATTTTTATTAGGTTTGATTTATTTATGTAAACAAAGCTGATGTAATATCAGAAACGGGTTCGGTGGAACTGGTATTGATTTTTAAATAATACAGAACTATAAAACGTTTTACTATTGTTTTTATTTTATTGTATTACTAAAATGCAAAGTTATTCAATGAAATGTAGTTTAATGTTCTTACGCGGTTTTGTATTTCGTTTGGTTTTTATTTTGACTTAATTCTTCACCGAAGTAACGGGATTCTTTTTGTTAACTTAATAATCAGAACAAAAAAAATATCCTTATAACACAACACACATTTTAGGAATTTGTGTAGCAAACATTTAAATATATTCAGTAGTCATTCAAATCGATTTAGTAAATTAATTTAGTAGTAATATCCTGAAAACGCGATAGACTACCGCGTAATAATTATTAAATTGGTAGGGATTTGTACAAATGGGTTATAGAATCCTTACTAATCCTTACTAATATTATAAATCCGAAAGTAACTCTGTCTGTCAGTCTGTTTGTCTGTCTGTCTGTCTGTTACGCATTCACGCGTAGAGTACTGGACCGATTTAAATGAAATTTGGTACAGATATAGTCCAGAGCCTAGGAATGGTTATAGGCTACTTTTTAACCGACTGCGCTATAAGGAAGTAATGTTTTACCCGTTAAACGTCTCTACGCGGACGAAGTCGCGGGCGGAAAGCTAGTATAATCAGTAGGTATATATTTCGTACATGTAGGTACAAAACTTTGATTTATGTAAATGTTTGTCGTGAAAGCGCGTCAGAGATTTACATTCCCATTTATAATATTAGCGCCGATTAAAGACATATCGGCAATCCAATACAAATAGTAAATAAGTACATTGATTTATGTAAACCAAACACTGATTGTAAACAGATTGTATGCGGATGTATCCGGGAACTGTATACGTAACACAATTGAATGCGTAATGATAGTAACGCGAAATTACCTGATATTGCAATCGACGGTACGTAACATGGATTTACGCACGTTATATATTATGTGAGGTACTATGTTGCAGGTGAGTGTTTATTAGGTGATGTTTTGTGAGCCAGCGTCTATTCTTGACAGGCGCATTAAAAAAATATAGATGAACTAGTGACCCGCCCTAGCTTCGCTTCGGGTATATCAATCATATCATACATAAAACCTTCCTCTTAAATCCCTCGATCTATTATAAAAAAAACCCATCAAAATCCGTTGAGTAGTTTTAAAGATTTAAGTATACATAACGTAACGTAGGCGTCCGACCTATTTCAGCCATAGCGGCCGATCTCAATTGAGATCAGCCAAGTGTGCAGGACATATTTAATAGTGCACAAGTGCACGCGCAAACACAAGTGCACTCTCTATTCCCTTACTCTCATAATTCGGTGAGACGGCAATCCGACATGACCGATGAGAGATCGGGCGCAGGACCACCGGCTTAACGTGCTTTCCGAGACACGGGCGTTCAACCGCCAACTTCCTAACTCCGGGCTGAGTAATTTCATTACAGAAAAACTCACACAAATTTTGCCCGACCCCGGACTCGAACCGGGGACCTCTCGGTCCTAACGCAGCACTTGATACCAATGAACAAACGAGGCAGTTAAAGTAAAAGTTAAGTATACATAGGGACATACCGACGCGAGAAGCGACTTTGCTTTATACTATGTTGTGATGACACAGAACATTACATACATAATACATTGTTCCGATGCCAAAGTAAGTTGCTTAAGCAGTTTTGTTACAGATATCAACAAAAACCTTACTCTCAAATGAGGGATTTGCAACTTAATTCGGAATCAGAACAATATGCGATATTGTGTGATATATATTTATGTATATCAAAGACACACACCGATCAGTGTAAGCTATACTATGTAAAGATAACAAGTTTCATATCTCCAACTTAAAGTGAACATGGACATAGATTAACTAAGCCCAGAAGCGATTAGTGTTAATACCCATAGTATTATATGTGTGTAGTTTGTATGTTGCGAGAGTAAGATAAGCTTTCCAATTAGTTCTATCTATTTATTGAGTTTAAGGAACACATAAAGCGGAAGTGATATTCGATATAGTGATACTTATCGTCTTTCTTGTATGTTGGTTGTTTATGTTATGCTAGAATCGAAACTATGACTCCAACTGTAATATACACGATATCAAAAAATAAAGTAATGATGTACTGAATTAAAAAAAATTACAACATCACATATTAATCTGATCCCGTGGTAAATAGCTTGAGCAGTTTTGTAACGGATATCAGAAACTTCAGTGCATGCACTATCAAACATAACAAGCCCTGAAACGTAACTACCACCGATATTCATCATACAAATATATGTCCCGAGTGGCAATCGATTCCACGACTCTTGGAACCACCAGCCAGGGTCACTAACCACTGCTCCACTGAGCACCGTGTGTAGAAATGTCCCAAAATATTTATTTATTATTTATTTCAATCCATTCAAGTTTGTGTATATTAATAATAATAATATTGCACAACATCACATACATCGATCTGATCCCGTGGTATGTAGCTTAAGCACCTGTGTTACAGATATCAGAATCAACAGTGGATACACAAATATACTTAAATATATTTAATAACACACCCAGTCACAACAATCACCGATGTTCGTCACACAAATATTTGTCCGGAGTGGGAATCAAACCCACGACTCTTGGAACCGTAGGTAGTAAACCTGGGTCACTAACCACTGTCCCACCGAGCCAGTATTGGCTCACTTAAGTGTTAAACTTAATCTAATCAATATAGTTTTCGAAAACGCAATTTACATTCCTACCTATTTCAGTTAATTTATTACAAAAAACCACGTTATTACATGACATTAATGATTATAAAAATTTACATTGTCGACACACCTTACTAAAATCCAGTTAAGTAGCCATAATTATTCTCTTATGAAAGTTAGTAAGAACGTCTCTAGAGAAATGTATTAAATATAGCCTTTGTTTCTCTATGAATAACTAATTAGTCTTGTTATTTGTATGCCTATTCGATAAAAACAATTCAATCTTACTTATCTTTATCTAATGGCGATACAAATGAATAAATTATTTTCCCGATCAAAAACACTTCTCCATTGTCCAACGTAATCATCGCACTTCTTCTTCTTATCGTATGGTTGATGAACAACCTGGTGTCAGAGTTTAAACCGCCCGTAGGCCTCTGACATGGCTTCACACACCGTTGAAAAATCTCTCAGGTGTGCTGGTTTCCTCACGATGTTTTCCTGCACCGTTAAAGCGTCGAATGACCATCGCACTGTGGTTTGGTCACAACCAAAGTGGCGAACCACGAAATCCCTTATATTATGAATATTCACAATTTGCGCCGAAATATAAATATTCCCTGGCATAATTTGCTAGTTTCCATAAACGAGGATAAACAGTCTTGGCGGGGATATGAATAATTCAGCTCTGTGCCAATGAGTCTGCAGATTTGAAGAACTGCGCGGTTGGGTTAGAACTCAACGTTGGGGTTTAAATATATTCTAAGAAAGGTTTTTAAACATCATTGTCATTTTAAAATTTGGAAAAATTCACATTCATGCGAATTCAATGCGAATTTTTTCAAATTTAGAATTTACATTAAGCTTTAAAAGCATTAAAAACAACAAATAAAAACATCATTGTCATTTTAGACTAATCGAAAAATTATTGAATGGATTGTTGATTTGATTGACTGGCTCGGTGGAACAGTGGTTAGTGGCCCAGGATCACTACTTAGGGTTCCAAGAGTCACACGGGTGACAAATATTTGTGTGAAGAACATCGATGTTTGTTCCGTGTCTGGGTGTGTTATAAATATGTTTAGGTATATTTCTGTATCCACTGTTGATTCTGATATCCGTTACACAAGTGCCTAAGATCACTGTATCAGATAAATGTATGTGATGTTGTGTTATATTTATTTATTTATTGCGGAAGAAAAAACAAAAACGGCAATGATTCCCGACTCTTTTTACTCCTAGTATATTAATAAATAAATAAATATTGCACAACATCACATACATTGATCTGATCCCGTGGTAAGCAGCTTAAGCACATGTGTTACGGAAATTAGGATCAACAGTGGATACACAAATAAACTTAAATATATTTAATATTTAATACTAAATTCAAAAACTATAACCCTCATTCCCGACTCTACTTACTACTTAGTATATTATCTTGTCACAGGAACCGGTATCAAGTGACTGCTTCAATCCCGGGTGTTACCAGGGTACTAAACCCTTCACTCAAGACCTCGTAATCCCTTTGAGGCTCCATCAAACCACACTCCGAGGTGATAGAGTAATCCCTCATTAGGGACCTCTGATGAGATATGTCATAATGATATAATATGATAATCAGATAGATTATATAACTTGAAACAGTCATGGTCAATCGCCATTTCTAAATATCGGGAACTCGTCAATAAACCAACATGTTAAATATCCCGGACATTTTCAGTTTTCAAAGATATTTACGAGTATATGACTTATATGTTATACCTTTACTAGTAAATCATGATAGTATTTCTTGAAAAAATTATCATTCAACTCGAAAGCGTGAGATGCGATAATGTTCTTTAAAGTGAGGTTACGTAATCAGGTACTGCTTGCCGCATGAAATTGATGATTAAAGCTAAATATGCCCTACGCCCGAAGTAATAAGGCGGTTCAAGCGTGCTTTCGAGTTTCGTTTATGCCTTTCGTAAATAGATTTGATTTGAATAAAAAAAATAACTGCACGCACAAATCTATTTAACTATTCCACATATATATTACAGTCCCGCAGTCAGATAGTGTAATAAACTGTCTTGTGGGGCATAATGTTAAATAGATGTCTGTAACATATTCCGCTTTAATAATAATAAATAAATAATAAATAATAATAATAATTCGGGGTACGCCCAGAACACCAGCGCTGCACCGGCTCTCGGGCTGATGTGGCATATGCTGAGGCCCGTACCTCGTTGACCACTTGCATATTGTTATTTCTTTGTTTGAGTATTGTGTCTTGTGTATTTATGTATCATTGTAACTTCTATGTCGTGGTCAATAAATGTTTTTCTTTCTTTCTTTTACTAAGATGGCATTTTACTGCGGGAAAACAACGGCTACAATTTCACGGTGTATTTCCAAATATAACATTTTCGCAGGGTAATAACTCAACGATTCACCGTTTCCAGTTTCGTATATTCGGCACGGGAACCTTGACATCACCGCCTAGCATTTGTCGTACCTTAAACCATCTGTAACCGTTAAATCGCTGAGGCGGCAAACACAAGGGACGCTTTTATTGTAGCCGAGTCGTCAGCGTAAAGCCGACGCGTGACAATGCTCGCAAATGAGGCCTTTAGATGGTAGACAGAAAGGTTAAAGTGAAAGAAAGAACCGTTCGTTGATCACATAAGGTTCCGCACCCAAATTGGGAGCTCCCATACGACAAACGTAGGTACGTAAACGGTACGGAAACCTTCGTACGCAAGTCCGACACGCAATTGGCCGGTTTATTCATTATTATACTAACTTTCTGCCCGCGACTCTGTCCGCGATAAGTCGTTTATCGCGCAAAATGTCACTCTCTAATAGCCAAGTAGGTCAAAAAGCTTTCTCAAGCTCTACACTATATTTATACTAAATTTCGTTTTAATATGGTTAGTATATTAGCGCGTTACACACGGTCAAAGTCACTTCGGCGATTCGCGATATTAGTAAGCATTGCAAGGACAGCGATCAAATCGCCTAAATAGTTTTTAAGCTATTGCATAGCTTTTATCGCGGACTTTGAGTGCGGCGACCGAACCAAGAAATTCCGTAACGAAAAAAACCTCACAATCGTCTAACGTCGTTTAAGTTCGGTAGTCTTCGGCACGGTGTTTGTGTGCGTGCGATATGACGTATTGTACGACTCTACGAAACTCGCATGAATCGAAACGAGCTGCTCCGAAATCGGACGATGCTATGCAATAGCTATACCGCGGCAGTCCCCGAGTGCCACACGTCTTTTTTATTGCATTGCAACGACAACTCTTTTATTTGTGTAGGTTCTACGTAGGTACAATAGTAGTGTGTAGTAGCTATCCATCATTCTTTTAATTTTGATTTAGCCTGCGCTGTTCAACTGCTGGATAATTTAAAAAAAGAAGTAGGATCAATAGGAATGTCCTATTTTTCAAATAACATTTCAGTAAAATACTCACTATTAGTTATTAAACACCCAGCAAATGAATATTCGCTATTGAAAAGATACTGTTATTCAGAAAAACGGAAAAAAATCAACTGCCTCATCGCGGCCCGGGGACTCGAACACCCTGTTGTTAGCCACAGGGTGTTCGGTCATATACGAGAAAAAATCGACGGCTTCAATTAATAGCTGCTGGTCTGGTGTGATGGTAATGCACGTCTGGGCGCGATTCCTAGAAGGACGGGTGTTCGAGTCCCCGGGCCGCGGTGAGGCAGTTGAATTTTTTCCGTTTTTCTAAATATTAGAGAACAGCTAGTGCAAGCTTTAGCACTTAACATTTTTAAATTTACATAAGATACGACACGACGGGTGGGTGCGACAGGCTCAATATGGTATATTGTGCCTGTCGACCTCATGTTTGGATCTCACTACCGCTTACCATCAGGTGGAGTGAGGTCATCTTGTTAGCCTCTTTATAAAAAAAAAAAAAAAGATACTGTTACTAAAGACAGATATGATATAGGTCATATTATAGACATCTAGCATTCAGGTAAGACCTAGATACCAAGTCAAGGCTCAGTGGGAGCGAAGAGGCAGGGTCAAGGGGCTCTTAGCCCCGAGCTTACGGAAAGCTCCAGCGATGTTACAGACTGACACTCGTTAGTTTATACATATATATTTATATTAATTGGATTTTGTATTCGATTATACACTTTTTTACTTCTTCTTATCGTATGGTTAATGAACAACCTGGTGTCACAGTTTTTAAACCGCCCGTAGGCCTCTGACATTGCTTCACACACCGTTGAAAAATTTCTCAGGTGTGCTGGTTTCCTCACGATGTTTTCCTTCACCGTTAAAGCGTCGAATGATGGTAAATATGAATTTCAAATTTGAAAAACACATTGGTACCTGGCGGGGTTTGAACTGGCGACCTCTCGCGCTCGGCAAGCAACGACCTTAACCACTCGGTCATCGACGCTTTTTACTTACGTTTATATAATACGTAAGTAAAGTAATGCGAAGGAAAATCAGTCTGTCTGGTGATCCTTCACGTTGAAATTACTGTATCGATTTGAGCTGCGCGCCTACGTCCGACCTTTTGTAGAACCGATTTTTCTTCCGATTAATTGCACTAAAGCTCCCACAAAATTAGTGATAAGAATCGGAAAAAAAATAGTCAAGACTAACGATTTTTCAAAATGTCTGACGTGTCCGTGCGGGCAGCTTGATTTTTGGCCCATATTTTACCTACATTTTGTAAGATATAGATTTTCATAAATAAATATCTGGGACATTTACACACACGGTCATCTCACCCCAAACTAAGCAGAGCTCGTACTATGTGTCAGAGACTGATATACATACATAGATATTTATATTTTTCTCGAGTGGGAATCGAACCCACGACTTTTAGAACCGCCAGCCAAGGTCACTAACCACTGTTCCACAGAGCCAGTAAAAATATTTATTAGTATATCCATTCCAGACAGTATGCTTCATTTTCTCCTACAAAAGTCGATCATCAAATAGGACGTGGGTGAGCAGCTTCAATCAAAATTTGGCATATAGATAGTCTAAATACTGAGAAAGGAAATTATGCCTCTTTTTAACCAACATGCTCTATAAAAGAGTTCTTGAAGCTCAAAGACTTCAAGCTTGAATTCGCGAACGAAAGCTAATATTTAAATAACGCAAACCACTGCATAATGTATATAGGTTAAGTATATAACACGGTGGATTCAAACACAGCGAGTCTGGTTATTAAAAAGATCTCATCCCATTCAGCAACATTCCTTATTAACATTGTTTTAATGTAAAATTTCCACACGTTCGTTGAAAGAAATCTCGCTGACCTAGCCCCTGTGGGTGTATGCAGCATGAATAGGCCACTGTCGACACATCACCGAGGGGGTGTATTCTGTAATACACTAAATAGGTTTCTTTTTTCAATAGGCTAACATGATGACCTCACTCCACATGATAGTAAGCGATAGTGAGATCCACATATGAGGTCGACAGGCACAATGGATCATATTGAGCCTGTCGCACTCACTGTGAAGGCCTGCTTAAATGCCGTTTCACGCCTCGACTGAAGAGCCCGGGATCATCAGGGAGGGAAAACATGAGCTGGAAGGGCATTCCATGCCTTACTGACACGAGGTACGTGAAATGTATGTCAATGGGGAATATGCACACATTTTTTTTTATTATAAAAATCAATCTTTAGTATCGAAGAAATATGAATGTAATTTTATTTTTCAATTTACATTAACGACAAGCGAGATATAGCTGTTTAAAATTCCCGGGTGGACAGAGAGATCCGATATGGCAGATGACGTCACAATTACACTACGGCCATACGCGATCCATAAAAAATTCCGTTTTGTAAGAAAGAGATAGAAAATTAACTTTAATTCCTTATAAATCCTTCGTTTGTGAACCGATTTTTATTTTTATTTCACATTTTAGTATATGTTTAAGCCTTTTTTCATAAAATGTTGAAAAATTCAAGATTGCAGATTTATGCATATTCTCTATTCGTGTGAGAGATCTCCTGAATTACTACCTGTTTATGTAAGGCCAACTTTGTATTTTTCCCGCTTTAGATTAATCTATATTATTATCTACTATTTATAATAGATACACTTGTTACTTAGTACAGAATTTTGAAAAAAAGTTTGCCGGTTTCCTCGCGATGTTTTTTCAACACCGTTAAAGCGTCAAATAAACGTACATATTAATTTGAAATGTGAAAACACTGAAATACGATCATAACCATAACCCAGCCAACCCATACCCATACTAAAATAGTGTTTAATGTTTAATGGAACGTGAAAGACTTAAACCACACCTTAAGTACAATGTACAATTTGACTGGCTTAGTGGGGCAGTGGTTAGTGATCCAGGTGCACTACCTACGGTTCCAAGAGTCGTGGGTTCGATTCCCACTCGGGGCAAATATTTGTGTGACGAACATCGGTGTTTGTTCCGTGTCGGGGCGTGTTATTAAATATATTTGTGTATCCACTGTTGATTCTGATATCTGTAACACAAGTGCTTAAGCTACCACGGGATCAGATCAATGTATGTGACGTAGTGCGATATTTATTTATTTATTTGAGGCCAAGACTCATTTTGGGTCGCTGCGCCAACCTAGTAAGTAAGTAAGTATTTATTGTCGAGCGCTCGCCTCTATCTCCAAGTCTCTCTCGACACCGGAATAGCCCCCAACCTCATGCATGTTTGACGAGCCACGCACTCACACCTACGCCGTTCGGCCATTTTAAAAACATACGCTCATCTGCTGAGCTGTGGGCTTTCATAGGGCTGCAGCTGTGGAGTGGCTTGGTGGCGCTTTTGGTGGTGCGTCTGAATCTTTCGCTAGGAGTCGTGGGTTCGATTCTCGGTTGAGACTGATATTTGTGTGATGAATGTCAGTGTTTGTTTCGAGTCAGGATAGTACCTCTACTCAAATACATATGCTTAAAATATATTAAATATTTTGCTATATTTGTCTAATAAAGCGTCGAAGGCCGAGTGGTTAATGTCATTGCTTGCCATGCGAGAGGTCGCCAGTTCAAACCCCACATACCACTGTGTTTTTCGAATCCATATGAACATACAGTCATACATATAAATAGACACAGTTATGTTTGCATTTTTTGAAATTAAATCAGCCATTTGCGCAAGTCCGGTGTTGATGTCGAGGCTACTCCAAGCCATCATCGTATGTCCGCAAGGAAAAAAAAGAAGCATTTTTTTTATATTAGTAAGGAGTATTAAAGAAGTACTATAATGTTACTTATAAAATTAGCTTGAAAACGAAGGGCATCCCTTCGCCAGCCCTACGCCTGCCTTATAATTCAGGGGCTTATTATAACATGGGGTGTTTCAGAGGCGTCAGTGTACAACCCGCTCTGGTTTTATTTGCCGCGGTTTCTAAGGAATATACTTAATAAGGTGAAAAGGGGCTACCATTGGACTTTCATAGTCAGTCTTTTACATAGGTGTTGAGTACTTAGGGGTGAGAGCCATCCGCTCCCCCGCAAGTCTGATGATCATGACGAGGCTACTCCGAGCCATCATCTTACCATATCAGTTAGGAAAGAAATGAAGGTGTTGAGTGTTTGGGAATTGAGATAGTAAGCAAAGATTGGCATTTTCGGAATTATCCTAAAATGCCAATGCTATCAAGAATCTTAGTCTATTCGAGACACACGAATAATGCCAACTGTCCTCTACCTAGCCAATTCTAATAAGTCCTCAATCAAATTGGTTTTAATGGCACTATTCCGTTGATACTGTATTTAAGGCTAAGGCTTGCAAGTTTTATTGTAATTTCTCATCAAAATCATTATTATTATTAAGATATATATTCCGGCATCAACATTTGAAAACACACATTTCGAACCACAATTTGCAAAATACATCATTAAACTCGTAGTTCCACTATCAAAAGCTCTTTGATTATTCAAAGCAATTCGCTGATGAATCACCAAATAGATTGGTACACATAAATACGACCAGACATGAATGGCCAACCAAAATAGACCGAACAAGACTACCTATTTGGGTTCGCTCAAAACTTCAAATAGTTCATTCAATGAACGACCCAAAGGTTTTCATTATAATTTGGTGAATGGCGACATAGGGGAGTGGGTCCACTTGGCGTCACTAGCGCCATAAATAAATCAAATGGTTGATTTGCAAAAGGCACAATAGAAGTGCGTAAGAGCTTATTCCTGTTTGCCAAAATGGCTATCGCTAGTCTCAGCCAGTAATCATGATATTTTTTTTAACCATGTTATCGTCACGCTTACAGAAGCTGCTAATATGGTGTGTCAGTATGAAAATAGAACTTTTGATACTATAGGTAATATCGCATATTCGGTGATAAAAAAGAATATCGTCGGCTTAGAGTGTAAACCTGCTAAATCCATTTTCGGTACATTTTCAGGAGAGACGATTGGGTTGTGTACTTATTTTCACACTTTCGAATGGTATAAATATAACTTTTAATTTGAAATTGGTAAATTATGTCGAAAAGAAATAAAGTCTGTATTAAATATCTCTTACAAGATTTCTTATTTATATTAGAACAGGTGCTCTCCATTTACATACACAATCAGCTACCAGTACCGTACAACAATAACTGTAAAAATATGCTCACATAAATTTAATCAGAAAAAGTCGATTCATGGCGCTATACAGTCATTGTACCGGCCTTAATAACGAAGAGAGCCGTAATTAGCCCATGAAAAATGTGCGTTTTATTCGCCATTCGTTACTGGTAAAGGTTGTTCTTGAATTGACCGGCTTAGTTTTATTTTTATTTTTTTTTTCTTTGTTTAAGTAAAACAAACAGCAATTTTACAATTCACATAATATGAACACACATAAATGTAACACACTTGCCAAAAAAGTTTCCACGACTGATTATTACATGGTATCTTAAAAAGTTACACTACATATTAAAATACCCAACAGAGGTATAAAAATAATCATTTATATATAAAAATAATCATTTATATACAAAAATAATCATTTATATATAAAAATAATCATTTATATATAAAATAATCTTTTAAATTAAAGAATTCTTTTTGCATCTGTATAGAAGGAAGTTCAATTAAAATTGGCTATTATAAACGTATCTGTCCATACTAATATTATACAAGGAAATGTCTGATTTAATAATGGAAGGCACCTACTGAATTATATTAAGTCTAATGGAAAACGAATGTCTACATACACTCACATAAAACAAAGCCGCTATCTCTGTGCCTCTCCCTATGTATGCTTAAATCTATAAGACTACCCAACGGATTTTGATAAGGTTTTGGTAATAGATAGATGAATTTAAGAGGAATGTTTTTCACCCGAAGAGTTAATTTGAAAGATATGCCCTATTTAAGGTAAGAGAAGGCACTTACTAAATTAATATTAAGTTTAATGGAACGCAAAAGTCTCAAATCATAAATAAAATAATGTCTGGATGATGCGCAGTTATGCCAAAAATAATGAACAAATTTAAATGAAATTTGGTGCATTGATAGTCTCGAGCTTGAAAAGGACATACTGTGATACTTTTAATATAAGTCTACTTTATTATAAATTAAGGTAGTAATGCGATAAATACTTCTTTATCTATCCCATTGAAAAACTCAATATTCTATCTATGATCATACTTTCATATTTCCCATACTTCATGGGCGGGATAGATACTTTTTTTTTGCGTTAAGATTGTGGGTAATCTGGGGATATATGAGTTCTATTCTATTGTGAGTGAAAACAATGAAAATATAAGGTAAAGGTGTTAATTGGGACAGATGAACTTCACTTTCACTTATAAACGCGATATAAAAATGTCATCTTCATGTAGGTACACCACTATGTCTGGGACATCACCAATGGATTTTAAATTATTTGTGAAAAGGTTGAATTTTATCCAAATTACTTGTTCAAAAGTCCCAAATAAATGCATTTTATAACTACCTACACTACTTTTAGGTTAGGTTAGGTAGTAACCTATACTACTACCTTGACTTATTTTAAAGACACAATTACTTTGTCTACGGGGACTCGAACCCAAAATCTGTAAGCTAACGCGATCAAGCCTTCTTACCAACTAAGCTATTGACGCAGTTGATTCGGGCAGAGGCTTTTTATTAATAAAATATCTTCTTTTTAAGAAAAGATAAATATCTACTCAGTTATATTTGACACAAGTTTACCTTCTTTTCCAAGTGTACACCAACCTATGATTCCTTAGGGATCTCATCGTCTCTACCAACTTAATTTCTCTGCTAATTTTATCTTAGCTTTATAATTCTTGCAGTTAATGCCTATAACTAATTGCTCTGATATAAATAAATAAATCATATTACACAACATCACATCCATTAATCTGATCCTGGTGT
Organism: Maruca vitrata; assembly: GCA_039566165.1. NCBI lineage: Eukaryota > Metazoa > Arthropoda > Insecta > Lepidoptera > Crambidae > Maruca > Maruca vitrata. The sequence continues at coordinate 1,948,506 of CM076938.1, read as the reverse complement.
AAGTAGCTTTTTTAAGCACTTTTGTTGAGGATATCATAATCAAGAATGAATACTCAAATATCAATACTATAATAAAAACGTAAGGGCATACTAAATAATATTAATAACACACCCAGACACCGAACAAACACCGATGTTCGTCACACAAATATTTGACCCGGGTGGGAATTCACGACTCTTGGAACCGTAGGTGGGTAACAAACCTCTGTTCTACCGAGCCAGTCATAAGTCATTCGATTTGATAAAATAATTAACTTATTATTCTTCTTTATTGTTATTTTTGGTGGTGGTATGTTATTCATGGTCCACGTTCAGGCGTGGTCATGAATGCGATTTTTTTCAAATTTTAAATTAACTTATTATTCAGTCAAGATTGATAAAGTGTTAAAGTATTTGGCACTGCAGCATTGTTACAATAAGCTTACTGAAAATGTAAAAAAATCTAGCTTCAAATTTTATTTTTTGGTATTTGTACACCAGACTATTATTACTCAGATGATATAACGGCATAAAAGTGAAAATGGCATTATTCCACAATGCCGAATGCATGCAAGCTTTTTCAGAGCGTTATAAAATTTCCCTATTTTTACATAAATCTATCAAAAAGTAATAAAATAGATAGCAATCGCTATAAAAGTCTTTTCGATCGCAAAAGTTGAATTGAAACAATGTTTGTAGAATATAAAACGCCGGTTGGTAGTACAATGTTTCTTGACAATTGTGTTGACAAAGAGGTCTAAACTTCAATGCTCCATTTTCCTTGGAAAAGTCTTGGAGCGGATTATTTTAGGTTCCGCCGTTACGATACTAAAGAATAAGAATGCGATAACAGCGAAGAAGTTACCAGAACTATAGACTCCAAGGAATTTTTATATTTAACTACGTTACCAGCGACTTCGTCCACGTATTCTCCCGTTTAAATGCCGATTCACGCCCCGCCTGAAGAGCCCGGGATCATAGGAGGGAGGGAAAACATGAGCTGGAAGGGCATTCCATGCCTTTATGACACGGGGCAGAAAAGACGATCTGTCTTGGTCTGAGCCACCACCTGCATTGTATATGGATGACAGCGCTGTCCAGCACGTGTCATTCGGGTGTAGAAAGGGGAGGGAGGGTTGAAATAGTTCTTCAGAGCATTCCCTGATACAGTCCCGTCCCCCCGTCCCCCCCGAATTGCATTATTCAATTACTTTTTTAATGACGTTGTATTGATTAGTGCTTAACTCTATATTTAGCCGAGGGGATGGTATTATGTAGGATTGTGCGAAGTAAGTCAAACAGTATCAATATACAAACAAGCTGTTGAGTATATTTTCAGCTTTTTCCTCTTTCCCAATTTCATTTTAATGGACAGACAGACGTTTTTCGTAGTTATATCAATAAGCTTTAAAAGCAGAACTACCTCACTGCTACACCGTTAGAGACTCCCGTTTCCCTACAAAACGTTCCTTAGAATTCTTTTATCGCAAACAGTCGCCCGTTCCAAAGCCATTATGAAAATACGTCCATTTATGTATCGAATTGCTTCAAGAGGGCGTTGGGGAGCAATATTGTTTTAAAAACCGGGGCTCTATTGAGGAAAACTGTCGTTATTAGATGCTTGTTCCTTTGTCGTGTCATCTATAAGGAAACGAACGAATGCAAATGGAGAATTCCGCCTTTGTATTTACTGCTTTTAGTTGGACGACAGAGCGTTTTCGTTAAGCTCTCTCACAGAAGTGTTTCAAATGGTCACAGATAAAACATTCATTGTCTTATTAAACGATTTCGTGAAAGAGACACTAGCATCCTAAAGTTGAAAATAAATTTAAAAGAATTACAGTTAAAGCGTTGCTTAAATTCAATATTTGTGTGGTAGTTCTTAACTTGGAATCTAATTATTCATAACCTATAATAGGGTATTTACCTAACTGTTGTTGTTATGATTGCCATTTTTATGATAAGCAGTAAGATTGAAGTAAATCAATGCTATTAATGAAATCGAAACTTAATTTTTTGGCGTAATGAGACAGCAAAAACATTTAATGTTGGGTGGGTAAGTCCATTTCAAAAGTGCGAAAATCATTTAAAATTTCGTTGTCATCATATAAATAACAGAATTAGTAACATCATTCTTTATAAAAACATATCCATAAACAGAACTTTTGATGAACCTGCCGAACAAACTTTCTAGGCGCTGCATACAAACAACTAGCGTAGTGACGTCACACGCCAGCGAACTGATTTATATTTATAGCTATGTATTTGCTACTCCTAATAAAGTGCAATTAAAACGGTAATATCTCATCGAGTTATTGAGATATCAAAGTGATACTTTCACCAGTGTCTTTGTGTTCGAGTGGTCCATCCAACTTTATCAAAATAAAAAAATAGTAAAATACCCTATTGACCTAAAACTATCTTCAAAAGTTTTTGATGTATTCACGTTTTTTTTCATAACTGCCTAGGCTTCTCAGATTTAGATTAAAAGGTTTACAGTCACACTGGCAACATATTTTTTTCATTTTGCATGTGATCTCACGTTTACCAGGGGGAATAATGTTAGAACTATTTGTGAAGGTGTGTCAGTCTTTTTGTATGAACCGTTTTGAGCTCGCCCAAATGATATGCTATTGAGACAGTAATATCTCAGCGAATTTTGAAGTTCTGACCAGAATTCCTTTAACATTTTTTAAAATGTTAATTGCCCACCCATCTAGATCAAAATAAAACAAGCTTCGCCGTCCCTTTTGTAAATCTATAGTATAGTACATATAGTATTTCTATCACTCACCCGGCTTGATGCAAGACATCCCGCAGGCTCCGTCGCAAAGACACTTCTTCTTCTTACTCTTGCAGTCCTCATCCGAAGAGCATTTGCGGAGACACTTCTGGCCCTGAAGCAAAGGAACAAACGTCTCATCATATGCCCATATACGTCCCAACAGCTGGTGCACGGGCCTACCCTAAACTAGGGCGATAGTCAACCACGCTAGAAAAGTTCGGGTTGGATGACTATACAATACAAGCTTAGAATTTTTTCGTAGGTGTGCAGGTTTCCTCACGATGTTTTCCTACACCGTTAAAGCGTCGAATAACTGACATAATAATAATAAATAATAATAATAAATTTCTTTATTTGCAATTTACAATATTCAATAAATTAACCTAGTACATACAACATTTGCAATATTACAAATATGATGAGTAACTGAATATAGGTTAACGTTAGCAGCCGTAGTAGTATTTAAACTGTGTCACAGCTGCAGACGTCTTCCACACAAGGACCTCAAAAGAGGTTCACCAAAAAAAGAAAAAATGAATTTAATGTTAGTCTTTTACAAAATAACAATAGGAAGAAAAATAATAAAAAAGTAAATGGTGTGTGTGTGTGTGTGTGTGTGTGTGTGTGTGTGTGTGTGTGTGTGTGTGTGTGTGTGTGTGTGTGTGTGTGTGTGTGTGTGTGTGTGTGTGTGTGAGTGTGTGTGTGTGTGTGTGTGTGTGTGTGTGTGTGTGTGTGTGTGTGTGTGTGAGCGTGTGTGTGTGTGAGTGTGTGTGTGAGTGTGTGTGTGTGTGTGAAAGTGTGTGGGTGTGGGTGTATGTGTGTGTGTGTGTGTGTGTGTGGGTGTGTGTGTGTGTGTGTGTGAGAGAGAGAGTGACTGTTGTGAGTGCGTGTATGTGCCATTTTATTATCTTTATAAGTTTTTTGGTAAAATTTGTTCCGTATCTTCGTAACTCAAATGAAGCAACCATTTTTGAACCACTCTTTTGCAGCATTTTGTATTCAGAGGATAAATATTATTAATTTTATTTGCTGTATTGTATAACTGAGATGAGATGACATAATAGTGCTGTTTAGCCAGTTTAGTTTTGTGTTGTATCAATGCACAGACTTTGCTCTTATTGCGCTTATTTTGGTTTGGGACATATGGCAGTGATTTGTGCTTACGTAATATCACATTCAAGACGAACAGTTGTCTCACGGTGAGAACCGAGCATTCTTTATAAAGGAGAGAAGTACTATATCTACGAGGCCTACCACAAATTATCTTAAGAATAGCTCGCTGAGCACGTTCGAGTGGCAGCAACGTCGTAATTCCAACACCACCCCAAGAGACAACACAGTATTGGAGCAGAGACTGTACAAGTGCAAAGTAGACACACATCAATGTGTCTCGGTCCGCAGAGTACCTTAGCTTCCTAAAAATAGGAACAAGTTTCCTTATACGACATGAGACAGACTGTATGTGTGCGGTCCAGTTGAGGTGATTATCCACAATTAGACCTAGGTATTTTATGTTAGAGGTAGAAGTTATGCAGGGGCAGCTGCATACCACATCCGCGCAATTGTACGTATGGGCCTTAATACAAAATTTACTCGGGGGTTGCGTAACGTCGCGTTGAGAAAACGAGATGTACTTGGTTTTTTCCAGATTTAAGGTTAGCAGATTGACGTCCAGCCACCTCATAACTTCCCTTAAAGCATTTTCCACGTGCAACTTTGCCTCGGTCCAGTCCTTTCCGTAGACAATCAGTGCTGTGTCATCTGCGTAGGTGATTATTTTACAGTGACTTAGCGATAACGAGCATAATTGATTTATAAAAATTAAAAAGAGAGTTGGACCCAGTACGCTGCCCTGCGGAACTCCATAAGATAAACTCATATCACCACTAACATACTCTCCTATTTTGACACACTGTGAGCGATTTGATAGGTAGTCACAGAAAATATCTAGAGCCTTTCCACGCACACCTATATGCTCCATCGTTTTTAAAAGCAGTGGCACAGAGACAGTATCGAAGGCTTTCGATAAATCAAGGAAGACTCCAATAACTTTTTTTTTGTCATCCAGGTGTTTGACTATAGTCTCAGTTAGTTCTAGGGTGGCGTCATCAGTAGATTTACCTTTAAGGAACCCGAACTGGTTTCTAGCGATCAATTTCTTATTTTCCAGAAAATTTATAAGTCTAGTATTTATTATTTTTTCTAGGATTTTTGAGACTATTGTCAGCACCGAAATGGGTCTATAATTTCCGATACTGTCTCTAGCGCCATTTTTGTGAATAGGGTGTACAAGGGCCTTTTTCAATGAGTCGGGGAAAACTCCAGAAGTTAAACACTGGTTAAAGATATATGTCAATGGTGGAATCAGACTAGATCTTGAAGTTTTAATAACCTTAGTTGGGATTTTGTCAACACCGGTAGCACAATCGTTCTTTAGATTGAGAATGATTGCTTCAATTTCACTAGGATCCACTTCATAGATAGCCATAGAGTCCCTACACGAATGTGTTTGGTACATGGACCTATCTGTGTTTGTTAACACATTTTGGTGTTTCAGTAAAATCGCATCCGCTAGATTTTTACCGATGTTGGCAAAATACTTATTTACTTGATCAAGCGACATATAGGGATCAGTGGAACACTTGAGTAAATCAGTAGGAGGTGAGTTGTTCTTTTTAAAATTAGTTATTTTGTTAATTGTTCGCCAGGTACCTTTCGGATTATTTTTATTATTTATAAATTCCTGTTTTTCATATGCTATTTTTATATTTTTTAAGAGTTTGTTGCAGAAATTTCGATATCTATTATACGTTAGTTGTAAAATTGCATTATACGGTTTTTTTTTTGCTTTGTCTTGTAACCTATCACGATGCCTAATACATCTCACGAGACCGGGTGTCATCCACGGCTTGATAGGGTAATTACGGTGTGGAACTTTCACTAATTTTGTGTGCTTAAATATTGTTGAGGTTACAATTCCAATAAAGGTGTCAGTAGCCACGTTAGGGTTTGGTTCTAGGTAAACCGGACTAAAGTCTGTTATAGACAGCTCATGGTCCAAATTGGGGTAGTCTATTTTTGAAGTACTTATCCTCGGACGAGCTTTATTAATATTACATTCTATGGCAAACAGTACTGGGGCATGATCCGTAATGTGCGAGTCCAGGATAAATGTACTAGAATTTCGGTCAGATCTAACCATAACGTGATCCAGACAGCTCTCACTACGTGTCGGGTCAATATGCGCTGGTAACAATCCGTAATATGCCATAAAGTCAAGATACTTGCTCCTATTTGGGTCAGTACTAGAGGCGGAAATATCTATATTTATATCTCCGACTAATATTACAGTCTTCATTGACTCTAATGAGGACAGAATAATATCAAGACTATTACAAAATAAGTCTATATTCTTATACGATGGAGAACGGTAAATCGCTAATATAGAAATACCATCGTCCAGTTTTAAAAGAAGACCACTTGCTTCGTCAATCCTTGGGTCGGTAATAATACTATGAGTTATGTCTGATTTTACAAATATAATAACTCCGTCATTTTGGTTGGTGTAATTTGACGCATAATTTGTATAGCCATCGATTTGTGGGACTGATGGCGCCTTACTTAACCAACACTCAGACAGCACAAGAACGTCACATTTAAAAGAGATTCTATGCAATAACACGATAAATGAATCAAAATTACAGCCTATACTACGAATATTTGTGTGGATAATTTTAATGGAACCTATTTGTGAGCTTACGAAGTCAGGTATTGTTTCTGGAGAGCATATAGTCGATCTTGATGTATTAACAAGATCGATCTCATCAGCAACATTTCTTATGAAATCGAATTTTAACAAGCAAAAACCTTTTGTGGTGCACCAAAAGTAAAGCAAACGCGAACAAAGCATACGAGATACAGCATTTATGAGTAGTTGAGTATGTGGTTGTTAGTTGAGTGAGTGGTTGTTTGTGAGTTTTGCAAGAGGTAAAGATGTGTGCATGAATGTATTCTAATAATAAGATGTTTTGTTCTGTGTGTGTGTGGCAGTATGTAGTTGTGTATTTAATTGTGTGTGATTTTTGTATAGTGTGAGTTGTTGTGTAAATATATTTGTTACATAGTATTAGTTTGAACTTATAAACACGGCAAGTTACATTATAAATCTTAGAAAGGTATTTTGGATATAGGTCATGTTCGATTATAATTAAAAAATAATAACCAAATTTTTGTGAATCATACCAAAAGAATAGTCATTTGTCCAGGGTGAGTACCAGGTCCAGGTCAGCTACTGTGTCGATGCGTCTGGACGGAGATCCTTCTTTCTTTCGTAGAAATATTTTTCCGCTTGTGGTCCAACAGAATGCATAGTTATGCTTTTTACTGAATTCTCGTGCTAGAAAGTATATTCTTTTGGCATTCTGGGTCAGGCACTCTGCGATAAATACTGGCTTAGGTTCACCGTCTATTTTGAGATCGCGAGTATTGATTTTATGGTCTTTTTTGGACTTATTGTAAGCCTTTACCGATGCTAGGACTTTTTCCTTTATACATACATAACCTGTCGGATTAGATATATGAAAAGGTTTCACTGAATTTCTCATCATCATTATCATCAGCCCATACACGTCCCCATTGCTGGGGCATGGGCCAACACTAAACTAAGCGGTAAGGCCTTAGTCAACCATTCTGGCCAAGAACGGGTTGATTGTCTACACAACCTAAGAATTTCTTCTTAGGTGTGCAGGTTTCCTCATGATGTTTTGTGCGTAAGGCCCAGAAAACCAGACAAAATAGAAAATCCATTGTGTCTGTCTCGTGTGAGGACATTGGGCCTTACGAGGTTAAAGCGTCGAAGCGTGAATAATCGTACATATGAATTTCGAATTTGAAAAAACAGTGGTACGTGGAGGGGTTAAAACTGGCGACCTCTCGCATGGCAAGCAACGACCTTTACACTCACTCGGCCATCGACGATTTTTTTCTGAAATCTGATTAGATATCTATCAGCTACTGACCAGCATGGGTCACCCGTGATCATGGCGCTTGCAACAGTGCCGAAATATCGGGAGCTCATTAAAACAAAACAACATGATAAATATCCCGGACGTTTTCAGTTTTCTAATGCGTGTAATTTTCAGTTTTGTAATATATATAATGCACAATGCACAAGGCAGAATGGCGGTGACGTGGTCCACAACTCGTCACGTCACGTTTCCCACAGAGGTGAAAATTGGATCGCTGGAAGTCGCTACCCCTCTGGGAAAAAGGCGTGATTTTATGTATGTATGTATGTATGTAAAATTAAATACCAGCATGGTAGCTTGCTCCTCGTCTCTTGGACACTGCGCCGACGGGGAGTTGCGAGGGTTCTTGTAGATCCTTCCGTCATCATCAGCGTCAGCGCGGCTGGCGGGCGTCGTGTCATCTTCATCATCATCGTCATCTACCGCTGTAGGACTTGGCAGGGCTGATACTGTGGACAAGGAGAGAAACAAATAAATGTAAATATCACACAACATCACTAACATTGTGCTGATTCCGTGGTAAGTGGCTTATGCACTTGTGTTACAGATATTCGAGAATCATCAGTGAATACACAAATGAACTTATTTAAGTTATAAATATTAATAAATATTTAATTACACACCCAGACTCGGAAAAAACACCGATATTCGTGACACAAAATTTGTCCCGGGTGGGAATCGAACCACGACTTGGAACCGTAGCTTAGGTAATGAACCTGGGTCACTTACCGCTGTTCCACCGAGCCAGTCAAAATATATCATGAGAAAGCATTATAGTTAATGGATATTAGGGGTTAGAGCCATCTGGAGGATATAAGTGATGGAGTATTTCAAAATATTGTAAATACATTTAAAATTTTATTCTAATGCATATCTCACAAACTCGTAGAATGTACATATAAAATCCAGGATTCTAGAAATCTTCGGAATGAATTATTTTTTCAAATGCTTGGTAAATTTTTTCACCTCTCTTAAATAAGTGTGAAATAGCGAGAATACTCTTTAGCTACGAGTATGCAATAAAATAACAAAAGAAAACTCCAAATGGAAAAACGCTGTAAAAAGAATTTATTCACTGGCTACGTTGATCGTTTAAGTCTTTCAAATACTTTCGGATTACTTGAGATTATTCTCAAAGGAATAAAAAACGATAATTAGAGCTTTGTTAGCGACAAAAGACTAATTACACTGTGGACCGAATTAGTAAGAGACAGGCGTTTGAATTAGTATCTCTACTGAGGATTCCTTAGGTGATGTTAATTTTAAGTCATTAGTGAGATTACTGAATGCTTAAGTTCTAACGATGTCTGAAAAGTTCGGTGCAAGATTCAAGTGTTACTTAATAGGATTTTTGAGTTCCACACCATAAGATACTGTATATTTATCGAATATAGCTTTTAACAATGTACATTCATTTATTTATTTATTTTAGGAAGACCAGGATTTACATTTATAACATAGGAAACTTTGAACGCTTTCGCTTTAAACAGTCAGTTCACCCGTGATCATGGCGCTTGCAACAGTGCCGAAATATCGGGAGCTCATTGAAACAAAACAACATGGTAAATATCCCGGACACTTTCAGTTTTTTAATAATGCATATATAGCATATATAATTTTGCATCGAATTCCCAAATTATAAGAAACCCATTTTGGGCGCTATAATTAACTAGCAATGTTATTTATTTATTAATGGCAATCTTATCGAGCCCTTAAAATATTCCTTGCTTAGGGTAAAGTAAAACCGCGTGTCTAGATGAAGTCCATCAAAACTAAAACGAAAAACATTCTTTAGATTTAGATACAAAAAAAACTTATAAAAAGGAGAGGTGGCAGTTCGGCGCTAATGTTTTTCTTCATTCGCTGCATCCATTTTTGTTTACTCGCAACATGTCCGCGACATGTTTCCATTACACAGAAAAACAAATAAGGCCAGGTGAAAAATGAACGGAGTTTCCACGTCATGCCTTCGTACGCGTCAAGTGCTGACGCTGAGTATACAGAGGGGTAATATTCATACTCTTTTTTGCTGACATGGTAAATGAGCGCGCTGATATTAAAGCTTTAAGCATTGCGCATTGCACGTTTGTCTTTTGTATGTGTATCTGAACGTAGTATTGCAGAATGGAGACCTAGGCTCGGATGGAGAAACGTTAGGAAACCACCATGCGCTGGGCCGATCATATCTCCAAAATATTGGGCAAGACCTGGATGGGATCAGCAAAAGACCGGGTCAAATGGAAATCTCATGAAGCAATGGGTGATACAGAGCTGAAGAAGAAAAAGTAGAAGATTTGTACCTGTAATATCTGCGCAGCCATAGCAATTGTCTATCATTTGCGCGAGAACTACACATCTCTACATAGTATAAAACAAAATCGCTTCCCGCGTCTGTCTGTATGCTTAAATCTTTAAAACTACGCAATAAATTAATAGGTAGAGAGATTCACGACTCCGATCGCGTTGGAGCCAGAATTTAAATAGCCTATCCTGTGTCCTAGATGTCTATGTGTTTTGATACCAAATTTCATCAAATTCGTAAGAGTTATGGAGGAACATAGGATACATACACACATACAGAAAAAACTCTAAAAGTCGTGATATTAGTATCAGTATCATAATTGAGCCTATAAACACAATATCTCTGAAAACAAACTGACTTACTCCATGACCGACCTTTACAGATTTATTATTAGTAGGTATAGATATACCTGAATCGAAGCGGGGGCGGGTCACTAGTTTGAAATAAAAATAAGTTTACGGCTAAGACTATGCTCGTGACCACGAGCGCTGTAAAGAGCACGAAACGTCGGGTCTCTAAATAATATGTTTAGTTTAGACATTCGAGTTTAATCCTTAAACTTAGTTTTATTTCAAATCTGTGTAGCCGTTCGAAAATTAATCAGGTCAAGTGGAGTAGGCCGTGAGCACAAAGGGATCTGTAGCATTAAAAACTTTTGATTGATTGAACTGATTTAAGTAATTACTTATTATCAAATATCTTATATCAAAGACACAGAATACAATTGCCCATAAAGATAAATTACTTTGTAGTGTAAATTTAAATTTTTTGACTGCTAAAGCTTGCACCAGCTATTCTAATATTTAGAAAAACGGAAAAAAATCAACTGCCTCACCGCGGCCCGGGGATTCGAACACCAGTCCTTCCGGGAATCGCGCCCAGACGTGCATTACCATCACACCAGACCAGCAGCTATTAATTGAAGCCGTCGAATTTTTCCCGTATATGACCTGTTACAGGTGGCGCCATCATCCTACTTTGTAGTGTATTTATTTATAGACCCATTTGAGAGCTACGGTAATACAGACAGACACATTTCGCGATTGAACTTATAACTCTCTTTTGGCTTAGGGGTGAGTCCACCCGCTCGCGAGCAAGTCCGGTGATGATGACTAGGTTACTCCAAGCCATCATCGTATGTCAGTTAGGAAAAAAAAACTTTTTTGATATGTAGCCTGCAAAACAACAGCACTATTCGTCTCATTTTCCTTTTATACATTGTGGTATTTGATTGGAACAAACAGAAAGGTAAATGAAACTGTACTGTAAACAAATCCTTGGGAAGCCCCAGGATATTTCCTGTATCCCCAATTTGATATAAATACCGCCTTATTTTCGCTTGCAAATATTAAATTTGCGGTCTGTACCTATTCTCGGGGAAATTACGCAAATATACGACTTTGGTCTCGTAAATTAGAAGATTACAGTGTAAAATGGTGCAATTCCGTTGGCTTTTTTGCACTGTAAGGAAATACTGCACATAAAATAAACATATATTTTCTCTGTGAACTACACTTGGAATGATGATCATGATCTGCGTAAAATTGCAGTTCATCTTCAGACCATATGCATCCCCACTGCTGGGGCACGGCCTACTCAAAACTAGGGCGATCAGACCTCAGTCAACCACGCTGGCCAATTGCGGATCGGTTGGCTGAACAACCTTAGAATTTCTTTGTAGGTGTGCAGGTTTCCTCACGATGTTTTCGTTCACCGTTAAAGCGTCGAATAATCGTACATAATATAAAATTACGTGGGGTCTTCAACTGGCGACCATTCGCATGGCCAACAATGACTTCGACCACTCGGCCATCGATGCTTTTAAACTTCAGTTACAATTAATAAAATATACAATACTAGCATTCCACCCGCGACTTCGTCCGCTTAGAGACGTTTAACGGGTAAAACATTAATTGCTGTTCGTTAGTCTGACTAAAATTCGAGAACGCTCGGACCGATTTAGGTACCATTTTGGTTTTAAATCGGTCCAGTACTCTATGAGTGAAAGCGTAACAGACAGACAGACAGACAGACAGAGTTACTTTCGGATTTATATTATTAGTAAGGATAGTAGACTTAAACGCATGCCATATAAAAATACATATAATTTAATAACCTTTTTTATTAAATACAAAACGCCTGCGAAGAACTTCCCTTCGCTGTCATATAAATTCCATTTAATATCATTCTGTTGTTTTCGTCATATGGCGGGTAATATCACAGAGTCATATTCCGGGAACGTTATGAAAATATTTTATTATGAAAGTTCTCGGAATATAACAATTTTGTTGGACACACGAACACTTTGTCCTTGTGACTTTGAAAGTGAAGAAGTTCAAAGGACTTCTTAGTCCTTAGAAAAGGTAACTATATTAATATTCTTGAGATTTCTGGACCTTATATAAGGGAAGATAAAACCCTCATACATAGTCACATTATTTATTATTCGTCTGTCTGTCTTTCAAGAGCCTTTTTCTTGAGATCGCTTGGAGATGTCAGAAAAGGGTCTTAACTGACAGCAAGTTATCCTATAAGGGTAACATTAAAATACACTGGAGTTAGAAGTGTAACAATGTTACGAAACCACCGTTTACAAAATGGGATGTAGTGGCGTATAAAATCCAAACTAAATTAGCCGCCATTTTTCACGCACTCAATCCCGATTTTTTACGGGATTCCCGGCGCTGCCCTAGCGGACCAACCCCAACTTGACATGTAACACTAACAAACTATCGGGGATAATCCCGGACATCGCGGGATCCCGCGGGATCGGTAACTTCTAGGTGTGTATTGAATAAATGATGAGACGGATGTTGAGTATTAGATGGAAGAGTTTTCTCGGCTCGTTAAATACTAATCGCAATGTCCGGGGTTCGGTGATTTGGGAATTTAGTTACTTCAAGATGCATGAATATGTCCAAGTCATAGTTAAAATTATTTGTTTACATAGGTTTGATTGGCTCGGTGGAATGGTGGTTAATGGTCCACTACCGACGGCTCCAAGAGGTTCGTAGGTTCGTTTCCCACCCGGGATAAATATTTCTTTGACGAACATCAGTGTTTGTTCCGTGTCTGGGTATGTTAATAAATATATTTGAGTGTATTTGTGTATCGATTGTTGATTCTGATATCCGTATCACAAGTTCATATAAATGTATTTGTTGTTGTGTAATTGCAATAATCATTATCAATTATCATGAATGTTACTCTGGGTTTATTATCATGGGTATGTTACTCTGCCTGTCGTATTTATTTATTTATTTAGGAAAAAATACAGCTGTTTGTTAATACATTTGACTTAAAATAAATTAAAATAATATATCAGCAATTAACATTTTCCACTACAAGTTCATACATTTAGTGTTGTGTGACGAAATAACGCAAAAGGAAAGATTAGGATATAAAATTACATACATACATACATACATAAAATCACGACTTTTTCCCAGAGGGGTAGGCAGAGATCACTTCCTGCCATGTGCTCCGGTCCTGGCACACCACTTTCGCTTCATCCACATTCATTAACCTCTTCATGCACCCTCGTCGATTGCGGATACCTTTGGTCTTCCCCTGTCGACATCTCCAATTATAGGTACTCTTTCTATTTCGTATTCTGTCGAATTTTTATGCCAATAATACTGAACTGTTCATGTGAGATTTGGTATACAGTTAATCTAGTAGAGACTACAGACAACGCTAACATTTTAACCGACAACGCTATAAGAAAGTAATGTTTTACTGGATAAACGATTACAAGTGAACGGAAACGTGAGCGGAAAGCTAATTCAATAATAAAGACACAACAAGTTGCTAAATCATTGTTATAAAGGAAAGGTAATTCATTTACATATCCAAAAAAGAAGGATAGGACAAACTCCCTTTTAATCCTAGAATTACAGGATTCGGAGAACCAATCGGACACCCATTGTCCTTTAAAAACAACTCGGAACAAAACAAACCTATCCACCATAAGGATTCAAATGCAAATTACATCACAAATCCCTCGAGCCGGCCCTTTTTACACGGAACCCCGTCTAATATAATAGACCAAGAGCCGGTATTGATATATTTCACGTGACTCTGATTTAGATAAAAATATTAAATTATGGAGCCGGGTTTACACGCGAGCAAAATAGTTACTATTTATTCCTAACTAACTACGATAATGGCTTGGAGTAGCCTTATCATCATCATATTATTATCAGCAACAACAAAATATATAATTAACACACCCTTACGCTTAGCTAGGCTTGTGGAGATGGCCCAAATATATATTTATCTTCTAAATAAATAAATAAATATATCAAAGGTGACAGACTCACATAGTGATCTATCAATGCACGGCCCAAACTACTGACGGATCGAGCTGAAATTTTACAATATTAGGACGTAGGCATACGCTAAGAAAGAATTATCCGAAGCGAAGCGAGGGCGGGTCACTAGTTTATTTATAAAACCGAAACTGAACCCATAGTCAAAGGTGGAATATTTCCGTTCAACTCTTGGACTATGATGATGTTTTATCAAAATACAGTTACTTGCTCTTACCGGCGCTCTACGAAAATGCGTTTCATCTACCCTTTAGTGTATTACGCGATATTTGTATTTACTTTGCATGAGAATGGAAATCTGCTTTGTTCATGTAAAAATGTTTATCCCATCAAATACATCAGAATGTAAAGGATTGCGAAGTAGAGTTCTTTTGCTAGAAATATAGTAAGGTCTTATGTCAAAATCGTGTTAAGCCAATGTTTTTCTCTAGGACTTACCACGCTTGGTCAACCTGGACTCTGAACTGGTAAGAATCCGGCTCGAAGGACAATTTTTGGGGTTTGGCTAATGAACTAAAGTTAATTGAAAGACTGGTCTAAGTGAACGTTTATTCAAACAAAGGCTCAGGTACTTATGGAGTCGGAGAAAAGTATTACTTGCGCGATTTAAAAAAAAATAGGTAGACACCCATTTGTTAACAAACATAGGGCCTTACATCAAATCAAATTAATTTATTTTTACTTTATAAATAAAGATAGACATGTAACATAACAAATACTTGTGATACCCTGAATGAACATTACAATTAGAGTGCATAAACGAATATGCAATATTGTTATAAATTGATTGCAAAACTCGATTTACAGATAATACTCTCGTCACGTTTCCAAATCGATTAACATTTCTGATCACAAATTACTAATGCGCAAAAATTTCACCTCATCCTCTCCCGTTATATTCGGGCCTGTCATAGCAAAAGGGACTTTAACTCAATAGAACAAGGTTCTCTACCTTCCAACGGGTTATATGCTGCAATTTATCATTTCAAGCACATAATTTAGGGGCCCAAGATTCATTTCTGACGTGGCTCTTTAACTGATAAGCCGCGAAGGGATTTGGCAAGTAGGGATGGACAAGGGCATCTAATCGATAAGAGATGCGATTGTGGTAGAGTTCATCGAATGAATGGACACGAAATATGCAAAGAGCTAAAAATAGTTTATCAGGTCAATAAGATAGTGTTAAATATTAGTCTTTATGTCGCTCGCAACCACGATTGGTGTAACCCAGTCGAAACGTCGGGCAGTAAGTAGCTATGTAATTTGCTACTCCTAATATCGCGTGTAGACCCATAAAGACTAATTTTAGTGTAATGGAACGCGAAAGTTTAAAATCTTACAAGATAGTGTTATTTTTTTGTTTAGTTTTACTTAAGCGTCAGGTCTCCGAGTCAAACCTCTTAAGTTAGTTTTACATAGTCTGGAGGAGTCGAGAACTTAGTTGATTTCTGTGCTTCGGAGAGCACGTTAAGCTGGTGGTCCTGTGCCAGATTTCTCAACTGATATGAGTGTGCCGAAAAAGAGAGTGTTTCATTTGCAGGTTTACTTGTGCACTATAAAATGACCTGCGCACTTGGCTGATCCCCTTTGAAATTGGGTCACCGTAGTCGAAAACGTTACCATACTTCCCGTTTATAATATTTACATAATAATGGTGCAACTATAGTACAAAAAGTGTTTTTCTTTTCCTAGCTCATTTCATCGAAGTCGATGGTAGCTTGGAGTAGCCTTGACATCATCACCGGACTTACGGAAGAGCGGATGGCTCTCACCCCTGACAAAAAGTGTCAACTACGTATCCATCGCCGTCCATAAATTCCAATATACAGACCGGTGACAAACATAGCCACGGATATTTGAAATTCGGATTCGAATATTCAATTCCATCTTTTTTCATTCGCTCGTCACTACAGCATGAATTTTATAGGTTTTATATTGAGCGGTTCGGCTCACGCTTAACGTAAGGGGTGGTACTGACTTATCTCCACCACACAAGTGCGGACGGTGACGTAAAAAGATCCGAAAAACGTCATTTAGTGACGTAAAGATGGCGGCGTAAAATGGAACGGTCCCTACTTGCCCTAAATTTCTTTTTTGAAAGACTTTTCTTTGATAGGAATAAAAAAAAATTAGTACAAATTGTGAGAAACGAATCCTTACCTAATATTGTAAGTGCGCAAATCACTGTCTGTGCGTTACGCAATCACGCCTAAACTACTGAACCGATTAAAATACAATTTGCTACACATATTATACTATAAAGAGAAAGCACATCGGTTACTTTTTAACCTACTTCATTATAAGAGAGTAATATTGGGTATGGAAAAGTATTTTTTGATAAGGGAAATCCTTTAATGAAGGCTATATTGGTTTTGCTCACTAGGCGGCGCCACTGTTGAGTGAAGAAAAAACTTTTTCCGGGAGCCGATACGGAAATGTACATTTAAATCATTTTAAATACATTATTAAGTAAACCAAAAAAACAGTGTTTCTCTGCACCATTTTGCTCAAAAAAGGGCGGACGAAAGTATTTTCCTCAGCTTCGCTTTTATAACACTCACATTTAATAACAATAGTCATATCGACTCTTATATATTGATAAGTGTTCAAAGACTTATCTTAAAACTCTAAACCGCCCGCTAACATTGGCATTTGACATTTAGAGGACCTCACACTACACTAACGCCCCTAGCGGCCAGTTCACACGCTATAGCCCTCATTTTAGTAACACATAAAATCCGCCAGCCCATTAAGATAACCGCGCGTGCCATAACTAGAAATTTACATACATAGTACATACGCTCCATAACATTACCCTCCTTAGCAATCGGGTCAAAAAAACCCCAACAAATGATGGGAATAACTAGCTCCTACATAAGGTTGATGACGTCAAGATGACAGATGTGGTGTTTCCTGTCTTTTTCTGTGCCATAGATTGTGTTATGCTGGTGGTACACCGAGTGCAGAAATTCAGAGACGTAGAGTTTGTGTCATGCTGAGAAATGATGCTTGGTTAAGCGACAGCCAAAGATATGGTTTTTGGTTGTTTCTTACCCAAAGAAACGGTAATTTTGGGTCTCGAATTTATGTAATGTTCCTACATATCCAAATTCTACGAGGTGTTGCCGATATTCCATCTGTTTGAGGGTTTTTCAAATAAATATTACGTACTTACATACAATGTCGAACAAATTCTAATTAGTAATTTTTATGGATTTCTATATTATTAATCTCTTGAAAGCATAATAAAAAAATGTTACGCAAAATTACTTACTGGTACGACTTAATGGTCGCGGCGACGTTATAATGAATCAGTACACCAAGGGTTCGTGTAATAATATGATCAAATTGATTTACTGGTTATTAATATTTACTCATTTAAATAATACAAATCAGCCCATACATATTCTCACTGCAGGGGCAAAAATAAACCCTAAACTAGGGCGATAAGGCCTTAGTCAAACAGCCAAGTGCTTGATCGACTACACAATAATTTGTTAGAATTTCTTCGTAGGTGTGCAGGTTTCCTCACAATTTACATTCACCGTTAAAACGTTACATACGTAACATGTATTTGAAAATTGGAATAAACACACTAACTTTTGCAAACTAGATTTACGCCTAGTGTTTCCCCAGCCTATACTCTACAATATAATCTCACAATGTCTTGTCACATGAGCTAGTATCCATTTTAATGCATATTGTTTACTTTTTGTCCATATTTCCGTCGTCATTGCGAAAGTGATAGCATAATAGCGATTGTTACGTTGTGAACTATAAAACTTGGAGGTCCACTGCAATAAGGGTTTTTCAGATAGAACGAATCACCAGATGAAACTAAAGTGCTATAGGCTAATTTTTATATTCCATGTCGGAACTCCATCAGTTCCTGAAAATATTTCGATGAGTTGGACTGGCTCGGTGGATCAGTGGATAGTGAACCTGGCTACGGTTCAAAAAGTCGTGGTTCCGATTCCCACTTGTGTCAAACATTCATGTGATCAACAATTGTTTTTGTTCTGTGTCTGGGTGTGATTATGTATGTATTATAAATATCTACGTAAATGTATATCAGTCTTTGATTTCCATATTAAACCCCGCTTAGTTTAGGGTAAGGTGGCAGAGTCACAAACATAGTCATAAGACAATAAGGAATTACATGTTAAACAGTCACGAGGAGAAGAAAAACTTATTAATGAAAAAGCAAATCAAATATGCTTTTAAAAGGGACACTTAACCGCATTAAAAATAATTAAAATTCATCCATAAATAAATGGCGCGTTTAAACACCGCAGAAGAGGGACCGCGAACCGAAATTTATTAATGCAAAATACGTTCTGCCAAAATGGCGGAATGTCATTTTAAATCCGTACGACCACAAAATGGAATCAACAGTGTACAATAAGCCCGCAGAATGCCATAAATGTATTACCGGATGCGAAACTGAATTTCGCCTCACTCCCGCCACGGCAGATAGGAAAAAATGCATACTATGTGCATTTATATGTGCATGTAGGTTCCAGTTTAGATTTACGAGTGAACTATGCGTATTTTTCTCGTCACGACTAAATCCTAACTATATTATACAAACTAGTTTGTAATTGTATGAGCAGAACGCAATTGCAATAATAAGGTGGGATAAGACCTTTAAATCAACTGTTGAATAAATAAATATCACACAACATCAATACATCTAGATATTATGGGTCTACACGCGATATTAGAAGTAGCAAATACATAGCAACTTACTGCCCACCATAAAGACTAATATCTAGTATAATGGAACGCGAAAGTCTAAAATCTTATCACGTACATCTTTCTGATTCCTAAATAAGTTGCATTTACGTACTTGTGTTACCGATATCAGAAACAACAGAGGTATCAATAGGAAAGACACAGGAAAAATGCGGTATACACTTTAGATTTAATTAATTTGATTCAAGCATACATAAATTCATTTAAGGAAAATATTACAATATTCTATCTATCTATCGAGTCACGTAACTACGGAGATAACTCAACAAAATTGTGCGAAACTTTATACATTCAAATATTAAAAAATATTTAATACACTTAGCTTGTGCTGCAAAAAATTAAGTTTTTTAATCCAAAATCAATAGAAAATCAGAATATGTTTTGTAAATCTTCAACACCAAGATTTCTGGATTTATTGCATGTGATATTATACCTTCTTTATACGAATGTAATTTAGAATACACACAATAGATGAAATAGAAGCCTCACAGTTACAAGGTATTTTGTCATGGGGGCTTACATAGTAGGACTTAAGATTTCAAGACATTCACTATGGAACGAATTGTCTTTCGGGTCCAGTCTTTTCCGTCACAACTTTTATTTTTAATTGGACATCCAGGATGACTTCCTACTTCTTGATGGTTAGCGGCCGTGAAGTCCAGACATGAGGTCGAGGGGCACGATGAGGTAATTCTATATCTGTATGAGTCTTGATTGTCAAAAGTAAATGAGCCAGTCCGTATATCCATTAATAATCTATTGGTACACACTTCTGCTGGATTAATATATATCCCTTGGGACAACCCATGGGCTTGCATAACGCACAAACAATAGTCCTTTTCGTTCTTTCCCCTTGAACATCGAAACCTGTTTCTTCTTCATGGTCTTCGAAGTCATCAATAACGGGGTCGGATTCCTCTGATTCCTCTTCTTTTACTCCTTCATTAATTAGTTCGGATATTTTGAACGTTTCTTCATTGAATTTTGTATCTTTATTTACTTCTTTGTCTTCATTTTCTTCACTGTCCCAAACTATAGTATCGAATGTCATCCTCGCATATACAGCTGTGCAAAACAGTAACACTAGAACTGTCTTCATTTTAACTGATATAAGTTTATGCTATTTTGCCTTATAATCTTTTATCTTGACCGATCAATTTACTATTCGACACAAACTTCAAATGAACAAACAAAACTTTAACCTAATATTAGGAAATATTGAAATTCCACAATCAACTAGGTCACTAGGAAGGTAGTATCTATAATGCCTGTGGATGGCTCAAACAGGTATTTATGTAGAGGAAATCTAATGAATCAGAGTTGTTGTGGACTCATAGGTAATTTACGTACTATGTATGCAATATGCAATGATTTGTAATAGGTATTATTATGTTCATTGTTTTGAAGGTTGATTTGGGTTTTTGACTGGTTGAGTAATAAAGTTGATATTATGGTTTTTAACATTTAAATATTATTTAAATATTTAATATGTATATTTAACTTTAATTTGTGTATCCACTGTTGATTCTGTTATCTGTTACACAAGTGGTTAAGCTACTTACCACGAGATTAGATCAATGTATGTGATGTTGTGTAACTATATTTATTTCTTTAGTTTTGTTGTTACGAAGAGGGCAACGTTGTTATTTGGAAACTAACGACAAAATTACGGTTAATGATTTGATCATACAAATCGTAACGTTCGACGTTGCTGTTATGATAACAAAATAACCGAAAGTACTGTAAAGAACTTTAATAGAAATCATAATGTTTGATAATAATATAATAACAAAAGAATAAGATAAAAAAAAGAGCTTGAAGGTCCACTTACCTACATATTAACCGTAATTGATAATTAGATAAATTGAAGTCAATTGGGCCAGAGTCTAGATTTACTGCCTTGGTCGTAAAAACAGAAGTAAATAGTGATTCGAGTACGAAAAACAGATCTTTCTCGTAATCTTAATGTTAGGTTTATGGATTGTGTTTCTCAATAAAACGTTTTCTTGATAATAAAATATATATTTAAAATCTATGCACGTTTAAGGTAAGAAGTTCTAGAAAATACAAAACAACCAACAAAACGTCAACTCATGACAGAACAGAAAAATACCTATGGGAGCCGTCAGATTTAAATTTTCTATTTATTTTTCTAAATTTAACACTCCCACTACAATTTAAATCTCTTCAACTAATTATCTGATCCCTTATATAAGTAAAAGTTTGAGTGGGCAATGCCTTAGTCAATATATCTGCTACTGATCTTTATTAGAAACATAATTAACTTTAATCAGACCCAACTCAACTTTTTTTCTAGTAAAATAGTATTTAACATCTATGTCCTTCGTTCTTTTATATTACCCTTGCAAAAATTCAAAGAATGTATTAAGAAGGGTCTTATTATGAAGAGCTACTATAAAGTAGAAGACTATTTTAATGATAAAAATGCTTGGACAAATTGCGTTAACTAAAATTTGACATTTGCAATAAAAATTTTCTAATATATAAATTATTTTAATCATTGACATTTTTTATGAACTTTTGTTCTTATTAATATTCTTTTTTTATAAATAATGTATTTTAATTTATTGTTGTAATACAGTCATATAGTATTAAGATTCTACTCTATGTAAGCTATGTCATGCAGGTTGGAATTGTTGTAGTTATTTTATTGATTTGTTTTGTTTCTTTATGATTTTTATTAACAGTAATTGTAGTATAAGGTTTTTTTTTTCTCTCTTTGATAATATGACATACTGGAAACTGTACGACATGGCAATTACAATTATATTAAACAAGTTTAATGTGATAATCGGTTAAAAAGAGTAACTATCGAGTTTCTTGCCGGTGTCTTCTCGATAGAATCGGCTTTCCGAACCGGTGGTAGAATTACTTATTTATTTAATACAATGACGATTTATAAGTGCATGTTAATGCCTATATAAATAAAGAAATTTTGACTTTGACTTTGACTTTGACTTTATGATAAACATTATTAATGACATGCTGACTAGGATTGTTTACATATCTGCTTAATTCATTCACAGCAAAAGATATGTCCGGTACACAACACAAAAAATAGCAAAGGACCAATAAATTCCCTATATGAAAAATTAACAATATTTTCATCCTCATTCTTTGTCAGAATTACATTGACATCTGCTGGAGTACTAGTTGGAGTTACATTTGTCATACAAAATCGTTCAATAATTTTTTCTATGGTAGTAAGGGTCCGCTGACCAGATCTTGCTACCGCACTCCATGTGTTGTCTTCTTCATGTGCAGACAACTCTTCCTTAATGGCTTGAGACCATTCATTCTTCTGTGGACCTTGTAGAGCTTCGTCATATGTCTGAGGCAATGACAATTCAACAAGGTTAGCTTCAAAACGTCTATTGTGTCTTGGCCTCAAATTTATGTGACGCTGTTGCACTTCTCCTATTTCCTGAGACGGTTCGTATGTAGGATCATCACTGTTGCAACTCAATAAACTGTCATCAGATTGTGATGCTACAGTTTCCACTAGTGTTTCACCCACATTTCTTGCTTCGGTTTCATCATTTTGTATCTTATCTTCTTTTTCATCAGTAATAAATATCTGATTGATATTTTTTCTTATAACTGGAGATTGATGTTCATCAAAAATCACATTCCTTGAAATTCTTATCAACTTATTATTTACATCATACATTCTGTAATTATTATTATCATAACCAACAAGCATCATTTGTTTACTCTTCTTATCTAATTTAGTTCTCAACTGATCTGGAATATGCACATATCCAATGCTGCCGAACACCTTCAAATGACCTAATTGTGGTTTAATTCCATTCCATAATTCATATGGTGTTTTACCTGGAGTCTGGCTTGAAGAAGTTCTGTTCAGTATGTAAACTGCACAGTTCACAGCTTCCGCCCACAGCTCCAGTGGAACATCTCTTGCATACAACATGGAGCGAGCACTTTCTACTATGGTTCTATTTTCTCTTTCTGCTCGTCCATTTTGTTCTGGTGAATATGGAGCAGTCAGCTCATGTACTATCCCCTCTTTGTCCAAATATTCCTTGAAAACTTTGTTTACATATTCTCTACCGTTGTCGGTATGTAATATTCTTATACTATGCATGTATTTATTTTTCACAATACTGTTATATTTCTTAAACATTTCCATAACATCACTTTTGTTTTTTATAAAGTATACATGCCTGTAGCTTGTTACTGCGTCTTTGAAAAGGACAAAATATCTCATACCTTGAACTGACGTGAAAGACATTGGTCCACAGACATCACTGTACACTAAGTCACCAGGCTGTAGTTCTCCTCGTACAGATTTGTGAAATGGAAACCTGCACTGCTTTCCATATGCGCATGCCTCACATACAAAGCCATTTTTATCTTTGTCATTAATTTCCAAACCTGAAACAAGATTATTTGCACACATTACCTTAATTTCTTTCAAGTTTAGATGTCCCAGTCGCTCATGCCACATTTTGATATCATTTTGGTTATTGTGAACCAAATTGCAAGTATCTGGAATGATTGCTTTTATATTCAGCTCATATAAGTTATTTTCTCTAATTTTGGCACTCATAACTACTTGATTGTCTTTATAGATCAATGCATTTGAATCTTTCTTTATTATGGTGTAAAATCTTCTTATTATAGCACCTTCTGAAAATAAGTTTCTTCTCAGACTTGGGACATACAGCACATCTAGTAGCTCACTGGATTCCCACTGTCCATTTATATACCTTTTTATTAATACTTTACCAATTCCAGACACTTCTACATACTGTTTGTTTCCTAAAGTTAATGACTTCTGGCTGCATTCAAACAATTCCAAAAATAATTCCTTTCTATAAGTCATATGTGCAGAGGCACCACTATCTAGAATCCAAGTATTCTCTTCTGTGCTAGACGCATTATTCTCTACATAAAACGCTAGCATATGGAGCTTGGAGCACGACATTCTCTAGAAAAGTGTCCTTTCCACAGTTATAACACTCAAACCTGTGTTTGGTATTCTTATTTTGATTTACTCCACTACTACTCTGCACTGGCTCACTTTGCTTTGATTTCAACTTCCAACCTTTATTAGCAACAATGAGAGCTGTTTCTTGTTCTTCTTCACCTACTAAACTTGCTTCTCTTAGATGACTAAGAGGCGAGCAGTCAAATTCACGATAGTCTGTTGTTTAGAATCCAATGACATCCATGCCTGTCGCAGTGATCTGTACTTAGGTGGCAATGTTCCTAAAATTTTGGTTATGATGGCCATGTCACTGACAGTCTCACCTGTCTCTTTTAGTTGTTTGGCTAAGGATTCCACTTTCGAGATATGTTGAGCCACACTGTCACCCGGCAACATTTTATACTGATAGAACTTTTCGTGAACTAGCATTTTACACAACTCACTCTTTTGTTCGTATACCGATTCAAGTTTTGTCATCATTTCCATGGCAGTCTCGCAATTTTCTATTAATGTTATTTGCTTGAAGTCCATTGACGAAGTCATTAGAAACATCGCCATTCCATCATTTTTCGACCATTCAGCACTATTTTGTTCCGTTCTTGGCACTCTGATATCAATTCCTTTTGCTTTTAAAGCACATTTCATCTGGAACTTCCACTGCCGAAAATTATTTCCATCAAATTTCTCGAGATTCATTGTTCGCGTGTTGTCCATTATTGTCAATGAATATTCCGTAGTTATAATACTATTCTTTACCTTTCCTTTCTATAAACAGATTCCTGGGCCCATAACCTGTTAGGTTTTTGGATTGTGTTTCTCAATAAAACGTTTTCTTGATAATAAAATATATATTTAAAATCTATGCACGTTTAAGGTAAGAAGTTCTAGAAAATACAAAACAACCAACAAAACGTCAACTCATGACAGAACAGAAAAATACCTATGGGAGCCGTCAGATTTAAATTTTCTATTTATTTTTCTAAATTTAACACTTATTACACTAAATTCTGTAACCACAACAAAACAGAGTAGATACATCCAATATGTCAGAATGCAGACGTATATTTCTATATACATAAAAATGAATTGCTGTTCGTTAGTCTCGCTAAAGCTCAAGAGCGGCTGAACCGATTAGGGTACTTTTAGTCTTGAAATATTCGTGTCAGTCCAGGGAAGGTTTAAACGGTGAGAAATAATGGAAAAGATTAAGATCAGAAAATAAAAACAACAATTTCATTTTCCCACAAGTGCTACCAATTTTTCTGACAAACATTATTGATATGACATAGTTTGATATTTGTCATTGTGTTTCCATGGTTGCATAAGTCCGTTAATTTCAGTCCGTTAACCAGAAAAAAATTGTAAACAAAAAAAAAACCGCCTTCAAAAACCCGACTCACTAAAAATTACAAAATAATATAATACGAACATTTATAATCATCTGGGTATGAATTTTATATGTTTTTGAAGGCGGTGCCAATCAAAATTTTGAGGAAAAAGAAGCACTCTGTGCTTGTCTGTATGAAATATAAACGGCACCGCCTTCAAAAACATATGAAATTCATATCCAGATGATTATAAATGTTCGTATTATATTATTTTGTAATTTTTAGTGAGTCGGGTTTTTGAAGGCGGTTTTTTTTTTGTTTACAATTTTTTTCATACTTTTTAGTGTTACATTTTTTTGACCCTATTAGTTCAGCTCACCTGTAATACTACTGATATTATAACTAGTAGTCTTAATATGTATACAGTATTGAAAGAATTATCCTTTTACTCCAAACAATTAAGGAGTTGACCTTCCATCATCAGCTCAGCATCATAACATTATGATTGCAAGAAGCAATGCCAATATAACTTCAGATAATATGTAAAACGCGGTACATGTGCCTATAAAATTTGAGGGTTGTCCTCGATTTCTCCTGGATTCCATCATCAGATCCTAGACTGGTCACCCTATTAGTTCAGCTCACCTATAATGCTACTAATATTATAACTAGTAGTCTTAATATGTATACAGTATTGAAAGAATTATCCTTTTACTCCTAACTATTAAAGAGTTGACCTTCCATCATCAGCTCAGCATCATAACATTATGATTGCAAGAAGCAATGCCAATATAACTTCAGAAAATATGCAAAACGCGGTACATGTCCCTATAAAATTTGAGGATTGCCCTCGATTTCTCCTGGATCCCATCATCAGATCCGGGACTGGTGAAAATGGGACCACCTCAGAAGTAAACACTATCCAACCTAAAAAAAAATTTTGAAATCCGTCTATAATTGACGAAAATTTACTAGAAGTCTTAATATGTATACAGTATTGAAAGAATTATCCTATTTCTCCAAACAATTAAGGAGTTGACCTTCCATCATCAGCTCAACATCATAACATTATGATTGCAAGAAGCAATGCCAATATAACTACAGAAAATATTGAAAGCAAATAATATATAATGTATACAATAATTAGCTAGATATAATATTATTTCATATTTTTAATATATTTTAATTAATCTATTTACATTTGATTTTTATAAAAATGTATTATTTCATAATTTAAAAGTTCGTGTATTGACGAACGTAGTAATGGCGTCATTCTGCTGTGTGCACGGAGCGAAGCGCATAGTTTTGTATCAGAATTAAGATATATCCGGAGTAAATTCTTATTGAGCTAGTTATTGTGTTTAATTGTGTTCCCTGGAGTATATTTGTTTTCAATCAGAAGTGGTATGTATACATCACGAGTCTAAAATACCCGCTAAGCTGATTCCTGATTCGGTGAGTCGCTTGAATATTTTTCAACGGTTCGAGTTCGATGCAGATCCGCGATTTATGCGGATAATTATGTGTGTGTGATAGATAGTTCTTTTGTTGTGCAAGTGCGGTATTGAAAAATAAATAAAATAAAAATATGTGTGATAAAAGTGATAAAACTTCGTGCGGTTAAATAATAAGAAATAGACGGTGTGATAAAACTTTCATTAGTTTAAACTTACCTACTTTTATCAGGTTACGCTCGTTGACCTTGAGCTAATTACGTTGTATTCTTCTTTTGTTAAGCGAGCATTAGATTAGATAATAGATATAGTAAAATGTATGGAAATATATTGACTAATTAATTAATTTACAGGTATTATAGATTTTTTCTTGTTATTATTGAAGTATTAGTGTTGTTTTTATTACTTAAAAGCGAATCCAGTAACTATATTATTATTTATAGCATTATTTAGTCGGAAACTTTGTTTTTAGTTGTCAAAACAATACAATTTTGATTCAAATCGCTAACTATGGGGTCCGAGAGACGTTCACGATCACGTAAGCGACACATATCGAAACGTCGTCGCCGGCATTCGAATAGTTCTACCTCTTCTTCATCGTATAAACGTTATAAACATAGTGAAAAATCGAAAAAACAATCTAGGCATAGACATACTAAAAAGTACCGCAAATATTCGTTTCAGCGTCCAAGTAGGTATCAAACACAAACCCCTCCGTTAGTGGAGGTAGGGGTACAGTCAAACGTGACATCTGCGAATATACATAATAATAATAATTCGAGTCGTAGTTCACTTTCTAATTTAGGGGTCAACAACGCCGTAACTTCTGTAAATATTCCGTCTATTCCAGTACAATCTTTTACGCACATAAATGTCATACCCGAGTTTGACCCTAATGATGGTTCTCAGAGCATCGAATCCTGGATCCATAAGGTAAATGAATGCGCTACTATTTACTCATGGAATGAAACGCAGATTTGTCACTATGCTTTAGCTAAATTAACAGGACTTGCGAAACGATGGTATCAAGGACTCCCATCTCTTCTTTTTAGTTGGGAACAATGGATGGCAAAACTGAAGTCTGCTTTTCCTTCCACTGAGAATTACGGTGATCTCCTGCAACGGATGCTCCAAGTTCGTTGTAAGTTAGGTCAACCTTTAGACGTCTATTACTACGAAAAGATGATTTTAATCAATAAATGTGAAATTACCGGGCGTAAGGCAGTCGGATGTTTAGTGCACGGCATAGATGATAAATTTGTGCGGATGAGCGCCAATGCATGCCGTTTTGGAGATCCTGAGCAGCTATTTTCGTACTTAAGAACTTTAGCACAAAGTGACGGTTACTCTTCACAGAGGCGTAAAGTACCTTGGATTAAGGATCAAATATCATCCAGTAATATTACTGAGGTTTCTAAAACGGGCATAACATGCTTTAACTGTGGAGAAGCTGGTCACATACGCACTAAATGTACAAAACCCATGAAAAGGTGTAATCTCTGTCGGAGGGTTGGCCACATAGCGAAAGATTGTCGAAATGGCAGAGGGCAGAGTTTCATTAATCCATCTGATGACAATACTGATTCTAATAATTTACTCCAAATTAATGTTCCACCCACTGACCAAAACTATAATTCGAATTAGTTTCAATGGTGCCGACAGTGGCCAGTATTTCAAAGCGATAAACATAGAAGGTCATAATAGGCAAGCGTTTGTAGATTTAGGCAGCAATTGCATTCTTTTGATAGAAAGTTTAGCTAGAGATATATACGGAAACTTTGAAAATAATGCTAAACTTCCTAATTTGAGAGGTTTCGGCAATACAAGTGTCAGGCTAGTAGGGACCGTCGAATGTGTTGTAGCAGTAGTAGGTAGCATTTAGTCGTAGTTTCGGATCATTACATACCCTGTGACATTATTATTAGACGAACGTTAATTGTTTTACTCAATTTATTAATGTTATGTAACCTTCTGACAGTTTGATCTTTTATGAGGCAGCTGCTAAAAGTTGTTCTAAAAATGCTTTGAAAATGAAACTTACTTTGCAAGATAACATTACCCTCCATCATTGTGCGACATCCCCTGGTGAAGTTATTGGTTATTATTACGTCAGATAATTTTTCATGATCTCTTTTTGTTCCAACTAGCTTTTACTGTAGTGACACGGATAAATATATGGTACTGACGGGTTTGTAAAATAACGAAGGTTACGTCATGGCTTCTAATTAAAAATAAGCTGTGTTGAAACTTTCGAAAAATCATAAGTACTTCAGCCAGGGATGTAGGGTTTGAACTCCCTGTCCCCAAGAACGTCCATGAAGTTCGTCATTTTGCAGGATTGGCGAGCTACTTTCGTAAATTTATTCGAAACTAGCTTTCCGCCCGTGACTTCGTCTGCGTAGAGACGTTTAACGTGTAAAACATTACTTCTTTATAGCGCAGTCGGTTAAAAAGTGCCTATGTCCTTTCTCAGGCTTTGGACTATATCTGTACCAAATTTCATTTACATCGGTTCAGTACTCTATGCGTGTAAGCGTAACAGACAGACAGACAGATAGACAGACGGACTGAGTTACTTTTGGATTTATAATATTAGTAAGGATAAGAATTTCTCAGCGATAGCCCGGGCCTAACTGTGTTCACACAAATAACGAACCTTGGCGTTTTGGTCCAGAACAAATGATATCTTTCGAAACATTAAAAGCGTATCTCACACTATATGACCCAAACGCCAGTCTGGTAGTGGACACAGATGCCAGCAATCTGGACGTAGGAGCAATTCTTTTAGAAAATGGCGACAAGGGCCTCCAACCCATTGCTTAGTACAGTCGGCAAATTTCATCAGAAGAACAAAAGTTTCACTCCTATGAGTTGGAGACTCTTGCCGCTGTTACAGCTCTAAATAGGTTAAGAGTATATTTTCTGAGCTTATACATCCCATATTAGTTACGGACTATAATGTAATTAAAAGTACAAGGACTGAGCGAGACATGATACCGCGGGTAGCGAAATGGTGGATTGCTATTGGAATATGGAATTTGATTTTACAATAGATTATCGTAGACGTACATACACATAGATGCGTAGAATGGAAATCCTGTCGATGTTAGGAATTCCCCATCTTGCAACGATGATGATCAAGTTTTCATAATTCAGTTAAATTTAAATAAAATTTATGAGTCTGATGAGAGATGGCTCCAAACGGTATAACCGTCAGACAGTGAGCTGCAACGTATTGTAGAAATTATTAAGACTATTATTTTAATCACATTTTTGTCAAAAACAATGAATTGTACCGTGTCATAAAACATGGTGACTCTGAGGCTGTCGTGGGTGGTTTCACCTACAGGTGTTTCAGTTGACGCTATGAATTCTGTCGTATCCGAGATAAATAGGCGCGAAGATCGCAACGAGATAAGGGCAGATATTGTAGGTCGCACTAAAGTTGAATAAACGAAACAAAAGATACATTTTGATAAAAACTAGCTCGCGTTTAAAAAATTGGAGATCTTAACAGAGAGGAGCGCGAAGTTGAATTTCGTTTAAAATGAAAAAATGTTTATTATTCTCTCATGACCCTATAGATAGTGACTCTAACGACAGTAATGTAAACGTGAATGAACAAAGAGATTTGAAAATATTGTATTGTGTTTGTAGTAGTATGAGTGAGTGTTAATGTTCTTCTGTAATGTTAAATTGGAGCGTCATGACATGTTTTATATTATAAGTTGAATTAAGTGTTATGTGACTAGCCCTGAGTGGCGTGACTAGCCCTGAGTGGCGTGACTAGCCCCGAGTGGCGTGACTAGCCCCGAGTGGCGTGACTAGCCCCGAGTGGCGTGACTAGCCCCGAGTGGCGTGACTAGCCCTGAGTGGCGTGACTAGCCCTGAGTGGCGTGACTAGCCCTGAGTGGCGTGACTAGCCCTGAGTGGCGTGACTAGCCCCGAGTGGCGTGACTAGCCCCGAGTGGCGTGACTAGCCCCGAGTGGCGTGACTAGCCCCGAGTGGCGTGACTAGCCCCGAGTGGCGTGACTAGCCCTGAGTGGCGTGACTAGCCCCGAGTGGCGTGACTAGCCCTGAGTGGCGTGACTAGCCCTGAGTGGCGTGACTAGCCCTGAGTGGCGTGACTAGCCCCGAGTGGCGTGACTAGCCCCGAGTGGCGTGACAAGCCCCATGTGGCGGAATTAACCCTTTATATTTATCCAGCTCTTGTACTAGACTTATTGAGTGTGTGATCTGTTGTGTTATTGTATGATTATATTATTTATGTTTATATTTATTAATAAATATAAATAATTAAATTTAATTTAATGAGATAATGAGAGAATGATTTTAAAATGAAATTTATATGAGGAGTTGTAAATAGGTGTCACAACTTATTTGTTAACTTTAACTATGTAATTAAAAAAAAAAAGCAGTTTATGTATTGTGATAAATAAAATGAAATTAATAATGAATGTTATATGAGTGGTAATGTGAATGGTGTTACAATTAATTATTGTTTGCAAAACGTATTTAAAGAAATGAAGTTCAGTTACGTTAATACGTCTATGGTACGTATTTTTGTTTTCTTATTTATGCAAATTGTATAATTTAAAGTTCTACCTATTTTTTTCATCTTTTAGTTTTTTTTTCGAAGAAAGTAACTAAATAAATTAATGTTATACTGTCCATTGTCCAACACGCGAGGACGCGTGTGAGGTCAGAAAAGGCCGAATGAAAGCAAATAATATATAATGTATACAATAATTAGCTAGATATAATATTATTTCATATTTTTAATATATTTTAATTAATCTATTTACATTTGATTTTTATAAAAATGTATTATTTCATAATTTAAAAGTTCGTGTATTGACGAACGTAGTAATGGCGTCATTCTGCTGTGTGCACGGAGCGAAGCGCATAGTTTTGTATCAGAATTAAGATATATCCGGAGTAAATTCTTATTGAGCTAGTTATTGTGTTTAATTGTGTTCCCTGGAGTATATTTGTTTTCCAATATGTAAAACGCGGTACATGTGCCTATAAAATTTGAGGGTTGCCCTCGATTTCTCCTGGATCCCATTATCAGATCCTAGACTGGTCAACCTAATAGTTTAGCTCACCTGTAATGCTACTCATATTATAACTAATAGTCTTAATGTGTATACAGTATTGAAAAAATTATACTTTTACTCCTAACTATAGAGGAGTTGACCTTCCATCATCAGCTCAGCATCATAAGATTATGATAGCCAGAAGCAAATGTCAATATAACTTCAGAAAATATGTAAAACGCGGTACATGTGCCTATAAAATTTGAGGGTTGCCCTCGATTTCTCCTGGATCCCATTATCAGATCCTAGACTGGTCAACCTAATAGTTTAGCTCACCTGTAATGCTACTCATATTATAACTAGTAGTCTTAATGTGTATACAGTATTGAAAGAATTATACTTTTACTCCTAACTATAGAGGAGTTGACCTTCCATCATCAGCTCAGCATCATAAGATTATGATAGCCAGAAGCAAATGTCAATATAACTTCAGATAATATGCAAAACGCGGTACATGTCCCTATAAAATTTGAGGGTTGCCCTCGATTTCTCCTAGATCCCATCATCAGATCCGGGACTGGAGAAAATGGGACCACCTCGGAAGTGAACTCTATCCAACCAAAAAAATTTTTTTGAAATCCGTCTATAATTGACGGAAATATCGGTGAACATACATAAAAAAAAATAAAAAAAATTAAAATATTATACATACAGACGAATTGAGAACCTCCTCCTTTTTTTGAAGTCGGTTAAAACAATATATTGGCGGTATGTAGTTCGCCGGGTCCACTAGTTCGAAATAAAAATAATTTTACGGATTAAACTCACGTGTATTGTTATTCTAAACATATTATTTAGAGGCCCGACGAATTGTAGCGCAGTGAGACCTCCCCCAACGAGGTTATAATGCAACATAAGAAAAATATAAAACGGGTCGTTGTCTGTGGATGATTTATGTTAAAAACATGATTCTTGGATTTTATGTCCGTTCGTGCGATTGTACACGCTAATCTTAGAATCGGGTTATCCGATCAGGTAAAGAAAGAAAGAAAGAAAAACATTTATTGACCACGATAAGTAGTGATTTTCAGTAATATATTATTGTGGCCAGCTCTACTTAACAGTTACTGATCGGTTCATAAATAAAAACAATATGCTAATTTTAACAAGTACGGCGAACTTGCTAGGCGTTTATAGGCGCCGGTTTATCAAACAAAATGCCTTAAGTCTATTTTCAACGAGGTCGCTGGCATAAGTAGCATATCTAGTTTAAAAATATTCCTAGACTTTTAGTCTAATAAACTGTAATACTGATTACAGTACGTCAAAGGCTCCGATATCCTATCTACCCGGATGCCCGGATGCCCGGACGCACTGGCCCGGGTAATAAGCTCAAAATGCATCGGATTACGCGAAAGCTGGCCCCGGGCCAAGCCGCTAGAGATGGGTTAGGGAACGTAAGGATTTTTCGTATTTTACTAATAATTACTAAATAAAAAGTACCCGAAATCCACGAGCATGCATGAAGAGGTTGTAGGATGTGGAAGAAGCGAACGTGTGTGTGTTTGGTGTGCCAGGACCGTAGCACATGGCAGGAGGTGATCTCTGCCTACCCCTCTGGGAAAAAGGTGTGATGTATGTATTACTAACGAAAATGTACTTTGTTGGTCTTTTCATAGCAAACGCTGCGTTAGGACCGAAAGACACTATTTGTGTGACTTTTTTTGTAAAGAAATTACTCAGTCAGGAGTTAAGAAGTTGCTCGGAAAGCACGCTAAGCCGGTGATCCTGCGGTCCATCTTTTATCGGTGATGTCAGATTGCCGTCTCTATGCCTAATATACTATACTAGCTGTGCCAGCGACTTCGTTCGCGTTTCCCCCGTTTTTTACACATTTTCCATTGTATCTTTGCTCCTATTGGTCGCAGCGTGATGTTATATAGCCTAAAACCTTCCTCGATAAATGGTCTATACAACGCAAAAAGATTTTTTCAAATCGAACCAGTAGTTCCTGAGATTAGCGCGTTCAAACAAACAAACAAACAAACAAACAAACTCTTCAGCTTTATAATATTAGTATAGATATACTATACCTATGAGTAAGAGAAGGGAACAGAGAGTGTCTGCGCTCACACTTGTGCATTATAATATGTCCTGCTCAGTAGGCTGATCTCATTTGAGATCAGTCGCCATGGACAAAATCGATAGGACACCTTATATTAAAATGCAGATCATTTTGATGATGATGTAAAAACTTTATACCCGTTTTTCCCATTTGCTTAAAGGAAGCATACGGGAAAAGGGGGTATTCATTAAGCTTGCCATTAAGATGATGGTTGGGATTTATACGTGGCGTTCTAACACCTACTACTTTTTCAAAGTTGTTTCATTGACTTTTGACACAATAGTGACATTTTCAATAGGTGATGTGATGTGATGTGTAATGATGATTTGATAGGTAAAGAAAATCCTGGAAGAGGGTGATCTTAGATTCTATTTTTTTCAATGTTTTCTATTTGTAACAAGTGACTGTAGTAACTTTCGTATTTAAATTATTTTTATAGCACCGTTAACCAAATATTTGCATTGTAACCCCCAGCGCAATGAAATGAGTTAACACAATGAGTTACAGCATAGTTCCCATCTCTAGGTCAGACCCGTATTACCACCGTTCTTGTTTGCATTCGGCCATAGCAGCTAGAACCTGTTAGTACAACCTTCATCCGTCCATCCATCCATTACTATTCCCTTGAAATGGCCTATTCCTCTAGAATGTAATTTTTATGGTTCAGTACCCATAGGGAAAAACCGGGCCTGTTTTACTGTCCGCTGTCCAGTCGTCCGTTTGTCACCAAGGTGTATCTCAAGTACTTTGACAGCTAGATAGTTTACAGATAATTTTTGACTATTGCCGCTATAACAATCACTACATAGCATAGAGCAAAAACGCTTCCCGCGTCTGTATGTATCTATGCTTAAATCTTTAAAAATCCGCAACGAATTTTAATGGGTTCTTTTTAATAGATAGAGAGATTCAAGAGGAAGGTTTTTATCTATAATAAAACCGGAGCGAAGCGAGGGTGGATTAAAATTAAACAAATATTTAAGGGTGCCCCCAAAGAACAAACGTGATATTTTTTACATAACTGGTACGGAACCATTCTTGCGCGAACCGACTCGCAATTGGCCGGTTTTTTTTCAAACCTCTATATTAAATTGGTTAAAAAAGCTTCCCAGGACATTAAGTTTACGCGCGAAAGTTAGACTTCTATAAAAATTATATTGTAGCTTAAATAGGATTTTCTTTTATCGTGTGACATGAACAAAGTCTTTTAAAAGTAATAAAATATTTAACTGTTTATTGTTAACGTTTGTTTGTCTTACACAATGAAAATAGTTAACTAGCTTTACGCTCTGACTCCGTCCGCGTGGAACGTTTGTAGCGGTTAGCGTAAAACATTACTTTTCTATGGTTTGACTGGCTCGGTGGAACAGTGGTTAGTGTCCTAGGTACACGGTTCCAAGAGTCGTGGATTTGATTCCCACCCGGGACAAATATTTGTAAGGCGAACATCGGACTCTGTTCCGTGTCGTTATTAAATATATTTAAGTGTATCCATTGTTGTTTCTGATTTCCGTAACACAAGTGCTTAAGCTACTTACCACTGGCAATAATTCTGGGTCAGTAACCACTGTCCCACCAACTAGTACAGGCGAGCTTAATCCGTAAAATTAGTATATTTTCAAATGTGTAATATTCGCGAAAGTAATATACTATACTATGTAGTACACTATCTACTAAATCCAACTCAATATATTATTTTAAACTGTCAGTAACACTCATTAGAAAACTGAAACTGTCTGGCAGATTTACCATGTTGTTTTGTTTTAATGAGTTCCCGATATTTCACTACCTAACTAACTGTGATCACAGTTCGCCCGTGATCATGGCGCTTGCAACAGTGCCAAAATATCGGGAGCTCATTAAAACAAAACAACATGGTAAATATCCCGGACAGTTTCAGTTTTCCAAATCCAACTCGAGTCTGTTTCTATAAAGCCTACCGGCTCTACATCCCCGGCCTAATTTCTTTGAGCCCTTCATACATTTTTACTGCCTTAGCCTAGATTTAGGCACTGAATCGCTATTTGGCAAACAGCCCAGACCGATATCTTTATTTTTACGTCTTCTTAGAGTTTGAGGGTACAATACCGTTTTTGTTTTAACGATTACAGTTTTTTTGTTTTTTAACGGACTTAATAGGATTGTAGGCCAGGGGCTGAAGTACTAAATATTAGATGACATTACATACATTTTGTTGTTCTGATTATGAGATGCGGTTTGCAGCTGTTGAGTAACGTTTTTAAGATATTAGAGTGATATACTCAGATATACTCACATAGGTATGAAAATAAGATACAATTATTTGTGATAGTTCCGGGTGAGGATCGAACCCGCACTTCGATTGAACCGACTGCCAATCACAAATCTACAAATATCAAAAGTAACAATGAAATAGACAAAATATATGCGACTTTTAATTAATAAGATACGTAGGGAATAGTACTTTAGTAGTAGGTATTGGTAATGTAGTTACATTATATTACCATAACACAGAAAACGTAAATAAGGATTCCAAACAGACGACAAATTTTTTTTCACAATATAAGGAATTGTATTGCCGTTGAAAATTACAAGAGTTGAATATTTTCAGGTAGGACAGGGTCCTGGTGACCTAAGACACAGGGTTTCCTAGTTTAAGCACCGGTCCCCGCTGTTGCTACATTCTTCTTACTGCCTTGCTATACTCATAATATAAGTAGTTTTAAGTGCAACATTGTGGGAAACTGAATAAATCATTATAATTATTATTATTATTTATTTTAGAAAGAAAAGAACAAATGAAAAAGAATTAACAATCTAAAAACCAAAAATATTTACTTTCAACCAGTAGGATTACAAATTGATTTACACTGTGCTTAGATAATAACCTACGTAGTTGTATATTTTACAGGAGTTTATCTATAACACCTACACTAGAATTATTCTGTATTGTGCTGTTTTTCACGAATGTAAAGGGGAGGCTGCCTCATTTAACTACTAGAACTAAGTTTACAACTTCAATTTAACAAAAATCTATATCCGATTCCGAATCAACACCCCTATACATTTTGAACGACCTCTTTTAGATCCAATTCCGTTTTCAGAGATGCGTTGTTGTGTTTTTTCAACCGTAAAATTGTTATTTGTTGCACAAAACAAATACTTTTAAAATCTTTTTTAAAAACTATTTGACAAGGGAATAGAACTAACAGTAAATTTGGATAATACATATTTTATACAAATGATATTATAATAAACAAGTGGCAGATATTTTTTTTTATAAAAGGCTAACAAGATGACCTCACTCCACCTGATGGTAAGCAGTAGTGAGATCCAAATATGAGGTCGACAGGCACAATAGATCATATTGTGCCTGTCGACCTCATATTTGGATTTGGCGCCTGTCGCACTCACCCAGAAGGCCTGCTTAAATGCCATTTCACACCCCGCCTGAAGAGCCCGGGATCGTAGGAGGGAGGGAAAACATGAGCTGGAAGGGCATTCCATGCCTTAATGACACGTGGCAGAAAAGAGGAACTAAACCTCTTAGTCCGAGCCACCAGCGCCTGCATTGTATGTGGATGGCAGCGCTGCCCAGCACGTGTCGTTCGGGAGTGGAAAGGGGAGGGAGGGACTAGCTGAAATAGCTCTTCAGATATGTTATAACCGCGCGATATGTGAGACATAAATCTAATTAGGGTGCCTTTTGATATAGCTGACTCTTTCTTTTGCATGCTTTTTCACATCTTTTGTTTCATATGTCAGTAAAGTGTCAAAGAACAGCAGGGCACAGATTTTTATGTTTTACATCTACTGGTACAAAAGTTAAATTTCTTAACAGATTTATGTACAGAACCGTTGAAATGAAATTATATCTCCCTTGATTTACCGAACGAATTTGCTAAGGTAATAAGGAAAACGTTGGATTGTTCTTCGTCGGCTTAAAAAACCATCTTACATTTTTATTTGACAGGCTTTTAGTCGCTTTTGTTGAGATCATTTAGGGTACAGTCAGACTCAGAAGTGAAATATACTCACATTTTGCAAATAACATTTTAGATACATAATGTATGATTTTATACTTTTTACTGATGCATTTTAATATATTTATACAAAGAAGCAACGTGTACCTATTTAAATTCAAAAACCTTATTTAGAGTACCGAGCATACTCTATTACTAAGATATAGCTGTATGTACGTCCGTCTGTAAGCAGCAGGCTGTATAACAAGAACGTTAATAGCTAGACAGTTGACTTTTCAACAAATTTTAATGATGTATTTCTATTGCCACTATTAAAATACGAAAAACAAGAAACGTGATATTTTCCAAAATTGGTACGGAACCATTGGTGCGCCAGTCCGACTTGCTCATCATCATCAGCCCATATACGTCCCCACTGCTGGGGCACGGGCCTACCCTAAATTAGGGCGATAAGGCCTTAGTCAATCACCCTGGCCCAGTGCGGATTGGTTGACTACACAACCAAAGAATTTCTTCTTAAGTGTGCAGTTTTCCTCACGATGTTTTCCTTCACCTTTAAAACGTGGAATAATCATAGATATTAATTTTAAATTTGAAAAACACAGTGGTACGTGGCGGGATTTGAACTGGCGACCTCTCGCTAGGCAAGCAACGACCTTAACCACTCGGCCATCGTCGCACACAATCGCTTTATTTTACTTGAAAAATGATGATACAAGAGACTCTCATTATATTATAAACAATATAATATAATAAGATTCTATACCTACATTTTGTGGACTCGATATTTAGTATATAACTACGTAAAAGTGTAATTTACATAGATAGTTTTCTATGAAAAGTCTAAAAGGATTTCAAACCGCAAAATGTCTATGTTACGGTAAAAGTGGATAGAGTGGTTATTATGTATAATTACCGGTAACAATGCATAATTACTAGCGTTCGTGGTAAAGGTGGTGAAAACTATCGAATTAATCACATTTACCGGTAATTCTATAAAATTACTATACCCTTTGTGTAAATGTGGCAAATAATAAAATAAAACTGACTTGACTGGCTCGGTGAATCAATGGTTTTGTTAGTGACCCAGGCTGGCGATTCCAAGAGTCGTGGGTTCGATTCCCACTCGGGACAAATATTTGTGTGGTGAATATCGGTGTTTGTTCCGTGTCTAGGTGTGATTATGTAGTTAAATATGTATTTATAAGTAACTTTTCTGAAAGCTAGATGATTGAAATTTGGCATGCAGGTACCCTAATAGAAAAAACTTACTTGCGACGCGATATTGCAAAATTCGTAAGGGATCGGGATTTACTGGCAAAAAACTTTTATATGAAAAATCCTGTAGTCCACGCGAACGAAGTCACGGGCACAGCTAGTTATAAAATAAACCAGTCAAGTATCTAGAAACCAAACTTCATGTTTGGTTTTAAAAAAAATATTATCTTATAAAAATAAAGTTAAATAAAATTAGCAAATTGGCAGGGAATTTTCAGTGGAAGTCTTAAAATTCTTTCTCGTCAATATATTTTTGAGATTTGTGACATTTGGAATTGCAGAGTACTTGTGATATTTGTCAGCAATGTCAACATTTACCACAGTCGAGCGGGAGTTTTATATAATTACCGGTAAATTTGAATAATTCACTACAT
Source organism: Maruca vitrata (assembly GCA_039566165.1). Classification (NCBI taxonomy): domain Eukaryota; kingdom Metazoa; phylum Arthropoda; class Insecta; order Lepidoptera; family Crambidae; genus Maruca; species Maruca vitrata. The sequence continues at coordinate 1,908,794 of CM076938.1, read as the reverse complement.
TTACCATGTGCGTCGGGAATTATCTATATTTACCGGTGATTATAGATAATTACCGATTGCTCACATTGACCGTAACATGTACATTAACTAGTTTCACGTCATTCGTAGTCCGGTCACGTCCGCCTCGGCCAGGGGAAATGATTGAAAAAAACTTGTTAGCAGTTTTAAAACAATTTCCGATTTAAATTCTATGGTGCACGTAGATCGGACAACGGTTGGTTAAGTTTAACTGAAGTCGTTACAGCGAGGTAGGTTTTTTAAAATAGATAACACACATCTTTTACAAAAAAAATATTTGTATCCTATAAAAATTAAGCAAAAAGTATCATACACACTAGGTGTAGGTATGATACTTCTTTTTAGAGGAAAAAAATCAGTAAATTTATAATAAATACGTGAGAATACCCAAATAAAAACAATTTTCTTCTATGCATGAATGGTTAAGGTTTTTTAACTAATCTTAACAATTTTCTAATCGCAAGGTTAGATAGACAGACAGACAGACAAAAATGTTTTTAATTGTATTTTTGATATATGTAGATTCATACTCATTTAGTAAAAGTCGTTATTTAAATATTTCATTACAGAGATACACTTCAATTTTATTCAGTTGTATAGATGTACAGATAACACAAATTTAATCTGCACAAGTGTACCAGAATCTACTTAAGCGAAGCTTAAAATCTCCTTACAACTAGTCCAATTTGAGTCCAACTACTAAGAAACAATTTCAAACTTCGTTCAACGACTATTGGGGGTAACGATACGTATAACATCGTTGCAACTTGCTGCTTCAACCGGACTTAGGACAAAGTAGGACCAGTTAGTGCTGGCTCTAAGTAAGATAACTCCTTCCTAGACGCCGAATAAGATAAGAGAGTTCGCAACATTTACCATCTAACTATTTATGAGGATGAAGGATTAGATCAAAGGATTAGACTTTTCGGTCACATCTTCTTCTTTTTCGTATCGTATGGTTGATGAACAACCTGGTTTCAGATTTTTAAGCCGCCCGTAGGCCTCTGACATGGCTTCACACACCGTTAAAAAATTTCTCAGGTGTGCTGGTTTCTTCACGATGTTTTCCTTCACCGTTAAAGCGTCGAATAATGTTACATATGAATTTCAAATTTGAAAAACACATTGGTACCTGGCGGGGTTTGAACTGGCGACCACTCGCATGGCAAGCAACGACCTTAACCACACCACATTTTGTTGTATTTCATTATGTCCAACTACGATTAATAAATAAACGACAAGATCAAGCAAGAGTTTAAAATAGTATTATAAACAGTTTTTACACATACAGTTATAAAGCTTTTCTGTAGTCGCTATATTTTGTGTGAGGTCGATCTGTATCCAACGCTTAGAGATTGGTTTATCGTCATGACGTAATTTTTCAAGCATCCCTAGTACTTCAATCTGCAATCCAGTAGATATCCAAACTCCAATTTAACTTATTCAATCACATCTCCAAACAACGTGGAAACAAAAAAGCAATTTTGACACCGAACACATAAATATTGACGCTCGCAAACTCGAAGCGCATCAATCAATCAGAGTCACCTGACAGGTGTCCGGATATCCGGGTATATCCGGATAAATCCGGATGTCCGAGCGTCACGTGCTCTGATAAAGTGTTACTGCGCACATAATATATACGTAGTTTTTGCTGTCTTTTTCCGGTGAGGTATTTAAGTGTTTTCCGGTTATCCGGACCGTGAGTAACTGTTATGGCCGGAGTCCGGGCTAGTTTTGGACATGCACCGTGATAACGAATACCTTCGGACTGCATAATTAATGAAGCTGTGCATTTAAGCTTGAAGTGGTACAAAGCTTTGCGATTCATTATGAACCGAACTAGTACAATGAAATGTAATCTTTCACATTATCCAACGTAATTAGAAATACGGTTTTCAAACGTAGTTTTGAACAAAGTAGATTTAGCGCTATACCTAATCCCATTATACCTAATTTTAGTTAAATGCTTGTAACAAAATCTGTTACTAGTAATTAACTCTGTAGTTAAGGGTAGAAGTCAAGCGGTAAATCTATGGTAAGCCTTTAAACGCCTATCTTGCTTTTAATGTCCCAAACCCTATCATCCTTGCCAATAATATAGATTATCAAAACTTAGCGCATAAAGAAAAATCACTAAAAAGAGCGAGTCATTAATCCCCGTTGCGGTTGGCCACACCGAACATCGCTTATAACATAACATTCTAGCCGAGAAATGTGGAAACTAGCAACTGCACATTTTGAATTTAGCCGCCATTATTCGCAGCGGTTAAGGATAGACGACAGTACCTATATATGTATGTATGTATATGTGATACATTCACAACTTGTCCACGGTAATGGGTGAGAATTGCCAAGTTTCGGGAATGCATTGCCCCTTCTGTGGTATTAGGCGACCTCCAAATTACTGGATGAACGTTAGGTGTTCAGTTAAATGGTATTTCGTCGTTCACTTTGGATGGCTATGTCCCCACTAGGTTAGTGTAAGCTGACTATATACCTATATATTTATATAGCTCATAAAACTTGTGTGTACGCGTTTAGGAGCGTGAAGCTAGGTAACTCAAGTGAACTCTATGTCGATACTTAGTTTTAGCTCTAACTATTTAAGCTAACAGAATGCTCTATATAATGGTTAACAATGTTGCAAGACTCGCATCTCGTAAAAGATGGCAAAAGGTGTTCTAGATATTTGAATAACTACGTTTGAAATATCTTAAACACCGTTTGCTATCTGACTGGCCACTTTATTATAGTACAATATAGATATTTTTATAATTATTACTTTCGCAAAAACAAAAACAAAAAACTTTCGCATTTCTAAGTAGCTATTTTTACTATTTTTAGTAGTTTCGTGTTACATTGTATTATTTGATTTTCTAACACAAATAAGTAGGAGACTATATTATAATACCAGTTGGTATTGTTTTTTACACAGGTTTCATAACACAAGTAAACGACACAGCTCTTTTTTTACAAATCAAATATTTACAGGTAAATGAGCACCATGTATGTCTACGAGAAGACTTGAACCAAAAGAGCATTATGTAAAAGCTTAATACATTATCCCCGCATTTAATATTTCATATGCTTTATAAATATACTGACAAAGATACGAGTATTTGTTAATACAGATCATTTACATTAGGTGAGGTAAGTCATTTGTAATACAAGTTTGACAATAAACAAATAAACAATAAATCTGCTAAGTGACGACTTAGTTAAGTTCTTAGGGAAGATAACAAGTTATCATCTGCGTTACATAACTAACCCTGCTGTATTTCTGTTGTTGACAGTACATCCATCGTCGCTGCTACTACGGTTACAATTTATCAAGTGTTGCAGCCGGACATCCGGTTCCGTATATCCAGATATCCGATTATCCGTCAGCGGCGTTGGAGTGGAGCCAGATCCGGTCAATATTTACGCTCGGAGCTCTCATAGTGACGGATTGCCCTGTTTGATCTGATAGAGATGTAGGTACGTCTTCTCGCTAGCAGTTCTGGAGATGTAGAGTCACATTGCTATTGTGTTTGACGATTTATGCATGGAAATGTTATCTTAAGCTACAATTTCTGGGTCAGTGCATGGACGGTACGATTTGTGTGCAGTGACAATTTTTTTTTTACACATAAAACTAAATTTACTCAAACATTGCTAAACAAAATTTATGGATTAAATTCACGTGTATCGCTTTATGTGACTAAGTAGGTCATCTTTAGCATATTACATCCGCAAACTTATTTCAAACAGTTTAAATTTAACATTTACCAACATTCCATCCGCAAGACTCAAGTAAGACTCAGTAAAAAATTCATAACTCCATAAAACGTCGCCACAGAAAAATTACTCTCTTCAAACGCAACTGTAATTGTTGAATAATAAAACTCCTGTAATGGACTGTAGGAAATGAACTGGCCGCCGCCTTGCCCTACTAATTGAAAAAGTTTCTGCTGCCTACCAAAACGGTCGGTTGCAAATATTTTTTGCTGAGGTTGGATCCAAGGAAAAGCTTAATGGGGTATTCATGATCAATGGGGAGGGTAAACGTCTGATTATCGTCCCGTTTGCTTGTTTCTGGGCTCTATCGATTTTTATCGGTTATTGGTATTCCTGATTTCAAGGATTTTTATCGGTCATTGGTGTTCCTGATTTCAAAAAATCAATCGAAGTTTACGGAACATTTTAGGACAAATAGTAGCAACATAATTCCGAATTTCTAGTAAGTATTTATTTATTTGTTTATTTTTGGGAAACATACAATTACTTTAAGCACATAAAGACAAAAAATAATATATTACAATCAACTAAGATTGGGTTAAAGAGCTGTTTAGTTTAGCAATTTTTGATTAAGTCTTTCGCTGAAGGGGAAGGCCCAAGAAATGATGGTGTGACGATTTGGTCCAGCTATCGAGGAGCTGGCAAGTGCTGGCCTTGGATAGAGAGCGGTGGACAGGTTTGGAGGAGACCTTTGCCCAGTAGTGAGATGAAAAAGGTTAATATAAAAATTAAGGGTTAATAATACCGCTTGTTGGAACCTCCGGTAGAGGAGTATGGATTTTAGGATTATTATTAGATAAAAGTGCTAGCGGACCTCTAAGAGCAAACAGTTTAGAGGGGACTAATTTTACCAACCCATAAATACGACTGGGACTGGGATACTTTCTTGATGACAAACTTTCTTACTTATGAACTTGGTGACCCGACTTCGCTTAACTTCGGATATATTATACATAAAAACCTTCCTCTTAAATATCTCTATATATTAAAAAAAAACATCAAATCCGTTGCGCCGTCTTAAAGATTTAAGCACACATACAGACAGACGCGGGAAGCGACTTTGCTTTATACACTTTGGTGATATTATTAAAGCACTAACATCGATATGCCGCCATTTTTTTAATGTTTAAATAATCCTACATCCTACAGCTATGCACCACTTATAACACTGACAGTTCTAAGCGATATATCCGGAAAATGGGTCAGAATTCAGTTGGTACGATTCTACCCGCAACATCGGAGACACAGCCCTCCCAAGCCCCTATTTACATGTCCGTAAGCAAACTTATCTCATAAACAAACGCTTTAGATCCAACTAACAGGGTTAGCGATGAACTAAGCATTTATCGCCGAACTTTAGGAGAGAGGAACTGCAAGCCTATTGATGAGAACTCCTAAACTAGTTAGGTATTTTACTGCATTTTAGGGTTATGTTCCATAAAATTCGAACCGAGACTTAACCTAATTTTACTAAGACTCCAAATAGAGGGCAGTAGACATATGTATTTAAGGGTTGGCTACTTTACAACGTAGGTTTTTGATATTACATAAGTAGCGTAGCTGCCGTGCTACATAAACATCAATCGTCTATTATAGATGTAAAGGCCTGTATACTATTCAATATTCAGTTATATAACTTGCAAATAAATTCACAGAATGTTTACTTAGACTCGATTTTTTAAAACATTTTTATTATTTTTGCATTCAAACATTTTGGAAGTGATTTAGTATATTGATTCTTCTATATTATTTCTTCGGCTGCAGTGGGTCATTTATTTATTAAAATTTGACACCAATAATACATTTATATAAGACTAGCTTTCCGCCCGCGACTCCGTCAGCGTGAACACGTTTAACGGGTAAAACATTACTTCTTTATAGCGCATTCGGATAAAAAGTAGCCTATATCCTTTCCTAGGCTCTGCTGGACTATATCTGTACCAAATTTCGTTCAAATCGGTTCAGAACTCTATGCGTGAAAGCGTAACAGACAGACAGACAGAGTTACTTTCGCATTTATAATATTAGTAAGAATAACAACCATAAATCACTCATTCTATTTAGGTTCTGATACATGTATCAGTTACCAGGTGAGTACAAATCCAACGATATAAAAATACCATACTACTGATACATTCCCGATTTTACAGTTGCATTGACCGAAATTAAAGGACAGTAAGCGTTAATGTTGCATGCGAGACGCGAGCGCGACCCTCCCGCAAAATGTGCCGCAAACTGCGACCCGGGCCGCAAACGCGCCCGTGGCGAGACCGCAACCGTGATGCGTAATGTCGAACTACATGTGGCTGTTATTGTGGTTTTACCCGCTTTAGCGGCCATTGCGGGTTATTAAGCTTTTTCATGGAAAGTAGAATATTATATTATTGTTGGCCGGTTTTGAACGAATCGATTGCGTAAATATTTGCATTAACTTAACTGTTAGCGATTAAATAAAAATAATTTGTTAAATAAAAAAAAAAATTTAATCTAAGATAAAAAAAACAACAAACTCGTATTTAAAAAAAGAGATATCTGTTAAAAATTGTTTCACCTACCTAAAAAGAACTTCTAATTTTTATCGAATCTTCAATAACATTTTTAAAGTATTTAGGGATCAGATGTAGTACAGTTTACCTGATAAATTATGGTTAATCCTTTGCAGTTTGCAAATACGCTAACCCGCTATAACCGCAAGCCGCAAATCACATTGTAGTGTATTCAAATTGCTTCAAAATGGCAGGAAGATTCAAATTTTCATTTTATACTATCTAGGATAGACTACCTTAATTTGTATTATCTACAACAATAGAAAGATTTTTATGTAAAATTTACCCGAAGCGAAGCAAGGGCGGGTCACTATTAAATAAATAAATATATCTCAACATCACATACATTGATCTGATCCCGTGGTAAGTAGTACTTAATCACTGTTACGGGTATCAGAATCAACAGTGGATACACAAATATACATAAATATATTTAATAATACACCCAGATATTCCAGACACGATTAAGGTAATTTTGGTTTTAAAATGTTCGTCGTAGTCCAGTGACCTTCCCTGTGACCTTCAATGAGAAAATATAGAAAAAGAATCGGTATTGGCGGTATGAAATTCGCCGGGAGCCTGTCAAACTATTAATAATATAATTTTTTTAACAAACAATCATCAATAAAAACAATCATCAAGCCTGTCAATACGGAACTAAGATAATATTACGGAAGACTGAAACATGATCTTTGACAATAGACCCTTTCAAGCGAGATCTCTGTTTCTTACCTAGTCCTTTTACACTGCACTTAAAATGGCCGCTCTGAGCGAAGTAAATTATAATGAAATCGCTTTCATTTCAAAGGTGAGCTACATTTCTGGGGCAAGGTCGCTGAAGTAAACCTCCATTATATTCAGCACAATAGAACCGACCCATATAATGCTATTTATGAAGTATAATACATCAGGAACACGGTGAAACACTTTAGGAGTGAGAGCCATCCGCTACCCCACAAGTCCGGTGATGATGACGAGGCTACTCCAAACCATCGTATGTCAGTTAGAAAAACAAACTGTGAAACATTGGGCTTTGCGAGGTGCTAGAATAATATTATATTTAGAGCTTCGTATTAGAGCCCTTTTTGTCTGTTTGTATATCACCAGGCCTTTTCTCCCGAACCGAGAAATAAATCAAATTTTTTACATATTGTTATTTTAGTTGCAGTTTTATTATTATTAACAAAATCAATAAATAACAATGGAAATATGCACCTGACAAATACTTACTTAAAAATTAATTCATATTTTTAATGATCTGGTTCGCACTAAGTCAATGTTATGTTTATATGTATTTTATAACTCATTTACATAATGATGCAATATTAGAAGATTAAAGTTGGAACTGCTTGAATGGTTTCTTCACTTTTCTAATGACATACTCTTACGGTATAAGTAAAATCATCATCTGTAAAAATTTCTCTGTCTAGCTATCATCGTTCTTGACATACAGCCTAGTGACAGACAAACAAACGGACAGCAAAGATTGGGGGTCCCGTTTTTGGGTACCATGAGTTGGCTATCGAAAACTTACTTACGTTAAAAACCTATCGAGTTGTTTTTTTCATACGGCCGATTTTAGTTCTTCGCGTAACCACCAGCGGCGCTGTACAAGTTTTTCATAGACATATTTACGTAGGCGATATCGAGTGCGTAAGTTTTAAACTCATGATAGCCCCACAGAACCCTTATAATTTTAATGTTTTTACAATCTCAACCCTACGAACAATTACACTCATTAACAAAATATTTGTGTCAATATATCTTCATTAATATATGTTATTAATTAATTAATCACTATAATATATTTGTACAAATTATATTCAATAGCTTTATAATGAGGCAGAAAGATAAATGTTGTTAAATATTCTGGTCTGCATAAAACATATTATTTACAACCAATATGAATGCAAACTGAAAGTACTAGGGATGGGAATCGCAGGATTTTTTGAGTCATCGATGATGACTGGTGACTATCTCGTGGAACAATGGTTAGTAATCCAGGTTCACTACCTACGGTTCCAAGAGTCTTGGGTTCGAATCCTACTCGGGACCAATATTTATGTGATCAACATCGATGTTTGTTCCATAAGTTATTTGTGTATCCACTGTCGATTCTGATATCCGAAACACAAGTGCTTAAGCTACTTACCACGGGTCAGATCGATGTATGTAATGATGTGTTATATTGAAGTTACTAATTGTGTCACAAATTCAGTATTGGAGAAAATAACTCATTTTTTTGAAAATGAGTTGACTCATATTTCGAGTAATATGACTGAAAAGCATATTGCGCAAGAATCCATTAGTGAGATGAACGCATATAGGTCGTAATAATTTCTACGTACTTATTGATTTTTGTTATTCACAACATACTATCAATTCTAAATGTTCAATCGGGAGAATAGAACCTGGTGTCTGTCTATTGAATAAATTAACTATACTAAATATTTTCACTGTCTCTAAAAGCTAGACTAATGCGTCATTATGACGCTTATTTCAGTTAACTGACTGAAAAATCACTGCTAAACCCTTCTCTGCATTGGTTTCGCTCCGAGATTATTAGTACATATTTATTAAATGTTATTAGTCACGCGATATTATTAATTATTACACTTAAATGTTTAGGTAAGAAATATTTGTTTTAATATAAATAATAATCAAAGATTGATTTGTAATAGTTATTTATTTATCATTCTAATGTTATAAAACATTAATTCATTAATTAACCGGGTTAAATTCCTGGATCAAGCAAAATTTGTGTGTCTTTTTGTTAAAAATTACTCAGTTAGGAGTCAGGAAGTAGGTAGATGCTCGCCTGGTCTCTCATCGGTCATATTGGATTACTGTCTCACCAAACTGAACTCAACTCGATAGTGCACTTGTGTTTGCGCACACACATATGCACTATAAAACATCCTGAGCAATTGGCTGAACTCAATTAAGATCGACTACCCTGGCCAAAATCAGACGAACACCTAATTTAAATTTTAAAATTTCATTTCATTCCGTATGCATCTTCATTAAAATATATAAGAGTCTTAAAACTACGAACTCTCGCTAGACTGCAGCAAAATAGTTCAGAAGCAGATGAACTTACAAGCAGACGCAGATCTCAGAAACTCCAAGCAACTTATTAGGCAAATGAGTTTGTACAAATTAAATGTTGTCTGCAAAACATTAGCATTTACGTGGCAGCCAATCAGAAACTTGGATTGCTGGTTGGGATCGGGTCTAATCTTGGTAATTGTCACTTCAAAGCGAATTGAGATCGCCCTGATTCAAGTGGTCATGTAATAGAGACGAATGTTGAATAATATTTGAGTAGCTTGGTGGCGCGTTTGGTAGAGCCTCTGTCTCTTGAGTCCTGGATTCGATACCCAGCCAGGACAAATATTTGTGTTATGAACATGGCTGGTTATGTGTCTGGATGTGCATATTTATATCATCATCAACAGCCTATCGGTCCATCACTGTTGGACGTAGGCTTCTCCGCTCCAGCCTATTTTGGGTCACCCGCATCATATGTCATTAAATGAATAATTATCTGGGACATTTCCACACACGGTCCCCTGACCCCAAACTAAGCAGAGCTTGTACTATATGGGTGTCAGAAACTGATATACAACATATATCCATAAATACATAATCACACCCAGCCACGGAACAAACATCGATGTTATATGTAGGTGTTGAATCTGATTTCAGTAACATAAATAAATAAATATTTCACAACATCACATACATCGTAATGATCCCGTGGTAAGTAGCTTAAGCACTTGTGTTACGGAAATCAGAAACGACAGTGGATACACAAATATACTTAAATTTATTTAATAATACACCCAGACACCGAACAAATACCGATGTTCGTCACACAAATATTTGTCCCGAGTGGGAATCGAATCCGCGACTCTTGAAACTGGAAACCAGGATCACTAACCAATGCTCCACGAGCCAGTCAACATTATTTATATTTGATTATTTGCATTTCAATATTCAGTTGTTGAATCTGATTTCAGTATCATAAGTGTTTTCCACTTACTCGTACCATGGCTTCAGACAAATATGATCGTCTGTTTTATGTATTATTTTGTCTTGTTTTTAAAATTGGTTATTCAATAGAAAAACTACGACTTCTGCTACTTCACACATATGCCATCCTGGCTACCAACATAGGCAAAAGACGAAACACGTATGTCGGAAATGAGTTTTCCCTTTTTTCATAATCCCTCTCCCTTTGTCGTAAAATGAAACAAAAGCTTTTAAAATCATTAATTGCTCCAAACTTTTCCGTTTAAAAATAATCGTTTCACCGACCAACATATATATATGCACCCATAATACGCAGACTGGACGACGTTTATTCGATTTTGGGCCTTATTGCTTTAAACACTAGACCTACCTACAAACAGTGTTAATTATTATCATAATGGTAGCATCATAAAGCATCTCCAACAAAGGGCTATCTGCCCAGGTCGTATATCAACGGAGGTAATGCTAGGGGTGGCAAGGATACAATGAACACACCAATCGCTATCAGTTTATGTGGCCTTGGTACCTCCAGGGTTAATTTCCTAGCAGATTTGAAGCTTAGTAGAGTCCAGGGAAAAGGGAAAATAGCTCCGACAAGAGACTAGTGTCGTGATAAAGATAGAGTCGATTCGAGAGTGGAGTCCTAAGGGATAAAGGAAGAAAAAAGCAGCCAAGCGTGAGTCTGACTCGCACACTAATAAAACACTTAGAAAAAAATCACGTTATTTGTATGCTAACGTTTGCAACTTGATAATTTATCTGGTCACAATTAACGAAAATAAATAAGGTTGCTAAAAGTCGCATTGAGTGTGGGTCTTAAACGCACCATCATAAAACTAATTAAAAAAATCCTTAATGATCCGATTTGTGAAAAAAATTCATGGTATGAAATGGATATAACAACAATATAAAACAAAGTATATGACAATAATGTAGAAAATATTGAGTGAAAATCAAAAAAAATACGTGTAGAAAACGGTTGGCAGCCCTATATTGGTCCTCCGCGGAACCCCTGGTGTCCAAGCAATGAATTAAACTCTCCCCGTTAATACGGGAACCCCCTTTTTTGCCGATCGCAACTTATTAGGGGTCCGTGAGTAACGACCCAATAAATTGCGATGGCGGAAATAAAACGGAGAGATTATTTCGATGTCATCTTTTTTCAGGGACCTTCCAGGGAATTCAGTCTATAGAACAGTAATAAATTTCGTGTAAACGAAAGCGAACCCAATTATCGCTTCTAACTTAGTTAGCAGAACGAAAATTACAGCATTTGTTCTGTATATATTTAATGTATCTCTCATTTTCGTATCTTCTCATTTCTTAGACTCGGACGGAGAAACGTTAGGAAACCACCTATGCGCTGGGCCGATGATATCGCAAAAATATTGGGCAAGACCTGGATGCGATCAGCAAAAGACCGGGTCAAATGGAAAGCACATGAAGAGGCCTATACCCAACAATGGGTGATACAGGGCTGAGGAAGAAGAAGAATATCTCTCATTTTCATTTAGCTTTCCTAATATGAGTGAACGTGGTGGGATCATCTTGATACCTGTAAAAAATAGGCAGACACTCCAAAGTCAACCTAGTTATTTCTTTGACTTCATAGTTCGGCTAAAGTATAATACAACGACTAGAATAATATTTGGTTATATTAGTAAGTAAGTAATTTTTTGGATTTTATTTTGATAACTAATTCAACAGACAATTAAAAGTGATCAGCTATGTAACACGTGTTTGCAAACTGTACATCAAAGTCTCGTTTATCATGCATTAATCTCATGTTTAATTATGTTGGATAAAGCTAGATACTTTAGTAAATTAATGTCTGTTTCTTGTTATGAATTACTTTAGCGCCTCTAAAGCGTCATTATGCGAGTGTATAACAAAAGAATATTACGACATATCATACCAAAAGGACTCCCAATCCGGCCCTGACTACTTTGTATAAACCAACTAGTAATGTAAGGCGTCCCACCGATTTCAGCCATGGCGGCCGATCTCAATTGAGATCAGCCAAGTGCGCAGGACATATTATAGTGCCCAAGTGTGCGCGCATACACAAGTGCACTCTTTATTCCTTTACTCTCATAGTTCGGTGAGACGGCAATCCGACATGACCGATGAGAGATGCTTTCCGAGGCACGGACGTGCAACCGCCAACTTCCTAATTCCGGGCTGAGTATTATCATTACAGAAAAACTCACACAAATTTTGCTTGACCCCGGACTGGAACCGGGGAGCTCTCGGTCCGCTTGCTACCAATAGATCAACGAGGCAGTAAAACCAACCAACTAGTAAGTGACCTCTATAAAAGAACCCTACACTTAGGTTTTTTGGGTCCAACGAACTAAAGGATAGAGTTAATACTGTAACTCTTGGACGGATATTCATATATTGTGACTCCATGTTGCCGAACGGGGCGCTGCAGGGCTGTAAAAAGGTTGTGTACTTCTGACCAAAGGCTCAGAATCGGTGGCAATTGCTAAGGGTAAGTTTATCTTTACTTATATTTTAAATTTGATAGAGACTGTTTGTCTGTCTGTCGCGCTCTTCAATTTAATCTTTACTAATAATAAATCTATAAGGGTCGGTCATGGAGTAAGTTAGTTTGTTTTCAGAGATATTGTGTTTTTTATAATAAGCTAACAAGATGACCTCACTCCACCTGATGGAAAGCGGTAGTGAGATCCAAATATGAGGTCGACAGGCACAATAGACCATATTGAGCCTGTCGCACTCACCCTGAAAGCCCGCTTAAAGAGGAGACCACTGCTGCGGCAACAATGAGACAAGGCGTGGAGTCTCGCATTGGTATTGAGGTGTGCGGGTCGGAGTTGGCCAGTCCGCCGGACGGAAGGGCCCCCGTTTCTACGGGCCTGCCAGGCCTGCGGGCTGGCCCGCTCCGTCCGCACAAAGCCGTTTATAGGCTCAATATATGATACTGATACTAATTTCACGATTTTTAGATTTTTTTTCTGTATGTGTGTATGAATGTATGTTCCTCCATAACTCTTACACCAATTATCCGAATTTGATGAAATTTATAAAAACACATAGACATCTGGGACACAGGATAGGCTATTTAAATTCTAGCCCCAGTTATGAGACGTGGCCCCCATACAAACCTAATTGTAAAAATCGAAAGGTACGCAAACGGAGTCGCGGGCACTGCTAGTTGTAAATAAATTTAGGCTAGTTTTTACGACGTCGCCATAAAAGAGAAATACAAAAAAAATCTGGGATACTTCCACACACGGTCACCTGACCGCAAACTATGCAGAGCTTGTACTATGGGCGTCAGAGACTGATACACATACATAGATACTTATAAATACATATTCACACCCAGACGTACAAACACCGATGATCATCATACAATTTGTCCCGAGTGGGAATCGAACCCAACGGAATCGGGGGCTTATTTATACCGTCGTACTTTTTCAAGTATTTCAATTAGCAATTAAGACTGAAAGCGCGAACATTGTTATTATTTTAAAGTCTTTAAATAATTATGCTTAGAATCGTATAGTAAGATTTACATCCTTAAAATATATTTTTTCAATTATTGTTTCTTCTTAACAAAAAACGAAGACCTGAGAATTCCTTCTAGCCTTCTGTATTTGTATTGCAAAACATTGAAGTTTCCCAATTTAAAATAAAAAGTATATCAAATGACAACTTAATAAAAAACCTTTCTTTGAAACAAATGTGAACACGAACTCTCACCAACTATCTACTCCCAAAACTCTGCAGACAAAAAGCAGGGTCACCAATAAAACAAAAAAGGTTTTACGTGGCATCATTTGGTGTCATTTCCACTAGTTTTTCATCGAGCTAGCAACCCTGAACGAGTTGGACCCTCATCCCCTGACTCAGCAAAGACTGGCCCATATAAACAGTATAGAAAATAGCAGTAAAGTAATGTAACGGCCGCCAATCTCAATGCAGATAAGACTACTACAATAGCAGACTTGGGCAAACAAAATTACAAGAATGTTATTTCAATGCAATTTATCAATTTTGGCCGAGTGTTTGAGGTCGTTGCTTGATGAGTGAGAGGTCCCCAGTTTAAACATCGCCTCGTACCAATTTGTTTTTCAAAGGAGACGGGCGAACGTCCATACAAAATTGGGCCTGACTGTACAGCAACAATTACTACACTATTTAATTCTGATATTACTGCCATTTAAAATAAATAAACTTTTTACAACTGCTACACGGGAGAAAAAAGATATAGGGTGTTATAATTTGCTTCGTAATGAGTTATTCTAACAAACTCTCAGTGCTCTCACGTTGTATAAAGACTACTACTGACTAGATTTTATCAGATTGTATTTTAGGACATTAACACATTGCGGTTTCTAAGATTATTTTAAAAGACTAGCTGTTTCCCCCGGTTTCACCCGCGTCCCGGGGCAACTTCTTCCCGTATCTGGATAAAATACCTATAGCCTATGTTACTCAGGGTGAATCTAATGGTGAAAGAAGTTTTGAAATCGGCGCAGTAGATTTTGAGTTTATACATTACAAACATACAAATAGACACACAGAAATACAAGTATTTCCTCTTTATAATATTAGTGTAAGTAGATGGGTATAAGTATGAATGAAGAACACATTTCTCTCATAATAATTATTTATTGATCATCTATTTCATCAGAAACAATTAAAATATCGTCTTGAAACTGTGCAGGTGGTATTGAATACTCTTGATGTTTCGCCAAGCCTAGGTACCATATTATGGACATTATGTGACAACAGCAGCCCACATTTCTTTTTCCTACCAAGCAAGAACAATAATATTATGCTTTCCTCTTCTATTTGATGTAATCCGCCGCCAGCTAGCTATGCCGCAATTGATACAATGAAGTCGTTGATCAGTCATTGTATTCTCGTAATAACCATCAGAATCTATCGTCGCAAAATAATACTAATTGAATAATAAAAGCACACGAAAACACAACAAAACGAAATATCCGCTATCGTAAGTTCAAGCCAATGATGATTTTTTAGTTTGACGTTTGACTTTGATGTAACATGAGGTCTACTTTGTTGCCAGTACAAGAAAAAAATAAACCTGTTGATCAATTTATTTTTACAATGTTTTTATAAACGTTGTTATATAATTAATTATTTAAAACGTTTTTTTAAAACATAATCTAAAGACAAACACACTTTATTCACTTTCATTGCTTTTATTTTCTATTT
The DNA here is from genome assembly GCA_039566165.1 of Maruca vitrata. Taxonomy (NCBI): domain Eukaryota; kingdom Metazoa; phylum Arthropoda; class Insecta; order Lepidoptera; family Crambidae; genus Maruca; species Maruca vitrata. Next base: position 1,893,201 of record CM076938.1, on the reverse strand, counting down.
TATATCATTTCTTTATTTATATCATTACTTTATTTCATTTGGCAACATTGTCAAAAAATGACAGTAAAGCTAGGAAGTAACGAAAGTCAATAATATTATGATTAAATATTTTATTTAATATCCCATGGTAAAATGGCTTAATATTTCGTGATTAAAAATTAAAAATTAAGAAAAAAATATTGATAAATATTTTATTTGTGTACACGATAGGCCCAGATTCGCCCGTCTCCTTTGAAATTCATATGTACAATAATTCGAGGCTTTATCGGCGAAGAAAAAACATCGTGAGGAAACCTGCACACCTTAAAAGAAATTCTATGGTTGTGTAGTCGACCAACCCGCGCTTGGCCAGGGTGGTCGTCTAATGCTTAGGGGGGTAGGCCCGTGCCTCAACATTCGGGACATATAGGGGCTAAACCAAATGACATTTTTAGGCAAACTCGGTTCACTGCTCTCCAGTACACTGTGCCTTATTGGCTCAGCCCGTCAACTTTCCCAGTGTCCGGCGAATTGAGAAATTATCCACCCGAATGAACGAAGAGATATTGAGTTACTGCGTTTTTACCGAAGTCCTGCGAAATGAGGAAATTCCTTGGGAAATCTCGTATGTTCGTGGCTTCATAAGGGTAAGTTCATGTTATGTCTTTCTTATGGTGGGTTTGGAATGAGGTCAGGGTCGTGATCTATGATAAATAGCAATTCGAAATGATCCATTTCTTTCTGAGACCCAAAACGAATACCAAAATTTTTTTGTAGTCGTTTTTCATATGCGTAAAACTGGTGGTATTGGTCAGAAATAAACGTCTTGATTGTATTATTATCAAACTATTGAAAAATAGAATAGAATAATTGTAATAATAATAGTAATAATAATAGTATTATACCCTATCAATGTAACACTAAAGTGATTACAAATCAAATCATTAAAAGGATATGTTTTCACTGGTTGCTTTATGATAGTTTCATTCACAGTAAAGAATTATTGTTGTTTTGAAAACAATACTATATACACTTCATCCTTTAAGCATAGAGAGTTATGCAGAATTTGATAGTACATGTTTAATTACAGTCTATTATGTACAATGGCAACTCAAATTGTTTTTGTTTAACTGGAAAAGCAATAAACAATTCAGTTCTAGATATACTCGTATTTATGAGTATGCATGCAATTTGTCATACCATCCATCAGAACGCGGAATATAAAATAACTGTCAACAAACACTATATAACTTTGGTCGGATCCGATATCCGGATGGCTATTCAAATCCGGATATACATTGGAATTGGAATTTCAATCCGGATTGCATTCCAGCAGTCTGGAACCGGTTATAGCGTCTAGCGGGGCATCCGGGACCGCATATCCGGACGGGAACTTCAAAGAATTGAGGATGTTTTCAAAGCAGTTTATCCGGAGATCCTTCTACGTTTTAGATAGATACTTCACTAGGAATCGGTTTTAGATGTGTGTTTGCTTTCTCAGTTTAGTTTTATTACAGAGTCTTATGGGCACAACTAGTCGATCATTTTATATTATTATGTTTACTAATTACATTGACGTGCGAATAAGTAGATGTTGATACGGCATAAATTGGCATAATCATCGCGATCCATCATTGTATCCCATCCATAATACTTGCGACAATTAATTACGACCTTATGACGCTTTTGGTAACAAGTAAATAGTTATCAGTTTACGGGATCCTCTCCCTTAATGCTTTGGAATATCCGGTTGTTGCAAATAATATCGCTACCTTAAATCTCAAATGGCGTAACCGCCAATTTGGTCAAAATGACTTTTTAATACAGTTTTATTCAGTTTTTTTTTCTCTATCGATCTGTATATTTAAAATCCTCAAATTCGCAAAAAAAAGGTTATTACGACCCAATGTTTTTTATAGATTTGAACACTTTTCATAAGGTAAACAGGTCGTAAAAGCCTTGTCTAATTTACTTGGTGTTTACGCCCCTAGAAATTATTGTGACGTGAAAAAAATGACAAAAAAAAGGGTGTAAGTGACATAATTTTCTGGCGCAACTCGTAAGACACACTATTTTTCGAAATTGCAATACAAAAGAAAGGCGTTTACACCCAACATCGCTGAACACATGATTGTCATTATTATTGTTAGTATAGATGCGCGGGGGGATTAAGATTGCGGAGACATTGGCTATTTATTGCTTTTCCTTGTTTCGGTATTTTAAATCAATGTCCAAACACAAATCAGAATCAAAGACCAATAACGCGCCAAAGTCAACGTAACGGTCTCAAAAAATAATAAATACACCGAGGAACGTAATCTATGCGCACAAGTACGCAAATGGCTGAATACATAGATAAATGTATGGTGAATACACATCAGCAGGGGTTTCAAATGACAAAATTAATCGATTTAGATACGTAAAAATCTTAGTGCAGTTTCCCATATTCCATCCCATTCTAAAAATTACGCGTTGAGTCACTATGAAAAAGTGTCAAACGGCGTAACTTTGTAAAAGCGTAATACAGAGTGAATATTTTACGTTTTCTTTTATTATTAAATGAGTTTAAAGCACAAGAAACATTTTTTTATTGGAGATACGACCTTCACCTCTTAAAAATCGTGATTTTTATGGGGCGTAAACGCCTTTTTGTAATATTTTCACAAGTCGTAACCGACTTCTAGTTTCTTAAATATAAGATTTACGGACAAAGAGTTCCTACTGAAGCCTTTATCTCAAAATTCTAAGAAATTAGATGTATAAAACATTATCATGGTATTAAAATTGATAAAGGTATGAATTAAAAAATCATTTTTGTTTTGTTTTTCTGCTCTCCTGAATAGTAGTGTTTTGGTGGTTACGCCATTTGAGATTTAAAGTATCGATATGGCCGAAATCGGTCGGACACCTTATAATAATGTGTTATTTATAATGTTGTGTTATATTTTTTATTTCCATTTTAATAATCCCTCTACCCTCTCTATGATCAGCTTTTACAATTCCGTACGATATAAAGTTACTTTTAACATAGGTAAAAAACTATTTCTTCTTACATCGTCGTCGTTTCGTATAGTTTTAAAGTAGTTTTATACTGAACTCAATCTTGTTAACTATTTACTTAAAATTTAAAATCAAAATATTTATAGCCAACTAAGTGTATGAGATATTTTAGATCATAATAGTAATGTTAGTTATAAGTTTAAGTTTTATTATTGTAATTATAATTTTTATTTTCATTTAAAATTTTTGACCTGACCTCACCCGATTTGACCACCAATTTAATTGATTATTTTAGAGTTCCAAATTTCTATGTCGTGGTCAATAAATAGTTAGTGGTTTCTGGATAAGACTGGCGCAGGACCGAAGTGCATGGCGTTCTACGGAGGAGGCCTATACCCAGCAGTGGGATATAATAAAAGGCTGATGATGATGATGATGATGATGGTCAATAAATGTTTTTCTTTCTTTCGTCAAGTAGGAATGTCCTAAAAAAAAATTAGTTACGGTCACCCTAATATCGCATTGGCCGGCACAATCGATCATGGACGCCCCATCACTTGCTCCGCGATTAATTATAACTGTACAATGTTTTATCGATACTGGCATTCATTGTCACTGTGATCGATTTCCCTTTTAACCGCAGGTGTGAGTTAAGTAGGGGAAATCGCTTTCATACAGCGTGGAATATATAGTGCGTTACAATTTTTTATATATAACTTGAGGTGACTAACTGACATATTAAATAAATATATAAGGCGTCCGACCAATTTTGGTCATGGCGGCCGATTTCAATTGAGATCAGCCAAGTGCGCAGGACATATTATAGTGCACAAGTGTACGCGCAAACACAAGTGCACTCTCTATTCCCTTACTCTCATAATTCGGTGAGACGGCAATCCGACATGAACGATGAGAGATGGGGCGCAGGACCACCAGATAAACGTGCTTTCCGAGGCACGGGAGTTCAAGCGCCAACTTCCTAACTCCGGGCTGAGTAATTTCATTACAGAAAAACTTACACAATTTTTGCGCGACCCCGGACTCGAACCGGGGACCTCTCGGTCCTAACGCAGCACTTGCTCGTACCAATAGACCAACGAGGCAGTTGACATAGTGATCTATCAACGCACAGCCCAAACCACTGGACGGATCGGGCTGAAATTTGGCTTGCAGATAGATGTTATGACGTAGGCATCTGCTTAGAAAGAATTACCCGAAGCGGTCACTAGTATTCTATAGAGGAAGTATCATTCCAGGTATATTATACAGATTATTCTAAGGTCGACCAACCCGCACTTGGCCAGCGAGGTTGACTAAGGCCTGATAGCCCTAGTTTAGGGTAGGCCCGTTTCCTAGCTGTGGGGACGGACGTACATAGCCTGATGATGATGATGATGATACAGTATCTGTCCCTGTTTCCAATCGATACGGCTAATAGGTCTTATATAGTTTTAAGATGCTTTATAGCATAGATAATAAAGTCTAGAATATATAGTATAGTTACGATGTTACATCGTCAAAAATCTATTATATTAACTTAACGATATTAGAAAATCTATAATATTTCCTCATATTCAAAGCATTAAAATTAATAGGATAATTTTCTAATTAATAATAATCTGAAATCTTTATTACAGGCACTATTATGTAAAATAATCTACTGGTATTTTCACGTCAATGAATAGAATAGAATAGATTAGCCGTTTATTTGACACAGATTTGAATGAAAAAAAAGTGACATACATACATACATAAAATCTCGCGTTCTTCCCAGAGGGGTAGGCAAATATCAATTCCTGCCATGTGCTACGGTCCTGGCACACCACTTTCGCTTCTTCCACATCCATCAACCTCTTCATGCATGCTCGTTGATTACGGGTACTTTAGATTTGACCTATTATGGAAATACTGAAACGCTAATTCGATATTTTGAGGTTGGTTCCAAATTCAAACATTTTAAATTGCAACAGCATCGCATACAGTCAGAAAAAAAAACAGTCTTCAACTGCCTGCTATTTTTAAATCCATTTGTTTATGCTTACTGTTAGCGTAAAAAATTAAATTGAATTTAAATGAAAACGGCTAGTAAACTTAGTATTCAAAATTAATTGATCTTGCCTCATAATAGGAATCAAACTCTACCCAGTTATCTGCATTACCATTTCTATGAACTTTAACACAACGTATTAAGATCTATTCTACAATAAAGTCACATTTGCTGTTACGTCGTTAATGTGCCAAGGAACATATCGCGTGAGTATAAGTTGATGTTCGTTAGAACAGTTTGTTCCTGAATATGTTCCGCGTTTTTGCCAACAGAGAAAGGTATATTGTGTTCCATTCTACATAATTGATTAAAAAAAATACTTACTAGTCACTGGTGGCATAAATCTTTGATAGTAAAGTAGAAGTGTATGTTTGCGATAAGATAATAAGTACTGTTTAGTTTTATTATGTATGTAAGTGTGTAGAACGGAATATAGTAAATTTATAAAGTACGCCAGTTATATAACACATGTACATATTTCATCAATTTAGGTATGTTATTTATATATTTATATACTGTACAATTCCATAGCGGAGTAATCCTATTTATTTTGTGGTTGGATAAGAACTACATACCTATTTAAACAAATGTGGTAAGTAGCATAAGCACTTGTATTACGAACATCAGAATCAAGAGTAGATACACAAATATGCACGGAACAAACTCCGATGTTCGTCACACAAATATTTGTCCCGAGTGGGAATCGAACCCACTCGGCTCTAGAACCGGCAGCCAGGGTCACTAACCACTGTTCCAACGATCCAATCAGACAAAGAAGGTCGATTGAATTTGAAAAAAAAAACTGTCATTAAAGATCTCCCAGCAAACCATATTTTAACGGCCGGGACTTCAAATGTAGGTCAGGTCACCCTATTCCGATAGTCGATTTGCGAAAACAACCCGTTCATTATATTCAACCATAAATCGTTTAGCGGAATTCCCCAGCAAAGTTTGCCAGTTCAGTTTCACTCAGAAAACCTTACAGGGCAAGTTTTCAGGCATAATGTTAATTGCTAGTTTTAAAGTTTTAACTAGTCAGAAGTACCTAGTAGGGAAGTTTCAAATACCAATTTCAATAATCGCGAATTTTGATTTCGAGAGTTTCAAGTCAAGCTTGCTAAGTGCTCCTATAGATATAGATTTCGCCAGTTTTATGTATGCGACGCCGTCTGTGTCGATTATTCTGTAGAATCAAAAAAAAAAGACGTGTGGGAAGGTATCGGGGACTGCCGCGGTATAGCTATTGCATAGCATCGTCCGATTTCGGAGCAGCTCGTTTCGTAGAGTCGTACAATACGTCTAACCGCACGCACACAAACACCGTGCCGAAGTCTACCGAACTGAAACGACGTTAGACGATTGTGAGGTTTTTTTCGTTACGGAATTTCTTGGTTCGGTCGCCGCGCTCAAAGCCCGTGATAAAAGCTATGCAATAGCTTAAAAATAATAACACTACATCACATACATTGATCTGATCCCATGGTAAGTTTCATCCATCAATCTCTTCATGCATGCTCGTCGATTACGAGTACTTTTGATTTGACCTTTCTATCTATTTATATAGCAATACAAATACAGAAAATAATTAACTAAAGATATGATATAGCTAACACATCCAGACATGTTACAAACACCCAAATGTATAAGAATTCATACATTTACCCTGATAAAGCATTGAAGTACACAAATAAATCCGCAGCTCTACCAAACAGAGTAAGCGAAGCAAAATATTCCCGGTTTCCGTATCGGCGTGCTAAGACGAGATGTAGTCATTATAAGCTCTGGAGCGTGAAGACGTTTACAAAGGAGACGAGGCTCACATAGCTACACAGTACTACGAATAGCTATTGCTAATCGGATTTAGGTAACTAGCTTTTGACCGGAAAACTGCCTTTTGAATTAAAGAGGCTTTGTTTAACTAAACTTGATATTTATTTGTTCATTAAATTCATATTTTTCAATGTTCGCTACATTCCCAATGAATCCTTACATAATCATTACATAAAACAAAGTCTGCAGTCAGTGTAACAGACAGACAAAATTTTTCCCAAAAGTGTTTGGTTATCGGTATTCGATATAGATTCTTCTTACCCATTTAGTGAAAACTCGTTTTTAGTTGTATAGATATGTAAAAAATATGCAAGATCTAACTAAATTTTCGACGTACTAACTTAGTAGAGAATAGTAATATCATGCGAATTAATCGTGAAACATTATGGCAAACCAAATATTCATCAGAACGAAGTCGCAATGAACACAGTACTTACAAGTATATCATTCAAGTAATCAACTCGGAAGTAGGTTAATTGTATAACTCGTATAAGCTGTATGTACCGAAGGAAAAGTTATCTATATTTCTGGATGAAGGTTTTTGGCCAATTGGAATAACTTACAGGCGTTTTGTCAAATTGAACTATACCAGATCTAATAGCGGAGTCGATACCGTTGAGAGGCATTATTCCTTTAAATCAAATCAAAAAGAAACAGACACAGCTAAATAAGAAAGAAAAAAAAAAAAAAAAAAAAACCTACACAAGAGTCATGGCAAGAGATGCTAAGTTTGTCAGTTTTAACTGCAAATCAGTGAAGTCGTCAATTGAGAATATAAGGTTCTTGTGTCAGAGTGCAGACCTGGTTGCCCTTCAGGAGACGTGGTTACTGCCACATGATATTCCTTACCTCAGTTCAATCAGTAGTGACTTTGAATACACAGGAGTGTCTGCGGTGGATACCTCGACGGGTATTCTGAAAGGAAGGCCCCATGGTGGCGTAGCAATTCTTTGGCGTAAAGATTTATTTAAATCAGTGTCAGTGTTGGAGTGCGGCAGCCCTCGGATAACAGCTATTAAAGGTACGCTCTGTGATCGTTCCATTGTTGTGTTTAGTGTATATATGCCTACATGTTCAATTGACAATCTACCTGACTTTACTGAGTGTTTGGGTGAAATAAATGCGATAGTTGAGAGCAACTGTGTGGAATCTGTTTTCATATTAGGAGACTTTAACGCGCACCCTAATGAGTTATTTTATAACGAATTGATGTGTTTTTGTAACGAACAGAACTGGTTATGTGCAGATAGCGAAAAGCTAGGTCCAAGCTCAGATAATTTTACGTTTGTTAGTGATGCGCATGGGTGCCGACGGTGGTTGGACCATTGTATTGTTACTCAGTCTGCTTGGAAAACAATAAGTAAAATTGAAATAGATATGAATGTCTATTGTTCTGATCATCTCCCACTTATTGTCTACTGTAATTTAAATATAATTAGGAATAAAATATATTGCAAGGAAAGAATAAAAACAATGTAATATGGGGTGAGAGAGATACTAACCAAATATCGGTATATCATAATTTATGTAACACGCAACTTAAAAATATTCATTTTCCTGATGAATTTAGGTATTGTGCCGATACAAAGTGTAATCTGCATGACCATAGGTGTGTCGTTGATAGGTTGTTTAATAGCATTGTTTGTATATTGTGTGATGCTTCAGTAAAATCCTCAACCGAGGTCGGGGCCTTTCGAGGGGACCGGGTTAATGTTAAACGCAGACCAGTGGCAGGGTGGAACAGACATGTTCGTGATGCTCACAGGGAGGCAAGGTGTAAATATCGGGTTTGGCTGGAACATAATAAACCGCATTCGGGTTTAGTACACGAAGAAATGTTGGCATCGCGTAAGGTTTTTAAAAGTAGACTAAGCTGGTGTCATAAGCACCAAGACCAGATAAAAATGGACATACTTGCCTCCCAGAGAGCATCAAATAAGTTTGATAAATTCTGGAAGAGTACTGGTAAACTTAATTTGAAGCCGGGTTTGCCTGCGAGTGTAGGTGAGCTGAGTGAGCCTAAAGCCATAGCGGATACGTTCAGAAAATATTTCAGTGTAGAAGCCCCCTTACCTTCCATGACGACTTCTGAGCCTGACATGTGTTTGACGGATGATCTCTTATGTTTCTCTGCTAAAGAGGTAGCAGCTGTTATAAATAGAATGACTAAGGGCAAGTCACCGGGTCATGACGGGCTCAGCATCGAGCATTTTAAGCATGCAGGGGTTCATTTACCTAGGGTTTTGAGTATGCTATTTTCGCTGTGTTTAAGTCATTCATATTTGCCGAGGGCTTTAATGATAACAATAGTGGCTCCGATCATTAAAAATAAAACCGGAGATATTTCTGACAAAACGAACTATCGTCCCATCTCACTCGCAACTATTACAGCTAAGGTACTGGATAGTGTGCTTGATTCCCATCTAAGTAAATACATAGAATCACATGACGCGCAGTTCGGTTTTAAGCCTGGACTGTCAACCGAAAGCGCCATTCTGGCTCTCAAGCACACTGTCCGCTACTATACTGATAGGCAGACTCCTATATATGCTTGTTTTCTTGACCTGTCCAAGGCATTTGATCTTGTATCATATGACCTCCTTTGGCGAAAGTTAGGAAAACAAGGAGTACCGTTTGAGATCACCTCTCTCCTGAAATTTTGGTACGCGAATCAGGTGAATAGAGTGAAGTGGGCCAACTCTTTTTCTGAGGAGTACGGGTTGAGCTGTGGGGTGAGACAGGGGGCTAACGTCTCCCAGGCTTTTCAACCTGTACATAAATGAGCTCATCGTCGCCCTCGGCAGCATGCGTGTCGGATGCTGGGTTGATGATGTTTGTCTAAACAGTATCAGCTATGCGGACGACATGGTGCTGCTGGCGCCAACGGTGGGTGCGCTCAGGAAAATGTTGAGTGTTTGTGAGAAGTATGCCTATGATCATGGTCTTTCCTATAATGTTAAGAAGAGTGAGTACATGGTTTTTAAGGCCGCAGGTAAATGTCCTGGTGAAGTACCCGACCTATTGCTTAACGGAGTGAGACTTAACAGAGTCTACCAGTTTAAATACCTGGGTCACTACATTACAGACGACCTTAGAGACCATGTCGATATAGAGAGGGAGCGTAGAGCGTTGGCGGTCAGGTGTAACATGCTGGCTCGTAGATTTGCTCGCTGCTCGAATCAAGTTAAAATTACGCTTTTTAAAGCCTATTGTCAAAGCCTTTACACTAGCAATCTATGGATCAGCTACACAAAGAGATCGCTTAACGTTCTACGAGTCCAATACAACAACGGCTTCAGGGCATTGTTGGGGTTGCCTCGATTTTGTAGTGCGTCGGAGATGTTTGCACAGTCGCATACGGATGGCTTTCATGCTGTCATCCGCAAAACATCATCGCTGCTAGCGAGAGTGCGAGCCAGCTCCAACACTATCCTGATGACAGTTGCGGGTAGACTGGATTCACCCATTTTGAGGCATTTTGTCACTCTACTGAAGCCAGTCACTTCGTACTACATACCTTAGTATTGTATTGATAGATTATTTGTTTTAAGTTTAACATAGCTATAAGACTTCACTAACACAAAATGGATCTTTGTAATCTATAGAAAAAAAAAAAAAAAAAAAAAAAAAAAAATAAAAAAAAAAATTAATTCGAAATGACACGTAAAACTCAAAGACCTCTAAATGTGAGAAAACTTTGAGAAATAAGTTTGTCAGCCGAGCTGTAAGTGGATGTAATTTCATGAAATCTTCGCGAGGTTAATTTACATGAAAAACGCATACCGACTCCCTCTCTGTATTAAGAGCTTTGTGGTACACTTGACCCAGTTATTATTTCGAGGTCAACACCGAAATTAAGTCTGGAATAAATGGAAATCTGGGCAAGTGCGAGTCGGAAAATTCCTTACCATAATATTTAACGAAGCGCCGATGGCCGAGTGGTTAAGGCCATCGCTTGCCATGCGAGAAGTCACCGCCGCGTACCACTGTGTTTTTCAAATTTGAAATTCATATGTACGATTATTCGACGCTTTAACGGTGACAGAACACATCGTTAGGAAACCTACGAAGAAATTCTTATATTGTGTAGTCGACCAACCCGCACTTGGCCAGCGTGGTTGACTATCCTGGTGGCCTTATCGCCCTAATTTAGGGTACGTATTAGGCTGATCAACTGGCGACCTCTCGCATAGCAAGCCACGACCTTAACCACTTGGCGATCGACCAGTCTATCGAAGAGAAACATAATTGATAGGTACCTCAGGTACATAATTATTTCTTTCTCTCTTTCCCCGGCCATAGAAAATATTTTTTTCTCATAGTCATCAGAAAAATATGGAGGTGCGACGGTGCATTTTCAATTTGCACACAAAACGGTGCTTACAAGATGAGATCAGTGCACCCAGCGGTCTAGCTCGAAAATATTCTTCCATATTTCAGCTGCATTTTCAGAATTTGGCGTCGACATCCCCCATATTTCCTCATTAGGGGGCGGCCGGCTTGGCAGACCGCCATACGCTCCACGAAGACGATAATAAACCATTACCGCTATGTTATTGCGATGGAGAATTATTTAGGTTGTCTTCGCCAAGATATCGTAGGTATGAGAAGTGTGTAAGGGAGTGAAAGTTTAATGTTTAAAGACGTTAATAGTTAAAACAACTAATTGCGCATTTCGGTTCTAAAACTCTCACTGGCTTCTAAACTTGGAAGTGGTGAATTAAGAGATAACACTTTTGAAGTGTGAAGATATGGGAAGATATGTTTTTCCACAATGCCTAAAATATTAATACCATAAAAGGCTGATTGCTGATAGATAAAATCACACTACATAATACAAAACATTTGGGGAGGCCTATGTGCAGCAGTGGACGAGAGTGGGCTGATGATGATGATGATAATGATTCATAATCATTTATGAATACAAAACAAAATCTCTATATCCCTATGTGTTTAAATCTTTTAAGCCACGCAACGGATAATGATGCAGTTTTTTTAATAGTTAGAGATTTAAGAGGAAGGTTTTTTATGTAAAACTGATCCTAAGCGTAGCAAAGACAGGTCTCTAGTACATCAATATAAAAAAAAATTATCAGCGAAAAGTACGTCCGCGCATAACTTCGGGACTACAGCATCGAATTGAAAGATTCTTTCATATTTGTGTTAGTTACGTCCAGGTCAAAGTTCGTATAAAATCAAATCAAATCAAATAAAACTACATTTTCTTTCAATGGAAAAAAATCGTGGTACCCAGTACGCTGGGTCAGCTACAAAAAAAATCTCACACAAAAACTTTTTTTAGCAATAAGTGCCTTCAAATGCCCGAAATAGTAAAAGTTACAAAATAAGGTGAGTACTGAGAGTATAAAATATTGACAGTTACGTCATTATACATACTAGAGTCTAGCAAATTCACCAGAAAACATAAAGTCTGTACTCACCGGTCAAAGGCATTAAGCGAAATAATAGAAACCTTAATAAGTTAATGTACCTTTCTCCAAATTAAAACTAGTTTCAGAAAGCCCCCATAACATGTTAATCAAAATATATAATCATTTACCAAATAATATAAAAAAACTTAGATAAACCAGCACAATTTAATAAAGAACTAAAAATATTTCTCTTAAATAAATGTTTTTACAGCCTCCAAGAATTTTTCAATTATAAAGACAATAATGTCTTATCATAAGCATTATATAGATTATGTATTGTTAATTGTAGATACCTGTTGTTAATATTAAGACAAAATATTTTGGTTGAAATAATTGTTATGTATATGTTCATTTAATTTTATTTTTTGTTAAAGAAATAATAATTATAACTAATTATTAAGTTCCGTATAATAATAGGTATAAGGAGTATAATTTTAATATTATGTTGCTATGCCCTTGCAGGGCGTCACATGAATACCTACAAATACCTGTGCCATCTGTAATACTGTAATGTGACATGCAATAAAGAATTTGAATTTGAATTTGTATTAATTTGTTGGGGAAGGAATTTAAATCGTTTTTTAAGGTTTTTTAGGTCAAAAGCTTATACTCAATCTTCTACCTACAACAGTTTTTACAAACAATATAAAACACGTTGTCACCAGACCGCTCCAGACGGTAATTAGTAGGAAACATATTCGCTTTGAAGGATACAACAGTTTCCTTTGACTATCTCATTAGTTTATTGGTAGAACTGTGAGCTTATGTAGACACGGGACAAGTTGAAACTTAAATTACCGAACAAATACAGGCAAATACATTTATAAAAGACTAGCTTTCCGCCCGCGACTTCGTCCGCGTAGAGAGGTTTAACGGGTAAAACATTACTTCCTTATAGCGCAGTCGGGTAAAAAGTAGCCTATAACCTTTCCTAGGTTCTGAACTATATCTGTACCAAATTTCATTTAAATCGGTCCAGTACTTTATGCGTGAAAGCGTAACAGACAGACAGACAGACAGACAGACAGAGTTACTTTCGGATTTATAATATTAAGTAAGGATAATACATGTAGCATCTTGGTCTAGCATGGTAGCTAAGCAAAGGCTTAAGCTAAGTGCGGCCAATTCCAGCATTGATGAAGGTGGAGCACAGCCGCCTAAAATTCCAGATTGCGGTGCTCATATGCCTGAGATCCGAATCAGGCAATGTGATGTACAGTGCTGAGATGCAGTCACTTGATGTAAGGAAAGACAGTGGCCCAGACGTCTGCCTATCTGCGGAGCAGCCTCAAAGGATACAAGGGTATCCTTTGACTCATTAGTGTATTGGTAGAGCTGTGGGCCAAACTTGTGCGAGTTATACACGGAACAAACTCCTACGTTCATCTCTCAAGCTTATGTCTCGGATAGGGGTCGAACTAACAACCCCTGACCAGGAAAAAGCCACAAGAGCTGCCTAGTGCACAGCCTGTCATGAATAAAGTAAGCGGTTATAACAAGGTTTAAATAAATATTATGCACTAGCTGGGCCAGCCACTTCGTTCGCGGTTCCCCCGTTTTTTACACATTTTCCATTGTATCTTTGCTCCTATTGGTCGCAGCGTGATGTTATGTAGCCTAAAGCTAGATAAATGGTCTATCCAACACAAAGATTTTTTCAATTCGAACCAGTAGTTCCTGAGATTAGCGCGTTCAAACAAACAAACTCTTCAGCTTTATAATATTAGTATAGATACATAGCCCGCCAAGACACGGAACGAACACCGATGTTAACAAAATAAATATTTTTCTCGAAGAAGCAAACCGATTTTTTTTTTAATTTTTCAAAATTCAAACGAATTTTAATCGGTTTATGAATAAAAAAATATGCTTATGTAAAATAACGTCGACATTACTGGCGTTTGTAGGCGCGACTATACAAAATTCAAAAATAAAAAAATATGGTTGCACCAATCGCGGTCAGCTCACTTGTAACCATTTATATTTGGCACTAATGGACTACGAAGGTCGTTAATCTTATATAATCTCGATTTCTGCCATCAGATTGCAGCTCACATCTCATTAATTCTGAAGAGCCTTTGTTTGTGTTGGCACAGATTAACATTAGGGACTCCAGTGGCTTCAAATAGATTTACGGAGTCTGTTGCAAAGTAGGCTTAATCAGATTCTCATTAGTTTGGAGAGACAGCGATAACTGAATTGTATCGTCCTAACTTAATACTTATTATAAATGCAAAAGTAACTATATCTATCGATATTCGACGAAATAATTACTAAACCAATTTAAATGAAATTTTAAAACATACTGGTGGTTAGGATCCTGAGAATACTATTTTACCAGCGGAGTCATAAGAGAGTAATGTTTTACGCTAAATACTTAAGACGGATAGAGTCGTGGAAAACTAGTTAGATATATTTACTGGTGCATATTTGGAAGAAAATACAGTTGAATCTTTGAAAGAATAAATACGACAATATAATAAATAATATGCAAAAAAACTAATCGTTCTAGTTTTTAACCTTAACAATTGACAGTTTTACCTACGTGGTTTTAACAACATATATTGAAAATTCACATGTAAAAAAATCACCATTCAAATTTTCATCGTCATCATCATCAGCCCCACTGCTGGGGCATGGGCCTGCCCTTAACTAGGGCAATGAGGCCTTAGTCAACCACACTGGCCAAGTGCGAGTTGGTCGAGTACACAACCTTAGAATTTCTTCAGTGAGTGCTGGTTTCCGCACGATTTTTTTCCTTCGCGTTAAAGCGTCGTATAATCGAACATACGAATTTCAAATATGAAAAACACAGTAGTACGTGGCGGGGTTTGAACTAACGCCCTCTCGCATGGCAAGCAACGACCTTAACCACTCGGCCATCGACGCTTATTGACAACGATTCTGTTCTATTATATTATAAATCGGTACAATATACAGTATACTCGCTCGCAGCAATTCCTCTCCATTTCTTTTGAAACAAGATTCACTATCGGCCGCATTAATACGGCAACTCATATTCGCGACGCTACTTTTTTTGCATTGGCCTTATGCAACCGTTTTCCCACACTGCACTTCTCTTTTGAATAATGTATAGACAGTGTATTTAGAAAATTGTAACGTCACAAGGAAATATTACTATTGTTCAGTTGAACGGTTGTCATGTGAACGAAGACATGTCTTCCTATATGTTTAGTAACGGAATCACGATAAACGACGATAGGCTCACATACATGTATATGTAAGTATATGCAACTAATTTCCCGTACGAGTAGAGTCGTTAATTTCCAGTGTAAAACATTACTGAGGGCCTAACATGAGTTGGCTATCGAAAACTTACGTACGTTAAAAACCTATCGAGTTGTTTTTTTCATACGGCCGATTTTAGTTCTTCGCGTAACCACCGGCGGCGCTGTACAAGTTTTTCATAGACATATTTACGTAGGCGATATCGAGTGCGTAAGTTTTAAACTCATGGTAGCCCTACTGACCTATAGCGAAGACGGTTAAAAAGTAACCTATGACGTTTCTCAATGTCTAGACTATCTAAGTACTTTAAGGGGTGAGATCCATACACTCCCGGCAAGTCCGGTGATGATGACAAGACTACTCCTGGCCATCATCGAAATCTTTATCAAGGATATGTGTACCAAATTCCATTTATATCGTAGTTGTAGTTCCGACAGTAACACAAAGTTACTTTTGCATTTATTATACATATATGTTTGTATGTAATATATTTTTGCGTTATAGAGCACTAAAATAATATAATATGGCTGAACAAAGTTGTCCTAAAAAGTATCTAAAAATTGACACACCCTACACTCGGTCACGCATCACTGTATCTGTGTGTCAGTACATTATGCATATGTGATTTAAGTGCAAACTGATCATCATCATCATCATCAGCAGCAGCCCATATACGTCCCCACTGAGGGGCAGCCTACCGTAAACTAGGACGATCAGGGGGTGTATTACGACCTCTTTATTCCAATCAGTTTAAGAATGGCCATCCACTAACTCCATGTATCTGATACACTTAGTTGTGCGCTATGGTTGTGGAATCCCTTGTCCCATCTTTCATTACCCTACATATACTCGCTATCACACACACAAACACTCACATATACATACACACACATACATACACACACACACATACATGCACCCGCAAATACCACATACACATGCATTCATATATTTCACCTATTTTCACTGTATGATCTAATCTAGTTGGTATTCTTTTTTTTTTTGTATTTTGTTTTTTGGAAATACCATGTATACCTTCTTCCTCAGAGGTGGGCATTAGCACCTGCACCACAGTTTTACAAACTACCACAGTTGTTATCGAACATCCTATTTTATTATGTACTCTTTATGTTCCAATAAAAACTTTTTGATTTTTGATTTTGATTTTGATTTGATTCATACAGACTGATATGACCCCTCCATCATTATGTAAGTTTTAAAAAGAAGTGTAGTTATAACAGCGATTAATTTAAAAAGAAGTGTAGTTATAGCAGCGAAATCGCAGCGAACGCGCGCGTACACGTTGCGAGCTCGCGACGATATCGCCTCGCCGTGAAATCGCCCAAAAATCGTTAGGTGTGAACTAACAGAAGGCACTAACAGTTCTTTATCATATACATCTACCGATGCTCATGTTTAATCTGACTGAAACGTAGAGTTCGTAATATGCCTTCAGTTAGTCCATGCAAAGTAATAATCACTAATCAAACCTTATTTTAAGAGTATTTATCTGCAGTATTGTCTATTATTTTCGCAAACACTACCTACATCCTTACTAATATTATAAATGCGAAAGTAACTCTGTCTGTCTGTCTGTCAGTCTGTTACGCTTTCACGCATAGAATACTAAACCGACTTATTTGAAAAATTTGGTACAGATATAGTCCAGAGCCTGAGAATGCACATAGGCTACTTTTTACCAGACTACGCTATAAAGAAGTAATGTTTTACCCGTTAAACGTCTCTATGCGGCGAGTCGCGGGCGGAATGCTAGTTTGAAATAAAAATAAAACTATTTTTACGGATTAAACTCGCATGTATTGTTATTCCAAACAGATTATTTAGAGATCCGACGAGCTCTTTACAGCGCTCGTGATCAGTTTTAGTCTGTAAAGAAATTATAACTCTTCTCTGGACTCTACACTTTCAAATATTTAGGTACATAATAATATACACCTTTTCAGTACGAAAATTATGAACAATTGATCGAATACATCTTTTTTTAAAGGTCTACCAGCAATGCTGAACACGCGAAAAAAACGTGTTACCGACAAATTTTAACACTGTATCAAATTACATATTCACGGGAACCTACCCTAACACCTACAGTATTTGCCTGCCATATTAATTACTCCGAAAGCACTTCGTTATAATTAATGCTAATTACAATTTCGCCTTCAATTTCATCTAATTGTCTGACGAAGGAAATGAGGTGGGTTCATACGGATATTAATTTGGAATTATGTTTCATACATGTTTTCACACATCTAATATTAGGTATATTTACTGTTGAAACACCTACTGAAATGTCAATATAATGTTGGACGGACGTAAAATTTCCTTTTTTATTTATTAAGACTCTTGGATGACCACTAAGGCCTTGTCGCCTTAGATTAGGGTAGGCCCTAGTCCCAGCAGTGGGGACGTAAGTATATTGGTTGATGATGGACTAACGAACAGCTTTAATTTTTATAAGTATAGGTAAATATACCTAGATTTTTTAGACTCTTTAGGTATGAAGGTGCCAATCTTCACACAAAAATAGCTTTATTATTCAATATTTCAGTACCTAAGGTATCCGTTTTCGCAGAATTCGTATTTTTATCCATAACAATGCCTTTTCTTATCCCCATGGCTTCCCCTATTTTCCCCATCCCACGTTATAAGAGGGAATTGTGTCAATCTCTATGTGTGTCAAACATAGAGTTCAAAGCTTGAAACCGTTTTATAAAACACTCAATTCATAGAATATGCGCGTATTGAAAATATATTTCTATGAAACTGACTATGTACTATACAAACCTACCAATAAAGATAATACAATATTGTTTTATGTGCTTGTACTTAACCTAAAGGTGTTTTAAATAGACGTTAGTTCGCTAGATTTTTTTTTATTTATTACTGTATTTTTTATGAATGGTTCATTATAAAAATATTAATATCAATGTATGTATCTCAGATTGATTCTGGTTACTAATTTTTATCGCAAAAATATTAAAACTTTTTTAGTTTTTTAACAAATTATACACAGACGTTGTTATGCGCAAAATATAATCAAGATCAATTTTGAATTCTACCAACTTGGCTTGAATAGTCTTCTGTACATTTACAATCTATTTTGATCCTGACTTGTTTTATTACAATCCTCCTTATAACTCAAGCTTTAAACTCGATTCAAGTTTACAATAAAAAAATATCGTCTTAATTTCATTCCCTAGGTAAAAAAAGCGAATAAACGTATGTGTACATACAAAGTCGCCCCTTATTTTTTTCTCTAAAAATTCTACGGCTTTAGTTCGAACAGAACAGCGAACACTTTTTTAAATTGAAAAATGTAAGAAAAAATATTCCAACGGTGGCTGTTAGAAAAAAAAACAGCACCAGAGAGCACCAATCGAGAACGTGTACAGATTTAAAAACATAAACCGCCCGTCGAACGCTCCAAGAAAACAATTGCGCGTCGGTTTTGTTTTTTTTCTATTTTCGAAATTGGTTTACAGCATTGGGTACTTACCCATGGCTAGGGAGATGGCCAGCATCACAGCGAGGAGGTGTAGTTTCGTCATTGTTCCGTTGTCACTGGCACTGTTCAGAGTTGTGTCATCGCGACGCGCGGCCCGGGCGAGCGACTCGAGCGGTCTGAGCGATCGCACCCCCGCCCTGGAGCAAACGGGGAGAAAGGCGCGCTATTGACGGTGCGATTAATCGCGAGACGCCTAGACTAATCGCACGGCAGATTAATTGTGAAGTATCGCCGGAGACATAGATATTTCGCACTGTAGATTGATCGCGGAGTGTCACGGCGGCACTGTAACTAACACATGGGCTGAAAGGTTTAGTCCAACAAGGTTAATTAAAAAAAAAAACGCGTTTACATTGTGTGTCCGGAAAATTTATTACTTACGTAGTAAGCGTTTTATTTGCTGTTTTAATAAGGTACATTTTATTGTGCGTGATCCATCCGTAAAACTACCTTTTATTACGCATGAAATTCGCGTATAAGAATATTTAGAGACCCAATGTTTCGAACTGTTTATAGTAGGACCAGAGCTAGTGATATCTGTACCCCAAGTACTTAATGCAACTTAGCTTCATATAGTTAACTTAGTTATGTGATATTTTACGTATATTTCTCTCGTATTTTATACATACATGTTATTTTTTTAATCACAAAGTCATTTAGTAAAATATGAAACTAACTAAGATACCGCATCGACCCAAAGTGAGTCTTGGCAGCCGACAATAAGAGTCTTCACTCCCGGTTTGAAGACTCTTATTGTCGGATTCTTCTCTTATTGTGAGCTGCACCTACTCTCGCCACTTGTTGATTTGGAATTCTAGCTAAATAAGCTATAATAATAATCACTTCATAGTTTAAAGCAAAGTCGGTTTAAACAACAGACTCGGTTCAGCTGTTCCCGAGATTTGCGCATTTAACAAAACATTTTTTATACGAGGTCACCAGTTCAAACCCCGCCACGTACCACTGTGATTTTTTAAATAAAAAATTGAAATTCTTGCATACGATTATTCGGCGTTTTACCGGTAAAGGAAAACATCGTGAGGAAATCTGTACACCTACGAAGAAATTCTTAGGTCGTGTTGTCAACCGACCCGCACTTGGCCAGCGTGGTTGACTAAGGCCTGATCGCCCTAGTTTAGGGTTGACCCGTGCCCCAGCGGTGGGGACGAATATGAGCTGAGGATGATGATGATTTTATACGAAACTCGTGCGAGGGGGCGTGGTCTGACTACAAAATCGCACCGTCAACAGTCAGCCTTATGGCTCGCCGTGAACGCAACCTACAGACGTCGTGTTTTGGGTTCAACTTATTAGCGGACGGACAGCAACTCGGATCGGAATCGGTTTGAACATTATTCGTTACACCGACCGCTGCCGGCTCTCGGAATTCGACAAATCGCAACGAGCGTTTTCGCGGAAAATCTTCCGTAATTATGCCTCGGATTCGGGGTCTGTTCGGAATGGAACCGACGGTATTTGGATGACATTCTTTTATGTTGTTAAATGAGCTGTGGGAGTAAATATTCAAAAGTTGTATTTTTATTCGCTTATGTTCTGGGTGATATTTTTTTTGTCATTGTCCAATGATTTTTTACGATCAACCAAAGCGATTTGTGAAAAAGTAAAATTAATTTACGCTTTCAACATATGTTTACTTTAGTTCGTAAATCAATCATTGTTCGATGTAAAAAAAATTGAAGTCATTAATAATATGTATTTAAGGACCGTTAAGGGTAACCAGTGACTCAGTAAAATATTATTAAAATTATTTTTTTTTAAGGACCTAAGAACAGTGCCGAAATATCGGGAGCTCATTAAAACAAAACAACATGGTAAATATCCCGGACAGTTTCAGTTTTCTAAAATTATTTTTTTTATCATAAACTCTGACTTTATTTAGTTTTGTTTTAAGTTTGATTTAATAGGCTATTATACATTAGTATACTAGGTAAACAACCCTAATGTATATTGAGTCCGTCTTTCAGATAATAGAAAAATATTAGACACGTAGGTATCTTTCGCTGTAAAAATTAAACAAGAAATGGCTGAGATAAAACACAGTTGTGGAGGGAGGCTGTCTTCGCCACCTGTGGGCATATAATTGTGTAATTCAGTAATTTTTTGATTAGAAATACATATAGGTGCTACATGCCTTTCCCTAGAAGTGGGACATAGGTAACACTACTGGGCTAGGTTTATTAAAAAAAGTAAAGTACGTGTCTCAGTAATAATTTTCAATAATCTATTTAAGGGGCAAAATATTCCGTTCCCAATTGACCTTGATGATCTGTACCCAATAAACGATTATTCTAATCTACTCTATTCTACTTTACAACTTAACTGACTTAGTAGCAAGCGCTGCGTTAGGACCGAGAGGCCCCGGTTCAAATCCGGGGTCGGGCAAAATTAAATAAATAAATAAATAAATATTACACAACATCACATACATTGATCTGATCCCGTGGTAAGTAGCTTAAGCACTTGTGTTACGGAAATCAGGATCAACAGTGGATACACAAATAAACTTAAATATATTTAATAATACACCCAGACACGAAACAAATACCGATGTTCGTCACACAAATATTTGTCCCGAGTGGGAATCGAATCGAAATTATTACTAAGCCCGGAGTTAGGAAGTTAGCGGTTGAACGCCCCACGGAAAGCACGATAAGATGTGTGCTCCTGCGGTTGATTTCTCATCGGTCATGTTGGATTGCCGTCTCACGAAGAATAAAGGAATAGAGAGTGCACACTTGTGCACTATAATATGTTCTGCGCACGTGGGTGATCTCAATTGAGATCGGCCGCCATGGCTGAAATCGGTCGGACGCCTTTTTTACAAGCTTTTATTTAACTTGCAATGTATGTATGTATGTATGTATGTTTGTGTGTTCGGGTGGAATTTTATAACTCAATTTTAAGGCACTTGCCCTCAACCGATTGAGCTGAAATTTTGCATGCACGTGTATAT
The DNA here is from genome assembly GCA_039566165.1 of Maruca vitrata. Lineage (NCBI taxonomy): Eukaryota > Metazoa > Arthropoda > Insecta > Lepidoptera > Crambidae > Maruca > Maruca vitrata. The sequence continues at coordinate 1,871,167 of CM076938.1, read as the reverse complement.
CCGATGACAATGCAATATTATTATGACATGGAGCTGATCTGATGATGAAGTCGGAAGATAGCCATAGCAACTCAGTAATTAAATAACATAACCACATCGAGTTTGGGCTCATTTCATTCGACTAGATGAGTACTTTGGTGCTAGATAGTAACCAAGGTCTGATGATGGAGCCGGAAGACAGCCAAAGGAACTCAGTACTTAAACGACACAACCAAATCGAGTTTGGGCTCGTTTGATTCGCCTAGATGAGTACTTAGATGCTAGATGGTAACCAGGGTCTGATGATGGAGCCGGAAGACAGCCAAAGGAACTCAGTACTTAAACGACACAACCCCATCGAGTTTGGGCTCGTTTGATTCGCCTAGATGAGTACTTAGATGCTAGATGGTAACCAGGGTCTAATTGAAGAGTTGGATTGTTCAAAATTAACTGGCAAACGACCTTGCAATAATGATGCGTTGAATGAGATGAACAGACTTAGGAACTTACAAGGTGAAAACTAAAAAGTATAAAATAAATTAAGGTAAAAAAATCTTTAAAAACAAGCTTTTATTTAAATGCGCTAAAAAGAAAAAATAAACTTTTACACTATAACTTTACTGTCAACTTATAACATTTCAAATTCAACATATTTGACACAATTTATATGTTTTAAAAGCTTGTCGCGAGATTTAAGTACCTACTCGTAATTTTAAAAGCAAGTTTTAAAATACCTGCCTATTAAAAATTTTAAACTAAGAAAGTAAATACGAGTACTTAAATCTCGCGACAAGCTTTCTTTTATTATTCTACTTTAAGCTTCAAACATTTTAATTACACCTGCTCATGCAAATCTATTATAAGCCTATAAACTATTGTACTTTTGTGGAATGCCTGTACCAAATCACTAGAATGCCCCATTTGCTCAAGATGATTGCACGTTAGCCAAGGGCGATTTCAGCTAGACGATTTTATCAAATTTTTGAAATCGGAAAACGGTGGAACCGGAGTTTTGATATTCGTTATTTTTTAATTTCGCATTCTATTAGGGTGAATTTCCCGACACCAAATCGTAAACGGCACGGCTGAAACTGCTAGTGCAGGATGGCACTTTAACTTGTAATATTTTTTTAGATAAAAGGTGTTGTCTCCTATAGGTGACTATAAATATTTTTAAATTATGATTATCGCTAATTAGGTAAAAAAATCTTAAACCCCCAATTGTATCATATCGGTGACGCGGCACAATTTGTTTTTCAGTATACTTTTAATCATATTTTAAAAACAGTTGACTTTTTAGGGATTTAACTTTTTTATTTAAATCCTTAATAATGACAGTACCTTATTGCGGAAAGTTCAATACAAAATCTGTTATATTTAATGAATGGTAAGTACAAATTCACGTGTCCAAATGAGATATGTCATCGCGGTGAATTTTCGTTGTACGCGAATATCTAGGCATCGAAAAACACTAGCTTCTTGCCACTGCGCAGTAAATCTGCGCATCAGTGCCGCCTAAGCGCTTAACGTAAGAGGACGTGTGTTGCTGTTTGCAGTTCCCGCCAAAAACGTAAGTAAGTCGGTTTCGGTGACTGCGTACCGTTTTTTTGTCATTCACGTGAATGGATATAAGTTGTGATCCAATCATTCGGTATGTCTATAAAATCTATGTACTATTACTAAATGTCGCTCAATTAAGTAGGTCGTATCAATTTATTTCTTTTATTTATATTTTCCTTGTTGTGCTTATTTTTATGGGCTGTATATAATATCGGTGACCTCATTCCGGTGAATTCGGTGACCTAAATTGACCACCGGAATGAGAAAAAATATCATTCCAGTGACTTTTTTCATTTCGGTGAGAATTTGGTAATTTCGGTGATTATTATCTTCATTTCGGTGATTTCTTTTGTCATTCCGGTGTCAAATTACTTCATTTCGGTGAATAAAGACCTTAATTTATTTTGTTACATTGTAATTTCGAAAGGAATATATTTTTATTTTTATTGTTGATAATTACAATATATTTGTTGATTTATTCTTACATGTTCCCAAATGAATTTCAGATTAAATTATTAAAATCTATGTGTGGTTGTAATCAATACCTTTATTTTTCACTAGCTGTGCCCGCAACTTCGTTTACGTGGGCGATTTTTCATACAAAAGGATTTTCCGGATGATTCCCGTTACCGTGAGAATTTCGGGAATTCCTTTCTTAATGCACCTCTACGGTACCTAAACTACGTCCTTACCAAATTTCAAGTGCCTACGTTTAGCCGTTTAGACTGTGGTATCGATATGTCAGTCAGTGATTCTTAAATATATAAAATATTTAAGACTCTGGATTAAAGTAATAACAGATTAACTTGAAATGTTTGTCAACAGCATCTAAAGTCAAATGATGAAGTTCAAAATGGTAAGTTATTCTTCTTCTTCTTCTTTTCGTGTCGATGGCAAAACACTTAAAATTATTTTGGATAATTCCGCCACCCGGACCGCGGTTGTTGACCCTTCTATCAGCTCAATTTGTGTACAGGAGTCGGGACAGGTGGGGCATGAAGTGAGGTGAGCCATGGACAATGGTGAGAGACCACATAGGCACGCGATATCCTCCTGTCCAGGAAACCCCCACCTTAACATATTATCTTTGCATTAGCCAACCTGGCTACGGAGTCTGTCCAGGGACCTTCAGGTTAACCATGGCAAATCGTGTCCTGTTGGAAGGCTTTCTGAAGGTAGAACCAAGGGGACGGGTGGAGCAAACGTGTTAGACCAGAGGTTAAGACGAGCAGAAGGTGGATCTGTGTCAAGATTCGGTACTTTCTAAATCTAAATATAAAGCTATGCCGACTTTAACTTCTGTGGTTGTCCCTGCCATGTTATATTTAGTCTGAGAGTGTCGGAACCCTAAGGCTGGAAGTGAGGTTTATTTCTGTGTTTTCACAGGATTGTGTTTGTGATATGAGCGCCAGGTCATCGGCAACATGGTCGGTCTTTTGTGTAGATGTTGAAAAGTAGTGATTCCAACAAAACGGTCATCCCCAGGGTAGAGACCCTGGGGATTACCGTTTTTTTGGGATCGCCATCTGCTTATTTCTTCAGACAAATGGACCTGAAAGCTACGGTTGCGGTGCAGCTCACCAAGTATTTTTATAAATTTCTAGTCATTGACCATCGAGTAGACTTTCCACAAGAGACGCTTCAGGTTCACTGTATCATAAGCTGCTGTCAGATCCACGCATACAGCGCTGTAATCATTCCCATTTCAAAACTATCCTCTTTGTGTTATTTATTTTGGTTCACAAAACAGAATAACATCAGTGTAGCTTCTGAATTACAAATACAAATCTTATGGACTAGACGTTTATGATAAAATGGCATGTGTTGGGTGAGGTTTAACGTCTGGTTACAACATGATTTTTTAGGTCTGAATCCTACCTGTTCTGGAATTAAGTGCTGATCTAATAGGTGATAGGCGGTTAAGCAAAAGTCGTTGAGGTAATTTGTATGTGTGACTGAGCAAGGATAATGGGCGGAAGGTTTTTAGGGTCATCTAGAACTTTTCCCGGTTTTGGAATGGCAATATCAAGATCCATAGACGTGATAATTTCGCAGATTGTAGACAATCATTGAACTTCGGTTGTAACCAGCAAATAGTCATAGGATCCAAGTTTTTAAGTTGTTCTGTGGAAATGTTATCAACACTCGATGCTTTACCAGATTTCAAGTATCTAACACTAAAAATGATATCGTCAAAAGGCTGGCTCAGTAAATTCTCTTTCGAAAGGCATTGTACAAGTTGAATTCTGGGAAGGCGAGTGTACGATTTCTTATTCAGCAACAGTTGATGAGCAATTTTGTTTGCAGTAACTTTACTTGGAACTTTGGAGGAGAGGGCTCACCGGTCCATTTACGGATTGTGGTCTAGGCCTTTTTACTATTGTGGGTCATGTCAATGCTGGTGACTGTATTAATCCATTTGGTTCGCTGGTTTGCATGGATAGACAGCATTAAGATTTCACAAGCATCACATGTGTCTTGTAAAAATGGATCGGCATTGTAGGCGGCTTCATAATTTTTAAACGGCGCAGATGACTCTTGAGTCAAACCCGGGACGTTGGAAGTACGACAGCCTCTTGGGATATGTTGGCACGACGATTTCAGATGATACCTACGAATCGTTCGTAGTTCGGTAATGAAGCTAGCTTTATAATGGCTTTGTCAATTGTTTAACGAATTATTGCACTACTGCATATTGCACTTAATCGGTCTATGTAAGGTTAGGGGTATTGATTGGCAGATGGACTTTATGCATTGAGAACTGAATCTGGAACTGACAAAGATCAAGACTGGGTTGTATCCACGTTTCCATCGACCACTGTTAAACGATTAACGGAGATGCATTTTTTATTGACAAGGCCGAAGTTTTAATTTTAGTAAGAAAAAATCTGTTACTGTGTGATGAATACACTCTTCAAAACGTAGGTTGTAGGCTGTATACTTGGTAAGAGTTTACTTTTTTCGGTGACTACATCAGTAATTTCATTTCGGTGTATTGCGTTTCTCATTTCGGTGATGAGAAGTTTCACTTCTGAGAACTCTTCTTTCATTCCGGTGACACCAAAATTTCAAAGTACTATATCTCTTAAGTATATGAATTTAATTTAATGTCGTGTTAAAATTAATTATAACGATAGCGTAAATAACAATTCTACATGGTTGTATTTTCAAAAAAGTAACAAATAAAAAAGTTCACCGAAATGTTAAAAAATATGGACTTGTTGAAATTGACCCATTAAGTACGTAGAAAAAACCCAGACACAAAACAAACACAAAATGTACATCACATTAATGTTTATCCCGGGTGATCGACTCTTCGAACTGAAGCCGGGGTTACTAACCACTGTGTTACCGGGTCAAGGTAATAACCTCATTTCTGCCCCGTGCCATTAAGGCATGGAATGCCCTTCCAGCTCATGTTTTCCCTCCCTCCTATGATCCCGAGCTCTTCAGGCGGGGCGTGAAACGGCATTTAAGCAGGCCTTCAGGGTGAGTGCGACAGGCTCAATACGATCTATTGTGCCTGTCGACCTCATATTTGGATCTCACTACCGCTTACCACCAGGTGGAGTGAGGTCATCTTGTTTGTCTTTTATTAAAAAAAATAACCAGGTCACATTCATCATCAGCCCATATTCGTCCCTACTTTTGGGGCACGGGCCTACCCTAAACTAGGGCGATCAGACTTAGTCAACCACACTGGCCAAGTGCGGGTCGACTTCACACAACCTCAGAATTTCTTCGTAGGTGTGCAGGTTTCCTCACGATGTTTTACCATCACTGTAAGAGCGTCGAATAAACGCTCGTTGAAGTTTAAATTAGAAAACACATTGGTACGTGTGGCAACTGGCTAAAGTTAAAGTCAAAGTCAAAGGTATCTATCGCGTGTGGCATTAATCACTCGACAGCTGACATTTGACCATCTTTTATTCACTTTAAATAATGCACAAGGCAGAATGGCGGCGACGTGGTCCACAACCCGTCACGTCACGTTTCCCACAGAGGTGAAAAGTGGATCGCTGGAAGTGATCTCTGCCTACCCGTCTGGGAAAATGGCGTGATTGTATGTATGTATGTATGTTTATTCACTTTAGTCCATTTACTATTAGCAACAATGATAGTCGTACAGTGTAAATGGCGCTTAATATCCGCCAGTCGGCCAATCGTGCCATTTCCTCCTGGGCCGAGTTATTCTCATCTCTCCGGACCATCGGAAATCGGTTAACTGACAATCTTTGTCTGTAATGTACAGGTGCTTGTCAGTTTTATTTTTATTTTATTTATTTTTGACTTGTGTAAAAGTGGAGACTGGGAAATGAAACTACATAGTATTTATTATGTTGATACATGTATTCGCTGCAGCTAGACTAGTAGTAGTAATAATATTATGTTACAATATGGAATAAGGTGCTAACTCTAACATATACGTATAGATAGGCATACTCTACATTCGACGGACAAAGAAATGTGTGTAATTTTTTTCGAATATATAATAAACACATACGTGGATTTAATTTTGTCAATAGTTTTAAAGAACAAAATTTATCCTATCCTAATTTATACTATATACGTATTTATACAATACGTTGTATTTCTTTATCATTATAAATTGTTGTCCCTCACAGAACGCTATACCTACTTACTTCAATGTGCTGAGGGCCTACCATGAGTTAGCTATCGAAAACTTACTTACGTTAAAAACCTATCGAGTTGTTACTTTCATACGGCCGATTTTAGTTCTTCGCGTAACCACCAGCGGCGCTGTACAAGTTTTTCAAAGACATATTCACGTAGGCGATATCGAGTGCGTAAGTTTTAAAGTCATGGTAGCCACACTGAACTTACGGATTCTACTGAGCGTAACTATGAACAAGAAGTTTTCCAACACTTGTTTGATAAGTGTATGAGACGACAAGTGTGTTGTATTTATATTACACGCATACACACACACTGCGTATCGTGTAAAGTGATCTACTATAAGTGAAGGTACTTTTTTGTTCATCTTGAACCACCAAAACCTCCTGTTGTATCTCTATTGATATTATATCAAATGGCTTTGCTGGGGACCCAAATGGGACATGAATCCAACTTTCTCTTGACCTCTTGATTTATTTTTTATGCAAACTTCACATACAATCACGCCTTTTCCCAGAGGGGTACGCAGGGATCACTTCCTTCCATGTGCTACGGCCCTGGTACACCACTTTCGTTTGTTCCACATCCATCAATCTTTTCATGCCTCCTCGCCGATTTCGGGTACATCTGACTTGACCTTTTTGCAATATTTGATCTATTTGGTTATGAAATGTTTTACTTGGCCTTCCACTGTCGACGTTCTTATTTACACTTTCTCCATACAATCTTTTTGTTAATCAATTTTCATTCATCCTTTCAACATGGCCAAACTATGTTTTCATTTAAGGTTACTAATTTTACTTACTGGTGAATGCTCATTAATTTCTGTTTTATGTATCTAATCATATGTATAGTACCTGTACTTTATTGTAATGAATCCGTAGATACATATAGCTAACTTTTCTTTGAAGCCAAGGTAAAATGTATGAAGTATCGGAAAATTCCAAAAGATGGCGTTAATTACAACGAAATCGGATTGCTCAGAACATTATTTATTTCAAACGATTAAACGTAATCTACAAAGGTGATATTTATATGGCCTAAAAACAAATTGAATGTCCTTAATGTGAATTGAAAGGTATTATTTTACAAAATTTTGTGTCATACAACATAAATATGAAACTCTATGCTTTTGTAAAGAGACCAGTTGCAAACGGAGCTTGTTAGATGGCGTTTACGTCGACAGTTTATGTTATAAGCAACATTTATTGAACTTAAAAGTAACGGTATAATAAAAATAAAAGACATTTTATACTAGTTTGCATGTGGAATTTATAATTTTACATCGTTGAACATTATTCAAGCCATGTCATTTTTTATTTCATAGGTCATTTCGATTTCACATTTCAATTTCATCACATTTCGTTTAATAGGGTAAACTCATTGCTTTTTTTTAATTTACATAAAAAGTTCTGCACATAAAAAAATTGAGCTGACATTACAATAATTATTTATTTATTCATTATTAGGACAGCCAACAAGAAAAACACTGATACAGATTAATAAAGGAGAATATACAATTTAGCTGATCTTTAAGAGATCTTTTAAGAGAACTCAGTCGTTAATTTTAAGTTTAATTTTATACGAAATAATAATTTTCTTTCTATCTTGCTATATTTTTCTGTATTTGTTTGATTATTGAAACAATTAAAAACTTTGATAAAAAAATCGATGCGTATACCCCATATCTTCCACTTTTCTTAAACAATAGGATACATGGGCATATCCATCACCAGACAGTTATTATCGATCTGCGACATCAGAATGTACCCCTCCAGGCCGAAATCGACCCCCCACGAGTTCCGGACGACCCAGTAGGGGGTCCCGTCGCGGTTCCCGTACCCCACCACAACTACCCCGTGGTTTGGGGAGGATCCGGTGCTGGGGATAAAAAAGGAGGTTAGATAAAAGTAATAATAAATGAGGCATAATTTTCCTCACAATATATATAATTTTTTTTTTTGGAAATTATGGCCACATGTTTAATCTAAATATATAAAAGGAGAAACTGACTGACTGATTTATTGACTGACCGACTGATATATCAACGCACAGCCTAAACGGCTAAACGTAGGCACTTGAAATTTTGAAGGGATGTAGCTTAGGTACCGTAAGAGGTGCGCTAAGAAAGGAATTCCCAAAATTCCCACAGGAATCCTGGGTTTATCAGGCGGGGCGTGAAACGGTACTCATGCACGCCTTCAGGGTAAAGTTGACATGCTGAATAGATTCTATTGTGCATGTCATCCACATAGGTGCCAAACTGTCTGACATCAGGTCGTTCTGAACTTTGAAAATAATGTAAAAAAGAAACCATCTCACCAATCAGGATCATAGTACACCCCACTAGCATACTGATACATGTCCCCTCCCGCGTGGATGGCGACCGCCACCGGGCCAAAGTGCACCAGGGCCGCCTTCAGGGCCGCCGGGCTGTGGGGGGTCACCCGCACGAGCCCCTTGATAGTGAAGTAAATGGCTCTTGAAGACAATATATACAAACCATCCCTGTTCGTACAGCTTGCAGACACTAGGAGCCGGGACCAAGAGGTATAGTTCTACTTTCCTTCATCGTGTTTACCCTTTGAACCTCCTATTAAGTCATCAGCTCATGTGATTTCTTCGTCCAATAATCCCGGGTTTATCAAGCGGGGAGTGAAACGGTATCTATAAAGGTGACATGCTCAACAGATTATATGTGGACTTCACAGTCGCCTGCCATCTGGCGATTCTGATTTGGAAAATAAAGTAAAAAAGAAACCATCTCACCAATCAGGATCATAGTACACCCCACTAGCGTACTGATACATGTCCCCTCCCGCGTGGATGGCGACCGCCACCGGGCCAAAGTGCACCAGAGCCGCCTTCAGGGCCGCCGGGCTGTGGGGGGTCACCCGCGCAAAGCCCTTGATCTTGAAGGTTTCTGAAGTGTTGGTGAGCTTGCAGTAGCCGTCCTGGAGATCATGAAATTTCGTATTTTTTAAGAAGGAAATATAATTAATAAAGCGTTTGTCCGATTCCGGCCATGGCGGCCAACTCAATGAAGATCAGCCAAATGCGCTGGACATATTGTAGTGTACTAGTGTGCGCGCAAACACAAGTGCACTCTCTGTTCCCTTACTCTCATAGTTCGGTGAGCCGGCAATCCAACATGACCGATGAGAGATCGGGAGCGTGACCGCTTAACGTGCTTTCCCAGACACGGGCGTAAAACCGCCAACGTCCTGACTCCGGGCTGAGTATTTTTTAAAAGAAAAACTCACACAATTTTTGCCCGACCCCGGACTCGAACCGGAGTCCTCTCGGCCCTTACGCAACGCTTGCTACCAATAGAGCAACGAGGTAGTTAGAAGAAGGAAATACTTTAATAGTCAGGAAAGGACTCTTAATAATTGATACCTAGTTATATGTAACGAATACTTAGATTATAATATACGATGAATCAGAAAACCTACCTGAATTTTTTCATAGATTCCCTTTAAAGTTACCTTTATACAATAAAAAAAGAAGTACAATTCAACCGGAAGTATTGCTATATGCGGTATTTTTATAACCCTACAGATACAGATCATACAATTTCTTAAAAGGATCCCTTTATCAATCACGGGTTTTAAGGGGTCGTAAAGATCTGTATTTTATTCAAGATCATTCAGTTATCAAATAGTGGTGGTGGTGGTGACCACTATCTACTCTCCTACGTAACGTGTCAAGAAGTTTACTATATAGTGCTTACCTTCTGCAAATAATTGCCATAAGAGCTCTCCTTCGGGATCCCGTGGGTCAGAATGTACTGGAAAGCGTGGTCAAGCAGGCCTCCATCGCAGCCCAAGTTGTCGAATCTAAAACAGATGTTTTGTTTAATTGTGGTTGAATTTGCATAGCACAATACCAATTCAATATCAATGCTTTGGAGAGCATAGAAATTCCCACGACATAAGGACAGTTCATCATCACATCCCATAAACGTCCCCACTGATGCATGGGTACACCTTAAACTAGAGCGATCAGGCCTTAGTCAACCACGCGGGCCAAGTGCGGGTTGGTCGACTACCATAGAATTTCTTCGTAAGTGTGCAGGTTTCCTCATGATCTTTTCCTTCACCGTTACAGAGTAAGGGCGCTTGAATTATAACTATTTACTTGGGTAAGTAAAAGCGTCGATGACCGAGTGGTTAAGGTCGTTGCTTGCCATGCGAGAGGTCGCCAGTTCAAACCCCGCCTCGTACCACTGTGCTAACAAATTCATATGGTTATTCTACGTTTTAACGGTAAAGGAAAACATCGAGAGGAAACCTGCACACCTTTGAAGAAATTCTAAGGTTGTGTAGTCGACGTCGAGAGTCCCGCACCTGGACAGAGTGATTAAGGCCTGATCGCCCTAATTTAGGGTAGGCCCGTGTCCCAGCAGTGGGGATGTATATGGGCTGATGATAATGACTTAGGTAAGTAAATCTACTAGGTTAGGTATGATTTGATTTTTAGTTACCCCCAAGCACAGTCCACCAGGGATTGTTCGCTGAGATCCAGGATTCGGCCCCCGTAGGTCCGGGCGTACATGCCCTCCACAGAGGCGGTGGTGGAAAAGGCCCAGCACGAGCCGCAGTCACCCTGATCTGGAAACAGACAAAATTGATCAATAATGGTCTAGAAATATTAGGGTCATTAAATAAGTCAAGTGGTCTAAAGGATCCGGGAACTGAGGTCCCGTAACATTTTTCTTATAAAATGTCCCTACTCTTAATTTTTATTTATGTAGGCATTTCCACGCACTTATAAATCTTCGGTACAGTCAATAAAAGTAATGGATATATGATTCTACCACCGGTTCGGAACGCTGATTCTACCGAGAAGACACTACATTACTACTACATTTTGCTTAATGCTTAATCAGATTTTTGTTTGGTTAAACTCTTGCTATACCAGAGCCGCTCTAAGTTGGCCGATTTGACACATGTCAGACTGACTGCACTAGTGAGGGACAACGGTAAAATTGCCGAAGTATATAAGTCACAGTTATTTCGTCTTTATAACCAAGCAAGGTCTAATAGGGTATTTGACTGTGGTTGTTATGCTTGCCATTTTTATGAAAATTAGTAAGATTTATGTCAATCAATATTATTAATTAACACAAAACTTAAATTTTTAGCGAAATGAGACTACAAAAGACATTTAAACTTGGGTGGGCATTGTGGGCAAGTCCATTTCAAAATTGCGAAAATCATTTAAAATTTCTTTGTCATCTTATTAATAATGAAAAAGCGTCGATGGCCGAGTGGTTAAGGTCGTTGCTTGCCATGCGAGAGGTCGCCAGTTCAAACCCCGCCAGGTACCAATGTGTTTTTCAAATTTGAAATTCATATGTACCATCATTCGATGCTTTAACGGTGAAGGAAAACATCGTGAGGAAACCAGCACACCTGAGAGATTTTTCAACGGTGTGTGAAGCTATGTCAGAGGCCTACGGGCGGTTTAAAACTCTGACACCTGGTTGTTTATCAACCACACGATAAGAAGAAGATTAATAACAGAATTAGTCACATCTTTCATTATGAAAACATATCAATAAACGCAACTTTTGATGAACCTACCGAACAAACTTCTTAGGCGCTGCATACAACCAACTAGCGTGTGACGTCACACGCAAGTGGACGTTTGTATGGAGCGTTTTTGAGCTCGCCCAAATAATGTGCAATTAAAATTGTAATATCTCGTAGAATTATCCAGATATCAAAGTGATACTTTCAACAGTGTCTTTGTGTTCGAGTGGTCCATCCAACTATATCAAAATAAAAACATAGTCAGATAACTTATTATAACTATTTTTTATTAAAAACATTTATTCACATCCTGAAGATTGCTTTGAAGTTTCTTATTTAAAAAATATATTTATTTATAAAATACAATACTTATTAAATCCTTCATCCTATTTCTAAAAAATACCTGGTGAGTATTACCCATTACGTCACTATAAAAACGTACCAAACGGCGTAACCTTGTAAAAGCGTAATACAGAGTGGAAATTTTACGTTTTCTTTTTATAATTCAATGATTTTAAGTAATAAAAGACAAATAATTAGATAATTAGGTGCATTTGACATTTTGAAATAACGTCTTATTTTTAAAAGTTGTTCTTTATGATTCGCTAAATATGTTCCTCTTAACAAGGATAGAAGCAAAATATAAAATAAAAAGTGTCAAATCGGCCAACTTAGAGCGGCTTTGGTATAACTGCTTAATTTCACCATCCCTGATCTATGGGAAATAAGAACTTTTTGTTGCCTACGAAATATACAATATAAGGTTTCATTTTGCTATTTCTTTCATAGACGTTTATTTAGAAGTTTGAATTTTAAGATGACTTTAATGGACCATTATATACTACTACATACAGGGTGTCCCAAAAATTAGTGTCAAGCGGAAGTCCTGAGATAGAACACCCCGTGGGGCATCCGAAACACCCCCATGTATGTTCCGCGATTTTTTATAGTTTTCGAGTTATGATTATTATTCTAAAATTTTGAGAACAACTGACCTAACCGACTAAAAATATTGTAGAGAAAAAAGTATTTGACTTTTTTGAGTAATTCTTTTTGCAAATCAATTTTCATGAGTTTTTCTTTAATGCCTAAAATATTTGTCTCCATAACTTATATGGAAAATATCAAAATTATGGTACAAACTGAAAAGTTACGTTCTGTAAATAATGTCTTACAATTTCAACGTTAAATTTAAAATAAAAGGAGGTAGCTGCATGGCTCTTAAATAACTTTAAAAACTGCGCTAGACTCTCAGCTTTCATAATCATTAATAAAAACTGGTACTTAAGGGGCTACTTTTGCTGAAATCGGACTACAAAGACAGAGAGGTAAAAAAATCATAAAATTAGCCATTTGAATACGAAGTAATATTTGGACATTTTATTATTCCGAAAGTTAGTCAGTTTGTTAACAAACCTAAATTTAATACAGGAGCACTCAAGTGCAAACATTTCGATGATTTTTTTTTGTTTAATTTAAGTTTCATTGCGCTAACACTGTTTTCACATGTAATACCTTTGTTACGACGAACTTGACGAGCTTTGCTTTCTTTACGGATTTTAATAAACTTTTGCTTATAAACTTTTTACAATAAATAATCAAAAACGATAACTTTCTTTAATAAATTTCCCATTTTTATACTTAATTAATTTTTTAAGTATCACAAATTAAACTTTCAAGTGGTTATTTCTTAGCATTTCTGGTATAATTTTGATTGTTAACAATCTTATTAACTTTAGATTAGTAATAAAATGTCCAAATAATACTTCGTATTCAAATGGAAAATTTTATGATTTTTCCACCTCTCTGTCTTTGAAGTCAAATTTCAGCAAAAGTAGCCTCTTAAGTACCAGTTTATGGAAAATATCAAAATTATGGTACAAACTGAAAAGTTACGTTCTGTAAATAATTTCTTACAATTTCAACGTTAAATTTAAAGTATAAGGAGGTAGTTGCATGGCTCCTTAATAACTTTGAAAACTGCACTAGACTCTCAGCTTTCATAATCATTAATAAAAACTGGTACTTAAGGGGCTATTTTTGCTGAAATCGGACTTCAAAGAGAGAGGTGGAAAAATCATAAAATTTGCCATTTTAATACGAAATATTATTTGGACATTTTATTATTCCGAAAGTTAGTCAGTTTGTTAACAAAACTAAATTGAATATAGGAACACTCAGGTGCAAACATTTGGATGATTTTTTGGATGATTTTTTAACAGTGATGAACAACATGGTAAATATCCCGGACACTTTCAGTTTTCTAACATAAACTTTCCCAAACAAATAAAACTTACTTTTAACAGGCCCCAAGAACCCTTTACTCCTCATATCGTAGCTCTCAGGTAGACCTTCGCTGAGGGCCACCAGCTCCTCTTCGGAGTAGGGGAAGGGCAGTGTGCCCTGGACGAAGGGATCCGAAGGGCGGGTCCCTGTTAACCTCTGGAGTTCCTCAGGGGTCCGGTCTGAGAACTGGTTGATCTCCATTTTGTAGGATAGGTTCTTACTGTTGTGAGCTACTACACGTCTGGAAGAGAAATGTTAAAATGAAGAAATACATACATACATACATATTATATAAAATCACCTTTTTCTCAGAGGAGTAGGCAGATATAACTTCCAGTGATCCACTTTTCACCTCTGTGGACCACGTCGCCGCCATTCTGCCTTGTGCATTGTTTTAACAAGGTCATTGCGTTCCCACGATTAAAGTAGAGAAAAGTAGAGTAGAGAAAAAGAAGAAAGATAATCCTTATAAATTTATATTCATTGACATACTCGTAAATCACTCGTGTTTGGTATGAAAAGACATAGTTTAGTTTGGAGATGGAAAAATTCGCATTCATGATCAAAATCAGTCCAGTAGTTTATGCTTGCAAAGCAGACATCAAACAGACAGACAGACAAAATTTTATTTTAATCATATTTTTGGCTTCTATTGGTTGTATGAAGACCCCTCCTCCTCCTCATCTTAGATTTTCTTTAATATCTATAATGTACAGACATTAGGTTGTTATAATTTTATTATTATGTATAGATAAAATTTATATTAGATACTTACTTCCAATTCCGATGAAAAATTGCTTTCCTGCGTTCATGTTCATTTGTTTTGTATTCCTTCTTATGGTGTTTTTTGTAGCTGAAAAAGCATTAAAATCTCAATTATTTACACACTTTAAATAAAGTTGTATTCAAAGGAGTTCAAGGATACTTGGCTAGTTCCCTACATATTATCAGCGTGAAAATCGGACATCCCTATTCCAGTACTGATCGTGCGCATTAGCGCGATGACATTGACCCTAATTTTATTGGGTCACCGTATAGTATTACTGTATTTAATAAAAAAAAAATATCTGGGACATTGCCACTCATAGTCATCTGACCCCAAACTAAGCAGAGCTTGTACTATGAGCATCAGAGAGTGATATACATACATATATACATAATCACACTCAGACACGGAAAAAACACCGATGTTCATCACACACAGATATGTCCCGAGTGGGAATCGAACCCACGACTCTTGGAACCGCCAGCCAGGGTCCCTAATCACTGTTCCTCCGAGCTGGTCAATAATTCCTTTTTAAACGAAATACTGAGTTTAACAATAGAATATAATAGAATAATGGTTAATTTGGTACAAATGTATAAAAATGTATAGATATATACCTGTTAAACGCTTCGTGGATGTGAAGAGGATGATAAGGGCTGAGATGGGATAAATGAGATTTGAAGTCCATGTTCAAATTCACCATGTCCTCGCATTTCTCTTCTGTAAATATAACATTTTTTTTGTTATAATAGGCTAACAAGATGACCTCACTCCACCTTATGGTAAACGGTAGCGAGATCCAAATATGAGGTCGACAGGCGCTATATACCATATTGAGCCTGTCGCGCTCACCCTGAAGGCCTGCTTAAATGCCGTTTCACGCCCCGCCTGAAGAGGGAGGGAAAACATGAGCTGTAGCGCTACTATGAGTTAGTTATCGAAAACTTACGTACGTTAAAAACCTATCGAATTGTTTTTTTCATATTACCGATCTTAGTTTTTAGCGTAACCGCTAGGGCGCATTGAATTAAAACAATGCACAAGGCAGAATGGCGGCGACGTGATCCGCAACCCGCCACGTTTCCAACAGAGGTAAAAAGTGGATCGCTGGAAGTGATCACTGCCTACCCCTGGGAAAAAGGCGTGATTTTGGGTATGTATGTATGTAAAGTTTTCCTTCCCTCCTATAATCCCGGACTCTTCAGGCGGGAAGTGAAACGGCATTTAACCAGGCCATCGGGATGAAGGCGATAGGCTCAATAGGGTCTATTATGCCTATCGACGCCATAAGGTGGAGTGAGGTCATCCTGGGAGTCTAAGATAAAAAAATCATCCAATTTCCAAAATGAAATTTCAGCTTTCTAGCTATCACGGTTTATGAGATACAGCTTGGAGACAGACAGACGGACGGCGGAGGCTTAGTAATATAGTCCCGTTTTTAACTTTTAAAAGTGGAGTGAGTATATACCGTTTTCATAAGTGACGTCCTCTTCATCTACTCGGAATGAAAACCGTTTGAAGTTGATGATGATGTGACCAATCAGTGCCCCCTTCGAGGTACTGTGCAATTCGGTTGCCACTCTGAGAAAACACAAAAAATCTATAAAGAAAATAGGACACTATAAAGAAAATGTGAAAAATTTACATTGGTTATCGTGCCGGCTAAAAAAGATATAACGATCAGACGTCATTATAAAATTTGTTACAAAACTCATGTTAGATTCTAGTAAGAGTCCATACCTACCTTTAAAACTATAAATAAATGAATGAACATTTCACAACATCACATACATTGATCTGAACCCGTGGTATAAGCATTTGAGTTATGGGTATCAGAATCAACAGTGGATACACAAATATATGTACTTAAATATATTTAATAATACACCCAGACATGGAACAAACACCGATGTTCGTCACACAAATATTTGTCCCGAGTGGGAATCGAACCCACGACTCTTGGAACCTCCAGCCAGGGTCACTAACCACTGTTCCACCGAGTCAGTCAAATACGCCATAATAATAATAATAATACAAACATTTACAATTATCTGGGTAGGAATTTGATATGTTTTTGAAGGCTGTGCCGGCGAAGCACAGTGTGTTTTGTTGTTCTAATAATTTTGTTTGGCGGTTATACTTTTTTGTTAAAATTTTATACTATGTAGTGATGTTTATTCTACTCACTTGATCGGGACATCATAGCCGTTTTCCCCTGTATACACGTATATGTGCGCCACTTTATATTCCTCCGTCTCGTCATTATACTTCTGCTTCTTCCACACCCGAACCTGTTTCCCGTCCAACTCCATCTCCTCTGAAGAAAAATAATTCAAAATTAAATATGGCCGGCGTGTGGTCGATAAAGGGGAACCGTTTTCGCACTGCGTAATTAGTCCGGTCAATTTAGACATTCGAATTTACATAATAAAGTCCCAACAAGCTGAATTTCAGTAAAATTGTTCAAAATACAATAATTATAAACAATGTCTAGAAGTCCCCATCATTCCCCTGTAAGGAAAAAATCAACTTCAAACGTAAATAAAATGAGATTTTCGCGATTTTCAGCAAAACGGTAAGTTTTATCATAAATAGTTTAGACAAAAATTGTAGATCACAAAATTATCTATAAAAAATGTTTTGATACTTTTTTTCTTACGAGCCACCGTTTCTGAGATATAACGATTCAAAAAGTTATAAAAGTTGTAATCGTCATAATATGCATGAGTACGCCAAATGAAACCCAGTCCCTTATTATTAAATTAAATTTTGAATTTGAATTAATTTTTTTCCTTACAGTGGAATGATGGGGAACTTCTAAACATTGTTAATAATTATATTTTGAACAATTTCACTGAAATTCAGCCTATTGGGACTTTATGTAACTTCACTCTCATTTTTTGGTTTTAATTACCGGACTAAATGTTGTTTTTATTATGAGGAATACATGGAATGGGAGTGTAGTGAAAAACATTACAGAAAATATTATATTCTTTAAGCACCAAAAAGTCCGAAGTTCGATTCTTTATTATAGCAAGTTTCTGCCAATGTTAATAAAATACAGTCAGCCCGGTTAAGTTGGCGGTTTTGAAGTACCTGTTAAAAACACTCACCAACATATTCAAAGCCCTCAGGATCCGGAAGGAAGTTAGGATGTTCCCCGCCGTGGTAGTCGCGGAAACACGAGATCACGTTCTTATCAGTTTCGTTGGTCACAGGATGAATCTAGAAATGTATTATTTTAAATTGTGGTTACACACATTAGAAAACTGAATCTGTCCAGGATATTTACCATGTTGTTTTGTTTTAATGAGCTCCCGATATTTTGGCACTGTTGCAAGCGCCATGATCATGGATGAACTGTAGGACTGCGAGAATGACGGTAGGTCTAAGGGCAGACATATCGGTCTACCCTCTTTCTCAGTCTTTTATTACGCACGACACCACTCATCATCAACTCACTCAAGTGATCATGGCGCTTGCAACAGTGCCGAAATATCGGGAGCTCATTAAAACAAAACAACATGGTAAATATCCCGGACAGTTTCAGTTTTCATAATCTAGAAATGATTTCCATTATAATTAAAAATAAATACATTTCTATGTTCTTCATTCTAAAAATTCGTTTATAATTTCAAACTCGGTTTTCAATACATGTGACAGTCAAAATCACTGATTTATGAGCAAAATAATTAAAATGTTGTGGTTTGGATTCGGAAACGAAAACCTACGTATGTCCGCCATGTCAATCGGTGACGCTGATTGACCAACTGAGCGCGTCTACAGCGCCATCTACATGGTACTAGCCTTGTCCTTTTCCGAAAATCTGAAGTAATAATAATAATGGCCCCACGCACGCCTCCCAAAAATCCGGGACTCTGTAGTCCCGAGAATATGGATATGACTGATAATAATAAAACGCATTTATTGACCACAAACAGAAGAACAACAACAAAAAAGAAAAAATAACACAATAGAACACAACATATATTTGTGGTAAACTAGGTCCCAGCCTCAGCATATGCCACAACGACACAAACAACTATTTTAAAACGTTTTGCAAACGGACAGACCGATCCAAGGGGCCAAACATTCACCAGACCCAACTGTTTTATAATTATTTTTTTTGATTGAATTTAGTTAAGTTTTTTTTAATTAAACTTTTTGTAAGGTATAAATCTATAATTATTGCGGTCAGATGAGCACTTTTCAGTTGTTTGAATTACATAGGTATATAAAAATCAAGCATCAGAAAATAAGTGACCTTAATTAATTTTTTTCATAGCTTTAAAGCAACAGACGCTTTAAAGCTATGAGGTAAAACCGCCGACCGCATGTGTCTGGGAGTAATGAATCCTGATTTTTAACGATATTGTGTGAAATAAATGTTAAAATCAGCTATCAGAATTTAAGTGAGGTGAGCAGTGTTTCTATGTACCTTGATTAATTGATATCTGAAAAATGGCCGTCTGGTCAAGGTAGCAACTAGTCATATGATGATAGTACACCCCACCACTACTCATTCGTATATATTTTGTCCATTAGAAAATAAGTGACGTCTGGCAGCTCTGGGATCTTGGACCATTTCTCTCATCGGCAAAGAACTCATTTAACGAGTAGTAAAATTTAGACGTATGTATATGAGTAGATGATGACTAAAGGTGTGTACTTAGTACTTACACGAAACACATAACCAATATCTTCATCCGATTCCGCTATGTAATACTCCTTGTATGTCCCGTCAAAGTAATCTCTCCGAGAGCGGTTGGTAATACCGCCGTACCTAAAAAATAAACACTTTATAAATATATGTACTAGTGACCCGCTCCTCGCTTCGCTTCGGGTACATGTTTGAGTAAGGATTGCTAATATTTTCTAGGAACATATAGCCTATGTTGCTCAGGGTGATTGGCTTTCCCATGGTGAAAGAATTTTTAGAATCGGCACTTAAGTTCTTGGGTTAATTTTTGAAAAACATACACACATATGTTTAAATTTTTCCTATTCATTTTAATAGTGTAGAAAAACAAGGCCTAATTTATTATTAACTGCTGCAAAATTTAAGTAACAGAAACCACGCCGTTTAATGACTATTACTTTATACACATATACATATATATTATCACAATATAGTCTACTATGAAAAGCTTCAGTTGTTTCCTTCCATACGCCCAGGTCCCATCCTTACAGTCACAAAAAAAATTGTACCAAGTAGGAATCGAACCCCTGACTATTGAAACCACCAGGCAAAGTCTTTAACCACTGTTCCACCGAGCCCATCAAATACTAATATAACACAATATACTATAGTGGGTGTGTGTGAGCTACTTACCAAACTTCATATGTCTCAATGAAATCATTCTTCAGATCAATTGATTCAGCGCTGTAGTAGTATTCTTCGGGCCATGATAGAATATTGTCGGTGGTACTATCTGTATAAAAAATAATCATGGTATAAATAAAATAAATAAATAAATTCCTGGGACATTTCCACACACGGTCACCTGACCCCAAACTATGCAGAGGTAGTACTATGGGCGTCAGAGACTGATATACATACATATATATTTTTAAATACATACTTAAATACATAATCACATCCAGACACGGAACAAACACCGATGTTCATCACACAAATATTTGTCCCGATTGGGTATCGAACCCACGACTCTTGGAACCGCCAGCCAGGGTCACTTACTACCACTGTTCCACCGAGCCAGTCAAAATATAATAAGTATCCAACGAATACAACTAAATACGTTTAAATAAATATTTGTAAGTGTAAGAGACATCTTTCAATTCTCTTTACAAGGCCACCTGACCCCAAACTAAGTAGACCTTGTACCTACTATGGGTGTCAGAGACTGATATACTATCGGAGTACTTGGCGGTCGACCACCTATAAGGTGAAAATCGCTTGGCGCTTATACGTCTGTCAGAGCAAGCCCCGCCCAAATTGTGGTTCGAGAGCCTGCAAGAATTTTTCGGTAGGTATATGAGGCAAGCTGAAAACTTGTCCTATACCTTTAATATTATAACTCAACACAAAACCGCAGACCTGGCTGAGTACCGGGGCTAAACCAAACCCCCAATTTTTCTTATTTTAAAATATATTTTATAATCCAAAAAATTTAATTTGTCAGTTCACCTGACAGGTAGAAGTTCCATCGAAATAATTTGTCTTACAACGTGAGTCTTATTTTTTAGTTATAAATAAAAAGATGAAAAATATTTTTGGGGGTTTGCTTTAGCCCCGCTACTCACCAGGCAGGTCAGCAGTGTCGTGCTGGGATATAATAGGAGAGGTACAGGATAAGTTTTCAGCTTGCCTCAAATACCTACCAAAAAATTCTTGCTAGCTCTCCTACTATTGGAACGTTTTTGCTTGGATTTTGACAGATTTTCTTTAAGTGCTCTTCTATTGGCCAGTGGGCGGGGCTAATGGCGTTTAAAGAAATCTATTTGAAAAGTGTACCTACTACCGCCAAAACTGCCGACCGTACATACTTAAATACACACCCACACACGATACAAACACAAATGTTCATCACATTGTGAATGTACGTCCTGGCTGGGAATCGAACCCAGCCAGGTCACTAAACACTGTTCCACCGAGCCAGTCAAATTTTAACTAAGTGGATATGGTAACGTGTTATATAAACATTAGTAAGTACCTATTTATTGGACTTTTATTCCTAAAAACATGCTTGTTTTCACTGAATGAACAGCATACGTAAATAAAAACTAATAGCATTGTCTATTATTAGTCTTTATGGGTCTACACGCGATATTAGGAGTAGCAAATTGACAGACAGTCGAAACGTCGGGCAGTAAGTAGCTATGTAATTTGCTACTCCTAATATCGCGTGTAGACCCATAAAGACAAATTTTAGTGTAATGGAACGCGAAAGTCTAAAATCTTACAGTATCGTCTATTATTGGCGTTTACGATTTAATTCGCGTTAAAATTGGGATCCTATCATGAAGACCATAAAATCTCAAGCCCATCAAAAACAACAACATATTGTCAGACCATGTTGTGAGTTCTGTATCCGAGAATCGGAACGTACAAAATATTCACCAAATGGCGGTAGTAATTAAACTTTCTTATGAAGACAACTTTAGTCTTGCCCGTGCCCACGAGCGCTGTAAAGAGCTCGAAACGTCGGATCTCTAAATAATATGTTGAGAATAACGATTCTTAAAAAATAAATAAATAGAAATAAAACTAATTTTAAGGATAAAACTCGCGGGAGTTTTATCCTTAAAATTAGTTTTATTTCAAATAAAAACTAAATTTGATTTTAGGATCATGCGCAAAAGAAAAAAATACTGCTAACAAGTTTCTAAGGATCCCAAGGCGAGCGAATCTGAATTGCACTTCACCGATTTATTTGTTATAATAAGACATATTCTTACCTAGCAACACATGGGTAGAACTAAAAGCAATAGTTGAAACTAAACAAAACAAAACCTGGCACCACATTTTGGGACACAAGTTGGAATCCCCACTGCAGAGCGTAGAGGAAAAATTGAATTTATATCATGTCAATATTCTTTGATATCAGATAGAGGTGTGTACACATAAGGCGTCTGACCGATTTCAGACATGGCGGCCGATCTCAATTGAGATCAGCCAAGTACACATGTCATATTATAGGGCACAAATGTGCGCGCCAACACAAGTGGTCTCTCTCTATTCCCTTTCTCTCATAATGCGGTGAGACGGCAATCCGACATGACCGATGAGAAATCGGGCGCAGGACCTCCGGCTAAACGTGTTTTCCGAGACACGGGCGTTCAATCGCCAACTTCCTAACTCTAGGCTGAGTCATTTCATTACAGAAAACTCACAAACTTAGCCCGACCCCAGACTCTACCTCTCGGCCCTTATGCAGCGCTTGCTACCAATAGACCAACGAGGCAGCTACTTACATAAATAGGAAATAAGGTGTCGATTTGCTTGCTTTTCGCTATGACGGCGTATCTCAACAAGTGCACCCTCTATATAACTTTAAATTGTCATGGTTACACACATTAGAAAACTGAATATGCACTACAACAGTGCTATGATCACGGGTCAACTGCAACAGTGCCGAAATACCGAGAGCTCATTAAAAGAAAACTACATCTTAAATCATCATCATCACCTTCGCGATGAAGGTGATGATGATGATGATTTAACATGGTCCCCACTGCTGGGGACGGGCCTACCCTAAACTAGGGCGATAAAGCCTTAGTCAACCACGCTGGCCAAGTGCGCGTTGGTCGACTACACAACCTAAGAATTTCTTTTTGGTGTGCATGTTTCCCTTCACCGTTAAAGCGTCGAATAATAATTATAATCATTCACACTTTATGCATTTTAATCATCTATTTAAATATGTCAATGTACAAACGCCTTTACAAAGTACGATGGCAACTTTGATAAAATAATGAACGAGATCATAATGAATCTGCCAATTTGTTACTTTATCAGGCATTTTTTAACTGGGTAGATACAATTTTAATTGATTATTCGTTCATTTATTTTATCTTTCTGCTTTTATTTATACTGTACCTGCTAATAGGTAATTTAAAATGCTATATTTTCAACGGCATTGAATTAGGGAAGCATGTGAACCTTGGTCCCCTTAGCTCGGCCATAAATCACATTCTTAATTATATTATTTGCGAAAGGAATTCGGTCTGTCAGTCAATCAACCCTGTCAAGTCCGAAAATCTGAACAGATTTTAATGAAATGTAGTACATAGATAGTCGGGAGACTGATATAGGCTACTTTTAAGCCGACTATATACGCTTTATGAAAGTAATAATATTTTTATTCGTGATTAACAACACGGATAGAGCCGCGGCCGGCAAGCTAGTTAGGTTGTAATGAACAGGTTAGGCCTGATACTCAGTTAACACAATATGTATTTAGAATAGAATAGAATACAAAACTTTTTCTTCCAACATCCATACAAGTTGGATCCATTACAAAATTTCAGCAGGTTCATAAAGTCTTGGTCAAAATTAGCTCTAAATTTACGTGCCCTTGTTTAAGGAAGGTCGAATACGTACATAAATACAATCACGCCTTTTTCCCAGAGGAGTAGGCAGAAATCAATTCCACCGATCCACTTTTCACCTCTGTGGGAAACGTGACGTGACGGGTTGTGGACCACGTCGCCGCCATTCTGCCTTGTGCATTGTTTTAACAAGGTCATTGCGTTCCCATGAGAAGCAAGGATATATGACTGGGGAAGGAAAAGGGGAGGAAGGGTACTATCTCCTCGGATGATTTGGACTGAGCCGATAGTAGCTCGACGAGCCGGGGTCGCTTACACGTATACTGTTCGCCAACCACCGGACAGGTAGTTGTGACTGGTATCCCCTGACACATTCAAATAGTTATCCTAATTAACTCGAAGTACACACACAATTTGAGTATATGACCTTAGGTAAACCCAAAATCTAGTTAAAGGTCATTTTAAAGGTCTGTGTATTGCGTAAAGCAGATGTGTGTGTTGATAAATTTTGAAACATTTGATATCTTAATGAGATTTTTGTTGCTAGAAACATGTGATGTGACATGTTATAGTTTTTGAATATGTTAGGTAGAGACTCAATTAAATTAAAAATATTTATCTTTAATGTATAAATCAAACAAGCTTTCACTCCTTTAATGTATAAATCAAACAAGCTTTCACTAGTTGTCAATGGATAGATATGTCGAAAAAAAAATTAAGATAATTTATGAACATTGTCCTTACGTTCGTATAGTGACTGTGTGCTTGAAATGTGTTCTCTTCTTTTCTGTTTTTCGTTGTAAAGAGAATAAATAACTCATAATAAGTTTGTAGAGGTCCATGTAACAACTTGTTACAAGTAAAATGTACAAAAAATACTAAAGAACTTATTCCCTTATTGTAGAGCTGATCCTTACTAATATTATAAACGTAAAGTTAGTATGGGAGAACTTTAACGTTTATAGATTTTTATAAAACTTGGTATGGAGGGGGGATTAGGCTTGCGGGGACAGCGGGTATACACGGTCAGGTTCTACAATCAAAATACATCTAGCATCAAATTTTACGCAGACGAAGTCGCGGGCGTCCTCTAGTATAGTATAAATTTGAGTGTGTTTATAAACTGGGAGTAACACGATAACATACAGTGCAAATACATAGCTACTTACTGCCCGCGGTTTTTATAAAATAGGTAGGAATACTGAGACGAGAAAATTGATTGACTGGCTCAGTGGAACAGTATTTAGTTTGATTCCCACTCGGGACAAATATTTGTGTGACGAACATCGTTGTTTGTTACGTGACAAGGTTTGATTATCTATTTGAGTATGTATTTAAAAATATACAAGTACATAGTACAAGCTCTGCTTAGTATGGGGTCAGATGACCGTGTGTGAAAAAAAAACATAAATGTTTTACCTTTTATTATCCTCACAGCCTATATACAATAATGTAGTTTTTGATGCTATATCAATCTTTGACGAGCCATTCTCTCAATTAGTCATCAAAACATCATAACAGTGGTTTGTCCCAAATATGGCCATGTGTGTCATTTACGGTACCTTTGGTACACAAACACTGTATAAAATGACCAGCTGTTTTTGTGCACCATATTGCTCTCAAAATGCGGCTCTGGGTAAGTTGAAATTATTTTATTGTATACTAAAGATTGTCTTTAAAACCATCAACCAATTATCCTTACTTCCTTACTAATATTATAAATCCGAAAGTAACTCTGTCTGACTGTTACGCTTTCACGCATAGAGTACTGAACCAATTGAAATTAAATGTGGTACAGATATAGTCCAGATCCTGAGAAAGGACATAGGCTACTTTTTAACCGACTGCGCTATAAAGAAGTAATGTTCTACCCGTTAAACGTCTCTACGGAAAAGAAAGGCGGAAATCCAGTTAAATATAAATTATACAAAACATTTAACTGATCCCATGGTACATAACTTAAGCACTTGTGTAAATATACTTATATATATCTTTTTTTATAAAAGGCTAACAAGATGACCTCACTCCACCTGATGGTAAGCGGTAGTGAGATCCAAATATGATATTTATATATATAAATACCAAACTCAGACACGAGGCATACCGATGATGTTCATCACACAAATATTTTTTTTACTGAGTGGGAATCAAACCCAGAACTCTAAACGACCATCAGAAAGTTTATATTTCGACAAATAGGTTCTATTATCGATAGTAATGCCTAGAAAAAAATAAAACTGCCTATACAAATTGCACACAAAATAAATTAGAGTCAATTAATACGCCCGCCTTATTATTAACTACCTATTACAGTAAATACTATACAGTATATCTTCTTATATATGTACTTACTTACAGGAAACAATAGCAATACATTAACAAGGCTCTTAATTAAAGTCACGCAATACATATATATCATGATAGATCCATAAATCTGCATAATATTCTTTGTTAAAACATATTATTTTCTATAAGCAAGGTCTTAGTTGTGAATTATTGGTTATTATATGAGAAATCAATCATGAAAGATACTTGATAATTAGTAGTTATTTGAGTATTGTTTGAAAGTCGTGAGTATGAGCATTATTGTTTACCAAACAATCGCTTGTTAATAATATCTTATCTGGTGATCTGGGAAACATATGCAATACCTTTTTACATGGCATTAGGCTTAGTGAGACTAAAGGTGAGAGTCATCCGCTCCCCCGCAAGTCTGGTGATGATGACGAGGCTACTCCAAGCCATCATCGTAAGTGAAGAAAAAAAAATGGCATTAGGTTGCAAACTCTTCTCCTGACCTCGGAGGCGCATTTTCTTACGTATTTTTTTTAGGCATAACATTGGAAGTCCGATTATTCTTGGTAGAAACAGTATGAATAAATAAATTATGATCATTAAGTGTTATGAGCTCCGTTGTTAGTAATAAAAAGTATGAATAAAATAAGTATGAAAAATAAAATTATGAAGAGTGATTATTACGAACACAAATCGCTATATTTCTAAAGAAAAAAATGTTTTTACTACAAAGTGCAGGTGTAAAAATTGTAAACAAAAAAAAAACCGCCTTCAAAAACCCGACTCACTAAAAATTACAAAATAATATAATACGAACATTAATCTGGGTATGAATTTGATATGTTGTTGAAGGCGGTGCCGTTTATAGGTATTTCATGCAGTTTCCCTCAAAAATTTAATTGGCACCGCCTTCAACAACATATCAAATTCATTCCCAGATTAATGTTCGTATTATATTATTTTGTAATTTTTAGTGAGTCGGGTTTTTGAAGGCGGTTTTTTTTTTGTTTACAATTTTTTTTCATCCTTTTTAGTGTTACATTTTTTTACACCGTATTAGTTCAGCTCACCTATATTTCTACTGATTTTATAACTAGTAGTATCAATATGCACACAGATTTGAAAGAATTATCCCTTTACTCCCAACTATTAAGGAGTTGACCTTCCATCATCAGCTCAGCATCATAACATTATGATTGCCAGAAGTAAATGCCAATATAACTTCAGAAAATATGTAAAACGCGGTACATGTGCCTATAAAATTTGAGGGTTGCCCTCGATTTCTCCTGGATCCCATCATCAGATCCTAGACTGGTCAACCTAATAGTTTAGCTCACCTGTAATGCTACTGATATTATAACTAGTAGTCTTAATATGTATACAGTATTGAAATAATTATTCTTTTACTCATAACTATTAAGGAGTTGACCTTCCATCATCAGCTCAGCATCATAAGATTATGATAGCCAGAAGCAAATGCCAATATGACTTCAGATTATATGCAAAACGCGGTACATGTCCCTATAAAATTTGAAGGTTGCCCTCGATTTCTCCTGGATCCCATCATCAGATCCGAGACTGGTGAAAATGGGACCACCTCGGAAGTAAACTCTATCCAACCAAAAAAAAATTTTTGAAATCCGTCTATAATTGACGAAAATATCGGTGAACATACATAAAAAAAAAAAAAAAAAAATATTATACATACAGACGAATTGAGAACCTCCTCCTTTTTTTGAAGTCGGTTAAAAAGGTGACTCGATTCTTAAATACTTATTTGACTAACATCTGAGTCTTCGTTACCCTCCCGTTCACTGATACCTACATAAACCATTTTAAGTCTCGATGATTTCTTTATAATCTTCCAATAAAAAATAAAATTTATTAATTTACATCAACATATAATCTTCCAGATTCTCGTCATCATCACCATCATCGGCGTATCTTCGCCGGCACCGAATCCCACACTCTTCGACTCTTACGAACCACTTCTTAACAAACCATGGCTCACTCCCCAAAGCCATGGGACCCCAGACTACCCCAGGAAGGGAGAATACCTTTGTTCTGGAAAGATTTGCAAGAACAAATCCAATACTCACTATGTGGACGGCCAACAACAAGTGGGTTTGAAATTGGATACATTTGAGACTGATTTTAGGAATAAATAATAATGAGAGTTTAGCGTTTTTTATTTCATCTCAACATTTGATTGACACAGGAGGAATCACTGCACTTTTTGAGTTCGGAATAAAAACACTTTGTCTTCAAGCATAGAAAAGGTCATCGCCAGCCCATATACGCCCCCTCTGCTGGGGCACGGGCCTAACCTAAGGCAGGCTATAACTAGGGCGATCAGTTCTCGGTCAACCACGCAGGCCAAGTGCGGTTTGGTTGACTACACAACCTAAGAATTTCTTCGTAGGTGTGCAGGCTTCCTCACGATGTTTTCCTTCATACATAAAGCGTCGAATAATCGTACATATGAATATCAAATTTAAGAACACAGTGGTACGTGGCGGGGTTTTGAATTAGCAAGCAACGACCCTGGCCATTCGGCCAACGACGTTTTTTTAGGAAAGGTGGCAGGTAAAATAACAAAAACCAAAAAAAATTTTTTTATTATTTCTTTTATTTACGACGAAGCAGGTGCAGTGTCTGGCGCTATCGTAGGTTGAGGAGTTGGAGAAGGAGCAGCCACCGGGTTCGAACTTGTGTCCCGCTGCTCATTAGGTCCGCAGACCGGCCATATTCCATTATTCCCTGGGCAGAGGAAAGGCTGTCTCAACATGTCGAACATGTGAAGGAATACCGGTGATGCAGTCGTGTAGGCCAGGAGTATGGGGATGATCAGGAAAATTGATATCTTCATTGTATGCTGCAGAAATATGTCTAAAAATAAGAATATTGTTTTTATAAGAAAAAAAATCGCACTCTTAGATTGACTTGAAGACTTTCGGGTTCAATTATATAAATTTTATAATATTCATCATCATCAGCGCTTATACGTCCCCACTTCTGACGCACGGACCTAATCTAAATTAGGGTGACTACACGGTTAGTAGTGTGTCAATGTTTTCCTTAACAATAATAAAAAATCCATGAAAAAAAAAACTTTTGGTAAATAAAAAATACAGAACTTTCAAACATTATTTGAACATATAAACTTATCCAAGACCTGTTCGTTCGGCTTATATTACGAACATCAGTATGTAATAATATTTATCATTTAAACTAGATTAATACCTTTTTTAGTCAAAATAAATCCACTTCTATTCACACTGTAACAACGTAACAGTTAATATTAACAGTTTAAAAGCCTACACATAAATATTAACTGATATCCAAATACATTTAACACTATTTATACTACAGGTTTCGAACCGAGTCTAATTTACTGAAATAACTACATGTATTTATTCCATTCAAATCTTAATAATAAGTTTGTGTTTACGACAAAATGAATATTATATTGCCGCGTTCCGATTTATGCATTAAATTTTACATTTAACGTAGAAATTACCTTTATAATAAGCTTCATAATGGAAATAAATTGGACTAGACAGGTAATATGCGGGAAAAATTCAACGGTTTCAATAAGCTGTTGGTTGGTGTAATGGTTCGCACGTCTGAGCGCGATTCCTGGAAGGGAACGGGTGTTCAAATTCCTGACCAACAGTGGAGCAATTGACTTTTTTTCCGTTTTTCAAAATATTAGATACATACATACATAAAATCACGCCTTTTTCCCAGAGGGGTAGGCAGAGATCACTTCCAGCGATCCACTTTTCACTTCTGTGGGAAACGTGACGTGACGGGTTGTGGACCACGTTGCCGCCATTCTGCCTTGTGCATTGTTTTAACAAGGTCATTGCGTTCCCACGAGTAGCAAGGATATGACGGGGGAAGGGAAAGGGGAGGAAGGATACTATCGCCTCGGATGATTTGGACTGAGTCGATAGTAGCTCGAGGTGCCGGGGTCGCTTACCCGTATACCGTTCACCAACCACCGGACAGATAGTTGTTACTGGTATCCCCTGACTGGAAAAAAATATATAAAATTTCAAAATATTATAAAATTAAATGTAATTGACTATATCTGTACGGCATTTTCATCGGCAGTTTTCTATATACCTGTTTAAGAATTATTGTGTTGGTTTAATGCCTAACCTAGGTATTACAACAATGTAATAAAGACATGAGAGCTTAAAATGTCCTCACTTCACACAGCCATTAACAGCTAAGTGCTAAGATGATCTCTAATTCAACCGCACTTAAGTCGTTCTCTTTATTTTGCAATGTGGTTGGGTTAAATTGTATTATTATGTTAAAATAGATTTCGTAGTAAAATGGACTGACAATCTTCATGAGCAGAACTAACAAATTAATTAGTAAGTTTTTGTAACTTTTTAAATAAATATATATGTTTTAAATAAACATAAATGTAATGTACGACGCAAAAATTACCAACTGATATAACAAATTGTCAGATAACGCTTAACTTTTAACAGGCATTTACGATGACCTTACACCACGGAATGGTAAGCGAATGTGAGGTCTAGATAATATGAGGTCGACAGGCATAACGAGGGCTATTGTTTTTGAGTGAGCTCAAGGCGGCGCCACTGTTGAATGAGGTCATAAAAATCGGCTGTAAAACCTTTTTTCTGGGAGCCAAAACGGAAACATACATAATATAAATCATATTTTATAATTTAAAAAGTAAACCTATTAGCTCAGAACCAAAACCAAAAAAAGGCAAAATGGTAAAATGGGCGGACTTTTTCTCGGCATGTAATAATTGTCATACCGACTCTACTATATTGATATATATGTCAAATACTAATCTTGAAAGGAATAAGCCCTTAAAACCGACCCGCTAACAGTGCAGTAGTATTTTGCCATTTGGAGGACCTCACTCGACACAAAGCGGCCAATTTACATGCTATTTGGACGCCCTCACTCTGAAGGTTTTTTTTTTATTTTTTATTTTTTTATAAATAGGCTAACAAGATGACCTCATTCCACCTGATGGTAAGCGGTAGTGAGATCCAAATATGAGGTCGACAGGCACAATAGACCATATTGAGCCTGTCGCACTCACCCTGAAAGCCGTGAAAAAGGAGACCACTGCTGCGGCAACAACGAGACAAGGCGTGGAGTCTCGCATTGGTATTGAGCTGTGCGGGTCCGAGTTGGCCAGTCCGCCGGACGGAAGGGCCCCCGTTTCTACGGGTCTCCCTGGCCGGCGGGCTGACCCGCTCCGCCCGCACAATACCGCCGCTAAGACTCCACTGGTCCGGCGCTTGCCGCAACAATGCAAAATGGTTTGCAAAAATGCCGAATGTATATAACTAACTAACTAATATATTAGCCGCACTTCCTTTTCAAATTATATCGTTTGGTATCTCTCAATGAATATCAGGGTATATGTATGAAACCTGAAAAGATTAAACCGTAACATAACAATGTTTGTAGTTACACAGTTGCCCTCAGTTAGCTTTATAACGCTTGATCTAGTAATCAAAGTCAAATGTCAAGGCTGTAAGCTAATGCAGAAACCACTAAAGACATGGACAGACAGGATACCATTACATACTATAGGGCAGCCTCAATAATGTTTATCAGGAAGTAAGCGTGGAGTTTTTTATTTTTTTAATAAGGGATCACGACATCGGGAATTTTAGTCATATGTTACAGAAAATGTACGGATGGATGGAACATTGGGTGCCTTCGACGGCACTCGATCGCTGCCCTGATAAACCCTAACGCGGGAATTTTTTTTTATATAAATTCAATTAAGCAGTACAATGTGAAGTTGTGCAATATTTATTTATTTTATTTATTACTAATTTTCAGTACCTACTTTGTTACTAACCACAGACTGATTTGTCTGAATAAATGAAAAATGAATTTGAATAAAATATTTTTAAAGTGCGATCCTAAAGGGAACGTTTGAGCAAAACTAGAATTTTTTTGTAAAACTAAAGTTTCAAGTAGGTATGGCATAAAAAAGCAAGTTTCATTTATTATTATAAAATATTTACTACATAACTGAGAAAAAATATAAACAAACCACTATCTATTAACCACTAAATCACTGGTTCAAGTACTATCTATGCTTTAGTTACGCTTATGCCTTAGTTAATTTAAACCTACAACAGTTTAAAGATCATTTATGTCAATTAATCATAAAACATCGGAAGACTAATTACAATTTACTTTTAAAGAATCGTCGTCCAACCCTGACTGTACTGCAACAAAATGAATGATGCACGTGAAAGACAACCGCCTCAGACATGAAGATTATAAAGCTAGTTACAAACGCGCCTCCGACGCGGTGTCACTACGCCAAACGGACCTCTGTCAGAGCCTTACAAACGTGTATTCTTCGATGTGAATTATAAAATAGAAAAAAACAAAAGCGCGCCAACAAACATTTTTAAATTTTTATTCGGTACAGATTTAGAAGTTATCCTGTGGAAGCCAATGCTGTGAATATTTTTACTTAATTATGTTTGAGAATAATAGATTGCGTTAATTAATAGAATATATAATTAACAATGCCCACTTATTTGTTGATATTTTGAATGTTGGTATTCCAAAGTGGGAAATTCTAAACTGAATCCAAACCACAAAATAAATTAAAAAGTTAAAAAGTACGTGTAGTTTCGCGCCAATTTAGACGTTTCGACGGAAACTTTTTCGTAATTCATATTTAGTGCCAGCAAAATAAGTACAATTTACATACAATTATTTTCAAAAGCTATGGACAGTCAGTTTGAATAATGAAAATGAAATTAAAATTTATTTTCATTTTAATTTGTGTCTTAATGCCACGTCTGAAAGGAAATGTGGACCCCAGGAAGGACCAAGGATATCCCAGCGGACTCATGTCAGTATGTACGTGCGTTTTTTTTTCTTTAAGCCGTTTTTTTTATAGCAAAGAGGTCATAGCCATATAGCCTACTTATTTGAGTGAAGTAAATAATAACTACTGATAACTTAACAGTTTTGGTTATCGCTAAAATCCTCAAGTTTTCCTAACACTTGCCATCCTGTGTCCTGTGTAGATAAAATACAGTTACACAAGTTACAATTTTAAACTAATTGTTTACCTATACAACGTTACAAAAATATTTGAAACATTGTCTATTTATTATTATAGTGTTACGTCTATTATTTGCGCGAACACTACACATCACTATATAGTATAAAGCAAAGTCACTTCCTTCGTCTGTCTGTATGTATGTATAAACATTAAATTTCTTTAAATTTTTGCCCATGCAACAATGGCGTCTATGTTAACTACCAATCCTGGATTAAGTTCAGATTCCCATAAAGACTAACCTTCACCTGTTAAACCGCTAACAATACAACTATTGTATGAGTGTCCTTCACACCTTACAGCTAAACTGGCCAAACCCGCCATATTTGTCTCAGGCTGAATGATTATAATTAACAATGGTACGTATGTACCTACTTATCTATAAGGTGTCCGACCGATTTCAGCCATGGCGGCCGATCTCAATTGAGATCAGCCAAGTGCGCAGGACATATTATAGTGCACAAGTGTACGCGCAAACACAAGTGCACTCTCTATTCCCTTACTCTCATAATTCGGTGAGACGGCAATCCAACATGACCGATGAGAGATCGGGCGCAGGACCACCGGCTTAACGTGCTTTCCGAGGCACGGGCGTTCAACCGTCAACTTTCTAACTCCGGGCTGAATAATTTCATTACAGAAAAACTCACACAAATTTTGCCCGACCCCCGACTCGAACCGGGGACTTTGTCCGTGTGGGGAAGTTGACAGTATTTTATTTGCAATTGATTTCATGGTAAGAATAGTATAGAAGCAACGGTTAGCGACTTCTTATAAAAAAATAGTATGAAGTTGGAGCGATCTTGAACTTGTCCAAATATGAAAAACGAGCTCAACACTGTTTCACAAAATAACATTATTATTGTAGTCACTATCATTCTAGACCACATCGGATTGCAACATTGAATCTTATCTACCTAATTTATACAAACACATGCATACAATCGCGCCTTTTTCCCATAGGGGTAGGCAGAGATCACTTCCTGCCATGCGCTGCGTTCCTAGCACACCACTCTTGCTTCTTCCACATCCATCAATCTCCTCATGAATGCTCGTCTTTACAAACTAACTCTAATTAATCAATCAATAAAGTACCTGAGTACATTGTACTATGTCCTTCTTGAAACTAAATTAGACCTATTTATTGGCTCAGGAAATAAACAATCATAATGCACCTAAGGTGAACGGATAGTAAAATCTAATTGCATAATTAAGAGTGATATAACGTGTATTTATTTACATACATCGTTATGTACTATTTTATATGATTTAATATCAAACACAGTGTTTCTGTCAGTTATATCAGTTATAAGATTTATTAAATACTAACACTATGGATTCTGGTCCGAAATAAACGATTTTTAATTTATTTATTATATCAATGTGAAAATATCCATTACCGTATTCTAATCCCAAACTGTCATTTTTACACACATCAGAACAATTCATATTACGAGCTATTTACGTGTAGGTAATACTTGGCCAGTAAGTGGCCGGGAATATAATTTACATGAAAAATATTTTATCATCAGCCCATATACGTCCCCACTGCGGGGACAAGGGCCGGGCCTACCCTAAACTAGGACGATAAGGCGATAGTTAAAAATATTTAGGTCTTAATTAAAATTGATCAAAAACCCACCATACCAATATTATAATTGTTTTAATAACGTATTGAGACCTTTTATTTCCGTTTTAATTGAAACATGGAAGTGTAAACGTTTAGATCACTCTCTATGGCTACGTAAGCCAATAGAACCGAGCATAATTCTGTCTGATTTAATAGAGGATCAGATGTGAATGGCTATTTCAACACGTACTTTTAGTTAGGTAAAGTAATTTGATTGCAATATTTTATACGCAATATACCTACCTACCTGTAATGGGTACCTATTCTTAGGTGTCCTGCATGCCTAACTTCGAATATAGCTAGCTCCAATATAATATTATAACCTATTGATTGTTACGGTCTAATTCTTTTATGCAATAATTGCACTCTCTCAGAGTACAACGGGCCCAGGGCAGGTTAAAATAAGGTATTCTATTATTTTGCTTTTAACTAAGAAGAATGAATAAATCTTATATCTTTTTTATCTATACTAATAATAATAAATCTGTAAGGGTCGGTCATGGAGTAAGTTAGTTTGTTTTCAGAGATATTGTGTTTATAGGCTCAATATATGATACTGATACTAATTTCACGATTTATAGAATTTTTTTTCAGTATGTATGTATTAGTACAGGATCCGTGGTGTATTTTTTCACTTGATTACTATCAAGCTAATTTTCCGTGAGTAGCTTCATTTTGATAAGACGCCCAAAAAATTCCTGTGCGAAAATTTTTGATTGTGGTAGCTAACAGAGGTAGCAATGATTAAATATTTAGGACCGTAGGACCGGGACAAAGTACCACGGAATTTGTAGGACAATATGACCGTTACATTATATAAATATTAACTAAGTAAAATAATAAAAATCAGCTGGTTAGTAATCATTTTTGGTGATCTCGTTATCGATACAAGTTGGAGGGGGAGGAGATCACCAAAAATGATTACTAACCAGCTGATTTTTATTATTTTACTTAGTTAATATTTATATAATGTAACGGTCATATTGTCCTACAAATTCCGTGGTACTTTGTCCCGGTCCTACGGTCCTAAATATTTAATCATTGATACCTCTGTTAGCTACCACAATCAAAAATTTTCGCACAGGAATTTTTTGGGCGTCTTATCAAAATGAAGCTACTCACGGAAAATTAGCTTGATAGTAATCAAGTGAAAAAATACACCACGGATCCTGTACTATATGTTCCTCCATAACTCTTAAACCAATTATCCGAATTTGATGAAATTTGGTATAAAAACACATAGACATCTGGGACACAGGATAGACTATTTAAATTGCACCTAATGCTTCGTAAAAATCGAAATGTACGCGAACGGCGTCGCGGGCACAGCTAGTTACGAATATATTATGTAGTTCTCCTTAGAAAAAACTAACTACTTACAATACTTAATTTGAAAGATTAACTATCTATGTAACTAACCGTTTTGGTCTATTGATAGCAGGCGCTGCGTAAGGATCGAGAGGTCCCCGGTTTGAGTCCGAAGTCAGGCAAAATTTGTGTGAATTTTACAGTAAGGGAATAAAGAGTGCACTTGTTTTTGCGCGCACACTTGCGCACTATCATATGTCCTGTGCAGTTAGCTGATCTCCATTGAGATCGGCCGCCTTGGCTGAAAATCGGTCGGACACCGTATATATTAATTATATTGAACTTTCCTCCCGCGACTTCGTCGGCGTAGAGATGATTAACGGGTAAAACATTACTTCTTTATAGCGCAGTCGGTTAAAAAGTAGCCTATGTCCTTTCTCAGGTTTCGGTTCAGTACTTTAGTCGTAACAGACAGACAGAGTTACTTTCACATTTATAATATTAGTAAGGATGATGAAAATACATCGTCCTAGTTTAGAGTAGCAGTGGGGACGTAAATGGGCTGATGATGATGATGAAAATGATGCGGTATACTTACTAACACAATATTACAAGCTATAGTGAAAAGGAACTGTCCCCTACTATTTGTCTAAAAGCCTATATTTACATAGTACTGTGGTTAAGTTTTCGTAACTCGCCTTGAACGGTCGTTAAACTTGTAAACTTGTTTTGTTTTGAAGGCGAAGAAGTAATGACTCACTATCAGAAAGGGACATCAACCTACTTAGAAGTGATGGGATGCTTGTGCTAAGTTTCAATCTCCTTAAGTCTTTGTTATGTTTTTCTTAAGACCAATAAAAAAAAATGTCTTTATAATCTAAAGACTTACGGTACATGACTTTAATCAGGGATATCTGTGCCCGTTCTTAGAATATAAGGTAAGTTTTAGCTGCACTCCCCCATATCGATGTTCAGGATGACCTAACTCCACCTGATGGTAAGGTCCACAAATGAGGTCGACAGGTACAATAGACCCTACTGACCTTATTTGGCCTACTCAGTTGCCGTTTTACGCTACACCTAAAGAGCCCAAAAAAAGGATTGTATAGTAGTCTCGTCGGACCAGTACAATACAAGTGTTCTTTACTCAATTCTAGTCTCTATTTGGGACTGAACTCACTACTTTTGGAGCTAGAGACTGGACCAATTCCGAAAATCGTAGTAGCTAAAAGAAAAATTTGTCTGAACTGAGATTCGAACGAAGCCAGAGCATAGATCTTAACTGTTGTATATAGAGCCCGACAAGATAAAACTCACGCCACGGGGCTTAGACAAAGTAACAATATCGAAACGATAACGAAGTTCGAAAAGAATAAAATGTATAGGATTGACATTAGACGCGATAAATCAATGGTCAATCCCATACATTTTGTTGTTTTCCAACTTCGCTATCGTTTCGATATTATTACTTTGTCTACGGGGCCAGTTGTCTTGGTGGGCATAAAAGTCCCCTAAAAACACCAGCTCGCTATTGGGGAACCGCGCCTGAGCGATGTCTGCCGCCTGACTCAGATGGTCAAAGAGTCGAGTAGTCTCAGTGGGGTTATTCCCATTTATCCCCTCTAAACTTTGCCCCCTTTAAGATCACTGAGAGATTTTCTTAAAACTGTCACTTGGTACTTCAAGTTGAAGAGTAGTCTCAAGTAGAGGAATATAGGAAAGTTAAAAATTAACAAATATTGGGCACATTGACTGTTTTTAGACAAGTCGTAGTGGACCTCAAAGGTGGCTAGGTTTAGAGGGGATATTTGAGAATAACCCTCTCAGTGTCACCTTTATAGGATCGGTGTATGCAACAACTCTTTACCAGCCACAGTATACTATTCATACAATACTTGGTAATCAACGCAAAGTGGCTTACATATACTATCGTTTTCAAAACAAACATTTCAATTTTCCATTATTAACCTTTTTCGCACCAGTGACCAGCTGTTCCATTGCGCCAATAGCGACACGATTGTCACATACTGAGGGCCTACCATGAGTTGGCTATCGAAAACTTACTTACGTTAAAAACCTATCGAGTTTTTTTTTTCATACGGCCGATTTTAGTTCTTTGCGTAACCACCAGCGGCGCTGTACAAGTTTTTCATAGACATTTTACGTAGGAGATATCGAATGCGTAACTTTTAAACTCATGGTAGCCCCACTGAACCCGCATAATACTCATTAGCTTGTGACAAGTGATTTGTCATATTGATGAATCGTATCGGCCTGAATACAGTACATAGTACATAGCATGAGTTATATTTTTGGACTTTGTGGTATGGAGTACTGGCAATGTTATCTGATTCAAGCACTCGTTATTTTAACAGAGTGTCCTATATCAAGACTCTTATTTGTATATATCTAACTAGTGACCCGTTGTCGTTTAGCTTTCGGTATATTATACACTAAATCTTCCTCTATCTATAAAAAAACAGTATCAGAATCCATCCGTGTGTACTTTTAAAGATTTATGTATGCATACATAGGGACAGACAGACGCAGGAAGTGACTTTACTTGGTACGATGTAGTGATAACCTGTAGTCACTATTATCGCAATACCTTCGTCGGTTTATTAATGGCCGCGTAAGGCCCAAGACGTCCCCGGTTCGAGTCCAGCGTCGATCCAATTTGTGAGAGTTTTTCTGTTATAAAATACTCCAGGATGAGTAATTAAACAGAAGTTTGCATCCACACGGAAGGCACCATGATTCTGCGCGTTATCTCTCTTCAGTCATGTTGCCTTCTCACCGATCTATGAGCGTAAGAAAGCGCTTGTTTGTACTGTGCCACTATATCCTACCCTGTAGCGCTACCATGAGTTTATATGTTACGGACTCGATATCGCCTACGTAAATATGTCTATGAAAAACTGGTAACTCTGGTGGTTAGACTAAGAACTAAAATTGGTCGTATGAAAAAAACAACTCGATAGGTTTTTAACGTACGTAAGTTTTCGATAGCCAATTCATGGTACCGCTACTGTTGTTTGATCTCCATTATGATCGGCCGCTATAGCCGAAATCGGTCGAACACATTATTCCCGAGCCTGATCTCTCATAGACAGTCGGATTGCCGTAGCATCGAACTTGTGGAGTGTACCTATCTCTACGCACACTCTTTTGCACTATTATTAGTCCTTCGTAGTTAGGTACTCTATTATGGTCGATGGCCATAACCCAAAATGGTTCGGACTGCATTAGAATATACCCTTTCTTCCACCAGGTCCAGGGTCAACGAAGCCAGCCATCATCCCCAGGAGTCAGCTGAATAACCTCAAGTTCGTAGTGCAGGGCAAAGGGCAGACCAGGCAGAAGTATTCCTACTGGACGGCCAAGCGCATCGCAACTGATCCTAGGATTGACTTCAAGAGGTGAGCTTATTTACCAATAGGCAACCATAATGTACGCAGTTCGTGTAAGTACAAAGCGCCTAGGTCGTATACTGTTTAAATTCATAATTAATTTGCTTTTTTAAGAACTATAAACAGAGATCCGAAGTATATAAAAAAACTGGAATAATATTAATTCTGATTTCTGGCTGTTGATCGTGACTCACTCAAGTCCCCGCACGCGCATATGAATGTGTCTTTTCCTAAAAATAAATAAATAATTACTTTATTTTTTAACATGCCCAATAAACACAAAAATGCCTTTAAGTATTTCGAATATGAATACTAAATAGTATTGACTTAGATACCGGACACAAAATATTTAATAAAATATAATACTTTGTATATCGAAATAAATAAAAATAAAAATATAATTTAATA
This sequence comes from Maruca vitrata, assembly GCA_039566165.1. Lineage (NCBI taxonomy): Eukaryota > Metazoa > Arthropoda > Insecta > Lepidoptera > Crambidae > Maruca > Maruca vitrata. The sequence continues at coordinate 1,831,236 of CM076938.1, read as the reverse complement.
AAAACCGAACTTAAAACTTTACCACAAAAAAGTAGTAGTATTTAATCGATTGCTTGGCAACTGAAGCTACATGCATGCCCTAATTCAAAAATCTCCATTCCTCGTTCCAGGAAGACGTTGCTGATCGCCCTGGGCTACCTGGACAGCACCAACTTCCCCATCTCGGCGATGATGGCGAATGAGTACGAGGCGAGGGGTTACAACATCATCATCATTGACAACCAGAGATTTGCCACTGTGCATTACTATTTGTAAGTTTTTTTTTTTAATTACTAGTGGTCCCGGCGAATTTCATACCGCCAATATTATAAACCTTCCCTGGACTATCACGAACATTTTAAAACCAAAATTACCTAAATCGGTCCGGGCGTTATCGAGTTTTAGTCAGACTAACGAACAGCAATTCATTTTTATTTATAAGAAGATTAACTTATCAATTCGTCTGAGTGTTACTATTTTTTATTTATTATTAGTACACGAACACAATACTCGTACACTCTTTGAAGGATCGGAACCATTAAAAGTATTAAATTCTTACATTTTTAAAATTTTATATCTGTCTTAAAGTGATGATAATAATATGAGGCGTCCGACCGGTTTCTGCCACGGCGACCGATCTCAATTGAGATCAGCCAAGTGCGCAGGACATTTATAGTGCACAAGTGTGCGCGCAAACAAAAGTGCACTCTCTGTTCCCTAACACTCATAGTTCGGCGAGACGGCAATTCGACATGACCGATGAGACCACCGACCTAACGTGCTTACAAAGGTACGTTCCTAACTCTGGGCTGAGTAATTTCTTTACAGAAAATCTCACAAATTTTGCCCGACCCCGGACTACCAAGGACCTCTCGGTCCTTACGCAGCGCTTGCTACCAATAGACCAACGAGGCAGTTAAAGTGATGAACTTAGATCCTAAATGTAACATGTCGGACAATTACAATGGATTGCCATCTGACCTCTCAACGCAACAGATGAACCGGCCCAGATTATGTCTTTATACGGATTCGTTGATTACTCAAAGCTACGTTTTCCCAGAGAACATTGCCTAATACAGCTGGTTGTCATTATCTTAACTCCAAAAAATGATGTTTTCAATTAGGGACATCTTATAATGCTAGGAATTGCGCAACTTTGTTATTTATCTAATTGTAAAGACGTAGGTATGTTACCGTCTAGTTTTATACTAGACAAGGAAAACTTTGTAAAAGTCAAATCTGGTAAGAGCGCAAAATTATTGAAATGAAATATTCAACGAATGAATTATTACAAATAAAAAATACTTCGACTAATAAGAAAGATTGACGTATGCAGAGCAAACCTCCTACTTCGTCATTGATTTTGGACATAGCCTGTTACCCTTTTTTCCTGAACTGTAACCAAATAAAAATTTAGCGATTTTCACCAGAGGGCCTACCATGAGTTGGTAGGCCCTCTGGTGAAAACTTACGTACGTATAGAGTAATTTTTTTCATACGGCCGATTTTAGTTCTTCGCGTAACCACCAGCGGCGCTGTACAAGTTTTTCATAGACATATTTACGTAGACGATATCGAGTGCGTAAGTTTTAAACTCATGGTATGGTCGTGGTCCATCTGATAGGTTGCCGTCCCCACACGGCGTTTTTCAGTAGGTACGTGGCCTCCACTCTAGGATCTTTAGGCCCCAAGTTTTGGAAGAGGCCTATGCTCAGCAGTGGGCAGCAATAGGCTGAGATGATGATTTATTTATTTATTTATTTATTTGTTTATTCAAAATCCACAGCTCTTAAATAAAAATTACAGATAATCTTCTAAATCACAAAGCAAATAACGGATTTTATATACATAGTCTTAAGTTATATTACGCTATTACAATCAGAGAAGGTGAAAAGTGCAGAATATAATACTATTATATTATATGATGAAAAGTTTGCCGGATATTACAAGATGATGATGATAATTTCGTTTTATTTACTATCCAGGGGACAGGGGACAGGTCAATACCGAAGAAGTACCCAAAAAATAACGGATGTTATTTTTTATTTTTTAATCTTACAATTTCAGAGCCAGCCGGCTAATGCGTCCTGTTGGGAAACACGTGGCGGAAGTCCTGACCCAGCTCACGTCGTCGGGCCTGGACCCTGGCAAGCTGGAGCTGATGGGCTTCAGCCTGGGCGGGCAGACGGTCAGCTACATAGCCAGGAGCTACCAGCAGATGACGGGCAGGAATGTGTCCAAGATCACCGCTTTGGAGCCTTCGGGGCCTTGTTTTAGAACCTTGGGTGGGTTATTAAGTTTTTTGGTTTCTCTGACTGACGTATTTTGCCTGGTCCTTACAAGTTTCCTTTTTTATAAGCCCGTATTTTTATCTTGGCAGCACTAGTGCAATGCTTTAAGGATCCGCCACACCAGTCCACCTATCTCACGTAAATATAGATTAACAAAGGACCGATTTTTCCGAATTGTAATAGATTTCTTAAATAATAGGTCCTTTGTTGACCAAAGTGCCTTTCTACTCTCAGCAGCAGTTTCAGTATTTTTATTATAACCCTGGTAGCGTTGACATCTTTACATCAACGCACTGCTAGCCTCTAAGGTTTTATATTTATACGGCGCTAGAGCTCAAAGGGTGAGAGTCATCCACTCCCCCGCAAGTTCGGTGATGATGACGAGGCTACTCCAAGCCATTAGCATATGTCAGTTAGGAAAAAACTAAGACCTTATATTTATATGGCGTCAGTACTCAGGGCTCCTTGCAGGTCTCGTTCAGGAAGCTAGTAGAAATTGTGTCTAAAAACACATCTATCTTATACTTTCAGGCCCAGAAGACAGACTAGACGCAAGCAACGCGGACTTCGTGGAAGTGATCCACACCAACATCGACGGGTACGGCATGGCGGCGCGCATGGGCCACGTTGACGTGTTCGTGAACGGGGGCGAGTACCAGCCGTCCGACCTGCTGGTCTACCCGTGCGTCGCCACCTGCAGTCACTTCAGGGTGCTGCCGCTGTGGATAGCTGCCTTGAAGAACCCGAAGAAGTTCATAGCCTTCAAGGTAATAAATGGATCCCTTTGAGAACCTTAACTTCATAGCTAGGGCAACCTAGTCACTTTAAAGTGCTGCCAATGTGGATAGCTGCGTTCGAGAACCCTTAAAAGTTCATAATTTCAAGGTAATGCTAAAATAGATTTATTGAAGAACCCCTAAATAACAAGTATTTGACACCATTAAACACCAAAACCAACGGAGAAGAATTCAGCTGACTTCATGACCAAAATAAAAGCGTCGATGGCCGAGTGGTTAAGGTCGTTGCTTGCCATGCGAGAGGTCGCCGGTTCAAACCCCGCCAGGTACCAATGTGTTTTTCAAATTTGAAATTCATATGTACCATCATTCGACGCTTTAACGGTGAAGGAAAACATCGTGAGGAAACCTGCACTCCTAAGAAGAAATTCTTAGGTTGTGTAGTCGACCAACCCGCACTTGGCCAGCGTGGTCGACTAAGGCCTTATCGCCCTAGTTTAGGGTAGGCTCGTGCCCCAGCAGTGGGGACGTATATGGGCTGATGATGATGACCAAAATCTCAACCGACTCATCGATGCAAAATCCATCAAGCGAAGTTGTAAAACATCTACAGAGATTCCCGGAAAGCGCCATCTGTTGGTTGCTGCTAGTCATCTGCTATCGCCACTAGCACGCCATGCTTCTCCTCCCTTTAAGAGTGACAGTCATCTGCTCCTAGCAGTGTCACAAGTAACTCCGTAGCAGTGACCCACACCAACATCGACGGGTACGGCATGGCGGCGCGCATGGGTCACGTTGACGTGTTCGTGAACGGGGGCGAGTACCAGCCGTCCGACCTGCTGGTCTACCCGTGCGTCGCCACCTGCAGCCACTTCAGGGTGCTGCCGCTGTGGATAGCTGCCTTGAAGAACCCGAAGAAGTTCATAGCCTTCAAGGTAATAAATGGATTCCTTTGAGAACCTTACCTAACTTCATAGCTAGGGCAACCTAGTCACTTTAAAGTGCTGCCAATGTGGATAGCTGCGTTCGAGAACCCTTAAAAGTTCATAATTTCAAGGTAATATGAAGATAGATTTATTGAAGAACCCCTAAATAACAAGTATTTGACACCATTAAACACCAAAACCAACGGAGAAGAATTCAGCTGACTTCATGACCAAAATCTCAACCAACTCATCGATGCAAAATCCATCAAGCGAAGTTGTTAAACATCTACAGAGATTCCCGGATAGCGCCATCTGTTGGTTGCTGCTAGTCATCTGCTATCGCCACTAGCACGCCATGCTTCTCCTCCCTTTAAGAACGACAGTCATCTGCTCCTAGCAGTGTCACAAGTTACTCGATAGAAGTCATCCACACCAACATCGACGGTTACGGCATGGCGGCGCGCATGGGCCACGTTGACGTGTTCGTGAACGGGGGCGAGTACCAGCCGTCCGACCTGCTGGTCTACCCGTGCGTCGCCACCTGCAGCCACTTCAGGGTGCTGCCGCTGTGGATAGCTGCCTTGAAGAACCCGAAGAAGTTCATAGCCTTCAAGGTAATAAATGGATTCCTTTGAGAACCTTACCTAACTTCATAGCTAGGGCAACCTAGTCACTTTAAAGTGCTGCCAATGTGGATAGCTGTGTTCGAGAACCCTTAAAAGTTCATAATTTCAAGGTAATGCGAATATAGATTTATTGAAGAACCACTAAATAACAAGTATTTGACACCATTAAACACCAAAACCAACGGAGAAGAATTCAGCTGACTTCATGACCAAAATCTCAACCGACTCATCGATGCAAAATCCATCAAGCGAAGTTGTTAAACATCTACAGAGATTCCCGGAAAGCGCCATCTGTTGGTTGCTGCTAGTCATCTGCTATCGCCACTAGCACGCCATGCTTCTCCTCCCTTTAAGAACGACAGTCATCTGCTCCTAGCAGTGTCACAAGTAACTCCGTAGAAGTGGTCCACACCAACATCGACGGGTACGGCATGGCGGCGCGCATGGGCCACGTGGACGTGTTTGTGAACGGGGGCGAGTACCAGCCGTCCGACCTGCTGGTCTACCCGTGCGTCGCCACCTGCAGCCACTTCAGGGTGCTGCCGCTGTGGATAGCTGCCTTGAAGAACCCGAAGAAATTTATAGCCTTCAAGGTAATAGATTCTCCTTTAAGAAGCTTCATAGCTACATACAACGTAGCCACGTTAAAGAACCCTGAGAATTTCAAAGGTACCTGTAGCCACTTTCAGATGCTGCCTCTTTAGATAGCTGCCTTGAAAAACCCTCTAAAGAACCTAGATTTCAAGGTATTTGATGCATTACACCAAAATTGACGGAGCAGGATCCGGCTGCCTCCTTAATTGAAGTCCACATCCATGCAAAATCCATCAAGGGAAGTGGTAAACCTTCTACAGAGATTCCCGGAAAGCGCCATCTGTTGGTTGCTGCAAGTCGTCTGCTGTTGCCACTAGCACGCCATGCTTCTCCTCCCTTTAAGAACGACAGTCATCTGCTCCTAGCAGTGACGCAAGTTACTCCATAGCAGTGACCCACACCAACATCGATGGGTACGGCATGGCGGCGCGCATGGGCCACGTTGACGTGTTCGTGAACGGGGGCGAGTACCAGCCGTCCAACCTGCTGGTCTACCCGTGCGTCGCCACCTGCAGCCACTTCAGGGTGCTGCCGCTGTGGATAGCTGCCTTGAAGAACCCCAAGAAGTTCATAGCCTTCAAGGTAATAAATGGATTCCTTTGAGAACCTTAACTTCATAGCTAGGGCAACCTAGTCACTTTAAAGTGCTGCCAATGTGGATAGCTGCGTTCGAGAACCCTTTAAAGTTCATAATTTCAAGGTAATGCGAAGATAGATTTATTGAAGAACCCCTAAATAACAAGTATTTGACACCATTAAACACCAAAACCAACGGAGAAGAATGCAGCTGACTTCATGACCAAAATCTCAACCGACTCATCGATGCAAAATCCATCAAGCGAAGTTGTTAAACATCTACAGAGATTCCCGGAAAGCGCCATCTGTTGGTTGCTGCTAGTCATCTGCTATCGCCACTAGCACGCCATGCTTCTCCTCCCTTTAAGAGTGACAGTCATCTGCTCCTAGCAATGTCGCAAGTAACTCCATAGCAGTGACCCACACCAACATCGACGGGTACGGCATGGCGGCGCGCATGGGCCACGTTGACGTGTTCGTGAACGGGGGCGAGTACCAGCCGTCCGACCTGCTGGTCTACCCGTGCGTCGCCACCTGCAGCCACTTCAGGGTGCTGCCGCTGTGGATAGCTGCCTTGAAGAACCCGAAGAAGTTTATAGCCTTCAAGGTAATAGATTCTCCTTCAAGAAGATTCATAGCTACAGACAACGTAGCCACTTTAGAGTGCTGCCGATGTGTAGCTATAGCTGCGTTTTAGAACCCGAAGAAGTTAACAGCCTTCAAGGTAAAATATGGACTCTTTGAAGAACGGTAAGATAACAAGTGAATAGCTGCCTTGAAGTACTCTAGGAAGAACCTATTGCTTTGTTGTAGGTACCTTGTGACGTCTAGAAACTAAGATGGCGTGTAAAAGCGAAAATATTTCCTACTAGCACGCTAAACATATACATTATAGGTTCCAGAAGCCAGGAGCGCTACTTAGTTTAAAAGTGACAGACTAGATATCGCCCATGTGAAAAAAGTCTATGAAAAAATTTACAGCGCTCCTAGCGGTAACGCTAAGAACTAAAATGAGTAGTATGAAAAAACAATTCGATAGGTTTTTAACGTACGTAGCGCCACTGGGCCCTATATTAATGACACGGCTGTACGACGGCAGCAATGCCCCTAATCCACTATAAGATAGAAATTTGAAGCTATCCCGCCAACAATAACCATTTTTTTTACCTAGAAATGAGCTCTACCAAAGCTGCTGAAGAAATTTATTGGTTTAAAAGCTATTCCCAGTCTATAAAACAATATTAACTATAAAAAAACTTGTTACAGTGCGACTCTATCCAACAAGCCAGAGACTCGATGTGCTACGAACGCCGGCCGCAAGAGACCAACCTACTAGGCCTACAAGTAAACAAAAGTCGTCACGGAATCTTTTACTTATCCACCAGTAAGGGCTACCCCTTTTACCTGGGCGAAGACGGCCTCAAACCAGAGTTTGCGGCTTGGAAACGGATTACGGACATAAACAGATCCGACGACCCAGAAGTCTATACATAAAGCTTTGAGATGCGAGTTTTGTGTTTGTTTTATTCTTATTTGATCCTATTACCCTTACTTCAAATAGTAGGTAGACAATAATCAAATTAATTTGCTTAATCGATGTAAAAGCATAGCGATAACAACTCTAGGATTTATAACATTTTGTCCCTCATCCGCTTCTTCAGCTTTTGCCATACTTTAGGGGGCAGACAAATCGGAATGAATTAATTCCTAGTTATTATTATTGTTAATTCTTAACTTTATCTTAAACTAGCGACCCGCCCTCGCTTCGCTTCGGGGATATCTCTATCTCTATGTAATATATTTTAACCCCGTAAGAGAAATCAATTTTTTTTTTATCTAAAAAGCCTATGACACTCAGGGATAGTGTAGCTTTCCAACAGTGAAAGATTTTTTTCAAATCGGTGCAGTAGTTTCGGAGCCTATTCGAAACAAACTCTCAAACAAAAAATCAAACCTTTCCTCTTTATAATATTACATATTACTTTATAATAGTATAGATTATATTACATATTATACATATTATTTCCCCCGTACCCCAGTGACGCTTACGGTGGCGACAACCACGCGACTTTTTTCTAATACTTGCATTTTAAACTTGTGATATCTTCCGAATTAAATGTCCGAATTGAATAATTCAAAAAGTTATAAAAAGGTATTGAAGCCGTCTTTAATATAAAGTAACTTATTTTTTTAAGGATTAATACCAAGGTACAAATAAAGAGCCCTTTCAAGCGGCGGCATATAAATTAAATTTTTAGAATAAAAAACCGCTTGCTGTGACATAACTATAATATTTAGACATATGCTGTCGCGACACTTTTTGTAGATAATGATGAGTTCTGCAAAGTCTTAGTATATGGTTTTGTTCTATCTTCAATAGTTTTCACAGCGCAGGCTACGTAAGGAATTTTTCAGGTCTATTTTTTGCACCTTGGGTTACATTATTGGAGTTTTAGTAAGGATCCCTAATTTTTTTTAAAATATAATAAAGCCTATGTAACTTCTGAATAATGCAGCTTTCTAATGGTGAAAAAATTATTGCAATCGGTCCAGTAGTTTTTGAGTTTATTCATTACAAACATACAAAAATACAAAAATACAAATCTTTCCTCTTTATAATATTAGTATAGATATAGACTATTCCGAAAGATTTTGCTAACAGCGCCATCTATTCAAGATTAGATCAAACACTAAAAGTAACCTTGAAAGTCCACACCTGTCAAATAGAAAAGAATAAACAACTCGCTAGCCAGAGCCATAAATCAATTTATGAAAAAAAAAGTCAAATTGTCGCAATGACGCAAGCCCGCCTGACAAGAAGGGGAAAATCCTTGACAATTTTTTCTTCAATCTTTCAAAATGGTGTTTCGTTCTCGCGGGTTTCTTTCTAAATTATATCAATTATTTCAAAAATGAACTGTTAACTGTATTTCTAACACGCAAACGCTTATTTGTTGCTGTTCAAAAATTCTGTGTGATAAGTCGTCTGTCTCCTCTTTCGCGATAAAAAAAATTCGACAGTGCAATACCTTAAATCAATTTCGTCTGTGATGTTTGTGATCCGACTATTATTTACTATATCTTACGTAAGTACACCGCTTTATTTTGTTGTTAAACATTTACGCTTGGTTGTCTGTAGACTGAGGGCGATTGCCGTAAAAATTTGATGTTATCGGACGTGATTTTCTGTCGTAGTCATCCACCCATATTATCAATATTTCCGCGATGTTTTTACGTATTATTTTACGCGGTGACCCGTAATTGTCTCGCAACGCGGTCGCATTCATGAGAACCAGTTTTCCCTTGAAGGCTACTTGAAGTTGGTTAATACAGGCGAAGCCGTATCGTCTATCTATTTTTTCCTTGGCAAGTTGGCATTGGAAATATTTTGATACATCCATGTGATGCTATAGAAATACTCGAGACTGAAATAAATCAATTAAAGTATCAACTGGTTGACTTTGATCTTTATATTGATGGTGATAAGACTTATTTTATTGAGTTCTCTAGTCATAATTTACTGGGTTTATTTGAGTGTTGTAATGTTTAGGTTTGGTCAGACTAATGGCCTGCTTCACCAGGGATAGACACAAACTTTATAGCAACTTGCACTGATGATTTTGTTTTGCAAAAGTGAGTGTAACTTGTTAATTACTGCATGATATCAGCTCCTATTAGGCATTCTTGATAAGTGTGAATTTTCTATTACCCATACCTATATTTTTTATACCCTATTGCTATGTCATGCTGATTCATTTGCAGAATAATAACATTAACATTATTTTATTAATTTACCTATTCCGTAAGTGGGTATGTAATCACACATGTGAATATCTCTATTTAGTCTCTAGTTGTATGAACATTTTGATGAAGAAATCATGTAAGGAAGTTGGTAAAATTTTTTCTAAAAATGAAGTCTCTAAAATATTATTTTCATCTTAGCTGGGCATATTACAATACCATATAAACATTTTGAATGTGCAGCATTTGTAAGAGGCTATTAATACTAATTTTAAATTTATCATCCAGTGATGGGTTTACCATTATGACTTCTTTAATCAATTCATACATCCAACCATTCATAAAACCTAACTTTGGTTTTCTCAATGAGGAGAGCAATTTTCTTTATAGATTTCCGCTATCATAGTCTATTGTGCGGTCATTTATTTACATAACAACATCATAATTGTTCCTATAATTATTATTTGTACATTTATGCTAATGAATATCTCTATGACTATTGAGTTATATATTTACATTATCCATACCTATTAGGTATGTCAAGTAAATAATCTATGTCACTAAAATATTACTTTGATGGCAATAACCTAAGACTATTGTTTCTTAACAGGTGTTTGAAGTTTATAAATGCCAAATACCTAACACATTATTCTCTATCTATAAGTGTTTCAGACAACTACTAAGGAGCTATAAAACTGACAAGTCAATATTATTGTCTTATTTACATTATTGTCTGATTATGATTTAGTACTATAAGTATTGTAAACTGTTTACTGAAGTCTAAAATATGTGACTCAATAGTGACTAACGTGAATAGTGATCTATCAACACACATCCCAAATCACCGGACAGATTGGGCTTAAATTTGATGGCATCTGCTAAGAATGGATTATCTGAAGCAAAGCAAGGGTGTGTCACTAGTATTCGATAAAAATTTTCTCCATGCCTGCTCAATAGACCTTATTTAAAGGCACCCTCAGGGATTATAACTTCAAGCCACTCTAGCCACTCAAATGCCATAGACCAGAAACAATTTTTGAACCGTACTAACTAATTACCACCAAGAAGTATTTTTAAACGAAGAATAAATAAACTGTATCAAAGAAATCAGCATTAGAATAATATTCAATTTCACAATATTTATTATTATTAATTTCCTGTATAATTTTGTGTGATTACCATCGGCCCGTGTGATTGCTGATAAGATGTTGTAATCACTACATGTATCCAATTACACACATGTGTATTACTTATGCAATCAAACAATTAAGAGCTTTATTGTTTAAGCCATAAAGCTGAAAAGCAAACAACAACACTTGTGACTTGTGTAGGTTTCTATGTTTGTCAAGGTAATCTCTAAAATATGCCTAGTGTAATATTGACAGATGCTTGCTGACTTTTTAAAACATCAATGACCTAATTCTGACATAAGTGGCTTAAACACTTAAAATAATGGATATAAATATGTAGTGGTTTAAACACTTAAAATAATGAATATAAATATACATGTAGTAATTTAAAAAAAGCGTTTTTTTTTAAAAAAAGCGTCGATGGCCGAGTGGTTAAGGTCGTTGCTTGCCATGCGAGAGGTCGCCGGTTCAAACCCCGCCAGGTACCAATGTGTTTTTCAAATTTGAAATTCATATGTACCATCATTCGACGCTTTAACGGTGAAGGAAAACATCGTGAGGAAACCTGCACTCCTAAGAAGAAATTCTTAGGTTGTGTAGTCGACCAACCCGCACTTGGCCAGCGTGGTCGACTAAGGCCTTATCGCCCTTGTTTAGGGTAGGCTCGTGCCCCAGCAGTGGGGACGTATATGGGCTGATGATGAATTTTATATTATTGTATATTTATAGCCAGACACATAACATACACATATACAGATGATCAATGAATAATCTAAATTATCAACTATATTTTGTAAATAAACAAAATAAATTTGTATTTCTACACAGGCATGTAACTCATAAATATTGAAAAAATTATTATCATCATTAAGTGTGGTCAGTCAGTTTTTATCATATATAATTGTTGTCTGACTAAAATCAGTCACAATATTCTATTAATAAGCAAAATTGAAACACAACATGCCAACTGGCCAATACATACACAGTGCCTATGTATACTACAATAAATAATATGTTCCACACCTGTAAAAGATAAGACAACTCATTTGTATTTTGATAACACTATCCGGGTACAAACAAACTTGTAAATGGTTTTTTTAGTACAATTTGATGTTTATTTTAAGTACATATTTAGTCATCATTACTCATATTATCTGACAACCAAATGATAGCAATATAAATTTGTTTGCTTTAACGATCTTTAAGAGCTGGTTGGAAAACAGATTTTAAGACTGGTGTTGAAGATCTGCACGCCCATATGTTTTTAATTTTTTATATTTAACTAGTGACCCGCCCTCGCTTCGCTTCGGGTATATTTTACATAAAAACCTTCCTCTTGAATCACTCTATCTATTGGAAAAAACCGCATCGAAATCCGTTGCGTAGTTTTAAAGATTTAAGCGCACATAGGTATATAGGCACAGAAAAGGCGACTTTGTTTTATACTATGTAGTGATTGTTAAATCTCTAGAGGATAAGAACAGAGTCTATTGCTCATTTCCAGCATCAATACTCAATACTCAATACTTTATTGCTTCTATAAGTGTTTACAAGGTGTTTTTTCAAAATTGGGTAAGACAGAAATCAGTAATGGTAATGTATAAAGATTAGCCTTGGTCTACAATTTACGAACCAGATACACCATTTGTAACATCTGACGATATGCAAGGTTTTACATATATGTATAAATTACATACATTCATAGAATCACGCCTTTTTCACAGAGGAGTAGGCAGATCACTTCCTGCTATGTGCTACGGTCCTGTCTTCATGCATGCTCGACGATATATATAACATCGTCGACATAATTTTTATAAATCCCAACCAAATCATGAAATAGTACACTCTTCGTTTCACTGTACTGTACATTGTACTTATCTATATCCTGTATGAATAGGTGTCCTGAGGGCCTACCATGAGTTGGCTATCGAAAACTTACGTACGTTAAAAACCTATAGAGTTGTTTTTTTCATACGGCCGATTTTAGTTCTTCGCGTAACCACCAGCGGCGCTGTACAAGTTTTTCATAGACATATTTACGTAGGCGATATCGAGTGCGTAAGTTTTAAACTCATGGTAGCCCTACTGAATGCCTAGGGTACTTCTATTGGTCTGATGTACACTGCTCCCCCACTTGATTGCAAAGTCGGACAGTTACCGTTCCTATGCAATTTTATCCAGGAATCATTTGAAATACTTATATACTTTATACGACGCTTTAATGGTGAAGGAAAACATCGTGAGGAAATCTGCACACTTACGAAGAAATTCTAAGGTTGTATAGCCGACCATCCCTCAATTGGCCAGCGTGGTTGACTAAGGCCTGATCGCCCTAATTTAAGGTAGGCCCGTGGCCTTAGTAGCGACATATATACTCGTAGGCAGATAATGATTAAATCCTTAAGCGGGAATCTACTTATATTGCATAAAATGTGTGCAAAAATTGGTGTTTTTCTATTAGTTATACCCATCATAGTAAAATAAAGTGTGCGCACGATATCGACTGTGGCGGCCGATCTCTACAAAGATCAGCCTACTGCGCAGGACATATTGTAGTGCACAAGTGTGAGCTCAAACACAGGTGCACCCTCTGTTACTCACTCTCATAGTTCGGAGAAATGGCAATCCTACAATGAATGACAGACGATAGATCAGGCGTAGGAATCCACGATACGAAAGTTCAAAGTGAAATTAATTTGTGAAAGGATGAATGGCGCGAGAGTACTATCGCCAAATTTATGACGTCTTAAATAATTATTTCTGGGCAGAACCAAATGTTTAACCATAAACCAGTAAAAGCCTATGCCTTTACGATCTACTAGCTTTCCGCCCGCCACTTCGTCCGCGTAGAGACGTTTAACGGGTAAAACATTACTTCCTTATACCGCAGTCGGTTAAAAAGTAGCCTTTAATCTAGGCTCTGGACTGTATCTGTACCAAAGTACATTTAAATCGGTCCAGTACTCTATGCGTGAAAACGTAACAGACTGACAGAGTTACTTTCGGATTTATAATATTAGTAAGGATATCGTCTTCAATAGTTAAGCGAGTCAGGAAATAGCTAAAACGTCACATGGTCTTTGAAATTGTTCCAACGCTCATGGCAAATTGCGATTTGCATGCATCCGTGGTTACAACAAGAATTCGGAAGCGTTGTTAAACTGAGTCGAAAAGCAAAAAAATGCAGCGTAGTATCGTCACAGTGTAGGTAAATTGACAGTATAGAAGAGAATTTGTAATAATAATTTCCCTAGGAGCCTTGGCCAAAAACACCATTGTAAAAAAATATTCCAGTCTAATTCATAATGCAAAGCAAAGACATAAAGTCTTCCTTTTATTAAAAAAAAATCTAGCAAATTTTAAAATACAATCGAATAGTAGTATGATTATTACTATTTGAGTAGTATATTCTTAGATCACCTTGACGCCGTAATAATAAAGATAGACAAAGTCATGGTTCATTTAATAGTCAATTTGATAGGAGCTACTATTTCCTCATGTTCCTTTACCATTATATCCATCGACAGACTTCCTACTTGAGTAGTGGAATAGTATGGGTGTAAGCACGCAAGATAAGTCAAGTACCACGACCTCCTCATTTCCAAGTAGGAAATGCTAATTTATAGTTACTTCCACAAGTCGGGCGGTACACTGCCCTAGATAAGTCAACGTGCGTTCACCAAAACTAAAGCGTGTCACGGCCGTGCAAGGTCGTATGTTGGTTACTGGTGTTTATTTTATTAGGGTGTAGCCTAGAAAACAATGACCTAAGAATGATGTCATCGTACCATCGGAATCACCTTGGTTGTAAGAATACAAAACCTGTGATCTCGCTGACTTAGAATGCTATTTTAATTCAATGAATACTAATTGAACTTGTGTCGGAGGGACACGGATAGGTGTGACAAAATACTGTGTTAGGCATTTAATGATAAATAAAAAGAGTTATAAAGCCTGTAGGTCTACATTTTGGTCTAAAAAAGTAAATCTGATCCGCTCTGTATAAATTAATCAAAACATTCATCCGGAAAAAATAACTTTAGGTAATTGCGACTTTCGAAAGGATAATGATGTACCTACATAATACTTTTGAAATCCTTACTTACTAATATTCTTTGGCTGTTGGTCAATGTAACTGAACGCTTTGGAATGAATAAATGGTCTTCTTCTTTATAGACCTCAGAATGTGGGAAAAAACTATGGCTTTATTATATGTACTTTTTAACCAATTTCGCTCTACGGGTGTGTGTCAGTTTTTGCCAGATAAAAGGCGGCAAAGCGGAAGGCTATAATTTGAACTATTGTTTAATCAAAATAGGTAAGAACTACCGCCATTCATTTCTAAGGATGAGAGATACGACAAAAGAAACATTGATAGTAAATAACTAATTCTGGACATCCAAAAACACTGGCTCATCAAATACATGATTGCTCATCGTACAACACTATTTCGATAACAGATTATCGCCAGAACACTGTATAAAAACGCAACTAATCAAGCGTGTAAATCCGATACACGATAAACATTATCTCATTGGATAACAAGTGATTTTTGGAAGTGTATCTTTGGCCGAATTACTCAGTGTGGTCTAAGGTTTTGTGCATTCGCGATTTAGAAAAACATGTGACATTAGTACTTACTGGAAAATGTTAATAGTGTAGTTGTAACTTTTGTAAAAATACAGTGTCTGACATTTATTAAAAGCTACTTTCTACTACTAGCTAAACGGTGTTGGTAGATGTGTTAGGGAGTTCTTGTGCTTGTTAGAGAGTTTCTTTTAAATGAAAATACCACTCTTCTCTTGACAGTTTTAGAAATAGCAGCCACTATGTAAATAAAAAAATGTCCGGAATATTTTACCATTTGTTTTGTTTTAATGAGCTCCCGATATTTCGGCTCTGTTGCAAGCGCCATGATCACGGGTGAACTGAAAAATTACATAGCCACTATGTAATTTAAATATTCTCTATACACAAAATTTTGTAATAGAATAAACTAAGTAGATCCAGCTAGAGAATTTTATATTAGATAGCGAAAAGAAAAAAAACATTGCTGTCTGTGAAATGTGAATCTGCGTTTCTGTACTGTTTTCGTTGAATTCGATGTTGTACGAAAAGATGAATAAGTAACGCTAGTTTCCGAATAAACTTGATTGTGAACAATGTAAAAGGATTTTGTAAGCTGGGTTTCTTTCGACTATATTATGTTGTGTCAAAAAAAGTTAAGGTGACATACCTATATTTCCATTCAAGACTCGATCAACAAAGATCTTTATTGCATATAAACTGTGCAGTTTATATGCACCGTTAGATATAAGTTTACGCGTGCAATTTGTGATATTGTGTTGTGCTATACTTGGATTGCGATTATGAAGTGGAAAAACCCTTTGCTGAATCTAGGTTGGTATATACTGAAGTAGGTACTGTACATAACATTGTCGCTGTCTATAATATGTTTGTGATTGCTTTAAGAGTGTAACATTGTCTATTTCGTCTGTTATTGGTAGCAAGCCCAGATTTTCCTAAAATTGTACTAGGTACATACATACATACATACATAAAATCACGCCTTTTTCCCAGAGGGGTAGGCAGAGATCACTTCCAGCGATCCACTTTTCACCTCTGTGGGAAACGTGACGTGACGGGTTGTGGACCGCGTCGCCGCCATTCTGTCTTGTGCATTGTTTAAACAAGGTCATTGCGTTCCCACGAGTAGCAAGGAAATATGACGGGGGAAGGAAAAGGGGAAGAAGGATACTATCGCCTCGGATGATTTGGACTGAGTCGATAGTAGCTCGAGGAGCCGGGGTCGCTTACCCGTATACCGTTCACCAACCACCGGACAGATAGTTGTGACTGGTATCCCCTGACTTACACTAGGTACTGGATATAAGACCACTACTTCACCGAAATATGACAGTGAGTGTTAGGGGTGAGAGCCATCCGCTCCCCCGCAAGTCCGGTGACGATAATGAGGCTACTCCAAGCCATCATCGTATGTCAGTTAGGAAAAAAAAACTTATTTTGTGATTGATTACGCAAACGATCTTCTGTTTCTTTTGTGGTATCGTAGACTCCGTCTAGTAGTGAAGAAATAATTAGGGGCGAGAGCCATCCGCTCCCCCGCAAGCCCGGTGATGATAACAAGGCTCCTCCTCTCCAAGCCATCATCGTTAGTCAGTTAGGAAAAAAAAAATGTGAAGAAATAATCAGTTCTATACGTTTTGTACTTCAGTATTAACCTTAGCTACCATTTATTATAGTACCATTTAGTTATCGTAATTACTATGTAATGGAAGGATTATCGTTTGACCTACAGAAACCATAAGGACAACCGGACCAGTCTAACGTCTTTCAACGCCAACTTAGGTCACAATAAATCAATGTAGGTATTGTTTCCAGTTTCACTAAAGTTGTGTTATCTATACAACTAAATACAATCTTCTTCTTATCGTGTGGTTGATGAACAACCTGGTGTCAGAGTTTTTTAAACCGCCCGTAGGCCTCTGACATGGCTTCACACACCGTTGAAAAATATATATATGTTTATCTGTCTGTTTCCTCACGATGTTTTCCATCGTTAAAGCGTCGAATGATGGTACATATGAATTTCAAATTTGAAAAACACATTGGTACCTGGCGGGGTTTGAACTGGCGACCTGTCGCATGGCAAGCAACGACCTTGACCACTAAATACAATTTGAGTGCCTATTTGTAGTTTTAAAATAACGACTCTAGGGTTTTTAAAATATTTGTTTGTCTGTTTACTCACGCTTATCTCCAAAACGGCTGGACCGATTTATACAGGACATTCACTAATAAATAGCTAATTTTACAGGGTATTTTGTAGGCTATTTTGATAAATCATTGCTGTCAAAACCATTTACACGCGGACGTGAAGTCGTAGGAGGCACTAGTTCACAGTATAAACTCTTTTATCGATAACAAATGCTTACAAAATTAGAATACTGATTAAAATTTCAGCCTGTAAGTATGTATAATGTTTTACACGCTATCAAATGAAACTAAAACATACGCCTACATATTATTAGTTCCGGAAAATATCATAAAACATTAATAGCCGTATCGCTGTAATTGGATGGTTCAAATTCCAAGTCCCAACACATTATGTAGTAAATTATATTATGTGCTATTTACGTGCGTGGATAATTTTAGTCCCACTATACTATTATTATGATGATTTGCAAGATAAGAATGATTCTATGGCTCGCTTGCGGATGATGTTTGTAATACTAAGAAGTATCATAGAAGATTAAGTCGATACTCTTACGGAAATACTATATTACTCGCGACGAGATCTTAAGGTGCAGTGCGTAGTATCGAATAGTATTGTTTTTTTTTACCAGAACCAACAAGTAGCCTCACTTTCTCAGGCCCTAGTATGAATACCTAACTTCGTTTCAATCGTTTTGACGTGAAAGAGTGACAGATTGACAGACAGAATTACTTTTGCATTTATAATATTACCAAGCAATACGACTCTTACAGCGATGTATGCATATTGTTTACCAGGAAACAATTTGCCATGGCCAACCTGGAAGACCTTGAACAGACTTCGTACCCAGGTTGGCCGAAGCAAGGAATACAGGCTTAGATGGGGATTCGTCGATGAAATAGATCAGGCATGCGAATGTTGTTTCATACTGACGGGCTCGGGGGAACAGTGGTTAGTGACCCTGGCTGACGGTTCCAAGAGTCGTGGGTTCGATTCCCACTCGGGACAAATATTTGTGTGAAAATCTGTGTTTGTTCCGTGTTTGGGTGTGAGTATGTATATCAGACTTTGAGTCCCATAATACAAGCTCTGCTTAGTTTGGGGTCAGATGACCGTGTTTGGAAATGTCTCAGATATATTTTTTTATACTACACAATCCTTATGCCATGCTTCAGATAACGCGATTCCTGTGGCCGAATACTGGGACGTATACGT